>CM061539.1:3097500-4381250 GCA_030864215.1 Capsicum pubescens
AATCAACTATCCCCAAAAATGGATGGCGCTGATGACGTCCAAGCAACACCTCATTTTAGATGATGATAAGGTCATTATAAAAATGTAGTAACCTAACAAATATTGGGGTCAAATCCCACTGTAATCTGTGAAATTGTGAATCTCAACAGCTGTGGTCAACGAGAGAACATAAAAAGTAAATGTTGGTTTTGTGTAGCAATCTCGAACAAGTAACTATATCAACTTCGGTTGTAATCAGTCGTAGGTGAACACTAGGATTGTGTTCCCCTAGACTTTTCAACTTTGTAGGCTTATCGTGCTTTGTTGAACCAACCTGATACCTTTTATGTAGAATCAATAAGTTATGCACCTCCTATAGTTGTTTGGACGAGAAGAAGGATTTCACCCTTTACCTTTTGAGTCTCAGGATGTCGCCTTACTAACCCTTATCTTGATCCTAGTTAACTATTAACTTTTGAGTTTCTAGTTATTAGATAAAATCTAACCATCTTACTAAGATAAACCTTAGAAGCATGGATTGATAGTTAAACTCCAAATTACTGTTGTATTTATCTTTTCCTAGTCACTACTCCTCTTTTGAAGTAAGAAGCAATAATTTAGGTGGGATCCTAGAAAGTGAACCCATTAATAAAACTACAATAATGAAGATAAAATAATATATGCATGGGTATCGGTTCAGAACAATAATAGTACTTCCCCTGCTTCGTCAATCTGCTAGGGTTTCCATAACCCTACCTATGGGTTTTAGCCGCTCATATTTTTGAAGAAATCACTAACATTCATATATGAAATCCTAGATAAAATCACAATGATAAGAAGTGTAAAAACCCACCACTGTAACTGAATTAATCAATTGAAGTCAATACAAGAGAATCCCAAGATCAAAATTGAATCTTGGAATCAAAATATATTTGTGAATATGAAAAGTGTATAACTCCTACTAAAATCACATAAAGGGTATTTATATTACAAGAGGAAACCCTAAAACCTAATCCCGAATAAAAAAGGAGAAAATCGGGTCAATGGCCACATGTGGCCTATACATGCACCCTAGCCTTGGGCGCAGGTTGTACCTGCGGCCCTGACACTAGGTGCCGGTAAAAGGTGTACATTGTGGATAAAAAAATCCTACAAGCCGTCTTCTTGGGATTTTGGACTTCTGGAACTTGCTCTACCTACCTGTGTTTCGTAGGTCCTACTTGCAGTCCACATGCTGACATAGTAAGTGTTGGGAGTCATTTTTTCAACTCTTCTTTAATTCCCTAGCATGCTTTGATCACAAACAAGTCGAAAAGTATATCAAACATACATAATTTCTCCAAAAAGTAGCCAAAAGCACCTTTTTCCTTTTTTTTTCAAGAACTTATCATCCAAATGATTTCCTTCAAAACATATCCAAAACTCATCATATCTAGTGAAATGACCTTAGAAACTTGCATATTTTCCTCGTTTAAGCATCAAAGGTTCTATATTTCTATAGCACATTATGATCTTAGGAGCGCGACCTACATATATTTATCAAGGCAAATGTCAGGCCTCGATGAGTAGGAGGCCGCATCGATCACTGCAAAACCTTGGGTGCAAGCTCGGGCAGAGTGGTCATCGGTGCAGATCTTAGTGGTAGTAGCCAATATTAAAAAGAGAACTTTAAAGTTGAGAGAGGGGAAAGGTTACATGTGAACGACACTTGTATATGGGTTAGACGATCCTAAGGGTCAGGAGAACCCCGACAGATGGCGCATTTTGTGTGTACTCCAAAAAATAATTTAGTTAACATACCTAAATCAGGATGTGGCGGTTGACGGTAATGTTAGGAAGTAAGAAGACATCATCGAGAGCGTCGGGAAAAATTATGTTTTCTATTTAATAGCCTACCCTTCCTGGAGTTGGCTCAGCTAGAGGTAGGGTCCAGTGGTTGGAAGAGCATCGAATGTTACATGTGTCTGGTATGCTCTCGATGGACCTTGAAAATTTGGATGACTGAATGTCTTCCATGCTCTGTCGTACTTATAAATGCATCAAGTCTCCAAGGTGAACAACGTCTGGTCGATGGAATAATATAAGTAAATGAAGTCAAAAAATAAAATACATAACTTTGGGAAAATGATTGGCTTTGAGGGATAGGCATGGGGATACCAGTCCTGAACCTATTGTCTATCGGTGGACTGCTCAAGCTGCTCCTATGGTGAGAGCAGGTCACTGCATGTCGATCGGGGGATGAACTGGAAATAGTTCCTTCAAGGGCCTTCCCCGCGCGTTGAACAACCAACTAAGAACTGGTACAGACAAAGGGAATTTGACTGTTTAATTAAAACAAAGCATTGCGATCGTCCCAATTGACGTTCACACAATGTGATTTCTGCCCTGTGCTCTGAATGATAAAGTAAAGAAATCCAGCCAAGCACAGGTAAATGGTGAGAGTAACTATGACTCTTTTAAGGTAGCTAAATGCCTTATAATCTAATTAGTGATGTACATGAATGGACTAACAAGATTCTCACTGTCCCTGTCTATATCCAGCGAAACCACAACCAAGGGAATGGGATTGGCAGAATTAGCTGGGAAAGAAGACCCTAATGAGCTTAACTCTACTCCAACTTTGTGAAATGACTTGAGAGGTGTAGTATAAGTGGGGTATGAACGGCAAAAGTTAAATACCACTAATTTTAATATTATTTTACTTATTTTGTGAATTGGATACGGGGCACTGCGCCTCTTTTTGGATACAAGGCTTGCTCCGTGAGCCAATCTAGATGGAAGACATTGTCAGGTGGGGAGTTTGGCTAGAGCGTTACATCTGTTAAAATATAATGTAGGTGTCCTAAGATTAGATCAGTGAGAATAGAAATATCGTACAGAATAGTAGAATAAAAACTTATTCAATTTTGATTTCAAGTACAAATATGAACTATGAAAGTATGTCCTAATGATCCTTTAGACATTCAAAATTCGAAGCTAAAGGTGTCAGAAATGTTACCACAGGGATAAATGGCTTATGGCAGCCAAGAATTCATAGCGACATTTTTTTATCCTTCGATGTCCGCTCTTCGTATCATTGTGAAGCAGAATTCTCTAAGTGTTTGATTGGTCACCCACTAATAGGGAACGTGAGCTGTGTTTAGACCGTCATGAGACAGTTTAGTTTTACCATACTGTTGATAGTGTTGCAATAGTAATTCAACCTAATATGAAGGGAACCATTGATTCACACAATTGTTCATCGCGATTGGTTGAAAAGTTAGTGGCTCGAAGCTACCTTGTGTTGGATTATGATTGAATGCCTCTAAGTTAGAATCCAGGCTAGAAGCGACGCATGAGCCCATCGTCCACTTGCCGACTCGCATTAGGTTCCTCTGCCCCCAAGGAAATATGTCATTGGCTAAGATAAAGTAGCGAAAGGATCGTGGTGGCCACCTTAAAGTACAATTTGAATCGAGTACAGGGTAGAATCCTTTCAAATGACTTAAAAATACGACAGGGTATTGTAAGTGGTAGAGTGG
The DNA here is from genome assembly GCA_030864215.1 of Capsicum pubescens. NCBI lineage: Eukaryota > Viridiplantae > Streptophyta > Magnoliopsida > Solanales > Solanaceae > Capsicum > Capsicum pubescens. The sequence goes on from CM061539.1 coordinate 3,101,001, forward strand.
ACTTGTTGTCACAATACACTGAGATTTAACCCTTTGTTGCATCGATTCATCCCTCCTCTCCAATCTAAACATTTTTTGTATCTCTCCAAAGGAGGTTTATGCGTCCATCCTTAAAAAATCCCACCAAGTTTTGAAAGTTTACCTCACCTCCGAGCATGTCGCAGCATAGCCTCCCCCAAGTTTGCTGCTTATTTTTCAAGGGTCGTATGCATTCTATTCCAATCAGTTAAGTTTGTTGTCTAGCAACCTTTCACATACAACTACGATGTCACAATTAGATATTTTTCACGTTGTCGAGTGCAGCTCAAGAGACCAGGGACACATCGAGGAAAATGGACCAAGGCACCATGTCACCATGGGCACCGTGCACCATTCACCATACATCAACAACCCAAAAAAAGCATGGTCACCGATGCACCAAGGAGCCAATAGACCCAAAGCACCATGGGAATTAGTGCACCAAGGCACCAATAGCTCCAAGGCGTCATGGGCACTGGTGCACCAAGGCAACACTAGCCATGAAAACTGTGTACTGTGCGCCAATAGCCCTAAGTCACCATGGAAACTGGTGCACCAAGGAACCACGGGCCATTCTTTCTATACTGTGTTGATTGCATGAATATGGACTCTTCAATCGGGTTCAATTTTACCTCATATGTCGGGATGATTTTCCTAATGTTGCCATGTTATTTTTATATTTTTTAAATTTTTTATTGAATATCTTTAAATTTAAATATTTTATATATTTATATTATATGTACAAATATGCACTCAATTGTTGGTTAAGGTTACTAATGCGTAATATTTTCCTAATAATTTAATATTTTGTAAATGTTCTTCCTATTTTTTTATTTTTTGAATTTTCATAAATAATATTTGAAAAAAATATATTTTATTAATGAAAATTATCATTTCCAAATTTTGTGAGTCTTTTGTCAGTGTATTGGCTCGGTCTTACATTGAAATTAAATATGTAGTTCTGAGTTGTACGTATCTAGTATGGTTCTCTAACAAAATCATGTTCACTCCTGATACTTGGTTATTTTTTTAAGTATATATAAGGGGAGTAACGGTGTTGAAGGCACATGGATGCGATTGTATCTAGTTGACATAGGTGCTCACTAAGCATGCCAGTGTACAATGTGGGCACATGGCAGCATGCATGACTACTCTGTGCGAGCCATTGGTTCCTACAAAACCATGTCAATGATGCTTCATTTTTCTCTCGTGTCAGCTATTGGTTGCGTCATCCACGACGGGGATGTTGGCATTTGATTTTAGATAAGGCTATACTTTTGTGTGTACGGTAAGTTCTGGATGCTTCTCTCAGGGTAAGCTCCGGGCTCTTCACGCATGGGGTCAAGACAAATCAGCATGGAGCATTGGAAACGGACGTGGATGGCGCTCGTGTATAAGACTCAACGTACCTTCATCACCCCTGCTCCCTCCAAGGGAAGGCTATCGTGTCAAGTGGGACTTGTTTTGGGCTTGCAACATCTGCATGGATAGCAGTGCATGACATCAAATATTGGGCATTGGGGTCGATGCAGGCATGCATCGATGGAGCATTTGGATGCACGGTGCATAAGTTATGTTTGGCATGTGCGGTTAGGTTGTATCCCTACTCGAGCAACGATGTTCAGACCCACCTGCCATCTCAGCCGTAGGGCAAGCGCAATATAGGCTTGCTCGAAGTCGTATTCTTGTGTTGTATACCTAATTTCCAGGCATTATCAAGTTTAATCTATCATTTTTTTCCCCTTACATTCCGTGTGCAGGGTGAATCAAAAGGTCTCCATTGTATCTTATGCCTTTCTTTCTTTGTCGTGCGATGTCATAGTACATGAGCGACGATTGAAATTCTTAAATGTGGTAGACACAGTGGGCATGAGGTCTTCATCATATCCTATCAACCCTATACGATGCTCCTTGCGACGATAGTCGCACTCTCCAGTAGTCATATGCTTGTCTCAAAGATTAAGTCATGCATGTGTAAGTATGAGCAGATTCAGACTGTGAAATTGCAAATGGCTTATTAAAGTAGTTATAGTTTGGTTAATGGTATATACTACTCAAATAACCGTAGTAATTCTAAAGCTAATACATGCAACAAAACCCTTCTTTTGGAAGGGATGTATTTATTATATAAAAGGTCGACGCGAGCTATGCCCATTGCTGCGATAATTAATGATAACTCGATAGATCGCACATCTATAATACCAACAACGTATCATTTAAATTTCTTCCCTATCAACTTTCAATGGTATGATATCGGCCTACCATGGTGGTGATGGGTGGTGGATAATTAGGTTTCAATTTTAGAGAGAGAGCTTGAGAAATGGCAACCACATCCAAGGAAGGCAGCAAGCACACAAATTACCCAATCCTGACATGGGGAGGTAGTGACAATAACTAATAATGTTGGGATCAATGAGTCTAGTAATTGGAATGAGTACAATCTAAATCCTTTAACAAGGATCGATTGGAGGGAAATTCTTGTGCCAGGATAACCTAAATCCATTAATGAGTCCCGTAATTGGAACGAGTCCATCTATGGTATGCGCTGGCCAGCTCTTCCCTTTTGTGGGCAATCATCTCCTGGCCATAACTAGCTAGGTTATGCCTTCAGTGTTGTTACTTTGAAGATTAGAGTGCTCAAAGAAAGCGTACGCTTTGTACACGAGTAGTGAATTCCATCTATGGCTAAATATTTGCGATAGACTGATAGCGAACAAGTACCGCAAAGAAAATATGAAAAAAAAATTTTAAAGTGAGTCAAAAAGTGCTTGAAATTGTTGGGAGGAAAGTAAATGGGGTCGATAACGTGCCTCAGTCAGATGTAGAATGGCGGTTGACAATAATATTTGAAAGTTCGAAGATGTCAGTGAAAGCCTTAAAAAGAGTTATCTTTTCTATTTAACAACCTTCCCACCCTAGAAACGGCTTAGTCGGAGGTAAGGTCCAGTGGCTAGAGGAGAAATGCATGTCGTATTGTGTCCGGTGCACTCCCGATTGCCCTTGAAAATCTAGAGGACTGAATACCTTCCACGCTCGGTCGTACTCATAACCTCATCAGGTCTCCAAGGTGAATAGCCTCTAGTCAGTAGATTAAAGTAGGTATGGGAAGTCAAAAAAATAGATCCATAACTTCAGGAAATCTAAGAGTTGGGCGTAGGGTTCCCAGTCCTGAACCCATCGAGCTTCGGTGGATTGCTCGAGCTGCTCTTACGGTAAGAGCGGGTCGTCGGGGGATGAATCCCTTAAAAATATTCATTTTTCTGTATAGGAAGTGGAAGTTTCCAAGAACCAGGGCAGGCTTTTGAAGCTAAAATTAAGTGTTAAATAGAGTACCCCATATGATTGGCAGGAGAATCACAAGCAGTTGATGTAAATAAGATTGATATTTCTTTGTTGTGTGATGATCATAATGATTATACATTTCTCAATAGTCTTTGACCTAATATTGGCCCTTATGTGTCCCTTACAGAAGATGGGGTTTGTTGACCGTATTAATTCTAGAGCATTCCTCATCGCTTACACACATGCGTAATTTTTTAGACAAGCATATGACTAACGTAGTAATTCTAGAGTTAATACATGCAACAAACTCGTTTTCTTGAAGGGGTGCAAAAGGGACAAGATTGAGTCCAAGACTATCAAGAAATGTATAATCATTATGTTTATCACACAACAAATAAATATTAATATTATTTGCATCAACTGCTTATGATTCTCCAGCAAAGCATGTAAGGTACTCCACTTCACACTTAATTTTTGCTTCAGAAGGTTGTCCTAGTTCTTTTGAAACTTACCCTTCCTAAATAGCAACATGAATATTAGTGTATGGATCCATACTCTTTGACCCACTCTCATCACGAGAGCAGATCAACCAGTCTACCGACATCCGATGAGTTTAAGACTAAGACACCCGTTTACAGCTCTCAGAGCCAATCCCTTTCCCAAAGATATAGATCTATTTTGCTGTCTTTCCTTACCTACATTGTTCCATCAACCATAGGTTGTTCATCTTGGAGACCTGATGTGATTATGAGTACGATTGAGTGTGGATGGCATTCGGTCTTTTGGATTTTCAAGGGCCACTGGGAGTGCACTAGAAACCACGTGACATGCAGTGCCATTGGACCCTTCTCTAGCTGAGCCATTTCCAGGGTAGTGAAGCTGTTAAACAGATAAATTTTCTTGCGACATTGATGAAAATTATTGAAAATAAGGGCCACCAAAAGAGGGAAGTTTTGCACTCATAAGTCCAACGGGCCCTTGAAGAGAATAATGATTTAATGCCAGAGGAGCTACCCAAATGATTACCTCCATAAAGATAAGTTGATCATCAAATCAAGTTGGTTCTCGGGGAAAGCCACCTCCATGGCTCCGTATTGTATATCACCTCCGGAACATGAGTAACTATGAAAGCAACTCAAGGAATTGTTAGAATCTGGTCATATATGTACATCTAAAACACCATTTGGAGCTCATTTTTTATTCCAAAAGAATAAGGAAGGAACGTTGAGGTTATGTATTGACAATTATGCTCTCAACAAAGTCACGGTGAAAAACAAGTACCCCATCTCTTTGATTGCTATATTGCGCACCGTGGCACTAAGGTACTTGGCACAACGATCATGACCATGGAACCCATGCATCCTAAAATAGGAACCATGAACTTGACACCTATGCATCCTAAAATCGGAACCATGAACTTGGCACCTATGGATTCTAGACTAGGAACTATGTACTTGACACTTGCGCTGGTGCACCTGTCGCGCACAATGTATTCGACAGCTATGCACCACAAAACCAATGCAAAACAATGCCACAATTACCAAAATAGGACGATGACCCATTCACACCCCTGCCGTACAAAAATCAAAAGAGCATAAACATGACCCCTCGGTCGTTCTTTCTCAACTAACCACTTCTACACTTACAAATAAGTACTTGCTATTTTTCAAATGTTCATCCATTTTTCTTACCGTTGCATACCCCTTTTGTTACTATGATATATACATACACTGTAAGAGATATTTTTATTTACGATATTTCACTAATTTTACTCATATTTTTATTCTAATGCTTTCTATACGATGTTTAATTGCGTGAATATGTACTCTCTAATCGGTTTCAATGTTATTTCATATGTTGGGATGATTTTTCTAATGTTATTTTTATATTTCTTTTTCATTTTTCATTTTAATATCTTTAAATTTTAATAATTTATATCGACGTATTATTACGACAAATATTCACCCGATTTTTGGTTTGAGGTTATTTCATTCGTTGGAAATATTTTCCTAATGTTTCTATGTTTTCTAAATATTTTTCCTGTTTTATTCAATTCTTTTTTTTTGAATTTTCATAATTAATATCCAAAACAAAATATTTTCCTGATGAAAACTATCATTTACAAATTTTATGAGTCATTTGTGATTGTGTTAGTTGGTGGTACATTGAATTGTGTAATTAAAGTTGTACACGTCCAATATGATTCTATGGCAAAATCATGTCTACTCCCGATACTTGTTTTTTTAACCATAGATAAGGGAGGCAGAGGTGTTGAAGGAACTTTAAGGAGACAATTTCTAGTTGGCATAGGCGCATGGCAGAATGCATGGTTAGTCAAAGGCATGGGCGAGGTAAGCATTTGGTGTTGAATATCAATCTAGTGCATTTTGGAGCTACAAGTGGAATCTAAAGATTATGGGTTAAATCCTTGTACTTTGAAGTCCCTTATGTATGCTTACCAAGTTTGGGTTAGTTTAGAATCCGTTTGGTAGGGGCTTGACTTAGCCAAGGTGCCAGTGGCATTATCATAATTTGTTCATTGGACCAAATGATATACTTGTCCATGAGCATGGAAATAGGATAAAACTTCTTGAAGGTGTGAAGAAATCCAAGAGGAAGAAGTAGGAACAAATGGCACCCAATTCGGAGTTCAGATGGACAATCAAAGCCCTAGTTTTATTCTCGGGCAGAATGATGTCTAGTGTTAACCGGGTTTTTTTTATTTTAAGCATATATAAAGGGGGAGGGGAATGCATGGTGACAACCTACCAGCCTCCCTTGGGCGTGGTGACAGATGGACACCCCAAGTGTGCTGCCTTAAGGGACAACCTCAAGGTCCTGCCTTGGCATGCCAAAGGAGTGTGCAAGGCTCTTATAGGGCTCCAAAACCATTAGGGCAAAGCTGGGCTGGGTGGGCTAGCATTGGGCATCCCGACAAGGCTAGAGGTTGGGTATTTGAAATGATATGCACTGCAGGCTGTCCAAATAATGGAAGAATACCTCTAAGCCGATAAAGCAATTAAGATACTCTCTCCAAGAGACTCGTAAGCTAACTTGTGAGCTTGCCAATGTTCAACCAAGTGAGAAAGGGTCCATTGGCCTAGACACACAGTCGTGGGGAGATGTTGCATTGTGATAGTTGTATGGAAGTTTTGTGGTCTATGTTTGGCTATGCCATAACACATGAGATGGCATTTCTAAGGAAGACGCTTGAGACTAAGGACAAGGATTGAAAGTTTCCCTATTCTGATGAAGCAAAGGCCAAGTGCACATGTACAAGACGATGTCAAGCTTAAGGATAATGTTGTGCACGCGATAATGATGCTCAGGCCAAGGCAAGGGAAAAGTATGTATGTATGCTTCCCCGAGAGTGCATATGGACAAGATCCATCATATTAAGGTGAGCCAACAGAGTTACTTATCTGTCAACCATGTCAACCGACCATAGGATAGTGTGGCACCAAAGGGGAAAGCCTCTAAGGTGAGCTTGCCATAGGCATAAGATTGTATCAAGGACCTAGGTAATAAGGATGGATGGCCTATAGTCAGGAGAACTATAGTCTCTGCATAAACAAAATTATGTGCCACTCATATAGTGAAAAATGAGCCTACAACACATGGTATCAGAGAGTAAGTTTGAGAGCAGATTATGAATGTCTTTATAGCGAGCACATCAAAGCATAGATTCACATTCTTCATGCTCATGAAGATCATTTGAGACAATGCTATCATATGAAGGGGATAGGTTGTATGTTAATATTCTTGAGTTAGCTATGTAAACATGAGCCCAATATTTTAGAATCATACCATGTCAAAGTTATTATTTATGCCTTCATCTGTGTGGGTTGATTTATCTTTGAAGAATCCAAGCGTGGATGGGTTACTTTCAAAGGATGTCTTTTAGTCAGTGGGTATCGTACATAGAGAGATTCAATATAGGCACATTGGACCAACAGGTGTGGTCATCGTATGATATTGTTTGGGTGGAACCATAAAGTTGGACAATTGAATAGCTATTGCTCAAATATCCTAAATTATAGGGAACCATAAGTTTGTCAGAAACTCTGTTAGCGGTATATTTAAAACCATGGTCAGAAGAGAGCATGGACTTGAAAAGATGTCATGCAGAGAGAGTAAGTGCCTCGGGAGATTGTCAGTCAAATAGTATATTTATATGAAGTGATAAGCCAGGGTTTCTCAACCATGAAATATGAGGTTATGGTAAAAAAGGGGATATGCCAATAAGTCGGGTGGTCGAGAAAATGAGCTATGATTGCCAGGTCGTGTAGGCATGTTCCAAAAGAAAAGTGCAAGGTGTAGAAAATAAACATTGTGCATGATCATCTAGAGATATTTCCATGGATGTGACTAAGGCATCAAGTTGAGTGTCCAATAAGAGAATTGCACTTGAGCTTTGCTAGAAGGTCTGTGAAGGGGTCTGTCTTAGAAACTTGGACTAGAGGTTTAAACTAAACTTAGTCATTCAATGGGTTGAAAGAAGAGGTAAGCGAGTCCATATAGAAGTGAGCCATACAGATTGAGTGGGCAATGAAACCTACAACATGGGTAAGCTGAGCTTGTAGTTGGGAAAGTGTTATGCAAGGAAAGAACCTGACTAGCACAGATAGAGTTATTAGTCTGCGACAACGTAAAGAGGAACCTAAGTGCAGGATAATTTATGAAAAGATAAACATCAATGCCAGGTGGAGGTGAAGCCATCAAGAGTGTGAGGGGCACATTAATCAAACCATTTTATGAAGAGGTTTTGTGCCAAAGTTGTAAAAACCCGAAATTGCCTCCCGGGACGTCACACGGTGCTTAAGGATACAAGTAGCCCCAAGCTAACCCTTTGAGCCATTTTCTACTAATAACACTCATTTCAAGATGAAATAATTCAAACACTCACATAGTCATATCATATGAAAGGAAATACGGATAAAAATTCTTGGTCCAAAAGACCGAAAACCTCAACACAACCCAAAATCTGATAACTAGTCTGACAAAGCCTCTATTAATCCATGAACTAAAGAGCCGTTGGGATAGGTCCCCAACTGACTCGAAATGAACTAAAAATAGTAACAGTCTCTCAAATATTGAAACATTTTAATATAGGCCCTCGAACCATGAGGACTCACCACTGTAGGAACGTAGATAGAGGTACTCAAAAATCACTGACGAGGCTGGGACTGAGCACCTGAACCTACATTATAAGACAATGTAGCACATAAACGTATATGTGGATCAACACTTGAGAATGTACTGAGTATGTGGAGGTGTATGCATTTATATAAGACAACATCATAACTCTTTAATCAAATCATACATGCAACAATTAATGACTCACATGGCTTGAATAAGCATATAAATGTAAAACTCATGAATCATGTAAAATGGAACATGTAACACAAATCTCGTGAGTCATTATACTTTAGCTTTGAAATCTATACTTTTGTCTTTTTCTTATTACTCAAGGTTAAAGGAAACTTTAAGCAATCCTTTCAACTCACGCATATGTCTCATGAAGAGTAAAACTTCTTTAAATCTCAAGAACTCATAACTCTTTTGAACACAAGTACTTCGAATTCGGAATAATATAACTTGGAAACATACTTAGAGTCATTTCATTCACTTTAGAAAAATATCTCATTTCAAGCTTTAGAGAAATCATTCTACCTCAATGGAAAGATATTCTAGTTTAGGAAAATAACTTATCTCAAAGCTTTATGGAAAAAAATACCATATCAAGGGAGAATACTTTCATTTAGGGAAATAACTCATATCAAGGAAAATACTTTAGTTAGGGAATAATTTTGCAACTTTACTATTAGGAAAATAGCTTTTAGGAAGGGAAAATACTTTAGTTTTCAAGGAAGTAACTGATATCAAAGCTCAAAATGACAAGGAAGGTTCTCTTAACCGACATAAACCATGCGAGCTACATGGAGCTCAATGTTTTATTCTCCTAAGAAAGAGACCCCACATTAGGGAGGAGCGTCATACTCTTTTCCACGAAGTATAACCTAGGTCTAGTGATCACTAAACAAAACTCAGCCTCGGGCCCAATATCAACTCGACCTTAGGCCCAATAATAAACTCAGCCTTAGGACCAACCTATGGAGGCACATAGTTCTAGGGTAAGAAACCATACTAACTTACCCACTCAATGCTAAATACTACTCCCTTTAGATTGTCTATGCTTATCTCATAAAAATCCACTTTTAGAATAATCTTATGGTTCACCACGAACCTAATAATCAAATCTGTAATCTCAAGTAGGGAAGTGGATTTCAAAGCTCTATGACCATTGGGTCAAATCATTTCTCAATAGTATCAAAATACTCAAATCATGGGTGATTATAGCACAAGAGTTCATAAAATTGTAAGGCTCAAGTAAGGCTTACTAACCCATAATTCAATCTCAAGTTAAAACTCATCAAAAGCATAATAGATAGCTTATATATTTATAACTCATGTGGAAATCTGAAAGTTACAGGAATTTATCTCAAAATCTCAACATATTCATATACTTCAATATCTCAAACATTGCAAAAATTAGCTTCTCAGGGATTAAAATCATGGGGTTTAGACCCAGCTGTAATTTCTCAAGAAAACATGCAGAAATCATGCCATTTGACTCTCAATTCATGGAAAGCATCAAAGTATTGCAATCAATAATAATGGGTGAAAAACCCTAGTTCAAATTAATGCAAAATCTCATAGATTTCAGGAAAATCATGATTTAAATAAGCCTTTGGCCACAAGGATAAAAGGGTTACCCTTGTTCGAAACCCCACATACCTTAAATTATGAAATTAGATGAACAAGCTTGCTCTAAACTTCCTATTCTTACTCTTAGGAGAGGGTTCTTAAAGCCTTTAAACTTGGAAAACTCAATTCTCAACTCACTTGTACAATCAATGGTGAGCTCTTGAATCTCTTGGGGGAAGGTTTTTGATTTGATTTAGAGAGGAAACCCTAGTTTTCTTATGTTAGAAATGAGTTACGAAGCAACTGCTTCACCTAGAATATATATGAGGGTTTAAAAGAGTGAAAAAAAAGACTGAAATGTGCTTTTTAAAATAGGTTAAAAATTCTACGCAGGACATGCGACAGTGGGCTTCGACATTCCGTCGGAGGTTCGATGGTCTGTCAGTCCTAGCCATCGGACACTGTCCAGAGGATGGGTTTCTGCCTCGACTATGAAGGTGAGGTGCGACGGTGAGGTGTGATGGTCCGTAGGCGTCTCGACAGTCCGTTGGAGTCCCGACAGTCCATCGAACCTCATCGTTACAACTTTCCAGGGAACTCATTCTCTACCTCCCTACGACGATGCAGTGCGACGGCCGTCGGAGGCCCGACAGCCCATCGGAGGCCCGACGGCCTGTCGGCCCTCTTTGTCACACAAAGCCATTGAACTGATTCTCTGCCTCTCTATAATGGTGCGGTACGACAGCCCGTCACCCATCCGATAGTCCGTCGGATCCCTCCGTCGCACCTGGGCGACTTCACTGATTTCTGGAAAAGGCCTTATCTTTTTATTCCGACATCAGATTTCAAAAAAAAGGGTATGGTTGGAAAGATAATTCAATTTCCCACTCTAGAGGAAGTCATTTTTAGGAGAAATCAACAAGATTAACACACTAAACACTTAGGAAGCCTTTTCTCAATCTTATATGCCAGAGTTACACTTCATTTAACATGCTCCAAGGCTCAAACTATGAGGGAACTTTGCAGGGTCTTACAATATCTACCCCTTGGGAATATTTTTCCTCGAATGTCGCTAGTTAGGCTAGGAATACAGGAAAAATAGAGTACACATAGCTAAAATAATTACTAAACGGCTCAAGATCTTTCTAAACTCATGACTACTCCAGATATTGCAAGAACTCATACAAGGATAGATGCATAGCTGAACTTTAGATTAGAAGGGCTGAATGAAGGAAGAATAATACCTTCAGCTTCGTCTGAACTCACGGAAAAGAGGTGCGAGTACTTGGCCCGTATGTTTGCTTCTGCCTCCCAACTAGCGCCCTCAACATACTGGTTCTGCCATAAGACTTTGACCAAGGGAACTTCTTTATTCCTCAGTATACGGACCTGAAAGTCTAGAATCTCAATGGGAACCTCATCGAATGAAAGACTATCCTGGATATCAACACCCTCTGAAGGATCTACCACAAAAGAATCACCAATATTCTTCTTAAGCATGGAGACATGAAAAATAGGATGAACGACCAACAACTCTGAGGGAAACTCAACCTCATATGCTACCTTACCAACATGGTTCAAGACTCTATACCGGCCAACATAACGGGGACTCAATTTTCCCTTCTTACCAAATCTTTTCACCTCTTTCATGGGTGAAATCTTCAAGCACACCAAATCACCCACCTCAAACTCAAGATCTCTTCTCCTCACATCGGCATATGACTTTTGATGACTCTGAGATGTCTTCAACCTTTCTCTAATCAACTTAACTTTCTCCATAGCTTCAAACACTGCATTATGCCCAAACGCAGTAGCTTCATCCACTTCAAACCAACCTATGGGTGATCTACACCTCCTACCATACAAGGCCTCAAATGATACAATCTTAATGCTAGCATGCTAACTATTGTTATAGGCAAACTCTATTAATGGAAAATGCTCATCCCAACTACCTTTGAAATAAAGAGAACACACCCTCAACATATCCTCTAGGGTCTGAATGGTCTTCTCAGCCTAGCCATCTTCCTGCGGGTGAAATGCGAAACTCAAAGAAACTTGGGTACCAAGACCCTACTGAAACACCCTCAAAAACTAAGAAGTAAATTGAGTACCCCTATCTAGGGAACTCCATGCAGCCTGACCAACTTCCGAATCTACAATCTAGCATAATCCTTAGCCATATAAGATATATGCATGGGAAAGAAATGTGCGTACTTAGTCAGCCTATCCACAGCAACCCAAATAGAGTCATGATGACGACACAAAAGAGGAAACCCTGTCACGAAGTTCTTATTCACCACCTCCCACTTCTAAGTGTGTATACCAAACTTTTTTATCACACCACCAGGTCACTGGTGCTCTACCTTAACCTGTTGGCATGTTTCATACTTTTCTACAAACTCGGCTATATCCTTCTTCATACCATTCCACCGATAGACTTCCCGCAAGTTGTGGTACATCTTGGTAGTGTCGAGATGAATGGAATACCACGCGCCATAGGTTTCAGCCATGATCCTCTACCTCATATCATCAACACACGGGACACACAACCTATCATGCATCTCAACACACCATCTCCCCCTTGGGAGAAAACCTCGACCTTTTGGTTATTAATTGACTCCCTCAATCTAACCAAACTAGGATCCCTTTCTTGCTTCTCCTTCACTTCCGAAACTAAAGAGGATTCAAAACTACTCTGCACCAACGTACTCCCTTCTGCTGAATCAAGCAACCTAACACCTAATCTAGCCAGACAATGCATATCATGAGCTAACTCTCTCTTACTTTTCTCTATATGAGCAATACTACCCATAGACAATCTTCTAAGGGCATCCACCAATTGGCCTTGCCTGGGTGATACAACACACTCATATCATAGTCTTTTAGCAACTCCAACTACCTTCTCTGCCTAAGATTCAACTCCTTCTGAGTAAACACATACTGTAGGCTTTTATGTTTAATGAACACATCAACATGGACACCATAAAGATAGTACCTCCAAATTTTCAAAGCAAAGACTACAACAGCTAACTCAAGATCATGGGTCGGGTAGTTCTTTTCATGCGACTTCAACTGTCTAGAGGCATAGGCTATAACCTTACATCTTTGCATCAAAAAACAACCCAAACCAACTCTAGAGGCATCATAGTACACCACAAAACCATCAGTACCATCAGGCAAGGACAACACAGGGGATGAAGTGAGTCGAGTCTTCAACTCCTAAAAACTCTTCTCACAGGAATCTAACCACAGGAATTTAACTTTCATTTGGGTCAACCGGGTCATGGGAAATGCAATGGAAGAGAAACCCTCAACAAAATGACGGTAATAGCCGGCTAGACCCAAGAAACTTCTAATGTCAGATAGAGAGATAGGTCTAGGCCAATTTGTTCACAACTTCTGTCTTTCGGGGATCAACTCTAACACCTTCAGCTTAAACAACATGACTCAGAAAGGCTACAGACCTTAGAGAAAATTCACACTTAGAGAATCTGGTGAACAACTGGTGATCTCTAAGAGTTTGCAAGACAATTCTAAGATGAGTTGTATGGTCATTCTCAGTACGGGAGTACACAAGGATATCATCTATGAAAACAATGACAAACATATCAAGATATTGCTTGAACACTCGATTCATAAGGTCCATGAAGGCTGCTGGGGCATTGGTTAGCCCAAAATACATAACTAGAAACTCAAAGTGACCATAGAGGTTTTGGAGGCTATCTTTGGAATATCACTTTCCCTCACTTTAAGTTGACGATAGCCAGATCTAAGGTCTATCTTGGAGAAATAACTTGCACTTTGCAATAGATCAAAAAGGTCATCAATTCTTGGAAAAGGATACTTATTTTTGACTATGACCTTGTTCAGTTGACGATAGTCAATGCACATACGCAAAGAACCTTCCTTCTTTTGCACGAAAAAAATAGGTGCGCCCCAAGGAGAAATATTGGGCCTAATGAAACCTTTATCTAAAAGATCTTTGAGTTGCTCTTTCAACTCCTTAAGCTCTGTAGGTGACATATGGTATGGCGGAATAGAAATAGGCCGAGTGTCGGGAAGAAGGTCAATTTCAAACTCTATCTCTCTATCAGGAGATACCCCCGAGAGATCTTTCAGAAAAATATATGGATACTCATTAACAATATCGACTGACTGAATAGTTGGAGTCTCAAACTGAGTGTCTTTTACTCTATTAGGTGATAGATGCAACCTTTGGATATTAGTTTTCTGGCTTTGATATAGGAGATAAAATGACTCTTGGGAGAGACCAAACTCCCAGGCCACTCAAACACTAGCTCATCGAGGAACTGAAACTTGACCACGCGGGTACGACAGTCTATAGATGCATAACAAGAATGAAGCCAATCCATACCCAGAATACGGTCAAAATCCACCATGTCTAACTCTATCAAATCCGTAAGTGTGACTCTATGAAGCACGGTAACAGGGAAATCTCTATACACTTGTTTAGCAATAACAGACTCCCTTACTAGTGTAGAAACTAAGAAGGGCTCAGAAATATTTTCGGGACTCATCTTGAAATTCACAGCTACAAGTGGGGTCACATAAGAGAGATTTGACCCAGAGTCCAACAACACATAAACATCAAGGAAAAATACATGGAGCATACCAGTAACAACATCAGGGGAGTCCTCCTTCTCCCGATAAGATGGTAAGGCATAGAATCTGTTCTGGCGTAAACCACAAACTGTGCTAGAAGAAGCGCCCTGAGCAGGGGCGGAATGGGGTGCAGGAGCTGGTGCACTAACAGCCTGTGCCTGAGGTCGGGCATCTTTGTTCCCCGGTTTAGCATGAGGACAATCTCTAAGTCTTTGGTTGTGCTTACCACAACCAAAACAACCCCTCAGATCTATGAAATACTCCCCGAGATGATTCCTACCATATTTAGCACAAGGAGGATAACGGGGCTTGTTACCAACACTGTTTTGCGACCTAGACATAAAAGGACTACCCCTTTGCTCTGGCCTGCCTCTAGGCATAGGAGCACTAGCTGATGAAGGAACTGGAATAAGCAAACATCTATGAAACTGAGGATGGTTATCTTCATGGAACCTAGGCCGACTAAACTCATGCTTCTCAGATCTATCCCTCTAGTTACCCATCATTCTCTCTCTCTCTCTAAACTTATCCGCCTCTATCTACTAGGAATGCATCACCAACATAGCCAGATCCATATCCCTATGCAACATCGCGGTCCTACACTCTTTCATCACCAAACTAGAAATACCAGTCATGAACTTGCTCATACTGGCCCGGGTGTAAGAAATCAAATCAGGAGCATACTTGGCCAATTGTTTAAACTTCAAGCAGTACTCCTTAACAGTCATAGAGCCCTGCCTCAAGTTCATGAACTCCTCAATCTTTGTCTTCCTCATCTCAAGCGAAAAGAATTTTTCTAAGAATGTATCTTAAAATACTTGCCAAGTCATAGGAGCGACATTCTCACCTCTACCCTTCCTTCACGACACAGCCCAATCATAAGCAATGTCCTTCATTCTGTAGGATGCCAACTCAACACTTTCTTCTTTTAAAATATGCATCAGATCTATGATCTTCATCACCTCTTCCAAGTACAACTGTGGGTCCTCATCGGCCTTTTACCTATAGAACTTAGGCGGATTCATCTGCATAAAGTCATAAATTCTAGTCGTAGCTACATCACCTCCCTGCTGATTAGCAACTGGGGCCTGGTTATTGGCCCATATATTAGCTGTGACTGCTTGGGCTAACACCTGAAAGGCCGCTCGAAACTCAGCATGGGACACCATCTCATTCAGAGGATCAATGGGTGGGGGTTGTTCATCATTATTTTTATGAACATTCACTCTTCGGAGAGGCATTTTCTGAAAATAGAAGAGCACGAATCATTAGATAAGAGGGGAAACTATAGGCTTGAAAGAATCTGAAAGAAGAAACAACTTTTTCCTAAGACATCTCATAGCCTCTTTCTCATAGATGTGGCACGCTATACACTGATAATCAAGACCCTACATAACGTAGCTTGTCAGGCTCCCTGGGACTTCTTAGAAATCTGGCTCAGATAACAAGTTTGTAACGACCTAAAATCTTCCTCCGGAACATCACACGAAGCTTAAGGCTACAAGTGGCCCCAAGCTAACCCTTTAAGCTAGTTTCTACTAATAACACTCATTTTAAGATGAAATAATTCAAACACTCGTATAGTCATATCATATGAAAGGAAATACGGAGAAAAATCTCAATCCAAATGATCGAAAACCTCAACACAACCCAAAATATGATAACTAGTCTGACAAATCCTCTACTAATCCATAAACTAAAGAGTCGTTGGGATAGGTCCCCAACTGACTCAAAATGAACTGAAAATAGTAACATAGTCTCTCAAATACTGAAATATCTTAATACAGACCCTCGAACCATGAGGACTTACCATTGTAGGAATGTAGATAAAGGTATTTAAAAATCACTGACGAGGCTGGGACTGAGCACCTGAACCTATATTATAAGACAATGTAGCACATAAACGTATATGTAGATCAACACTTGAGAATGTACTGAGTATGTGGGGGTGCATGCATTTATATAAGACAACATCATAACTCTTTAATCAAATCATGCATGCAACAATTAATGACTCACATGGCTTGAATAAGCATATAAATGTAAAACTCATGAATCATGTAAAATGGAACATGTAACACAAATCTCATGAGTCATTATACTTTAGCTTTGAAATCTATACTTTTCTCTTTTTCTTATTACTCAAGGTTAAAGGAAACTTTAAGCAATCCTTTCAACTCACACATATGTATCATGAAGAGTAAAACTTCTTTAAATCTCAAGAACTCATAACTCTTTTGAACACAAGTACTTCGAATTCGGAATCATATAACTTGGAAACATACTTAGAGGTATTTCATTCACTTTAGGAAAATATCTCATTTCAAGCTTTAGAGAAATCATTCTACCTCAATGGAATGATATTCTAGTTTAGGAAAATAACTTATCTCAAAGCTTCATGGAAAAAAATACCATATCAAGGGAGAATACTTTCATTTAGGGAAATAACTCATATCAAGGAAAATACTTTAGTTAGGGAATAATTTTGCAACTTTACTATTAGGAAAATAGCTTTTAGGAAAGGAAAATACTTTAGTTTTCAAGGAAGTAACTGATCTCGAAGATTAAAATGTCAAGGGAGGTTCTCTTAACTGACATAAACTATGCGAGCTACATGGAGTTCAATGTTTTGTCCTCCTAAGGAAGAGACCCCATGTTGGGGAAGAACGTTATACTCTTTTCCAGGGAGTATAACCTAGATCTAGTGATCACTAAACAAAACTTGGCCTCGGGCCCAATATCAACTCGGCCTTAGGCCCACTAATAAACTCAGCCTCAGGCCCAACCTACGGTGGCACGTAGTTTTGGGGTAAGAAACCATAGCAACTCTTCTGCTCGGTGCTAAATACTACTCCCTTTAGATTATCTGCGCTCATCTCATAAAAATCCACTTTTAGAATAATCTCATGGTTCACCACGAACTCAATAATCAAATCTGTAATCTCAAGTAGGGAAGTAGATTTCAAAGCTCTATGACCATTGGGTCAAATCATTTCTCAATAGTCTCAAAATACTCAAATCATGGGTGCTTATAGCACAAGAGTTCATTAAATTGCAAGTCTCAAGTAGGGCTTACTAACCGATAATTCAATCTCAAGTTAAAACTCACAAAAAAAAATAGATAGCATATAGATTCATAACTCATATGGAAATCTGCAAGTTACAACAATTTATTTCAAAATCTCAATTACTCATATACTTCAATATCTCAAACATTGCAAATATTAGTTCTCAAGGATTAAAATCATGAGGTTTAGACCCAGTATTTCTCAAGAAAACATGCAAAAATTATGTCATTTGACTCTCAATTCATGGAAAACATCAAAGTATTGCAATCAATAATAATGGGTGAAAAAACCTAGTTCAAATTCATGTAAAATCTCATAGATTTTAGAAAAATCATGATTTAAATAATCCTTTGGCCACAAGGGTGAAAGGGTTACCCTTGTTCAAAACTCCACATACCTTAGATTACGAAATTGGATGAACAAGCTTGATCTAAACTTCCTCTTCTTACTCTTGGGAGAGGGTTCTTGAATCCTTTGAACTTGGAAAACTCAATTCTCAACTCACTTGTACAATCTATGGTAAGCTCTTGAATCTCTTGGGGGAAGGTTTTTTATTTGATTTAGAGAGGAAACCCTAGTTTTCTTAGGTTAGAGATGAGTTATAAAGATAGCTGCTTCACCTGGAATATATATGAGGGTTTAAAAGAGTGAAAATACCAAAATGCACTTTTTAAAATGGGTTAAAAATTTTGCATAGGACATACAATGACGGGCTTCGACGGTCCGTTGGAGGTTCGATGGTCTATCGATCCTGGACATCAGACATCATCCAGAGGATGGGTTTCTGCCTCAACTGTGATGATAAGGTGCGATGGTCCATCGAATTCTCGATGGTCTGTTGGACCTCATCGTCGCAAATTTCCAAGGAACTTATTCTCTGTCTTCCACGATGGTGGAGTACGACGACCGTCGGGAACGTCGGCCCTCTCCGTTGGGACCGTTGGCCCTCTCCGTTGCACAGAGCTAGTGAACTGATTCTCTGCCTCTCTACGATGGTGGAGTACGATGGCCCATCGCCTATCCGACGGTCCGTTGGATCCCTTCGTTGCACCTGGGCGACTTTGATGATAGGCGAATTTACGCGCCTATATCAATATATTTTGCCCATATTTTAGCCTAGTTTTGAGAACAAATTATATATTTCATGCACTTTTAGTCCTTTTTCCTGTAAATGAGCTAACGAACATGATTAGTAAAGTTTCAGGTATAAATGATGCATAATTCAGCATTTTATGGCTTACTTGACGCTAAAGAAAGCTCACGAAGGAAGGGAAGGGAGTTTACACGCCTAAGGACCAAAACTGCTGCATGGAAAATCTGTCCCGGGCTAAAACAGCATTTCTGAAGACTTTGGGGGACCAAAACTGCTGCATGGAAAATCTGTCCCGGGCTAAAACAGCAATTCTGAAGACTTTGGGGACTTACAGACACAAAGCTGGATTTTGACAATGATACATTAACCTAGTACAATTAGGTTATGTATTTCATTATTTTATGAGGATTATGATAATGTTACCTTAACCTAGTACATTTGGGTTAAGGATTTCATTAGTCTAGTAGGATTTGGTTATTTATTTCATTAGCTTAGTAGGATTAGGATATGGGTATTATAAATACCCTATCATGCTAGAGACTTTAGAGAACAAGGAGGGAGGAAGGAGGGAGAACACAATACCTTCTTCCATCCCTCTCATCTTCTACTCCTCTCTTATTCTACACTACAAACAATTCTACAACTCTTCTAATCTTTCCATTAATTCTAGTTTTCTTCTTCTATTCATCTATTCTTAATTTCCGCAACAAGAGAATCGTTACCTTGCTAAGGAATTCACGCCTCACGCCTACCACCTAAGCTACACGAAATTACTCAATCTTGTGGTATAACAACAATGTCAATCGTGATTTCCTTCGCATTCATGGGTAACTAAACTTCTCTGTTGGGGTTATGGAAGCCGTATGAGATACTATCTATTGCTGTGAGTTTGTGAGTTCGAGGCACGTATATTGCTTATATCATTATTCTCTTCATCTTAATCTACATTCTTTGCGGTTGCAAACGCAAGAATACGCCAGTCTAACATTTAACTTGTTCGAGAGAAAAGTTATTTGTCTGGAAAAGAGATAATGTCAAGGTAGTAGGACACCCTTTCCTATTAAAACGCTAGTGCCGTAACTGGACTAACCTCTTGGAGAATTCGTACCGTTAGATACGCTTTAAGCTCGAGAGAGTTAAAGTGAAATAGTCCTTGTTTAGGTCGAGAGACGCTTGGATTTACCATCGACTACAATCCTCTATAAGCAATTGCATGTCAGAATTCTACACACTCATAGCCAATAGAGACGTATACCTCAGAAGGTGGACATAACCCCAACTTCTCAATTCTCATTGTTTACATCTCACCAAAACATTCTTTCTCTTTTTACTTTGCTATTGCCGTTTTTAGATCTTATTTTGGTTACATTACTTGCACGACAAGACTCCCCCCTTTTTTTACGAGACTTGCACTAAAAGTCTAGTAATCTTTACTTACTTGTTGACCAAGCTATTCCCTGTGGGATCGATACCCAACCCAGTTGGGTTCTATATTTGCTAACGACCGCTTTACACTCCTACGGGAGCTGTAGATTGAGCGTTATCAAAAATTGGCGCCGCTGCCGGGGAATACAAGTGTCAATTAAGTTCGTAATAATTACTAGACCCTTTGGTCAAAGATTCTCGTACTTTTACTTTTAGTTTTTGTTTTTGTCTACTGCAGGTTTTTATTTTAGTGCATGCCCCATACTCGAAGTTCTGGTCAACCGTTATTACCAATCAATCCTGAACCACAACGCATTGGTAGAATGGAAGCACAAGCTGAAATCGCAAGGATGGCTGCTCAACAGGAACAAGCAAGATTGGCTGCCCTTGCCGCAGCCCAGGTTCAACAGCAGAACATTGATAACCCTGCACGAGCACCAAATCCTGACGATGAGGATTTAGGTGATGACGAGTTACTAAACCCTAGGCGTGATGCTGAAATCGTAACACCTGCCAACAGAAGAGGTCGACAAGCTCGGTATAGATATGATCACCAACCTATGCAGCCAGCTTTCGACGATGATGATGATGATCTTGATGGTGCCGGAGCCACTAGAGCTATCATTCCACCACCATTAGCGCCCGGAGCCAAGTTCAACATCACAAGCACCATGATTCAGTTATTGCAACTCAAGGGATTGTTTGGTGGACTAGCAGGCGATGATCCGAATATGCATCTCATCAACTTTATTTCTACATGCAAGTCTTTTGACAATCCTGGTGTTGGTCAGAATGCAATTCGATTACGTCTATTTCCATTGTCTCTGTCTGGGGAAGCAACACTATGGTTGAATGGGCTGACTCCTGATTCAATTACAAATTGGAGGCAATTGAGAGACGCTTTCCTAGAAAGATTCTTTCCGCCTTCCAAAAGGGCACAATTGAGAGATGAAATCAGCAACTTTCGTCAGCTTCCCACTGAAGCTCTTCATGAAACATGGGAGAGGTTCAAGACAAAGCTAGCAAGATGCCCAAACCATCACATGACTAATGTTCACCTCATGGAGATATTGTATAGAGCCTTGAATTCAATAACTAAGCCAGTGGTGGATAACGCAGCTGGAGGATCTTTTATGGACCTCACATTTGGTCAAGCAAGCAATATGCTAGATCGCATGACGAAACAAAGTAGAGCTTGGCATACCAGGGATTCTGAGGTAGCAAGCCCTACTTATTCTATAGGCATGACTGCAGACCAAAGAAGAAGACAAGAAGAACGTGATCAAGATATGGCGCACATGAAAACACAAATGGATCTTCTTACAAAGCATTTATTATCAGGGAAGACCGAAAAAGTGAAAGCTGTGGCGCTAAAAGGAAGAGACGAATCTGATTCAGAAGAAGAAGCCAACTACTTGAACAATCAGGGGGGTTTCCGAGGGAATGCCCAAGGAAACCAAGGTCGGAACTATTATGATAATTCTGGAAACAAGGACCAAGGTAGTTGGAGAAAAAACAATGAAAAGAGTGGTGTTTATGTTCCCCCTGGTAGACGTGATACCACCACATCTAATTCTGGAAGTATGGAAGACATGATGGCTAAATTATTGAAAGGAGTGGAAACAACAAGCGCGGGAGTTACTGAGGTAATCAATGATTTGTCTTCTATGAAACAACTAGTTGATTCTCATTCCACTTCAATCAAGCAAATAGAGCAGCAACTAAGCCAACTTTCAGCAGCACTCAATCAAAGAAAGGCTGGCACTTTACCTAGCGATACTGTGCAAAACCCAAGGAAAGATGGGTCATGCATGGCCATCACTACCAGAAGTGGTAAGGTGCTGGAACCTTCAGCAAAAGGCAAGCAAGTGGTTGAAGAAGTTGCGGACATGGATGATAACGCAAAAGGAGAAGATGCCGCAACAACCAGTCCTGACGTCAAGGACGTCATGCCCAGTGACGTGCAGCCTGAAAAAATAGAACAGC
Organism: Capsicum pubescens; assembly: GCA_030864215.1. Taxonomy (NCBI): domain Eukaryota; kingdom Viridiplantae; phylum Streptophyta; class Magnoliopsida; order Solanales; family Solanaceae; genus Capsicum; species Capsicum pubescens. Next base: position 3,123,204 of record CM061539.1, read on the forward strand.
GGAAGCAAGAGGAGAAGAAAGCCATGGAGAGAACACTTCCATACCCACCACCACCTTTTCCTCAAAGATTGAAGAAGGTGGCTGAGGACACGAAGTTCAGCAAATTCATGACTATGTTAAAGCAGCTGACCATTAATGTTCCATTGGTGGAGGCACTTGAACAAATGCCTGGGTATGCGAAGTTTATGAAAGATCTTTTGACTAAGAAGAGGGCAGCAAGTTATGAGCTGAAGGATGATGTGCATCATTGTAGTGCAATTGCTACCCGATCGATAGTTCAGAAGAAGGCCGACCCCGGAGCTTTCACTATTCCTTGCACTGTCGGATCTTTGAACTTTGCCAAAGCATTATGTGACTTAGGAGCCAGCATCAACTTGATGCCATTATCGATCTACAAGAAGTTGGGGTTAGGAGATCCTACGCCAACTAACATGAGGCTGTTTATGGCAGATAGGTCGGTAAAACGACCGGTTGGTATTCTATGTGATGTCTTGGTAAAGGTTTCTTCATTTATCTTTCCAGCAGACTTTGTCATCTTGGATTGTGAAGCAGATTCAGAGGTTCCCATAATCTTGGGATGCCCTTTCCTTGCTACAGGAAATGTGCTCATTGATTTGAGAGCTAATGAACTTTCATTCAGAATAAATGACGAAGTGGTTCGATTTGATGTTTGCAAATCAATGAAGCAACCCAAAGATCTGAGTGTATTTTCTGTGGCTGATGTTGTCTTTGACGATGAGAAAGGATGCCGTGAAGAAGAGCAAATTCTTGATGATCCTTTGGAGGTTTTGCTCATGAAAGGAGAGAACGAGGATGCTGAAATTTCTGAAGAAGCTGTTTGTGCGCTATCGGGATTAGGGACATATCGCTATACTCCCAAGAAGCTGGATCTTGATCTCAAGAATCGACCCACACCACCAGCCAAGCCATCTATTGAAGAACCACCCACACTAGAATTGAAGGAGCTGCCAAGTCATCTGAAGTACGCATTCTTAGGAAGCGGAAACACACTTCCAGTCATAGTGGCAGCCGATTTGGGTGAGCAACAAGTTGCAGCTCTTATTTCGATCTTACAAAAATATATTAGAGCCATTGGATGGACCATTGCGGATATTATTGGTATTCCACCTGGGATTTGCTCACATAAAATTCAGCTTCAAGAAAAGTGCACACCCACCATTGAACATCAAAGGCGTTTAAACCCACCTATGCAAGAAGTGGTGAAGAAGGAGATTATAAAGTGGTTAGACGCAGGAGTTGTATATCCTATCTCTGATAGTACGTGGGTAAGTCCTGTACAATGTGTTCCCAAGAAAGGAGGAATGACGGTAGTCGCAAATGCAAAGAATGAACTGATTTCACTCAGGCCCGTTACTGGATGGAGAGTATGCATGGACTACCGCAAGCTGAATTCGTGGACACTCAAGGATCACTTCCCCATGCCATTTATGGACCAAATGCTAGATCGATTAGCGGGGAAAGGATGGTTTTGCTTCTTGGATGGTTATTCAGGTTATAATCAGATTTGTATTGCTCCCGAAGATCAAGAGAAGACAACGTTCACATGCCCATATGGTACGTTTGCCTTCAAACGCATGCCATTCGGGTTGTGCAATGCACCAGCCACCTTTCAACGGTGTATGATGTCTATTTTCTCTGATATGGTTGAAGACACTTTGGAGGTATTTATGGACGACTTTTCAGTTGTCGGTGAGTCTTTTGAAGCATGTTTGGCAAACTTGAGCATGGCATTGCAAAGATGTGTAGAGTTCAACCTTGTGCTGAATTGGGAGAAGTGCCACTTCATGGTAAAAGAAGGAATCGTTCTTGGGCACAAGATCTCTGAAAAAGGAATAGAGGTTGATCGAGCAAAAATAGAGGTAATTGAGAAGCTACCGCCTCCAATTTCGGTGAAGGGAGTCCGTAGTTTTCTTGGCCATGCTGGTTTCTATCGTAGATTCATCAAAGACTTTTCCAAAATCTCTAGTCCATTGTGCAAACTACTGGAGAAAGATGCGAAGTTCGACTTCAATGAAAATTGCTTAAAGGCATTCGAATGTCTTAAAGGAAAACTTATTGAAGCCCCTATCATGGTATCACCAGATTGGACGCTCCCGTTTGAAGTCATGTGCGATGCTAGTGGTGTAGCCGTTGGTGCTGTTCTTGGACAAAGAAAGGAGAAACTATTTCATCCTATCTACTATGCGAGTAAGGTCCTAAATGAAGCCCAAAGGAACTACACTGTTACTGAACAAGAGCTCCTAGCGGTTGTATATGCGTTTGAGAAGTTTCGTGCCTATCTATTGGGTACCAATGTGATCGTCCATACAGACCATGCAGCCCTTAAGTATCTAATGACGAAGAAGGATGCCAAACCAAGGTTAATTCGATGGGTACTGCTGCAAGAGTTTGATTTCGAAGTCAAAGATAGAAGAGGTTGCGAGAACCAAGTGGCTGATCACCTATCTAGACTTGAGAATGAACATGTGGCGCAACCTAAAATTCAGATTGATGATGCATTCCCTGACGAGGAGATATTGGCGACAAAAATGGAGAAAGTACCATGGTATGCCGACTTTGCAAATTTCGTAGAGAGTAATGTGATACCTGCCAACTTATCTTACCACCAAAGGAGGAAGTTTATGCATGACGTTCAGCACTACTATTGGGATGAACCTTATTTGTTTCGAAGATGCGCGGATGGGATCATTCGACGATGTATATCCCATGAAGAAGTACCTGCTATATTGGAAGCATGCCACACTTCGCAAGTTGGAGGACATCATGCAGGAAATCGAACGGCAAGAAAAGTATTGCAAAGTGGTTATTATTGGCCTTCGATATTCAGAGATGCATACGACTATGTGAGAAGGTGTGACCAATGCCAACGTCAAGGTGCTATTTCAAAACACCATGAAATGCCCATGTCCAAAATTATGGAGGTAGAACTTTTTGATGTGTGGGGTATTGATTTCATGGGTCCATTCGTGAATTCGTTTGGAATGAAGTACATCTTGGTTGCTGTGGATTATGTTTCGAAATGGGTTGAAGCTGTAGCATTGGCCGACAACGAAGGAAAACGTGTTGTAGCGTTCTTAAAGAAGAATATCTTCTCTCGCTTTGGGGTACCTCGTACTATCATAAGTGATGGAGGATCTCACTTTTGCAACAAGCTATTCAAATCTGTATTGGCCAAGTATGGTGTCAAGCAACACAAGGTAGCTACGCCTTATCATCCCCAAACTAGTGGACAAGTAGAGGTTTCCAATCGCGAGATTAAGCAAATCCTTGCAAAGACGGTTAATGCAAATAGGAAGGATTGGTCTCGAAAACTAGATGATGCACTATGGACATATAGGACTGCATTCAAGACACCCATTGGCATGTCTCCTTATCAACTAGTTTATGGGAAGGCTTGTCATCTACCCATCGAGCTTGAATACAAGGCATTGTGGGCATTGAAGCACTTGAATCTGAATTGGAATGATGTGAAGAATCTGAGGTTGGAGCAGCTGAATGAATTAGATGAGTTCCATCTCCATGCATATGAAAGATCGGATTTATACAAGGAGCGGATGAAGAAGTATCATGATCAGCGGATTGTTCGACGAAACTTCCAAAAGGGTGATATGGTACTACTCTTCAACTCCAGATTTAAGCTCTTCCCAGGTAAGTTAAAATCTAAGTGGTCTGGTCCATTTAAAGTTATCCAAGTCTACTCGTCTGGAGTAGTCGAATTGGAAGACAATAAGGGTGTTGTCTTCAAAGTGAATGGCCAACGTGTTAAGCCGTATATCGGTCCTCTTGACTCGATGAATGACATGGCCATCACTTATCTCGACGAAGTCTAAGTACTCGAGATTACTACGTCGAGCCACGACAATAAATAAGGCGCTAGATGGGAGGCAACCCATCGTTTATCGTTTATCGTTTATCGTTTATCATTTTTCATTTCAGTATGTGTTTTGCTTTTGATAAATAAAAATCCAAAAATAAGAGTCGTGCCACGACCAAAACTAAGGCGCTTGGTGGGAGGCAACCCATCGTACTAATCGTTTTCATTTGTTTGAGCGAATATAGGTGCAAGAAGTTTTCAACGAGGAGATTGATTTCAATTGACGATTTGGACGCATTGTATGGTAAAGTTGGTAAATTAGGAAGGGTGATGCATAAGGCTATGGATTGAGCCTTTCCCACGCCAAAATAGGCTTCGAGGAAGGCTAGGCCTTGGTAAAACTAGGCCACAAACGATGCACAACCTATCCTATAGCCTAAGGTCTCGGAATCTAGTGTGCTATACACTATGCGCCGCCTATTCCTAAGTATGCTTTTGACTATGCGCCGCCTATGCTATGGCATTTGGTCTCAGTATCTCATATGCCATAGACTATGCGGCGCATATGTCCCATTATGCCATAGACAATGCGCCGCATATGTCTACAAATGCCATAGACTATGCGGCGCATATGTCCCATTATGCCATAGACAATGCGCCGCATATGTAGGAATTTTGTCTCCAAAACCGATTGTAAATGGGTCATAACCCGACCCATACTCTTCCTATATAAAGAGGACTTAGTCTTATAAACACAACCACAATAGAAACTACCCTAAAGGCGCCGCATACTCTCCCAAATCCTCTAAAATTTTTCTTCTTTTGCTCTTCCAATTCACAAAACCATCTCCACAAGCTTCAAGCAAGTAAGTGCTCTCTTATTCTTCATTTATTTCTCGTAAGTACTACGTTGCTATGGCTATTATTAACTGCTAAATTATATAAGATTGTTGGTGATGTTCATGTGTTTGGATTGTTGTTACAAAATCATGTGAGTGAACATATACGTAGGTAAATCTTGACTTGTTTCCGACTTGAATTTGGTTTCAATAGCATTATTATGATATTTGCGGAATTGCTATGGCTATGAATATTGCTTAAGATTGTTGTTTGGATACTGACATGTTAGACTATCCCGGCCATCGGGATAAGACTTATAGTGCCTACCGACTTAGGAGGTTGTGATTGTTGAAAGAATAACGATAACCCCCATGTAGTAGTGTTGCTATATTTACCATGAAAGTAGCCCAATGGCTGCAAGTAAGTGATGCATTACTGATTTTCTTGCCGGAATGCAATCCTTAAACGTATGTCAACAAAATCTGAGTAAATCAACTACTTTCACCTCACTGATTTGTGATAACAAAACTAAGTGTGGGGTGGTACCCCTAATGCTTGCTTATAGATTGTATCAAGCGAAACTGTGCTGCAACTAACACTATTTCTAGTCTCAGGTACAATGGCACCTAAAGCGAGGCAAGGCAAGGAGAAGGCGACCACTTCCCAAAAGGGAAAGAAGAGAAGTCGAAAAGACCAAGGAGAATCATCCTCAGCACAACCACCACGCAGAATGTTCGGAATAAAATGGGTTCTTGAGGAAGAAGCCAAAGCATGGTACAGCAGCAACAAAGAAAGAAAATATGTGCACGTCGACTTGATCAACAAGGATACCTTAGCAAAGAAGGAGCCGCGTATGTTGGCAAAAATAATGGCTTTGAAGTTGGATTTCATCTTCCGCGACATGGGAGAGTGCAATCTGGATCTAACAAGAGAGTTTTATGCCAACTGGTCGCCAAACACAACAGGCAATGAAGTCAAAATTCGGGGCCAGGTGTTACAGCTCACCGCGGACTGGATCAACTCTTTTCTTGGCTTACCTTCAATCGACGCAGCACCATTCAAAGAGCTGTGCAGCAGGCCTCCTTATAGAGCAATACGACACACGCTTTGTGGAAGCAGATCAATGGCAAGGTGGGGCAGACATAAAGAAACAGGCCGACACAACACCTTTCCCTATGCTCCACTAAATAGGAAAGCAAGAATCTGGATGCGCATTGTCAACTCATGTCTTATTCCTGGGACTCAATACACCAAGATATCAAGAGATAGAGTGTGTTTGGTCTATGCTTTGATGACGAATGTCCCAATCAACTTTGGGGCAATCATTCGATCCACCATGAGGAAGGCCAGACTACACAAAAGGTCCCATTTCACATTTGGCAATTTGTTGACAGCAATATTGCGGAAGGAGGATATCGAAGAGGAACCAGCTGATCATAAACTCCCACACAATCCGAAGAAGGTTGACCTCACAAAGGTCAAAGATGCTGAATCAACACATGGCATAAACCTTACTATGGCAGAGAGACATGCTCGGGATGAGAGTTTCTCCCGCCATATGTACGGCATGATGAGGTTTACAATGATGAGCGGAGGTCGTATTCCAACTGCTGCAGAGCTCCAACAGCTGGACCACGATTATCCCATGAACATGCATGCACGGGAGATGTGTGGAGTGGGCGTATACTTTGAGGAACCTCTAGATGATGATGTGCCGACTGATGACGATCGACGCTTACCAGACTCTGACGAGGAGGAGAACTCTGACGACGACTCTTATGATGATTCCGACGAAGGGGGTATGACCCCCGACAATGAGGAAGAGTCCGACTAACCAGGTTCCTCGTATTTATTTCCACTGAGGGCAGTGTCCCGTTTAAGTGTGGGGTGGTGGTATTGCATGCTATACTTCTCTATTCGCATCTATGTTTGTTTGCTTTTGTTTCATTTTTGTTTCGGTTTTTTTTTAGTAGTAAATTTTTTCTAGCTTCGCATGAAATTATTTTGATAGGCAGCATGAGATTATAACAAGAGTATGTGCTACAATTGTGACTATTGAGACGTTTAGGCTCTAGTTGTGACTCAATATGTGATATTGTGTGATTCAATTCCTTCACTTGTTGGGTCGAGAGTCTATATTACTTCCAATCAAGTCGACCATGTGCCTTGTGTGTGTGAGATAATAGTATATTCTATGTATGTGGCTGATGCTAGAACTTGCCTGGTATGTATGCAAAGCGAAAATAAGGAGTGTAAGTTTAGGATATGATTTAGGCATTTCTTTGGCAACCTATACATGTTTACCTTCAGTTTTACCTACCCATGGACATCATCCTAGTTAACCCTTTTGAGCCTTTAGCCTATTTCTTTGACAACCTTGTATGTAAGCCTAATCCATTTCTTTCAAGACCGTAATTTGATCCCAAAATCCCTAAGTGCTTTAAAGTGAAAAAGTCATGTGACAACATAAAAGGAAATTGGGAGAGTATAATGCTATAAATTGGAATGGTTCTTGAATGTGTTATGAAAAAAAAAAAATGCTATCATAAGAGGTATGTTGTGAAAAGAAAAAGGAAAAGAAAGCTGAAAAGCGAGTTGTGCTTAAAATTGAAAAACAAAAGAGGAGAACAAGGGTGGTATAACAAAAGAAAGAAGAAAGGTTGAAAGAAAAAAGTGTCAATGATACAAAGTGATGTATTAAAGCGCTTAGGAACTTAGTCACTATTCCTGGCCAAAATAGTCCTACCCGTCCCTTAGCCTACATTACAACCATCAAAAGACCTACTTGATCCTAATCTTAACATTCCAACATTTAGTAGAGTATTACATTAAGGGCAAGCCTATGGTCATCAGTTGCTACATATGAATTCTTTGTGAGAGTGAGAGCAAGGACATTTTGATACCCATGTTTGAAAAATATGCTATATTTGTGAGTGATTATGGGTACTATATGGTGAGACACACATGGTTGATGAGTTTTGGATAGTTGTATATGATTCTATGCACTTTAACGTTTGCATGCGAGTTGATCACCATCACGAGTCTACGCTAGAGGTTAAACTGTTTCTACTTATAATCGGAAAGCTACTCTTTGTTGATAATTGTTGTGCTTGTCTTGAAGAATGTTTTGTGTTGTTTCTGTAAAAACCTTAAGTTGATGCTTAGAAGGACATGATATGTTGTTCGAGGACGAACAAAGCTCTAAGTGTGGGGTGTTGATGATAGGCGAATTTACGCGCCTATATCAATATATTTTGCCCATATTTTAGCCTAGTTTTGAGAACAAATTATATATTTCATGCACTTTTAGTCCTTTTTCCTGTAAATGAGCTAACGAACATGATTAGTAAAGTTTCAGGTATAAATGATGCATAATTCAGCATTTTATGGCTTACTTGACGCTAAAGAAAGCTCACGAAGGAAGGGAAGGGAGTTTACACGCCTAAGGACCAAAACTGCTGCATGGAAAATCTGTCCCGGGCTAAAACAGCATTTCTGAAGACTTTGGGGGACCAAAACTGCTGCATGGAAAATCTGTCCCGGGCTAAAACAGCAATTCTGAAGACTTTGGGGACTTACAGACACAAAGCTGGATTTTGACAATGATACATTAACCTAGTACAATTAGGTTATGTATTTCATTATTTTATGAGGATTATGATAATGTTACCTTAACCTAGTACATTTGGGTTAAGGATTTCATTAGTCTAGTAGGATTTGGTTATTTATTTCATTAGCTTAGTAGGATTAGGATATGGGTATTATAAATACCCTATCATGCTAGAGACTTTAGAGAACAAGGAGGGAGGAAGGAGGGAGAACACAATACCTTCTTCCATCCCTCTCATCTTCTACTCCTCTCTTATTCTACACTACAAACAATTCTACAACTCTTCTAATCTTTCCATTAATTCTAGTTTTCTTCTTCTATTCATCTATTCTTAATTTCCGCAACAAGAGAATCGTTACCTTGCTAAGGAATTCACGCCTCACGCCTACCACCTAAGCTACACGAAATTACTCAATCTTGTGGTATAACAACAATGTCAATCGTGATTTCCTTCGCATTCATGGGTAACTAAACTTCTCTGTTGGGGTTATGGAAGCCGTATGAGATACTATCTATTGCTGTGAGTTTGTGAGTTCGAGGCACGTATATTGCTTATATCATTATTCTCTTCATCTTAATCTACATTCTTTGCGGTTGCAAACGCAAGAATACGCCAGTCTAACATTTAACTTGTTCGAGAGAAAAGTTATTTGTCTGGAAAAGAGATAATGTCAAGGTAGTAGGACACCCTTTCCTATTAAAACGCTAGTGCCGTAACTGGACTAACCTCTTGGAGAATTCGTACCGTTAGATACGCTTTAAGCTCGAGAGAGTTAAAGTGAAATAGTCCTTGTTTAGGTCGAGAGACGCTTGGATTTACCATCGACTACAATCCTCTATAAGCAATTGCATGTCAGAATTCTACACACTCATAGCCAATAGAGACGTATACCTCAGAAGGTGGACATAACCCCAACTTCTCAATTCTCATTGTTTACATCTCACCAAAACATTCTTTCTCTTTTTACTTTGCTATTGCCGTTTTTAGATCTTATTTTGGTTACATTACTTGCACGACAAGACTCCCCCCTTTTTTTACGAGACTTGCACTAAAAGTCTAGTAATCTTTACTTACTTGTTGACCAAGCTATTCCCTGTGGGATCGATACCCAACCCAGTTGGGTTCTATATTTGCTAACGACCGCTTTACACTCCTACGGGAGCTGTAGATTGAGCGTTATCAGACTTCACTGATTTCTAGAAAAGGCCCTATCTTTCTATTCCGACATCAAATTTCAACAAAAAGGGTATTGTCGGAAAGATAACTTAATTTCCCACACTATAGAAAGTCATTTTTAGGAGAATTCAACAAGATTAACACACTAAACATTTGGGAAATCTTTTCTCAATCTTATAGGGCTGGAGTTACACTTCATTCGACAAGCTCTAAGGCTCAAACTACGAGAGAACTTTGTGGGGTCTTACAAAAGTACTAAGGGTAAGGAAGTCCATCAATGAGGATTTAGATAAAGTGCTAAAATATATTGGGTTCTAAGTTCGAGAATGGGTTTTTTCCAAGAGTAGAAGATTATGTCGGAGGCCGCATATGGGTGAACCAAGAGAGTTCTCTCTATTTGACATAGGTATGGGTGTACCACAAAAGTTGGAGGACTAGTGTTTAGAGTAGTGTGAAGACTTGGCACTTTGAGATAAGAAGTACTTGGCAAAGGTACATTCCAAGGAAGTGAGAGTTTCCTATGGGTGCGTAGCACGTAAAAAGACAAAAGGTGCCATAGTGAAGCATGGATTTCCAAAGGCTTTTTTGTATGTTGATCAAGATAAAGTTTGTGAATTGGGCTACCGCCAATGACATCTCTCAATGAAATGAGAAAATGAGCATGAGGGTATGGTTGGAAAAGATGCCACATCGAGGGATACCTACCTAACCATGTTGTGATGAAAAAAAAAAAGTCTAGAAGGAAATGATGGTCTGCCAGAGACAAAGGATTGAGGTTCTAGACATGCCAGATTGGATAGGCTAGCAAGGTATCGCCAGGGAGAACCAAATTTCCAGACAAGATGAAGCCTATGAGGGTCATGGTATAAATATGACTTAAGGTCATTGCAAAGTTAGTCACCAGTGGGTGTAGGTGTGGAGACACCATCTAAGTTAAAGTGCAGAGTTCATGCTTCGATCAAACTTTGGGAAGAAGGGAGAGGGGCCTAACTCTATTTTTAAGAAGGAGCTCACAAGAGTTCCTGCACTTAAGGATTTGGAAGCGTTGATGTAAATCCTCAAAAGTTCAAACTTTGGGTTATCATCGATGTCGTATTTCATTAAGTTTAATGATGATTTCAGGTGTGTAAGGATGTCATGCCCTAAAGTCTTGGGGAATGACCATCGAAAAGACTGTGCATGCTAACTAGGTAAGCCTGAAAAGAATGGTTGTTGAAGTATCCGACTAATATCCGGTTTCAGACGTTGGTCAGCCTGAAAAGAATGGTCATAAGCTAAGGTAAGCGTTCGACCTTATTGGTGGTCCCGTCGCTAAGATATGACTAGGAGAAAGCTGTTGTAAAAGCCATTAAGACCTGCTAGATCCCATAAGACTCTTATGCATTAGTTTAATTTATTATAATTCCTATCATTGAGGACTATTTGCTGACTTTATCTTATGTGTTAATAATTGTTTCCCTATCAGTCTCTAGACAGTATTTTCTTCAATATGGAATTAAATCACCATGTTAAAAATACTATGAATTTGTCTTCCCAAGCAACTCAGATTGCTACTATTGAAAATAATCTTCAAAACTGGAGTATTCCAGAAGAATCTTTTAAAACTATTTATCAACTTGGTAAGTTTAGTTTTATTAGAAACCATAATATCAAGACCTCTGAGTCAACTATTGCTATTAATAATTCTTTAGAAATTATTCAGTTACTAAATGAGCGTGATATAAACCGATTTAAAAATCAGTTCAATTATCTGCATGTTGGTCTTGTTCAAGGAGCTATCAAACCCCTATTTAGACAGGGTCTTGATATCCCTGTCTGTGCTATCCTAAGAGATGCTCGTCTTTTAAATTTTGACGACTCCCTCTTAGGTGTTATACAAAGTAACCTCGCAGATGGCCCGGTATACTTTAACTGCTACCCAAATTTCTCAGTAGACATCAATGATCCTAATATCATGGATGTTTTGACGCTAAATGTCAAAACAAAAAACATGAATAGTAAGGATAATACTAGAGAAATAGCAATAATATACCGTGTATATTATAGGCTAATGGGTACAACTTTAGCCCCTAAGGCTCGAATCACCAGCCCCAGAGGTGTTACAACCCTTATGGAGGCAAATAAAGCTAAGGCCAACATATTTGTCCCTAAGGCTCTTATCTGGGATGAAATTTTACATCAAAATGACTGGCATTTTGATGCTATCACCCAGCCTCTCCCAACTTACCCGGAGAAATCCCAGATCGAACGGGTGATTCAACACCCAGATGGGTCTATTGATCTAAAGTTTCTAGGATTCGAGCCACCTCGAACCTCTTCCTTTAGAAGGTCTGTCTCGCACAGACCATCTAGCTCCAAACCCCCAGGGAGTGAAGAGAACGATAATGACAAGGGAAAGGTCAGAGGAGTGGACTTCTCAGGTCCTATCCCCAAGGTATATTATCAACAGCATACGAGGGTCAGTGAACCCGAACACGAAAATCTGTATGACCCAGGCAGCCCTACTGCCTCGGATATGGAACCCCCCCTAACTTGTCTCGTCAGAAGATTAGGACAGACCCGGGGTTAAACGTCATCAAATTAGATGAAGAATTTACCCCTGACCTCAAAGCTCTAGAAGTCATTTGGTATCACCCCAAAGACGCCTTGAAACGAAAATGGTACACAAGTACTTACACCCAAGAACAACAGAGAGAGTTTGGAAGACTCTGGATAGCTGATATGAAAAGACTTCGATGTGATATCGAATTCTTTAAGTGGTTTGAAATAACTGGGAGGATAGAAAACCAGAAGGAATCACTCCAAGTCATCATCCACAAATGGTATACCCAGAGTAACAGGGTTGTTGAATCTGTTACTCCCCCTTTGGAAGGAATAAAAATTCCTCATTCCAACGAAGTCTTAAATGCTTCTCCTTTTAAAAAGAAGCATGGCAAACCATTGTCAGCTCCTTGCAAAAGGATTTAGATCGAATAGTTGAACAAAACAACTATACGAACCAAGTCCTCCATACTATATCCCAACAGATAGGAGATTCCAAGACTCCCAGACCACCTCTTAGCTCTCCTATTCCTGCGAAAAGTACTTCAAGTACTAATTTCACTACCAATCCGGTTTTTAAGATTTCGGAATTCCAGAAGGAGAAATTTCCTAAACTTAGTGATGACTTTGAAGTCTCAGCTAAAATCCTTGACAAAATTAATGAAAAGCTAGCTAATTTCAGCATTTCAGAGAAGGATAAGGCAACCTCCAGTAATCATGGAGAAAAAGGATCCCTATCCAAACTCACCAATGATCGTTTTTCTACAAAGAGAAACTATTACAAAAGACCCTCTCCCCCAGATACCCAGTTTGAGGAAAATCAATACCTCGCCAGTGGTAATTACGATGGCGTAGGAATATCTGAATGGAATTTAGACGGTTTGGCTGAGCACCAGATCTACAACAAACTCCATGAAATGGGTATGGCAATTACCGCCTATAAGATCAAAGGGGCATCAGATAAGCAAGCCTTTACTTTGATCGCCTCTGGTTTCACCGGTATGTTAAAACATTGGTGGGATAATTACTTTGCCGAAGATGTTAGACATCTCATGTGGGAAGCCACAGCTACAGAAACGTCTGTAGTCAAAGACGAGCAGGGCAGAGAAAATATCCAACAGGTTGAAAAAGAAGACGCTTGTGCAACCTTGTTGTATCAAATAGCTAGGCACTTCATAGGAGGACCAAAGTTATTTCAGGATAGGAGCCTGGAAATCCTAAACAATCTTAGATGTAAAGATTTAGCAGACTTTAGGTGGTATAAGGATACCTTCCTAGTCAAAGTAATGATCAGGTCCGACTGCAATAAAGACTTCTGGAAAGAACGATTTATCAGCGGTCTTCCACCCCTTTTTGCAGACAAAGTAAGAACCAGGATTAAGGATAGATTTGAAGGACAAATTCCTTACGATACCTTAACCTATGGTGACCTTGTCAGTTTTATTACAACAGTAGGGATTGACCTCTGCACAGACCTAAAACTTAAGAGACAACTTAAGAAGGATAGTTCCTCCAAATATGGATTAGGAGCCTTTTGTCAAGATTATGGCTTCACCAAAGACTCTCCCAAAACCCGCAAAAAGGGGAAGAAGAAATCTTCCGAAGATCATAAGAAGAGCAAATCCAAGAAAAGGTCTTCAAAAAGGGAGTATTCCTACAAACCTAGTAGGAAAGGTAAGAGAAAGTCTTCTAAAGACGTATGCTGGACTTGTGGTAAGACTGGTCATAGGGCCAAAGACTGCAAGTCGGGGAAGAAGACCAAAATTAACCAATTAGGATTACCTGAAGAAATCAAGGAAAAATTGTTTTCCCTTATGGAAGAAGACTCATCCTCTTCTTCAAATTCTGATAGCTCTTCAGGTGAGGACTTTAGCGATGAAGATTATATCAACGCCGCCTATGAGTCTGACCAATCCCAGGCTAGTCAAGACTGCTCTTGCAGCAGTACGTTTTGTACCTGTACCAAAAAATCCATAAATGTCATAACTGAAAATCCTAAAGAAATTTTGTTTGACATTATAGAACACATCAACGATGATGAGGCTCGAAGCAAATATCTTCTAGAACTCAAAAAACTCATGCTTCCTCCAAAGGAAAAAACCCCAAGCCAACCGTTCAGCCTTTTAGCATGAAACAGGTTATGGCACGATTCGATAAGCCTTCTGAACCTACGATATCAGACCTGAAAGGTGAAATCTCTACCCTTAAAGGAGAGATTAGAGATCTTAAAGTAAGACTAGATAGGGTCGAACTTAACATCCTGACTGAACAAGTCCTCAAAAGTGCATCCCTACCCAAAGAGATGATCTCGCCTCCCAACTCTCCTAGAGTTGCTCTGACAAATTCTGATCATATCCCAAATGATCATCTAAAGGAACCTATCTCCTTCCCAGGTTTCGACAAACCTTCCTCCTCAGAAGCAACTATTACCACCATTAAGAGCCATAGCGAGCATATTGTGGTAAGGATTGTTATTAACAAAGACTTCGTTCTTAACAGAGTTGCCCTTTTTGATACTGTTGCAGATAGCAATTGCATTGTTAAAGGTTTAATACCCACCAAGTATCTTCAAAAGAGCACTTCCCGTCTATACTCCGCCACAGGAGAAAAAATGAAAATAAATTATATGCTTCCTAAAGCTCACGTCTGCAACAATGGCATTTGCCTAGTTAATGACTTTGTTATTACTGAAGGAATTACAGAAGATATTATTCTTGGAATACCTTTTGTAAACCAAATCAGGCCTTATATAAGCGATTTTGATGGGATTCGCACTACTATTTTAGATCAAAATCTCTTTTTTCCCCTAATACGGCCACTATCTCAAGAGGAAGGCAACCTAATTAAAGAAAGAGCTTCTTTCAAAATAAACAGGCTTTCTTCTCATATCTGGTTTTTAAAACAAGAAGTTCAACTCAAACAAATTGAACAAATTTTGAAAACCCCAGAAATGGTAAAAAAGATAGCCAATCTTCAGAAGAATTTCAAAACAGAAATTTGTTCAGAACTTCCAAACGCTTTTTGGGAAAGAAAAAAGCATTCAGTAGAACTCCCATACATTACGGGATTCAGTGAACATGCCATCCCCACAAAGGCAAGGCCCATTCAGATGAATCAGGAAATGATGGAAGTCTGCAAAACTGAAATAAATCATTTGTTAAAAAATGGTATTATTAGAACTTCCAACTCCCCATGGAGCTGCTCTGCCTTCTATGTAAACAAAAGCGCAGAAAAGGAACGGGGAACCCCCAGGCTAGTAATAAATTACAAGCCACTAAATGCTGTCCTAAAATAGATTAGACACCCAATCCCTAACAAACGGGATCTCCTGAAATGAACTTGTAAAGCCAATCTTTACAGCAAGTTTGACATGAAGTCAGGATTTTGGCAAATACAGATTGCCGAAAAAGATAAATTCAAAACGGCATTTAATGTCCCATTTGGCCATTATGAATGGAATGTCTTACCTTTTGGCCTCAAGAATGCCCCTTCAGAGTTTCAAAATATTATGAATAGCATTTTCAATCCTTACAGTTATATGTTAATTGTTTATATTGATGATGTGCTTATATTCTCTGAAAACATTGATTCTCATTTTAAACATCTTAATACTTTCTTTAAGATAGTTAAACTTAATGGGTTAGTCATTAGCGCTACTAAAATGAAGCTCTTTCAAACTTCTATCAGATTCTTAGGACACGACCTTAACCAAGGTAGTTATAAACCTATTTGTCGAGCAATAGAATTCTCTTCAAAATCCCCTAACGAGATTAGTGACAAAACTCAACTCCAAAGATTTTTGGGAAGTCTAAACTATGTAGCAGACTTCATCCCAAATATCAGACAAGTTTGCGAGCCCCTCTACAAGAGGCTAAAGAAAACCCCTGTCCCTTGGAGCATAGAACAAACCAATGCCGTCATCAAGGTAAAAAGCCTTGTCAAAAGCCTTCCATGCTTAGGAATTCCTAATCCTGATGCATTCATGGTTGTGGAAACAGATGCTTCCGATATTGGTTATGGAGGAATCTTAAAACAACGGATAGAGGACCGTTCTCCTGAACAATTAGTCAGGTTTACCTCAGGGGTATGGAATTCTGCCCAGAAGAATTATAGCACAGTTAAAAAAGAGATTTTGGCTATAGTGCTATGTGTCACAAAATTCCAGGATGACCTGATTAATAAAGAATTTTTATTACGGGTGGATTGCAAATCTGCTAAAGAAATTTTACAAAAGGATGTGAAAAATCTTGTTTCAAAACAAATATTTGCTAGATGGCAAGCTCTCCTATCTAGCTTTGATTTCCAAATAGATTTTATCAAAGGAGAAAACAATTCTCTTCCAGATTTTCTAACAAGAGAATTTTTACAGGGAAAGAATGAGACCAACTACACTGGGAAAAGTCCCGGTAGTCAGTAAACATGACCAAACTAAAATGGCTAGACCATTTGACATCCCTTCGGCAGCAACAAACCCGCTAAGACCATCAGTACCACAAAGGCCGGTTTTAAAATCGGAATTCCAGCTACCATCACAAAACAGGTATGCCGCTATAGCAGAAGCCCCAAGGCTTCCTCCTCCAATGCCAACCAAGTTGGTTGACCTCAAGACTGGAAAACCCCTGGAGACCAAACAATCACCAAGATCATCAGTCCAGTCCAAACAAAGTTATGCTATGAAGGCTCCAGAATCCTTCGCGCAAGCAGTAAATCCTGCAGCATCCAAAGCTGTCATTCAGACCACAACTCCTCTTCCAAAAGAGGAATTCAAATTCATTACCACTTCAGTAATGCCCATCATTGCCCTTGACAAAGAATACGAGGGATATCCTTTGGACCAGCTCATCAAGCCGGTATATAATGACAAAAACTTCATAGATACTGAATCTCCGCTAAAGACCAGAAGGTTCTACGAGGCTATCTTAGTTGACACTGACTCTATCGAAGTTGAGCATAACATGAATGATAGAAATCCAGAATTTATTGATTATTCCAGATTTACTATCAAAAGGGTCCTAACCCCGTTTAACTGGTTTGCTGATCATCTTCACACACCAGTTGCATTATCCATGGCCCATCGTCCCCAGACGTATAACTGGTATGACTACAAGTCTGCATGGTTTAATTTCTTATACGTCCGACCGGGACATACCTGGTTTGTCAAATACTGTCCAGCTATGGTGGATGCCATTATTCCTAGATGGTTCTACGAATGGTGGACAATTTTTGGAGGAACAAAATATATCCTCCCGTTACAGTTTGCTAGCAGGTTCCTAGATTTCTGCACAAAAGAAGGATGTACAACCCTTCCTGAGCACATCCAAATGTGTAAATTTTATATTAAGAAAAGAGTATCCTACATCATCTCCTGGAATTTTGCCAAAGGAGAACAAGATAGGATAAGATACTTGTCCAAGGAAATAAAGATCAAAGGTTGGACTCCAAAGCCAACCGCCCCAAGGACTCCAGATAAGGGAAAGACATCTTTACCCTCCAGTTCATCCAGCAATGCTTCTTTGAGCAAGAAAGCACTTAAGGAAAAATTAAAAAAGGCTTTACATGACATAGAAAGCCACGAGACTACAGATGAAGAAGTATTGCAACTTCTAGAAGAAGCTTCTTCAACAGGAAGCAGTGACAACAACGGCGACATGCTAAGTCCACAACAACGACGACATGCTAAGTCCTACTGGTATAGCATTGGCCTACATGGACCCCTATTGAGAATAGGGAATTGGCTCTTCAAAAAAGATAGAGGTTTAAAGAACCGGAATTATCTTTTCTGAAGAGGCAACCTACTATTCCCAAAAGGAATCTTTGGACCCCATTGCTTTTCCAAAAGTACTGGTCCCCACTAATTTTCAAAAGAAAAGCATCTACAGCTCATCTATAATTAAAAGTTATTGTCGGCCATCATAGGTGGATCTCAACCACACACTTGTATACACTAGATGTATCTTTTCATTTCTCAGAGCCTATTTAAGACTCCTTTGTAACATTAGAGAAGGAATCCAAAAATATCTCAGATATCTTCCTTGCTAATTCTCTCCCTCTCTCTTGTATTTTGCAATGCTTTCAGTTTAAAATAAAAACGTGTAAGTTATTTTAATCTTTTCTTTCTTCCACTGTCTTTCCAACTCTCTCGGTCCTTTCTTGGCTCCATAGGCGGCGTTGATATAATCTTCGTCGCTAAAGTCCTCACCTGAAGAGCTATCAGAATTTGAAGAAGAGGATGAGTCTTCTTCCATAAGGGAAAACAATTTTTCCTTGATTTCTTCAGGTAGTCCTAATTGGTTAATTTTGGTCTTCTTCCCCGACTTGCAGTCTTTGGCCCTATGACCAGTCTTACCACAAGTCCAGCATACGTCTTTAGAAGACTTTCTCTTACCTTTCCTACTAGGTTTATAGGAATACTCCCTTTTTGAAGACCTTTTCTTGGATTTGCTCTTCTTATGATCTTCGGAAGATTTCTTCTTCCCCTTTTTGCGGGTTTTGGGAGAGTCTTTGGTGAAGCCATAATCTTGACAAAAGGCTCCTAATCCATATTTGGAGGAACTATCCTTCTTAAGTTGTCTCTTAAGTTTTAGGTCTGTGCAGAGGTCAATCCCTACTGTTGTAATAAAACTGAAAAGGTCACCATAGGTTAAGGTATCGTAAGGAATTTGTCCTTCAAATCTATCCTTAATCCTGGTTCTTACTTTGTCTGCAAAAAGGGGTGGAAGACCGCTGATAAATCGTTCTTTCCAGAAGTCTTTATTGCAGTCGGACCTGATCATTACTTTGACTAGGAAGGTATCCTTATACCACCTAAAGTCTGCTAAATCTTTACATCTAAGATTGTTTAGGATTTCCAGGCTCCTATCCTGAAATAACTTTGGTTCTCCTATGAAGTGCCTAGCTATTTGATACAACAAGGTTGCACAAGCGTCTTCTTTTTCAACCCGTTGGATATTTTCTCTGCCCTGCTCGTCTTTGACTACAGACGTTTCTGTAGCTGTGGCTTCCCACATGAGATGTCTAACATCTTCGGCAAAGTAATTATCCCACCAATGTTTTAACATACCGGTGAAACCAGAGGCGATCAAAGTAAAGGCTTGCTTATCTGATGCCCCTTTAATCTTATAGGCGGTAATTGCCATACCCATTTCATGGAGTTTGTTGTAGATCTGGTGCTCAGCCAAACCGTCTAAATTCCATTCAGATATTCCTACGCCATCGTAATTACCACTGGCGAGGTATTGATTTTCCTCAAACTGGGTATCTGGGGGAGAGGGTCTTTTGTAATAGTTTCTCTTTGTAGAAAAACGATCATTGGTGAGTTTGGATAGGGATCCTTTTTCTCCATGATTACTGGAGGTTGCCTTATCCTTCTCTGAAATGCTGAAATTAGCTAGCTTTTCATTAATTTTGTCAAGGATTTTAGCTGAGACTTCAAAGTCATCACTAAGTTTAGGAAATTTCTCCTTCTGGAATTCCGGAATCTTAAAAACCGGATTGGTAGTGAAATTAGTACTTGAAGTACTTTTCGCAGGAATAGGAGAGCTAAGAGGTGGTCTGGGAGTCTTGGAATCTCCTATCTGTTGGGATATAGTATGGAGGACTTGGTTCGTATAGTTGTTTTGTTCAACTATTCGATCTAAATCCTTGTTGCAAGGAGCTGACAATGGTTTCCCTAATACGGCCACTATCTCAAGAGGAAGGCAACCTAATTAAAGAAAGAGCTGCTTTCAAAATAAACAGGCTTTCTTCTCATATCTGGTTTTTAAAATAAGAAGTTCAACTCAAACAAATTGAACAAATTTTGAAAACCCCAGAAATGGTAAAAAAGATAGCCAATCTTCAGAAGAATTTTGAAACAGAAATTTGTTCAGAACTTCCAAACGCTTTTTGGGAAAGAAAAAAGCATTCAGTAGAACTCCCATACATTACGGGATTCAGTGAACAGGCCATCCCCACAAAGGCAAGGCCCATTCAGATGAATCAGGAAATGATGGAAGTCTGCAAAACTGAAATAAATCATTTGTTAAAAAATGGTATTATTAGAACTTCCAACTCCCCATGGAGCTGCTCTGCCTTCTATGTAAACAAAAGCGCAGAAAAGGAACGGGGAACCCCCAGGCTAGTAATAAATTACAAGCCACTAAATGCTGTCCTAAAATGGATTAGACACCCAATCCCTAACAAACGGGATCTCCTGAAACGAACTTGTAAAGCCAATCTTTACAGCAAGTTTGACATGAAGTCAGGATTTTGGCAAATACAGATTGCCGAAAAAGATAAATTCAAAACGGCATTTAATGTCCCATTTGGACATTATGAATGGAATGTCTTACCTTTTGGCCTCAAGAATGCCCCTTCAGAGTTTCAAAATATTATGAATAGCATTTTCAATCCTTACAGTTATATGTTAATTGTTTATATTGATGATGTGCTTATATTCTCTGAAAACATTGATTCTCATTTTAAACATCTTAATACTTTCTTTAAGATAGTTAAACTTAATGGGTTAGTCATTAGCGCTACTAAAATGAAGCTCTTTCAAACTTCTATCAGATTCTTAGGACACGACCTTAACCAAGGTAGTTATAAACCTATTTGTCGAGCAATAGAATTCTCTTCAAAATTCCCTAACGAGATTAGTGACAAAACTCAACTCCAAAGATTTTTGGGAAGTCTAAACTATGTAGCAGACTTCATCCCAAATATCAGACAAGTTTGCGAGCCCCTCTACAAGAGGCTAAAGAAAACCCCTGTCCCTTGGAGCATAGAACAAACCAATGCCGTCATCAAGGTAAAAAGCCTTGTCAAAAGCCTTCCATGCTTAGGAATTCCTAATCCTGATGCATTCATGGTTGTGGAAACAGATGCTTCCGATATTGGTTATGGAGGAATCTTAAAACAACGGATAGAGGACCGTTCTCCTGAACAATTAGTCAGGTTTACCTCAGGGGTATGGAATTCTGCCCAGAAGAATTATAGCACGGTTAAAAAAGAGATTTTGGCTATAGTGCTATGTGTCACAAAATTCCAGGATGACCTGATTAATAAAGAATTTTTATTACGAGTGGATTGCAAATCTGCTAAAGAAATTTTACAAAAGGATGTGAAAAATCTTGTTTCAAAACAAATATTTGCTAGATGGCAAGCTCTCCTATCTAGCTTTGATTTCCAAATAGATTTTATCAAAGGAGAAAACAATTCTCTTCCAGATTTTCTAACAAGAGAATTTTTACAGGGAAAGAATGAGACCAACTACACTGGGAAAAGTCCCGGTAGTCAGTAAACATGACCAAACTAAAATGGCTAGACCATTTGACATCCCTTCGACAGCAACAAACCCGCTAAGACCATCAGTACCACAAAGGCCGGTTTTAAAATCGGAATTCCAGCTACCATCACAAAACAGGTATGCCGCTATAGCAGAAGCCCCAAGGCTTCCTCCTCCAATGCCAACCAAGTTGGTTGACCTCAAGACTGGAAAACCCCTGGAGACCAAACAATCACCAAGCTCATCAGTCCAGTCCAAACAAAGTTATGCTATGAAGGCTCCAGAATCCTTCGCGCAAGCAGTAAATCCTGCAGCATCCAAAGCTGCCATTCAGACCACAACTCCTCTTCCAAAAGAGGAATTCAAATTCATTACCACTTCAGTAATGCCCATCATTGCCCTTGACAAAGAATACGAGGGATATCAAGTATGAGCAGCTAAACATATATATTGTCTGGAGCATGGGAATCATATTTTCACTAAGATACTTTCAAAGGTGATCAGTCTTTGGCCCTATGACCAGTCTTACCACAAGTCCAGCATACGTCTTTAGAAGACTTTCTCTTACCTTTCCTACTTGGTTTGTAGGAATACTCCCTTTTTGAAGACCTTTTCTTGGATTTGCTCTTCTTATGATCTTTGGAAGATTTCTTCTTCCCCTTTTTGCGGGTTTTGGGAGAGTCTTTGGTGAAGCCATAATCTTGACAAAAGGCTCCTAATCCATATTTGGAGGAACTATCCTTCTTAAGTTGTCTCTTAAGTTTTAGGTCTGTGCAGAGGTCAATCCCTACTGTTGTAATAAAACTGACAAGGTCACCATAGGTTAAGGTATCATAAGGAATTTGTCCTTCAAATCTATCCTTAATCCTGGTTCTTACTTTTTCTGCAAAAAGGGGTGGAAGACCGCTGATAAATCGTTCTTGGATTTTGGCAAATACAGATTGCCGAAAAAGATAAATTCAAAACGGCATTTAATGTCCGGGCCAAAGACTGCAAGTCGGGGAAGAAGACCAAAATTAACCAATTAGGACTACCTGAAGAAATCAAGGAAAAATTGTTTTCCCTTATGGAAGAAGACTCATCCTCTTCTTCAAATTCTGATAGCTCTTCAGGTGAGGACTTTAGCGAAGAAGATTATATCAACGCCGCCTATGAATCTGACCAATCCCAGGCTAGTCAAGACTGCTCTTGCAGCAGTACGTTTTGTACCTGTACCAAAAAATCCATAAATGTCATAACTGAAAATCCTAAAGAAATTTTGTTTGACATTATAGAACACATCAACGATGATGAGGCTCGAAGCAAATATCTTCTAGAACTCAAAAAACTCATGCTTCCTCCAAAGGAAAAAAAACCCCAAGCCAACCGTTCAGCCTTTTAGCATGAAACAGGTTATGGCACGATTCGATAAGCCTTCTGAACCTACGATATCAGACCTGAAAGGTGAAATCTCTACCCTTAAAGGAGAGATTATACATGCACATGCACAAGGCGATGTAAATCTTGAGGATCAGACTATACATGCAATAGCGGTGCTCATGCCAAGGTGAAGGACAAGTATGTCCATAAAAATCCTCAGGTGCGCATATGGATGAGATCCATCATAGGAAGGTACGCCAATAAAGTTTCTTATACGTCAACCATGTCATACGACCATGTGATAGAGCGGAACAAAAGGGGGAAAGCCTCAAAACCGGCGTCCCACAGGCACATGAGCATGTTAAGGACCTGGGAAATAAGAATGAATGGCTTATAGTTAGGGGAACTATAGGCACCACATAGGCAATATTGTATACCACAAACGTAGTAAAAAATGATCCCCTAACACTATGATTTGTATACATTAGCATTTGATAATATTATAGGATTTTGGACTTATTACGTTGGCCTTCGGGATTGGAGCAATGATTAATAGGGACTATTGGTGGCATTTGTATTTCATAGTCAGAGGTAAAAATTTTGGATTTATAAAAGACGAACAATTGCAAAAACATTTGCCAAGGATGTTTTCATTAATCAAGAATGAAAGTTGGGGCTCAAAGACGATCAGATACTATCCTAGTCTCAACCATAAATGATGCAGACCAAGGATCGATGAATGTTTGTTTTAGGGCTCCGCCAGCACCTTATGAGAAATTACAGTTTTTGGGTTTTAAGGGCAGTATGGTCGCAAGGACTAAACTTAAAGGGATTAACAGAAGGGATCCATCAGGAGTGGAGCCTATGGCTTAATTTTACTCAACACGGGGAAACTTACTTGGTCTAGACATAGTAAGGATTGATAGACTAAGAGTTGTTTCTTGATTCTATGAGTGGTAGTGCATGACCGTTCTTAGTTGGTGGAGCAATTTGTCTGGTTAAATCCATTAATAAATAATACCTCAGCCTGCTAACTAGCCATGTGGAGGTATCCCTTCACGCCTATCTTTTTAGATGGACTACGACCTTTTAGATAGAAAAAAGATTAAGGCAACGATAGGTTTGTGATTACCTTAGCAGTTTTGCATTGCAGGCATGCTACACTAATGTATTCAATGAGTTTATAGCCTTATCGACAGGATCGGGTAATCTTTGAATTTTCATTATTATGGAGATAGACCATTGCAATTGTTGGTCTTCATTGAGGAATTCCTAGTAAGTGCGAGTCATTAACTTGTGTTAATTATGAACCTGCCCTTTGTACATACCACCCATCACTACTACTAATTGAATGATCCAATGAAATGTTTAGATTGTAGAAACTTGGGTGGTTTTCTGCCCGAAACATCTCAAGAAGTCTATTGAACCTTATCATTAAAATGAAGGACAACTCATAACAAGGTTTTCATAGTTGAACCTGCAGATGGATCATTATCAAAACCTACAGAGAAGAATAACCCATGAACGCATTTAAGAAAGAGGATTCCACACGAGCGAGGTGATTTGGTCCTCCGCAAATAAGCCTCCCCCTCATTCCCAACTCCAGCACCTAGAGCGCCAGACGACCAATGAGCCCCTGTGTGGAGGCGCACTTACAGAGGACCGAATCACCTTACTCGTGTGGATTGATCACCCTTAGAATACATCAATTGTCAACCTTGATCTCGAGAAAGGTAATAAGGAGATAGAACGTGGGGATAAACAAAGTAAGGTTCATATTCCTTTATGAAGTAAGGAATTCAAATTAGCATCTCAGACAAGGATGCACCTAGAAGCCTTACTTTATTTACACGTAGGATGATAGATAAAAGAACTTAGTTGGATTATTACATCCCCGCTTAACGATATAGTTGTAATTTTAAAATTAAGTAAACGGTAAGAGGTTGGGAGACCATAATCATACAATTAATCCTATGAATCAACAACCAAGATAAGTGAATTGATGAATGAAGTTTAATAACACAGTATGATTGTTCAAAGTTCTTTAACCTTGGACTATACTCCATTGATTGTTTCAAGACTCTTATTTACGCATTATTTACTTTAATTTCAAGTTACAATTTCCAAAAGTCTCTTTTTGTTTACTCTTACATCAAGTGAATCTAAACTGTGAACTGAAATTGAATCATTGTTAAACCAAGTCCCTATGTTTACTTGATAGACCACGTACACTTACGTGTACGCTTGGGCATTGTCAGTAAGTTTCCCCGTGTTGAGTCAAATTAAGCCGCAGTCTCTACTCCTGGTGGTTCCCTTTATCAATTCCTTAAAGTTTAAGACTTGCGACCATACTCCCTAAGAAACCCAAAAATTTTGACTTCTCATATGGTGTCGACAGAGTCCTAAATGCAACATACGCTAATCCCTGGTCGACATCGTTTATGGTTGAGACAAGAATGATATCTGATCATCTTCGAGCCCCCAACTTTCATTTTTGATTAATGAAAATATCCTTGCAAATGCTTTTGCAATTTTTTGTCTTTCTTAAATCCAAGAATTTCACCTCTAACTATGAAATATGAATACCCCCGAGTATCCCAGTTAATCATTACTCCGTCCTGAAGGCCAACGTAATAGGACCGAAATCTTATAATGCTATCACATGCTAATGTATACAGAGCATAGGCTTCCTTTGAGAACTCTAATTTCTTCAAAGTAACAGCACTAGAGGCACGACCCAGCTAGTTAAGGCTAGGAGCGCATCATCGAAAGAAGGAACGAGACGATCGGTGCACACCAAAGGTGGACCGTCCGACTCATCCCAAAGTCCAACTACGAGTTTTTTAACTGCATCAACTTAAATATAAATTATTGGAGATGGAATTACCTCACCTTCTGGCAGCAAACTTGCCGTATAATGGATCCTACCAGACTCATTTAGCGGAGCGCGGCCAGAATTTGAAGTTTTGGGTTTCAAAATCTAAGACAGAATGACAACCTCAAGCTTATATATAATAATCCAAATTAACGAATGTGTAACGATACCCTGATATATATTTAGAAAAGAAATGAACCACTTAAACACTATATAAGTAAAACCTTAAAATTCCAAGTGTGTAGGATAACTTATCATATTTTGAAAATAATTAATGATAGTATTAATAGGTGCACTTTCAAATTGTTCATCCTCTATATAAGAAACTTAAAAATTATAAAAAAAAAATGTGATCATTTTTTCCTAGCAAGTCATTTTTAATAAACTATAGAGATTAATATAAAAGGACAATCCATAACAACCTAGAATCAGATCTTCGTAAAGTTGATCATTATGAGTCTTACGACGAATTTGATTGGCAGGTGCAATGGCTACGAGAAGGGAATTCATTAGCTTGTTATTTTGTACGAGTAGGTGAAATGACATAATCCATAAAGATTATCCATAACAACCTAGATTCAAAAATTAAACTTTAATTATTAACAATATTATTGCACATATTATAATAGGTAAATAAATTAAAAAGAAAGAAGAGAATAGCGGAAAGATTTTCTTGTACGTAGCAATCACATGGTTGGAAGTGACAGGAATGAACTCAAGTCGCAAATACTTTTGTAGTTTTTAAAAAGAAGAAGAAAATCGAATATAATTTTTTGGTGAAAAACTGATTTGAAGTTTGCTTGTGAAAGAAATAGAGAATTCTTTTTAAATTTTAAGATTGGAACTTTTCTTTTACGTTTTCTAATTCGAAATTTTATATTTTTATTTCTTTAAACATTTTTTTGTTTAAGGAAATCTGCTTTTTAATTATTAATCTTACATTTTTTTAACAAAAAATTTAAAAATCAAGCCTGTTCCATGGGCACTGGTGCACCAAGGAGACAATGGAACCAAGGAACCATGGGCATCGGGATCGCCAGGAAGGACCATGGTACGAATATGACTTAAGGTCACCGCAAAGTTAGTCACCTGAGGGTGCCGATGTGGAGACATCATCCAAGTTGAAGTATGGATTGAATGCTTAGGTAAATTTGTGGGATAAGTGTGAAGGGCGTAAATCTATTTTCATGAAAAAACTCGTAAGAGTTCCTGCACATAAGGATTCAGGAGCCGCGATGTAAATCCCTAAGGGATGAAGACTTTAGGTTGTCATCGGTGTCGTATGCCATTGAGGAAATTGAATATTTTAGGTGTATAAGGGTGTCAATCCCTAATATTTTGGGGCTTATACATCTATAAGACAATGCGGGGAAATTGGTAAGATAGTACGAGGATCGCACATGATGTTGAATGTCAGTCCCGTGCGTTTTGGAGCTACAGAGGGAATCTAAGAATTCTAGTTTAAACTGATGTTATTATGGGCCCCTTATGTATGTTTACCAAGTTTGGGGTCATTTAGAGTCCATTTAGATAGGGGCTTGACATAGCCAAGGTGCCAGTGGCATCGTCATAGTTTGCTGATTGATCCAAAATCTATAACTCATTTCATGAGCATGGAATGGGATGAAACTTCATGAAGGTGTGAAGGAAGTCAAAAGAAAGGATTAGGAACAAACAACACCCAATTCATACATTAGATGGGCAATCAAACCCAGTATCATTCTCATGCAAAATGATGTCTAGTGCTGGCTAGGGGAGTTTTTATTTTAAGCATATATAAGAAGGGTATGAATGGTGATAGCCTACCAGCCTCCCCCGGGCATGTTGGTAGCTGGTCGCCCAAACTATGCTGCTTTGAGGGACAACCTCAAGGTCCTTCCAAGATATGTCAAAGAAATGCACAAGGTAATCTTAGGGCGTGGGAACCCTATGGGCAATGCAAGGTAGGGTAGACTAGCAGTGGATGCCCCGACAAGGCTAGAGGTCGGGTATATAAACCGACATACCCAGAGGGCTATCCAAATTATGGAAGAATACCTCTACACTAATATAGTAATCGATATACACTACCCAAGATAATTGTGTGCTAACTTGTCAATGGCAAGGTTCAGTCAAGCGAGCAAGGTCAAGGGTCTATTGGTCGAGACGGGTAGTCAAGGGGCGACACTGCATTGTACAAGTTTAATACAAGTTGTGTGGGATATATTTGGATATGCCATAAAACATTAGAGAGAACGTCTAAGGAAGAATATTGAGACTAAGTATAAGGATTGAAGGTTGCCGTACTCGAATGAAACAAAGGCCAAGTGCACATGCACGAGGCAATGTCAAGCTTGAGGATAGGACTGTGTATGCCATGGCGATGCTCAGGCCCAAGTGAGGGATAATTGTGTCCATAGCTATCCCCGGGAGTACATATGGACGAGATCCAGCATATGAAGGTGCACTATAAGAGTTGTTTATACATCGGCCATGTCAGCCGACTATGTGATAGAGCAATACCAAAAGGGGCAATCCCCTAAGGCGAGCTTCCCAAAGGCACATAATCGTGTCAAATACTTGGGAAATGAGGATGGCTAGACAAAAGTACAGGGAACTATAGGCGCAACTTGGGAAAAATTGTGCGCCGCTAATGCAGTGAAAAATGAACTCGAGCACGTAGTATCAGAGCCTAAGTTTGAGACCAAATCGTGAATGTCATTGCAGCAGTCACATCAAAGTATGGATTGACATTCTTCGTGATCATGAAGATCGTTTAGGGTAATGTGACTATATGGAGGGGATTAATTATATGTTGGGATTCTTGAGTTAGCTATGTCAACCAAGGCCCATCATTTCAGAATCATGCCATATCACAGCCCTTGATTCTGCCTTCGTCTATGGGGGTTAATTCATCTTTGAAGCATCCAAAAGTGATTGAGACATGGGATTACTTCAAGCCAGCGGGTACGGTATATAGAGGAATTCTATAAAGGCACATTGAACTAACAGGTGTGGTCATCGTATGATGTTGTTTGGGTGGAACCACAAAGTTGAAAAATTGGATAGTTGTTGGTCAAATGTCTTTGTTTGTAGGAAAACGTCAGTTTGTCAAAAACTCTTTTAGAGGTATGTTGGCAGATATGGTTAGAAAGAGCGTGGACTTGACAAGGACGTCAAGCAAAGATGGTGAAATACATCAGAAACTTGTCAGTCAACCAGTTTGTTCATAAAGCGATGACCCAATGTTGTCAACCATGGAAGAGTCTAGGTTGTGGTAAAGAAAAGGATATGTCGATAAGTCACGTTTCAAAAGAGATTTGCAAGCTGTAGACTATAAACATTGGGCTTGATTATGCAGCGATCTTTACATGGATGCGGGTAACACATCAGGTTGAGTATTCACCAAGAGGGTTGGACTTGACGTGGGAATGGGTTTATCTAAGAAAGTCAAACTCAGAGTCAAAACTTAAACCTAGACATCTAACAAGTTATGAGAAGTGGGTGAAGAGTCCCTACATAAGAGAGTCATACAGGATGAATGGGCAATGAAACCTATAGCATGGGCAAGCAGAGCTTGCAGCTAAGAAAGGGCTATGCAAGGTAAGAACAAGGCTAGCACAAAGCGAGCCATTAGGATGTGACAACATAAAGAAGGACCTGAGTACAAAATTCTTTATGAAAAGCTAAGCATCAAAGTCAGGTGGAGATAAAGCCATCAGGTATGTGAGCGGCACATTAATTTGAACCATTTTCTGGTAAGGAAAGTCAACAAAGTGGTATTAGCTAAAACGCCAAAAATAGATTGGGTTCCAAGTTCGATAGTGGGTTCTTTCCAAAAGTAGAATATCATGTCAAAAGCCAAAAAATGGGTAAACCAAGGGTGTTCTAGCCATAGGCTGCCAGCAAAGTAGGTGCACCAAAGGACTTCTCGCCATAGGCCAAAGGCACGGGTGTACCCCGAATGATGGAGGACTACCAAGGGAAAGAGAGAGTTCTAAATGAGGTGTCTTTTTCAAAGAAGTGCGCAGATGTCGACACTTTGAGTTAAGGAGTACTTGCCAAAGGTACGTCTCAAGGAAGTTTGAGGTGCCTACGGCATGAAGCACATAAAAAGGCAAAAGTTACCATGGTGAAGCAAGGTTTTCCAAGGTCGTTGTGTATGTTAATAGGGATAATATTTTGGGTCTTAGACATCTACAAGATAGTGCGGGCAAACCAAGCCGCACACCTGTCAGCTATGCAGACGACATGTTCTAAAAGATGAGCTGACATTGAGAATTGGGCAAAAGGAGAATAACATGAGGCAACAAGCATTTATATATGTTACATGACATGTCCTAAGAGTTCCAAGGTGATTTGATGGGGGCTTAGTGTGATTCAAAGGGACGGTAGAATGGTTGAGGATCGTTACTTAAATTTGAAAAAAAAAACTTAATGAAAACTATCATTTACAAATTTTATGAGTTGTTCATGAGTGCATTAGCTCGATCGTACATTAAAATATGTGATTCTGAGTTGTACATGTTTAGTATGATTATCTGGTAAAATTATTTATACTCCTGACACTTGGATTTTTTAAGTATATATATCAGGGGGTAGAGGTGTTGAAGTCATTTCAAGGTGACTGTTGCTGATTGGCATGGGCGCCCACTAGAAATGTTGGCGTGCAGTGTGGGAAGCTTGTTAGCATGCATGAAAAGTCCGTGCAAGAAACTCATGCCCACAAAACCACATTGACGATGATTCATTGTGCGCTTATGTTGGCTATAAGTGGTATCGGCCACGCTGGGTTGCAAACAAGCCTACTATCACGGGCATAATTTTTAGATGCATACGGACAATATAAAAAGATAAAATGCTTCTCTAAACTTAGTCCTCACCTCATGAAATCAGTCCCAAGAAACCTAAGAACATTCACTCAAAAAAACTACTAGAAAGCAAGTAAATAAGACAAGTCTTTTGGGAGGCCAAAGAGCCAATTTTTGATACATTGCTAAGGAAACAAAATTACATGAATAAATCTGCCCATGAGGGCTTATAAGTTGTATATAAAGTCCATAAATTCATGGACCCAATAAATGTATGAAAATTTTCCTCACAAATACTCTAGACACAACTAGTCAACCAGAAATGGCATGTCCAAATCTGTCCACTGGTGAGCTATCAATTTCAAGATGCCTTGTTTCAGCTTCCTTGCTACCCAGCTGCTGCTTCAAGACTCCAAGGCCTAATAAATATGTCCCATGCTTATCCTTTTGACCTCCCAAAGTTGGTTGTAATGTGGCTTCCACATTTGATTACATGGAAGACTCCTGAAGCACGAAAAAATGCCCAAAATTCCTGCATCACAGTCTCTCCTACTTGATTTGGTGATGACTGTGGCACCACATAGTTGCAAATCCTAGTGCGATTTCTCCCTAAACAGAAACAAGTCTTCGTACTTTTCCCACGATGCCTCCTATAGAAATTGGCCTTTCTAATGGACTAAGAATTGGGCACTCGAATTGCCCCAACCCTTGCCTCAAACCAAAGATGATCAATAATTACTTTAATTTATTTATCCATGAAAGTAGGTGTCATAAATATTTGAGCCCGAATAGACCAACCCCGCTCCATGTCTTTCTTTTTTAAAAAACATGGTTTCAATTGGCTTGCGTAGAAGATGAGATAAATCTTCAATTGGGATGGCATGTCCAACTTGTAGGAAATTTTACCAACTTTGGCAAAAATCTCAAACGGACCCTGATAATGTCAGATTAAAGTTTGTTAGACGTTTCTTAATGACTTGAACTATCGGGGGTTGAATTTTACCATAACTTTGTCTCAAATCTGATAATGGACTATTCGACACTTGCGATAAGCGAACTTTTTCATCTTACAGGTAGCCTTATCAAGATATGATCTTGCCATGACTACTTGCTCCTCCCACACCTTTGCCATATGAAAAGAACTCGAATTCTTTATTTCGGCATTAATGGGAAAAGATTGTGGGGTATTCAGTTGTTGCCTCGTTGCATGCTCGAACGAACTATATCCCGTTGCCTCATTTTTCTAAAAATTATAGGAAAATTGGGTTGTATCAAGCAACTTTGCCCAGACCCTTCGATTGACACTATAAAAGTGCCGCAAATAGCACTCGAAAAGCCCATTGAATCATTCTGTTTGTCCATCAATTTGGGGATGAAGATGGTTGAAAAGTGTAGCTCGGACCCCAAAAGCCCTGAAACTTAACTTTGTCTTTGAGGAATAATCGGGTTGCCTCCTTGGATTTTCAACTTGTCGTGGCAGCCGTGAATGTTGCATATTTTGAGAAGCAATCCACGACTACCATGATCATTCCACACCCTTTTTGAGTTGGGAAAACACATGATAAATCCCTGGAGACGCTGTCCCATGGCTTTTCTACCACAGGCAGTGGCTCAACAAATCCACCGGGCTCCTTAAGCTTTACCTTGTCTTGTTGGCAAACAATACAAGTACGCACATAAACCTTGATGACATACCGTATCTAAGACCAATAATATGAAGCTTCTAACAATATCATGGTGCATTTATGCTTGGGGTAACTAGCCCATGCAGTATCATGATCCTCCTTGAACAACAAATACCTAAGGCCTTTCCACCTTGGCACATATCGCCTCCTGGTGGTGTAGAGCAGTCCCTCCTTTTCCCAAAATGTTTGTGTCTTGCCTTGGTGGGCCAAAGAAAGAAGTCATTTTGCTACAATATCATACTGCATTCACTCCTAAATAGTGTCCAGCACATTATAAGACCCCGCAAGTTTTACTAGTCGTAAAAGTCCTCTAAAGCATACCAAGAGAAGTGTCACACTTAGAAAATTTGGCTAAGTGTTGGGACTTAGTCATTTTTCAAGCCTCCGAACTTTGAGGATTTTATTTCCGACCTTTAATAGTTGATTTATTTATTGATTCATGATGGGGCAAGTCAAGGGTAGGTCTCGGATGAGTTTCAGAATTTTCGGACGAGCATAAGAGTGTGTTTGGTGTTGCAAAACAATGAGCCTGGGAGATTAGCCCGCGGCGCCTCGCCCAGTCTAGTACCTGGGGTTCACCGCAATGGGCAAGGCAGCGCCCCACCCAGTCCGACAGACTAGCCTCCACGGCGCCCTGGCCAGTCTGGCTGGGCTAAATTCTGCAGTCCAACTCCTTGTTATTAAGGGCAAAAAGGTCATTCTCCTCAATTTATCAGCCCCAATAACACGAGATTCAGCCCCCCCAAAACCAAATTATACTCGCTTTTACTCAAATCCTCTCAAGAACACACCATTGGGTTTCAACGCAAGGGCTAGAATCTCAAAGATTTCACCATTTGTTTTCCAATTAAGTTTAAGATTCGATATTAGCATACCAAGAATCCCAATAATCAATCATCAAAGGCTAAAAAAAAAGAACCTTAAACCAAGTTTGTTCTTCAATTGAGGTATGTGGGGTTTGAACAAGAACAATTCTTTCATTCTTGTGCCCAAAAACTTGAATTCCATTAAAGATTACATGATTTGTATATTGGGGTTTTACCCAAATTATCTTATCTTGAGTTTATGAAAGTTTAAGTAGTTTAAGCCTTGAATTGCATGTTTATTTCACCCATTTATGCTTTGAATTGAGGATTTATATCATGATTTGTACTTTCCCATTGAGAATTGATGTTTTCAAGTTAATTGATGAGAATTAAGCCTCATTATGATATTGTGATCACTCAAGTACATATACTTTAAATCCAAGTATGAATTTTGATAGTTCATGAAGAGTATTATTATTATTATCATGCTTTAACAAGCAAATTTCCAGATTTTTTTTAAAGAAAGATCGATTCTTTTAATTTTAAGCTAAGATAGGAATCCACATTGTTTATAAAGTTTATCATTTAAAGCGAAGTGAAGTATAATCAGTTTTCATTATAAATCCTATGTTATTTTAAGGTGGATTTCCTAAAAGTTCTGAGAAATAAGTATGGGAGTAGTATTTAGTACCAAGTTGGGTATGATTTCAAGGTCTCATGGCCCAGAACTACGTGCCCCCGTAGGTTTATGATTTGCCCATAGTGGCTAAGATAGTGATCACTTAAGTTAAGGTTCTATTCCGATGGCAAGGGTAGAACAACTCTCCCCAACATGGGTAAGACGTTGGACTCTATGTCATCTCACATGGTTTATATCGGTTAGAAGAAACTCCCAAATAGATGTCCCTCACTCTTAAAACAACTTTTTGAGATAAAGTATTTACTATGTAGAATGAGATTCAAATTTCATCTGTCTTACATGATTTGAGAATAATAAGAGAATTCAGATTTTAGAACTAAGTGTAATGACTTACAAGATTTAAAGATATGCTTTACTTTACATGATTTCAGATTTCAACATTTCAGATCTACTTGACCTATGTGAGTCATTTACATTAGCATGCATGTTTTTCATAAACTGTGATGATACTGTTTATTTATTACATGCACCCCCATATACTCAGTACATCCTCAAAGTACTGATCCACATATATTTCTATGTGCTACATTGTCTCATAATATAGGTTCAGGTGCTTAGTCTCAGCAGCGACATTGATCTTCGAGCATCTCATCTACATCCCTATCTTTGGTAAGTTCTCATGATTTGATGACCTATTCTTGCAGCTTTCCCGTTTTCACAGTATTTGATTTATTATTTTCAGTTCAGTCCGAGTCAGTTGGGGGTCTGTCCTAACAGCTCTTTAGATCTTTAGCAGTAGAGGCTTGTCGGACTATTAGTTATTTTCTTTAGACTTTTCAGTATTTGTTATTCAGACATTATTTTAGTTTGTTTCAGTGATGACTTAATAAGACATAGTGCTATTATTTGTTTTAACTAGCTTGAAGTTAGTTCCATAATTAGTAGCAGGCTCAAAGGGTTAGCTTGGGGCTATTCGTAGCCTTGAGCACCATGTGACGTTCCGGGATGAGAGTTTTGTGGCATTACACACATCGCAACTTGTAGTTCTCAAAAGGCTAGCCAAAATAGTTTTACGACTTAGCGCATCATCTACAACGTTTGTTTTCCCTAGCTTGTACTCCAAAGAGTAATCAAATTCCGCCAAGAAGTCCTGCCATCACGCCTGATTTGGGGAGAGTTTCCTTTAGGAATGGAAGTAGCTAGTTTCTATATTATCCATCTTAACGACGAAAAGAGCACCCAATAAATAATGGTGCCATGTTCTCAAACAATGAATAATGTTCGTCATCTCCTTCTCTTGGACTTTGTATCGTCGCTCCGCTTCATTCAATTTTCTGCTTTCAAACATTATTGTGTGGCCCTTTTTTATTAGGAGACCACCAATAGCAAAGTTCAAAGCATCCGTTCGAACCTCAAATAGTTTGGAAATATTCAGTAAAGCAAAAATCGGTTCCGTGACGATGGCCGCCTTGATACTTTCGAGCGCTTCTTGACATGAGTTATTCACTCCCACACGCGATTCTTCTTTTATAAATTCGTGAGTGGAGCAGCAATAGTCGAATATCCAAGGATGAACCTTCAATAGTAGTTGGCGAGGCCAAGGAAGGACCTAAGTTCGGGCACCTTTGTTGGGCCTCCTAATCCCGAATTGCCTCTACTTTGTTGTTGTACATTTGAATCTCCCCTTGACTGATTGCGTGGCCTAAGAATTGCACCTTTGGCTGGGAAAATGTGCATTTCTCTCTCTTGGCACATAGCTCGTTCTCTTGCGGCACGTTAAACACTAATTGGAGGTGTTTAACCACAATGTCATCAAGATAGATGACCACAGATTGGTCCAAATACGGCGGGAAAAGCTTGTTCATTAAAGTGCAAAATGTGGTTGGTGCATTGGTCAGTCCTAATTTTTAATGCTAGAAACTCAACATAGTTTAAAGTTTAAACAAGCCTTAATGTATATAAAGATTACTCAGGCATATAAAAGTCTGGAAACCCATGCAGCTCCAAAACAAGATAGTAGGATCATTAAATGTGCTTTAAAACATCCAAAACCCAATCTAAACAGCAGTCTACAAAAATATATACAGATAGGGTATAGAATGCGGAACCCTTAAGTTCGGTCTACAAAAAAGATAGTTTTCCATGCAACACAAAATAAGGACAACTTGTTATAGAATGCGTAAACCTTAAGCTTCAATCATTGACAGCAGACACTAATTGCAGGGATTCTTCAATATGATATTAAAAGATGGATGGAAGAAAGAAATCAATAAGGACAAAGGCAAGTGTGAATAACTTTTAGATAGATCGTAAACATTAAACAACAAGACGAGGCAGATGCATTAGCAAAGTGGGGTGCTTCCTTACTGTAAATAAAGTTTATACCACGAGAATCTAAGTGTCAATACAAGCTGCACGAGTACAATATCCCAAAGTTAAGAATCACGGGTCAAAGGTATAAAGACTGCATACTTAGAATAAGTAGGATAACTTTTTACTGCAACAACATGGATGAACTGGATAAGATATTTACAATATCTAGTCAATATGATTTGGATCACTCAACTAATACTAAACTCACGCGGTCTAGAAGTGGTACTAGATACTAATGAGGAACATATTGATATGCACAGTAAATATCACATGTTTGCAATCTTAACTTCATGCTTATTGGTTGTCCAACATGGCATGCAACCATGTCCAAGATGGAAATATCCATATACAGGCCCAAGTAACATAAAATCATTCAAGTAGAGTATCAGCTATGTTTTCATTCTAGAAAGTTTCCCAAAGACACTCTAGTCCTGACAATGGAATAAGCTAACAGGAAAATAGTATTTTGTGGCAGTAAAATATAACTCACTGAATAATGCACAATAAATTGAACAGCAGTGATTGTCCAAATTTTGACAGTTGTGGGCATAAGATATAGAACTCATAGTAGCCTATGTTGAGCAAATTTAGGCAATATTCCTACCTAATGGAAAGCTATGAAGCTATATTGGAACACAGAAATGGAACTTTTAGCCTAAAACGAGACTGCCCAAACCATTACCGGAAAAGTAGTTACAGAGCTGAAAATCACAGACGGAGATATTTTTCAAGTAAGGTCATGCCCAATAAAAGGCCAATAATGTCTTATAATGGCAGAGCTTATGTGTTGTACTGCCGATGTGGGAGAATATATTGTACCAATTCTCAACTTGGCTAACTGTATAATCTTCAATCTCAACTTGTCCAAGTACTAAAATATCATGAACTAGTAATCTAGTGGAACTTGTGTTTACTAGGCAATTATGAGTAGTCCACTTGTTTAAAAGCCATCACCCCTCCCAGAAATTTTGACTCTTTACTAACAGAACTAGGTTATTTTCCTTACTTCAGTGCATGGGCTATCTATAGATAAGCTTCTAACGTGATAGTGGATACTAATATTTTCTTCAATTACTAATGCTTAGTTAGTTTCCATTAATAACTATGGTGCATAAAAAATATTTACATAATCAGATAATCAGGTAACGTAAAAGGTAATTCACTCGTAAATGCCTCACTCGCTTTTCTCATTCAGTTGAATCAATCTCATCCTCTAACAAGTCCATGTCTGGTGTTTACTATAGATCATGTCTTGTGAAGTTCAGTGCCATACATATATCTCATCCCCTATTGATTTTTTGGGAATGTAATATACATGTCTGATTTCCAAAGGTACAAGAAAAGCAAATTATATATCATCGACCCCATCTATGTCCCATACTAATAAAGCATATCCATGTCTTGTTTCGAAAGGTACAAGAAAAGCAAATTTTATATCATTGACCCCATATCTGTCCCATACTTATAAAGTATGTTTTAAGTACTTCAGACTACTCAAACATTTATGTGCATGGAACTTCATACATCTGTTTTCTTATCTGATTTTAAATGTCCATGAAAATCAATGTTAGTGTTAATTAGGTGGCAATGTATGATTTGAATTCTGAAATAAGAAGATAGAATTTGCAGTTGCCCATGCCCCGTGCTCTATCTTTGCTTCCAGATAGGCCCTTAATACCTCTAATTCTAGTTGCTCTCGAGAACCTCGCTGACATACAATTCAACACACAAAGATTAGATAATTCTGCTTAGGAGAAAAAAGAGAACCAGGGGGTATGGGAAAAAAAAGAATAAATATGCTTATACCAACTCAGGAAAATTTGCTTTTTCCTGCACTAGTTTTCCTAACTTTAGTCCTAATCCCATTCTGACCCGACTCGACCCGAGGTCTTGTCGTAATGGGCATCCCAAGTCCAACCAGGATTAGGGACCACCCCCGTTACCCAACCCAACCATCCAAATGCATACCGCGAGTCAGATGAATTTCGAACATATAACAAGATACCGTACTTGCACAAATTTAGAATGCAGGATAGGTCTATGATCGTGACCGACCCAAGCGAGTCCAACCTTCTAAACCCAATCATCCAACATATGCAACCAAGCCACACCGTACCTAACCATACGACTTGTACCATGAACTCGTACCCTGGGCAGAATAGAATCACCTAGACCAAACTTTAGGGCAACATAGACACATCTTACCAATCATACCTTGACATACGACCTGTATATTCCAATCGTACCTTGGACATAAACAAACCAACCCACAGTACCCAACACTGGAAAACATACGACCACCACCACACGAATCGTACCCCATCATACGAGATGTAAACCTAGTCGTCTGATTTCCAAAAGCCAAAAATCGAGGAAAATTTCTAAGGGTCAAAACCCAGAGTGTTTCAGTCTACCCCACTAGGATCATTCGTGCCTGAATGACGGATAAGGTGTTACAAGCACGATTCACACCCCTTACACGCCTCTACTCCTTCCTTTAACAAACTTAAAAAAGATGCAAGGAAATCATCCTTTCTTTTAAAAAAAAAAGTCAAAAACAAAGACGTGATCAAGAATACATACCTTCTACACGAATATCCAAAGCTAAGAAAAAATGCGGACACTTGGACTTTATGTCCGCTTACGCTTCCCATGTAACCTCTTCCACCTTATGGTTCCGCCATAGAACCTTAATCGAACCTACATCCTTGGTCCGTAACTGATGAACCTGTCGATCCAAGATCTCTATCAGGATCTCTTCATAAGACAAATAATCTGAGATACCCAATCCTTCCTAAGAAACAACTGATAAAGGATCACATATACACTTTCTCAATATGGATACATGAAATACCGGATGAATGGAGCTCACACTAGAAAGAAACTCCAATTTATATGCTACGTTATCAATCCCCCGCAAAACCACATAAGGACCAATATACCGGGGACTGAGCTTCTCCTTTTTACCGAATCACATTACTCCCTTCTTGGAAGACATCTTTAGGAATAACTTATCCCCAACCTCAAACTCTACGTCTCTACGTTTTACATCCACATAAGACTTTTGGCAACTTTGGGCAGCCATAAGCCTATACCAAATCATATTTACCTTTATCATATCCCTATAAACTAAATTCGAGCCAAATATATCTGTCTCACAAAGATCAAACCACCTAATAAGAGGTCTACATCTCCTGCCATACAATGCCTCAAAAGGAGCCATCCCAATACTAAAATGATAGTTATTGTTGTAAGAAAACTCTACAAGATGTAGAGGCTCAACCCAATTACCACCATAGTCAATCATATATACACGAAGCATATCCTCCAATATCTAAATAGTCCTTTCGACTTTCTTATCCATCTACGAGTGAAAAACAGTACTCATATTAACCTTAGTCCCCAACCCTTTCTGAAAATACTGTAGGAAGTAAGATGAAAACTATGTACCACGATCAGATTTGATTGAAACAGGTACCCCATGTAGCTTTGCAATCTCACGAAGATACAACCTAGCATAATTTTTTGTCAAAAAGTTAGTCCTCACTTGCAAGAAGTGAGGTGATTTTGTAAACCTATCCACGGTGACCCAAATCGAATCAAATTAATATTGAGATTGAGGAAGATCAGCAATGAAATCATGTTGACCACCTCCTATTTCCATTCTGAAAATTCCATTTCCTGATACAAACCCCCAAGCCTCATGTGCTAAACTCTCATTTATTGGCACACCATACATTTGGCCACAAAATTAGCCACGTCACCCTTCATATTATTGTACTAATACATCTTCTTGAGATGATGATACATTTTTATCGAACCAAGAAGCACAACATAGCACGATTCATGCGCCTCAGCCAATATCCTTTCACATAACCCATTGATATTAAGAACACATAACTTCTTTTAGTACCGCAAGGTACAATCACCACTGATCTCAAATACCATTACCTTTTGCCGACCTACCTCACCCTTGATATTCATCAAGATAGGATACAACATTTTCTTCTCCTTGATCTCTGCACCAGGAGACAACCAAACCACTTCCTATACCAACACACTACTATCTTCAGAGTCCAAAAGACAAACTCCAATATTAGCCAAGCAGTGAATATCCTTTACCAATTCCCACTTTTACTTATCCATATAAGCTAAACTCCTAATAGATAACCTTCTAAGAGTATCAATAACCATATTAGCCTTACCTAGATAAGAGTGACGACTCATATCATAGTCCTTGAGAAGCTCAAGCCATTTTCTCTGCCTGAGGATAAACTCTTTCTGAGTGAACACATACTGTATACTCTTATGATAAGAACAGATGTCCACGTACACTCCATACAAATAATGATGCTAAATTTTCAATGCAAATACCACCATCAAAAGCTCCAAATCATGAGTAGGATAGTTTCTCTCATGCACCTTCAACTACATAGAAGCATAGGCAATCACCTTCCCATGCTGCATTATAACGCAACCAAGTCCTACTCGAGATACATCACATAAACTACGAACCCCTTATTACCTTCAGGAAAAGTCAAAACTAGAGACGAAGTCAGCTTATCCTTCAACTTCTCGAAACTACCCACGCAAGTATCCGACTAAGAGAACTTTACCTTCTTCTGAGTTAACTTAGTCAATGGGGAAGATATCATCGAAAAGCTTTCCACGAACCTCCTATAATACCCATCCAAACCCAAAAGGCTCTGAATATCGATTGGAGTTGTGGGTCAAGACCACTTCTTAACCACCGCAACCTTTTGTGGATCCATAATGATCCCCTCACTAGAAATAACATGACCTAGAAAAGTCATAGTGTTCAACCAAAATTCATATTTAGAGAATTTGGCGTACAACTGTTTCTTTTTCAAGGTCTGAAACACAGTCCAAAGGTGATTTCTATGATCAACCTCACTCTTAGAATACACCAAAATGTCATCAATGAACATAATAACAGAGAGATCCAAAAACTAATGGAGTACCCTATTTATCAAATCCATGAAAGTTTTTAGGGCATTGGTCAACACAAATGACATCACCAAGAATTCAAAGTGCCCACACCGAGTACAAAAAACTATCTTAGAGATATCCATATCGTTAATATTAAACTGATGATACCCAGACCAAAGATCTATCTTAGAAAAGAATTTGGCACCCTGCAACTGATCAAATGAGTCGTCTATCCTTAGAAGAGAATACTTGTTCTTAACCGTCACCTTATTCAACTGCCTATAGTCAATGTACATTCAAAGGGAACCATCCTTCTTACACATAAGTAACACTAGTGCACCCCATAGGGATATACTAGGATCGATGAAACCCTTATCCAAAAGATCTTTAAGTGCTCCTTGAGTTCCCTCAACTCAGTTGGAGTCATTCTATAAGGAAGAATAGATATTAGACGAGTGTCCAAAACCAAATCAATCCTAAACTCAATCTCCTTATTAGGAGAAACACCAGGAAGATCATTTGGAAAGACTTCAGAAAACCCATTCACCAATAGAACCATATGAATAAGACCTTTCGAGTTAGAATCCTTAACCCAGACCAGATGACAGAAATACCCTTTGGAGATTAATTTCCGAGCTCTAAGATATGAGATAAACCTCTGCTTAAGGGATAGGGAATAACCCTCCTATTCAATAATTGGTTCATCAGGGGACCTAAAGACAACCCTACGGGTCTGACAATCAAAGAACACATAGCATAAATATAACCAATCCATCCCTAGACCATATCTAATTCATACAAATCCACCAAGGTCTCATTACCACCAACAGAATCTTCTAGTAACCACAAAGTCACCTACCATGATAGAAATAGAAAAAGGATTTGAGATAACCACAGGACCAAAACCAAAATACATAGCCACAAATGGGGTCACATAATAGAGAGATGACCTCGAATCAAGTAAAAATTAAAGATATCGAGAAGAGTTTAAACATACCCATAAAGACATACAAAGATGCCTCAAACTCTTGGCAAGTAGTGTGAGCATATAACCAATTTTGGACTGTACCAGCACCAGAAGCAGAAATAGATATAGAAGCAGGACCTTTTGGTGTAGGAGAAGATGAAGAGGCTATCGAAACCTTATTTGCTCCTAAAGCACCCTTACCAACCAGAAAATTTTTGAGCATATGGCCTGGCTGACCATATTTAAAACACATATCCCTTTTTTTATCATAAAATACCCAATGCAACAGAGCACAAAACCTATAAGAAGGAAAAGATGAAGCCGACTGGCCTAATGAGCCTGAGATTGGGCACTCTGTGCCCGGAAGTTATCGTCACCCTCTAAATCCTATCACTTGAAGGCTTCGCATAGGGAACACTAGCTATGGAGCAAGAACCAGAACTCCCCCACTTATTTTTTAGACACTTCCCATTATGTCAACTACTTTGTTGCTGACCACCACCCTACTTAGTGAATCTAAACTTCTTACACTGTCTTTCTCCTATCTCAACCTATTTTCTTTTTTCATCCTCCAACTATTGCATATAAACTACCAACTTTGAAATATCCATGTCCTTGATCAGCAAGGCAGACTTTCTTTCAAGAATAAAATCCCAAGACATTCCTAAAGCAAACTTTCTCATCCTAGCCCTCATATCAGACACTAATTTCAGAGCATATCTAGATAGTTGGTGAAATTTTAAGGCATACTCTTTGACTGACATCTTTCTCGGTTTTAGGTTAAAGAATTCCTCTACTTTCACTTTCTTCAACTTCTGAGGAAAAAAGTGATCCAGAAAAGCATTGGAGAACGTCTTCCATAAAGATAACTCGTCAAACTCCCTCTTACCTAATCTCATTCCTTGTACCATTGGTATGCCACATCTTTTAGTTGATAAATAACAAAATTCACCCATTCCATATTTGTGGCCTGCATTACCCTGAAGAACTTTTCCATATTATAACGCCCTGTATCTGGTACCCGGAATGCTACACAGTTCTAACACTATCGAAGGACCACTAGCTAACCCATGACTGATATCTGTAACTGAGCACTACATAATATACTATACAAATGTGGAATAAAAGGATGAAAAACCATAAGGTTCAAATATCTGATAAAACATAACATCTGAAAATATGGTAGATCAATACCAAAATAGAAATAACTATCTGAACATGCTAGTCTGAAAGCCTCTAACTATATGAAAATCGTGGAGTTGATGGGATATGTCCCCAACTAACTCTGAACTACTAAAATAATAACATAACGAACTAATGAAATAATCATGCTATACTCGAATGATGAGGACTCACTGCTAATCTACTACTGCTGGCTAAATCTAAAGCTAAGTGCGGTCGGGAACCTGAGTATCCGAACCTATGGTATAAAACACCATAGCGCAGGAGAAAATTATGCGTCAGTACGTGAGAACATACTGGTATGCAAAGTAGGGTAGGTTGAATGCAAAGGGTTCATATGCATGACCAATACTAACTGACTATTTAACATGAACGTGAGAATGCATGCATGAATAAGTAACTGTAACTAAAATCGTGATATACTGACTAACGAGTCTGAATACTGATAACATGAGTTACTGATAATTGATATAACTGATATTGAGTGACTGTATATGATAGTATAAACTCTGATAGAACTAGCTTAGTTTCATACTGTACTGAGTGACTGTATCTGATAGTCCTAAATTTTGTAGAATTATCTGAGTTCTATTACTAAGATGAGACTGAAACTGTAACTTTGGGAAGTATTCATCTCACCGACATGCCCCAAATAAGACATTATAGTTGAGTTGGGTCTAATTTATAACCCCAATTGGAAGGGTATC
Source organism: Capsicum pubescens (assembly GCA_030864215.1). Lineage (NCBI taxonomy): Eukaryota > Viridiplantae > Streptophyta > Magnoliopsida > Solanales > Solanaceae > Capsicum > Capsicum pubescens. The sequence continues at coordinate 3,166,806 of CM061539.1, forward strand.
AATACCGCACCACTGGTAAGGATAAGTTGTGAGTGACCCTTACCTAACAGTGTCCCTAAAAAAAGAGAACGGTGGGACCTTTATCTGCAAGTGTTAATCCACCTCATCAACCCTCATCTGTCAGTGTTCATGTCTCAACCTATGTTAGATACATAGTTCTGGAATGCAAGGATTGCTTCAAAGGATCACACCCTTAATTGTCAGTTTGTGCCCTCATTTTTGGGTTCACTCAGTGCTAAATCCTACTCCCATCTGAATAGACACTGAATATGATTAACTAAACTGAACTGGATTTGGTTCATTAAGTTTCGCTGACTGATGGAATACTACTGATGTCTGATAACTGACTGAGATTTCTAAGATTTTTGAGTACTGAGTGAGACTGGACTGATACTGGATTCACTGAGTTTTTCCTGCTGAGTGAGACTGGACTGATACTGGATTCACTGAGTTTTTCCTGAGTAACGTGACTGACTGAGTTCTATTGATTCATGGCTTGACTGAGAGTATCTTGAAAAAACTGATATAAGCTCTAGGCATACAGCCAAATTATCGGGTACAAGTGCCCTCAATCGATAACATGCAACTGACAAGACATGACACTTCTTGAACAGATGACCATAGTCAATAATTCATAGCACAATCATCATTGGGGATTTTCATAAAGTGTTTGCATACCACAAGCTTAAACATGAATAGGAATGGATATAAACATGTCATAATTCCATAAGTCAAATCTCTTAAACATTACTTCAATCCATTTCAATGCATAGCAACAGCATGGAAGTCATTTTGAACATAAGGGCAAAACATGGATTCATCAACTTGGTCACAATTAAGTCATAAAGCATAATTCTTATTCTCTTAGACATTTTATCAAACACCTAGTATGCATAACTTAGGGCTTAGGCATAATCATCAAATTAATACAACATGATTCCACAATTCAACTCAATTTCATAAATTTCAACCCACATACTAGCATAGTTTCATGAAAAACACATAAAGATTCCAACTTGGGAATCATACGACAATAACCACATGAACATAATCCAACTCATAACATAAAATTTGTCATTCAACTTTTAGAAAAGGATTCTTGAGCTTCATGGATGAACCATGAATGAACACTTGACATACCTTAGATGGAAGATTCTTGAAGATTAACGGTGGAGTCTCTTGAATTTGAATCTTCTACGAAATCCTAGACTTGTTCTTGAAAGTATTTGAGAGAAACAACTATATTTTGGCTTCAAAATGGATGAATCTCGTATTTTTGGGCTTATGTAGGGATTGGAAATTGACCCTTTTGCTCTTGAACACTTAGCTAAAATTTTCTAAGTGTTGGGACTCCTTAAAGAGCTTTAAGGGCTGAATTTTGACTTTTACGGGGTCTTACAAAAATCATCTTGAAAACCCTAAAGATCCTCCTCCAGCTTAGCACCAGTAAGGTTGGAAGGTTTATCCTCATGAACTTGCCAACCCTTAGGGCCTCAGAAGATAGAATACTAGATGTACCACGCTCATCCTGAGAAGGTACCAATTGAGCAATCATATGAATCGACTGATGAAACTTCACATTCATCACATTAGCCTGAAGAGGACTAAAAGAAACGGGCAAGACTCTAGAATTACCAGGGATTGGACCCCTAGACCGAGTATGGATTCCCTGATTAGACCGTGTCTCATCCACATTGTCCCCAGTTGGGACAGAAGAGTTTTCATGAGATTCATCGTCGAGGCATGATCTGAAAGATAAGAAAATAGAAATCAAAAGAATCCAAGACCTTAGACTCGAAGCTTGAAAATAGAATATCAAGAAAGAGAAACAGTTCCAAAATGCCTTGTCGCCTATTCCTTACGAGTGTGATGCATTACACACCCCTAAAAGATACTCTACTAAACATGTCTTTGTAGACTCTCTAATTGACTATGCACCTAAAGATTTGATACCAACTTGACACAACACGACCAGGGGCCTTGTCCTAATGGGCATCCTAAGTCCAACCAGATCTAGGGACTACCCTCGTTACCCAACCAACCATCCAAATATATACCCTAAGTCAGATGAATTTTGAACATATAAATAGATAGCGTACTTGCACAAATCTGGACTCTAGGATAGGACTATGACCATGATCGACCCAAACGAGTCTAATAATCCAAACTCAATCATATAACCATGCCATAAACCAATCCATACATCCCAAACCAAATGAGTTCCAAAATAATAATATATATAATCCAAAACAAAATGGAACAATCATAAATCAAATTTAGTTCACTAGTATCAGCCTCAATACCATTACATACACTAATGCTGACACTAATATCGATACCACCCATACTAACCCATAGTAGTCCTACAAAGCCTCTAACTAAAAGAACAACAATATTTGATTGGGTCATGCCCCCACCCAAAACCAAAGCCAATGTCTATAAAAAAATCAAAGTATGTAAAGACATCCATGATATAAAATAGATCCTTTCCAAAATATGAAAGCTCACCACATCAACCCAACAGAGCTGATCCTAAGATCTGATCAATATATAAAAGGAGTAAAATGGCCGATTCCTGCATCGCATGGGGATACAACCATTTAAAGATGGTCTAGAGAGTGAATGCTAACAAGTACTCAATATAAGGACAAAATAATACCAACCATTAAAATCAAGTAAACCAACCATATGCATTCACAATCATACAAATACATATATAACCATGTCTAAAAAATAAATCGTATTTAGCATGCATTTAAAACCATTAACCTGGGTATGTGTAGCTTAATCGTCCTAGAACTACCCACGAGCTATATGGGTCTAGTGTAACCCTTTAAACAGGCCTCAATGCGCGTAGCTGCATGAACCAAAGATACCACAGGAGTAGGGAATTCCCAAGTACCCTTCGCTCTCCATGATACATATGTACAAGAGTACTTAGAGGATTCCAGTGTACCTCATAGGTATCATATGTGGTCGTCATGACCAACCTATATATCGGCAAACATGAGTTTCCAATGTCCATTCATTGGACTCACACCTTTATGGTTAGCTATCACACCCTGCCATTATTGCCTAATTAAAACCATTACCACACAACCAAGTCACCATTCTATTTAGTATTAACCAAGGCTATAAGTAGTGGTATTATCATACCGACTATAACTTGCAAGAAATGTCCTTATCCAACCTTTTAAATAATAAGGGATTCACATATACCCATAGATTACATGATTTAGTTGCTTGGGGTATTCCTAAGTAGCCCCCTCCTTCCAAGATATTCATTGATATGTTCTTTTAGGGGATTTCTTTATACCCCATAAGGCTTTTAATTAGACCAACCATAACTACCAAGACCTTGCCATTTAACCATTCTAAAACCATTTATACCATTTAGGGTTTCATTACCAAGTTATACCATGCAATAGTTCAATGAAAGTCCAATAATTTAACCAAAGCATTCTTGTAGGCATTTTATCAAACATAATGGGGGAATAGTGCTCCAAAACCAAATCCAATTGCCAATTTGATATTCCCATGAAGCCAATTTTTCAAACCACCATAATATTATGAAAATCATAAGTAAAATGTATGGAAAAACCATAACCAACCATTATAGCAAAAACTCCCAATATTTATTTGAAAACCCAAAACCATACTACATTTATGCCATGAAATCAATTCATTAAATCATGTATTTAGTTGGAATTAACCATGAGAGAGGAGTAACTTGCCTTATATTAGAAGATGATGGAGATAAATCACCTTAGCAAGTCCCCAAATTGATCCTATTGATGAAACCCTAGCCTTCCTTAACCCAAAAGCCTTGAGAGAATTTGAGAGTGTTTGAAAAGAGTTTATAAGTTTTTAAGATTAGACTAATAGGGTAAATAATATCCCTAGAGTGATATGTCTTGGGGCATTAAGAGGTTAAGAGGGGAAATTTCCAAATTACCCCTAATTAAAACTGCTTAAAATGCCCGCAGGTGGGTACGACCACCCCATCCCAACCATACCTTAGGGTACGAGTGGTACCCCATCTCGTACCTTAGGCCTTACCTTGGACCCCAACACTATTTAACATATGACCAACCAAGCCAAACCCTACCCAACCATACGACTTGTACCATGAAGTTGTACCCCAGACATAATAGAACACCTAGACCAAACTTTAGGGCAACATATGAAAGACACCTTACCTATCGTACCCAAATATATGACCTATATGTTCCAACTATACCTTGGAAAAAAACCAACCAATACACACCACCCAATACTGGACAACATACGACCACCATCATACGATTCATACCCCATTATACGAGATGTACCCCTAGTCGTATGATGTCCAGAAGCCAAAAGCCGAGGAGATTTTCTAAGGTTCAAAACGTAGGGTGCTTCATATACTTTCTAGGGGAAGATCACACACTCTTATATCAACCTCTTTTCTTTTTCCATGCAAACACGTCTTAGAATTTGGAACAAGCTCTATGTATTTCGTTACTTGCTGGAACAAAGCTTCCAAAGTTTTTCCATTTAATACAATTTCTGGGATAATTTTATGTTGTTTGGATCTAGGTGACTTAGGATATTTACAAATTTTACCACATAGTTGGAACAATTCTACTTTGAGTGAGGTTCTAAAACCATTTTCTCTCTCAACACTCTTTACATTTTTTTAACAAAGAAATTAAAAATCAAGCCTGTTCTAGGCTTCTTTAGGGGAAAAGTGTAAAAAACCGCATGGACAGATAAAGCTGAGTTTGAACCTAAGATTTAGACGTGAAGAGCTTTAAGTGTGTTCAGCCGCTCTACCACTATGCCATTAGAATACTTCGATTAGGGGTTTTGCATTTTAATATTTATTTATATTTATTGAATTTTCTAATATACATATAGGTTCTATGTAAAGCTATTGGTTTTGGCCGAACCCCCGTGCAGTACTATAGCTCTGCCACTAACACAAACAGCTGCAAGGCACTATGGCACCATGGGCACTAATGCACCAAGGAGATAATGGTCCCAAGGTACCATAGGTATCGGGATCACTAGGGAGGACAAAATTTGCAGATAAGATGAAGGTAGTGAGGGTCATGGTTCATATATGACTTAAAGTCACCGCAAAGTTAGTCACCAGAGGGTGCAGGTGTAACACCCCATATTTTTGGGCTAGACTTTGAAGCGTCGCTCTTATATATGTAAACTATAATCCTATGATTTAATTTTGAATTAATATGCCATGATATTTATCCTAGTGTATGAAGTATTTTCAAGGTGAAAAATTTTCATATGAATCACTTAGATCAAAGTTGAGCTAAGAACATTGTATTCGTCCAAAGTTTGGTATTCGATTCTACAAGAGTCTATTTTGAATTTGTAAAACTTTTTATATTCGTTGTATTTATCAACTCAAGACCCATCAAATTGTACATAATTGAATTAGCTTTCTAACAATACCAATTTTGCCTTAATTTGATACCCGAGTGAAAAGTTATAACATTTTTCATGTGAGGCAGTAAGCCAAAGTGATTGGGGCGCGGCATGGTAGTTTCTCGATGCGATAAGTGATGCGATGCATCTGTACCAACATGATGCAGAGCTTTTTCACATGCTGCTTCAGTTCCTAGAGGGTCTAGGGTCACTTTGGTCATTTTCCCTCACCCAAATCCGTCCATAACACCAAATAAAAGTCCCCAAAAAGCATTATTTTCCCCTTTACTCATAATTTCTCTCCAAGAAAGAATCCTTCTCTCAAGATCAAGCCTTAACCTCTATTCAAGAACTTCAAAAATCCATTACAAACTCTTCAACAAAAGCCAAGAATTAAGTTTTCTAATCCAAGAATCTCAAGAAATGCATTCAAGAACATTCCTAAGGCTTCCAAATCAAACTTTCAGTTTTAAATCAAATCAATTAAGGTATGTGGGGTTATGAACAAGGGTATCCTTTCACCTTTGTTCCCAAATTGCATGATTTTATGATTCTAATTACTTGAATTGAAGTAGGGCTTATACCCAAGTTTACATATTCTTGAAGCATGTGATTATTATGAGATTTAAAGATTTTAAGTTGATCCAGAAGTGCTTATATTTATGTTTTATCTTAGTTGATATTTAGATTATGAATGAGATTGCACTTTCTTGATTTGTTATTATGAAGTATTTCAAGAATCACATTTAGAATGAAGTTTTGATGTGAATAGATATGAATTTAAAGTATAGTTTTAAGCCTTAAGTTTAAGTCTTGGGATTTCAAGAAGATTATGTTTTAAGCATTCTTTGATAGGTATATATTCATAGTTAAAGCAAGAAACAATCTTTTGATCAACAACTAAGATATGGAATCCACATATGTTAGTTTTGATTATAGTAAATAGATGCATAACTGATATCTATTATAAACCCGTATGATATTTTAAGGTGGATTTCCTATTGTATGAGCATATAAGTAAGGGAGTAGTATTTAGCACCGAGTTGAGTATGTGTTTATTTTACATACCCCAGAACTATGATCCAACATAGTTTTAGATTATTCCTATTTATATGGATGAATTACAGATAGTGATCACTTAGCTCGGGTCCTACTCCATGGCAAAAGTATGACAGCTTTCCCCAACGTGTGTTTTTCCCCATAGAGGAACAAGACGTTGGACACCATAATAGCTCACATGGTGTATGTCGGTTAGAATAAACTCCCTAAGACAGAATAAAAGAAAAGTTCTTAGAACTAAGTTCTATGGCTCACAAAGTTTATCATTATGCTTTATTACTCATGTTTATAATTTTGCACATTTGTTTTATTCAAGACAAGGTGAGTTATTTACACTTAGCATACAATATTTTAAAGTTTATAAGTACATAGGGTTATTATTTTTACTTATGCATTCACTCCCACATGCTCAGTAAATTCTATAAGTACTGATCCACATATATGTCTATGTGCTACATTGTTTAATAATGTAGGTACAAGTTGTAGCGTGCACATCGTAACCGTAGTTTTCAGTCAACAGGTGATGAGTCCTTTTGATCCAGGGGCTTGAGTTAGTCATAGTTTGAGTAGTATTTTGTATTCTTTTTTCAGTCCTATTGATTCGGGGTAGATAGGGGTCATGTCCCAGCTACCTATAGTCAATACTAGCAGAGGCTTCATAGACAGTCAGTATAGTTGATATGATTTTATTTCAGTTTTGTTTTGTATGACTAGAGTTGTAATTCTTTTTAAATAGTTTTGAATTGAACCTACTTAGTAAAGACTTCTTTTCCGCTTATTTCTTCAAGATTTATGTATTTTATTCAGTTTCTCATAAGTTATGCCAGTACAAGGGTTAGCATGGGATCACTTGTGGTCCTAAGCACCATGTGATAACTAGGGGGTAGTCTTGGGTCATTACAAACTTGGTATAAGAGCATAGAGTTCAAGTATCCTAAGATTTCTGTGAAGCAGAGTCTTGCAGAATGGTACAGAGATGTTTGTACTTTTCTTCGAGAGGCTACAGAACATTTAAGAAAAGTTTACCTTCTTCATGCTCTAGATTATGTTGTAAAGTTGTTTTCTCAGAAATTTTTGTCGGTTCGTGTGTAACTCCAAAATTATACATCTATAACCTTTCGATATAACCTAAGTACTAGATTCCAATTTCTCCCAAGATGATGCTCTCGAATTTACTATCGGTAACTTCAAAAGTCAGACAAGGGGCTTGAGAGGAGCTCGCTAGTATGTTATAAGTCTATTAAGATAAAAACTTATGTCCTCATCCATATGACTTGTGTAGCTAATAAAGAATATGTTATGTATTAAGTTTCCTCATAACTTGTGTAACTAAGAAATAATATGACTTCTCCATAAATTTAGATCTAGCTGAAGGTATTATTTTCTCTTAATTTAGCCCCTTTCTAATCAAAGATTCAGCTATATAGTAATTCTTGTTCTAAGTTCATACAATCTCCAAAGTATTAAAAAGTTTAGAATGATATTGAGTCAGTTTAGCAATTTGTTTTAGCTGTGTATACTCGGTTTTATCTGTACTCTTACCCTAGAGAGCGACATTCGAGGACAAATGTTTCAAAGTCGGAGATATTGTAAGACCCCATGAGTTTTCCTCATTGTCTAAGCATTTATAGCATGTCAAAAGAAGCCTTAGACTTAGAATTTTAGCTAAGTGCTCAACGCTTAGTTTATTTTTGAGCCTTCAAACTTTGATGAATTATTTTGTGACCTTTCCGACCTCCGTTTATTGATTTTTTTTATTGATACACGATGGGCAAAGTCAAAAGTACATCCCGGGTAAGTTTCAAAAATTTTAGATGATCTTAAAGGCATGTTTGGTATGCCAAACCAGTAAGCCAGGGTGACTGCTTATCGCCTCACCTGGGGTGAGCAACGCGATAGGAAAGGCGGCGCCTTGCCTAACCCAACGAGTTTTCCCCCGTGCCGCCCTGCCAATTCCGGCTGGGAAAATTTCTACATTCTACTCCGACTCATTACGGGAAAGATGGGTATTTCCCATCCCCTTTTCATCTTTAACACGGGATTAAATCCCCAAAACACCAAAATAAGATATCTTTCTCTCAAATTACTCAAGAACACCTCTTAGGGTTTCAACACAAAGTTCAAGAGAACTCAAAATTCAACCATCACTTTTTGAAATTTCTTCAAGAATCGGAATCCCCAGATCGAGAGCTTCAAGAATCACCCATCAATTGAACGAATAGCATCCAAAAAGCAAGAGTTCATTCAAAGTCCATAATTCAAGGTATGTGGGGTTTGAACAAGAACAATCCTTCCGTTCTTGTGTCCAAAACTTGTATTAATTTATAAAGATATATGATTTTACATGTTTTCCTATGAATTTATATCCTACGTTGTTGTTCATGAGGTTGTGAGATTTTCAGTGCTTTAAAAGTTGAATTAAAGGAGAATGTTGATATAATCATGTATAAAGCTGAAATTTTCAGATTTTAAAGTGAATTATGCATGTTTACGATATACAACATAAATTTTTAGATGTTTAACATATGGTCCATCAAGACCTATTTTTGAATGTGATTTTGAGAATTGTTGTGCTATATGCACCTTATGATTAGACTATTTTGAAGTAATTTAGAAAGATATGACCTTTTGGTCACAATAGAGTAGAAATCCACTTTACGAAATGAGATGACAGACTTTATAATTGATTTTCTTATAAATTATGAGATTACTTTTTAAAGTGGATTTTCTTAAGACTTTGAGCATAAGATTGGGAGTAGTATTTAGCACCGATTTGGGCATGTTACTACGATTTCATACCCTAAAACTACGTGCCACCATTGGTTGAGATATTTATTTCCACTATATGTGGGTAATTGAGATAGTGATCACTGAGATAGATTGTTCTATTCTGATGGCAAGGGTAGAACAACCCTAACCTTACGGGGGCTAGTCATGGGACATCATGGATGCTCACATGGTATACATGTCGGTTAGAAGAACCTCCCAAGTAGAAGTTTCCCACTCTTAAAGAAATTTATTAATTTTAAAGAATTGAGATAAAGATTTATTATGCAGAATAAGTTCCAGATTTCACCTAGCTTACATGATTTGAGAACAAGTGGAGAACACTGATTTTAGAACTAAGTGTAATGGCTCATGAAATTAAGATTATATGTTTTACTATTCATTATGTATATTTTCAGATTTTAAAATTTTATCGAGCTATTTAAGCCATTTACATTTGGCATGCATGATTTTATGGCCTATGATAATATTGTTTTACATATTGCATGCACCCCATATACTCAGTATATCCTCAATGTACTGATCCACATATATGTCTATGTGATACATTGTCTCATAATGTAGGTTCATGTGCTTAGTCTTAGCAACGATAGTGATTTCCTAGTACCTTTTTCTATATTCTGTAGTTGGTAAGTCCACATGGTTCGAGGACCTATTTTCAGATTTCCAGTCTTGATATTAGTTGTTATTGATTTTAGTTCAGTTCGAGTCAGTTGGGGGTTTGTCCCAATGACTCTCTAGTTCTTGAGTAGTAGAGGATTTGTCAGACTAGACTATCAGTTGTGTTTCAGTCTTTCAGTATTATACTATTCAGACAGTATTCCTTATTATTTCAGTTCAGAAATGATATAACAGTACCATTATTTGCTTTATTTATCCCAAAGTAAGCGTTAGAGATAGTAGCAGGCTCAAAGGGTTAGATTAGGGCTACTTGTAGTCTTAAGCACCATGTGACGCCTCAGAATGGGATTTTGGGGCGTTACAATGATCGAGTTTGTGTTAAGGTCATATGTCCTTACATGTTAGTTTAGAGATAATGAATGTGGTACAGGTTCCTTGGTGGAAGGTAGATAAGGATTTATTAGTTAAGGTGAATTATTGTTTGCTTGAAGCAAGAAAGAAGTTATTGATGATATTTACCATGTTAAAAAAGTATAGGTTATTGATAAAAGTATTTGGTGGTTGGGTATTGTGAATTTATGCTTCTCTTGAGGTTGCAAGGAGTTTAGTTGAAACTTAAAGCTATAAAAGAAATTTAGGTGTATAGACGGGTGAATGACAGTGATATGTAGAGGGAGGATGTGCTAATGGATTACAATAAGATGTGTATTGTGATTATCATTCATTGGTCAATTTTTGGCCCACAACATGCCCGAATCCTGGGCCCACCCCCAGAACCGTAGGCTATAGCACACCGACTTAGTGGGAAAACATTTTTGTTTTCGTTGTTTTTACCGTTTGACAACCCAAACGGCCTCGTCGACTCCAATGACCCATATTGGGTATGCCTTGATCAATGTTTGACCTACAACACGCTCGAACCCCAGGCCTGCCCCCGGATCCATGGGCTATAGCACACTAATTTAGCCCAAAAATACAACCATTCGTGCTGTTTTGATTGTTTGACCACCCAAATGGCCTCACTGACCCCAAAGACCCACATTAGGCTATTCCCCTAACTCCCCAGCATACCTCGATCAATGTTAAACCCACTCTTAAAACCCGAGCCCATCCCCAAAATCATGGGTTATAGCATACTGATTTGGCCCAAAAATGCCCTTATTTGAGCTGTTTTGCCCGTTTTGACCACCCAGATGTCCCCGTTGACCCTAACGGCCCACACTAGGCCATTTTCCAGCCTCTTTGGCAAGCCTCTATTGATTTTTGGCCCACAACACACCTGGAACCTGGGCGTACGCCTAGATTCATGGGTTATAGCATACCAATTTGGCCTAAAAACTCCCCCTTTAGTGCTGTTTTGCTCATTTGATCATCCAAATAGCCCCGTTGAACCAAACAACTTATACTAGGCCGCTCCTTAACCTCCCTAGCATGCCCCAGTTGATTCTCATCCCACAACACACCCAAACCCCCAGAACCTCCCAAAACTATAGGTTATAGCACACCGATTTAGCCTGAAAATACCTATGTTCTCATCGTTTTTCCTGTTTGACCATCCAAATTTCCTCACCAACCCCAACAGCCCACACTTGGTCACTACCCATCCTCCATGGCATGCCCCAATTAATTTTTGTCCCACGGCACACCATACAACGAGCTCACCCCAAAACCATTGGCTATAGCATACCAATTTGGCCCAAAAACACTCCCATTCTCGTTGTTTTACTCGTTTAACCACCCAAATGGCCCCACCAATCCCAATGGCCCACTGGTTTCTCCCTGGCAAGCCCCGATCGATTTTTGCCCCACAGCCTGCCTGGACCCCAGGCCATAGTTCATAGTCTTAGTGCACGAGAGCGTCGGTGCCAAGCACATAGTTCATAGTTTAGGATGCATGGGTTCCATGATGGTCATTGTACTAATGGATCCTTGGTGTATCTGTGAACTTGGTGCGTGGTGCACCGGTGCACAAGATAGACATTGTGCCCATAATGCCATTGGTGTATGGTGGACATTACCGATGGCCCATGATATTTTGGTGCACCGGCGCCTATAGTGTCATAGTGTATTTAGGACATTGGCTCCTTGGTGCACAGGTTCCCATAGTTCCTTAGGTTCATTGGCTCCTTGGTGCACTGGTTCCATGATGCCTTGGGGCCGTAAGTGCATAGTTCCCACGGGGCCATAAGGCCATTGGCTCCTTGGTGCAATGGTTCCCATGGTGCCTTGGGGCCGTTTGTGCATAGTGCTCGGTGCCCAAGGTCCATGGTGCCTTGGGGCGTTGTTCACCTATGCTATCTACCTCGTTTTAGAAAATTTACTTTCAAATATTTAAATTGACATTCACATCTGCCTTACCATGCTATTTTGAGCTTCAAATCATTTATGTTTCATTACTTTTTGGGCTAAAAAGGAATGAAAATTACGTATCGAATTGGGAAAAAGTGTTGATTGAATGAGATAAAAGTTGTTTTTTTACAAAATTGGCTTGACCAAACTGCCTTACAGTAGTTTGTCCATATGTAAGTTTCAAAAAAATATGCAAATTCAAAAAAAGAATTTCCTCAAACGGACATTCAAGCGCAAAGTTATAAAGGTTTAAAGTTTCACTAATTTACAACTTCTTTTTTCTATCTCCCTTCACTCTCTATTTTTGGTTGACCATTTTATCTTAATTTATATGGAACGCGCTTCCATGATACCTCAATTAGAAACTATAAATGTCAGTGATTTTGGTTGAGACAATTTTATAAAAAAATGGCTTTTATCTAATTCAATCAAAACTTTCCCACAATATGGTACGTAATTTTCATTCTTCTTTAGCACAAAAAGTTATGAAAAGTAACTAATTTGAAGATCAAAATCGCATGTTAAGGTGGATGCGAATGTCGATTTTAACGTTTAAAATTTAATTTTAGAAAATGAGTTAGATAGAATAAGTTAAAAATATAAATTGGTTAATGCATATCCGTTGTACGCATATATTGTGACTCATCCAGTGGCCGGAGATGCTCAACCAAGGGGTGTGAAGCCATTTTAGTGGACAATTATGAAGAAAATTCTATAGAGAAAGGAGCGGGTTTTAGGGTTTAGAGTTTGGGGTTTGGGGTCTGGGTTTAGACCCAAAATCATGGCCTATAGAACACCGATTTGGCCCAAAAATGGTCGTTCCCGTCTTTTCGCCCGTTTGACCACCCAAATGACCCCATCACCCCAAAGGCCCACACTCTCCGCTTCTCATCCTCCCTGGGAACCCCAAGTCTATTTTCAGCTCGTTTTACTCGAGGACCCTGAGCACACCTTAGAATCGTGGTCTATAGCACACTGATTTGGCTCAAAAATGCCCTCGTTCCCGCTGTTTTACCCGTTTGACCACTCAAATGGTCTAGCCCACCTCGAAGACCCATACTTCCCCACTCCTCAGCCTATCTGGGAGCCCCAGGTTAATTTTTGGCCTATTTCACGCTCGGGACCCAGGAACACTCCAGAATTATGGGCAATAGTACATTGATTTGGCCTGAAAATGGCTTGTATATGTTGTTTCTCTCATTTGACCACTCAAATGGCCTCTCCCACTATAAAGTCCCACACTTACCCTCTCCTTATCCTAGCTGGGAGCCCTAGGTCAATTTTTGGACTATTTTATGCTCGGATCCTAAGCATACCATAGAACCATGAGCTATAACACATCGATTTAGCCCAAAAATGACCCTTTCAGCTTTCTTTGCTCGTTTGACCACCCAAACGGCCCTGCCTACCCCAAAGGCTCACACTCCCTGCTACTCAAACTCTATATGAGCCCCAGGTCAATTTTCAGCCCATTTCACGCCAGACCCCAGGCACACCCCTGGAACCATGGGCTATAGCACACCAATTTGGACTAAAAATAATCCATTCATGTCGTTTCGCCTGTTTGTGTAATACCCATGCATTTTTCCTTTCTTGAAATCATCTCAAGGATATTAGAACTCTCTTTGAAATATGAATCAATTTTTGTACACGTGGTATCTTTGAGATTTTCACTTTCTATCACGTAGGAAATTGAACAAGTTTTCCATCGATACCACTTTCATCAAAATTCGGTGTCAGATGAGGAAGTTATGGATGAGATACAGAAGGAATAAAAACCACCCAGGTGCGACGATAACATCAAGGCAGTGAGCCTGCTCTCAGAATTAGTATGACGGTGAGGTTCGATGGACCATCAACCCAGCGACGGACCATTGCACTCCACCGTTGTATCAAGGCAGCAAGTCAGTTTTCTGGATGAGTACGATGGCGAGGTCCAACGGACCGTCGATCCAGCGACGGACTATCGCACCCAACCATCGCTCCATGGCAGTAAGTCCCAGCTTTGGTCCCGTCCGATGGCCCTTCGACCTAGTGAAAGACCATCACACCCCACCGTCGTATGACCCGCTCAGTTATTTTAAGTAGTTTTAACAAGGGTATTTTGGTCATTTACCACCCGCGTATATACACCCAGATATATCCAATTTCATCCCCTTTGTTCATTATTATTTCACACCAACAAATATTAGGGTTTCTCTCTAAGATTAACCCCCAAGAATAAACTCTAAATCTTCTTCAAAAATTGAGAGATTCAAATCCCTCAAGTTCAAGAAAATTAATAAACTCAATCCAGGTATACATAGTATTCATTCATGGACCCCTTTTATCCATGAAGTCCAAGAATCTCTTTTCTAAAATTCAAGTTATGGATCTTTTTTATTAATTTCATGATTGGGCTATTTTTTCATGTTGATAATGAGTAATTGGATCCTATTCCATGATTGAGTAATAAACCCTATGTGGGTTGACTAATATAGATACGGATTCATGCAAACCTATGATTAAACCCTTGAATGATCTAATTAGAATTAAACCATGGTGTTTAATTGTTGTATAATTTTGTATACATATTCTATACCTACCATGTATTTGATTAAATGCCTAGATGAAGAAAAATGCCCAACTAGCATGATATCATGAAATCCCCATGTCTGTACAAGTTTATGCCTATCACATGTTTGATAAAATGCTTCAATGAATAAATTATGGATTATGCTATTAGTCATGCGTTCAAGTAAGTCATGTTTGTCAGTTTCCTTCGATCGAGTCCTGGGGGTACTTATACCCGAAACATTAGTTGTGTGCCTAGAGCCATGTCATGTTTTCATGATACTCTCAGTCAAGCTATTATCCTTAGACTTCAGATAGTCTTAAGACTCAAGAAATATCCATGATCTCATAAACTCAGTCAGTTGTCAGATATCAGTAGTAATCCATCAGTCAACGGAATGCAGTAACTCAGTCCTAGTACTGTTCATCTAATCATGTACAGAGTCTAATAAGATGGGAGCAGGAATTAACATCGAGTAAACCCAAGGATGGGGACACACACTGTCAGATAAGGGTGTGATCCTTAAAAGTCATCCTTGCATTCTTGAACTATGTATCCAACATAGATTGATACATCAACACTGTTCGATGAGGATTGATGAAGTGGATAAGAACTGTCAGATAAGGTCCCCACCATTCTTCTTTGGGGACACTATCAGATGAGGGTCACCCGCATCTTATCCTTAGCAGTGATGCGGTATTAAAACCTTCCAATTGGGGTTACAGATTGTACCCCAACTCAGCCATAATGACGTATTAGGGGCATATCAGTTAAATAACTACCTTTTATAGTTTTTGTATCACTCTGAGTAAAAGAACTCAGATAGTTCTTCAGATTTTAGGACTGTCAGATACAGTCAATTCAATTTAGTATGAAACTCAGATAGTTCTATCAGATTCAGGACTGTCAGATACAGTCACTCATATTATCAGTTATCAGATTATATAAGTTATCAGTATGTCAAGTTATCAGTATTAAGATTCAGAAAGCATGTATTCACGGTATTAGTGTCAGCTTTAATGTCTCATACATGTATTCTCATGCTCATGATAGTCAGTCGGTTATTACTATTGTTCATGCATATGAACCCCATGCATTTAGCCTATCTCACATGCATACTAGTATATTCAAAGTACTGACGCATTCACACTATGGTGTCTTATACCATAGGTTCAGAGACACGAGCTCTAGAGTAGCAGTAGATTCCAGTCTCAGCAGTCAGAGTTAGAAGTAAGACCTCATCTTTTGAGGACATGATTATTTCTTTATTATCTCATTAGTTAGTTTATCAGTTGGAGTTAGTTGGGGACATGTCCCATCAACTCCTTACTCCGACAGTTCAGTCAGTTAGAGGCTTTCTAGACTATTATGTTCAGACAGTTATTTTAGTTTTGTTTTGGGTATTTCATACCCCACCAGATGTTATCATTTATTAGCTATGTCTCAGTTTTAAACCTTATGGCCTTTCAGTTTATCTTTCCACATTTTACAGTATATTATGTAGTATACAGGTACAGATATTAGTCATGGGTTAGATTGTGGTCCTTCAAGGTCATGCACATCGTGTAGAGTTTGTGGTACCAGATTCAGGGCTTTATAAACTTGGTATCTGAGACAGGTTCAATAGAGTCCTAGGAAGTCTAAAAGCCGCATCTAGTAAATTCTTGTACATGGGTGTGTTGCACGCCACATTTATGTACAGGAGGCTATGAGATATTCTAGGAAAAGTTTCTCATTCTTTCAGTATTTATGTCGTGCCAGTGATCATAATCTTAAGACAATATCTCATTCTAATCTGTATCTTCTCTTTATTTCAGAATAGGCCTCCCAAGAGAAGAAACCAGTAAGCCCCTCAGCCCGAAGAACCTTTAGACAATCATGTTTCTTATGCAAAGTTCACGACTGCATTCACTACTCTTGCTCAGTCAGTTGCTGCTCAGAATAAATGACCAGTTGTTATTCTGGCTAACCCAGTGGCCAATTCAGTTGTAGCCAGGATTCAGGACTTTACCCGAATGAATCCTCTAACCTTTTTGGGTTCTAACACAGACGAGAACCCTCAGAAATTCCTAGATCAGGTGCAAAAGGTGATAGACATTATGGGGGTGACTACTATTAAGGGTGTTGAGCTAGATGCATATCAGTTTTAGGATGTTCCTCACACTTGGTTCAAGTAATGAAAGTCAGAAAGGGCAGATAATGCAGGGTCAGTTGAGTGAGAAGAGTTTGCTTCTACTTTGCTTGGTAGATTCTTTCCCCTAGAGATTAAAGAAGCCAAGGTGCTAGAGTTCATCAACCTTGGGTAGGTCAATATGACAGTGAAAGAGTATTCCCTTAAGTTTACTTAATTAGCCAGATATGCCCCTCATGTGGTTACAGATAGTGGGGCAAGGATAAGTAAGTTTATTTTAGGAGTGAATGATAGCGTGGTTAATGAGTGTAGATCTTCTATGCTAAATAGTGACATGACTTTAGCCAGGATCATGACTCATGCTCAGCAGATAGATGAGCAAAAGATCAAGATAAGAGAGAAGCAGAATAAAAGAGAAAAAATAGGTAGTTTCAACTTTGCTCAGCCTAAATCAAAAGGAGGAAACCATTCTCAGTTTCGTCCTAAGTCATTAGTTCCAACTCCTTCTTTATCCAGTGCTCCAGCTCTTAAGTTCGGAGAGGGTAACAAAGATAGAGCGCCAGGCTCTAAGTCCCAGGGAAGTGTTAGCAGTGCTCGAACTAATCCTCTTTGTCAGACTTGTGGTAAGAACAACAAGGATATGTGCAGAGCTGGCAGTGATGTCTGATTTAGTTATGGAAAGCTAGGACACAGAGTCATACACTACCCTCAGTCAGGTTACCAGAGTCATATCTACTCTTCATCTCAGTCCGGTTGCCCAAATCAGCAGGGTGGAACCTCCAGTGCTACTAGTGGTCAATGTCTAAATCATCTCTATGCTCTCTAGACCCGGCAGGATCAGGAAAATTCTCCTGATATGGTTACTGGTATGTTACAGATCTTTTATGTGCATGTTTATGCTTTGCTAGATCAAAGAGCTTCTTTGTCTTTTGCTACTACTTATATAGCAGTTGATTTCGGAATCAGTCCTGAGATCTTAATAGATCCCTTTTTAGTCTCTACCCCAGTAGGTAAAACCATCATAGCCCAGTGGATATACAAGAACTTTCCGATTATGATATTTCAAAAAGTCACTTTAGCAGACGTAGTCAAATAAGAGATGACTGATTTTGATGTCATTCTCGGCATGGATTGGCTTCATTCCTTCTATTCCATAGTCGACTACAGAAATAGAATAGTCCAGTTTCAGTTTCTGAATAAACCTGTCCTAGAGTGGAAGGGTAGTGTATCCGCTTTCAGAGGTTAGCTTGTTTCCTACCTTCGGGCAAGGAAAATGATATCTAAGGGATCATGTCTATTATTTTGTTCGAGTTAAGGACTCTCATTCCGAAACTCCCAGTCTTGAATCAATCCCAGTTGTAAATAAATATTCAAATGTCTTTCCCGAAGATCTTCCAGGAATTCCTCCCAAAAAGGAAATAGACTTCGGCATTGATCTTCTTCCTGATACTCAGCCTATCTCTATTCTGCCATACAGAATAGCACCAATAGAACTCAGAGAACTGAAAGAGTAGTTGAAGGTTCTCTTAGATAAGGGATTCATCAGGCCTAGTATGTCCTCGTGGGGCGCGCCAGTCTTATTTAAGTGCAAGAAAGACGGTCTCTCAGAATGTGCATTGATTACCGTCAGCTGAATAAAGTCACAGTCAAGAACAAGTATCCTCTTCCCAAAATCTATGACTTATTTGACCAACTTCAGGGTGCTAGCTATTTCTTTAAGATAGACCTCAGATCTGACTATCATTAGCTCAGAGTCAGATAATGTGACATTTTGAAAAAAACTTTCCATACTTGGTATGGTCACTTCGAATTTCTAATTATGTCATTTGGTATTACCAATGCCCTAACCGCTTTCATGGACTTGATGAACCGTGTGTTCAAGCAGTACTTGGACATGTTCATCGTCGTCTTCATAGATAATATTCTGATCTATTCCCGCAGTGAGCGCGATCATGCAAACCATCTCAAAACAATACTTCAGACCCTCATAGATTATCAGTTATTCTCCAAATTCAGTAAGTGCGAATTTTGGCCAAGGTCAGTAGTATTTCTTGGTCATATCTTTTTCGGTGATGGTATTAGAGTAGATCCTTAGAAGAACGAAGCAGCAAAAAATGGCGTCGCCTTGTCTCTCCATCAGATATCAGGAGTTTTTTAGGTTTGGTTGGCTTTTGCAGGCCGTTTGTTGAAGAATTTTCTTCTATTGCATCCCCTATGTCCAGATTGGCTCAGAAGAATGTCAAGTTTCAGTGGCCAGATCCTTGCGAGAAGAGTTTTTAGGAGTTGAAGACTCGACTCACCTCAGCTCCAGTCTTAGCTCTTCCAGATGGTTCAGATGGATTCGTAGTCTATTGTGATGCATCCAAAGTAGGTTTTGGTTGTGTCCTTATGCAGCATGGTAAGGTCATAGCCTACGGCTCCAGATAGCTTAAACCCCATGAGAAGAATTATTTGACTCATGATCTTGAGTTAGCGGTCGTAGTCTTTGCCTTAATGATTTGGAGGCATTATCTATACGATGTCCATGTAGATATGTTCACAGATCATAAGAGCCTTCATTATGTCTTTTCTTACAAAGATCTTAATCTTCATCAGAGAAGGTGGTTAGAGCTCTTGAAATATTATGACATGAGTGTCTTTTATTATTCGGGCAAGGCCAACATTCTGGCCAATGCTCTCAGTAGACTGTCTATGGGTAGTGTTGCTCATGTTGAAGATAATAAGAAAAAGTTAGCTCAGAAAGTCCATCAGCTTGCCAGAATAGGTGTTCTCTTAGTCGATACAGAAGAGGGTGATGTATGGTTTCAGAGTAGTTCAGAATCATCTCTAGTTTCTGAGGTAAAAGAAAATCAAGATAGAGATCCCTGCCTTGTCAAGTTGAAAGAGTCGGTCCAAAATAAAAAATAAAGGTTTTCTCCCAAGGGGGAGATGGTGTTCTGCTTTGTCAAGGTCGTCTCTGTGTTCCAGCTGTAGATGACTTAAGGCAGCGAATCCTTGTAGAAGTGCATGGTGCACACTACTCTATTCATTCAGGGGCCACTAAGATGTACCGCGACTTACGGGAGATCTATTGGTGGAGTGGGATGAAGAGAGATATTGCAGAGTTTGTGGCTAAGTGCTCTACATGTCAGCAGGTTAAGATAGAGCATCAGAAGCCTAGTGGTCCTATGCAGGAGTTCATTATTCCTTCTTGGAAGTGGGAAGAAGTGAACATGGACTTCGTGATGGGTTTGCCTCGAACTCATCATCAGCATGATTCAGTTTAGGTCATTGTAGACAGGATGACCAAATCAGCCCATTTTCTTCTAGTTCATACCTCTTATTCAGCCGAGGATTACGCCAAATTCTACATCAGGGAGTTGGTCAAACTGCATGGTGTTCCGCTTTCTATTATCTAAGATAGAGGTACCCAATTCACCTCTTATTTCTGGAAAATATTTCAAAAGGTTCTTGGTACCCAAATTCATCTTAGTACAACCTTTTATCCTCAGAAAAATGGTTAAGAATAAAGGACCATTTAGACTTTAGAAGATATGCTAAAGGTGTGTCCAATTGATTTCAAGGGTAGTTGGGATGACCACTTGCCTTTGATTGAGTTTTCATACAACAACAACTATTATTCCAGTATTCGGATGGCTCTATTTGAAGCTCTCTATGGTAGGAGATGTAGATCTCCAATCGGTTGGTTCGAAGTTAGTGAAGCCTCAGTCATAGGGCCTGACTTGGTATTCAACACCTTAGAAAAAGTCCAGTTGATTAGAGAAAGACTCCGATCTACTCAGAGACGACAGAAATCTTATGCAGATGTTCATAGAAAGGATCTCGAGTTTGGGATTGGTGATCATGTCTATCTAAAGATCTCTCCCATGAAGGGGATGAAGAGATTCATCAAGAAGGGAAATCTCAGTCCCCGATATATTGGTCCCTTCAAGATTCTCAGTCGTTTTGGCAAAGTAGCTTATGAGCTCGAATTGCCTTCAGATCTAGCCTCAGTTCATCAAGTCTTCCATGTCTCTTTTCTCAAGAAGTGCATAGCTGACCCAACAGTTATAGTCCCTATTCAGAGCATAGATGTTCATAATAGCCTCTCTTATGACGAGATTCCAGTCGAAATCCTATACTATCGACTCGTAGATTGAGGAACAAAGAAGTCCCTCTAGTTAAAGTTCTTTGGCGAAATCAGTCCGTCGAGGGAGCTACTTGGGAAGCAGAAGCAGACATACGTACCTAGTATCCTCACCTCTTCCCCGCCAACTTAGATCAAGCTCAAGGTAACAGTTCTCCTTAATCTTACTTAGTTCTATGTTCAGTGTTCATAAAAAACTTGGTATCAAGTACCATTTCACATTCAGTCATGCATTCATGTGTCAGTTCAGTTATATAATTATGCATCATACATGCTTTATCATTGTGAGAAAACTTAGTTCCTCAGAACACTCAGTTATGCATTCATGAATCAGTTACACATCCATCATATATGCATGTTCAGTAGTACATGCTCAGCTTATCAGTCGTGTCAGTCATGAGATCATGTTCCAGTTATTCATGTTCTATATGTACGTCAGTTTATGTTCCTCCCCTCAATCTCATTCTCATTTAAGGATGAATTTTCTCAAGGGGGAGATATTGTAATACCCGTGCCTTTTTCCTAGCTTAAAATCATCTCAAGGATGTTAGAACTTGCTTTAAAATACTAATCCATTTTTGAACACGTGGTATCTTTGATATTTTCACTTTCTATCATGTGGGAAATTGAATAAGTTTTCCATCAATACCAATTTCATCAAAATCCAGTGTCAGATGAGGAAGTTATGGCCGAGATACAGAAGGTAGAAAGACTACCCAGGTACGACGGTGTAGGCCGACGGACCATCGATCCCGACCATTGCATCGAGGCAGTGAGCCTGATCTATGGATTAGTATGACAGCGAGGTCTGACGGACCGTTGACCCAGCGATAGACCATCGTATCGAGGCAGTGAGTCAGTTTTCTAGATGAGTACAACGATGAGGTCCGACGGACCGTCGACCCAGCAATGGTCCATCGCACCCCACTGTCGCTCTATGGCAGTAATTCCCAGTTCTGGTCCTGTCCGACGAAGAGGTCCGACGGATCGTCGACCCAGTGACGGACCATCGACCCAGCAATGGACCGTCGCACCCCAGCGTCGCATAACCCGCTCAGTTATTTTAAATTATTTTAATAGGGGTATTTTGGTCATTTACCACCCGCCTATATATACCCATATATATTCGATTTCAGCCCCTTTGTTTATTATTATTTCACACCAACAAATATTAGGGTTTCTCTCTAAGATTAACCCCCAAGAATAAAATCTAAATCTTCTTCAAGAATTAAGAGATTCAAATCCCTCAAATTTAAGAACATGAAGAAACTCAATCCAGGTATGCATAGTGTTCATTCATTGACCCCTTTCGTTTATGAAGTCCAAGAACCTCTTTTCTAAAATTCAAGTTATAGATCTTCTTTATGAATTTCATGATTAGGATGTTTTGTTCATGTTGATAATGAGTAGTTGGATCCTATTCATGATTGAGTAATAAACTCTATGTGGGTTGATTAATATAGATATGGATTCATGCAAACCTATGATTAAACCCTTGAATGATGAAATTAGAATTGAACCATGATATTTAATTGTTGTATAATGTTGTCTACATATTCTATGTCTACCATGTGTTTGATTAAATGCCTAGATGAAGGAAAATGCCCAGCTAGCATGATATTATGAAATCCCCATGTATGTAAAGTTTATGCCTATCACATGTTTGATGAAATGCTTCAATGAATGAATTATGGATTATGCTATTAGTCATGTGTTCAAGTAAGTCATGTTTGTCAGTTTCCTTCGATCGAGTCCTGGGGGTACTTGTACCCAAAACATTAGTTGTATACCTAGAGCCATGTCATATTTTCATGATAATCTCAGTCAATCTATGATCCTTAGAGATCAGATAGTTTTATGACTCAGGAAATCTCCATGATCTCATGAACTCAGTCAGTTGTCATATATCGGTAGTATTTCGATAGTCAACGAAATGAAATAACTCAGTCCTAGTACAATTCAACTAATCATGTTCCGAGTCTAATCAGATTGGATTAGGAATTAGCACCAAGTGAACCCAAGGATGGGGAAACACACTGTCAGAGAAGGGTATGATCCTTAGAAGTCATCTTTGCATTCCAGAACTATGTAGCCAGCATAGGTTGAGACATCAACACTGTTTGATGAGGTTTGATGAGGTGGATAAGAACAGTCAGATAAGGGCCCCACCATTCTTCTTTGGGGACACTATCAGATGAGGGTCACCCGCAGCTTGTCCTTACCAGTGGTGCAGTTTTGACACCCTTCCAATTGGGGTTACAGATTGGACCCCAACTCAGCCATAATGGAGTATTAAGGGCATGTTGGTTAAATAACTACCTCCCATAGTTTCAATATCAATCTCAATAAAAAAACTCAGATAGTTCTTCAGATTTCAAGACTGTCAGATACAGTCAATTTAATTTAGTATGAAACTCAGATAGTTCCATCAGATTTAGGACTGTCAGATACATACACTCATGTTATCAGTTATCAGATTGTATTAGTTATCAGTATGTCAAGTTATCAGTATTCAGATTCAGAAAGCATATATTCACGGTATTAGTG
This sequence comes from Capsicum pubescens, assembly GCA_030864215.1. Lineage (NCBI taxonomy): Eukaryota > Viridiplantae > Streptophyta > Magnoliopsida > Solanales > Solanaceae > Capsicum > Capsicum pubescens. The sequence goes on from CM061539.1 coordinate 3,190,410, forward strand.
TCAGTTAATATATCTCATGCATATATTATCACGCTCATGATAGTCAGTCAGTTATTATTATTGTTCATGCATATGAACCTCTTGCATTTAGCCTACCTCACATGCATACCAGTACATTCAAAGTACTGACGGATTCGCGCTATAGTGTCTTATACCATAGGTTCAGAGACATGAGCTCCAGAGTAGTAGTAGATTCCATTCTTAGCAGTCAAAGTTAGAAGTGAGACCTCATCTTTTGAGGACATGATTATTTCTTTATTATCTCATTAGTCAGTTTATCAGTTGGAGTTAGTTGGGGACATGTCCCATCAACTCCTTACTCAAACAGTTCAGTCAGTTAGAGACTTTCTAGACTATTATGTTCAGACCGTTATTTTAGTTTTGCTTTGGGTATTTCATACCCCACCAGATGTTATGATTTATCAGCTATGTCTCAGTTTTGAACCTTATGGTCTTTCAGTTCATGTTTTCACATTTTACAGTATATTATCCAGTATACTGGTACAGATATCAGTCATGGGTTACCTTGTGATCCTTCGGGGTCATGAGCACCGTGTAGCATTTTGGGTACCATATTCGGGGCGTTACAGTTTGACCACTCAAACAGCTCCTACCCAAAGGCCTACACACCCCCGCTCCTAAGCCTACCTGGGATCCCCAGGTCGATTTTCTACACATTTCATGCTTAGACCCCGAGATATTATGAAGAATCTCAAGGTGGATTTATACCATAGTTTCGTAGATAACTAACTCATCCTACTTTTGTGGTCTTTTTTATTGGCAAATAAATCGATCCAAAAAAGCCGTATGACCAATTTTCATTGCATTTTAATGGTTGTCGTCTCCTTTTTTTTTAATGTTTTGGGGCCAGAAAAAAGGAATTTACTATATTCAAACATCGCATTTTTTTAGTTCACTGATCATAAGGCTTTTTTTGGCTTGATATGAAATACCAATAAAAGAAAACTCAAAAGTGGGATGAGTTAGTTGTCTACGAAACTATGGCTAAATGCACCTCGAGACTCTTCATAATACTCTATATAGATCTCAAACATGTCACTCAATAGATCCACTAGCTTCCTCTTGAAGAACCTAGGCTCCGTAAAAATAATGAGTACGTCTTGAGCTACATATATATCATCAAATTGTAGATTGACAATTCGTTAAGAAAAAAGAAACAAAACACTATTGATTTGAGTTGTCATGAAAGGTATATTTGTTTTCTTTCAATTATTGATGCTCCTGTTGTCATTGTCTTGCAACTTTCAATTGTACAAGTATTAGATGTTCACCCCCCCCCACACACACACACACATAAACAACCATGAAATCATTGTACCATATGGACTTATTTTTGGAAAAATTAAATGTCACACACGTCTCTCAACAAGTTATTTCAAATATTTGGTAAAATGGCTCTATGGACCCTTGTATTATATCCATTTTGTAATGTGGATACTCCTACTTACATGTTTGTCATTTGGACCTTTGAACCCATTAAAAAATAACATTTTTAACACTTTTTCAGTGAGTGTGTAACACATCCGTCCCACGTCATCTTCCACGTCATTTTTAAGTATAAAAAATATTAAATATTAAAATAAATAAATAAATAAATACATAAAAACGGATCCCCTTTTTCTTTTTCTTTTTCTTATTCTTCTCCCTCTTCTTCTCCTTCTTCTTTTCCTTCTCATCTTCATGAGAAGTGAGGGACGGAGAATATGAGAAGCATTTTTTCTGTTCAAAATTCAAAAAGATTAAAGAGAGTCAAAGTGGTGGAGGCCGAAGAAGAACAAGAAGTGAATTTTTTATGTGTTGGGTTTGCTAAAATTTGAGAAATAAACTGATTTTTTTTTCTTTTTCAATTGTTGAGGAAAGGAATTTCCTTTTTCAATTGTGGCGGAGAGAGCTGAAGAGGTGGCACTTGGTGGTGGTGGGAGGTGAACGGAGAAATTAGAGTTTAGGATTTAAGCACTAATATAACCATTTCTGTTTTGCAAAAAAAAAAAGATTCTATATTAAATTGATAGAAAAGGAACAATTTTCAATCATTGATTTACTGTTCAACAAATAAATAAAATAAAAATTGGGGATTTAAGGGTTCAATTCAGAAGGAAGTTTTGTGCTGGAGTTAGGTCGTTGTTGTTGGTTTTGTCGGGGTAATAGAGCTTGTCTATTGGGTTGTTCAGTGACGTTGAAAGTGAGGGTAGTGATGATGGGTTACAGTGATGACGTTGTTGCACTCATGGTGTTCGATGATAGTATTGTTCTCTTATTCTTTTTCCTTTCTATTTTCTCCTACTACCTATCTCGCAATCTGTGGGTGTATGTGGAGGAGTGTGTTTTGTGCTATGTGGAGAAGATAAAAATGGTGGAGTTGGGAAAATTATGCAGTGATGGTGGATTTGCTTTTGTGCATATACGTTTGTTAACGGTGATGGTGTTGGGGGGCTCTAATGTCCATGGTAGCCTTGGGGGCAAGAAAGTTATACAAAGATATGGAGACACAACTACTGCTATGAACTAATGGCAACCAAGTTTGCCTTTATAAGTTCATCTGTGTTGGAAAATTAATCCCCAACTGGAATGATGTAATGTGGACTTACTGGGTTCCAAGTAGGAGATAACGGTGTATTCTTCCTTGAATTTTTAAAATTTTTTAAATTATTTTAATATAAAATTGAACAAAAATGATCCTCACTCGCACCTCAGGTGCGTGCCTACATGCATTTCGTCCTACTCAGCAATTTTAATGCCACATAGGTCCGATCAACGATCAAAGGGTTTAAAATAATATTTTTTAATGGGTTCAAGGGTGCAGATGACAAACATGTAAGTAGGAGTATCCAAATTACAAAACGAACCTAGTACAAGGGTCCACTGAGTCATTTTGTCCAAATATTTTTCACAAAGTTTGTCTAAATGGAGATATAATTGGGACATTATTGAAATTAATTAAAGTTTCATCTTTAATTTTGTATAATCTCTCTTTTGTATACCAATCGTTTTAATCAACTTGTTCCTCTCTGTTTTGTGGACATAAATCACATTCACTGAACCATAAAGCAATACACGGCATTTAATAGGTCGTCATAGAAGAATCCAAAAGATTTTAGCTCAAACAGATTCGATCACACAAATACTAAAGAGATTATTGACTAACATACATGAAAATCAAAATAATCTTTAATTCCTATTTTTTGTTCATATATTTAAAAGAAAAAAACTAAGTCCGTCTTTTCAAAACAACACACATCATTTTAATTTTTTTTTTATTTTATGATCTTAATTATGTCATATAAAATATTAAAGTTATATAATTTTTAAGAAACTTCATTTTTATTAAAACACATAAAAAATAGACTAAAAAAATTAAGGACCCATTTGGTCATAGATTTCTCAAGTAGTGTTTGAGAAAAAATTGGGCATATAGTGTTTTGCGATACAATTTGTCATTATTTGACAAATAATTTAAATTTTTAAATAATAGAAAATACTAGTACTTGGGTCAAATTTTAATTTTTGTGAGCCTTTAAAGGTAAAATATGTTTTTCAAATACTTTGATCAAACATGTGATAAAATTTCACCCAAATCTTCATTAAAAATAACTTCTCAAAAATATTTGGTAATCTATGACCAAATGCTAGATAAAACTGGAGAGTAATTACACTAAAAATTGTGATGGCGGGACTTATAACATTTCAAAGAAACGTTCGTAATATAGAAAAAGTAACTGATAAGATTTATACATTATTTTTCGTAATTGTCATTACTTTATACTGTTTTTCGTTGAAGCTAACTACTCTAGCTACATTTTTCCATGACAGAACTTTTTTCATAATCCTTTCTATAGCCTCTTTCTCCTTTTTTTATCATTTCATCTCTTGTTTTCTAGCTTTTCAGAGGGTTCTACAAAGACAGAGCAGAAAGGACTTGTCTTTGTTTCGGAGGGATGGTTCAAGCAGTAAAATTGCATCATCTCTCATCTTTCTTGTGGATAAAAAGCTTCTGAGAGTGTCAGTAAAATAGTAGTGCCACTTTATCATCTTCTCACATGACATTTGAAATAACTTCTCCAGGTGAAATGGTTCATGGTTAGCTTAAGCTTTCTACTTATCAATAGTTGATCTCTGATATCTTGTGGAGTGTATAATTATTTGACCATATAGTATTAGTTTTCAAGTGAATATTTGAAAATAGTTTCTCTACATATACCTCCATTTCATGCTTGATCATGAATATAATATCTTCTTCTAGTAAAAAAGAAAAAAAGGGACAGATCGGTGCACTAAAGCTACTGCTATGTGCGGTGTCCGGGGAAGGGCCCCACCACAAGGGTGTATTGTACGAAGCTTTACCTTGCATTTCTGCCAGAGGCTGTTCCAAGGCTTGAACCCGTGACCTCCTGGTCACATGGCAGCAACTTTACCAGTTACTCCAAGGCTCCCCTTCGAATATCTTCTTCTAGAGTCTAAGTAAATTCTTATTCATTTAGTAGCTGCAAGAATGATATCTATTTTGTAATCTCTAAAGCAATATCATATTCCACATGTAGGATTTCCTGGCTTCTTCTAGCATTGATGTCCTCTAGCAGCATGAGGCCTGCAAAAGTCTTAGAGATTGTATACTTTCTCTTTGGATATATTCATTTTTTCGCTGAAGAGAAAATCGATTGCAAAATTCATTAACCTTTAAAAATCGATAAAGGCTACAAATACTTAATAAAGTTACCAATTATCTGCAACTTTTCCTGAGCTTCAACTGCCTCTTCTGACTAGAGCACTAATTTATGAGGTTAAATAATTCCATCGTCTAACTAAGCTTGATTTAAATCTTAGACCTGAGCAGTCCCAAAATTCTGATCATCCTCAGAGTTTAAAACATCTTTATGGACAAAACCAGCATCAAAATCTGAGTATAATTCATTCTTGTGATTCGTGCACACTCCAAAATTCTGAGCATTTTCATGAGCAGTAGTCTGGACATGATCTGAACATTGAGCAACCCCGACATTTTGAAAGAATCACACGCTCTTTGAACCTAATCTATCTCCAAGTTCTGAACCTCTCCTACATTCAATTCTGAGCCAAAAATAGTACCCAAAACCTGAGACATATTTGATAAGAATGATTTACTACTCAGTGTGACATATTTACTAAGCATTCCTTTTTTACGAAGGTTGACATTTTATTTTAGTGTCATTATATGAGCTTACTGAGTTCTCAGTGAAATAATCATTTTCCACCAATTTTTATATGCAAATTACTTTAAAGGCTAAGAAATAGTAAAGAAATGATTGACTTCGATGAAATTGAAACGATGGAAAAAGACTACTTTCTTAAGCCTTTTTTTCAGTTTATTATAAGTATAGCTAACTTGAAGAAACACTCTATTCATTCTGTTAAATAATTTGTTTCTCGTGTAATCTTAACTTTTAACTTTTGAGTTACACGACATCTGAGACAACTATCTTACTACTTTGTTTACTGTTATTTAAAAAAGGTGGAGGGCTAAGACGTTTACCAAATCTATCTGGGAGTACTGAAATCAACATGCATACCTAAAGATGCTAGTAGGTTATATGAGTATATTTTTTCTAGCGTTGAGTTACTCAATTTTTTTCTTAAATAAATATTTGTTGGCTAATTTTGGCTACAGTATTTATCAAATTTACTAAAAAATCTCTACCAATGGGTCAGAGTAGAAACCATTGCAGTATATAGGTGACTGCTTCCATGAATTCTTTTTTATGTTTTTTAATGCAGGCGTCACTAGGTAAAACGACGGTTAAAAAAAAGTTAGAGAAAATTATAACGGAACAAGTTATCAGGGTTTAAATATTTATGAGTTTCCAACATTTAAATCTATAATCCATAATCTATGTATATCTATATCTATAATTTATATCTATCTATAATATATTAAAAGTGTGAAGATCGTTAGAAAGTGATTTGAACTTTTTGTACTTCATTAAAAATAATTCCTTTAGAAAAAATTGTCTCTTCACTGTTTTCTTCAATTTATTATTTAATTATTTTTATTATATTAACTAGACTCCTAAAATATATGGAAGGATAATCAATTAATATTTTTCTTTGTAGTGATCAATTAGAAAAATACTCCTAAAAAATATAGAAAAATACTCCTAAAATAGGACTTTATTAACGAAAATATACTTCTATAAATATTGAGATGCACGTTAAACTGAAGAAATCGGTTTACTTATTGGGAAAATATGATTGATGCTCATCTAACTTGATTCGGTTGCATGTCTAGATTGGTGGATGCTTAATTTTCTAACCCTCAACTTCTTCACTGTTTTTGTCAACATAATAGAATTCAACGTGTGTGTATATATATCTTCTTTGTTTTCATTCAAACTAAAGTTTTGTGATCACTATTGTATTATTTTGTTGTAGTTTACAGGTCGTAGATGAATTTACAGGTGCCAGATAAATGTCGATCGGCTTTGAGAATTTTTTTTAGGTAAATGTTAGGTTTAATTGTATTGTTTTTATATCTTTGTTTTGAGAAATTTTTTTGTTTAAAGATAAAGTTTAATTATATTATTTTGATATCACTATTATTTTATTATTGATTACAGGTGGTAGATGAATGTCGATCGACTTTGACAAATTTTTTTCGTAAAAGTTGGATTTAATTAAGTAAATTCTCCAAAAGATGTTGAATTTAATTATTGTATTCATCTTTATTATTTAAACAAATATCGTATTTAATGTAACGCTTGAACTCAATAAAGTGAGGTACACACGCGAGACACGTAAACCTAAACTAGTAATAAGAAAATTGACTATCTTGGTACCTCCATTCTATACTAGTTTCATCCATCAATATTTTCACAATAGAATAAGCAACATATGGATTGCCCAAATCCATATAAGCAAACCATCTGTCCATTTCTCAATTCTATACTAGTTTCATCCATTAATATTTTCGCAATAGAATAAGCAACATGTGGATTGCCCAAATCCATATAAGCAAACCATCCATTTCCCAATTCTATACTAGTTTTATCCATCAATATTTTTGCAATAGAATAAGCAACATGTGGATTGTCCAAATCCATATAAGCAAATCATTTGTCCATTTTTCAAGTCTATTTCTCAATTAATGTGGGACTTTTTACCCACTCTAATACTCCTGCGTGGACCAGGAGTTTAAATAGGGATGAACCTCTGATACCATACTCCTACATGGACCGGGAGTCTAAAGGGGGATGAACCTCTGATACCATGATAGAATGGATCTTGGGCCTACTCTAATACTCCTGTGTGGACCGAAAGTCTAAACGGGGATGAACCTCTGATACCATACTTCTCAAAACCATGATAGAATGGATCTTGGGACCACTCTAATACTCCTGCGTGGACCGAAAGTCTAAACAGGGATGAATCTCTGATACCATACTCCTGCATGGATCGGGAGTCTAAACGAGGATGAACCTCTAATACCATGATAGAATGGATCTTGGGCCTAACTCAACCTCAAAACCATGATAGAATGGATCTTGAGTCTAACTCAACCTCAAAACTAGCTCAAGAGGGAAGGATTACCAAATCCATATAAGCAAACCATCAATCCATTCCCCAACCAATGTGAGACTTTTTATCCACTCTAACATTAATACCACACCCTGAGAAAACATTGACAAGTAGTGCTCTTATAAAAAAAAAAAGCAGCTTGCAAAATAGAATATGAAGTAATGAAAATTACCCCATGCTTGTCTCCTTTAGAATTTGAATATGGTGATAAAATATTGTCCTTGTCTTCATATTCCAGCCCTTAAAGCATCTTCCTGCACAATATCAAATATCCACCTCAAATTAAGAAAATAGCAAATCATCTCCTAATTGAGCTGGATCATTGGCGCAAAACGTAACCCGAGGCATGTATATATCGCCTGCAAAAGAGAACACAAATTTAGTACAACTAGGTACCCCATGCTCTTCCCCCTTATGTCTTGTACAAGATGGAAAATTATTGTTCATCCTCTCTTGCATCTCACTGTCAATTTCCCTCTCAAATGCTAGCCGAAAAATTGAGTTTCAGTTTAGTTGTTGCATCAGAAACGTAATCTGTATTAGAAACCTATTGAAGATTTCTTTTGGTGATTCTGGACACTTTTTAATGCATCCATAGCGAGGTCCTGCGGGAAGCTGTAGAGATGTTCTGTTCTTAGCTTCAGAGATTTCCATATATCCCAAAAGTACAACTCTTAGTGATTCTACTACATATCCTTGTTTTGACCATGTTGTTTTGACATTTTCTTTGCGTAAGCTTGGACTTTTACTCAAAATAAGCAGCTTTGTGGAAGATTTTTAATAACAATAAGATGAAAGTTTGTGGTGCAATTCATGTTTGTGATTTTTTGGGGTCTATGGTGGTAGCGGAGGGATCGGGCCTATAGGTCTGATCCCAGAGCCCACCATTGATCCTGTTGGGGGTGCGGGGCTTCGCCTCGCAATATGGACCTGTATGTTTTTGTGTTTAGGATTTATTTGTACACACTTATTATATAAGTGCATTTAGTGCTTTTTTTTTTTACCAGAAATTACATGCTATAGCCTCAATAGTGGGTGACTTTGAATTTTTGACCCAACAAGAAAAGTATTTAAAGACGAGTCTTCCTTCCTTTTTAGTATAGTACACGTACAATATTGCCCTCTACACCTCAAATATTTTTAAACTTTTCATACTTATTTGTCTCTCAAATTCTATTATTATTTTCACTTTTTTTATTTTTTCTTTAATTTTATTTTCATATTTTAATTCATTTGTCTCAACCTCTATTTTTTTTCTCTTTTTTCTTTTTTCTCAAATATTATCTATTTCTTCATTTTTTTTCTTCTTTTTAATTCATTTGTCTCAACCTTTATTTTTCTTTTATTTTTTATTTTTATCATTTCTCTTTTTGTTCCTTCATTTTTCTCAAACTTTATTTTTACTTTTTCCTCTCATTTTTATTTTTCTCAATTTTTTTAATTCTTCGCTTTTTCTTACTTTTTTTTCTCAATCTCTTTTTTTTATTTCTCTATTTTTTTTTATCATTTTTTTTCTTTTTCTCAACTTCTATTATATTTTGCTAATAAATAAAAAATTGGATAATCCTCAAATGGATCTTCTTTTTTGACATCAAAGAAAATTTAAGGGCATGAATTGTTGTTAGAAAGTTCTTTGTGATAAGTTTTGCCTCTAAGACAAAATTATAGAACAACTCATAAATCAAGACACAATGTGGTAGTGTCAAGTCTTGCTTGAGACAAAAATTATAGAACAACTCATAAATCAAGGAACAATGTGGTAGTGTCAAGTCTTACTTGTGGAGCATAACTTGTTGTTTGAAAATCCTTGAGTTAAGTATTGCATCTAAGACAAGAGTTATAGAACATCTCATAAATCAAAAAATAATGTGATAGTGTCAACACTTGTTTATTGGGCATAACATGTTCTTTTGGGAGGTTCTTGTGCTAACTTTTGTCTTAGAGGCAAGACTAATAGAGCATCACATAAATCAAGATACAATATGATAGTGTTAACTCTTGTCCATGGGACGTAACTTGTCGGCTAAGTCTTGCCTCTAAGGCAAGAGTTATAAAATATCTCATACATCATAAAATATCTCATAAATCAAGACATGATGTGGTAGTATCAACTCTAGCCCACGGGGCGTAAATTGTTGTTTAAAAGTCCTTGGACTAATTCAAGCATCTAATGCAAGAGTTATAGAGCATCTCACAAATCAAGACATAATGTGGTAGTGTCAACTCTTACCCATGGGGCATAAATTATTGTTTAAAAGTCCTTGATTTATAAAACATCTCATAAATCAAGACACGATGTAGTAGCGTCAAATCTTATCCATGGAACGTAACTTGTTGTTTAACTGTCCTTAGTCTAAGTCTTGTCTCTAAAGCAAGAGTTATAAAACATCTCATAAATCAAAACATAATGTGATAGTGTCAACTCTTACCCACGGGACATAACTTGTTATTTGAAAGTCATTGGGTTAAGTCTTGCCTCTAAAGCAAGAGTTATAGAACATTTCATAAATCAAAACACAAGGTGGTAATGTAAACTCTTGCCTATGGTGCACAACATGTTACTTGAAAGTCCTTGGTCTAAGTGTTGCCTCTAAAGGAAGAGTTATAAAAAATCTCATAATTAAATACACAATGTGGTGGTGTTAACTCTTGCCCGTGGGGCATAACTTATTGTTTTATGGTCCTTAGGCTGAGTCTTACCTCTAAGAAAAGAGTTGTAGAGCATTTCATAAGTAAAAAATACAATTTGTTAGTGTTGAATTTTGCCCAATATATGTAACTTGTTTGAAAATCCTTGGGATAAGTTGTGCCTCTAAGGCGAGAGTTGTAGAATATCTCATAAATAAAGACATAACGTGGTAGTGTCAACTCTTACTCATGGGGCATAATTTATTATTTAAAAGTCCTTGAGCTAAGTCTTGCCTCTATGACAAGAGTTGTAGAACATCTCATAAATGAAGACATAATATGGTAGTGTCAACTCTTGCCAGTGGGGAATAATTTGTAGTTTGAACGTCTCTGAGTTAAGTTTTGCCTCCAAGGCAATAGTTGTATAACATCTCATAAATGAAAACATAACATGGTAGAGTCAACTCTTGTCCGTGGGGCACAATTTGTAATTGGAAAGTCTTTGAGCTAAGTCTTGCCTCTAAGGCAATAGTCATAGAATATCTCATAAATAAAAACATAACGTGATAGAGTCAACTCTTTTTCGTGGGACATAACTTGTTGTTTGAAAGTCCTTGAGTTAAGTCTTGCCTCTTAGGCGAACTGGTTACAAATAGATTCATACATTGTAGTGATATTATACTCTTTCTTGACTCAACATTTCATCCATTACTATTCTTTTTTTTTACATGTTGAGTTTGAAATTGAAAATGAATACTATCCAACTATTATGTGTCACTTTTGGATTTTTCACTTGCCTTTATCACAGTCTAAGTTAGACTTTCATGTGCTAAAGCATTCTACATGGCCAATCCTTTAAGAAAATGATCAGTTGAAGTTCGTTCTAAGATTACAAAACTTGTCTTTTCTTTTTGGTCTTTTCAGATGCCTTAATTTATTGTCTCTTGATTCAAAGTTACCTCTCCTGTGTAGTTCTTGCAAATTTATCCACCGCTACAGAGTGATCTTAGAGTCTAGGTTCTGGGTTCAGGTCTGATACAAGACCATCTGTTCCAGTTAATTCTAGAGTTGTCAAGTTATTATAGCCTTTTGAACTTGCACATTGAATCACTCCAAGTGATTTTTTAACAAAAGCAAAAACTTTATAGCAAGATTAAAGACTCGTTTCAATATACTAGATAAGTATGCCTGCGCTTAGCATGAGCTCAACACGAAGGATTCAAAGTAACTTTTTATTTGCTACAAGTATTTTGAGGTGTAAACCTGAAATTGAATTAAAACTATTTACTTTTTGAAAATACACTGAGTATGTTACTATTGATGAATTTTCTCCCATAAAGAATCAACCCTCTTAATTCAAACCAAATTAAGAAGCATTATGCAAAAAGAGACTGATAGATTTACAGAATAATACTACTTTATAATTACTTTGTAAAAAATATGGCATCATCCAAAGAAGGAATATTTACGTGTGATTTGTGTTCTTGTATATCCTCATTGATACCTTATCCACAAAAAACCTGCATTTACAAGAATGTAGTTGATCATTCGTCATCAACTTCGCGTTAATCTCCAATAATTTGTGTTCATCATATATATATGTATCTTCTATATCCATTTCGTTATGTTCAAGTCCAATTCACGAGAATATTGTTGTTAGTTGTAACTTTAAATGACTATTCTCTCAAATAACTTATCCTCTGAAAATGGATATGGCCAATCAGTAGACATCTTCTTTGTCTACCCTGAATAAGTCGGTTTAACCACCATAATGACTTTGATTGCTCGGACTGATTGTCATCATCTCCTCGGATCCAATTCTCACATTTAACCTACCTATCAACTACAAAAGATACCATACACTAAGCTAATTCACAATACAACAGATAATGCAACTAACAATGCATTCTCAGATAATCTTTCCTCATTCAATACTTCAAAATCAATAGCCAAGCTTCTAACAGATAAATGCATTACCATAAGCTCGTATCCCCCTAACCCACCCCATAATTTGCCTAAAGTACAGATTTTTAACTTATATTCGACATCAATGAACAGAATTTTAAGTTCACACTCAATAAAACAATTAAAAGTTAAATCAATAAACCAAACTCATTGTCTCACCAGTCTCTTCAGTATTCTTGGACCTCGAGCCATCACACTTTTGAGTCATTCCCCATTGCATCCTATAACAAGTGTTGTGGATAAATTAAGATAATAATACCATAATTTATCAATAGAGTATGTCTTAAACACACTCAATGGAAAAAATATCACTGGAAAAATCTCTTCAGCAAATACTTTTATCTCTTATTGGTTTCAACAAATTATCAAAGATACTTGACAAGATATTAAAAGTGAGACGGGAAACCAAAAATTATTGACTAATTTTATGAAGGCAAAATGAAAAATAAAACAGAAATGCAAAAGAAAGAATAAAGAGAAAGTAGACCTGCATGCATGCAGACAAGCTTTAGTCGCCTTTAATTTCACCCCCACACCTTCATGCAACTGAAAAATTTATAGACAAGACTTACAAGTCAAAAATCTATAAATTTGTGAAAGTTTATTTATTTCTTCCATCGTCATTAAAATCTAAAGCTGAGGTCATTCCACCAATCCATTCATAAGGAGATTTGCACAAAATAATGATGACATATTTAATGTAGTCTCAACGTGGGGTTTGTAGGAGGTAGAGTGTACACACACCTATCTCTACCCCCAGAAGAAGAGAGGTTCTAGCTTACAGAACCTTGGCTTAAGGAAACCAACGATCTTTGCATTTTCATAACCAAAGAAACATTGTATCTATACATCTCAACTACTTAACAAGCCATAAATGAGGATGCGATGTAATAATTATGTCGCATGCACATATAGCATACAGGAAGTATAACTACTCTGCCAAGTCCTGAAACCTTAAATCATACCAATGAAAAATTTGAACTCTTTATGTCGACTTATCTGTAAGTTTTTTTATTTTCAAATAAATAAATTTTCTCATTAAAATCATCAAAACACAAGGCTAGTAACATACCAACAATATCTCATTTAGGGGGACACTTTTAGAAGTTCTTTTCTGCAACACCCCGAAAATGGATCCCGAGACGTCACACGGTTCTTAGGGTCACAAGTGACCCCAAGATAACCCTTTTACTGGCATAACTCATAAGAAACTGAATAAAATGCTTAAATCTGTATAAAAACAGTGAGAACATAAAATTTTTCTGAACATGATCAATACAAAATCTGAACTTTACAAGATTACAACTCTGATTTTACCAAAATAAAATTAAAACTGAATACATTAACTTTACTGACTGTCTATGAAGCCTCTACTAGTACTGACTTTAGATAGCCGAGTCATGACTCCCAACTATCCCAACTCAATATGACTGAATAAAGAAAATACAATACTTCTCAAACAATATATCTTACTTAAGCCCTGGAACCAAAAAGACTTATCACCTGCTGATTGGAAGCTGCAAACTGACTGAATATGGTATGTGTGCTACAACTTGTACCTACATTATGAGAAAATGTAGCACATAGAAATATATGTAGATTAGCACTTTGGGGATATACTGAGTATATGGGGGTGCAATGCAATAAGTAAACAATATCTCAATATCATCATAGTTTATAAAATTATGCATGCTGACATAAATGACCCACATAGCTTGAATAATATCTGAAATATAAATCTCATAAATCATAAATAATGAAACATGTATAAATCTCATGAGTCATTTAACTTTCTTCTAAAATTTTTATTCTCCACTTATTCTCAAAACTTGTAAGCTAGATGAAATTTGAAACTCATTCTTGTAATACCCCGAGACTCTAACCAATAGTGCAACCATGAATCAAGCTCATGAGAAATAAATTATAATGTTTTGGGTTGTTTTCTGATCAAGTATAGTGTGTATTAAGTCCTTAAAGATGTCCTAACAATTGGGTGAATCAAAACATTTCTTACCGATTGAATTCTTGGGAAGGATATTAGTATAGTCAACTTCAAACAAGCATATCTCTCATTATACTTGGAATTTTTGAGCTCATGACCTATCAACAGATATATAATTGAATTATATTTCAAACGATACCAATTTAGTCAAAATACGATATCGGATCAAAGAGTTATACCCATTTTACTCCAGCATATCAATCTGAAAAAGGCTGACGACATTTCTAACGGGCTGTCACGTTTTTGACGCCATTTCTGACGACGTCGTCACTTTCTGACGACATTTCTAATGATGTCGTCAGCCTTAGGTAGAAAATCAAAAATTTGACCCTTTTGTGACAACATTTCGTGATGGTCTATCACGAGTCTAATGGTCTATAACAGATGTCGTCAGCTATTTTTTTTAGCAATTAAGGGGCATTCTTAAAAGGGTATTTTGGTCTTTTTCACCCATTTTGACCCTCTATATGTATCCAAGTAAAGAATAAAACTTTATTCTTCTTCCATTTCATCAAGAATACTAGGGTTTCTCTCTCAAAATCCAATCTAAATCTTCCAAGAACATCAAGAATCCAACCATAAATTTCACAAATTGGTTCAAGATTCAAGATACCCAAGTCAAAAACATCAAGAACCCTAACTCAAGAAGTTGAAAAGGAGTCTATAACAAGTTTCTTCATTCCAATCCATAATCAAGGTATGTGGGATTTGAACAAGAACACTTCTTTCGTTCTTGTGCCTAAAGATTTAATTTCTATTATTGATTTACATGAATTTGCAAAGTGGGATTACACACAAAATTCTCTATTAATGATTTATGAGATTTGAGTTGATTAAGTTTGATATTATGATATATTTACCATCATATTTCTTGAATTGAGGATTTATGCTATGAGTTGAATATTCTTATTATGAATTGATGATTTCTGAATGAGTTGAGATAAGTGTCATGATTTAAGCCTTCCATGCGAAGTTGATTATTGAATACATATTGATATTGAACTTGAGAGTCAAGAATGAGTCCTATGATGTTTTCTTGAAACTTTTGATATTTGAAATGATTTGATAAGCAAATGTACTTGATGTTGAGAAAGATTGTGTTGAGTTGAGTCGGGTTAGGAATCCACAAGATGTTTATGATTTACAGACGAGATATATATTTATGTTTTGGTCTTTATAATAGACCCATGAGTTGATATTGATTAAGGTGGATTTCCTAACGCGTTCTGAGTTGGGTCTGGGAGGAGTATTTAGCATCGAGCGGGAAATATGGTATTTCCCCAAAACTACGTTCCACCGTAGGATTGATATTGATAGTTGTGAGCCAGAGGCCGAGTATGGGATTGTGATTGAGAAATTGAGGTTGTACTCCTTGGCAAGAGTATGACACCCCCGCTAATGTGGGGTTCTCTCTATAGGAGGGCAAAACGTTGGACTCCATGTGGCTCACATGGTGTAGTTATGTCAGTTATAAGAAACTCCCATGTCCATAATGATCTAAGTACCTTGAGTTACCGAGTCACTCTAAGTCATGAGTCAAAGAGTTTGAGTTGAGTTAAATGATTTATGAGATTTATGAAGCATATGTTATTACTAATGACTTATGGGAATAATGTTTCAGATAATTCAAGCGAAGGGAGGTATTCTTGTTAGCATGCATGATTTTCGTATACATTTATGATATTATTTAAAATGTTGCATCCACCCCCACATACTCAGTACATTCCCAAGTACTGATTCTCAAACTCTTTGGTGTTCTACATTTTCTCGTGATATAGGTTCAGGTGCTCAGTCGCAGCAGCGACAGTGATCTTCGAGTACCTCCATTTACATTCGTACAGTTGGTGAGTCATCATGGTTCAAGGACCTATTCCCTGATTTTTGTCTTGATAGTAGAGGGTTGTTTATTCCCAGTTCAGTACGAGTCAGTTGGGGATTTGTCCCAATGGCTCCTCAGTCTTATGTAGTAGAGACTTTGTCAGACTAGAGTACCAGTATGTACAGAACTTCAGTATTTTAATTGTACAGGATAGTATCTCTTTGTATTCCACTATGTTTATGACATGACTATTCTTCCTTATTATAGCTTGATTATTGTCATAGTGAGTTATAGAAGTGATGATAGGCTCAGAGGGTTAGCTTGAGGCCGCGTGTGGCCTTAAGCACTGTGTGACATCTTGGGATGGGATCTTGGGGCGTTACAAGCTTGGTATCAAAGCCTAAGGTTTAAAAGAGTCCTAGGGAGTCTGTCAAGCCGCGTTACATAGAGTCTTGATCATCGGTGTGTAGCGCGCCACATCTATGAGCAAGAGGCTGCGGGATATTTTAGGAAAAGTCATTTCTCTCTTTCAGAAGTCTTTCGTACCTACGATTATTTCTCTCTTCTATTAATTTGTGCTCTCTTATGACAGAAAATGCCTCCTCGTAAAGATCGCAGAAACAACGAACGACCTCAACCCATTGATCCTTTAAATGAGATGGTGACTCATGTCGAATTTCGGGCAGCTTTTCAGGCGCTAGCCCAGGCAGTTACCGCCAATGCTCAGGACAATGTTCAAGTCATTGTTCCACCTCCGCAAGAAGGTAATTTTGTAGTATCTCAAGTTTGAGATGTTATGCGGATGAATCCGCCAGAGTTTTATGGGTCAAGGGCAGGTAAGGACCCCCAGATGTATCTTGATGAGGTGAAAAAGATCACCCAAATTATGCATGTAACGGAGGAAGAAAGTGTGGAGCTAGCTTCCTATCGCTTGAAAGATGTTGCTTATGATTGGGTGGAGTTGTGGAGGAAGAGTAAAGGGGAGGATACCTCTCCCATGACTTGGTAGTTGTTCCAGGATGCATTCTTAGACTGATTCTTTCCCTCGAAGCTGAGGGAAGAAAAACTAGAAGAATTTATGAACTTGAGACAAGGCTCTATGACAGTTAAAGAGTATTGTCTTAAATTCAACCAGTTGTCTAAGTATGCTCCCGGTATGATGGCTGATTCTAGGACCAGTATGAGTAAGTTTTTGACTGGCGTATCGAGTTATATTATGAAAGAGTGTAGGTCTACTATGCTCAATAGGGACATGGATCTTTCTAGATTAATGATACATGCTCAGCAGATTGAAGAAGACAAGGTGAAAGAGAGAGAGAGAGAGAATAAGAGAGTCAGATCAGAGCAGCAGGGGTATAGTCAAAGTAGATTTTTTGGAGGGATCCGTCCTCAGTTTCAAAGACGTTCTTTTGTGCCAGCACCGTCATCAGCTAGTGCTTCCGCATCCAGAGTCAGGCAGGAGCAGGGTAATAGACCTATTATGTCCAGATCTCAGGATAGTGTGAGTAGAAGACCTCGTCCTCTCCCATGTCCGAAGTGCGGTAGGGACCATCCCAGTGAGTGCTTAGTCGGTCAGAGGGGTTGTTTTGGTTGTGGTAAGTTGGGCCACAAATTTAGGGATTGCCCATATTCTAGACAAGGAAGCCATGATGTTCGTCCCCAGAGTCAGGCTATTAGTGCTCCATTACCTTTGGTTCATCCTACTCCTCCTCAGGGTGCCTCATCTAGTACTGCCGGTGGTCAGCGCCAAAATCACTTTTATGCTATACCACCCCGCCAGGAGCAGGAGGATTCACCAGATGTTGTTACTGGTATTCTCCGTGTATTTTATTTTGATATGTATGTGTTGATGGACCCTGGGTCAAGTCTTTCTTATGTGACTCCGTTAGTGGCTGTGAATTTTGAGAGCAATGCTAAAAAGATTCCTGGGCCTTTTGTAGTTTCTACTCCAGTAAGTGAACCTGTTATTGTTAAGCAAGTATATAAGAAGTGTCCTATCACTGTCCTTCACAGAGTAACGTTTGCAGATTTGATTGAGCTAGACATGGTTGATTTTGACATTATTCTGGGTATGGATTGACTCTTGTTATGCATCTATAGACTGTCGTAGCCGTGTAGTCAAGTTTTAATTTTCCAATGAGCCAGCCTTTGAGTGGTTCAGAAATTCTGTATCTCCCAGGAGTCATTTCATATCCTATCTTAAAGCTAGGAAATTGATATCCAAGAGTTGCATCTACATTTGGTTCGAGTTAAACATACTAAGTTTGAGACTCCGACCATTCAGTCAATCAACATTGTTAATGAGTTTTGCGATGTTTTTCCAGAAGATCTCCCAGGGGTACCTCCCGATAGAGAGATAGAATTTGGAATTGATCTTCTCCCCGACACGCAACCTATTTTTATTCCTCCATATCGTATGGCCCCCACAGAACTTAAGGAGTTGAAAGAGCAACTCAAAGATATTCTAGATAAGGGTTTCATAAGGCCTAGCGTATCTCCTTGGGGTGCACCTGTTCTGTTCGTGCGAAAGAAAGATGGTTCATTGCGGATGTGCATTGACTATTGTCAGCTTAACAAGGTCACAGTCAAGAACAAGTACCCTCTTCCTAGAATTGATTACCTGTTTGATCAGCTACAAGGTGCCAGTTACTTCTCAAAAATAGACTTGAGATCCGGTTATCACCAGCTTAATGTTAGGGAGTGTGATATTCCAAAGACAACTTTTCGCACCCGATATGGTCATTTTGAGTTCTTAGTCATGTCCTTCAGGCTAACAAATACCCCAGTAGCTTTTATGGACCTCATGAATCGGGTGTTCAGACAGTACCTGGATATGTTTGTTATTGTGTTCATAGATGATATTCTTGTATACTCCCGAAGTGAGAACGACCATGCAGATCATCTCCAAATAGTCTTGCAAACCCTTAGAGATCATCAACTATTTGCCAAATTTAGCAAGTGTAAATTTTGGCTAAGGTAAGTTGCTTTTCTGGGTCATATTGTTTCTTCTGAAGGTATTCAAGTTGATCCTCAAAAGATAGAAGCTATGAAAGATTGGCCTAGACCTATTTCCCCATCTGATATTAGGAGTTTGTTGGGTCTAGCTGTCTACTACCGTCGTTTTGTTGAGGGTTTATCTTCTATTGCGTCTCCTTTGACTCGGTTGACCTAAAAGAAAGTTAAATTCCTGTGGTCTGATTCTTGCGAGAAGAGTTTTCAGGAGTTAAAGACTCGACTCACTTCGTCCCTTGTTTTGACCCTTCCAAATGGTGTAGATGATTTTGTGGTGTACTGTGATGCTTCTAGAGTTAGGTTGGGTTGCGTGTTGATGCAAAAAGGTAAGGTTATAGCCTATGCCTCCAGACAATTGAAACTGTATGAGAAGAACTACCCGACCCATGACCTCGAGTTAGCTGCAGTGGTTTTTGCCTTAAAAACCTGGAGACACTATTTGTACGGTGTTCATGTTGATGTCTTTATGGATCCCAAGAGTTTGCAGTATGTGTTTACTTAGAGAGAGTTGAATCTTCGTCAGAGGCGATGGTTAGAATTGTTAAAGGACTATGATATGCATGTGTTGTATCACCCGGGCAAGGCCAATGTAGTGGCAGATTCCCTTAGCAGGTCGTCCATGGGTAGTGTATCATAGGTCAAGGAAGATAGGAAGGAGTTAGCTCGTGAGGTGCATCGTCTGGCTAGGTTGGGAATTAGATTGCTTGATTCAGCTGAAGGTAATGTTTGGGTCCAGAGTAGTTCCGAGTATTCTCTAGTTTTGGAAGTAAAGGAGAAGCAAGATATGGATCCTAGTTTGGTCAGACTGAAGGAGTCAGTTAAAGACCAAAAGATGGAGGTTTTGTCCTAAGGGGGAGATGGTGGATTGAGATTTCAGAATAGATTATGTATGCCTAATGTTGAAGATTTAAGGCAGAGAATTATGGCTGAAGTGCATGGCGCGCGATATTCTATTCATCCCGGTGCTACCAAGATGTACTGTGATTTGCGAGAAATCTATTGGTGGAATGGTATGAAAAAGGATATAGCAAAATTCGTAGAGAAGTGTACAACTTGCCAACAGGTTAAGATAGAACACCAAAGACCCGATGGAATGATGCAAGAATTCAGTATTCCTACTTGGAAGTGGGGGGAAGTAAATATGGATTTTGTGATTGGTTTAACTCCTTCTCGACGTCATCATGATTCGATTTGGGTCATTGTAGATATGTTGACTAAATCTATGCATTTCTTGCCAGTGCATATATCTTTCACCGCTGAGGACTATGCTAAGTTATACCTTCGAGAGTTAGTCAGGTTGCATGGAGTTTCTTTGTCTATTATCTCCGACAGGGGTACTCAATTTACTTCTCTTTTTTGGAGGGCTTTTCAGAAGGGTCTTGATACCCAAGTTCATCTTAGCTCCGCTTTTCATCCACATACCGATGGTCAGGCTTAGAGGACTATCCATACCTTGGAGGATATGTTGAGGGCATGTGTTCTCGATTTCAAAAGGAGTTGGGATGAACATTTGCCATTGATTGAATTTTCTTACAACAACAGTTTTCATGCTAGCATTGGGATGGCTCCATTTGAGGCTTTATACGGAAGGCGATGTAGATCCCCCATAGGTTGGTTTGAAGTGGGTGAAGCCGCTGTGAGTGGACCTGATGCTGTGTTTTAGGCTATGGAGAAAGTTAAGCTGATTCAGGAAAGGTTGAAGACAGCCTAGAGTCGTCAGAAGTCATATGCAGATGTGAGAAGAAGAGCTCTTGAGTTTGAGGTTAACGATCTAGTGTACTTGAAGATTTAACCCATGAAGGGGGTGAAAAGATTTGGTAAGAAAGGAAAGCTTAGTCCCCGATACGTTGGCCCTTATAGAGTTTTGAATCGTGTTGGGAAAGTAGCTTACGAGATTGAATTGCCTGCCGAATTGTCAGTTGTCCATCCGGTCTTTCACGTTTCTATGCTCAAGAAGCACATTGGTGATTCTGTTGTTGTTGATCCGTTAGAAAGTTTTGGTGTTCAGGATAGCCTTTCGTATGATGAAGTTCCGGTTGAAATCCTAGATTATCAAGTTCGTAGACTAAGAAATAAGGAAGTTCCCTTGGTCAAAGTTCTGTGGTGAAATCAATCAATCGAGGGTGCTACTAGGAAAGCAGAGGCAGATATACGAACCAGATACCCTCATCTCTTCTCCGCGAGTTCAAATCAAGCCTAAGGTACTAATCTTCCTTAATCTAGTTTCCTTCTAATCCAGTGTATTCAGCTATATGGTTATTCTCTCTATGATTCATGCATTTTGTGAAGTACTTAAAAGTTTAGAGTGAATTAAATCCTTTTAGTGAGTCGTTCCAGCTATACGTCCTCATTTTCTCTTGTTCTTGGCCTATCTAGCAACATTAGAGGACGAATGTTTCCAAGGGAAAGATATTGTAATACCCTGAGACTCTAACCAATAGTTCAATCATGAATCAAGCTCATGAGAAATAAATTATAATGTTTTGGGTTTTTTCCTGATCAAGGATGGTGTGTATTAAGGACTTAAAGATGTCCTAACAATTGGGTGAATCAAAACATCCTTACCGATTGAATTCTTGGGAAGGATATTGGTATAGTCAACTTCAAATGAGAATATCTCTCATTATACTTAGAATATTTTATCTCATGACCTATCAACAGATAGATAATTGAATTATCTTTCCAACTATACCAATTTTACAATAATCCGATGTCGGAGCAAAGAGTTATACCCATTTTACTCCAGCATATCAATCTGAAAAAGGCTGACGACGTTTCTGACGGGCTATCACGTTTTTGACGCCATTTCTGCCGACGTCGTCACTTTTTGATGACATTTCTGACAACGTCATCAGCCTTAGGCAGAAAAACAAAAATTTTACCCTTTTGTGACGACATTTCGTGACGATCTATCACGGGTCTGACGGCCTGTCACGGATGTCGTCAGCCATTTTTTTCAGCAATTAAGGGGCTTTTTTAAAAGGGTATTTTAGTCTTTTCCACCCATTTTGACCCTCTATATATATCCAAGTAAAGAAGAAAACTTCATTCTTCTTCCATTTCATCAAGAATACTAGGGTTTCTCTCTCAAAATCCAATCCAAATCTTCCAAGAACATCTAGAATCCAACCATAAATTTCACAAATTGGTTCAAGATTCAAGGTACCCAAGTCAAAAACATCAAGAACCCTAACTCAAGAAGTGGAAAAGGAGTCTATTACAAGTTTCTTCATTCCAATCCATAATCAAGGTATGTGGGGTTTGAACAAGAACACTCCTTTTGTTCTTGTGCCTAAAGATTTAATTTCTATTATTGATTTACATGAATTTTCAAAGTGGGATTACACCCAAAATTCTCTATTAATGACTTATGAGATTTGAGTTGATTAAGTTTGATATTATGATATATTTACCATCATATTTCTTGAATTGAGAATTTATGTTATGAGTTGAATATTCTTATTATGAATTGATGATTTCCGAATGAGTTGAGATAAGTGTCATGATTTAAGCCTTCCATGAGAAGTTGATTATTGAATACATATTGATATTGAAATTGAGAGTCAAGAATGAATCCTATGATATTTCCTTGAAACTTTTGATATTTGAAATGATTTGACAAGCAAATGTACTTGATGTTGAGAAAGATTGTGTTGAGTCGAGTCGAGTTAGGAATCTACAAGATGTTTATGATTTACAGAAGAGATATATATTTATGTTTTAGTCTTTATAATAGACCCATGATTTGATATTGATTAAGGTGGATTTCCTAACGCGTTCTGAGCTGAGTCTGGGAGGAGTATTTAGCACCGAGCGGGAAATGTGGTATTTCTCCAAAACTACGTGCCACCGTAGGATTGATATTGATGATTGTGGGCCAGAGTCCGAGTATGGGATTGTGATTGAGAAATTGAGGTTGTACTCCTTGGCAAGAGTACGACACCCCCACTAATGTGGGGTTGTCTCTTTAGGAGGGAAAAATATTGGACTCCATGCGGCTCACATGGTTATGTCGGTTATATGAAACTCCCACGTCCATAATGATCTAAGTACCTTGAGTTACCAAGTCACTCTAAGTCATGAGTCAAAGAGTTTGAGTTGAGTTAAATGATTTATGAGATTTATAAAGCATGTGTTATTACTGATGACTTATGGGAATAATGTTTCAGATAATTCAAGCGAAGAGAGGTATTATTGTCAGCATGTATGATTTTCTTATACATTTATGATATTATTTAAAATGTTGCATCCACTCCCACATACTCAGTACATTCCCAAGTACTGATTCCCATACTCTTCGGTGTTCTACATTTTCTCGTGATGTAGGTTCAGATGCTCAGTCTCAGCAGTGACAGTGATCTTCGAGTATCTCCATCTACATTCGTACAGTTGGTGAGTCCTTATGGTTCGAGGACCTATGTCCCTAATTTTTTTCTTGATAGTAGAGGGTTGTTTATTCCCAGTTTAGTACGAGTCAGTTTGGGATCTGTCCCAATGGCTCCTCAGTCTTATGTAGTAGAGGCTTTGTCAGACTAGAGTACCAGTATGTACAGAACTTCAGTATTTTTATTGTACAGGATAGTATCTCTTTGTATTCCAGTATGTTTATAACATGACTATTCTTCCTTATTACAGCTTGATTATTATCATAGTGAGTTATAGAAGTGATGATAGGCTCAGAGGGTTATCTTGAGGCCGCGTGTGGCCTTTAGCACCGTGTGACGTCTTGGGATGGGATGTTGGGGCGTTATAATTCTGTATAGTAAACTCTTTATCTCAATACTTTAAATCAATAAAACTATTTCAAGAGTGGGGGACATCTTTGGGAGTTTCTTCTAATCGATATAAACCGTGTGAGCTACATGGAGTCCAACGTCTTACCCACGTTGGTGAGAGATGTTCAATCCTTTCCATCGGATAGAACCTTAACTTTAGTGATCACTGTCTTAACCTACTTGGGGTATATCAAGAACCTATGGGGGAATGTAGTTGTGGGGCATGAGACCTCGGAATCAAGCCCAACTCGGTGCTAAATACTACTCCCTTACTTAGCTCAGAACTTTAGAAAATCCACTTTAAAGTAATCTTATGGTTTATAATGAAACCAACTATAAAGTATGCAATCTCGAGCTAAAGTGGATTTCAATTCTGTAGTGACCAAAAGGTCAAATCTTTTCTCAAATTCTTTTTCAAAAATCTTCCTCAATAATCATCGGGTGCTTATGGCACAACAATTCAAAAAAAAAATGACAATCTCAAATAGGGCTTAAATACCAATGTTTCAATCTCATCTTAAAATGTCTCAAAATTCATACTTGATAACATAAAGTTTCATTAATCATCTTAAAATCTGGAAAATTCAAAAGTAGGCATGGATCAATATCATGCTTAAACTCACTTTCAAAAATCTGAAAAATTTCATTACGCGCATAAATACATGAAAATAGTCATGCAATTCAATATTCAATCATTTGTAAACTCATAATTTTCAAACAATACAAATTGGGTATAAACCCTAACTTAAATTTCATGAAAAATCACATAAAAATTCAGTAATTTATAATTTAAAACAAGTTTTGGGCACAAGGACGAAAGGATTGTCCTTGTTGAAACCCCGCATACCTTATTTAGCTTGATTTGGTAGAACAAGATGACTTTTGAAGCCTTGAGAGTTTTTCTTGAAGGTTTTTCTTGAAAGTTCTAGGATGGTGATGCTTGATTCTTGAGTGTTCTTGGAGAAGTTCTTGAATGCTTGGTCTTGGAGCTTGATCTTGGAAGAAACCCTAACCTTGTGGTTGAAGGTGTGTAGAGAATTTTGAGATGTTTAACTAAAGAGAATAGAAGAAAAATACGTTTCTTGAGGGTTATAAGTCATGGGAAGTGAAGGAAAAAGACCAAAATATCCTTACTAAACTGCTTCCCAACTGCTGAAAATCTCGGCTGATGACATTTGTGATAAGCCATAAGACTTGTGATAAGTTGTCACAAATGTCGTCACTTGGGAGTTAGATTTTATGGGTTTTTGTCTAATCCTGACGACATTTGTGATAAGCCGTCAGACTTGTGATAAGTCGTCACAAATGTCATCACTCAGGGCTGGAATTTATGGGTTTCTGCCTAAGGCTGACGACATTTGTGATAAGTCGTCAGACTTGTGATAAGTCATCACAAATGTCGTCACTTGGGGATGGAATTTATGGGTTTCTGCCTAAGGCTAACGATATTTTTTGATAAGTCGTCACAGATGTGATAAGTTATCAGAAATGTCGTCACTCAGTTTTCCAGGCTGATATGCTGGAGTAAAATGGGCATAACTTTTTTCTCCAATATCAGATTTAGTAAAAATTGATATTGTTGGAAATATAATTCGATGAGCTTTCATTTGATATATAGTAGGCCACCCAGTTCATCATATACAAGGAGTTATGTTCGATTGAAGTTAACTCAAGTTTCGACGCTCACTAAAACTCGAACGATAGGAAAGCTTTCAACTTGACCTTGAGTTAGGGGATATCATTCATCTCAATTCATGTTCAAATAGGTTCCCACACTACATAATTGATTAACATACCAAATTTTCATAGGATTTATGGCCTTTGGAACATCTACACGTAGAAATGAC
The DNA here is from genome assembly GCA_030864215.1 of Capsicum pubescens. NCBI lineage: Eukaryota > Viridiplantae > Streptophyta > Magnoliopsida > Solanales > Solanaceae > Capsicum > Capsicum pubescens. Next base: position 3,216,024 of record CM061539.1, read on the forward strand.
AGTTTTCGTTCTAGCCCAAAATGTGGGGTGTTACATTATCTCCCCCTTAGGATCATTCGTCCCCGAATGATGCTCTTTAGGTTAAGAATACAGAAAAAACTGAGGATACACAGTAGAAATAACTTATTAAACTTAATGTATATCTTTCTAAACTTTGGCATACTTCGATGAACGCATATACTCATGATAAGAATAGCTATCTAACTGAATCTTTGATTAGAGAGGAACTGAATGACGGAAGGCTATTAACTTCGTCTGAATCTGAGCTAGCTTTCCCTTCTTACTTATTTACGAAGTGCTAACTCATGTTGAGAGTTTAGAATTTTCTTGATGATCTCATGGTGCGATTGTACTAATAGACTGCGAGGTGATTGTTTATGCAGGCACAAATCATGAAAAAACAAGGCTAAGATCACACAATGGGTATCACAGTGTCTGAGCTGGAATACTTGGAAAACGACGATCGTTTGGTGAATACTTATGAACTGAATCAGGACTAGCTATCCAAATTCTGAAACTAATGTCTGATACATATACTGAGCTGAATTCGCAATCGTGAAACTATTTATGAATGACCGTACTTATGAAACTTCAGGTAGTAAAACTAGGCTAGTTCGAAAAATGGAAATCCATAGAAATCTATGTGCCTGATTGTTAAACTGAACTGTTGTCTATCCAAACTGAATCATACTAGATATCCATGCTCAAGTGGAGGGCTTACAAGACATCTGAATAAGGGATTACAATATTGCTACAATTCTATAACTTGGAATCATAAACCTTGAATCGTAGACTGGATAGAATTTACTTGGCTTTAGGCCATGCATCACCTTACTTAAAACTTAGACACACTTCTAAAATATTCTATCAAGTATTCCTTTACCCTAAAACCGTACTTATTGATTCATCTTCTAATTCTAGCAAGGCCGTTGATATCTCCTTCTACTCATGTCTAAACTAAACTAAATTCCCTTACCATCTTCAAGCCTAACCCACAATCACAGGGTACACCACATAACACTATACTACTAGTCTGAACCATAATTCAACACACCCTACACTTCATAACTTCTCATCTCATGAAGATCCTCACTACTAATCCAACAACCACATTCGACCTCGTACTAGACATTTTACTAATGAGCAGTGCATTCATCTAAATATACAAACATGATGTTCAAGCCTCACTTCTATAAACACATATGAACTTCTAAACACACTCCCCTAAAATACCTTTGTCACAACTTACAAACATCTATCAAGAACAACTTCCATGCAGTACTCCTAAGAAGACATACATAAGCTTTCAACTACCCAAACATCTCATATAAAACTTCGACTAACCATGATGGGTATTAAAGACTTGGCTTCAATCTTACTTCACACTTTACTGCCTTAGCTAAAATAAGCATACGACGATCTTCCAGTAACAAGAAATGTTTACTCTCTCCCATCCAGACAACTGAGTATCATCACTATCTTAACCGAAGGAAAGGTAATAGAAAGTTAGAACATGAGGGCCTGAATAATGAGGGGATACTATGAATAATTTGACACTCAACTGAGGCTTGAGGATATTGACTTATCAAAGAAGTATGATCTGAGGACATGCAAGATATAAATCCGAATCTTGCTGATTATTAAAAGTATTGCTTGAGTACTTGGACTAAACATACTGTAAAGCTTGAGTACATGAGTCATGAGCTGCATGACTTGAATTTGGAGTTCATAACTTATGGAATGTGATTCCAACTGCTGAAAGAACTGGAACTCCTCATTTTTGGGAACTAGGAGAGTACATAATTCTCCATCATATGTATAAACACGAATTAAGATCATGAAACTGAACGTAAGGCCTGAGTAGGTATTGGGACAACTGAAAATACTGAAATAAGATTGGGTCAAGCATTAATCTTTCTCACAGCTATTCTACAACTTACTGGTACATCTACTAGAATCTAAAGGCTTAACTTGGTTGCTTGTTCTATCATATCCTCCTTAGATGTAAGCCATCACTCTAAGGCTATGAACCACTATATAAACTCTAGTCGAACTATAATCACTTTAGTCTAGAGTCAGGGATATAGCACGCACATGAACAAAAGAACTTAACCCGAATGACTATACCTGAAAGCATAAAACCAACTTCTAATACTCACTTCTGAGCTACACCCTATCTTTCTATAGCCCCAATAGTCATCATATAACACTTGAACACTTACTAACATTGAATCTGCATGAGCATCCCCATAGTTAGAGTGCACGCTTCAACTCTTATTCCTATCAGCTAAATCTTTGAAATTGCAAACTTAGATTCTATCGCTTAATATGGGTATCTCCAAACCTTTGATGAACCATATAACTTCTGTCATAGTCTACCAATATCACGCTTGTAAACTTATGTTTCTAAACCATGAGAATCATATTCATACTTAAAAAGGCTCAACATCTTCAATCATAACTCCTTAACTTAGCTATCAAGAACATTACTCATTATCTAACTAGTCTTTCTCCACCTAACATCTCAACGGTACTACTGACCCCACAACATGCAATAATCCCCAAAAAAAATAATGCAGCCCCATAGCACCTTGGGTGTACTTCTGCATCATACATACAACGTCAAACTTGATTACGAATTAAGTAAACTTATGCTCTTGCATACACTATTCAAGCCTATTATATCACTTCCCTATAACTAGTATTATTATCCAAGAAATCATCACATCCACCTTCATGACCACCAATCATTCAAACTTAATACATAGTGTTGTTCTCACTTGGAAACTATAAAATAAAATATCAAGAATAACTAGCCCACTTGAACCTCATAATAATGATAATCGATCATAATCATATGGCCTATCTTATTTACAATCCATTACCACATCTTCCTTCTACACATCATTACTATCCACTTATCTATACTCCTAAACTTCTTTTGTAGCTATATAAGTTTCAACTAAACTTCATCTTGCAAATATCAAGAAACCCTAAATTAACAGCGCTCATCCACCAAGTACTCTCATCAGTAACCTATACTTTTCTAACACAACAAATATCATCAACAACTCTTTTCATACTTTAAGCAAACAACAATTCACCTTCACTAATAACTCCTTCTTTACCTCCTAATCAACTAACACACAAAGACATATCACTTCATTACTAACTCAATCATATGCACAAGATTCGTCTATACATATAGTTAGTGAATTTCCCTTACCACTTTTCTTATCACTACACCTCTAAACCCCCAGTTTCAACCAACACAAAAACAACAAGATGCACAACAAGTTTCTAGTGAATCGAAAGAGCCCCACACGGCTTCACTAGACTTTGATTTTTCAACAAAACAATGATAACAAGGTTACAATAGATAGAAACTTGACACACAATATTCAATGATCTAAGAATACACATCTTATTTTGTCTTACTTGCATGACTCATAAGAGTGAGGACATAACTCTGATCTTGAGAGACTTATAACACACTAGAATGCTACTCCCAAGCCATTTTATGTGACTTCTGAAGCTTCTTTCTAACTAATCTGAGAGCGTTATTTGGGGAGGAACTGGAACTTACTAATCATGTTATCTCAAAAATAATACGTGGATAGGGAAATATAGCTTTACATTATAGATTTTGAGGAGGAATCTGGAAGTACATCTAACTTGGGCTTAGTGCACGACTCTTACAAACATGATTAAGCACATCAATCTTCAGAACTCAAAAGCACTGATGGGATATTTTCTAGCTCTCTTACAATCCCATAACTATCTATAGAGAATTAAGCTTAATTATTTCTGATACCTTGAAATGAGGCAGAGATGGCTCGGGTAGAGTAAGATGAGAATATGTATAAGTTTCTTAAAGAACATTTCAATAGCACGATCTGAGACTTGAAAGAATGGAGACATTTCCTAAATACCTTATAGCCTCTCAAAGAAAAGTACAGACGTCTTCGTATCGTTCCGCAAGACTCTACTAGACACGGCTTCACAGACACCCTAGGACTCTTGAACTCTGTGCTTTGATACCAAGTTTGTAATGCCTCGAAAATAGGTCCCGAGACGTCACACGGTGCTTAGGGTCACAAGTGACCCCAAGCTAACCCTTCTACTGGCATAACTCATAAGAAACTGAATAAAATGCTTAAATTTGTATAAAATCAGTGAGAACATAAAACTTTTCTGAACTTGATCAATATAAAATCTGAACTTTACAAGATTACAACTCTGATTTTACCAAAATAAAATTAAAACTAAATGCATTAACTCTACTGACTGTCTATGAAGCCTCTACTAGTACTGACTTTAGATAGCCGGGGTCATGACTCCCAACTATCCCAACTCAATACGACTGAATAAAGAAAATAAAATACTTCTCGAACAATATATCTGACTTAAGCCCTAGAACCAAAAGGACTCATCGCCTGCTGACTGGAAGCTACAAACTGACTGAATATGGTATGTGTGCTACAAATTATACTAACATTATGAGACAATGTAGCACATAAACATATATGTGGATCAGTACTTTGGGGATGTACTAAGTATATGTGGGTGCAATGCAATAAGTAAACAATATCTCAATATCATCATAGTTTATAAAATTATGCATGCTGACATAAATGACCCACATAGCTTGAATAATATCAGAAATATAAATCTCATAAATCATGAATAATGAAACATGTATAAATCTCGTAAGTCATTTAACTTGTTTCTAAAATCCGTATTCTCCACTTATTCTCAAAACTTGTAAGCTAGATGAAATCTGAAACTCATTCTGTATAGTAAACTCTTTATCTCAATACTTTAAATCAATAAAACTATCTCAAGAGTGGGGGACATCTTTGGGAGTTTCTTCTAGCCGACATAAGCCATGTGAGCTATATGGAGTCCAACGTCTTACCCATATTGGGAAGATCTGTTCTATCCTAGCCATCGGATAGAACCTTAACTTTAGTAATCACTGTCTTAACCCACTTGGGGTATATCAAGAAACTACGGGGGAACATAGTTCTGGGGCATGAGACCTCAGAATTAAGCCCAACTCGGTGCTAAATACTACTCTCTTACTTAGCTCAGAACTTTAGAAAATCCACTTTAAAGTAATCTCATGGTTTATAATGAAACCAACTATAAAGTATGTAATCTTGAGCTAAAGTGGATTTCAATTTTGTAGTGACCAAAAGGTCAAATCTTTTCACAAAAATCTTCCTCAATAATCATCGGGTGCTTATGGCACAACAATTCTAAAAAAATTGACAATCTCAAATAGGGCTTAAAGACCCATGTTTCAATCTCATGTTAAAACATCTCAAAATTCATGCTTGATAACATAAAGTTTCATTAATCATCTTAAAATCTGAAAAATTCAGAAGTAGGCATGGATTAATATCATGCTTAAACTCACTTCCGAAAATCTGAAAAATTACATTACGCACAAAATACATGAAAATAGTCATACAATTCAATATTCAATCACTTGTAAACTCATAATTTTCAAACAATATAAATTGGGTATAAGCCCCAACTTAAATTTCATGAAAAATCACATAAAAATTCAGTAATTTATAATTTAAAACAAGTTTAGGGCACAAAGATGAAAGGATTGTCCTTGTTGAAACCCCATATACCTTATTTAGCTTGATTTGGTAGAACAAGATGACTTTTGAAGCCTTGAGAGTTTTTCTTGAAAGTTCTAGGATGGTGGTGCTTGATCTTGAGTGTTCTTGGAGAAGTTCTTGAATTCTTGGTCTTGGGGCTTGATCTTGAAAGAAACCCTAACCTTGTGGTTGAAGGTGTGTAGAGAATTTTGAGATATTTAACTAAAGATAATAGAAGAAAAATACGTTCCTTGAGGGTTATAAGTCATGGGAAGTGAAGGAAAAGGACCAAAATACCCTTACTAAACCGCTTCCCAATTGCTGAAAATCTCGACTGACGATATTTGTGATAAGCCGTCAGACTTGTGATAAGTCATCACAAATGTCATCACTTCGGAGTTAGATTTTATGGGTTTCTGCCTAAGCCTGACGACATTTGTGATAAGCCGCCAGACTTGTGATAAGTCATCACAAATGTCGTCACTTGGGGCTAGAATTTATGGGTTTCTGCCTAAGGCTCCGTCAGACTTATGATAAGTCGTCACAAATGTCGTCACTTGGGACTGCAATTTATGGGTTTCTACCTAAGGCTGACGACATTTGTTGATAAGTCGTCACAGACGTGATAAGTTATCAGAAATGTCGTCACTCAGTTTTCCAGGCTGTTATGCTGGAGTAAAATGGGCATAACATTTTGGTCCGATATCGGATTTAGGGAAAATTGATATAGTTGGAAAGATAATTCGATGAGCTTTCATTTGATATATAGTAGGACACCTAGTTCGTCATATACAAGTATTATGGTCGATTTAAGTTAACTCTAGTTTCGACCCTCACTAAAACTCGAACGATAGGAAAGCTTTTAACTTGACCTTGACTTAGGGGATCTCTATGATATTAATTCATGTTCAAATAGGTTCCCACACTACATAATTGATTAACATACCAAATTTTCATACGATTTATGAATTTTGGAACATCTACACGTAGAAATGACGGTTTTTGTTCTAGCCCGAAATGCGGGGTGTTACATTTTCACTTTTGAAATCTCTATGCTCAAGACTCTAATTAAGGATCCATCTTCCCTCAAGCATCATGTAATTGCTTGAGTATCAACATCATATGTTCATAGTACAATAAGTAAGTGATCAGAGTACTTGAATTTCATAAACTCAAATTTCACATAACAATGACTAAGTGGTCTACTATAAAACCATACAGATAACTTATATTTTCCTTTCAGCAAAATAGTCACCAAGTGTCTGTTTGCATCGCCAAATTGAAGTGCTGACAAATATACATTACCCATAAAAAACATATGCTACAGGATTACTGTGTCTATTTACCCTCTCAATCTTGGCCAGTCCTTTGAAGTACGGATCAGCCAAAGCCTATAAGATGGGAGGAAGAAACACAAGAAATGAAAATGAAAATGAAATTAGAAAGGGACAAGCAAGATGGCATTCATGTATATCGGGAATATATGCGTGTGTGTACCTCTTCAGCAGTTGGGCGATCCTTTGTATCAAATGCTAACGACCTATGCAACAGTCGAAGTGCCAAAGGATCTGCTTTTTAAAATTTCTCAGTAAAAGGAACTGGGCTCTTTTTCTTCATGTTTGTCAAATATCTTCTCACTACGAACCTGCACTCAAGAAGAGAGTACTCTCTATCAGTATGCTGCCGGATAATGCTAGCATCAACAAAAACAAATCAATAAATGGCTTTTACCCCAGATATGATATCAGTTGATGGAGTTCCAAGAAGATCATAATCAAATCCAATTGGTGAACAACATTTTTGCCTGAAAATAATGGTTTCCCTATCAGGACCTTCGCAAAAATACATCCAATACTCCAAATATCAATAGCAGGTGTATACTGCAGGGAATTTCATACATAAATTAGCAAACAAATCAGCAAAAACATCAGTACTGCCTTACTGAGAAATTGACCCAAGATCTAATATAGTTACCTGAAGAATAGAAAAATCAAGTTCCAGGAGAGTTCAATAGTCCTCCCTGAACAAGAATGACTTTAACCTACATTACTATTTAATTCACTCCAAACTGGAAAAAAATCTCTACCAAAAAGCCCTTCCTTTTAACACTATCAGTACAGGAAACATGGCAACAGTAGCGAACAGCCAAACATGACAAGAACCTTTTCACCTTTCTAAAGCATGGGAAAAGAGTGGCTTTACATGATGCCAAAATAGGCATGAAGATGTTCTGTGACTACACATGGGTTAGCAACGAAGTGGCTAACAAATAGATGACCATAAATACGCTAAATTTGCATGAGAGATAAATGGTTATAAACTCAATTTCGCCAAGTACCTACTATTTTATTTAAAACAACAACTTTGCAACTGAGTTGGTTTTCTCTTTCCCTTTTTACTGATATGACTACCCGAGGGAGGGTGTTGGGAAAATTAAGAAGTATTTTGGCATGTCTTTTGACAAAAAAGAGCTTTGATATATTAAAAAACACCTAAGACAATGTTCTAGAATGGAAATCATGGCTAAGGTTCTAAAAAGAGGATCTTTTATAGGTAGCTAAAACAAGCTGCACACTATTTATATAAATTACCCTATGCATATGAATTACCTTGGAGAAGAAAGACCCACATAGCTCTGGTTCACGGTACCACGTTGTAGCAACATAATCCTGCATAACGTACTAGAAGAAGACAAAAATCAAGAAAGTTCCGGTCAATATCAAATATTAAAATGATTGAAAATGTCCATCTTAGTAAGGCTTTATATTTACAACTATAAATCCAAGTAAATCTCATAGATGAAATTTGACATAGAGCTAACATGAAAGCTTACCGTCCATAATATAGTGGTTGGCGTATCACTGAATGCAACCCTTGCCAATCCAAAATTACATACTTTCCTTCTCATTACGAACCTTCACTCAAGAGGAGAGTACTCTTTATCAGTATGCTGTCGGATAATGCTAGCATCAACAAATAAAAATCAATAAATGGCTTTTACCTCAGATATGATATCAGCTGATGGAGTTCTAAGAAGATCAATAATCAAATCCAATTGGTGAACAACATTTTTTCCTAAAAATAATGGTTTCCCTGCTAGGACCTCCACGTAAATACATCCAATACTCCAGATATCAATAGCAGGTATATACTGCTAGGAATTTCATACACAAATTAGCAAACAAATCAGCAAAAACATCAGTACTGCCTTATTTAGAAATTGACCTAAGACCTAATATAGTTACCTGAAGAATAGAAAAATCAACTCCCAGGAGAGTTCAATAGTCCTCCCTGAACAAGAATGATTTTAACCTACATCACTATTTAATTCACTCATAACCAAACAAAAATCTCTACTCTACCAAAAAGCCATTCCTTTTAACACTATCAGTACAGGAAACATGACAACAGTAGCGAACAACCAGACATGACAAACACCTTTTCACCTATCTAAAGCATAGAAAAAAGAGAGGATTTACATGATGCCAAAATAGGCATGAAGATGTTCTGTGACTACACATGGGCTAGAAACGAAATGGCTAACAAATAGATGACTACAAATATGCTAAATTTGCATGAGAGATAAATAGTTATAAACTCATTTTTGCCAAATACCTACTATTTTATTTAAAATAACAACTTTGCAACTGAGTTGGTTTTCTCTTTCCCTTTATACTGATATGACTGCCTGGGGAAGGGTGTTGAGAAAATTGAGAAGTATTTTGACAAAAAAAAAGCTTTGATATATTAAAAACCACCTAAGACGATGTTGTAGAATAGAACTCATAGATAATGTTCAAAACAAAAGGGATATGATAGATGAAATTTGACATAGAGCTAACAGAATACATTGTCCCACTATTCGGGAATACAACTGAGTACGTCTGCACAGTGTAGACCTCTTGGTATATTCTATAAACTATAGAAGCATATTCTATAAAATATAGAAGCGAAAAGCTTATAAATGGTAAAGTTGTTGTGCGGTGACCAGGAGGTCACGGGTTCAAGCCGTGGAAATGGCCCCTTGCAGAAATGTAAGGTAAGGTTGCATACAATAGACCCTTGTGGTCTGGCTCTAGTGCACTGGACCATACCAGTTGATTATTTCAGGGTCATATTATATGTAACGATTAGTTCAAATTCATTTTTTCATTTATCAGGTTTCACTTTTTCTGAAAAAGAACTCTTTATGATGTATCTTTGCAGAGGCTGTATCATGTCTAGAGAAGGCAGTACACATGTTTCTGGACAATGGGAAGCTAAGTATGTCTGCAAGATATTATAAGGTACAAGTATATTGTCTGTGAAAATTTGATGTGCTCTTTGATCATTTCAAGCAGTATTATGTGTTTGGTCAAGATTTTTTTCTAGTGCAAAGCCCAATTTTTGGTAAATTTTATGTTGGGTCGCTTCTAGTTATATAGTAGCCATTTAAACTTTTATACTATCAGGAAGTTAATAAATGGCTGTCGAATATTGTATATGGACGTCTCGTTTCATTAAAAGATTCTTGATATTGTGTGCAGTTGACTGGAGAGTATCTTGACATCTTGTTGGTTGTATTTGAAAGATAATAAATTTGTTGTTTCCAGGAAATTGCTGAATTATATGAACAAGAGCAAAATTTGGAGCAGGCTATCACTTACTATGAGAAAGCAACTGATCTTCTCCAGAATGAGGATGTAACATCATCTGCAAATCAGTGCTAGCAGAAAATTGCAGAATTCTCCGCTAAAGTAGAAAAGTAAGATTCTTTGTCTTGAAGTAGTAATATAGTTTATCTAAAGAAGACTAATTGTGTTTGGTGTTTGCAAATTCATTGCTGAACATGGAAATGTTGATACAGTTGAAGACAAAGCAACTTGTTAAAAGATGGACCTAGAAACCGCAAGAGGAAATTTCCCTTGAGAACATTTTCTGGGTAATCTGGGAGGTTCAAGTTTGATACTAAGCTTCCCTCTTTGGCCTACATATCCCCATATATATGTTTCCCCTGTTTGCATTAAATACTGCATCTAAGTTTCAGATCAACCACATTAAAGTAGACAACGTATAAAAGGTAACCCGATGCACTAAAGCTCCCGGTTTGCCCAGGTTCCGGGGAAAGGTCCCACCACAAGAGTGTATTTTATGCAGTCTTACCTTACATTTCTGCAAGGAAATGTTTCCAAGGCTTGAACCTGTGACCTCCTGGTCACCCGGCAACAACTTTACCGGTTACGTCATGGTTCCCCTTCAAAGTTGACAATATATATTTTGGATAAACTCTGAACAATTTACGTAATCTATACGGTATACAAAATATACTTGCTATATTTCACAGATAAGGCAGGAAAACATGTTCAAAATAGATTGAGACGGGTTCAAAATAAAAGAACTCGCTATATTTTCTTTAGGTATAATTGTAACTCTCTGTATTTATCAAATTGAGGGATTCGCATATCATATTTTCAAAATTATAATTGTAGTAATATCACTGTATAGTCCAAGTACGAATTACTACTTGAATCTCAGCTTCAAATAAACTAAGAAAGACATTGAAAAGCACAGAAAAGAGGAGATTGATAATTCTATTGTTCGGCATATTTTAAAAGATGACAGATAATAGCGGCAGAAGTTTGGTATAATAGAAATTAATCTGAGAAGCAAACATGAGATAAGAAATTCAGTGTTTCACTAAGATTAATCAAACACTCTATGAACTAAAGTCGAAAGAAACTAATATGAGATAAGAAATTCAGTGTTTCACTAAGATTAATCAAACACTTTATGAACTAAAGTCGAAAGAAACTAATTAATGTAATGTTTGTTTCTTTGAAAAATTTTCTCATACACCTAGATGCCAAAGCAGAAACTAAATTTTTCTTCGAGTAAATCAATACCATCAAGCGAAAGCAAAAATATGTAAGGTGAAATCACCTCAGAAAGATGGTTGAAATAGATCATTACCAAAAATTTTTTCATAGCTCGAAACTAACATTAGAATTCTAAAAAATTAATTCCAGTAGCTATTAGTAGTTGTTAGTTTGAGTAGTTGACAATCGATTTATCGCCACTGAGAAAGCAACTACATCTGATCAAAAGAAAAGACGAAGATAAATATATGAAAAATAACATAAACTAATGATGAGAATACTAATCGAGGAAAAATCATGAGATACTGAAGGAACTATTACTTTCATCAGCTGAAGAAGACGGAGAAGCAGAGAGATGAATGATCAAGAAAGATAGGTGAGAGTTGGTAAACAGATATGCATGAGAAGAGTCGGTGAAGAGATGGATTATTCTGGAGTCTCTTTTGATGGTGCAAAATGACTAATTTTTCCCTGGTCATCCCTTGCTTCACCTTTCTATATAGTAGTAATTTGTAATGTAATCACCACATATACAAGAGGTATGAATCAACAAAAAAATGGGTAAGTGAAAACTCTTCATAACGGTGCAAAAATAGGTAACTATATAAGCTTAAAATTTTAGAATATGTCAAAAAGGGACTACTAAAAGTGACAAGGAATACAAGATTCTAAATTGTGCATTCCTTTAAGCTTACAGACCACAATCAACATATAAGTTCATTTTCCAGTTATACAAAAAAATTTGATTTTTGCTATTCGGACTGCTCTATCAAGCTAAAGAAGCAGATTATCTTTTACAAAACAAAGAAACGCATGAGGATAAGTACCATTCATCACATGTGAAAACTTAATGTGCTTAAACTGCAGATCTATGTGCAAGAGATATTCTATGATTCACAAATGTATCCCTGCAACATCTTTTTGATGGGTTGGAGCGGGTTGGGTTAAGTGGGCCGATTCAGGGTTGTTTTAAAAATGGGGTAATTTACATAAATCCCTGAATCTTTAAGTGATATTACATAAAATCCCGACTATTTTATTAATTACATTTAATCCCATTTTTTTTTAAATGGTGATACATATAAAAAAAAGTGATACATTTGAAACTAACAAGATATTTATTTAGGGAAATAATAGATTCTCTTTTATTCATTGTATTTTTTTATTTAAGGAAAGATATCTATTTTTTCTCTTTATTTAGATTTAATTTAGGTGTTTTAATTATGTTTCTCTTTTTCATCTTCAATTATGGAAGATATGTTTTTTTTGTCTTTTTTCTCTTTTTCCGTCTTTAATTTCATCTTTAATTTTAGTCTGCTTTTTTTAGATTTAATTTTAATTATGTTTCAATTCTGCTTTTAGTCTTTTTTTAAAAAAAATATTATTACTTTTGTTTCCTACACTGACTACACCATTATCTTTCATTAATAACATATGAATCACTCAATAATTGTATCTACCATATGAATCACCATAATACCATATATATGAATCACCCAATAATTGAAATAAATAATTTTATCTACCATATAAATCACCATAATACCGTATATATCACCCATTAATATCATATGAATCACCCAATAATTGTATCTACTATATGAATCACCATAATACAATATGTATCACTCATTAATATCATATGTATCGCCCGTTAAAATCATATAAAATGTAGCTATCATATGAATCACCATAATACCCATATAATGATATCATATTTATCATTTATATGAATCACCATTAAAAAATAAACATGTATGAATAACTAAATAAATTTATATATGTATCAATACATTTTTTTAAAAAATGGGAGAGATTTTAGGAGAGGAGAAAAAAGTTGCATGCATTAATGGAAGAGAAAAATCAGGAAGGAAGATGATTTAAGCATTAATGGAAGAGAAAAAATCAAGAAGGAAGATGATTTAATTGTTGATAATTAGGGAGATATTTTAGGAAAGAAAATTTTGAATGAGTTAATGGTGGAGTAAAAATAGCATGTGGGGTTTTCTTAATATGTATCAAGAGTAAAGTTGAAAAATGAGATTTTATGTAAATTTTTAAAAAGTAAAGGATATTAGGTAATATAGTCTCTTAAATATGGGATTTGTGTAATTTATCCTTAAAAATATTTACTGTTGGTCCTGGAACCGAACCGGCCCACTTAACCAGGCCCGAATTCGGATCGGCCCACTAACCGAATAAAATTCATGGGCTGATTTCGGGTTGACCCATCCCGGCCCACTTAACACCCTTAACCCAAACTGATACGAAAAGAGAAAAAGACAGAAATATCCCAAGATAAGGCTTCTATAACAAAGCTGAACCATATACATAATCATAACAATGCAGAAAGAACTTATCCAAAATACCAATCATGCCCAAAACCAGGTGGCAATAGTGTAAGAACTACTAATACAATCCAAGAGTCAAATACATCAGAAAAATAATCACAAAGAAATAATATCGATCCCTGAATACTCATAAAGGCATAACTACTGTAGAAAGATAAAGGTGAACTTCGAATGCATGAATGTCCAACTGCTACCTTGGAAGCTCCAACAATCACCTGAGTCAATCAAGCTGAGGCACACTCGAGCTAGGACCTGCACCGAAAGGGCGCAGTAGGCATGAGTACGGTCCACTTGTACTCAGTAGGTATCATAGGCCGACCAAGCAAAGTAGTAAATAAAGCATTATACACTAAGGGAACGTCACCTGCAATCAGAAAATGTCCCATAATGGTAGCCCACACCGCTTGCACTAACAGTTTGAATATATCTCATATATATTGTAACATCACACCAAGATAGAATAAAAGTACATGTTATATCACATATAAGAAGGACAAGGGGGAACATGCATACACAAGATCATCAAATACAAGTAAAAGAAGACACGATAAATACATAGATGACAAGTCAATATGGAAATACAACACAACATAACACAATAAAGTAAGTGCAATGTATATGATGATGATGATGATGCACAACCTCCGGGATGGTCGCACAATCCCCGTATACGCCTACGGAGGCAAGCCTCCCAACACAAGACCCATGAGGGGTTCGTCAACCCGTATATAATCCACATATCTCATATCTCCTTTCCGGCACATCCCTCGAAAAGAATTTTATAAGGTGATACAATATCTCCTCCCTGACACATCCCTCGAGGATGGTTTTAAAAAGGTGTTGTCAGTGTTTCTCAGATGTTGTGTAATTCCTCGAATCTAGTACCCAAAATGCTACACGGTACTTATTACCCCGAAGGACCACAAGCTAACCCATGACTGATATCTGTAACTATACACTGCATAATATTCTGAATAAATGCGGAATTAAAGGTTGTAAGGCCATAAGGTTCACAATGAATCATAAATGAAATAATAATGTTTGAATAGTATGGTATATCGATACAAAACAAAACTAAAAACAACTGAAGTCTGACTCAAATCTGAAAGCCTCTAGGTACTGTCTGAATATGGAGTTGAAGGAACATGTCTCTAACTAACTCTGTCTAGCAAATCTGATCTAAAATAAATAATAACATAAAGTAATGACCATGTCCTCGAAGAATGAGGACTCACTGCTAACTCTGACTGCGGAAACGGGGACGCTACTGATGCTCTGGAGCTCGTGCTTCTGAACCTATGGTATAAGACACCATAGCGCAAATGCGTCAGTAC
Source organism: Capsicum pubescens (assembly GCA_030864215.1). NCBI lineage: Eukaryota > Viridiplantae > Streptophyta > Magnoliopsida > Solanales > Solanaceae > Capsicum > Capsicum pubescens. Next base: position 3,231,179 of record CM061539.1, read on the forward strand.
TTTGAATGTACTGGTATGCATATGAGGTAGGCTGAATGCATGGGGTTCATATGCATGAACAATACTAACTGGTTGGCTAACATGAACATGAGAATGCATGCATGAATATATAGTAATTGTAAGTGAGATCGTGAAAACATGATTAATAAGTCTGAGTACTGATAGTATGAGTTTACTGATATATCTGATAACATGGGTGACTGTATCTAACAGTCCTGAACCTGATGGAACTAACTGAGTTTCGTACTGTATTTGAGTTGACTGTATCTGACATTCCTGTAATCTGAAGAACTATCTGAGTTCTTTTACTGAGACTAATTCTAAAACTGTGGGAAATAGTTATCGAACCGACATGCTCTATATAACGCATTATAGCTGAATTGGGGTCCAATCTGTAACCCCAATTGAAAGGGTGTCAATACTGCGCCACTGGTAAAGACAAGCTATGGGTGACTCTCATCTGATAGTGTCCCCTAAATGAGAATGATGGGACCCTTATCTGACAGTGTTTATCCATCTCATCAACCCTCATCGGAAAGTGTTGATGTCTCAACCTATGCTGGCTACATAGTCTTGGAATGCAAGGATGACTTCTAAGAATCACACCCTCATCTGTCAGTGTGTGTTCCCATCCTTGGGTTCACTCGGTGCTAATTTCTACTCCTGTCTGAATAGACTCTGAACATGATTAACTGAACTGAGTTACTGAGTTTACTAGATTCTGTTGACTAACGGAATACTACTGAATCCTGTTAGTCTGACTGAGTTTATGAGATTACTGAGATTTCCTGAATCGTGAGACTGACTGAAGTCTACTAAACATGGCTTGATTGAGAATATCGTGGAAACATGAAATGGCTCTAGGCACACAACTATATTTTTCAGGTACAAGTACCCCCAGGACTCGATAGAAGGACTAACCTAATTTGACACTCTTGAACATATGACTAGAGTCCACAATTTATTATATAATAGTTGGGGAATATTTTATGAGGCACTTGAATGCCTTAATTTAATACATGATCAAGAGAGCACACAATCATGGCTTGCTTACATACTTCTAGTATCATGAACATTCCATCGAACAAGCATAATGCATAATCAATAATATGTAAGTCATGTTAAACATGAATAGACTGCATGCATTTAGCATTTAAGACACAATTGATTCATTATACATGATTTCCACTACAATAGGCATTTTATCAAATACCTTGCATGCTTCATTTAAGGCATAGGTAAGATCATAAATCAAATATATTATGATTCCACAATTTAACTTCATTGCATGAATTTCAACCCTAGAACTAACACGATTTCATGAAAAACATGGTAAAGATTCGATCTTGGTAATCATACAACCATAGCAACATGAACATAATCAATTCACCACATAGATATCATGGTAGGTAATTTAAAAGAGGATTCTTAGGCTTCGTGGATGAAAGGAATACATAAATGAACACTGTGCATACCTTAGTTCGTGATTTCGTGAAGATTGGTGGTGAAACCTTCTTGAATTTGAATCCCCAATAGAAACCCTAGCTTGTTCTTGAGAGAAACTAGTATATTTTGGGTGAATAATGGCTAAATCACGTGTTATTGGGTTTAAATAGGGGTGGGAAATTGACCCTTTTAACCCTTGGATGAATATTTTAAAATTGTAAAAATTTCTCAAACTAGACCCTTGGCGTGACGCGGCGCTATCGCGCCGTGTCACTGGAATTTGACAAGTGGAAAACTGGGCAATGGTACGATATGAAGCCATCGCTTTGCCACTTTGTTTGCGACCTGGAAGTTTGGCGCGACGTGGAGACATCGCGCTGAGATACCGGAAAAAGGACAATTCTGAATTTGAGCCCTGGCGCAACGCGCCATAATCGCAGACCCCTACTGGAATTTTCGAAATACCATTTTCTCTTGTGGCGCGGTGAGCCACTGACTAATATGGCGTTTTTTTACGATGAAAACTTAAAATAGTCGTAACTTCTAACCCGGTAATCGGATTTGGACGAATCTTATATCGATGGAAAGCTTATTGAATTTTCCACATGAAAAAAATTGAAAATCTTGAAAATTCCTCATGGAATAATCATCATTCAATTTATAAGCTAATACTAGACATCTTTGGTATGAAATTAGCTAGGAAACTTTGGGGTATTATATGTTGCCACGGTGGTACCAATACATCATGAATGAGTATAATATGAGGATGTAATTCTCACAACCAATCACAATGAGTATTTTCACAACCAGCCACAATGATATATTTCCACAACTATGTGAGCCAATATCCATTCATTATTTCAGTTTCATCCACGAATTTTCACATGTCTCATATTCCAAATAAAGTATGAATATAGCCACAATACACCAATGATATCATATTAATCATCTTAATAACACAATACAATTATTCACATGTATTCAAGGCTATTAATATCACATAGGACCCCACACAGTCACACATATTATATAATAATTCAATTTCGATAATTTCATCACATATAGGCCCCCACACGGACACAACATATAAATAGACACTTTTATGATTAGTTCCCACCCTTAACATGCATTTTGTATTATCATTTACTACCCAACCTAGTCTGAAAGAGTTAAGTCATAACCTACCTCAAAAGCCGAAATCGGTCCGCTACACTTCGAACCCATGACCTTACTTTTTACGAACAATCTCAAACTCCACTAAAAATATCAAATATGAAATCTACACATCAAAACAAAACTAACGACACTCATATTGACTATTTTTGGTTCGAGGTCAAAACGGACCCTAGAAATGGGTTTTCGAAATAGAAGGGCAAAATCAGAACTCTACTTCAAAAATGTGTTCCCCATATTTTTAGGAACCTATAGCTAAAAACCCAAGTTAATACGAGTAAAAACGAGATTTAAATCGAAGAAAATCATTTTTTAGCTTTATCGAGAAAAAACTTTGAAATCCGAGTTAAAATCAAGAATCAAAGTTGTTTTGATGGTTAAATTGATGAAAAACTAGTAATTATAAGATAAAAATATTATTCAAGTGAAAATAAGTGAAATTGAAATTTAAAATCAAACCCTAAGATTTTTGGAGTTTTGAGAAACTTATCAAGAAATTACTAAGAAAATGGTGAATTCTTACCTTAAATTCACAATAAAATCAAGAAATAGGTGTTAATCTAGCTTTCCAAGCTCCCACAAGCTTCACCTTTAAGATCCCGCACTATTTTAGGGTTTAAATCCCAAGAGACAAGATGAAAAATGAGCAAAATATGTCCAAAAATTGGTATAAATAGTGTAGATTTTTCTACACAACTTTTGCAATAAAGCTGTATTTTTGTCCAATCAGGACTTTGACGGGGTGTTCGGAATTCGTTCGAAGTTTGATATATACGAACGAACTATGCAACCATACTAAATTCAACATTTCGGATGTAATGGTGATATCAGATTTTCAAAGAAATATCATTTTCACTAAGTTGACCCCCAAAATCTGAAATCACAATTTACCAAACCGAGGGTCGAAATGAGATTTAAAAGTCATAAAATCATATCAAATATGCTAACACCCTAAAATTGAACTTTTATATCTGATGGAGAAGCCGTATTTTTCATACGAGGTTGTTTCGATCGAATGTGGGTCCCACACCCATATTTTCAATTTTTCAACTTTCCGATCAACGGGTCGAAATGAGCTCGGGTGCATCGAGACCCGAACCAAGGGGCTACCTAGAATAAAATTGATATTCTGGAGCATCTACCACAGTCCATTTGGCCATCCATTGCACGGATCAAAATAAATCTCCATAAGTCTAAAATAAGGCTCTCAAAGCCATAAAAAACCACAATATCACATAAATGATACCAACATGCATCAGAAATTATTCCAATCACTCCCACACCCCAGAAATACCATAATACAACTACGGAGAGGGTTAAAACAGTCAAATCACACAAATCATAAATTTCAAATATTTCATCAAATTTTTAGATCGTTACAGAAATCTTCAAAATGACTGTCAAATACTTGTTGACTCCGTTAACGCCAAAGACAATCAACTTATATGGTTGTCCATGAACTTTCATGGTAAATATTTCTTTTATTATGATATGATTTATTTTTTTATTTAATAATGCTTTTGATTTATTGGTGTTATTTTATAGGCTTGGACATTTGAAGCCATTCCTTATTTGAGACAACAAGAGAACTATCAGGAAGAATTTTCCTATCCAAGTATCCTGAGATGGTTGTCGGCCAAAACTGATAAAAATATAAAATTTCTTGATCTCTTTACCCCCCACGAAGGAAGCAGTAAGTCTATTTCTAATTAAGTTTTTATTTTAATTAATGATTTTTTTAAAATAATTTCATCATCATTCTAATGTATGTACTGATTTATGTTAGATTGTGCATCCGTCGCTTGTTCCGGTCAATCGAGAGTTGAAGATGTCATTTTTTTCTTAATTTACGGTCTGTGCAAACTTTTTCGCCTAAGGTCATTGATAGAATAAAAAAAAATTATTTGGAGCAACAACAATCACAAGAAAAATAACTTTGGAGGGTAGGCTTGTTGTTGATGATGATGGTAGTGGTGCAGCTGTTGGGGCTAATGATGCTCATTTTGCAGTTTTTGAAACAACAAATCATTATGATTATGATCATACTGGTTATACAGATTTGGCCCCTTCTAGCAAATGTTATGCATGCAAATGTCAAGACTGCAAGACAAAACATGATGGAGTGATTAATGTTATTAATGCAGTAACTTCTTATGTAAAGAAAATGACATCTAAGAGGGATGTCATTCCATCAAAAAGGATTTCACATCCATACACTCTAGTAGAGATTAAGGTGGCTAAGAGGAGAAGGAAAGAAATTTCCAAAGCATCATCAAGCATCGAAAAAAATAAAATCCCAGCTCCTCTGTCTTTGTCTTGCACCTTTGATCAATGTATAAGGCCACAAAAAAGCAGCATGAGCTAAAGAAAGTAAATGTATATCATCTTTTCCAACAAAAAAATAGACACATATTTGTTTCAACAGATGATACATCTGCTAAAAATTATCAAACAGATATATACATCTATTGCAACAGCTATATAACCTATTGCATCAGATGCATTCTTTGTTGTAACAGTTGTCTTACCTGTAGTATCAGATGAGTTATATGCAACATATGTTCGTCTATTTCAACAAATCAAATAGTTATTCGAACTGTTTTAATTTTTACCAACAGATGGGTCATCTATTGGAAATTATCGTACAACTCTTCCTCCTATTTGAATTTGTCCCAATAGATAGGTAATCTGTTATATCCCTATGATTAACATTAACAATTTTGGCTTTCCAGTGGATGTCACAGTAGAAGCTACTGCTGAACATCATAGTATCACAGTTGATAATCCATCAACTATTTTCAATGAAGAAGAAAAAGTGGAGCATGGTAGTTCGGGAGAATAGAAAATTACCCATTTAAAGGTTTCAACATCTCAGACGAGGCTCTAAAATAACTAACAAAGTTGATCAACGACTATTCAGAATAAATTGTTGATGGGTTGTTAAAGCATCATGCCGGCAGGTACATAAATCATCTTTAAAGATAGTGATTTATACAATTCTTGTTGTAAAAACACGACATTAACACATAAATCATGTAGAAAATAAAATGACCAACACTACAAAGTAAATGAATCGGGAATTGGTTTTGATATGTTCGACTTTGTTATTACACATCCCCGAATGAAGAATTGGTTCTATCTGATGTCATATCCTCAAACTTGCTGGAATGATGATGTTTAAATTCCATACATATTACTAGTAATTATTACTTTATTTAATTATATTTTTGTATTAATTTTACTGTCACGTAATCTGAAATGTTTGATAATTTGTGTATTTACTACCTCCGAAAGAAGGCCAAGTTGCAAACATAAGAATAATACATATACACGATAGGCAATTATTTGTACAAAGACTACATCAATAATGCCTACGATAGGTATTGTCAACAACAACTAAAAGTTTCTCAAAATGAGGAATACTTAATCAACATCATCAAAGGTTTTAGCATTCCATCTGTCTTACCTTGACATTTGGTCGAAGAAGTGTACATCCCAATGAATTGTAGTGATGAACTCCATTGGGTGTTGGCTGTCATCGTTCTCAAAGAGAGGCACATCTAAGTTTATGACTCGATGTCGGGAAGGATACGTTCTGGATCGTCGTCTAAGATACAAAAGTTGGCAAAAATATTGCCTACTTACCCTGATATAAATGGCTTGTTGGACCAAAAAGTTAGTACTGATTGGTCAACTATTGAAGAAAATCGGGATAAAATGGATAATCCATTTGATGTAGAATATGTTGAAGGAATTGCTCAACAACCCATTTGATACAAGTAAAAGTGCATCATGGCCACGGTTTAAGGACAAAGAAGAATATTGTTATCCCCCATGAGGAGATCAGAAGAATGAAAATTACTTTGTTATGTTTGGGCTTTGGGTCACTTTTGGGCCCAATAGCTTTTAGGGTCACTTTTGGGCCCATTGTGTAATAAATAGCCCATGGCTATAAATAGCTAGTTTTCTTTCATTTTTAGGTAGATGATTTTGGATATGTTTTGAAATACACTTGCGAGTGTTTATGTTAAGCTTGTTGGGAGCTTACGGGTTGTCTAAAAATGTGGGTTGTGAGGGTTCAAAGTCCCTCTCGATCTTCGTAGGAGAATTGGTGCTTTTATTCGGTTACGTTTGAGGGCCTCAATTTAGTATATTGTGGTTTGCTTGCTCTCCTTCTCTTCTGCCATTCTATCTCTCCTTTACGTTATTGTTTCATTTTCATTTGTTGTCCTTGTTTTTGTGTTGTTGTCAATTTCGTGTTTTACGTCTCGTATCATTTGGTATCAGAGTCAATCTTAGAATTATTTTGACGATTCTAGTCTTGGGTCTCATTGTGTTGGAAAATCGAAAATCCAAAAAACAAAAATCACTATTCACGTTTTTGCCTTAAGGTCAAATTTTGAGTCTTTTATTTTATTGTTTTTCTTGTGTTTTGGTGTTGGATTCTTGTTCCCTAACACCATTAGAGTCTAAACCTTGAATTTGAGCTCAATCGGAGGTTAATCAGAAGGTCTACCATTGCTGAGAAGCTCAAGTTTGAAGGTTGAAGGTGGAGTTAAAATATGGGATTTTTATTTGTAAATCTAAGGAAATTGATTCTTGGAATGTGTTTATAATGGTTAAAATAGCCTAAGATCAAAATTTCACCGCATTCCGAGCAAAGGTTGAAGATTTGGAGCATTTTGTAGTTGTTGGTGTTCTTGAGTGTTCTTGGAGAAATTCAAATATTCAAGGGGAATTTTCTTCAAAGGTGGTTGGTTGATCCTCAAAAATGAAGAAAAAGGTGTAAAAAAGTGTTTGTATAAGTACCTAAATAATATTCCACATGAGAGTACAAAGGTGGACCATTTTGAGGGCAAAAGGGTCATTTCAAGAGATAGGGGTGGGTGACCTGCCTTGCATATGTGCCCAAGGTGCTCTTGGTCTGCACTAGCAGGTCCAACGCACATCAAAACAGTAGGGGTAGATCCTCCTGCATCCAAGGTGTTCTGTACATGCGCCCCACCTGCTACAACAACTCCCCAAATGCACCTCAACACAGAACATCTCAAATTGAGTGCAAATCAGCCCCAACGCATCCCGAACACAATTCAACACTTCTCCAACATCAATTCAACTTATAAAACACTTCTCATCACTTAAAAACTCCATTAAATCAGTTTCAAACACGTAAAATTCATATCTTAATTCCTCCTTTCATTTCTTTGATTCTTGAAACTAATTAACAACTAAACCGTAATCTACTTAGTTGTTCAACTAGTTCTTGTTTGCTCTTCTTTTGTGTCTTCGTTTCTTGTGTATTTTCCTTATTTTATATTTTATTTTCATAGTTTAGTACTTTAAATTCAAGTTCTTCAAGTCCTTCACTTCTTAATAGAGTCATATACGTTAAGCAACCAAGACCAACAAGTTGAGCTAAATTATGAGCCAAACTAAACACTTGGATTGAGAGTGTTAATTCCGCTAACTTTAAACTTGTTACTAGGTGTGTTTGAGTGTCTTGTTGATAGGTACTATATCAAAGGATGATGAAATCCAACCTACTTCAAGCGAGGCAAGCTTTGATACCTTAGTTGAGGCAATAATGGGAATGCGGTAAGATATGAATAAGAAGTTATCCAGGTTGGAGGAGAGAACGGCAAATTTAGATGGAAGGATGGTGAGTGTGGAAGGAAACCATAATTATTCCAATTCTACTCCTCAACTCCACCTTCGAGCATCCTCAAGTGCGCAAGTTCAAGAGACTTCGGCTACCATCTCTCCTAGAACTCTCCACCATATGTTCTACCCTTCCTCACAAGTAAGTACCCCCTAGCCTACCACTACTACTTTCGACCAAACTCCACGACATGTAGCCCAACCACTATAATTCAACCAACAAACGCCCCAAATCCTTACTCCACCCTATCAAACACCCCCAATTCAAGTTCCAAACTACCGAATTCCCCAGGGATTGAACCCACAAGGCCTCAATCCATCCTAGTACCCACCCTATCAAGTACCCCTAATCCAAATACCACACTACCAAAGGCCACCAAATCTGAATCCACCCTACCAAGCTCTACTTAACCAAATGCCACCACACCAAATGCTACCAAACCAAGTTGTTGGAGTTTAAGGAGAGTTTGTAGGATATGTTGAAGGAGGTTATCGATATGGTGCACAAAGGCAGGTCCCAATAGACTAAGGTGGCTATGGAGGTCATGATATAGGTCTTAATTTTATCAAGGTCACTCTTACTATCTTTCATGGAGATAGTGATCCCGAAGGGTACCTTAAATGGGAGTTGCAATGTGATAGGATCTTCCAATATAATGATTTGCCCGATCTTAAGAAGATGACCTATGTCGTTGCTAAATTTGAAGGACATGCTTTGACTTGGTAGGAATCGGTTAAGAGAACACAAGGGATCCTTCATGGAGGTCAATATCCACCATGGGATGTTATGAAAGATCTTATGAGAGCCAAGTATGTACCGAAGAGATATAGATAAGGGTTGCTTGCCAAGTTGTACAATTTGAGACAAGAAGATAAAAGTATTGAAGCATACTATGATGAATTTCAAAATCTACTCTTGAAACTTGATTACAATGAGGATGAATAGAACACCAAGATCCAGTTTAAGGTAGGATTGAATCAAGAGATTGCCTCTCAAATATCAATACATAAGTTTGCCCGGATGGATGATTTCTTAGAAGCGGCTATTGATGTTGAGAGAGATATCAAGTTGGAGAAAGAAATAACTAAGCCTAAGGTGGGGAATCAATTGTCCTCTAATTAGAGTCAAGGCTCCGACTTTAAGAAGACTTTTGAGAAGAAAACCATTGAGAAGAGTGCTCCAAAGTATCCACCTACAGAAGGAGGTAATCCTAATATTAAGGGTACCCAATGCTTTAAATGTCAAGAATAGGGTCACCGAATGAGTGAGTGTCCAACAAGACAAACCATCATACTTTGCGAAGGTGATTCATACTATAAAGATAAAGTGGAGCGTGAAAAAGGAGCTGATAATCTTTATGAAAATGTAGAGATTGATGTGAATCCATGTGATGGGGATCTTACCGTTCCAAATTTGCTAGACAACAAAGTACTGATGGAGGAAGTTTGGCTTCAAGAAGGTGAGCTTATCATTCCACTTTACTTGGATACACATGTTATCCTCCTTACCACTTCTAAGAACTCTCTGAAATTCTTTGATCTTAAACATGATGAACTCTTGAATGTGAGGACAAATTCCCTTTAAGAAGGAGGGGATGATACAAGTGAAAGTTCATCATGGCCACGGTTTAGGGATGAATAAGAATATTGTGATCCCCCATGAGGAGATCAGAAGAATAAAGACTACTTTGTTATGTTTTGGGCTTTGGGTCACTTTTGAGCCCAATAGATTTTAGGGTCACTTTTGGGCCCATTGTGTAATAAATAGCCCATGGCTATAAATAGCTAGTTTTCTGTCATTTTTAGGTGGATGATTTTGGATATGTTTTTTGAAATACACTTGTGTGCGTTTATGTTAAGATTGTTGAGAGCTTACGAATTTTCTAGAAACGTGGGTTATGAGGGTTCAACATCCCTCTCGATCTTCATAGGAGAATTGGTGCTTATAGTCGAATTACGTTTGAGGGCCTCAATTTAGTATATTGTGGTTTTCTTGTGTTCCTTATCTTGTGTCATTCTATCTATCCTTTACGTTATTGCTTTATTTTCATTTGTTGTCCTTGTTTTTGTATTGTTTCAAATTTTGTGCTTTATGTCTCGTATCACCATTGGTAGCCAGTAAGTATCATGATTTAGTTTCCTTTCATAAATTTCACAATGTTTACATTGATTGCAAGATATGGATTATCTGATTTTTATAAACGCATGGACTGAGGTTTTTTTGTTGCCGCTTACGTCGAGTATTTAAGCGATAGATTATAAGTACAAAATGATGAACTTGATACCGTATTACTACGTAAAAGATATGCTTCTCTTTTATGGAATATGAAGAAGTAAAAGCTCAGAAATCATACGCAAACGACATTAAAGATCCACAACAACCAAAGCCGAATTCCATAGAACCAGATGAAAAACAACTTGTCCATATTGAGTAGATCCTTATAGCTTGAGTCTGTCAAAGTAATAACCTCACCTTAGGAATTGTTGGCACAAGAGGTTAAATTGTTGATTTATTTGTTGAGTAGATCATCTAAACCCATAATAATTTTTTTACATTTCATTTATTGTTGAGTTATTTCATGTAATTTTTGAAGGCTTTGATTTATTTTATGTTGTCTATAAATTTAATTTAATCCTTAGATTTGAACCTATTATTTGAAATGGAATACTAGATTCAAATATCGCAGCAGATGATGCATCTGTTACAACAGACGAAAAATTTATTGGAAATTATCAAACAGATTTAGACATATGTTGCAACATGTAGGTCATCTATTGGAAATTATCAAACAGGTCTTCCTACTATTTTAATTTGTTCCAATATATTACCTACCAGTTGCAATAGATAGAGTATATATTACAATAGATTGTATATCTATTGCTACAGATAGACTTAGAAACATCTGCATAATGCAACAGATGACCAACCTATTACAAACGATAATCAATCTATCAGAATAGATAAACTATCTGTTACAACAAATAAATAATCAATTGGATTATAAAAAATTTAAATTTTATACGACATAAAAAATTGCTACTTGATGTAAAGTGAATTTACTTGAAATAAAAATTATTATGGTGTTTTTGTTTCTATATCTTCTTCTTTATACATAGGCTCGAGGCATCCAGTTAGTACCCTATAAGCCCAGACCTCTTTCATGTTTGTGACAAAGTTGTCGCACAGAAAGGTCATTGGCTCGGCCATTTTTGTACCGGTCAGCAAATATTCGATGTATGCAAGCACGTAAACCCGCACGCGCCAACGGTTTTATTTTTTGAAAGGTCTATGTCCTTGTTTCGACCTTCAAAATCCCATGTTTGCTTCATCAACACTTCTTCTGGAAAATGATCCATCAATTTACTCTACCTCAACAAGTTGGGGAACAACTCTAACAGTGGCTGCATGTGGTTAAAAAATGGCCCCATCAAAGACAGGTAAGTTGCAGTTCTAAATCTTAATATTTCCTTCCTCGAGTAGTATTTCAATAAACAGAAAATATTTGACGTCCACGTTCATAACTGTAAGAATTCTCTTTGCCTTGGTCCAGCTCTTGTCGTGTGGATATGGCCTCTTCCATCTAACATATTTAATCATATCTTCATCCCATTGGAGCCTAACGAATCAAATCTCGGGCCAACGGGAGTTGACGCTAGTGTAATAAGATTATTGTACCTATCCTTAAAATTATTGTAGAAGTTAAGGTCCATTATCCTATCGGCAACATAATAAGCATTCGGATACGCTAATTGTCCACCCCTCATGAAGCAGAGAATTTCATCAACATACTGTGATATAAGAAGATAATTTTTAAATACATTAGTAATTGTAAAGAGGAAAAACATAGTGGAAAGATGCAACAGATGGTTCATCTGTTGCAGAGGGTTCTCTGAATCTGTTCACTTATCCAGCTAACACAACTTATGCAACGGATGGGTAATTTGTTACAACATAACTACCACCAGTTGTAACAAAATACCCAACTGTTGTAACAGATACACATTTGTTGCGTCTCTTTTTTTATGGAGTATATTAGAAGGCTGGGTTAGGAAAAGTTAACTTACCTTGTCCACGTTCCACTTACGCATATTTGTCATATTCTTGAAGTCTTGGGCGAAAAAGGTATGCATGGTGCACGTTGCTTGGCATTCATGGTCCTTCACAAATCCCTCTTTTCTTTGGCGCCAAGTGTTGTGTATATGTCCACCTTCTTCAATGGCCCCTAAACTTCAACAACTTTTGGAGAGGGAAGATTTGCAAATTTTTTTGGTTTCTGATTGGAGAGTATTTGGCTAATTGATATTTTCTTCCTCCTAATAGTCACTATAGGAGTGTATGGCTCCCTCACCTTCTTTGATGGTATGACACCCCTCTTGGATTTCAATTCCTCGACAGTTTTAGCAATAGCCTCTACTTTTTCAAAAAGCTTATCCTGTCTGTCCTTGCACTCTTTCTATTTGCAATGACAACATGAAGGTGAAAAGTGGTGAGAGAAACCATTGTAAGGGTGGAAAGGACCAGAGTAAGGGTGAGAGGGACCTGTGAAAAGGGTGTTTTCAAACATATTTATTTTTCCTTGAGCATCAACATAATTATCATCACCATTGCTATCAGCATCGGCATGGCTGCCACCAACATCAACAACTACACCAGCAATACCCTCAAAAGTAGCACCCAGATCTGTTGCAGCAGGTTGGTCATGAAAAGCCTCAACATTAGGTTGACCTTGCCTAACTGCTAATCTTATGACTGTTGCTCCAGCCAATTCTTTCTTTATTAACTCTAACGTTGGGTCTGCTATTGTATCAACAAGACCTAGAGTAATAATAAAAGTCATCCCAAACTCCTGCTCAGTAGGCACGATCCATAGATGCACAACCTATAAAAAAGACAGATACATTTAAATCATATAATAATTTACAGTCAGTTGGGTTATATATTAGCATAGACAACTTATGCAATAAATGATCATTCGATCATAACAGATGATTTTTTTGTCGCAATAGATTAACCATATGTTGCATCATATTACCTATTTGTTGCATAATTTGTAGTAAATGGGTAATCTGTTGAGTTAGGTTCAGGGAATCAAAGTAATAGATGGGTAATCTGATGCGAAATATGAATTATCTCTCACAACATATTACCCATCTGTTGCACCAGTTATGACAGATGGGTAATCTGTTGCAACGTATTACCCATCTGCCGCAATAGTTGGCACATCTATTTCAATATCTTTCTTTTAGTCAAATTATTTTACTTGAAAAAAGACTTACTACATCATCCAAAAGGTTAAAGAAATCAACCTCCTTAACTCTTGTGTTGCTCTTTACAGCCAACCACCTAAGGATCCTTAGATGAGAAACCTAATAGGAGTAATCCTTGACCTTCTTTCGAAAGGGAGAAATGGCTTCAAATACCCAAGCCCAGAAAATGTAAATAGGAAGCAAGCAAAAAAAGTCATAATAATTATTCAATATAAATTAATGGATGAGTAAAAAAATAGTGATTAAATTTACCATGAAAGACCAAGAAAAGTTGTATAATGTGACCGTCTTTAGGGATAGCTTTGTCAGTAAATAATTGACAATCAAGTTGTAGTTGTCATATCCCAAAGGATAATTGTTGAATTTCTCAAAATCCTCAGCAAGCTCCAACAAATCATCTTTTATGACTTTGTTGACATCTCTTGCCAATATAACGGAATGGGCAAACCAAACTAAGCACAATTGCTCCTTGTACTTCTTTGGTATGGTTTTATCCTTGATATCTTGTATCAACGTCATGGATTTGTAGCTACGTCCATCAATGTTGAACAACCTATCCATTTTTTCCTTGCGTTTGTTGGTTTTGGTGGGTGGTCGCTTGGATAATGCATTCCCTTTATTTAATGATAGTGGTTTGGTTGTCCAAGGCAAATAGGAAGAAAGTGTCCAAAGAAACTCTTCTTAAAAAATTCACCTAGTTTTTCATTCTTCATAGTTTTCCTAAAGTTGTCAAAAGGTTTCCTCAACTAATATTTAAGTACTAAATCACCAGTTAGTTCTGCAGGATCATCTATCGGCATCGCAACTTAAAACCTATCAATACTAATAGTTTTGACAGAATCATGCTGGGATTTTGATCTTAATTCGTACCCCATTGTTAATGCATTATCATCATGTTGATCATCGTCCTCTTTCTCACTTGTTACTTCCCCCTCTTCTTGTTTATCATCATATTGATCACCATTCTCTTTCTCACTTTCTACTTTTTTTCTCTTCTTGTTTATCTACTTCTTACTCTTCACTTTTAGTATCCTCACCAGCCTTTAAATACCCTTCTCCACCTCCCTTAACATTATTTTTATAACTTTCCTCAGATTTACTTTTCTCTGACTAAGATTGTTTTGAAAGTTCCTCCGAATCCATCTGTACTCTAGCCTTCTTTGTTATTTTGTTAGGTGGTCAGAAGTTGATCCACTTTTAGTTTATTTTATTTTAGGAGATATTTTTTAACTACAAACAATAGAAAAATAAAAAATACATTACATTTGATGTCTGGATAATTTTTAAAAAAAGGTAAGACAAATTTCAATAAATTTCTATACTCCACATTACAAAAAAAATTCCAACAGACAACCCATCAATTGGAACAGATGGGGAATCTATTTAAGATCTATTTGATATCTCCCAACAAATGCTCCACCTGTTGCAACAGATAGACCGTCAAGACCATCAAAACCACCACCAATGCCACCAAGATCACCAACACCATCACCAATGCCCCCAATACCACCATCAAAACCACCAACACCACCACTAATTCCACCAATACCAACACCAACACCACCAACACTAATGCCACTAATACCCACACCAAGACCACCACCACCACCAATGCCACCAATACCAACACCAAGATCACCGACACCACCACCAAGACCACTAATATCGACACCAATAACAACAGCCAGCAAGAACACCACAAACACCATACAACAATACTTCAATAATCAACGAAACACTACGACAAAAACTAGGGTTTTCTCGAATTCTTCGTACATTTTTAGCATCAAAACTCAAAATTGTTAACCTATTCTCGAAGATAATACAATTAAAAATCTTCTTTTTCATTATTAACTAAAAAGTCCTATTTTTTAGAATAAAGAACAAATGTAGAACTCTTCTCGAACTCTATTACCTGCAAAGACAGAGAAAACGACGGATACAAGCAAGAATGAAGTCAAAAATAACAACTATGTGGATGAAAATGGGAAGACAATCGATCTATTTTGAAGGATTGAGCAATATGTTGAGTAGTTGTTGTCTGTATTGTTGAGAGAGAAAGAAAAGAGAGAGAACTCCAGATTTGAAATGATGATATATTTTTTCCTCAAATAGATAATTCGTATTTTGGAAAAGAATGATAAATATTGAAATTGTTAATTTGGTTCGAATTAATCTTAATTATTTTTTAAAAAGAGATAATTTTTAACCATTTCATCATAATAAATTGTATTAAGTTTAACTGGAACACTGATGAATTTAGGTATTATCTAAATAATAAGTTAATATGAATCGGTTTAACTCAGATTGATCGACTGATGACTCAGGTCAGGAGAAACGCAATACCAACATCATGGAATTACAAAAACTCAATTGAAATTATAGTTGACCCTATGAAATAATTCCTAGTTCTTGCTGAATAAATTTAGGTATTATCTTAATAATAAGTTAATATGAATCGTTTCAACTCAGATTGATCGGTTGACAACTCAAGTCGGGAGGAACGCAATACTAACATCATGTAATTGCAAACAATCAATTAAAATCGTAGTTGACCATATGAACTCATCACTAGTTTTAGTCAAATCAATTTAGGTGTTATCTCAATAATAAGTTAGTATGAATTGTTTTAACTCAGATTGATCGATTAATAACTCAGGTTGGGAGGAACGCAATACCAAGATCATGCAATTGCAAAGACTCAATCGAAATTATAGTTGGCCCTTTGAACTCATCCCTAGTTCTAGATAATTCAATTGCAAAGAATTAAACAGATCACTTATCTATTATAAATTATCACATAGACATTTGCATTTAGTGCAACAGATGACTAAGCTGTTGGAAATTTCCAAACAGAAATTGATATCTGTTGCAACGGATTACCTATCTGTTGTAAATTATCAAATAGACATTTACATCTGTTGTGATAGATGACTGAGCTAATGGAAATTTTAAACAGATATTAATATTTGTTGCAACAGATGACATAGCAGTTTGAATTTTTTTTATTTTAAAGTAATTTTCCGTCCGAAATAAAAAAGATAAAATACTAGGGCGTTAAAAAATATTTCTTGGATAACTCAAAAATCTCCTCCTTGAGTTGGCATATCTTTTCTTTTCAATGTCACTTGTCTCCTCATGCCCCTCAAAGTTATTAATGAATATTTAAACTCATCTCTAGAATTATCTCTCCTATAGCCATAAATTAAGTCATCTATCTTCTTTTTCTTTCTCTCCTCTTTAGGGTTATCACAATCGTCTCCTTCTTTTTCTCTCATTTTTCTCCTCCTTCTCATGAGGATCCTTTTGGATCTCAATTGATCTATAGCTTTTCTCGACTGAAATTATTGTCTTAATCCCCGTGCTTTTGATATTGCAGGTTTAGTTCACTATTTCTCTTTCGTTCTCGTCTTCTTCTTTGCAAGTTATTTAAATTAATTATTTACATCTATTTTTTATTTAATTACCCATGACCCATATTCTATTTGTTGAGAAAATTGAAGAAAAGGTGACTTTTAAGTCTTGAATGAATGAACCGTTATTTTTATTAAAATTTGCAAAAAAAATCATTTATTAGGAGAACTTTAGAAGTGTTGTTAGCAGTATTATTTTTTTGTATGTATTTTTTTGTTTCTTTGTTGTTGATGTTGTTATTGATGTTGTTGGTGGGGTTGGTGTTGTTGAAACGTGTGGTGTTGGTGTTGATGATGTTGGAACAAATGGTGTTGTTTCTTTGTTGTTGATGTTGCAACAGACGGAGCAACTATTGGAACAAATCAAACCACTACCAAGGCTGGTTTGATTTATTCTAACATATAACCCATATGTTGCAACATGTTATCTATCTATTGCAACAGATACGTAGTTTGTTATAATAGATAGCCCATCTTTGAACTGATGGAGAATCTGTTGCAACAGATGTGGAGTCTATTGCAACAGCTGTAGAATCTATTGCAATACATGGGTAATATGTTACAATAGGTGGGCAATCTATTGTAACAGACATGTTGCAATATATGGGTCAGCTGTTGAACAGATGTTGAAATATATTGTATTTATTCAATTTTGTGTTACCTTTTTTAAAAATTACACAAACATCAATTGTAATGTTCTTTTTATTCTTTTCTTGTTTGACATCAATTATTTTTCTCTTGTTTGTAGATATAAGGAAGTGAAAATTGATCAACTTTTGTCTGACCAACACAAAAGGTTACAGTAAAGATGGGTTCGAAGGAATAAGCTGCTTGCAGATGAAACCACTTTATATATGGGAGGTATGTATTACTGATCATGTTATCATAAAAACACACGTAGAGTACACTGATTTTGTCAATGTTTTTATTTTACCGATAAGGCATTGATCATTAAAATAAGATATCTGCAATTTTATAGTTAAGTCTGATAGGTCCGAACTGATAAAGCTGAGGAACCATGAAGATGATTCCAATACCCTATTACGATTTAATGACGATTGTTGTTCATGTTTATATGTTAAGTTTTGTGAAGGGATCAAGTTTTGGTGGCATTGTAAAAAGATTCAATAGTGATTGGATTGATTTTAAGGGTTCAATGGACTTTTGAAAGGCCTCCGAAGCGTCGTATTGCTAGAACCAAGAACGGAAATCAATATAGTTATTGTCCTAGCCCAAATTTATATGATTGGGTTGCTCAGCATATCTTATGTTGATGTTCATAATCAAACAACATAAGGTTATAAAAGATAACTCGAAAAAATGGAGCAAAAAAAATACACAATTAAATGAGTTTATGTGATACATTATTAGTGTAAAGAAATTTGACACTATCAAATTCATTTATTTAATGTAATATGTAATTTTTCTTATTTTGAAAATTTATAACTCTCATCTTTTATAAAAAAAAAAACTTCAAATTATCATTATAGTAAGAAGTTTATTACTTTATAATATATAAGAGTGTTAATTAAAATAATTTATCAACTAAGCTTATAGATTATAGTATCCTCATATAAATTGAAAAAAAAAAGTATCACTCATGTTTATTTTTTGAATTTAAAAAAATAATATTATATAATTACTTTTGGACACATGAATATCAACAATTAATTATGCAAATAAAAATTAACATCCAATTTTTTTCTAGATATTTCTATTTTAATAAAAAAAAAAAAATTCACATACAAATTTACAGGAGGTCAATATCTCATTAAAATAGTCTAATATCAATATACAAAGCATTTATAAAAAATTTTACTTGAAAAAGTGTGGGATTCAACTTTGATGTCACATCATTAGGCACACTTATCATTTAAACAAAGATGCTTGCTTATTTTGTCATTTTGATCTTATGGCCAACTTTTGAAATTTTATCATATAAATATTTTAAATTTTTTTATGACATGACAATTTTACCCTTGATCGTTCTCCAACTCACTAGGCATATTTTATGTTGATTTTCGGAATGAAACAACATAAGATTATAAAAGATAACTTAGAAAAATGGAGTAGAAAAAGATACACAGTTAAATGACTTTATGTGATACATTATTAGTGTGAAGAAATTTGACACTATCAAATTCATTTATTTAATGTAATATGTAATTTTTCTTATTTTAAAAATTTATAACTCTCATATTTTGTGAAAAAAAGTTACTTAAAAATTATCATTATAGTAAGAAGCTTATTACTTTATAATATATAAGAGTGTTAACTAAAAAAATTATCAATTAAGCGTATAAATTATAGTATCCTCATATAAATTGAAAAAAAAAAACATCACTTATATCAATTTTTTGAATTTAAAAAATCATATTTTATAATTACTTTTAGACATATGAATGTCAACAATTAATTATGCAAATAAGAATTAATATCAATTTTTTTCTAGATATTTCTATTTTAATAAATAAAATAAAATTTCTCATAAAAATTTATATGAGGTCAATATCTCACTAAAATAGTCTTATTATCAATATACAAAGTATTTATAAAAATTTGTGTTTAAAAAAATATAGGGTCCACCTTAAATGTCGCATCATTAAACACACTTGGCATTTAGGCAAAGGTGCTTGCTTATTTTGTTATTTTGATCTTATGGCCAACTTTTGAAGTTATATCATATAAATATTCTAAGTTTCTTATGAAATGACAATTTTGCCCTTAGCCGTCCTCCAACTTTAATTGTGGAAACTTAAAAAAGTTATAAGTGTTTGGGTTTTTGCCCTGATTTTCTTACCAAAATTAAGTTTTACTTTTTTTTTAAAAGAAAATAAAAATAACCATAATTACTTTTACTTTTCTTGAAAGAAAAATATAAAACTTTTCCATATTTGACAAACTTCTTTTTTGGAAGAAAGGTTTTGAAACTCTATAAATAGAAGACTCCCCTTCTCATGTCATAACACAATAACATACACAATGTAGTCATTAAAGAGCCTTTGTTTAGGGGGAGATTTCTCCCAATAGGTTTAATATTTTTTATATTAGGTTTTATAATATGTAGGCCGATTGGCCAAAACATATAATAATTTAATACTTTTTAGTATTATTTTCTTTGTCGTGCGATTTATCGTCCATGGTTTGCAAACTTTAACCTTCCACATGACGCCTTCTCGATTTCGAACCCAACAATAAGTTATAATTTAGATTTATAAAAATAGAAAGAAATGTATTGTAAAGTGAAATTCATGTTACTATTTGTGTTGTGCTTCAAAAAAATTTATTAATCTTTTTAAACAATTGAATATTTATAATTCAATTTAATATTACAATATTAGGCCCATAAACGGGCCTTTCAATATATCTAGTATATATTTATAAGCAAAACTTTACATATAGACATCTTAGATTTCTTCTATCTAACTTCATGGTCTAAGTTTCACTAAGTACATTATAGAGAAAAGACATAAAGTCCCCCCTCAACTTGTCCGACTTTTTCAAAAAGACACCTAAACTATACAAGTGACCTATTACCCCACAAAACTAGTTAAAATCATTAAAAATAACCCCTTTTTTCATCCAACACCAGTTATACCAACAAATGTGGATATCACGTGCCAATCAACATTTGACACTTAAATTATTATTTTTTTAGAAACTATTGCCATATATTTTTTTCTTTTTCTTTATGTCTTTTCTTCCTTTTTCTTCACATTTTCTATTGAAATTCCTTTGTCATGGTCATCCAAATCCGCCACTGCCGTTGCAACAACCGACAGTAGGAACACCAACAGTATTTCTTTCAATCGGATCGATCAAATTGTATTTTACTGGATCTTTTTGGGGGTCAAAGTATCCAATATCAGTTACAACCATGAAGAAGTTATAGCCATGGAGATGGAAAGGATGTGATTCCACCGATAACAAGTTGGTACCTTGGATTACTATTTCAACAATGGAATTGAAAGCAATTTTACTAACCTTTGTGCCTACATTAGCATCTTTTCTAACAAAAAATTAATTTTTTATATTGGGTATATCGTCGGAGAATACCTTCTCGCCGGGAAAAATGGTGGCTAACATACCATCTCTTTTTTACCCTTTTTTTAATCTCTTTATTATTCTTCAATTCAAGATCAAACTTTTCTGACACTAATTTACATGGAATCACTACTGCGATAAGTCCACTGTTGCTCTAAATATTTCGCCGGTCACCATTGTAGCAACTTCCAAATCATCGTAATTTGTCATCCAATTATCATTTAAAAATTAAAACGTTGCAGTTATGATGAATTGAAATTTGAAGTAATAAACAAAAGAATAATAAGGCATTGAGAACAATTCAAGAAGAAAAAAACTTGAGAAAATAGAGAAAGAAATAAGATAAAGATGGAAAAAGGAAAAACTAAGAAGCTGTTGAAAATATTTGGAGAAGACGACTAGTTAATGCCACATGTCAATTTTCTATTGGCTTGGGGGTGAATTTTAAGTTAATTGACAAATAAATTACACCTGACAACTTTTAACTAGTTATTTAAGTTAACTTTTAAGCATTCACGCGCCTCCTATGAGTGTCTACACGCAGAGGCAAAATTTTGATCAAAATGGTTTAGTCAAAACGATTTAAATAAATTTTGTGGGGTAATAGATCGCTTGTATAGTTTAGGTGTCTTTTTGAAAAAGTTGAACAAATTGAGAGGAGACTTTATGACTTTTCTCTACATTCTATAGACATTAGTTAGTGACCAAATGTATTTAGGGCTCACTTATACAATATAATTAATATTAATTAAAAGGAACGGAAGAGTAATTACTGCTCATTATTATCTCCAACTTTTCCCAATAATCTCATTCTATATAACAAAAAATGCTAGTGATTCTCCTTCCATAATTGGCCCTTTTTTGTACAAACATATACAGACTAATTATACTTCAAATAATTGTATTTTAACTATATATATACACACACATTTATATATATATATATATATATATATATATATATATATATACACACACACACACATATATATACACATATATATATACATATACATACATATATATATACACACAAAAAAAATTGTATATACAGAAACATTCGACTTTTATAATTATGTATAATGTATAATATATACATATGCATATCAGCAATACATATAAACGTATAATATTATACATATACAATTAAATTAATAAACATATACATATGAGACAAGCACATTTGTATAACATATACATATGCATATCAACTATGTATTGAATAAATATATACATATGTATATCGATTTTATATTGTATAAACGTATAATATTATACATATACAATTCAATGATTGAACATTTGTATATTAGGATCCTAAATGCACTAATACTCATTCTAATATGTGATAACAATGTATAAAAAACAACGTATGTATATAGAAATAATTATACTTATATGCATATGTATGTACATATATACGGATATGCATATGTATATATACACAAAATATAAAACTTATGTATACACATATGTATAATGTATATATAAGACAATACATACATATGAATATACATATGTATATGTGTAACAACGCAAAATAAACTTGTATACACGTATAGTTATACAAAAATCTACATATATACATAAAAACATACATCCAATACATTCATATGTATATAAAAATATACAAATGAAAAAAAATGTAGTGGCTAATTATCAAGAAATTGGTTACTTACAGAAATTGGTTACTTGAAGACCTAATTAACACAAGAAATTAATTACTTGAAGACCTAATTAACACTGCAAATAGATGAAATTTGAATAAAATTAGTGGCTAATGTAGAAGTACCTTAAAAAACAAAGAAAAATAAATCTATGTATCCGTAAAAAAGTAAAAATCATCGCAAAAAACTTCAAACAAAAATCTTCAAACCATAACTCCGCGGAAGTTTAGGGATGACAAATTGCTCCAAGTAATCTTCAATGAAAAACACGGCGCATATGTAGGTGAAGCACAAAAAATTAAAAGATTTGGGAAAAGAATTTGGGAGAAAAATATTCTTGATATATGTTGAATGTTGTTGTTGTTGTATATGTTGAATGTGTGTGAATTTTACCTACTACCGCTAAACCCTACAATCAGCTAAGACAGAGAATAAAAAATTAATTATGAGAGAAAAAGTAATATTTGGTATATACATTACAAATTATAATTGTATATAGGGGTCCACAAAAAAAATAATTTTAAACTAACAAGTAACTATGAATGATAATTTTTTAAAACCTTAATCATACCATGTAATTATGAAATTATTTTATCTATAGTGTATAATTTTTTCATATTTATATTTATATTTTATTATTTATTATATAAAAGAGTGAGCATGTGAGATGACCAAGGGTATTATAGCAATTCTACAACATAAATTCAGCATTCAAAACCAATCTCTTTTTGTGAGCCCCATTCCTCATTCAATCTTTTCTTTCTTCTTTAAAATGCACTACTTTTCACTTTTCACCTTAGCCTTACAATTTAATGTTTATTATGATATTTCAAATTAATATTATTTTAACAAGTTTTAAATTTCAATTGTTTCATTTAGTTGACAATTAGTCAATCAAAAAGATTATAAATTTTGTTTAAAATTATTTTTTTGTAATAAAAATGTTAAAATACTCTCAAATTGTATATGAAAAGACCTCCCTCTTTAATACACTACTTGAAAATTATTTGAAAGAAAAGTTTGAAAAATATATAGTTATTTCGTATGTAGGATAATACTCCTTTAATTATGCAGGAGTATATTTCTTCATCTATGATCAAAGTTAGTTTGATATTTTTTCTGATTCACTACAAATTCAATGTTACATAAATTTAAAATGCATGAATATATAATTAAGAATTCTTCCAATAAACAAAGAAAAGAAAGGAGAGAAAAGTATGAAAGATAATTAATTTCTATTATAAAGGAACTAAAAATTTAAAAACAATTGAAAATACTAAAGGAGTATAACTTTATATTTAAAATTTAATAAGAAATTATGTTACAAATAATATTTTTAGGACAATTAGATAATTTTTAAAATTTAGTCGCGTACAACTTTTTTATAAATAAAAATAAAAGTTTAAAACCTATATAATAATATTATAAATCAGGTAAAAAAATTAATATAAAATATAAATTCATCATCCAAAACCTATCTCTATTTGTGGGTCTCACTTCCCATTTAATCTTTTCTTTCTTCTATAAAATGCACTACTTCTCATTTTTCACTTCTCGCCTTAGCCATATAACCAAAAAGAAAATTCTCAAGATAATCTACAGTTTAATGTTTATTATACCACTAGGAAATGTATCCGTGCTTCGCGCGGTCATCAAAGACATATATATATATATATATATATATATATATATATATATATATATATATATAGAGAGAGAGAGAGAGAGAGAGAGAGAGAGAAAATATAGTTTATTCTTCTACTTTAGATATATGTAGATAAAAAGTCTAAAACATTTTTAGTAATAAGGTGAAAGTTTTCATTCTTCAAGTGATATAACAATTTTTTAAGTTGCCTATTAAAATGTATAGAGGATTCGACTTTTATAAATAGATTATATTTATAATGTTGATATAAATTTTCTTAATCAATTATTTCTTTGATATATCAAAATGATGAAGTTTGAAAAAAAATTGAGTCTTTTTTTATATATATTATAATATCTCTATATAATGTATGCTTAATAGATGCATATATAAGTCAAAATTGTGAATAATATTTTGATTTTTTTTACATAAATAGTATGCAAAAATAAAAAAATTACACCCATTAATTTACATAGTAAAATAAAAAAATAAAAAAAACACCCATTAATTGATTGTTTCTTAGATAAATACTTAGATGTAATATTTGATTTCATTAAAAATGTGTAGAATTCAAATTGATGATCTTCTTTAGAGATGAAAGAAGAGACTTTTTATTTTCACGCCACTTATATTTACGTCATTTCTTAAAATTTTAAAAAATTGTAAATAAAATATAAATGATCCTTCTTCATGTATATGATTTTTTAAATTACTTTATTTTTCTCACGTGACCACAAAGAAACTTCTACTTATGTACAAATGCACGAAGGAAGAAGTCCTGAAAAAAGGAACTGAGGTAAGCAAAACTTAACGGCCATTTGTTTTTCCATTTACATTTCAAATCTCTTCAGGGTAGTGCTAAATGGGCATAAAAATTTGGCCATAATTGTAAAAAGACTGCAATGACCTTTCTCTTTTAAAACAAATTAATTATTTTTTTTTTGACTAAAGAAAATTAAAGTATTTGTTATTCCCTAAACTTAAAAGTCAATTCCCACATTGGAAAATGATAATAAATAAATGACCATTCATTAAAATAATAGAATGTATTTATTTATTTTAAATAAGTTGTATTTTAATAGGATATGATACAACTTAATTGGATATTACAATTTATTTTAAAATATCGGGGGCATTAATGCACGCAGTTTGGTCGATTAGGACAATTGGAATTTGAAACATTACAAAATGCAATTCCATAAATGGGAAATTATATATATATTTAATTTCAAATTTTCAATATATAAATGATTAATATTGAACTCTTTATAATATGAATATACTTTCTAAATTTTAAAATAAAATGCTTACACATGTACTTTGATAATTTTACACTTACACCTCCTATGAAGTGTCTCTATAATTAAATATATA
Organism: Capsicum pubescens; assembly: GCA_030864215.1. NCBI lineage: Eukaryota > Viridiplantae > Streptophyta > Magnoliopsida > Solanales > Solanaceae > Capsicum > Capsicum pubescens. The sequence goes on from CM061539.1 coordinate 3,256,867, forward strand.
ATATAATTTTTAAATAATAAATTACAACCATAAATATAAATAAAATATTTTGCAAAGTTATTCTAACAAATATTTAAAACAAGGGTATAAAAAATTGTTCATACATTTGATTCAAAAATAAATAAATATTTTGAAAATAGGATATGATACAACTTATTTAAAAGATATACCCACTATAAATTATAACTTTCTATGGCTTTAAGTACGTAGATTTTTTGTAATTTTATTAACTATAATATTTATTATATATAATCTCTTTTTTATTGTAGTTTTTATTTATTTTACACTTGAAAATTATTTATATATAACTAGTTAAATAAAGTTTCAATTATGTAGGATCTTCATTATATACAAGGTTTAAATGTTTTTAGCAAAAATAGGATTAACATTTTGGGGGATGTAACTTTAAGATTTTCATAACATAGAAGATGTAAGTGTTTCGTGTAATTAATAATTATTGTCGACAATTATAAAGTATTTTGAGTTTTGACTATCTTTATTGATATATTTTAAAAATATATATTAAAAAAATATTTAAATATGTAGTTTCTAAATTTATTTAAATATAATAAATAATAGAATTACTTAATTAGAGGTTCCATTAATTATAAAATTAACTAATGACTCACAAATTATCAAATCGGCTTAATATAGAGGAGCAAGGCTACAACATTAGTGCGTGAGTATTCTCTTAGGTCGATGTTAACTAGGGTCATCATTAATTATTTAAATTTTTATTGTACTTTTTAAAAGATGATAACTAATAAATATGTAAATGTCAATATTTTTTTTGGGTAAATAAACAATCTTATTTAACCAAGTAGCGTTTACAATACCAGAAAGCTATAAAACTTCAACATTAATACGTGACTCTATTGAGTTGTTATAAAATAGGATTGACACTTATGGATCAATGATTTTTATGATTTATATAGAGTGACGATTTCTACCATGTCTAAAATATTTTTAGTTTAATTTCTACTGTCGTTATTGTATTATTTTCAAATTATGTTTAAATATTTATTTAAATATATGTTTTAAATATAATTTATAAAATTATTTAATTAGAAGTCATAATAATAACAAATATAAGTAATGATTCTCAAATTATCAAATCAATGTAATATGGGTGCAAGACTACAATATTAACGTGTGACTCTCTTGGGTTATTAACTAGAGTTGACGATAATGAATACTTTGATTTTTATAACTTGTCAATGTCCACTATGTCTAAAATGTTTAAGTTTTGATTGTTCTTATTACAATATTTTCAAATTATATTTAAAATATCGTTCAAATATGAAAATTTTTAGATTTAAAATTTAACAAATAAAATATGCTCAAATATAAGTAATGATTCACAAATTATCAAACCAGCATAACATAAGGGTGCAAGACTACAATATTAATACACGACTTTCTTAGGTTGATATTAACTAGGATCGATACTTATGAACTAAATATTTTTTATGATTGTTATGATACATTAATGTCTACCATGTTTAAATTGTTAGAGTTTTAACTTTCGTTATTAAAATATTTTTAAATTACATTTAAAAAATTATTTAAATTATGTAGTTTAATTTAAAAAAAAAATATAATAATTTTTAAATAATATATGTTATACCTTTTGTCTCAATTTATGTGGTATTGATACAACTTTAAGAGTGTACTAAATTTATTTATTTATTTTTAAAATATTTTAATTTATTAATTATTGTGATTTATAGTACTTGTTCTTTTGTCTCAATTTATGTGGCAGTAATAAAATTTAGAGAGTCAACTAAATTTTTTACGTCTTTTTAATTATTTAAGTTGTTAATTATTATGATTTACAATACTTTTATGTAATTCTCAAATTATGAATTATTACTTATATTTGTTACTAAAATGATCTCTAATATTTTTTTTTATTATTACACTTAAATAAAATTCACACACACACACATATATATATATATTTTTCAAATATAATATGTAAAATCTTGTGATAACAACAAATCAACACACTTTACCTTGATCAAGTGTTACGATAGCGGTTATTTTATTCGAAGATTCAAACCTCATCTATCTGAACAATGTTTTTATAGTCTAATACTAAATTATTAATTAATAATTATTATAAATATACTTATAATTAGTTGAACCAAGTATTAATACTTGAACATAGCTATCTCAAAAGTGTATTTGTACAATAATTTATATCTAAATAAATAAGTGATTAGATTTTGTTATTTTTTAATCAACTTATTATAATAAATTTAAACAAATTAACTTTACTAAATTTTACTTTAGACTTGTTTCATCGAAATAATATCTTTATCGGTCTAGTTTAATTAGTGTTGCCAATGATGCGATTCAATTTTATAACTTGTAAGTTCCAAATATAATATTTTTTAAAAATAAATGTCTATATTAATGATTCTATTAACTTCAATTAACTAATTATAAAGAATTGAAACAAAATTTTAATATGTTTCACTCAAGCTTCATCATGATCAAGTGTTTTAAGAATTTTAGAGGTATTTATTATTTAGCTTAATTCAAATTTACAGGATCTTATTTATAAGTTTCAAATATAATTTGAATAAATAAATTATTATATCTAATTATTTTATTAATTAATATACTTAATCTAAAGAAAATTTTATAAATTCTCGCTAATTATATGGAGATAGATACAAATTATTTGTCATGGATAAAATCACTTAATATATATATATATATATATATATATATTTATATATTGTAAAGTAAAATTTTCTTTATAACTACAGTCTACAACATAATAGATTTCATGGCAATACATATAAATTCTTAGTCATGGACCATATAAAATATGTATATAAATTTTAGCCACATTTATTACTACAAATGTTACAAAAAAAAATATTGTGGTTAAATTATTTAGCAAAATAACTTTTTACATTTAACCACGACGTATTTTGTTAGTATATCTATCTATAGACAAATATAAAATAACAAAATTTTAAACATGCCAAAACATGTTATTATTAAAACTCTGAGTGAATTTGAAAACTTCTTTCAAATATCGTTTATATTTCATTTAGGACCACAATATTACTCAACTATCACTCTTTTCCCAAAAAAATACTAAACACCTCAAAAATAGTCTTCTCTCTTAGTTGACATGCCATGTCATTAAAATCACATTTTTAAAATAATAAATCATTTAATTCATCAAACTCATTTACTCAAAATTATAACTTTATTCTTTAAAAAAGAATGCATTAGTTTAATTTTCCTATTTAGAAATTCTTTACCATACTTAATCTTTATCATATTATTTTAAATGTAAATTAAAATATCTAGATAACTCATGTAATTTAGTGATACTATTTTCTTTAGAAAACAACTGATCTTTGTAGGCAATTATATATAAAAACCTGAATGATTATTTAGGAAAATAACTCTAAAAATTTTTATAAATACCTAAGTATGAGAATTTCTTCTTAATAAATCAATATATATTTTAAAAAAGATAAAACTATTATTTTGGTTAAATAAGTTTGCGGAGTTAATACGTTTATTATTTTTTTTAAAAATGATGGTTTACTGATATGACATGTAATTAGAAGAGGAGGAAACTTTCGAGGTACTTAGTGATTTTTTGAGGAAAATATTAATAACTGAGTGATATTATTGTCTTAGCAAAAACAAAATGTGATTTTTATAAGCGACTCCAAAAATATTTATAACAATCTAAGAAAATAACTTTAGAAAAAATTGGAAAGTTTAAGTAATGATAAAAGATTTCTAAGCATGAAAATTTCTTCTTAATAAATTAATATACTTTTTTTAAAGAAAAGAATAAGAATATAATTTTGACTAAATAAGTTTGATGATTAAATAGTCTATTATTAAAAAATAATTTAATAACACGGCCCGCCAATTAGAAGAGAAAGAGACATATAAGATACTTGCTTTTTGTTTTGAGAATAATAGTGATAGTTGAGTCATATTATTATCTCTAAAAGATAAAAATAATTTTTGTAGAAAATTCAAAAAATGTGAGTGGCCACTAAGAAAAATAACCCTTGAAAAAATATATGTCAAGTTTTAGTACCGATAAAGTTTTTCTAAGTATAATTTTTTTGAATAAACTAATGCATTTTTCAAAGAAAAAAAGAATTATAGTTTGATTAAATAGGTTTGATGAGTTAAATTGGTCTAGTCTTTTAAAAAAAAATAGTGACATTCATGTCAACTAAGAGAGAAGAAGACGTTTGAGGTGTTTACTATTTTTTGAGGAAAAAAGTGATAGTTGAGTGATATTGTGATCCTAAATAAAACATAAGTGGTATTTGAAGAAATTTTTTAAAACTTAGCTGTTTATTTAGGAAATTCACCCTTAAAACTCTATTTTCATACAATAATTTTCATATTCATTAAAAAAAAAATCATAAAATTGAACTAGATAAAAAATAAATAAAATAATTTAATTAAATTTCTCAAAATATGTACAAAGTATAAACTATACTACATAATTAAAAGTTGAACTAAGATTAAACAACTACAAACGTAAAAAAGAAAAAATATAACTAACAATTAATAAATAAATTTGTACTAATTAATTTTTATTTTCTTAATTACATATTACTACATTTGGCAATTATTTAATTATGTAATTGTCAATTAAGAAAAATAAATGATTATAAATAGAATACATAAATTATCCATTCCTATGTATTGGGATAGTTTTCAATGTATTGAAAAATGGTATAATAAATAAAGTAATGTTAGAAATTCAAATTTAGGATGAAAAGGGTAAAAATGTCTTAAAACTAACTAGCTTATAGTGTGAATACAATTTATTACTATTATGGCCAAAAAGATTTTTCCTATCAAAATATATATATTTTTCAAATCATCATTAATTTCGTAAAGAAAATGAAAAGATTTTGAAAATGATGAGTTTTTCAAACTGATAAAATTTAATTATGTCATCATTCATTTTTAAAATGCCTAATCTCTTCAATTGAGTAATTAATCTAATTTGAACAATTTCAATAGAGGAAAACAAATTTTACTTCAGCAATGAATACAGATTAACGCATTGAATTATATATTAAATTTATTTGTTTCTTTAATAGAAATAATGGGTAGAGAATACGGAAAAGGTCCAAAAAAGGAGAAAAAAAATTGAAATGGTGGCTATAGAGAGGCATCACATCAACATTCTCACAATCTTTTATATATATATATATATATATATAAATATTTAGACATTTTTAGACTTTTCAAATTATGATATATAATTACAATGAGAGGTGAAAAACTTGATTAATTGAATTTAAAAGTTTTTTGAGACATTAAAATAAAATAATAGATAAATGAAGAAAAAATCATTTTAAAAAAAAGAGTTTTCTAGGCCACCGAAAGGTGCGACAATAAAAAATTTATCACATCTTCTTGTTTATTCTTAGTTTACATATATGTAGATTGAGTTATTCAAGTGGATGAAGTTAGCGGATAAATTCGTAGAATTCACGGATGAAAAGCAAGTACGTAGTCATGAAATTACTAAAGGTGTGCAAACGCCCGAATAATAATAATAATAATAATAATAATAATAATAATAATAATAATAATAATAATAATAATAATAATAATAATAATAATAATGATAATAATGATAATAATGATAATAATGATAATAATAATAATAATAATAATAATAATAATAATAATAATAGTAATAGAGCCTAGGAACTTTCATAGTAATTATGATAAGTGTGGTGAAGTTTTCGGCATAGATATAAGAGTTTTTTTTTTAATCATGGATATGGGTGAAGTTAGTACTAAGAGTACTAAACTCGAAAAAATAGATTTACCTCAGCATGTGGATTTATTAAATAAATGGACTATTCTCAAAGTAGATTTAAACACTATTTACGAATATGATTTATTTGATAAAATTAAACACAAGAAGATTATAAAGACTACAGAGCAATCTATTGCTCTGAACGCTGATGAAAAAACTCTTCAATTGCTCAAACAAGAAGACATAGATATATTTAAAAAATAATATAATTATTTACCTATTGGCTTGGTGCAAATTGCATTTAAACCTTTAACTTTGAAAGGTCTTCCTGAAACTTTTTTAGCTGCACTTCGTGATGCTAGAAATTTAAATTTTAGACAATCCCTTATGGGATGTATAGAATCTACTCTTGCGTATGACCCTGTCTATTTTAATACTCAGCCTAATTTAACCTTGTCTTTGACCGATGTTAATATCACTAATGCTTTAACTTTAAATGTGAAAACTCATGGCTATAATTATGCACCGGGATCTGAGCTTATAAGCTTATCTTATCGTATTTATTACCGTTTGTTGTCTACTTTCAATCCTCGTTGTAAATTAATCGATAATGCTTCAGATTCTACTATGTTAATTGAAACAAATTTTGCAAAAGCTAAACTTACTACCAGGAGACCTATTCGATGGGATGAGATAAATTTTCCAAAAAATTGGACCCTAAATTCGGTTATTTCTCCAGCACAGCTTGCGGAAGAAGTAACAAACTCAGAGTTAACTCATGTAACTCAGAGTAGTGATGGAAAAATTTGTCTTCAATTTGATGAAGAAACTCCTACATATAGAAATTCTTTGTCGCGAAATTAGTTTTCCATGCCTAAAATGCTGCCTGCTATGCATCATATTTCTCCAGTAGAGCCAATTTACAGTCCAACCAGAAATCGTGTTGCATCTTTACATACTTTGAATTCTGCAGATTCACCTAGAAGTGTAGAAAAAATTAAAATCAATTCTAAAACTAATATTGTTCAAGATTATGAAAATCCTACCCCATCTGAGATGGATTTTGATATAAATTCTGTTTGATTATGATGACACAACTTATTGATTTTAGTACTGGTTCTCAGGCAAGAAAATATATTCAAAAGGAATTTTTTGATAACAAATGGAAAACCTTTAGGACTTGTTTTTTTGAGACTTATATAGTCCGGATGAGTTAAAAAATTTCTCTGAAGAATTTTATGAAATGTGCGCGTTGCATAATCAAATTGTTTACTTTGTACCATGGTTTATGTCTGCATATTTGCCTTTGTATGTCAAGGTTATTGAAAGATCTTACCAAAGTTCTAATGGTACTATAACACAAGCTATTTATCCTCCTCAATCATCTTTTATACTGCCTAATAATACTGGTTTAACTTTCTCTGCTTTTCAACAATTTATCGATAATGAAGTTGGAAAAATCACTATTTCTGAAATTAATTGTCTGATTGCTCAAAACAATTATTTAAGTCTTTATGTAAAAGTTCTAGGAAAACATATCTCCTCTCTTGATGAAAAACTTGATATTATGGCTAATTTTATTAAAAAAAAGAAATATGCGGATATTCCTCGGATGCAAACTGCATATTACCCATGACCAACTCCTCAAGATGTCATGATCGAAGAGAGAGATTGATCCCTCACAAATACTTCTTATAGTGGAGAACATATTTACGAATGGAATTTAGATGGTTTATCTGAAAGACAATTGTCTATTTTGGTTCATCGTATGTTGATGTATTCTACTATTGCCAAAGTCTCTAGCCCTAAAGACAGTACGGGAAACCCTACTCGCTCAGATAATACTATTTGTAAAATGATTGTTGCTGGTTTTACTGGTCAACTTCGTGGCTGGTGGGATAATTTTCTTTCTAGTGAAGACCGAAATAAGATCTATGAAGATAGAAATCTCTTACCTAGGGTAGATAACCTAGGTTGGGATCTTCCTACAAATAGAGAAGATGCCGTTTATACCCTTATGCTTACTATTATCCAACACTTTGGAGGTAGATTTACCAACCAACATGAAAACACTTGCACTCTCCTAAATGGTTTAAGGTGCAAACATTTAGGCGAATTTAGATGGTATAAAGATACTTTCCTTTCTAGGGTTATGGATCTTCCCGAATCTAGATTGGAACATTGGAAAGCTAGATTTGTTGATGGTCTTCCACCACTTTTTGCTGAAAGAGTTAGAAAAATCATAAAGGGTCAGTACGGTGCAATCCCTTGGACAGATTTTACTTATGGTCAGCTTCTAGTAGCCTGTACTGAAGAAAGGTTAAAACTCTGCAATGAATTAAAATTATCTAGGCAAATTAAGCTATATAGAATGAGAGAAAAAACTCAATTAGGAGATTTTTGTGGACAATTTGGTAAGGAAAATCCTCCTTCTACTAGGAAAAAGAGTCGTAATTCTGACAGAGACAAACCCTACCAACGAAAAAGATAAAGACGAAGGTCTATAGAAGAGCGTCAATCTAGAAAGACCAATCGTGAATCCTTTAAATTTACAAAAAATAGGTCTAAACGAGACCTAGCAAAAATTAAGTGCTATAGATGTAATCAATATGGTCATATAGCCCCTAATTGTAAACTTCAAAAACTCAATTCTTTAGGACTCTCTGATGAGGTGCACGATCAAGTATATGGCCTTTTATATACTTCTGGTTCTGATTCTGACTATACAACTGAATCTGAGGATGATATTGAATTACCCAATTCTTCTGATATTGAAAATTACGAAAAACCTACGACTAATGCTTGCACTGATTGTAATAAAGATAATTGAGACTGTGATGATGTGTTTTATAAACTTCAATCTCAATTTGAAGATTTAGAATTAAATATTTCCACAATTACTGCTGATAGCGCTCTAGAATTACTGAAAGAAGTAACTGATGAGAAGTTTCGTCAAAAAATTATTGATCTTACTTCTACATCAACCAATACTTCCAATAATCCTAAGCTAAGTAACTCTGTTACAAAATCCTCTAATATTGATATCATGCCTTACTCTATTTCTGAAGTCAATAGAAGACTTGTTATTAGTCAAATGCCGGGAAAAAATACCACTTTTAATGATTTAAAAACTGAGTTAGAAAATTTAAAAAAGGAAATTATTTCTCTAAAACAAAATCAAATGATCTCTGATCATAGAATTTTGAAAATCGAAGAAGATATTTCTGATTTTTCCCAAAAAACTATTTCCTCTAAAGGAAAAGAAAAGGAAGTTGAAAACTCTGACAATTTCGACATGGCCAAAATTATTCAAAAAGTTGATTTAAAAAATGATTATTTCTTGGGGATGATGCAATTAGTTACTGCTCATAAATGGTATATAAATTGCACTATTTTGATTAATAACGAATTTTCTATCACTAATATTGCTATGATTGATAGTGGTGCTGATGTCAGCTGCATTCAAGAAGGTTTAATTCCAACCAGATATTTTAAAAAAACTACTCACATAATTAAGTCTGCATATGGTCATAGTCTTGACATCAACTACAAGTTACCGCATACTCATATCTGTCGAAATAAAGTTTGCATTCCACATTTCTTCTTTTTAGTAAAAAATCAGTTATATCCTCCTATTATTTTAGGCAAGACTTTTATAAATGCTATTTATCCTTATATATATATCGATGCAAATGGTTTTAAGGCTACCTATAAAAATAAACAAATCTCTTATCCTTTTGTTACTGACCCTGTAACGAGAGATATAAATGCTCTTATTAATATGAAGCAAAAGCAAGTCAATTTTTTACAATTGGAATTGATGAGTATAAATATTCTTGATACAATGAAGTCTGTAAAGATCCAAGAAAAAATAAAAATAATTTCTGATCAATTGATTCTTGATATTTGTGCTGATCACCCAAATGCCTTTTGGGATCGAAAAAGGCATATTGTTTCTCTTCCCTATGAAGAAGATTTCTGTGAAGAAAAAATTTCCACAAAATCTCGCCCCTGTCAAATGAATGTAGAATTAGTAGAATTCTGTAAACACGAGATTGATAGTCATCTACAAAAGGGTCTTATAAAACCTTCAAAATCTCCTTGGTCTTGTACTGCTTTCTATGTTAATAATGCTGCTGAAAAAGAGCGGGGTATGCCTAGATTAGTCATCAATTATAAACCTCTAAATAAAGTTTTAAAATGGATTAGGTATCCTATACCAAATAAAAAAGACTTACTTTCTAGATTATATGATGCTAACATATTTTCTAAATTTGATTTAAAATCTGGTTATTGCCAAATTCAAATTGATAAAAAACATACTTATAGGACTACTTTTAATGTCCCTTTTGGACAATATGAATGGAATGTTATGCCATTCGGTTTAAAAAATGCTCCTTCTGAATTTCAAAAAATTATGAACGACATTTTCAACCCTTATATGGCTTTTATCATTGTCTATATTGATGATATTTTAGTATTTTCTAAAACCCTTGAATTACATATTAAACACCTGAATATGTTCAAACAAATTGTTATACAAAATGGTTTGGTCATTTCTAAACCAAAAATAAGTTTATTCCAGACAAACATTAGATTTTTAGGACACAACATTTGTCAAGGTACTATTGAACCTATACAAAGAGCTCTAGAATTTGCTAAAAAATTTCTCGATATTATTACTGACAAAAAACAGATACAAAGATTTCTTGGTAGTCTTAATTACATTTCTCCTTTCTATGAAAATTTGTCTAGAGATTTAGCTCCTCTATATGATAGACTAAAAAAGGATTACAAAATGCCTTGGACTCAAGTCCACACTGATTTGGTAAAATTAATTAAAAAACGTGTTCAATCTCTTCCTTGTACATCTCTTGCAAATCCCAATTGGTTAAAAATTATTGAAACTGATGCTTTGAATATTGGGTATGGAGGAATACTTAAACAAGTTAATCCCTATACAAAAACAAAATGTTTAATTAGAATTTATTCTGGAAAGTGGACTGAAAGTCAGAAACAATACGCCACTGTAGCACATGAAATGCTTACTATTGTAAAATGTATTCTAAAATTTCAAGATGACTTATATGATCAAAAATTTATTGTTAAGACTGATGCTCAATCGGTGAAGTATATGTTCGACAAAGATTTTAAACATGATGCCTCTAAATTAATATTTGCAAGATGGCAGGCTCATTTGGCCCCTTTTGATTTCGAAATTCTTTATAAGAAAGGTAGTGAAAATTCTTTGCCTGATTTTTTATCTCAAGAATATTTGATCAATTAACATGAATTTTTACTCATACTTTCTCTCTGGAAAAACTATAATTACTATTATCAAATGCATTCCTTTAAACGAGGATATTCATTTACTTATCTTAGAAAATCTGGTTCGTAGTATAATAGAAGAAGAATTATTCTCTAATCACGAAGAATTTATTGATAATAATATTTATTGGTTTGATATTGACATAAATGACTAATATTTACAGGATTAAAAGGAATAATGAAGCTCTTTATCCACTTCCTCTCTCAGAAATTCTTAATCACTTTTATAAAGGTAACTCCTTTAAATGTGGACATGCACATGCTCATACTTCGAAAAGTCATTAATGATCTTATCACAAAGGACACACTTTATGAAGATCTCTTTGAATATATGTCATGGTATGCTGATCAAATTCCTGATTATTGATGTAGCATGGATCCACCCTGGCAAACAGCCAGAGGACGTGGTAGAGGACGAAGTCAAAACTCTTCATATTACGGAGGACGAACAAACTCTACTTATCTTGGTAACAGAAGTAATTCTGCATATAGTTCTTCAAGTTCTAACTTTCCGATATTACAACACGGGAATAGTACTTTGGTTAATTCAAGAATTCTCCAAGAAGGGTCATCTTCAAAAACACCGAATATTAGTTCCTCAATTCATTTGGAAGATATTCCAGAAGATCATCCTTTGTACAAAAAACTTCAAACATATATATCCGATCAACGAAAAATTGCAGATTCATTTGCATCTATAGTCCAAGAAAACTCTGAAAATAAATCCACATATGAGGAATTGGATGCTAGAGAACTCATCTTACTTATTGAGAATCCGCATATTCCGTGACAAGAAAATTCTGAAGAAGCATGGTGATTACTTCAAAAATACTTGACTACTAATGTTTATTTCACAGGCGAATCATACAAAAAAGAACTTTTTATGAAAATATTTTGGTTCAGACTTTCAGCGCGGACTTTGAACACAGTCCGATGGGAGACACTACCCCAGGAGTACATGGGTACTCTAAAATAATTATTAAAAAACTCATTTCTATTGAAGAATGGAGAATTTCATCTATGACTCAAAAAACTATGCCTATGGGACTAATGGGACAGTCTCAAATAAATTTCACATATTGGGATTATATTAAGGCATTTTCTCAAGTTTTATATTATAATAACATTAAGCACAAACATACTTGGTTTATAAAAATTTGTGCCAAGGTCTTTGATAAACCCATTCCTAATTGGTTTGTGCAATGGTGGACTTACCATGGACCTACCATTAAAATATTACCTCCAGAATATTCTTCTCTTTATCATACATGGAAAAAATCTTTACCTTTCTTGACTGAATTATACCTTTCTGAACATATTTGTAAAATAGATACTATTGATCAAATGTATTTCTTTATAGAATTCTCTATCCCCTGGATTCATAGATGGTCGGTCGAAATAGGTTATACTCGCCAACAAATTCCTGCTTTATACCGAGTCTTTTACTGTAATTTTTGGGACAAATTAGCTCGTGAAGATCCACATACAAAACTCACTTATGGACATGATCAACGAGAAAGTATCATCAAGAAAATTGCTGAATATGAACAGACTCCTCAAAAATCTATTTTGGTTGAAGATAAAAGTCTCAATTATGTTTCCAGAAGAATATCAGCTCACGATGGAAATAAAATGGAAATGATAGAACAATACTTAGAAGAAATACCAAATAAATTACTCCAAACAGTGGATCAAAATTCAGATACATCAATGAAAAGTGATGAAGCAAACACTGAAGATATCACCGAAGCCCAACCACCAGAAGTGATAGGCGAAACAGAAGAAGTGATTGAAAAGGCTGCAGCATTTATTAGAAAATGGAAAGGCAAAGACTAGGACCCAGCAACATAATTATTAAAAAACTTTACTGTGCACAGGGACCCACATATTACTGTGCAAGATGCTTTTCTTTTTCTATTTAAAGCTACCTCATTCAGTTGTAAGGGGCAAGCTTTTCCTTTTATTTTCTATCTCTAAAAACTCTCTCCCTTCTCTCTAATATCTTGTACTATATATCTGGGAAATAAATAAGAAGGCAATAGCCACTGTTTATTAATAGGCCTTGCTTCAGGCTATTAAGGTACATATTACTTCCTTATTTGTGTGTCTTCTTCCTTATTTGTGTGCATTTAATACCTCTTCTTCCCTCGTCTAGCCGTGACTATGTCCGGCTAAAGGACTTCTTATATCTATGTTGAAATTCTAACTTCGTTTACATAGTAACTATGAAAGATCCAGACTCTATCAAAATATAAAGAAATTTTTCTATAGTTTCTTGACTTGGTTCCGAAATGGTGGTACAGTCGAGCTTAATGAACTTATGTTAATAATAATAATAATAATAATAATAATAATAATAATAATAATAATAATAATAATAATGTGGACGACCTCAAAACTCTTCAGAGAAGTTTTTTAACTCTTCCGGACTATAAGTCTAAAAAAACCAAGTCCTAAAGATATTCCATTTTTTATCAAAAAATTCCTTTTGAATATATTTTCTTGTTTGAGAACCAGGACTAAAATCAATAAGTTGTGTCATCATAATTAAATAGAATTTATATCAAAATCCATCTCAGATGGGGTAGAATTTTCATTATCAAAATCTTGAACTATATTAGTTTTGGTATTAAGTTTTATTCTTTCTACATTCTTAAGGGTAACATGCGAATCTGCAGAATTAATAGTATGCAAGGATGCAGCACGATTCCTGGCTGGACCATATTATGGATCTATAGGAGAAATATGATGTATGAGAGGTAACCTTCTTGGTATTGAAAAAGAATTTCTATATACTGGAGGAGTATCATTAAATTGTAAGAAAATTCTACCGTCAGAGTTTTGAGATACATGAGTTAACTCTGAATTAGTCACTTCCTTTGCCAATTGTTTTGGAGAAGTGACTGAATTTAAAATCCAAGTTTTTGGAAAATCAATTTCATCCCACCTAATAGGTCTACGGGTAGTGACTCTAGATTTTATAAAATTAGTTTCAATAAGCATTGTACAATCAGAAGAATCATCGATTAGTTTACAACGAGGATTAAGGGTTGATAACAATCGATAATAAATATGATAAGATAGTCCAATAAGCTCAGAACCAGGTGCATAATTATAACTATGAGTTTTTACATTTAAGGTTAGAGCATGAAGAATATTCACATCAGTCAGAGATAATTATAAAATTGGCTGAGTATTAAAATATACAGGGCCATATGCAAGAGTAGATTCGATAGATCCCATTAAGGATTTTCAAAAATCTAAATTTCTAGCATCATGCAGAGCAGCTAAAAATGTTTCAGGAAGACCCTTTAATGTTAAAGGTCTAAATGCAATCTGTACCAGACCAATATGCATATAATTATAATGTTTTTTAGAAATATCAATATCATGTTTATTAAGAAGTTGAATAGTCTGTTCATCAGCGTTTAAAGCAAGAGATTGCTCAGTGGTTTTAATAATTTGTTTGTGTTTTATTTTATCAAAAAATCCATATTCATAAATAGTTTTTAATTCTACTTTAGGGATTGTCCATTTATTTAGTAAATCCATATCTTGAGGTAAATCTACCTCTTCGAGTTTTGTACTTTTAGTACTAACTTCGCCCATATCCATGATAGTAAAAACCTTATATCTATGCTGAAAACTTCACCGCACTTAGCATAATTACTATGAAAGTTCCTAGGCTCTAATACCATTAACAGGATCTCACTAGGCTGGGGTATGCCGCTCAGCCTGCCAGACCATATAACAATATCGGATTACGTCAAAGTCGGAAAACCGAACCAAAGCACCAACCAAAATATAAAATAATTTCAAATAGTGTAATAACTGTATGGGATCTTTTATCCAAATAAGGGGCCTGTCAGAGATGTAATAATCTTATGTTAAACTCATATGTCTAGAAGTTCTAATTGTGCAGAAGTCGCCCTTTTCATATCAGTACAACGGGCTAAAGAGGCACAACTTACTAGACGTAGTCACAGAGACAAAGCTAACATAAGTTCATTAAACTCGACTGTACCACCATTTCGGAACCAAGTCAAGAAACTATAGAAAAATTTCTTTATATTTTGATAGAGTCTGGATCTTTCATAGTTACTATGTAAACGAATTTAGAACTTCAACATAGATATAAGAAGTCCTTTAGCCGGACATAGTCACGGCTGGACGAGGGAAAAAGAGGTATTAAATGCACACAAATAAGGAAGTAGTATGTACCTTAATAGCCTGAAGCAAGGCCAGAATAGTAGTAAACGGTGGCTTCTTATTTATTCTTCAAAGTTTATTACAAGAGAGATGTAGAGAGAAGAGAGAGCTTATAGAGAGAGAAACATAAGAAGAGAATTTAAAAACTTCTGCCTTTCTAACAAGAATGAGGCGTCTATAAATAATAAGAAAAGGAATCTTGCACAGTATTAGATGGGTCCCTGCGCACAGTGCTTTTACTATTCCATAAATCTTTATCAAGAAAATAGGGGGACCAGACGTCGAGGTCAAATCAAATCTTGTCTTTAGCTTTCCACTTCTTAATGAATGCTTCAACGTTTTTAATAATTTCCTCATTTTCTAGCAGAACTTTCGGAGGTTGAGAATCAGTGATATCTTTAGTGTTTTCTTCAGTACTGTTCATTGATATATCTGAATTTTTTTCCACAGTTTGAAGTAATTTATCTCTTACTTATGATAAGTATTGCTCTATCATCTGCATTTTATTTCCCTCATGTGCAGAAATTCTTCTAAAAACATAGTTAAGACTTTTTTCTTCAACTAAAATTGATTTTTTGGGAGCTTTTTCATATTCAGCAATTTTCTTGACTATTTTCTCCCATTGATCATGACCATAGGTGAGTTTAGTATCTGGATCTTTTCGAAGCAATTTGTCCCAGAAATTACAATAGAATGTTCGATATACAGAAGGAATTTGTTGGGTATCATAGCCTATTTCTACTGACCATCGATGGATCTAAGGGATGGAGAATTCTATGTAGAAATACATTTGGTCAATAGTATTGATTTTACAAATATGCTCTGAAAGATATAACTCCATTAAGAAAGGTGAAGATTTCTTCCATGAATGGTAAAGAAAGGAATATTCGGGAGGTAATATTTTGGCTGTGGGTCCATGCTGAGTCCACCATTGGGTAAATCAGTTTGGAATAGGCTTTTCAAATACTTTGGCACAAATTTTTATAAACCAAGTATGTTTGTGTTTATAATTATTATAATATAATACTTGAGAAAAGGCTTTAATGTAATCCCAATAGGTAAAATTTGCGAGTGTTTGTCCCATTGGCCCCATTGGAATGGATTTTTGAGTCATTGATGAAATGCCCCATTCTTCAATAGGAATAAGTTTTTTAATCACCATTTTAGAGTATCCATGTACTCCTGGGGTAGATTCTCCGAGAGGACTATGATAAAAAATTGTACTGAATGTTTGGACTAATATATGTTCATAATAAGTACGAGTTTTATAGGATTCGCCAGTGAAATAAACATTGGCAGTGAGATAATTTCTAAGTATCCTTCATGCTTCTTCAGTATTTTCTTGACCAGGAATATGCTGATTTTCAATATATAGTATGAGTTCTCTAGCATCCAATTTCTCATATGAAGGTTTATCTTCAGAATTTTCCTGAACTATAGATGCAAAAGAATTTGTAGTTTTTTGTTGATCAGATATATAGGATTTCAATTGTTTATATAGTGGATGATCTTCAGGAATATCTTCCAGATGTACGGAAGAACCAATATTCAGAGTTTTTGATGATGGTGATTCATCTTGAAGAATTTTGGAATTAATTAGGGTCCTATTTCCTTGTTGTAACACAAGAAAATTAGAACTTGCAGAGCTATATGCAGGATTTCTTCGATCAAAATATGAAGGGTTTGTTCGTCCTCCTTGATATGAAGAGTTTTGAGGTCGTCCACCTCTGCTACGTCCTCTGGTTGTTTGCCAGGGTGGTTCCATGCTACATCAATAATTAGGAATTTGATCAACATACCATGACATATACTCATATAGATCTTCATATAATGTGTCCTTTGTGATAAGATCATTAATGACCTTCCGTAATATAAGCATGTGCATATCCGCATTTAAAGAAGTTGCCTTTATAAAAGTGATTAAGAATTTTTGAGAGAAGAAGTGGAGAAAGAGCTTCATTATTCCTTTTAATCCTGTAAATATTAGTCACTTATGTCAATATCAAACCAATAAATATCATTATCAAGAAATTCGTCGTGATTAAAGAATAATTCGTCTTCTATTATACTACGAACTAGATTTTCTAAGATAAGAAAATGAATATTCTCATTTCAAGGAATGCATTTGATAATAGTAATTATAGTTTTTTCAGAGAGGAAGTATGAGTAAAAATTCATGTTAATCGATCAAATATTCTCGAGATAGAAAATCAGGCAAAGAATTTTCACTACCCTTCTTATAAAGAATTTTGAAATCAAAAGGGGCTAAATGAGCTTGCCATCTTGCAAATATTAATTTAGAGGCATCATGTTTAAAATCATTGTCGAACATATACTTCACTGATTGAGCATCAGTCTTAACAATAAATCTTTGATCATATAAGTCATCTTGGAATTTTAGAATACATTTTACAATAGTAAGCATTTCATGAGCTACAGTAGCGTATTTTTTATGGATTTTGGCCCACTTACCAGAATAAAATCTAATCAAACATTCTGTTTTTGTATGAGGATTAACTTGTTTAAGCATTCCTCCATACCCAATATTTGAAGCATCAGTTTCAACAATTTTTAACCAGTTAGGATTTGTAAGAGATGTACAAGGAAGAGATTGAACTCATTTTTTAATTAATTTTACCAAATTAGTGTGGACTTGAGTCCAAGGCATTTTGTAATCCTTTTTCAATCTATCATATAGAGGAGCTAAATCTCTAGAAAAATTTTCATAAAAAGGAGAAATGTAATTAAGACTACCAAGAAATCTTTGTAGCTGTTTTTTGTCAGTAATAACATCGGGAATTTTTTTAGCAAATTCTAGAGCTCTTTGTATAGGTTCAATAGTACCTTGACAAATGTTGTGTCCTAAAAATCTAATGTTTGTCTGGAATAAACTTATTTTTGATTTAGAGATGACCAAACCATTTTGGATAATAATTTGTTTGAACATATTCAGGTGTTTAATATGTAATTCAAGGTTTTTAGAAAATACTAAAATATCATCAATATAGATAATGATAAAAGCCATATAAGGGTTGAAAATATTGTTCATAATTTTTTGAAATTCAGAAGGAGCATTTTTTAAACCGAATGGCATAACATTCCATTCATATTGTCCAAAGGGGACATTAAAAGCAGTCCTATAAGTATGTTTTTTATCAATTTGAATTTGGCAATAACCAGATTTTAAATCAAATTTAGAAAATATGTTAGCATCATATAATCTAGAAAGTAAGTCTTTTTTATTTGGTATAGGATACCTAATCCATTTTAAAACTTTATTCAGAGGTTTATAATTGATGACTAATCTAGGCATACCCCGCTCTTTTTCAGCAGCATTATTAACATAGAAAGCAGTACAAGACCAAGGAGATTTTGAAGGTTTTATAAGACCCTTTTGTAGAAGACTATCAATCTCCTGTTTACAGAATTCTACTAATTCTGCATTCATTTGACAGGGGCAAGATTTTGTGGGAATTTTTTCTTCACAGAAATCATCTGCATAGGGAAGAGAAACAATATGCTTTTTTCGATCCCAGAAGGCATTTGGGTGATCAACACAAAAGCAAGAATCAATTGATCAAAAATCATTTTTATTTTTTCTTGGATCTTTACAGACTTCATTGTATCAAGAATATTTATACTCATTAATTCTAATTGTAAAAAATTGACTTGCTTTTGCTTCATATTAATAAGAGCATTTATATCTCTTGTTACAGGGTCAGTAACAAAAGGATAAGAGATTTATTTATTTTTATAGGTAGCCTTAAAACCATTTGCATCGATATATGTATAAGGATAAATAGCATTTATAAAAGGTGTTCCTAAAATAATAGGAGGATATAACTGGTTTTTTACTAAAAAAAAGAAATGTGGAATGCAAACTTTATTTCGACAGATATGAGTATGCGGTAACTTGTAGTTGATGTCAAGACTATGACCAGATGCAGACTTTATTATGTGAGTAGTTTTTTCAAAATATCTGGTTGGAATTAAACCTTCTTGAATGCATCTGACATCAGCACCACTATCAATCATAGCAATATTAGTGTTAGAAAATTCCTTATTAATCAAAATAGTGCAATTTATATACCATTTATGAGAAGTAACTAATTGCATCATCCCCAAGAAATAATCATTTTTTAAATCAACTTTTTGAATAATTTTGTTCATGTCGAAATGTCAGGGTTTTCAACCTCCTTTTCTTTTCCTTTAGAGGAAATAGTTCTTTGGGAAAAATCAGAAATATCTTCTTCGATTTTCAAAATCCTATGATCAGAGATCATTTGATTTTGTTTTAGAGAGATAATTTCCTTTTTTAAATTTTCTACCTCAGTTTTTAAATCATTAAAAGTGGTATTTCTTCCTGGCATTTGACTAATAGCAAGTCTTCTATTGACTTCAGAAATAGAGTAAGGCATGATATCAATATTAGAGGATTTTGTAACAGAATTACTTATCTTAGGATTGCTGGAAGTATTGGTTGATGTAGAAGTAAGATCAATAATTTTTTGATGAAGCTTCTTATCAGTTACTTCTTTCAGTAATTCTAGAGCGCTATCAGCAGTAATTGTGGAAATATTTAATTCTAAAACTTTAAATTGAGATTGAAGTTTATAAAATACATCATCACAGTCACAATTATCTTTATTACAATCAGTGCAAGCATTAGTCGTAGGTTTTTCATGATTTTCAATATCAGAAAAATTAGGTAATTCAACATCATCCTCAGATTCAGTTGCATAGTCAGAATCAGAACCAGAAGTATATAAAAGACCATATACTTGATCGTGCACCTTATCAGAGAGTCCTAAAGACTTGAGTTTTTGAAGTTTACAATTAGGGGTTATATGACCATATTGATTACATCTATAACACTTGATTTTTGCTAGGTCTCTTTTAGACCAATTTTTTGTAAATTTAGAGGATTTGCGATTGGTCTTTCTAGCTTGACGCTCTTCTATAGACCTACGTCTATATTTTTTTCGTTTGTAGGGTTTGTCTTTGTCAGAATTACGACTCTTTTTCCTAGTAGAAGGAGGATTTTCCATACCAAATTGTCCACAAATATCTCCTAATTGAGTTTTTTCTCTCAGTCTATCTAGCTTTATTTTCCTAGATAATTTTAATTCATTGCAGAGTTTTAAACCTTCTTCAGTACAGGCTGCTAAAAGCTAACCATAAGTAAAATCTGTCCAAGGGATTGCACCGTACTGACCCTTGATGGTTTTTCTAACTCTTTCAGCAAAAAGTGGTGGAAGACCATCAACAAATCTAGCTTTCCAATGTTCCAATCTAGACTCGGGCAAATCCATAACCCTAGAAAGGAAAGTATCTTTATACCATCTAAATTCGCCTAAATGTCTACACCTTAAACTATTTAAGAGAGTGCGAGTGTTTTCATGTTGGTTGGTAAATCTACCTCCAAAGTGTTGAATAATTGTAAGCATAAGGGTATAAACGACCTCTTCTCTATTTGCAGGAAGATCCCGACCTAGGTTATCTACCCCAGGTAAGAGATTTCTGGCTTCATAGATCTTATTTCGGTCTTCACTAGAAAGAAAATTGTCCCACCAGCCCCGAAGTTGACCAGTAAAACCAACAACAATCATTTTACAAATAGTATTATCTGAGCGAGTAGGATTTCAATAGTAGAATACATTAAGATATGATGAACCAAAATAGACAATTGTCTTTCTGATAAACCATCTAAATTCCATTCGTAAATATGTTCGCCACTATAAGAAATGTTACTGAGAGACCAATCTCTCTCTTCGATCATAACATCTTGAGGAGTTGGTCGAGGGTAATAGGCAGTTTGCATCCGAGGAATATCCGCATATTTCTTTCCCGATTGTTTTCTGAACAATCCTTTGAGTTTATTTAACTCTGAATGGATTTCTGCTCCGATTGAAGTAGTTTGGACATCAGTAAAATTATTGGTTAAAGATTCAATAGTATCAACAAAATTATTAGACAAATCGATGGGTTTTATATTTAGACCAGAGAATTTCTTTTCAAGCAATTTTTCAAATTGTTCTAAGTTAGAGGGTTGTCTAAATCCTTCTATATCTATATCAAGAGGTCTTTGAATATGCGGCTTAGCAGTTAGGTTTTCCGACTTACTTTCTGACGTAGAAGCAATATTGGAAGACTTTTGACCATCACTAATTTTTTTAATCAAATTAGCCATAATATCAAGCTTTTCATCAAGAGAGGAGATATGTTCTCCTAGAACTTTTACATAAAAACTTAAATAATTGTTTTGGGCAATCAGACAATTAATTTCAGAAATAGTAATTTTTCCAACTTCATTATCGATAAATTGTTGAAAAGCAGAGAAAGTCAAATCAGTATTATTAGGCAGTATAAAAGATGATTGGGGAGGATAAATAGCTTGTGTTATTGTACCATTTGAACTTTGGTAAGATCTTTCAATAACTTTGATATACAAAGGTAAATATGCAGACATGAACCATAATAATACTAATAATAATAATAATAATAATAATAATAATAATAATAATAATAATAATAAAAACAACAACAACAACAACAACAATAATAATAATAATAATATTAATAATAACAACAATAATAATAATAATAATAATAATTTTCTTTACAGTATAAAACTTTACACTACTAATTTAAATTCCTACCTATATCATGATTTCCTATATTTTGTCTATGAAGTGAGCGGCCATTAATATCACTTTGGCGTTCTGAGTTATATCAATTTTTTCATTTCTTCAGTGTCAATTCCTACACTCGAAAAACTTAACGAAGTAAATGATGAAGAATGATATACTACCTGATAAGCTTGAAATAAAAAAAAATATCCGATCGTTTATCATTCAAATTGTTAACGTGTGACATTATGTAACAATGAAGATAAAACAATCTATTCAAATATTGTATTCATTACAATAATGCAATACGATACAATACAACATAATAAAATATGATATATTATAAAATAATACGTAACAACCATCCAAAGAAAGTGTTATAGGACATCGAAACCATACAAGTAGAGTAAAAACGAAGAGTTTCAAAGATTGAAACTCTCTAGGAAGGTACAAAGAAACTCACCAATTCTTATTTCAAATTACAATTTAGCAGACACAATGTAAAAATACTCAAAACCTGTTCCATAACGGGAATCCTTTTTCAAGCTCTTAGGAGAATATGCTTTCTTGTATTCCACCATCTTTAACATCAACTCTACCTTTTTTTGTATTCCACCATCTTTAACATCAACTCTATGAATTTGGCCATAAAATTAAGATTACAAAATTCTAAAATGATTTGTAATATCTTTGTTGTATTCCACCATCTTTAACATCAACTCTACCTTTCTTGTATTCCACCATCTTTAACATCAACTCTACGAATTTATCCATTTATGAAAAGGACAAATGATAACCAAAAAACCATAAAATGCACCATATTTATAAGGAGAAAGTTACACTACATGTTCATCTAAAAGCATGCATATTGAAAAATGAAAAGCCAAAGATCAAAAAACGTTAAAATTAATTATAAAGTAATGAAGTTTTAAATTTTTTTTAAGACATTTAAACTTTTAAATTGAAGAGTAGGAATAAATGGATGAGTAGTAATTGTAATATTCATTCTTATGCAATAAAAAATAGAAAAAAATAAGAAAAATTGCAAAAAAACACACACAAAGATAAATAGCAATGGAGATCATAAAGAGGTGCCACATCACTTTCTCTGTGTTTATCCTTTATATGGCTTGATTCTTAATAAGAAAATCAAAATAATATCAAGATTTTAAAAACCAACAATATTACCTTTGCGGCAGGAGTAAGACAACAATAACACTACATTAGATGGTTTGCTGGCCTTTACATTCCTAGGCAGGATATACTGTGCAAGTATATAATATCAAATCAAACACATTTTGAGGGAAATATTCCTAACACAATATGGACTCTTTCATCTTTGCAACTTCTCCAACCATAATAAGAAATTTTATACAGTTATGAAAATGTTTGGACAATGCATTAGTGGAGAATAGGAATGGTGCATTTGGATATAAGAAACGGTGGAATAATTGTTATTAGACTTTAATTTCCTTCAATTTGCATCAAGATCATGTACGTGGTTGGACTTTATGGGAAAGGTTAAGAGACATCAAACTTGATTAGTGATAATGGGGGTTTGAGCCACAGGTGACAAAAGAGTTTTAAAATAAGGTGTAGGTGAAACAAGTTTTAATTATTAGTTGGAGGTGACAATTACTTTATTATGGATTAAAAAAGTTGGAAAAGTTTGAAAATAACCCACAAGTTTTTAAATTTACACTTTGATCCCAATGTATACCTAAAATAACGGAAAACGGAGGAAAAAAAACTTCTTTCTCTCTTCTCATCCATTGTTGTTTTCTCTCACTTAGCGATTTTTGTTGTTCATTGTTTTTGTTTCTGCTGCTTTATTCATCATCTTCTGCTTCATTATCATCATCTTCTACTTCATTAACATCTTGATCTTCTTCTTGTCGACCATTTATTGTTGTTGTTGTTGTTGGTACAACGCTACTGCTGTGATCTGACCAATTTCTTAGGTCAAATTTTGTTTACTATATCACTTTCCACTTTGGCATTACTTCATAGGTGAATTTGGTACGTAAAATTATGATTTTTATTCGTATTTGTCATCTGGGTACACTTTTATTTTTCCAATAATGGATAGAACCCCGATCATGAATCCAGCATAAGTGCCCACAATTTAAACAGATCAATCATCTGGTGCATCAAATGAGTAATCTGTTGTATCAGAAGATTTATCTGTTGCATCAGACGCATTATTTGTTGCATCAGACGTATCATTTGTTGCATCAGATGTATTATCTATTGTATCAGGATGTTTATCTGTTGCACCAGACTAATTATCAGTTGCAACGAATGATTAATCTATTTGGAACAACACAAATCAGCCACTGAACCCAACAGATAACCAATATGTTTCAACTCTTGCTATTGCTATTGGATTCAAAATTATTCCTTACGTCCAATTATCCGTCCCAAATTTCCTAATTCGATTTCTCATTTTACTTGTCTTTTTCATTAATCAAGAAAAGATTAAAAAAATCCATGTTTTACCCTTTGCATTAATCACTTTTTCTTCAAATTAAAATAGAAACATCATTTAATAGGGGGACTATACACCGACCGATGTTAAAAGCTTTCTTCTCTTGTGAAATTTCGATTGAATAGAAAACAATGGTTATTTCAAACACGTTTACTGTCCTACCAACTGATCAGTGGGTTATGGTAAACTAGACATGTTATTAATTATTTTTCTTAATCAATGTGGCATCTCAATTTGGGATGGGTAATTTTAGATGGAGGGAGTACGAATTAAAATGTTAGAGCCAAGCAAAGCAACAAACTAGTCATCTATTGAAACAAACTATTTATCTGTTGCATCAGACTTCTTATCTGTTGCAACATGAGTAATCTGTTTTGAACAACACATCAACCCCTGCCACAAACCCAACAGATAAATCTTCTTGCTATTGCTTCTGGATTCTAAATTATTCCTTTTTACGTCGAATCATCGATATTTTTGTTGAGATGATAATAGACAGAATGAAAATTAAATAGATTAAAACATCAAAGATCAAACATAATTTATTTATTAAACAAAAACAAATAAAAATACATATAAATACATATAATAGACTAAAAGAAAAAAAATAATCTAATTATTATTATTATTATCATAATCATCGTTGTCAGTCGGCCAATCTTCAACCGAAAGTAGCAAGGCCCTCCCCAGCCTGCGTATCTCGCGGAGCATTCTTGCTCTAACTCCTCCCAGTTCCCATTGCAGGTCACGAACTTAATTCCGAAGTTCATTCGCGGCGTCTTGCAGAAAAGCAACGTCCCACACTGGGTCAGCCATAATCTTATCTTCTAGAGTATAATATGAAAGACAAGATGCAATAAATAAATTGAGTGTAGTTGAATAAACGATTGAGTAAGGAGGGACCTATTTATAGAGGATTGAATTTGAATGAGAGGCAAAAAGGTGCGACTATTCACCTCCATACATTAATTATATTTTTGATTATATTAAGAAAATAAATATTGTGATATAAGTCATGACTTTTCAGATTATTATTATTAATTAGTTCTTTCGAAGAACTGTTTTTATTGAGTTGTGACAATAGATTCTATATCTGTTGCATCAGATAACACATCTGTGACAACAGATATATTATCTGTTGCAACAAATATAAAATATGTTGCATCAGATAACCTATCTGTTGCAACATATAATCTAACTGTTCACCTCTATTTATTAATTACATTTTTTATTAATGTGAAAAGTAATGACTTAATTAAATTAAATAATATTGTGATAAGTCATGACTTTTCAGATTATTAATATTAATTAGTTCTTTCCAATGAACCATTTTTATTGAGTTGCGACGACAGATTCGATATAGGTTGCATCAGATAAATCATCCGTGACAACAGATATATCATCTGTTGCAACAATAGTGAACCTGTTGCATCAGATAATTTATTTGTTGCAACATATAATCTACTTTTTTTTTAAAAAATAACTATCATCATATCATTAATTCAAATTTGCTTACTTTTTAATTTTATAAATAAAAAAAAATACCTTTTCAAATTCCTTAATAAAATAATAACCATTTTATTATATAATAAATAATTTTAAAAAATAAATTCAAAAACAAAAATGGTGAAAAGTCACGATCAATTATTAAAATTGAATAACCGCTCTTGAATTTACGGTTATAAATTGTGTTTATCATTTATTTCCTTATTATTTATTTACGAAATATTTTTCGTATTGAATAATCGAAAAGTCATGTCTTTTTCACCCTCTCAATAACAACAGTAACCCTTTTTTATTAATAACCGTCAGGTGCAACATATGATCGATCTGTCGTAACAGATTAGCCTCTGTTGACACAAATTGCTGCTCAATCCCTACCACCAACCGTCGACATGTTGAGAACAAGGAATAAACAGAATGATTATTATTAAATACTAAATAAAAATTAAAAATTCAAAGTCAATAACAAAATGTAATGAATGTTCATAGATTTTTGAATCCCTTGGGTAGATCCGATATACAAAAGGAGAAAAATACATACATGCGCTAAAATAAAAAATATTACCTAATTATTATTTCTACTATTATTATTTTTGTCAATCGGACATTTTTCATCCGGCAGCCTTGCTCTGAAGTCAGCTAAATCTCTTTGGAGTTCATCAAACTTCCTTTGAAGTTCACGCAAGGACTCGATATGAATATTCTTGTGCGAATCTGGATCATCCATATTTGTAAGGAGGGACCTATTTATAAATTATTGTATCTCGGAAAGAAAAAAAAATTCTTTAAAATAAATCTAACAGATGGGTAATCTGTTGCAAAATATATTATTTCTGTTAGATAACTTACAACATACTGGAAATCTTTTGCAACAGATGTATATATCTGTTGATTTCTGCAACAGGTTGATCAACTGTCGTAACAGATATCTCCAATTATTTGACAATATAAACAGATGTGTCATCTGTTGCAACTAGCTAGTCATCTGTTTATTCAATTTAAGCCATAGATGGGCTAGGAAGAATAAGATGCATGCAGATGGATCCACTATCATATGTGTGGGAGTTAAGTATGTATTACTGATAAGGTCACCGGGACAACACACACACAAAGTACAATGTTTTTGTGAATGCAGTTTTTAATCGATTAGGCATTGATCATTCAAACAAGATCCTGCATTGTACCGTTAAGTTTGATGGGTTCAAAATTGATAAGTCTGAGGACCTCATGAAGATGGTGCAGATATCCTATTACAAATTACTGACGGTTGTTGCTCGTGTTTATGCGTGTCAAGTTTTGAGAAGGGATCAATATTTGTCGTCACTGTAGAGAACCAATAGCAATTGGACTTAACTTTTAAGTGTGAATTGGACCCTTAGAGCGCCCTCGAAGCCTCGCACTGCATCAAACAAGAATGGAAAACTAATAGAAATCCCCTGGCCAAAATTTATATGGTTGGGTTGCTCGCTCGGGGTGATGATTATATGTCAGAAGGTGCGGTAGGAGAATGTCTTTGAGGGAAAATGGGTGGTTGATGGAAGACTATATCATCTGAGAGCTAATTGAAAAAGAGACATAGGGTAGAAAGTAACTTCTAACGAATCTGGCCGATGGAATTATCTTAACAGATGCGAAATCTGAATCAAGTGCAAATATGAAAGTGTATCTGGAAATGTAATTTCGTCTGTTGTCTATCTGAAAGAAAAATAATGCAAATAGACACTTTGCTGGGGAACTGCGTGGTTGGGATTATCACCTAGGTAGAAAATAGGAGAAAACTAACAAAGCAGCCTCACGAGCATCGAGGGTTGAAATGATGTTCAGCAAGTCTAGAAAACTTACGCCAACAAAAACTGTAGTTAAAATAAGGAAACTAAATGAAGGCGGCAATTTATGAATTTTAAATTTCATCCCATGCCTTCTTGTTTGTGTTTTCGATCAAATCCACTGCTGTTGACCTGATCGGAACTACAAACGAGATTAAAAGACAAATAGAGTATCATTACTTCCTTAGCAATATGGATTAATTGATTGTGTTTTCTTTTCTTAGCATGCTTTCAACATTCCTTGGAGAAGATCAGATGCTTGCTGTAGTGTGTGAATTCCGATAATTTTCAAGCTTACCTCCAGCTTGCTGATTCTGTATTCAAGCTGGTCGTTGTCGTCTTCGAAGTTGGTAAGGAGTTCCTCATCTCTTGTGAGCTCGATCAGGAACACTACCTTCAAAGTTGTGGCATTCTAGAAGCCCTTCAGAACACTTTCTTCTGAAGCCTTAAAGAATACATAGAGGGTCGCTATGTTTATTTTAGCTCAAAATATATTGATACACGTTGAAGATGTGGTCCCAACAGTTGAACAACACACTTTTATCGAGCGTTGTTCCATGCATCTTGCTCAACCAATTTGATAAATTAGTAAGCATGGAGTTACGTAGCGTGTGATCACTCTACCAAGCCTATCAAACGTTATGTAACTCCGAGCTCATTACTCTATCAAAAAAATATGCCCGAGTTAGTGCACAAATCAAACAAGCCCAATCTGTTAGCCTTCCTACTTATCACTCTTCTCCAATATAGATGACAAGATATCTGCTATGCAAAAGTCTACACCGTCGCCAGACATGCTTGCCTGGGAGCAATTCTTCAGAAAAATCAACAGATATCTTCAAAAGAATTGCTCCCGGGTAAGCATAGCAGATATCTTGTCATTTATATTGGAGAAGAGCGATCAACAGAAAGACTGAGAGATTGAGCTCATCCGATTTGTGTACTAACTCGGTCATATTTTTTTGATAGGGTAATGAGTTTGAAGTTACGTAACGTTTGATAGGCTTGGTAGAGAAGGTTTAGATCACATGCTACGTAACTCCATGCTTACTAATTTATCAAATTGATTGAGCAAGATGCAAGGAGAAACGCTCGATAAAAGTGTGTTGTTCAACTGTTGGGACCACATCTTCAATGTGCGTCAACACATTTTGACCTAAAACAAACACAGTGACCCTCCATGTATCCTTTAAGGCTTCTGAAGAAAGTATTCTGAAGGGCTTCTAGAATGCCACAACTTTGAAGGTGGTGTCCCTGATCGAACTCACAAGAGATGAGCAACTCCTTACCAACTTTGAAGATGACAATGACCAACTTGAATACAGAATCAGCAAGCTGGAGGCAAGCTTGAAAATTATCGAGATTCACATACTATAGCAAACATCTGATCTTCTCCAAGGAATGTTGAAAGTATGTTAAGGCAAGAAAATATAATCAATTATAACCATATTGCTAAGGAAGCAATGATACTCTATTTGCCTTTCAATCTCATTTGTGGTTCCGATCAGGTCAACGGCAGTGGACCTGATCGAAAACATAAACAAGAAGGCATAGGATGAAATTTAAATTCAAAAATTGCCGCCTTTGCTTAGTTTCCTTATTTTAACTGCAGTTGTTATTGGTGTAAGTTTTTTAGACTTGCTGAACATCATTTCAACCCTCAATGCTCGTGAGGCTGCTTTGTTAGTTTTATCCTATTTTCTACCTAGGTGATAATCCCGACCACGCAGCTCCCCAGCAAAGTGTCTATCTGCATTATTTTTCTTTCAGATAGACAACAGACGAAATTACATTATCGAATACACTTTCATATTTGCACTTGATTCAGATTTCGCATCTGTTAAGATAATTCCATCGGCCAAATTAGCTAAAAGTTACTTTCTACCCTATATCTCTTCTTCAATTAGCTCTTAGATGATATAGTCTTCCATCAACCACCCATTTTCCCTCGAAGGCATTCTCCTACCGCACCTTCTGGCATATAATCATCACCCCGAGCGAGCAACCCAACCATATAAATTTTGGCCAGGGCAATAACTATATTGGTTTTCCTTTCTTGTTAGATGCAGTGCTAAGCTTCGAAGTCCCTCTAAGGGCCCAATGCACCCTAAAAGTTAGTCCAATCGCTATTGAATCTCTTTACAATGACACCAAAACTAGATCCCTTCACAATGCTTGACAAATAAATATGAGCAACAACCGACATTAAATCTTAACAGGGTATCAGAACCATATTCATGGTCCCTCGGCCTTATAAGTTCGGACCTACCAAACTTAACTGTAAAATTGCAGACATCTTATTTGAACAATCTATGACTAATCAGTAAAAATAACATTCACAAAATCAGTGCACTCTATGTGTGTTTCCACGATAACATTATCAGTAATACATACCTCCCATATATGAAGTGGTTCCATCTGTAAGCAGCTTATTCCTCTGAACCCATCTTTACTGCAGCCTCTTGCGATAGTTCGGGAAAAGTTGATCAACTGTCAATTCCTTATATCTACAAAGAAGAGGAAAAAAATTGATGTCACAAAAAGAACATTATCCATCTGTTGCATTAGATGTGGAGTCTGTTGCAACAGATGTGGAGTTTGTTGCAACAGATGTGAAGTCTGATGGAATACATCAAACCAGACTTTCTGGTGGTTTAATTTTTTCCAACAGTTTCTCCATCTGTTTCAACATCAACAACAGTATAAACATCAACAACAAAGAAACAACAATATTTGCTCCAACAATATCATCAACAATAAAGAAGCAACATCCTCTGTTCCAAAACCATCAACAATGCCAACCCCACCAATAACATCAATAACTGCATCAACAATAAAGAAACAAATAAAATACATACAAAAAAATGATACTGCCAATAAGGCTTTTAAACTTCTCTCAACAGATGACTTTTTTCGTATATTGTAATAAAAATTCTCGATTTGTTTATTCAACACTTAAAAGTTCCTTCAAATTTTTTTAATAAATATGATATGGGTAAATAGTAATTAAATAAAAAAACAGATGTAAATAACTTTCAAAGAAGAAGACGAGAATGAAAGAGCAATAATGAACCATTCCTTAATATAAAAAAGGGGATCAAAATAGAAATTTCAGTCGAGAAAGATATGGATCGGTTTAGATCCGAAAAGATCTTTATGAGAAGAGAAGAGAAAAAAAATAAAAAAGGTTGTGACCCTAAAGAAAAGAGAAAGAAAAAGATGAGAGTTGAATAAAATAAACTACAGCTGAAGGAAGAGATGAGATAATTTTTATAGATGTATTGTGTACGTAGACGTGGGGGTTTTCAATATTCATTAATTAATATTCATTAATTTTATTAATAATTTGAGGGACACGAGGAAGACTAAGACTAGTGACATTGAAAAGACAAGACAAGACTGCTCAATGAACTCACTTTTGAGATATCCAAGAAATATTTTTTACCGGCTTTAGTAGTAAGTACTACTACTTGATATTATCTACTCGGACCAGAAGCTTGCTTTAAAGTTAAAAGAGAAAAAAAGATTTTCAAACAGATATGTCATCTGTTGCAACATATATAAATATCTGTTTAGAAATTCGAACAGCTCAATCATCTGTTACAACAGATATAAGTATCTATTTAAAAATCTCAACAAACAGATGAAAATGTCCATTTGATAATTAATTAAATTAGATATGTCATCTGTTACAACAGATATAAATATCTGTTTGAAAATTTCCAACAACTCAGTCATCTATCACAACAGATGCAAATGTCTATTTGATAATTAAATCGGATATGTCATCTGTTGCAACAGATATAAATATCTGTTTGAAATTTTTCAACAACTCAGTCGTTTGTTGAAACAGATTTCATTGCAATTGATTTAGGTGAAACTAGGGATGAATGAATGACCTCACAGGGTCAACTACAAATTCAATCGAGTCTTTACAATTGCATGGCATTGGTATTGCGTTCATCCCGACCCGAGTCGTCGATCGATCACTCTGAGTTGAAATGACTTCTCATCAAATCAATGTTAGGATAGTGATAGTACTAAGTTGATTTAGGTGGAACTAGGGATGAATGAATGAGCTCGTAGGGTCAAGTACAAATCCAATCAAGTTTTTGCAGTTGCATGGTGTTGGTATTGCGTTCATCCCAACCCAAGTCATCGATCGATCACTCTGAGTTGAAATGAGTTCTCATCAACTCAATGTTAGGATAATGATAGTACCTAAGTTGATTTAGGTGAAACTAGGGATGAATGAGCTCGCAGGGTTAACTACAAATCCAATCGAGTCTTTGTAATTGCATGACATTGGTATTCGTTCATCCTGACCCGAGTCGTCGATCGATCACTCTGAGTTGAAA
Organism: Capsicum pubescens; assembly: GCA_030864215.1. NCBI lineage: Eukaryota > Viridiplantae > Streptophyta > Magnoliopsida > Solanales > Solanaceae > Capsicum > Capsicum pubescens. The sequence goes on from CM061539.1 coordinate 3,288,993, forward strand.
TGAGTTCTCATCAACTCAATGTTTTAAAAACTATATCTTATAAAAATATTAAAATTAATTAAGATCAATTCGGACCAAATTAGCAATTTCAAAAATTGTCATTCTTTTCCAAAATTACTAATCAACCCATACAAATCATCCATTTGCACGAAAAACTTTTCATTTCAAATCTTAAGTTCTCGATCTTTTCTCTCTCTCGGGGTCTCCTCTTCCTCTCAAAAATACAAATAACAACTACTCAACATATTTCTCAACCCTTCAAAATAGGTCAATTTTCTTTCCATTTACGACTACATATAGTTATTTTTTTGACTTCATTCCTGCTTGTATCTGTTGTTTTTTCTGTCTTCGCAGGTAATAGAGTTCGAGAAGATTTCTACATTTGTTCTTTATTCTAAAAAATAGGGATTTTTAGTTAATGATGAAAAAAAAACTTTTAGTTGTATTATCTTCGAGAATTGGTTAACAATTTTGAGTTTTGATGCTAAAAAAGTAGGAAGCACCCAAGAAAACTCTAGTTTTTCTCTTAGTGTTTTGTTGACTGTTATGGTATTGTTGGGTGGTGTTTGTGGTGTTGGTGGTGGTTGTTGTTGGTGGTGTTGGTGTTTGTGTTTTTTGACAGTGGTGTCGGTGGTCTTGGTATTGGTGGCATTGGTGGCCTTGGTGGTGGTATTGGTGGCATTGGTTGTGGTGGTGGTGGTCCATCTGTTGCAACGGGTGGAAGATCTGTTGGGAGATATTAAATAGGTCTTCAAACAGATTCTTCATCTGTTCCAACTGATGGGTTATCCGTTGGAATATTTTCTTGTAATGTGGCATAGAATAATTTATTGAAATTTGTCCATCTGTTGCAACAGGTGGAATATCTGTTGGGAGATATTAAATAGGTCTTCAAACAGATTTGGGTTCCCCATCTGTTCCAACTGATGTGTTGTCCGTTGAAGTATTTTCTTTTGTTATGTGGTTAGAATAATTTATTGAAATTTGTCTCACCTTTTTAAAAAAAACTATGAAGACATCAAATGCAATGTATTTTTTATTTTTCTATTATTTGTAGTTAAAAGATGTCTCCCAAAAGAAAAAAAACTGAAAGTGGAGAAAGTGGATCAACTTCTGATCACCAAACAAAAAAGGCTAGAGTACAGATAGATTCGGAGGAACTTCCAGAACAATCTCAGTCAGGGAAAAATGAAGCCGAGGAAAGTGATAACTCCACCTCACCAATGGGGCATGAAATAATATCAAAATTCCAGCATGATTCTGTCAAAACCATTAGTATTGACAAGTTTCAAGTTGTGATGCCGATGAATAACCCTAAAGCTGTATTTAGTGATCTTGTACATAAATGTCAGTTGGGGAAACCTTTTGACGAACTTAGGAGTATTATGAAGCAGTAAAACATAGATTGACTTTTTAAGAAGAGCTTCTTTGCATACTTTCTTGAGCTGTCTGGGCCCCGCCCTCTCTGTTTCCTAATGATCATGGTATATGGCCTTATCAAGCATAGGATCAAGTATGCGGGGGATGATGGAGGTCCGAAGGAGGGCGAAAAAAAGATGGATGAAGTTTGGATCAACTAGTGTGGCATGTCGGTTTTATTTTGGATTGAAAGAGTTTGCCATAGTGACGGGATTGAGATGCGATCGTCCAGAAGAACCTCCCATCAAGAAAACACCCCACAAAAGGGTCCAACAAATGCAAGGTAAAAAAATGGGTTGTTGGGCATTGTTGGACCTAGCTACAAAGTGGAGGATTTGATGGCGGATCTTAAGAATAAAGACATACCAAAGCACTACAGGGAGAAATTGTGCTTAGTTTGGTTTGTCCATTCCGTTTTATTGGCAAGAGACGTCAGGAAAGTCATAGAACATGATTTTTTAGCGCTTGCTGATGATTCTGGGGAATTCAATGATTATCCCTAGGGATGCGACAGCTACTACTTGACTATCAAATATTTACTGAAAGAGCGCCAAAGACGACCATATTATACGACTTTCTTTGGGCTTTCATGGTAAAATTGATCATTATTTTTACTCATTCATTAATTTATATTGAATATACTTGTGATTTTTTTTTTTGCTTGCTTTCTGTTTATAATTTTTAGGCTTGGGCATGTGAAGCCATTCGTTCCTTTCGAAAGCATTTTAAGGATTACCCGGATAAGGTTTCTCATCCAAGGATCCTTAGGTGGTTGGCTGCAGTAGAGAGGGACAAAAAAATATTAATGAGGCTGATCTCTTTAACCGTACGGATGATGCAGTACATATTCTTTCAACTAAAATAATTTTCTTCAAAGAAATATATTGAAACAGATGTTCCATCTGTCGCGACAGATGGGTCATCTATTGCAACAGATTACCCGTCAACTGCAGCAGGTGCAACAGATGGGTAATCTGTTGCGATAGATGATCCATATTTCACAACAGATTAACTATATGTTGCTCTGGTCTCTAAACCCTACTCAACATATTACCCATCTACTAGAAATTATGCAGCAGATGGGCAATCTGATGCAATATATTATCAATCTATTTCAATATATAGATCAACTGTTGTGGTAGCTAGATCGTCTGTTGCATAAGTTGGCTATGTTAAGATAACCCAAGCTGGGGATGACTTCTTTTTTTACTCTGGGTCTTGTTGATACAAAAGAAGACCCAACGGTGAAGTTAATAAAGAGGAAATTGGATGGAGCAACATCCATAAGAAGAGCAGTTAGACAAGGTCAGCCTAATATTGAAGCTCTTCACGACCAACCTCAAACTGCAACAGATCCGGGTGCTTCTTCTGGGGGTATTGCTGGTGGAGTTGTTTGTGATAGTGGCAGTTATCCTGCTGCTAGTCATGATTAGGAGTATGTTAGTGTTCAGCAAAAAATAAATATGTTTGAAAATACCCCTTGTACAGGTCCTCCCCCTCACCCCTACACCGGTCCCTCCCACCCTTACAGTGGTTTCTCTCACCCTTTCTCACCTTCTTGTTCTCATTGCAAATGTAAAGTGTGCAAGGATAGAGAGGATAAACTTCTTGAAAAGCTAAAGGCTATTGCTGAAGCTGCTGAAGAGTTGAAATCCAGGAGGAGTGTCATACCATCCAACGAGGTGAGGGAGCCACGCACTCCTACAGTGGAGGTTAGAAGGAAGAGAAGAAAAATTAGACAAATTCTCTCCATTCTGAAATCAGCAAAAGTTGCAACTCCCCCCGCTCAAATAGTTGTTGAAGTTCAGGGGCTGCTGAAGAAGGTGGACATATTCACGACACTTGGAAAAGAGAAGAAGAAAGAACTGGAAGAATTCATCTAGATAAAAGTTAAAAAAGAATACACCATGTATTCATTTGCCGCCAAAGACTTCTCGAATATGACAAATATGTGCGAGTGGTACGAGGACAAGGTAAGTTTACTTTTGCTAACCTACCCTTCCAATCTACTCCATGGAGAAGAATCTACGTAGAAAATGTGTAATCTGTTGCAAAACTTGGTATTTTTTTGCAACATAATACACATCTGTTACATAAGTTGCGTTGGCTGGGTAATCTATGAACTGATTCAGAGAACCCTCTGCATCGGACTCTTTTGACTGTGTTTTTATTCTTTACAATTACTAACCTATTTAAAAATTATCTTCTTATACCACAGTATATTGATGAAATTCTCTGAGTCGTGAGGGGCAGGCAGTTAGCATACCCGGATGCTTATGATGCTGCCGATAGGATAATGGACCTCAACTTCTACAATAATTTCAAGGATAGGTACACTAAACTATGTAAGATAGCTGATTCCGATGGCCCGAGATTTGATTAGTTAGTTTCTATAATCCAATGGGATGAAGAAGTGATTAAATATGTTAGAGGGAGGAGGCCATATCCATACGACAAGAGCTGGACCAAGGCAAAGAGAATCCTTGCAGTCATGAACGTGGATGTCACACATTTTCTCACTATTAAGATACTACTATACGAGGGAAATATTAAGGTTTATGACTGCAACTTACCTGTCTTCAGCGAGAAGACATTTTTAACCTACATGCAACAACTCTTGAAGTTGTAGCCCAAGTTGTTGACGCAGAGTAAGCTGATGGATCATTTGCCAGCTGAAGTCTTGGCAAAGGAATCATGGGATTTTGAAGGTAAAAATAAGATCATCCAGATCCTAAGAAATACAACTGGTGCAGCGTGCGGGCCATACTCACTTGCATACATCGAGTGTTTGCTGACCGGCACACAAATAACCGGTGTGTGCGTCACCGTTGTGGGAAATATGCAATGGGTATGGGAATATGGGATACTAACTAAATGGTTGGAGCCCGTGTATAAAAAAGAACATATACAAAGACAGAGACGAACACGATAACAAATTTTCATTTCAAGCCAATTCACTTTACATGTAGTGGCAATAATTTTTATGTCTGGCCAAGTTGAATTTTTATAATACAACATATTTTATATCTGTCATAACATATATAGTACCTATTGTGACAAATTGATTTTCTTTTGGAATAGGTTGGTCATTTGTTGCGTTATGCAGATGTTCCCAGTTTGTCTGTCGCAACAGATATACGATCTGTTGCAACATATAACTTATCTGTTGCAACTGATCGATAATCTGTTGGAGCAAATAAAAAAATTAGGAAGACTTGTTATATAATTTCCAACAGATGACCTATGTGTTGCATATCATGTTGCAATATATGTCTAAAGCTGTCTAATAAGATATGTCGTCTGTTGCAGCAGATGTATTATCTGTTGCGATATTTGAATCTAGTACTCCATTTCAATTAACATGTTTAAAACTAAGGAATAATTATATTCATAGACAGAATAAAATAAATCGAAGCCTTCAGAAATTACATGAAATAACTCAACAAATAAATGAAATATAAAAAAAATCACTATGGGTACAAACGATCTACTCTACAAATAAATTAACAAGTTAGACCAAGGAGGATAGGTTATTACATTGACGAACTCATGCTATACAAATCTAATCAATATGGAAAAGTTGTTCTTCATTCGGTGCTACGGAATTTAGCTTTGGTCATTGTGGATCTTTAAAATCTGTTGCGTATGGCTTCTGAGCTTTTGCTTCTCCGTATTTCCATAAAAGAGCAGCAAATCTTGTGCGGAGTAATCCGACATCAAGTCCATCATTTGGTACTTATAATCCATCGCTCAAATACTCGGCATAGGCAGCAACAAAAGGACCATAATCCCTGTGTTATAAAAAACCAGATAATCCATATCTTGCAGTTCATGCAAGCGTTGTGAAATTTGTGAAATAAAACTAAATCATGACACTTAAACTTACAGGATACCAATGGTTTGTTGAGCAATTCCGTCAACATATTATACATTAAATAAATTAGCCATTTTATCCCAGTATGCTTCAATCATCGACCAATCAGTACGAACCTTTTGGTCCAAAAAGCCACTCATATCAAGGTAAGTAGGCAATATTTTGGACAGCTTTTGTATCTCAGACGACAGCCCTAAACATCTCCTTCACGACATCGAGTCATAAAATCGGATGCGCCTCTCTTTTAGAACGACGACAGCCAACACCCAATGGAATTCATCACCACAATTGATTGGGATGTACACTTCGTCGACCAAATTCCAAGGTAAGACAGCCGCAATGCTAAAACTTTTGATGATGTTGATTAAGCATTCCTCATTTCAAGAAACTTTCGGCTGATGTTAACAATACCTATGGTAGGCATTATTGATGTAAACTTTGTACAAATAATTGCCTGTTATGTATCTGTATTGTTCTTGTGTTTGCAACTTGGACTTCTTTCAGAGGTAGTAAACAATGACATCGGTGTGCTGCACATATTATTAAACATTTCAAATTACGTGACAAAAAAATCAATACTCAGATGTAATTAAATAAAGTATTAATTAATAGTAATATATATGACATTTAAACCTTATCATTCCAGCAAGTTTGGGGTTGTGACATCAAATAGAACCAATTCTTCATTCCGGGATGTGAAACAACAAAGTCGAAGATATCAAAACCAAGACTCGATTCGTTCACTTTATAGCGCTCGTTATTTTATTTTCTACATGGTGATTTATATGTGTTAATGTCAGGTTCTTACAACAAGAATTGTATAAACCAATATCTATAAAATTGATTTATGTACCTACCGGCATGATGCTTTAACAGTCCATCGGCAATCCATTCTGAATAGTCGTTGATCAACTGTGTTAGTTTTTTTGGAGCCTCGTCTGAGATGTTGAACCCTTCAAACGAGTAATTCTTCTGTTCTCCCAAACTGACAGGATCCATTTTTTATTCACCTTTGGAAGTAGTTGATGGATTATCAACTGTGATATTATGCTCTTCGACAGTAGCTGTGATATCCACCTAGAAAGCCAGAATTGTCAATGCTAAGTAGAGATATACACCAAATTTTTCATCGATTGCAACAGATGAGTCTTATGTTGCATCAGATGGATTATCTATTGGGACAAATTCAAATAGGTAAATCAGAGCAGTACAATAATTTCGAACAGATGACCCATCTGTTGCAACATAAGACTCATTTGTTGAAATAGATAACGAATCTGATACAACAGGTTAGACAGCAGTTGCAACAGATGTATATATCCGTTTGATAATTTTCAGCAGATGTAGCATCTATTAAAACAAATATGTGCCTGTTTGTTTTTTGGAACAGATGATGTACATTCACCTTCTTCAGTTCATGCTTCTTTTTTGTACCCTTTGCACACTGAACATCGGTGCAAGACAAAGACAGAGGCGTTGCAATCTTGAATTTTTTTATGATTGATGATGCCTTGGAAGTATCTTTTCTTCTCCTCTTAGCCGCCTTGATCTCTAGTGGAGTATCTGGATATGAAATCCTCTTTGATGGAATGACACCCCTCTTAGATGTTATTTCCTTTACAGAAGCAGTTAGTGCATTAATAACATTAATCACTCCATTGTGTTTCACCTTGCAGTCTTGACATTTGCTTGAATAACATTCGCTAGATGCGGCAAAATCTGGAGAAAAATCTCTACAACCATTATGATCATAATCATAATGGCTTGTTGTTTCAAAAACTATAAAAGGAACATCATTAGCTCCACCCTCCAAAATTATTTTTCTTGTGATGGTTGTTGCTCCAAATAATTATATTTTTATTCCATAAATGACCTTAGGGTCCGATAAAGTTTGCACAGACCTTAAAGTAAGAAAAAATGGCATCTTCAACTCTCGGTTGGTTGGAACAATCCACGGATGGAAAATCTAAAATAAATCGGTATATATATTAAGAATGATGATGAAATCATTTAATCATTAACTAAAACAAAAACTTGATTAGAATTGGACTTACTGCTTCCTTGGGGGGATTGAAAAGATCAAGAAATTTTGCATTTTTATCGGTTTTGGCCGACAACCATCTCAGAATTCTTGGACAGGAAACTTCTTCTTGGTAGTTCACTTGTTGTCTCAAATAAAGAATGACTTCAAATGACCAAGACTATAACATAACACTAATAAATCAAAAGCATTATTGAATAAAAAAATGATGAATCATATCATGATAAAAGAAATATTTACCATGAAGGCCCATGGAAAGCCATATAAGTTTACTGTTTTTGGCGTTAATGGAGTCAACAAATATTCACAGTCATTTTGAAGCTTTCATAACCCCAAGAATAGCTGTTAAATGCCTCAAGATCCTCGGAGAGATTTATTAAATCGAGGCTTATGTTGTTGTTAACGTCTCTCACCCAAAGAACATTATGTACAAACCAAACCAAGAACAATGATTGTTTGTGCTTCTTTGAAAGTCCTTTACCTTTCAACGCTTCTATCAGATTTTTATTTTTGAAGCTTGGACCAACAATGGACACCAGGTCATCACGATCACTTGACTTGCCTTTTCCTTTTTTGGGTGAGCCGGATGTTTTTTTTTGGGTCAGAGTAGGTATAACTTAAGAAGGAGAAGGAGGATAATATTTTAGTCCGGTAACTATGGCAAACTCCTTCCAACCAAAACAAACAGGCATGCCATAGTAATTTATCCACACCTTATCCATCTTATCTTTATTTTAATATATAAACCTGCGCTTGAGAAAATCATCTACTATTTTCATCTAAAAACGAGCATTGTTGTCCTCCGACAAATCAAGATATTACCCAAAGCAGCTTTCCCTGAAATAAGAATCCAATTTTTGTTCTCGAAGTATTTTTCTTAAGGCGTCGAAAGATTTTCCCATGACTGACTTAACCACGAGATCACCCGTTAAATCTGTGGCACCATCGCACTGCATTCTCACAGGATAACGATCAATGCTGAAGGTTTTGACCAATTCTTCGGCGGAAGGGCTATTAGCATTTGGATCATCTCTTTTGGAAGATTCCTCCTCCCCATGTTCATTATCTTCTGCTCCTAATTAAGATAACGCTTGTAAAGTAAGCTCATAGAGTGGTGGATGTAGCTGAGCTGCTGCACTTGTTCCTTTACTTGGACTTAATTCGATTTCTTTTCTTTTGGGAGCCATGTTATCTTAAATTAACAGGAACATAACATAGATTATAATCGATTAATGCATAACAATAATATAACAGTTCCAACAGACAACTAATCTGTTGCAACGGGTGAGTAATCTGTGGGAACCATCAAAACAACACTAATCTATTGCACCTGGTATTTTATCTGATGCAACATATAACTGACCCGTTGCAATGGATGAGTAATCTGTTGGAAACCATAAAAATAGATCACTAATCTATTGCACCAGGTATTTTATCTATTGCAACATATAATCGACCTGTTGCAATAGATGAGTAAACCATTGGAAAGAATAAAAACAGATCACTAATCTGTTGTACCAGGTATGTTATCTGTTGCAACATATAACCGACCTATTGCAACAGATGAGTAAACCATTAGAAAGAATAAAAAAATGCCTAATCTATTTCAAAATGAAGAGTAAATAGAAGAGTAGTCTGTCGCAACAGATGAATGATCTGTTAGATTATTCACCTATTACATCAGATTTTTATAGTTGCATCAGATTTTCATCTATTGCATTAGATTTTCATCTGTTGCATCATATGTTTCATCTGTTACATCAGATGTTTCATCTATTGCAATACCATTTTTACCAAGACAAATAACAAATTAACCCAGTAACACCAACACATCACACACACACACACACTAAGAACATCAACTGTGATAAAAAATCAACAACAAATTTGAATCAACAGTACGAAAACAAGAAGAAGAAATCCCAAAAATTAGGATTTTATTCAGTCCACATTTCAATACTAGAAGAGTAGTTGGCTCAATTTCCTCTGTTTCTTCATAAATTTTTACCTGTGAAAAATAAAATGGGACGACGAAGAACTCGAAGTTGTTGTCGCCGGAGAAGTCTTCACGTCGATTAACGGTTGAAAGTTGAAAAATAACTCGCCCGACTATTTATCGCCGGAGGTTGAAGGAAGAAATTTTGCAGAACTGTTGGTTGGGAGAGAGTTGAGAGAAACTGGAGAGAGAGTGGTTGATTTGGATTGAAGAGGGGTGTGGGTTGGGTTGATTTGTATTTTTGAAAAGATTAGAAAGTTTTGAAAATATTAATCAAGTCCATAATTAATTTAATCAAGTTTCCTAATGATGTTTGATCCTTTAAGTTGATCAATGTCACCAATCCTTCATTCAAAACTTAAAAGACACCTTTCCTTCAATTTTCTCGAGTACATGGGCTTTATAGAATATTTATTTTTTATGGCTTTTTAAATTCATTTAATTGTTAGATAATGTATTAAATTTTCTAGAAAATTTCAAAAAAAAAAGAAGAAAAAAGATAAATAGGAATGGAGGCCATAGAGAGTGCCACATCATCCTTGTCTTGTTTCTCCTTATATATATATATATATATATATATATATATATATATATATATATATATATATATATTGATTTCAAATTAATATCATTTTACCAAATTTTAAATTTCAATTGTTGCATTTAGTTGACAATTATTCAATCAAAAAGATTATAAATTTTGTTTTGAGTTATTTTTTTTTTGGTAATAAAATGTTAAAATACTCTCAAATTGTATATGAAAAGAATTCCCTCTTTAATACACTACTTGAAAGAAATATTTTGAAAGAAAAAATGAGTTGAAGAATGATCAAGGGTATTAAAGTAATTCCACAATATAAATTCATCATCCAAAATCTATCTCTTTCATGGGTCCCATTTCTCATTCAATCTTTTCTTTCTTCTTTAAAATGCACTACTTCTCACTTCTCACCTTAGCCATATAACCCAAAAGAAAATTCTCAAGATAATCTACAATTTAATGTTTATTATATTATTTCAAATTAATATCATTTTAAAAAGTTTTAAGTTTCAATTGTTTCATTTAGTTGACAATTATTTAATCAAAAAGAATATAAATTTTGTTTCAAGTTATTTTTTTGTAATAAAATGTTAAAATACTCTCAAATTGTATATGAAAAGACCTCCCTCTTTAATACACTACTTGAAAAATTTTAAAAAACATATAGTCATTTCATATATGTAGGAGTATACTTCTTTTATTATATAGGAGTATACTTCTTCATCTATGATCAAACTTAGTTTGATACTTTTTCTGATTCACTACAAATTCAATGTTACATAAATTCAAAATATCTGAATGAGATAAGCATGCATCACCACCTCCCCCCCCCCCGAACTCAACTCTAAGTTGCTACGACACACTCCATCTTCACAGGGTCCTATAACTCCCCTCCCTCCAGAACTCAATTTTAGCATACTTTCGTCACCCTTTTGTGCATAATGATACCTTTATTACATGGAATGGAGTCCACATCAAAGGTGCCACGTAAAAAGGTTGACAAAAGGTGTCACATCAGCTAAAAAGATTGACAAAAATATGCTAAAATTTGGTGAAGTTGGAGTGTATCGTAGCAAATTTGGTCATAGTTAAGGGGGCACTAGATGCTTTACTCTACATGAATATATAATAAAGAATTCTTCCTATAAATAAAGAAATGAAACGAGAGAAAAGTATAAAAGATAATTAATTTCTATTATAAAGAAACTAAAAAATTTAAAACAATTGAAAATACTAAAGGAGTATACCTAAATATTTTAAATTTAATAAGATATTATGTTACAAATAATATTTTTATGACAGTTGAATCAATTTTTAAATTTAGTGGTGTACAATCTGTTTAAAAATAAAATAAAAAGTTTAAAACCTATATAATAATACTATAAATTGGGTAAAAAAATTAATATACTGTTACTTATCATGTAAAGAGTCAAATTTGATAAGTATTATTACAAAGTGACTGAGAATTCTGAGATATTACTAAGATCTTAGAAAAAATCAAAATAAATAAACACAATGAAAAAGAAAAATAATATATGAAAATGTGCCTTTGTTTGTCATAACACTAAAAGTATATTTATACTTTTTTTCTTTGTAAAAGGTTTAAGATGTTTAATTGACAATAAATCATGAAATATTAGTAAATAAGAAAAAATACTGGGCCCATGCATAGCACGGGTATACATAATCTAATATATTAAGTAGTACTAGTTTTTTGTTGTCAGATCAGAGGTCAGAGAGAGCCGCCAAATCTTGCTCTCTCCAATATTCATACAACAATAACAACATACCTAGTATATTCCCACCAAGTAGGGTCTGGGGAGGGTAAGTGTACAAAGTTCATACCACAACCTCAGATGTGAGATAGAGAGGTTGTTTTTGATACTCCCGACTCAAAAAAAAAAACAATCCAGATAAGGAATAGTAAAAGGACAAGATACAATAGCAATCAATGCCAATAATACCATACACAAGATACACTAAGTAATACAACAAAAGATACAACATCCTAAACTCATACTAACCATCTACCCTAATCCGCCTCCTCCACAACTTCCCATCTAGGGTTATGTCTTGGGTAAGCTGGAGTTGCTCCATATCATATCTAATCACCTTCCTTTAATAATATTTCTTCGGTCTAGCTTTACCTAGCTTGAAATCATCCATAGTCAACCTCTCACACCTCCGCACTGGGGCATCCGTGCCCCTCCTCATCATATGACCGAACCATCTCAACCTCGCTACCCTCATCTTGGTTTCCACCAAAATAACTCCCACCTTATAACGAATAACCTCATTTTTAATTCTATCTTTTCTAGTACACCCTCACATGCACCGAAGCATTCTCATCTCTGCCACCTTTATCTTCTCGATATGAGCCTTCATAACAGGCCAACACTCTGCCCCATACAACAAAGCTGGTCTAACCACCACTCTGTAGAACTTGCCTTTTAAATTTAGAAGGTACCTTTTTGTCACACAAGATTCTGAAGTCAAGCCTTCATTTCATCCAATATTCATATAAAATAAAAATACCATTTGAAATTTATGACCATGAGATTTGTGTTACGATAAATTACTTCCATCGTTTCAATTTCTTTGTATTACTTTTTTTAGTTTGTTTTTAGAACACATGTTTTTTTTTTTTAACTTTTCTATAATTTCCACTTATTATATGATAGACATATTTAAGATCATAAAACTAAAAAATATTTTAATACATTTTATATATTTTTAATATTACAATATCTAATTTTTTTCAACTTTGTTTCAAGTTAGAAATAGACAAATAAATTAAAACAAATGATGTATATTGTTAAGGGAAAAATATAAAGTTTAAAATCAAATTATTTACAATATAAAAAAATCACATTCTTCTAGAAGTGACCAACAAAATGGAGTAATATTTTATGTGCATTTGAAAAGTCCATATGTTATTTGGATCGATTATTGGTCAAATAAAAAATTAAATCAATTTTTAAATTTCTAAAATTAAATCAAATTAAATAAAATAAAAAATAACCATCAGTTTGATTTTTGCTGGGTTGGTTCAATTTTTTCTACTTATAACTAGCTAATGATACAAAATGAAATTTTAAAAACACAAATACAGTTCGACATATTAGTTTCATCTGAGTGTTGTACCTCAACCTTGAAAGTAAGCTAACAACTCTGTAGAAAAGCTTCCCTTCTCACCTCAAGTCCTTCATCATAACATTTGCACATAGCCACAAGCAACAATTTAAATTGATAGACACCGTCTGAACACTTTTCTTAAAAAATATTTAGAAATTATATATAAGAAAATGATATAATAAATCAACCCAAATGTCACGACACAAAAATGAGGTGATGATGGTACTTGTCGCGGCGTACCTTGACAAGTAAGCCTATCACCCAAACTGATATGAAAAAAAGAAAAGATAGAAATATCCCACGGTAAGGCTTCTAGAATGAAGCCGAACCATATAAGTAATCATAACAATGTAGAAAGAACTTATCCAAAATACCAATCATGCCCAAAACCAGGTGTTAATAGTGTAAGAACTACTAATACAATCCAAGAGTCAAATGCATAAAAAAAATAACCATAAAGGAATAATAACTGTCTCCGAATACTAATAAAGACATAACAACTATAGAAAGATAGGGGAGAACTTCGGATGCATGAATGTTCAACGGCTACCTTGGAAGCTCCAACAATCGTCCGAGTCAATCAAGCTGAGGCACACTAGAGCTAAGACCTGCACTGAAAGGGTGCAGTAGGCATGAGTGCGGTGTACTTGTACTCAGTAGGTATCATAGGCCGACCAAGCAAAGTAGTAAATAAAGCATAAAAAATATACACTAAGGGCATGCCACCTGCAATCAGAAAATATCCCACAACGGTAGCCCACACCGCTTGCACTAACAGTTCTAATATATCTCACATATATTACAACAACACACCAAGGTATAGAACATAAGTATACATTATGTCACATATAAATACAATATCATCAAATACAAGTAAAGGAAGGTAAGACAAATACATAGATGACAAGTCAATAAGGCAATACAACACAACATAAACACAATAAAGTAAGTGCAATGTATATGATGATGATGATGATGCACGAGGTCGTCGCACAACCCCTGGGATTGTCGCACAATCCCCGTATACACCTACGAAACTAAAGCTTCCCGACGTAGGACCCATGGGGGGTTCGTCAACCCATATACAATCCACATATCTCATATATCCTTTCCGGTACATCCCTCGAAAAGGGTTTTATAAGGTGTTATAATATTTTTAAAAAAAAGTATTTCCAGTGTTTCTCAGATGTTGCCACAATGGTACCAATGTTTCATGAATGAGTATGATATGAAGATGTAATGATCACAACCAATCACAATGAGTATTTCCACAACCAATCACATGATATATTTCCACAACCAACCACAATGATACATTACCACAACCACATGAGCCAATATCCACTTATTATTTTTATTTCATACATGAATTTTCACATGTCTCATATGCCAATAAAGTATGAATATAATCACAATACACCAATGGTACCACATTAAACAACCTAATACAATTATTCACATGTATTCAAGGCTATCAATATCACATAGGACCCCACACGGTCAAACATATCACATAATATCTCAATTTCGACAATTACATCACATATAGGGCCCCACACGGGCACAACACATAGATAGCCATTTTTCAAGATTAGTTTCCAACCTTAACATGCATTTTGTGCCATCATTTACTACCCAACCCAGTTTGAAGAATTAAGTCATAACCTATCTCGAAAGTCAAAACCAGTCTGCTACACTTGAATCCGCGACCTTACTTTCACGAATAATTTCGAACTCCACTAAAAATATCAAATATGAAATCTATGCGTCAAGACAAAACCAACGACACCCATATTGACTACTTTTGGTTCGGGGTCAAAACGGACCCCCAAAATGAGTTTCGAAAAAAGAAAGGCAAAATCAAAACTTTACTTCAAAAATATATTTTTCATATTTTTAGGAACCTACAGCTGCAAACTCAAGTTAAATCGAGTAAAAAACGGAGTTCAAATCGAAGAAAACCCATTTTTGAGCTTTACCGGGTAAAGATCTTTGAAATCCGGGTTAGAATCAAGAATCAGAGTTTTTTTGGAGGTTAAATTGATGAAAAACTAGTAATTATAAGATAAAAATATTATTTAAGTGAAATGAGTGAAATTTGGATTTAAAATCATGTCATAAGATTTTTAGGATTTTGGAGAATTTATTAAGAAAATGGGTGAATTCTTACTTTAAATCCGTAATAAAACCAAGAAATAGATGATAAACTAGCTTCCCAAGCTCCCACAAGCTTCACTTTGAAGCTCCCAAACTATTTAGAGTTTAACTCTCAGGACGCAAGATGAAAAATGAACAAAATAGGTCAAAAAGGGTGAAAAAGCTGTTTATATTGCAGAAAATCTGCAATATAACTGCTGTTTTTTTTTTCTTAAGTTGAAACGGATTTCGATGGGGTGCCCGAAATTCGTTCGGTGTTCGATATACACAAACGAACTATGCAACCATACTAAATTCGGTGTTCCAGACGCGATGACGATATTAGATTTTCATAAAAACATCGTTTTCATAAAGTTGATCCCTGAAACCCGAAATTATAATTTTCCAAACCGAGGGTTGAAATGAGATTTAAAAGACGTAAAATTATACCAAATATCCTAACACCCTAAAATCGATATTTTGGATCTGCTGACGAAGTCGGATTTTTCATCCGAGGTCGTTTCGATCAAATGTGGTCCCACACCCATATTTTCTATTTTCTAACTTTTCGACCAATAGGTCGAAATGAGCTCGGGTGCACCGAGACCCAAACCAAAGGTATAACTAGCCTAAAATTGATATTCTGGAGCTACTGGTGCAGTCCGTTCAGCCATCCGTTACACGGATCAAAAGATATCCACATAAATCCAAAATAAGGCTCTCAAAGCCATAAAAAACCACAATATTGCATAAATGATACCAAAATGCATCGAAAATCATGTCAATCACTTCTACACCCCAGAAATATCAGAATGTAACTACGAGGAGTGGTAAAACAGTCAAATCACATAAAATCACAATTTCACATATTTTATCAAATTTTCATGTTGTTACACCAAAGGTAAACAAATATTCTTGCTCAATAGGATAAAAAAAAAGTCAAAACAAGTGATTATCTATAGTCTAATAAAATTCAGCCGTGGATTTTCGTACATAAAAAGATATTAGTTTTACAACTCGTATCATTTGTCAATCAAAATGCGAAAATCATTTAGAATCTCATAAGGTACTGCCAATTAGATGGCTACATATGATTGGAAGTGCTATGGATAAAGTTAAGTTCACAATTTAAAATTTAAAATGTAACAAACAGTTTATACACACACACACACACACACACACACACACACACACATATATATGATTTATTAGATCTCTATTTTGTCGACCTTTCAGAGTAAAATCTAAACCAAATTAAATATCAATATTTAAATTGATTTGGTTTGATTCACGGTTCAATTTAGTTTTAATAAAATTGTAAACACTCCTACTCGTCACTAATATATTAAAAAAGTGATGTTGTAAAATTATTTTTATTGTTTATTAATTCTTAAGCCAGGTGTCAAATTAATAATGGATAAATAAATATTGACAAAACAAGTAAAAGTAATTCCAACATACTTGTACCTTTGAGATCACCTTTCACAAGCAATCCTATATCAAATTAGTCAGGAAATTACATGGTATAGCCTCAATAGTGGGTGACTTTAGATTTTTGACCCTCATAAGAAAAGTCTTTAAAAATTAGTTTTCTCTCATTTTTAAATATAGTACAAGTATATTTTTGTCCCTCTACACCTCAAATTTTTTTAAACTTTTCATACTCACTTGTCTCTCAAATTTTACTTTTAGTTTTATTATTTTCACTTTCTTATTTATTTTTATTTTTATTTTCATGTTTTAATTCATTTGTCTCAACCTTTATTTTTTTCTCTTTTTTTCTCAAACAATATCTATTTCTTCATTTTTTTTTCTTTTTTAATTCATTTGTCTCAACCTTTATTTTTTTTTATTTTTAATTTTTATCATTTCTCTTTTTTTTTTCTCATTTTTCTCAAACTTTATTTTTATTTTTTTTCCTCTCATTTTTGTTTTTCTCAATTTTTTTTAATTCTTCGCTTTTTTCTTAACCTTTATTTTTTTTGTCTTTTTTTTCAATCTCTTTTCTTTATTCCTCTATTTTGTTTGTTCTCTGTTTTCTTTTTTTTTCTCAACTTCTATTATATTTTGCTAATAAATAAAAAAATGGATAATCTGTAAATGGATCTTCTTTTTTTGACATCAAAGAAAATTTAAGGGCATGGATTGTTGTTAGGAAGTTCTTTGGAATAAATTTTGCCTCAAAGGAAAAAATTATATAACAACTCATAAATCAATGCACACTATGATAGTGTCAAGTCTTGCTTGTGGAGCATAACTTGTTATTTGGAAATTGTCGAGTTGAGTCTTGCTTTTAAGGCAAGAATTATAAAACATCACATAAATCAAGAAACAATGTGGTAATGTCAATACTTGTTCATTGGGTGTAACTTGTTCTTTGGAGAGGTTCTTGGACTAAGTCTTGCCTTAGAGGTAAGACTAATAAAGCATTACATAAATCAAGACACAATATGATAGTGTCAACTCTTGTCCACGTGGCGTAACTTGTCGGCTAAGTCTTGCCTCTACGGCAAGAGTTATAGAATATCTCATAAATCAAGACATGATGTGGTAGCGTCAACTCTTGTCCATGTGGCGTAACTTGGTAGCTAAGTCTTGCCTCTACGGCAAGAGTTATAGAATATCTCAAAAATCAAGATACGATGTGGTAGTGTCAACTCTTGCCCATTGGGAATAACTTATTGTTTGAAAATCCTTGGACTAATTTGTTCCTCTAAGGCAAGAGTTATACAGCATCTCACAAATCAATACATAACGTGATAGTATCAACTCTTACCTTTGGGGAATAACTTATTATTTAAAAGTCCTTGATTTATAAAATATCTCATAAATCACACAATATGGTAGTGTAAAATTTTGCCCATGGAGCGTAACTTATTATTTAAAAGTCCTTGGGATAAGTTTTGCCTCTAAGGCAAGAGCTATAAAACATCTCATAAATCAAAATATAATGCGATAGTGCCAACACTTACCCATGGGGCGTAACCTTTTGTTTGAAAGTGTCACGACCCAAAAACGAGGGTCATGATGGCACTTATCGCGACGTACCTTGACAAGTAAGCCTATAACCCAAACTGATACAAAAAGAGAAAAAGACAAAAATATCCCAAGGTAAGGCTTCTAGAAACAAACCAAACCATAATAGTAATCATAATAATGCGGAAAGAACTTATCCAAAATACCACTCATGCCTAAAACCAGGTGTCAATAGTGTAAGAACTACTAATACAATATAAGAGTCAAATACATCAGAAAAATAGCCACAAAGAAATAATAATTGTCTCTGAATACTAATAAAGACATAACTACTATAGAAATATTGAGGTGAACTTCGGAAGCATGAATGTCCAACCGCTATATTGGAAGCTCCAACAATCACCCGAGTCAATCAAGTTGAGGCACACTCGAGCTAGGACTTGCACCAAAAGGACACAATGGGCATGAGTATGGTCCACTTATACTCAGTAGGTATCATAGACTGACCAAGCAAAGTAGTAAATAAAGCATACAAAATATACACTAAGGGCACATCACCTGTAATCAGAAAATGTCCCACAATGGTAGCCCACACCGCTTGTACTAACAGTTCTAATATATCTCATATATATTGCAACTTCACACCAAGATAGAACAAAAGTACGTATTATATCACATATAAAAAAAACAAGGGGAACATAAATATACAAGTAAAAGAAAACACGATAAATACATAGATAACAAGTCAATATACCAATACAATACAACATAATACAATAAAGTAAGTGCAATGTATGCAGACTAGTAAGAACCAACCATTATCACGGTCGAATGCATCATCCTTGACCTTGAGGACAAGGTCAATTTCAAGCGGGAAGGATTGTAATGACCCAAAGTTGTTATGTCTGCATGCGCCAATTGAATAATCGTGAAAAAGAGAAATGGGTCAGCAGATATTTTACAAGGAACGGTGGAGATAATAATAAAATCTCCCAATTATTAAGGCATCCAGATCAGCACCAACTCAACCGATTCTATAAATAGCCTTAACAAAAATTGGGATAGGCAGTTATGAATTTGACCAGAATTCTCCTTGTCTAATCTTCTAGAACCTTCTTCTTTCTCTTCTACTCTATCTTCTCCTTCATTACTTCATTCTAAGATTTACTACATGTATCCATGGTGGAAGTTGTAGATTCATAGTGAAGTATAGCTTAGTATTTCCTTATTCATTGATTTTAATCGTTGGTTGTTATCAATAAAACTCCGTTCCATTATAAATTCGAATTCACAATTCCAATTGAGTTAGTTACATTACATGTAATAATTTTTTCTTCTCAAATCAGTGGTGCGAATAAACTTAAGGTTTTTCTTCCTTGTACATTTATGTTTTGGTCCCATTTGTTTCTTTAAGACCAAATCCATGATGAAAGGTTAGCGTCTTTTTGTTTGTGGATTCTATGGTTTTGTTCAATGTTCTCTATTTTTGTATGGATTTTAGAGGAAATATTTAAATTGGTGTGTGTTTACAGGTAAGAGGGAATTTGAGAATGAAAGTGACAAGTTATTGAGTAGAAAGTGGCAGAAAAAACATGAGAAAAACAAGAGCTATACAAAGAAGAAGAATAAACAAGAAACCAGTTCCTCTGTCTATTGATCAAAGAGGGTAATACATGCATGAATTTAACTGTTTATTTTTTATTCTAGTATTGGTTGTTGTAGCACCTACATATGTAGTCATAAAATAGGCTCCCATTCTTATTCTGTTATGCATCTGAAGAAACTTATTTAGTTGTCTGTAAAGAATAATGGAGCCTACTAAAGCACACAAACTGACTCTTTCCAAGAATGGAAAATTGGCCAGCAGTTCGGATGAGGATGAAGTAATACCTCTTAACCAAATCTAGTATATTTTGGCTAGTGATGTAAGTAACTTTGCTTCTATTGGTGAATCGGAAAAGGTTGTTTCAACTTCAAGTAAGAATGATCATGATTCTAGCTCTGAGGAAGGCGTACCTTTAGCAAGAAACCTCCTGTTAATGGTTCTGCTGCAGTTCTTAAGAGAAATGTGTCAAGTGATGGATCTTGTTATGACTATGATCGCATCTCTGCAGAGGAGAATGTTGTTGTTAAGAAAGGCCTGCCTAGCTAAGAGTGAAGTGATGGATCTAGTTCTTAGGATGGTAACACTTCTTATTCGAAGGATGTTGTTGCTAATAAGATGCCTTTTTTTCCTCTGCAAAGGAAGACTCTTGCGATGAGTCAGGTGATAGAACTAGTTCTGAGGATGGTAGCACCTTCGGGGAGGAGGATGTTGTTGCTAAGAAAGCGCCTGCTGCTGCCTCTCAAAAGGAAGAATCGAGTGAGAAGTCCAGTTATGCTGATGATGTAAGGGCATATGTTACGTGATATATGAAAATGTTGTCCCTTTACAACTGAGTTGATGAAATAGATGCTATCTTGATGTATATATTTTAATAGTGTTACTCGATGCTATAATTGATTTTTGCTTTGACAAGAACCGGTTGCTGCTTAACCAACAAAAGTGAAAAAGACTAGTGATAGCTTTGAAGAAATGGACTCTGATGAAGATGGTTCTGATGCTAACAAGGTTTGACTACTTCATCTCTGTCCTCGTTCTATCTCATTGAGTATATTATTTACTTAATTGAGTATCTTACATGAATTTTCTATATCTTTTCTGATTTGTTGCTTGCATTTCTATGTTGTCTAATTATTCCCCCTTTTTAGGAAAACACTGTTGTTGTATCTAAATAGAAGATAGAGTCTAGCGGCGACAGCTGTGATGAAGAGGTAGGCCGACAGCTGTGATGAATAGGTAGACTGGAAAAATCTCCATCTCCTACTTCTAATTGTTTTTGTACTTTGACAAGTTTCCATCATTTTCCTTTTAATTGTATTTTAAATGTTCTTACTTGGCAATAAAATGTTCCTACTTTGAGCAATGTTTCATCTTAAAATGTTGTTTTCAAAATGCTGTAAAAGACCCCTATTATTGAGAGCCTTCACTATAACTTGCTAGAATGAAAATACTAGCTCATTATCCCAAGGTGGTGTGCTAAGATTTATCTCCCGGTTATTACTTGACTACTTGAGATCCATGCTTTTTAGTTACGCTGAGCCTTTATTAATCTGTGGTTGAAGGACTAGATCCTTCTGAATCTTGAATTGAGCAGTGTAATAATTTACTTTGTAATGCATAACTGTTGAATTTTGAGTTTTGTTGGTTGAGGTAATGTGATGTTCTGTTGAGTCGATAATTTTGGACTGATGTTCAACTTAAGTCTATGGCCAAAATTTTTTTGAGGAATTTATGTGGTAATTTCTATATCTGTTGGCCAAATCTTTTCCTCTTTTGTTTATTCTGTCTCCAATCACCAGTCACGACCAGGGTCTTTTTGGAAGCAACAAGTTCAGCTATAGTTTGTTTCTGTTGGTTTCAAACCGTTAAAGGGAAACAACACAGGAATTCAATAGTCAAACGTTGGCCGCTGAAACAGAGATGGAAGTTTAAAGAAGAGAAAATGCAGAGCGATAGAGAGGGATTAATTTCTTGTCGAAAGACCGTCAATTATTGATCATCAACTTAGCAACTTAAATAGATGCTATTACAACTAAAAATAGTACAAAGAAACAACCTACTTCTACCAAAATTAAGACAACTAATTAGTTTTGTACCAATGATAGAACTCCTAAATTAACTAGGATTGTAAGTAAAAAAGCTGGAGAAAAAAAATAGAGAAAGACGTGCATATTCCTAAAGCAACTCTCAACACTCCTCCTTGCTTTATGAAATGCAAACTCCAATTTTCTGTCTGAGAAGCTCGAATTTGCTGACAGGTAAAGGTTTAGTGAATATATCAGCCCATTGTTCTTCCTTCTTGCAGTAGATAAGAATCACATCTCCATTTTTTTGAACCTCTCTTAGGAAGAAAAACTTGATATTGAAGTGCTTAGATTTTCCATGAAACACAGGATTGTGAGAGATAGCTATTGCTGCTTGGTTGTCCATGAACACTTCAATGCTTTCTATTGGTTCCATATGCAGATCAATTAGAATTTTCTTCAGCCACAATGCTTGATTTACCACAATTGTAGCTGCCACAAACTCAGCTTCGGCAGTAGATTGAGCCACAATGTCCTGTTTCTTACAACTCCATGAAAAAATCCCAGAACCAAGACTAAAATAGTGCCCTGAAGTACTCTTCGAGTCATCTTTGGAACCTCCCCAATCACTATCAGAGTACCCAAAAAGCTTCACAGGTTGAGTCCTTCGAAACATGACTCCATAAGTGATAGTTCCTTTGATGTATCGCACAATTCTTTTTGCTGCCTTCATATGTACTTCACTCGAACAATGCATGAACCTTGATAGAATACTTAAAGCATACAATATATCGGGTCTTGTTGCTGTAAGATACATTAAACACCCAATGAAACTTCTGAAATATGTTTCGTCCACCTTTTCGGCTCCATCATCTTTGCTTAGTTTCTCTTTTGGGTTCATGGGAGTATTCACCTCTTTGCAATTTTCCATTTTGAATTTCTTGAGAATTTCCTTCACGTACTTCTTCTGGCAAATGAAAAACTCATTTTTTCCCTGTGTAATCTCTATTCCAAGGAAATAAGTCATCAGACCAAGATCGAACATTTCAAAAGCTTGCATCATAGCCTGCTTGAACTCATCAATGAGCTTTGCGCTGTTTCCTGTAATTAAAAGGTCATCGACATATAGAGAAACAACAAGAATCCCACTGTTATTGCGTTAACATATAGTGTAAATTCCGAAATACTTTTCTCAAAATCGAGGCTATGTAAATAATCATTTATTCGACTATACCAAGCTCTTGGTGCCTGTTTTAGGCCAGAAAGAGCTTTATGTAGTCGTTAGACTTTCTTTTCTTTTACATCTACAACAAAACCTTCAGGTTGCTCGATATAGATTTCTTCTTCAAGAACTCCATTAAGAAATGCGGATTTGACATCTATCTGGTGCACTTTTCAGCCACGTTGTGCAGCAATAGTAATAAGCAACCTGATTGTGTCGAGCCTAGAAACTGGAGCAAACGTGTCAGAATAATCAACACCAAAAATTTGTGCATACCCCTTAACTATAAGTCTTGCCTTGAGCTTGTTAACAGAACCATCAACATTCAATTTTGTCCGGTAAACCCACTTCACACCAATGATCTTTCAATCTTGAGGCTTTTCCACAAGCTGCCAGGTTTTGTTCTTCTCAATCATTCCAAGTTCCTCCTCCATTGAGGCTTTCCACTTAGGATCTAAAACAACCTCTTCAAATCCAGAAGGCTCTAAAATGGCCACATTGCATCTCTGGTATATCTCAGAGAGCAACCTTGTTTCTCTCACAGGTTGATCATCAATGTCTTCATCGAAATTCGGTAGATTTCTTGTGATCTTCTTCTGATTAACCTTTTCCCAGACCCATTGCTCATTCTCCATAAAAAATACATCTCTACTTACCATATTTTTTTTAGTATAAGGCTAAAAAATCTTGTAAGCTTTAGAGATTGTACTGTAACCAATAAAGACTCCAGGTTCAGCTTTCTTGTCTAACTTGTCCCTCTTAACCTGCGGAATATGAGAGAAACACAAAAAACCAAAGATTTTTAAGTTTTTTAAGGACGACTTATAGCCATGCCACGCCTCAAAAGGTGTCTTGCTGTCAACTGCTTTGGTAGGCAATCTGTTCAGCAAAAAAGCAGCAGTGTTAGCTGCTTCTGCCCATAAATAATTTGGTAAGCCTTTCTCTTATAACAAACACCTCGACATTTCTATTATCGTCCTATTCTTCCTTTCACTGACTCCATTCTGTTGCGGAGTATATGGGGAAGTGAATTGATGCTCAATACCTGCATTTTCACAAAACTTTTCAAATCGATCAGATGTGTACTCAGTACCATTATCTGATCTAAGCGTTTGCATCCTGCAACCACTTTGATTTTCTACCAAAGCTTTGAATTTCCAGAATACTTCAGGTACTTTAGATTTGAATCTGAGAAAATAAATCCAACACATTCTTGTCATATCATCAATAAATGCTATAAAATATTTAATTCCATTAAGAGAAGCAGTTTTATGTGGTCTACACAAATCAGTATGGACTAACTGAAGCTTCTCCGATGCTCTCCAGGTTGCCTTGGCAAAAGGCATCCTGCTTTGCTTTCCAAATTGACATGTGTTGCAGCATGTGTGTTTTTCCTCCATGGATGGTAGTCCTTGAACCATATCTTTCTTCACTATGTGCAAGATCGCATTGTGATGAAAATGCCCGAGTCTCTTATGCCATACATCTTCTATCATCTCTTAGCTCGAATAGGCAACCGACTTTTCTTCCATTAGATCAAACGAATTTTTTTTTCCTCTCATCTTAACTTGGAAGATTTCTTGACCCTTTGGATCAAATATCACACACTTTTTGTCCCCAAAATTAAGCTTAAAACCATTCTCCAAAAGTTGTCCTACGCTCAATAAATTTTGATCAAGTTCTGGAATAAAAAGTACGTCTGAAATTAACTTTGTACCTGAACTGCTTTCAATAGCTACTGTTCCTTTTCCTTTGGCAGAAAGATAATCGCCATTACCGATTCTGACTTTAGAGATTTCGGAATTGTCTAAATATTTGAAAATCTCCTCATCATGAGTCATATGATTTGTACAACCGCTATCAATTAGCCAGGACTCGCTTGAGACGCTGCTTGTAAAACATGATGCGACAAAAAGTTAATCTTCTTCCTGTTCATTAACAACTCGAGCCTCTGCATCTTGTTGCTGAGTTTTGTTTTTACAGATGATCGCTTCATGCCCAAGATGATTACACTTAGTGCACTTAGCATCAGGCCTCTTCCAACACTTGAAAGGTGCATGTCCGAGCTTGCCGCAATGCTTACAAGGAGGGTAGTTTCTTTTGAAACCACCTGTTTTGTTTTTGTTGCTTTCCACTGCACCTTCTCCATCAGTTGGTTAGTACTTCTTCTTCTTCTTAGAACATCCATCATCGTGATGCTTGGCTGGTAAGGCACCTTCGACAGCTCCTCCTTGTCTCATAACACGCCGTTGTTCTTGCACTTGAAAAGCCTTTAAGAGCTCTGCAAGTGTTATCTTGGACAAGTCCTTAGTATTTTCTAAGGTTGTTATGGTAGCCTCAAATATTTTAGGTGCCGTTACTAGGATTTTCTCAACGATCCTTGAATCATTGAAAGCAGAACCCAACAATCTGATGCGATTTGCTAAATTAAGGAGTTTGTCAAAGTACTCCTTTATGGTTTCACTTTCTTTCATCCTTTGCAGCTCAAACTCACGTACCAGATTCAACACTTGCATCCCTCGAATCCTTTCATCTCCTTCATACACAGTTTTGAGATAATCCCATACCTTTTTTTCTAATTCAAGAGACATGATACAAGTGAAGATATTAGATTAAACTGCAGTAAATAAGCATGCCATTGCCTTTGATTTCCTAGTATTCTTCTCCTTGTGAGTTTTAATTTGCGCCACCGTGGGATTTTTCGGCAAGGGAGCTATCTCATATTCAGCTTCAACAGCTTCCCAGAGATCCAAAGCTTGCAGATATATCCACATTCTAACTGCCCAGATTTGATAACTTTCTCCATCAAAAGTTGGTGGTGCCATTGAAGAAAAATTTGCTTCTCCGTTCATGGTATCCACTGGATCAGATTGATGCAAACACTCATAGGTCCCTTAAGATTAAAGCTTTGATACCAATTGTTGGTTTCAAACCGTTAAAGGGAAACAACACAGGAATTCAATAGTCAAACGTTGGCCACTGAAACAGAGATGGAAGTTTAAAGAAGAGAAAACGCAAAGCGATAGAGAGGAATTAATTTCTTGTCGAAAGACCGTCAATTATTGATCATCGACTTAGCAACTTAAATAGATGCTATTACAACTAAAAATATGACAACGAAACAACCTACTTATACCAAAATTAAGACAACTAATTAGTTTCCTACCAATGATAGAACTCCTAAATTAGCTAGGATTGTAAGTAAAAAAGCTGGAGAAAAAAATAGAGAAAGACGTGCATATTCCTAAAGCAACTCTCAACAGTTTCTCTTTACTAAAGAATAGGTCTCGAAGAAAATTCATATGAGAGCTTTTGCAAATTGTTCTATTAGGGTGAAAAGAGTCCAACCATTTGTAGTCTTTGGCTTCGTAGCAAAGATCTTAATCAGTAACTTTTTGGTTCCACCACATGTATTTACACAAAGGTTTCACTCCATCCTTGAACACCTAATAACATAGTTAAGATAAGTGAATGTTCATTAATGATATTGAAAAATAATGACGATCTATCAACAGTCACGAAATACTCATTAATTGTTACTTGTGATACCGATGAAGTAAACTGGTTCTGATAAGAAAGAACTCCAGCTCCTCCAGAAGCAATGTTCTCTCCACTGCTGGATCTCTTTTTTATATGTAAATACTTCATGTTTAATCATCCAAGTTTGACTTCATAATGAAGATCTTAGTACTATAATTAATTAAAATTAGAATAGGAGAAAGGAAGAATTGTGGTTGGTGGGTTCACCTATGAAATCAGTGACCAGTGGGTTCCTGGAAGAAACCATTCTGGGCATACTTTCAGAACCAGTATTTGATGGTTAATTAGATAAGTGTTTTGTATTTTTTGATATGTAGAAGAATGGGAAATTCATTTTGTTTGATCAAAGAAGATGTTAGTTAGTGAGCTCTCAGCTGCACGTATGATTAAGAAGGGTTACCGGAGAAGCTGAGGAAGATTAATGAAGAAGCACGGTGAATTATTGAAAGTAGCACGGAAGTATAGATGAATCCGCCATCCAGTCTATGAGAAACCAATAAATATTATCAAAGATATTCCTGGCTTCTGTTCGACAACTTTTCAGAGGCATCCTGTTCTTGGTGAGAAAATACAATTTGCTACTTACCATGGAAGTACTAATTGGACTGACTCTGTTGTCTAGGTATATGCCAGCAACTTTCAGTAGTTAGAAGCTCTATAGTTTGATGTTACAACTTATGTAAACGATTGAATAAAAGAAGCCTTTCTATTCTTTAGATTGTAGCTTAACATGTCATCAGAAGCCAATCCTAATTCTTCTTACTTTATATCTCCCCTCTAACGTTATCTCCCCTCTAACGTTGTCTCTCCACCAACATCTATCAGGTTTTCTTCTCTATCTAATACTCTACACCAGGCTCACCACTTTATCTCTATTAAGCTTACTTCCAGAAATTACTTATTTTGGAAGACACATTTGTTGCCTTTCATGCGAGGTCAAATTCATGGATTCATTGATGGATCCAAGCCTTTTCTGTTGGCTACTATCTCTGTTGAACGTTCCACTACTATCCAATCTAATCCTGAATTCGCTACTTGGATTCAATAAGATCAAATCATAATGAGTCTCCTCATATGCTCTGTCCGGAGAAACCATACCGATAGTTATCGGCTAAAGTGCTCTAAGGAAATTTGGGATGTCTTGGAGGCTTCTCTCACTTCTTCTTCCAACACTAGGGTTCTTAACCTTCATATGCAGTTGCAAAATCTCAAACAAGACGACCTCACTGTCATTCAATTTCTCCAAAAAACAAAACTATTATCTGATGAGTTGGCTGCCTAGGAAGAACATTGAACGCTTCAGATTTTAATATCTATGTGTTTAAAGGATTGCACCCTAATTTAAAGGATATTTTCACTATTTTATCTGCAAGATAAGAGCCAATTTCATACACGAAGATCCATATCCTGTTGTTGAATCATGAGTTCATCCATGGTTCCTCTATGCCTTCTCTCTATCTCTTTCTTTTGTTTTGGGTGATAACTCTAATGCATCATCAGCTAATGTTGCCCAACATGTATTCTGTAATGATATACCAAGTCTTGTACAAAGTAATAATGCCTCTCACCGTGGTTGTGGCAGATCATATAGGGGACGAGGGGATGGGGTGGTCGTAATTAATACCCACATAACAACTATGGAACAAACTATTCAGCTCAACCTTGGAATGCCAATAATGATGGACGTGCGAGATGTTGTTAGTGTTACACCCTTGGAGTTTTGATGATTTGCAAACTATTATACAAGGGACCTGATAATTGTCCTATTATGTATCTATGGGATCTAGTCTCGTATGAAGTTGTCCCTTGACAATGACTTGCATGACTACAACTGGACTATAACTGGAAGTTGTACTTTTGTGCAGAAGGTTGCTGGCGCGGCAGTAGAGGAGCTGAACCTCGACCAATAACAAGACGCCTAGGTTTTTTTTATCTTATATGAAAGGTTCATTTACTCACAATAAAACCTAGTTTTTGCAAACATCAAGATTGAACTTCACTAAAGGCAAAAGCTGTCTTGAACATAACTCATACAAGGGATCTAATTGCTTGCTCAAATGTTTTCTAATAATGATAATGTTTTCTTTGAATTTCACCCTTATCAATTTCTTGTCAAGTATCGAGATTCCAGGATTTCACTTCTTATAGGTATGAGTAGCGATGGCATTTACTCCATGTCTTTCAAACCACGATCTTCAAGCCCTGCTTCAGCCTTTTCTGCCACCAAAGTTTCCGCCACTTGTTGGCATCTTTGGCTGGGTCATTCGCATCAGAAAGTTCTTAGTCAAGTGTTTTCTAGGTACAATCTTTCTATTTCTAGTTTTAGATTAAATAATTTATGTATTTCTTGCCAACTCAACAAGTCCCATAAGTTGTCTCTTTCGCTGCACATTAATAAAAACACAACATTTACAACCAAAGGTTCTAAAATAATAAATGCTTGGCTTTCTTCCTTTTAGTAATTCATAGGGAGTCTTCTCTAAAATAGGCCTTCTCATGCATCTATTTATGATATATGCTGCAGTACTTATTGCCTCAGCCCAAAGTTTTTTAGCAATATTTGCTGTAAGCATCATTGTTCTAGCCATATCTTCCAAGGTTCTATTCTTCCTCTCTACTACTCCATTTTGTTGTGGTGTTCTGAGAGCAGAGAAGTTATGATCTAAACCATTTACTGAATAGAATTCTAAGAACTTGACATTCTCAAATTCTGTACTATGGTCAGATCTTATGGAAACTAATGAAGTACCCAGTTTCTTTTCAATTTTCTTGATGAAAATTGTAAAGACATCAAAGGCATCTTCTTTAGAGGCTAGAAATAATGTCCAAGTGAACCTGGAATAATATTCAACAATTACAAAAACATTCCTTTTTCCACCTCTGCTTTGAAGTCTCATCGGTCCACACAAGTCCATATGAACCAGGTCAAGACACTTGGTAGTGCTAACATGGTTCTGTGACTTAAAAGAAGATCTTACCTGCTCCCCCCTTACACAAGAACTACATAACTTTTTTTTCTTAAACTTGCTCTTGGGCAATCCCAATACCATATCTTTGGAAGAAAGTATGTTTAGTTGTTTCAAACTTGCATGTCCAAGTCTCCTGTTCCAAAGGAGGGGATCATTTTCAATTGCACTTAGACAAGTCAACTCTGGTCCTGGTATTGATATTATGTTAGCTTTGTATATATTTTTGTATCTCCTTGCAGTGAGCACAATCTCTTTGATGTCCATCCTCTTGACTTTGACTTCTGCAGAAGAAAAAATAACTTTATTACCTTTATCACACAGTTATGAAATGCTCAGCAGGTTGTGCTTCAATTCTTCTACAAGATAGATATCTTCCAATGCTCTTGACTCAGATGAGCCAATTTTTCTAATTCCAGTAATAATTCCCTTTTTTCCATCACCAAAAAAAACTCCTCCCCCATTTATTTTGAAAAGTGAAAGGAACTTTTTCTTCTCACCAGTCATGTGTCTTGAGTAAGCACTATCCAAGTACCAATGCCTTTTGCTTCCTTTCATCTTCTCCTGCAAGAAATCAATGGTTATACTTAGGAACCCAGACAAGCTTGGGTCCTATTTTATGAGTAAAAGGATGAATTAAATTTCTTTTAGTCCATGCTAGCAACATGTAGTACAACATGTAGTACAACCTGTTTCTCTGGCCAGAACTATTTTTTTTTGGTCTGAGAAAATCTATTTGCAAGGTTTTGACTGTTTGATCTTCTTTTAGAAGCCACTGGACATTTAGTGATTAGATGTCCAAGGTTACCATAGATTTAACATAAATCTTTAGGATTATCAAAACCTTTGTGGAACCCCAAACCTGCCTTTTCATTATGATTTCTTTAACTCAACTTGTGAACAATTCTTGAGGAATTTGTCCACCTATTATCTCTTTCAAGATCAAGTTTCAGTTTAGAGACTTCTTGACTCAGTTTGTTTATCATATCAGTTGCATTACTACACTCTTGTTTGTACTTCTCAAATTCAAGTTCAGCACTTTTTTTTCTTTACTCATGGCTTTTTTCCTATTTTCAGTAAGTGTTAGTTTTAGGATTTCAGACTTAAGATCATGATTTGAAGAATCAATTTTTGCAACCTGTTTCTTGAGAGAGCATTTTTCCTTATCAACTGTATCTTTGCAATCTTTTAAATCAATGAGATCAAATTTAAGGCTTGCAAGACTGTTGAACAACTCATCCCTATCAGAAGTTAATTCTTGGAAATCATCAATTAGTGCACTCATCAAGGAAACAAGTTTTGATTTAGAAAACAAATGCAATTTTTCTTTAAGTTCAAGTATACTTACCTTAGAAGCATCATCTTCTTCCTCTAAGTCTGAATCTTCAAGTTCCATAAATGCAGTTTTATCAACTTCATCATCATCTGAGTCAGATCCCCATGATTCTATCATTGCATGTTCCTCCTTCTTTTTGGCCTTTTCTTTCAGTTCCTTTTCAGCCCTTTCCCTTTTCCATTTTATTTTCCAGACATGACAATCTCTGATCTGATGATTAGTCTTACCACACTTGTAGCATCCATTTGTATTGTCCTTTGAACATTTCTTGCTACATGTTCCCTTCTTCTTTTTAAAGAATTTGCTGAAGTTCTTAGTTATGAAGGAAACTTATTCCTTGTTAAGTTTAAATTCGTCATCACTATCTGAAGCCTTCAATGCCAGGATTTTCTCAGGAGCTGCTTGTTCTTTGGTTTCATCAACTTCCATTTCATAAGTCGTCAAGTTCCCTACCAGTTTATCCAGGGTCATACCTATGAGATCCTTATTTACTTCCCTAATTGCAGTTAACTTAACATTCTATTTTGATTTTGGTAGTACCCTCATTACCTTTTCAACTTGTTCCTCCTCAGTGATGACTTTTCCCAAGGAAGTCAGCTCATTAGTTAAGGCAGTAAGCCTTGTCATCATCTCATACAAGGATTCATTTTTCTTTATCTTAAATGCCTCATACTCAGTAAAAGAAGAGAAATCCTGAATTTTCTTCCCTGAGAGGTACCCTCATGTGCATTTACCATTGATCTCGAATTTGCTTAATAGTTGTGCAGGTTGACACCCTATTGTATTCAGCAGGTCCTAATCTACATACTAAGATGTTCTTAGCCTTAGCATTTTTCTTTAATGCCACTAAGTCATTAGCAGTAAATTCACTCCTTACTTTCTTGATAGGTTCACCATCAACCAACTTCATTGGAATAGTAGGACCATCAGTAATCCTATCCCATAATTCATAGTATTCACCTTGGATGAACATCTCCATCCTGTCTTTCCACTAGATAAAGTGAGAACCATCAAAGAGTGGAGGTCTAGTAGTTGACGTCCTTCACTGTGACCAGTAGGAGGCGCGGAATTCACCATTGTGATCTTTTCTTAAGTGCTAGCCTTATTTAAGACAACCTCTCTCTAATACCACTTGTTAGAGTGCGTGCCCTACTGATTTTAATATTATACTCTACCGGTTGCCTATCTGTTGAACAAGTAAGCTAACATGGTTCATAGAAGTAAAAGTTGAACACAGTATTTTTACGTGGAAAACACCCGGCTCAAGAAAGGTGTAAAAAACCATAACCTGTACCTCAACAGGATTTAACCTATACTTCACTATTTCTCTTAAGCCTCAGCAATCAAAAAATTACAAGACTTCTTGTAAACTAGGAATTAAAACTTCTAACTCCTATTTCTACAAAACACAAATCTTCCTAAGATAAGTATTCCCAAGTCTCCGAGTTCCCTAACTTAAAGACACAACTTCTAACTCAGTTTATATTTCACTAACTAGAACAAAATACTCATTACAACTGAAAGAACCTACCTATTACAAAGTCTACGACTTGCTAAGTATGGGACCAGGTTCTTCTTCAAGTGAGTGAACTATTTTCCTGATTGTTGACTATCTTTTTAGTGCATGGCTGAAACTTGGAATCTCGTATGTTGCATTTAAGTCAACTCCTTACTGAGTCCTTTATTTGATATATTATTCTATATTCAATAGGACTGCCAAATAGTTTTCTATTTGTTGCTGCCGTCTCTCTCTTCTTAACTCAATAAGACTCTTTTACTTTATCTCCTCTTATAGCTGGACTCCTTAATCAACTCAACCTCTAAGTGTAACCTTTATCTTCTCCTCAATTTTGTTACTATAAGTGATAAGCATTAGTAATAATTTTGAGCTTCTTTGCTTATCCACTCTTGTCTTAACACCTTGTCAGCCTTGCATCAATTTCAATATGCAGTTCATGTGAGAACCAGTAGCTTTTCTTTATTTACTTGTGTGAAACAGCTTGCACAACATGTTTCATTCATATGTCCATCATTAAAACTTTACATTACCTGACAAATTTATGTTCAAGTATTGGTTTTTGACAATAGCTACATATGTAGTCATAATATCGGTTCTCATTCTCATTTTGTTATAAATTTGCAGCATACTAAAGCACAAAAACTGACTCTTTACAAGTATAGAAGATTAGCCAATAGTTTGGATGAGTATGAAGTAACACCTCTTAGCCAAGTCTAGTATATATCGACTAGTGATATAACTAACTCTGTTGCTATTGGTGTGTAGGCGAAGGTTGTTGCAACGTCAAGTAGGAATGATCATGATTCTAGTTCTGAGAAAGACGTATTTGTATCCAAGAAACCTTATGTTAATGGATCTTCTGCAACTTTTAAGATAGATGTGAGAAATGATGGATGAGAATGATTGTAGCTCTACGGAGGAAGGATGCTGTTGTTAAGAAGGTGCTGCTGCTGCCTTTGAAAAGGAAGACTCTAGTGATGAGTCAAGTGATGCATCTAGTTCTAAGGATGATAGCACTTCTGTTAAGGAGGTTGTTGTTGTTCTTAAGGTACCTGCTGCTTCCACTGAAAAGGAAGACTTAAGCGATGAGTCCAATGGTGATGATGATGTAAGGGCATATGTTAAGTGATATACACAAATATTATCCCTTTACGACAGATTTGATGAAATTGATGTTATATTGATATATGTATTTTAATAGTGTTACTTGTTGATACTATAACTGATTTTCTGTTTGACAAGAATCGGTTGTTGCTCAACCAACAAAAGTGTAAAAGACTAGTGATAGCTCTGACTAAATGGACTCTGATGATTCTGATACTGATACAGACAAGGTATGATTACTTCATATTTGTCCTCTTGCTAACTCACTGAATACATTATTTAGTTGATTGAGTATTGTTAGGAAATAAGATTTCTATAGAAATACCTAGATATTAGATATTTTTTGTAATAGGTTCTTCTAAAATATTCTAGTGTAGTATATCTTGAATAAATATCTTGTAGAATTATCTAGTTATTCTAGAGTATTAGAAGATAAGGATCACTAGATTTTTCTTGTAGATGCATCTAGAAGGATATCTAGAATCATACATAGACAAGTATAAATAGGAGGTACATTGTGCATTTGTATCTATCCAGAAATATAGAAAATAAAGCAAAAAAGTTTCAGCTTTTCCCTTCCCTGTAGTTTCTTTTGTAGCAATTTACAACTGCAATTTCCTTAAATTTTCTCCTTTACTCTTTCCATTTCCTTTGTTTTTGACATGGTACCAGAGCTCATTTATTACAGAATATGAATTTGTTTTTTTTGATTGACTCATCTTTTTTATGCTCTTTTCTTAGATCTGTTTGCTGGAAAACATGACACCAGAAAATCAACCAACGATGGATCCTTCAATTTTTTCTGGTGAGAATTATCATAGTTGGGCCATTAAAATGAAGGCTTATTTGAAGGCTCTCAACTTATGTGATGTTGTTGAGAGAGGAGAACTTGCTGTCCAGCCATTGAGAGACAACACAGCACTCAATGATATAAAAAAGTATGATGAATTAGTGACTAGATCTCCAAGAGCTCTCACTTGCATACATTCAAGCCTTACAGAAGTGATGTTTTGAATGATTATGGATTGTGAGACAACCAAAGAAGCCTGGGATAAGCTAAAAGAGGAGTTTAAAGGCAGCAACAGAGTTAAGTCTGTTAAGGTCTTAGCTTTGAAGAGGGAGTTTGAGCTCTTGAAGATGAAGGATTTGGATAGTGTAAAAGAATACTCTTCCAAGGTGATGGATATTATGAACCAAATAAGGATACTTGGTGAAAACTTTTCAGATCAAAAGGTTTTAGAGAAGATCATGGTCAGCCTTCTGGACAAGTTTGAATAAAAAATCTTAGCTATTGAAGAGTCTTGTGACTTAACTACTCTTTCAATAGTTGAGATGATCTCTAAATTGCAAATCCAAGAGGAATGGGTAACTATGAGAAGTGAAGGGACAGTCGAAGATGCCTTTCAAGCAAGACATAAATTCAAGCATAAAAAAATGCAAAAAAGTCTCTTTAGACCACTCAGGAGAGGTGAAATCTGGTGGATACCAAGGTGAATCATCGAGGAGAGGAAAATTTCCACCTTGTGATATTTGTGAGAAGACAAAAAACCACTTGGAGAAGAATTATTGGCAGAAGTCCAAGAGGTATCCTATTCAATCCAGATACTGCAAGAAGTATGGGCACATTGGGAAGTATTGTAGGAAAAAGCAAACTCAATGTGTTCAGTCTTCCCAACGAGTAAATTTTCAAGAAGATCACCAAGTTGAAAAAATAGAGGAGGAGGTATTCTTGGCTTTACACACATCACATGTTGATCGACATAATTGGTATATCGATAGTGCGTGCATAAGGCACATGGTGATTGATAAAAATTTGTTTGTTAGCGTGGACAGGTCTGATAGAACCAAAGTGAAGCTTAGAGATAGTGCACTGGTGCAAGCTCACGGTAGAGGTTCAGTGAAATTCCTTACGGACGTAGGTATGAAAATCATAAATGATGGTCTTTATGTGCCAAGATTGACTCAAAACTTATTGAGTGTTGCTCAGTTGCTTCACAATAATTATTCACTTAATTTTAAGAATAAAAAATGTGTCATTTATGATCCTAAAGGTTATGAAGTAGCTAAAATTAGCATGATTGACAATTCCTTTCTAATTTCATGCTATTTTGCTGAAAGTTGCTTTTTCAATATTGAAATGAGTGATACTTGGCTTTAGTACAAAAAATTCAGTCATTACAACCTTATTTCATTGGAATATATGCAATCCAAGGGTATGGTGCTTGATGTACCCAAAATTGACATGTGCTGAGATGTTTGTGAGTCAAGTCAATTTGGTAAATTGCATAGGCTATCCTTTCCTAAAGAAAGTCTTTGGAGGGCGAAGGAAAAACTAGAGTTGGTTCATATAGATATATGTAGATCAATAAGGACGGATTCTTTGAGGGGAATAAGTACTTTATTCTCTTTATAAGTGATCTAACTCGAATGAAATGGGTCTATTTTTTAAGTAACAAAGTTCAGGTGTTTTCTACTTTCAAAGAATTCAAGGCTATGGTAGAAAGGAAGAGTAACTGCCGGTTAAAGTATATCAGGTCAAATAATGGAACTAAATATACTTCGCATCAGTTCAGCAAGTATTGTAAAGATGTGGGCATTCAACAACAATTTACTGTGAGCTACACTCCAGAACAAAATGGAGTTTCTGAGAGAAAGAACAAAATTGTGATGGAGATGGCGAGATGTATGCTAGCAGAAAAGAAGATACCTAAATATTTTTGGGCTGAGGCAGTCAATACCGCTGTCTATTTACTAAATAGACTACCAACTAGAGCACTCTAAGATATGACACCATTGGAAGCATGAAAAGGTATAAAGCCATCTGCCAGACAATTAAAAGTCTTTGGTTCAGTCTACTATGCACATTTTCCTGATGCTAAAAGAGGCAAATTGGATAAAAAGGCAGAACTCTGTATTTTGTTGGGCTATAACACAACTGCAAAAGGGTACAAAGTATATAATGTTCGTACCAAAAAGGTTCTTATCAGTAGAGATCTTGCGGTGGATGAGTCTAGCCATTAGGATTGGGATCGAGATATTATTGTAAAGAACCAAGATAGGAGTACTTCAGTTGTATCTTAAAATCCGCAGATGAGTGATATTTCTTCCAGTCTTATTATTGTAAAAGAGCATAATTCAGATGTTGAATTGGCTTTAGTTTCTCCTGTGTTGAAGACCTGGTCATTAGCTGAAGTTTATGAGCAATGCAATTTTGCTCTTATGGAACCATCTTCCTTTGAAGGTCACGAAGCTTGGATTTCTGCAATGGAGGAGGATCTTGCCTTGATTAATAAAAATGATACTTAGAAGCTAGTTGATAGGCCCGAACAAAAGAACATCATCGGTGTCAAATGGTTCTATAGAACGAAGTTCAATCCAGGTGGCTCCATCTTTAAACATAAAGCCAGGCTCGTAGTTAAAGGCTATTCCCAGCAACCTGGAGTGGACTTTAGCGATACGTTTGCTCCTTTTGTGAGGCACGAGATAGTAAGATTTCTAATTGCTTTTACAGCACAATACAAGTGGAAAATCTATCATTTAGACGTCAAAATTGCATTTTAAATGACTTTCTTAAAGAAGATATTTATGTTGAACAACCTAAAGGTTTTATAGTTACAGGAGAAGAAGACAAGGTGTATAAGCTTAAAAAGGCTCTCTACGGCCTTAAACAAGCTTCGAGATTTTAGTACAACAGGTTGGATACTTATTTGTTGTCTCAAGGCTTCAATAAAAGCCTAAATGAGCCTACTTTATACTTCAAAATACAAGATGATGGGAAGTTAATTGTGATATCTGTTTAGGTTGATGATTTGATGATCACAGGTGAAGATTCTCTTGCTGTTCAAAAAGTTAAAAATGCAATACTAAAAGTTTTTTGAAATGTATGATCTAGGGGAGATAAAGTTCTTCTTAGGAATGGAGATTTCTCAATCATCTAAAGAAATTTTCTTGTCCCAAAAGAGGTATGCCCTGAATCTCTTAAAAAGGTTCAAGCTTGATAAGTGCAAACCTATTGCAAATCAACTTGTTGTGAATGAAAAGTTAATAAAGGATGATGGAGAAGAGCGGGTAGATTCAAAAATTTATAGGAGCTTTATTGAAAGCTTACTGTATCTGAATGCTACAGGCCAGATGTGATGTTTGCAGCTAGTCTACTGTCCCGATATATGGAATGTCCTAGCACCAAGCATATTGGAGCTGCTAAAAGGGTGTTGAGGTATATTGGAAGGACAACTGATTATGGTATTTGGTACAAAAGTGTGGAGAATAGAGTTCTTATTGGATATTCAGCTAGTGATTGGGGTGGATGTTTGGACGATTATAAAAGCACATCTAGTTATTCTTTTTTATTTGATTCAAGCATTTTTCTTGGAGCACAATGAAGCATGATATCGTAGCTCAATAGTCAGGCAAAGCCAAGTATGTGGCTGCTGGATCTGTTACAAATCTAGGAATTTGGTTGAGAAAAATCTTGTTCGATTTGGATCTTTTGGCAAAAGAACCAATAGTGATCTATGTGGACAATAAATCAGCCATTGCTACGGCTGAAAATCCAGTACAACACGGAAAGACGAAGCATATCGACATCAAATTACATGCTTTACGAGATGCAGAGAAAAATGGTGAAGTTATGCTGGCGCATTGCAGAAGTGAAAAACAACAAGCTGATATTCTAACCAAGGCTCTTCCCACCAACAAGTTTGTATTTCAAAGGACGTTGTAGGGAGTTTCAATGAAAATTATTAAGGAGGAGAGTTAGGAAATAAGATTTCTTCAGAAACTCCTAGATATTAGATATTTTTTGTAATAGGTTCTTCTAGAATATCCTAGTGTAGTATCTTGAATAAATATCTTGTAGAATTATCTAGATATTCTAGAGTAGTAGAAGATAAGGATCACTAGATTTTTTTTTGTAGATGAATCTAGAAGGATATCTAGAATCATCCATAGACAAGTATGAATAGGAGGCACATTGTGCATTTGTATCTATCCAAAAAAATAGAAAACAAAGAAAAAAAGTTACAACTTTTCCCTTTCCTACAGTTTTTTTTGTAGCAATTTACGGTTACAATTTCCTTATATTTTCTCCTTTACTCTTCCCATTCCCTTTGTTTTTGACAAGTATCATACATGAATTTTCTGTCTCTTATCTGATTTGTTGCTTGCATTTTCATGTTGACTCATTATTCCCTGTCTTCAGGGAAACATTGTTGTTGTATCTAAAAAGAAGATTGAGTCTAGCGTCGACAATTGTGATGAAGAGGTCGGCTAAAAAAATCTCCATTTCCTACCTCTAATTGCTTTGTATTTCAAAAATGCTCTTACTCGGCAATAAAATGTTCTTACTATGATCAATGTTTCTTAAAAACTTGTGAACATCAAACCTTTCTCTTTCATTTTGAAATGTTATGTTCAAAACGTAGTAAAAGACCCCTATTTGTGAGAGCCTGGATGATAACTTGCTAGAGTGAATTTACTAGCTCATTGTCCCCAAGGTGGTGTGCTAAGAATTATTCTCGGTTATTACTTGACTACTTGAGATCCATGCTTTTTAGTTGCGTTGAGTCTTTGTTAATCTGTGGTTGAAGGACTAGATTCTTCTGAATTTTTTTAATTGACATTTGTCATTTACGCCGGTGTTTTTGAATTTTTAATTGATTGGTGTAATAGTTAAGTAAATGTGAAGGTGCCATAGGAACGTGTTAATGTGGTATTCTCTTGGTCCTCTGGTGCTATCATGATTCGATTGTAGCCTGAGTAACTGTCGAGAAAGCAAAATAGTTATGGCCAGCTAATCTATCCAACATCTGATCTAGAAAAGGAAATGGGTAGTGATCTTTTCATGTAGTAGTGTTCAGTTTGTGGTAGTCAATGCAGATTCGCCACCCAGTAATAGTTATTTGTGACACTAGTTCATCTCTATCATTCTTCACAATCGATATTCCATTCGTTTTCTGCACACACTGGATTGAGCTTACTTGATGACTATCTAAAATGAGGTAAATAACACGTACTGAGCCACTTTGTGACTTTATTTTTGACAACTTCTTTTGTTATCGGGTTCAACTGTTTCACACTGGGCTTGGCGTCCTCCTCAATCAGTAGCTTATGCATGCAAAATGAGCCATTGATTTCTCGAATATCAATTATGCTCAAACCAATGGCCTTAATTCTATCCCTTAACTCCTTGAGCGCTCTTTCAATTTGGGCATTAGACAAAAATGAAGAAAGGATCATGGGCGGTGTATCATTACTGCCCAAAAATGCATAATAGAAATAAGATGAGGAGAATCCTGAATGGAGGGCTTTGGCTTTTTCCATGTCGTAGGCCTTTCAAGCTCCTCGAATGGGGTATCTGTTGGTGCATATACTATTAATTATGTATTTTGGATAGAGTATTTACTATTGATACATTATTTATTTGATTTTAATAAAGAATTAAATAGATCATATATTCGGCTATATGTCCATTTACTTATATTAGAGATGATTTTGTGTATAGTGTTTAACTTATACATAGAAGATTAAATTATCAGTTCTTATAAGTATTAAGTTCACAATCAAAGATGAAGCTGAAAAAATATCATGATGATTATATCACAAGACTAAATATAATCTAATCTTGATTATGAGAATAGTCATATTTCAACTTCTTGTGCTAGTACACTTTCTGTGTATTGAACGGACCAAGTAGAGATGATTGTTTATGTTCTGAATATTTATAAACAAATTCTCTAGATCATTAAATGTACTTATACTCTTAATCTTGATATAATTATTATGGTAAATGTTATTTGTTTGTTATATTGATCTATCGGAGGATGAAAGTCTTTCATGGGTTAAATATTTCCGATAGGTTGAATGATGACAATGAAATTTGTGAAATAATTATTAGTTGATAGAATCCATGTCTCGACCTTGAAATTGATGATACCTCTTCATGGTTGCTTATAAATTTTCATGTGAAAATCCTGCAAGTGGACTTTGTATCCATCAGATGAAATAAGTTAAGTGTGTGAATAAATGCTTAAATTAATCAATAAATTAAATAATCAGACATTTAATTCGATTGATTGATGTTTGTAATCTTAACATGAGGTGTTAAATAAGGTTTAATGAATGATTTTGAAATTATACTGAGGAGTGTAATTATGAATTTTTAGTGGAATAATCTACACTTCATTATTGTAGGTTAATTCATTCATTTTGCGAATTAATATCATAATTGAAAGTCTCACTAATTAAATCTGTGGTCTCTGCTGTGGCTGAATAATTAGGAATTAAATGAAATTTGTTTCTTAGTAGAAAAGAAATAGAAATTTATTTTTGATGGAAAAGAAAATTTGGGAAATGATTTTAAAACCCTGAAACTTGGGTCTATATAAGGTGGTCTTATTCCATCAAGGAGGCTAATAGGATTTTTCCTATATTTTTTTCTCAAAAATTTAACCACACGAATTTTACTTATTCCGATAATATTCGTCACACAACAGAGGATCATGAATTTGGAAGATGATTGCATGGATGGCTCTTGCTCATCTTTGAAGGTTCGATTCACATTTGTGGTCATGCTTCAAGAGAGATAAGTGTCGATTTTATATTTGATTAAAATCTATGATTATGTGTTTTCTATATTACATGCGAATAATCATGCCTATTTTCCAACCGCCCTAACTTTAATTGAAGAACATCAATGAACTGACATGTTTGCTACTTATCAATGAAAAGTGCTAGTTCATTCTCCTTTGCACTGCAAATATCATTGATTATTATTAGTATGAATATAATGATTCAAGAAAAATAAAATCGATACACTAATCAAGGAAAAATATTCATACAAAATCATAACATTATAGAGTGTGTATATATATGTACATTTTTTTTTCTTGTCTAGTGGTTAACCCCTTTTTTGTGTCTTCCTAGTAATTTGTTTAAAATTGCACCTTAATAATTTCAAAATGCACTTTAATCTCAACTATGTGGCAACACCCTCAATTGTGGAGTTACTTTAAGAGAAACACATAGGAAAACGAAAGAAAGAGGAAATAAAAAAATTTAAGGCTTATGATTGCCAAAAAAATAAAAAAAAATAGCTAGCCATCAAGTATTCTATATAGATCAGCCATACGTACCAAAATTATACCATACATTCAATTTTACTTGTCACAATTTGATCTGACATATTAATTAAAAATAATAATTAATAATATGACTATTTTATCATAATAGTCCTATTAAATGATGTTTACATTATATATTGAAATTAATTGGAAGAAAACAATTAATACTAAGGATAAAGAGAAAAAAGAAATTGTCTGTAAAAGTAAAAATATAATTAGAAAATTTATGACAAGTAAAACTGAATGGAGGGAGTAAAATGCATAGCCTATGCACGTACACAACTATGGACAAACAAACAAGAAAAAGAAAGGGCATGCAGTGAGAGCTGGATAAAAGTTTGCATAAAGTTACTTAAATAGAATTATGAATTATAGTTTTTAAGTAAATAATTATAAAAGATAGTGTTTCAATTGATTTAAAGTGTACTAAATATTTGGAGAAATCCTAGTTTTCATGCGATATTTTAGGATTACGCAAGTGACACAGATTAGTTTTCTCTTTTTATTTTTCATATATTTTAGGACTCTTTATTCACGTTTAATTAATTAAAATTAAATAATTTTGTTTGTTGCCAAAATTTTTAATAAAGTGTAAAAAAATTCAAATTATTTTTCACATTTTAATATAATAATATAAACATAAATATATTTTAAGTAAGGGCATATATATTTTACCACCAGAAGTTTTAAGTGATTGATGGATCATCATTTTTGTGTTTTCCACGCAACACCTCTTTCCCTTGCTGTTAGACGCTAAAAGAGATGCATCAGTTTGAACCATATTTGTGGCCCAATTTTTTTTTAATATTTATGTCTTTTCTTGTTTTTAAAGTTAAATTTTTACAAAATCATTGATTACACTCTTATTACGTGCTTAAAAATTTCAAAAATTTGGTACTTTTAAATTTTTTCTTATTCTAACGCATTTATATTTATTTTTAGTTTTTTTAAATCTTCTTTAAATCAAATTTAGTTAAGTTAGAATTTTTAAACTAATGAAAAAAGTATTAATTGTCATTAATAAGGAAAGATTTTATTATAAATATATTTAATTAATTTTCGACTCTTAAATATTAGATAGAATAGTGAAAAGATAGGCAAATACTTTTGATAAACAATATTTTTAAGGTCCTAAGGCCTTTTATATTTTTAATATATTATTATTATCATAGATATATACACATACATACATATTATTGTCTCAGTATTCCCATTGAATCTGAAGGCATATAATGCATGTGGTACTTGAGGTTTTTCCTCCTTTCAAACTGGAATATGTTTAATAGACTTGCATTTTGCAAGCACAATAGATTCAAAGGACTGCAAAGATAAATTATTTGACCTGCGCAGATACAGAAATTATGATCATTCGAAGTTTACATCAAACAGGCAAAGCAATCTTTGACCAAAAAAAAAAAATTTGAGAACTTCCACATAATGATGAAGAATATCAGTGTACATTAAAATGAAAATGGCTCCAATTCCTTAGCTGTTCTTCTCCTAAACTGAAAGAAACTCGACTCTACTCTTTTAAAAGCTCGCAAATTCACGTTCCAAGCTCTTTGCCTTCTCCTCCTCCCGCTCTTCCAAATGAACATCAATTTTTTCATAGTATTTGACATTATCATGGGGTGTCAAACAACTTTTTTGTCCATTATATTCAATAACTCAATAGTGTCAAGAACTTTCAAAGCATTTAACAGAAACATAAGATTATTATTCAACTATGGGGAGGCCATATTATTGTCGAAATTCAAAAGAAGGAAATCGAAGGGGAAGATTAGCATGTTGTACTTGAAGTATGAAGTGGAGCCTTAGAGTATGTTGTTTTTCTTTAGTTCGAGATAAGTACAAAAACTCATAATTAACAAATATACTTAAGCTTCAAAAGATTAGGGGGAGATTTCTCTTAATAGGTTTTAGGTTTTTAAATTTATTTTTCATATGTAGGTCAATTGACCAAACCCTATTAATAATATGTTTTTTGTATTATATTTTCCTTTGTCGTCTGATTTATCGTCTTATAGTTTACAACTAATAGCTTCCGCATGACGCCCTCTCGATTTCGAACCCAACAAGTGGTATCAGAGCCTATGGTTCAAAGGTCCAATGGTGTGGTAAAACGAGATTAAATAGGTTTAAAGCGACTTCAAAATCAAGCTGCAACCAATTTGATGATAATGACAATTTTGTTTAGCTACATGTAGAGAAGATATTTCAATCATATTTTCAACAATTCTGCTGTCACATCTTTAAAAATAAAGCTCTATTTAAATCCTATAAAGGACTCTAATATTTTTAACCCAAAAAGGCTCATATATTTTTAACTCAAAAGGGCTCCATTTTTAAGTATGACAAACAACAGAGATATGTGAAGATTATGTTAAGAAGAAGAATATCAAGATTGATTTGCCAAAAAATTCAGGCCAAGGAGAGATTTGTTAGGATTTACCCTGAATTCCCTACTTTATTTGATTTCCTACCATAATTAGAATTATTTTTTTTATAGAAAAAAGTTTACTCGT
The DNA here is from genome assembly GCA_030864215.1 of Capsicum pubescens. Lineage (NCBI taxonomy): Eukaryota > Viridiplantae > Streptophyta > Magnoliopsida > Solanales > Solanaceae > Capsicum > Capsicum pubescens. Next base: position 3,333,070 of record CM061539.1, read on the forward strand.
TGGAAAAGATCTCTTTCTTATTAGATTTTTATTAGTTTTTTTCTATTAGATTTCTATTAGGTTTATTTATTTTCTAGGGGTTTTGTAACTCTATAAATAGGAGATCTCTCTTCTCAAGATATAACATAATAGCATCCACAATGTAGTCCTAAAAAGAGTTTCGTTTAGGGGGAGATTTCTCCCAATAGATTTTAGGTTTTTAAATTTATTTTTCATATGTAGGTCAATTGATCAAGCCCTATTAATAATATGTTTTTAGTACTATATTTTCTTTTGTCATCTGATTTATCTTCTCATAGTTTGCAACTAATAGCTTTCGCATGATGCTCTCTCGATTTCGAACCCAACAAGTGGTATCAGATCCTACGGTTCAAAGATCCAATGGTGTGGTAAAACGAGATTAAATAAGTTCAAAGCGGTTTCAAAATCAAGCTACAACCAGTTTGACGATAGTGACAATTTTGTTTAGCTACATGTGGAGAAGATATTTCAATTATATTTTCAACAATTCTACTGTCACATCTTTAAAAATATCGCTCTATTTAAACCCTATAAAGGGCTCCAATATTTTTAACCCAAAAAGGCTCATATATTTTTAACCCAAAAGGGCTCCATTTTTAAGCATGACAAACAACAGAGATATATGAAGATTATGTGAAGATGAAGAAGATCAAGATAGATTTGCCAAAAAATTCAGGCCAAGGGGAGATCTGTTAGGATTTGCCCTGAATTTTCTACTTTATTTGATTTTCTACCGTAATTAGAATTACCGTTTTTATAGAAAGAAGTTTCCTTGTTGGAAAAGATCTCTTTCTTATTAGATTTCTATTAGTTTTTTTCAATTAGATTTCTATTAGATTTCTATTAGGTTTATTCTTTTTCTTGGGGTTTTGTAACTCTATAAATTGGAGATCTCCCTTCTCAAGATATAACACAATAGCATCCACAATGTAGTCCTAAAAAGAGTTTTGTTTAGGGGGAGATTTCTCCCAATAGGTTTTAGGTTTTTAAATTTATTTTTCATATGTAGGTCAATTGACCAAACCCTATTAATAATATATTTTTATTATTATATTTTCCTTTGTCATCTGATTTATCATTTCATAGTTTGCAACTAATAGCTTCCGCATGACGTCCTCTCGATTTTGAACCCAACAAGTGGTATCAGAGCCTACGGTTCAAAGGTCCAATGGTGTGGTAAGATGAGATTAAATAGGTTCAAAGCGGTTTCAAAATCAAGCTGCAACCAGTTTGACGATAATGACAATTTTGTTTACAAGTGTAAAATACTTCAAAGAGTTGACTTCCAGCAAACAAAAGTTTTCAAAACCTAAAAGAGTTAGCTTCCGATAAAAAAAAGTTTATTTTACACAACTAAAAAGCATTGAAATCTTAAATATCCTACTGACGGAAAAATTAGAATACCTTATGGTGAGCATGAAACATCGAGATCATATGTTTCTATTAAGAATTATTCCAACATTAAAAATGAAGAACATAATAATAACATATATAATTTCAAAAAACAGATACAAAGTTGAGTAGAATCTTTAGGCTTAGATTTTTATACATACCATTAGGAAGTGGCTAGTCCACCCAAAGCATACGGTGACATCTCTTTACAAAGTAGTAGGCCTAATTGGGTTTTGTATCCCTTTCAAAAGTCGAAATTACAACTCCTAATTAATACTCCCTCCATTTCATAATAAATGAATTGTTGGATTTTGACACACATATTAAGGAAAAATCATTAAAGACATAAATTTAACACAACTTTTCATTTTTACCCCCCCAAAAGAAAAAGTTGACCTTGTAATACCTTTTCAAAAGTTAATTGGTTGTCAAATCATAAGGGCAAATTTGGAAAAAAATTCAATGATTCACTTATTTTGAAACACCAATAAATACCCCAACAATTCACTTATTTCAAAATGGAGGGAGTATAAACTAATACTCCTAATTATGGTATACTATATTCCTTCCATAAATACTTTATTCATTCCATAAGTTGAAGTTACAATTACTAATTAATATATAATTTGTCAATTTGAAAAATTATTTTTCTTAAGAAAAAAGGTGAAAAGACGATTTTGTATAAAGCAAAGACTTTTAATGAAGGACAAAAAGTTCAAACAATATTTCTAAGACCCTTCACACTTTTAGTGCATATATAGATATAGATATAGATATAGATATAGATATAGATATAGATATATTGCAGGGTTCTTTAACTTTTTAATAATTAAACAATAATTTGAGGAAAAAAGTGAAAAAATGATTTATCTATTGCGGAGTCTTTTAATGAAGGAACAAAAATTCAAACAATATTTTTAAGGTCCTTCACACTTTTAGTATATTATAGAGTGTGGAAAAAAGTGAAAAAATAATTTTATCTATTGCGGAGTCTTTTAATGAAGGAAAAAAAATTCAAACAACATTTTTAAGGCCCTTCACACTTTTAGTATATTATAGATTATAGATTATAAATAGAGAATAGAGATTAGAGATGCCAAAATCTTGTAAATCGAACCTAATTATCCAAAAAGGGAGTGAGCCGACTAAATATATGTCCTAATATGATGTCCATTACTAGTGATAAGTTTGTATAAAAACAGCAATACCCACAATTTTTAAATCCTGAATCCATCTTTGATTCCTAACTTTTGGTTGACAATTTTTATGAGACATCCCGTTCTTGGTTAGATAACTCAAGATGAGTCGTGGTTTGATCCTCTAACTTGTCTCGAATGGTAAAGCTAAATAATTAGCCAATTTATTTTTTCATGTTAATCTTCCATACATATATTGCTTCATTGCATTTTATGTCTAACTTTTCAAGTCCAGTAGCATTGTTAGTTTGGGTTCATTTTCATAAGTAATTTTCATGTCACAATATTAAATAACAAGTAATGCTCAAACTAGAGAAAATTGAAGGAAAGGTGTCTTTTAAGTCTTGAATGAAGGATTGGTGACATTGACCAACTTAGAGGGTCAAACATAATTAAAAAGCTTGATTAAGTTAATTGTGGACTTGATTAATATTTTCAAAACTTTTTAATCATTTCAAAAATACAAATCAACCCAACCCACACCCCTCTTCAATCCAAATCAACTGTCTCTCTCCTCTCTCGATAGTTTTTTCCAACCAACAGTTCTGCAAATTTCTCCTTTCAATCTTCGAAGAATTCAACCTCCAACGAAAAATAGTTGGACTTCGAGTTTCTTTTCGACTTTAACCCCCAATTAATGTGACAACCTTGCTCTTCGATCACAATAGCTTCAAATTCTTGATCGTTCCTTTTCTTCTTTCACAGGTAAAAAATTATGGTCTTTCGAGTTTTGAAGAAAATGAGAAACTTGAGCCAACTTTTCTTATAGTATTGGTTAACAATTTCAATATTTGTTGCTTTAATTTGAAATACGGTCTGAATAAAATCCTAATTTCTAATATTTTCTCTCTTTACTTTTCGAAGTGAATTATGATTTTTGGTTGTTTGTTGCATTTTTTGAAGTTTGATTTTTATTGTTTGTGTTTATACAAACAAAACAACGATGTTGGTGTTTTTCGTGTTGTGCCCGTTGTTGGGTTGATTTGTTCTTGTTCTTGATAAAAATAGTGATATTATTGTTTTTCTATTGAACAAATTGTGCTACAGTTTTTTCTCCAACAGATTATCCTTCTGGTGCAATAGATTAACCATCTAATGCAATGGATTTAGCATATAATGCAACAAATTAACATTTTGATGCAACAGAGAAACCATCAGATTTAAAATCTGATGCAACAGATTGACCATATGATACACCAATTAACTATATGATGCAACAGATTAATCATATGATGCAATAGAGGAACCATCGAATAAAAAATTTGATGCAATAGATTAACTAGATAATGCAACAGTTTAACCATCTGATACAACAGATTAACCATATATTGTAATAGATTAACCATCTAATGCAACAGATTTACTATCAGATGCAATAGAGAAACCATCAATTAAAAATGTAACTCAATAGATTATCCATATGATGCACTGGAGGAACCATCAGATTAAAGATTGGATGCAACAGATGAACCTCCTGTTGGATAAAATCCTATCAACTATTCCAACAAGAGATGTCCAAGACTTGATTTTTCTAACTGATTATTCATCTATCGTGATAGATGAATCTTCTGTTGGAAGAAATATAAACAATATTGATCGTTGATAACTGTTCCAATAGATCACTCATATGTTGTAATAGATGTGTGACCTGTTGCACAGACCATTCACCTGTCTCAATAAATGAGTGATATATTTTATATTGTTACAACAGATTACTCAACCGTTGCTACAGGTTAGTTAACTATTCCAACAATTCACTTATATGTTGCAATAGATGTGTGATCTATTGCACAGACCATTCATCTATCTTAATAGATAAGTGATATATTTTCTATTATCGAAATAGATTAATCATCCATTGCAATAGGTTAGTTAACTGTTCTAAAAGATCACTCATATATTATAATAGATGTCTAATCTATTGCACAGTCCATTCATCTATCTTAACAGATGAGTGATATATTTTGTATTATCGCAACAGATTACTCATCCGTCGCAACAGGTTAGTTAACTATTCTAACAGATCACTCATATGTTTAATAGATATGTGATTTGTTGCACCAACCATTTATTTATCTCAACAGATAAGTGATATGTTTTGTATTGTATTGTCACAATAGATTAATCATTCATTAAAACAGGTTAGTTATTTGGTGTAACAGATATGTGATTTATTGCAATTGTTATTTTACTGTTTTACATTTTAGATTTACTGTTATCCTTTTTAACGATGCATTAATAAACTATAATATATTTTTTTATGTTCATGTTAATTTTAGATAATATGGCTCCCGAAGGAATAGAAATCGAATCAAGTCCAAGTAAAGAAAAAAGTAAAGCGGCTAGGCTACATCCACCACTCTATGAGCTTGCCTTGCAAGCGTTATATCAATCAGGAGTAGAATATGATGAACACGGGGAGGAAGAATGTTTCAAAAGAGATTATCTAAATGCTAATATCCCTTCCACCAAAGAGTTGGTCAAAACCTTCAGCATTGATCATTATCCTATTAGAATACAGTGCAATAGTAACACAGATTTAACGGGTGATTTCGTGGTTAAGTTAGCTATGGGAAAATATTTTGACACCTTCAGAAAAATACTTCAAGAACAAAAATTAGATGTTTATTTCAGGGACAACTTCTTCAAGAAATATCTTAATTTATCGGAGGACAATAGTGCTCGTTTTCAAATGAAAATGGTATATGAACTTCTCAAATGTAGGTTTATGTATGAAAACAAAGATAAGATGGATGAGGTGTGGATAAATTACTATGGCATGCCAGTTTGTTTTGGTTGGAAGGAGTTTGCCATAGTTACTGGACTAAAATGTCATCCTCCTTCTCATGTTATACCTATTCTAACCCCCAAAAAAGTACCCCGCATACTCCCAAAAGGTAAAGGCAAGTCGTGTAATCATAATTACTTGGTGTCCATTGTTGTTCCAATCTTTAAAAACAAAACTTTGATAGAAGCATTGAAAGGTAAAAGAATTAAAGAAGCACAAGCAATTATTGTGCTTGGTTTGGTTTGTACATAATATTCTTTGGGTTAGAGACGTTAACAACAACATAAGCATTGGTTTGATAAAGCTCTTCAAGGATATTGAGGAGTTTAACAACTATCGCTAGGGTTATGAAAGCTTCAAAATGTCTGTCAAATGTTTGTTGACTCCGTTAGCGCCAAAGACAATCAACTTATATGGCTTTTCATGGGCTTTCATGGTAAATGTTTCCTTTATTATGATATCATTCATTTTTTTACTCAATAATAATTTTGATTTATTAGCATTATTTTATAGTCTTGGGCGTTTGAATCCATTCCTTATTTGAGCCAACAAATGAACTACCAGCAAGAAGTTTCCTGTCCAAGAATCTTGAGATGGTTGTCGGCCAAAACTGATAAAAATCCAAAATTTCTTGATCTCTTCATCCCCCTGAAGGATGCAGTAAGTATACTTATAATTAAGTTTTTATTTTAATTAATGATTTTTCTGAATGATCTAATTATCATTCTAACATATGTAATGATTTATGTTAGATTGTGCATCCGTCGCTTCTTCCGACCAATTGAGAGTTGAAGATGCCATTTTTTCTTACTTTTCAATTTGTGCAAACTTTATCGGACCCTAAAGTCATTGAAAGAATAAAAATAGAATTGTGGAACAACAACCATTATAAGAAAAATAATTTTGGAGGGTGGACTTGTTGTTGTTGATGGTCTTAGTGGTGATGGAGCTGTTGGAGGTGGTAGTGGTGCTTATGTTGGTGCGAATGATGCTCCTCTTATAGTATTTAAAAAAAACCATTATGAGTATGATCATACTAGTTATATAGATTTTGCCTTTCCCAGCAAATGTTCTGCATACAAATGTCAAGACCGCAAGGCAAAATATGATGTAGTGATTAATGCTATTAATGAATTAACTGTTTCTGTAAAGGAATTGACATCTACGAGGGGTGTTATTCCATCAAAAAGGATTTTATATCCATCCACTCCATTAGAGATTAAGGCTAAGAGGAGAAGGAAAGTAATTTCCAAGGCATTATCAAGTATCCAAAAAAGTAAAATTGTAACTCCTCTGTCCGTGTGTTGGGCTAAGCAATGTTCAATGGCAAAAGGTGAGCAACACAAGCTAAATAAGGTGAATATATATGTCTATTCCAACTAACAAACAGAGACATATCTATTTCAATAGATGACACATCTACTGAAAATTATCAAATAGATATATACATTTGTTGCAACAGTTGACTAACTTCTTGCATCAGATAAAGTATTTGTTGCAATCTATGTCTCATCTGTTTTAGAAAATTAAATAGCTCTTCATACCGCTTTTATTTGTACCAACAAATGACCTATCTGCTGCAACATATGGGTCATCTGTTGGGACAAATTAAATCAAGAATTCCTATCATTTCAATTTTTCCAAACAGATGAGTCATATATTGCAACAGATGGTTCATCCGTTGGAAATTATCATACTGGTCTACCTTATGTAGAAATTTGTCCCAACAGTTGATTCATCTGTTGCAATAAAATATAATCTATTTGGGATAATTTAAAGCAGGAGGAAGACCTGTTTGATTTGCTAGAATATATGAGTTATCCTTATCCATTTTGTTGTATCTCCGTGATTAGAATTGACTAATTCTGGCTTTCCAGGTAGATGTAGAAGCTACTGCTGAACAACATTGATAATATTCTACTCTTTTTATGGAAATACGGAGAACAGAAAGTGCAGAAATCGTACGTAAACAACAATAAAGATCCAGGACGGCCAAAGCCAAATTTCATAATATCGGATGAAGAATAACTTGTCCATATTGAGTAGATCTTTATAGCTTGAGTTTGTCAAAGTAATAACCTTACCCCTCCTTAGGAATTCTTGACATCAATACTTAAATTGTTGATGTATTTGTTGAGATCTGTACCCATAACAATTTTTTTACATTTCATTTATTTGTTGATTTATTTCAGCTAATTTCTAAAGGCTTCAATTTATTTTATTTTGTCTATAAATTTTATTTTTTTCTTAGTTTTGAACTTATTAATTGAAATGGAATACTAGATTCAAATATTGCAACAAATAATGTATTTGTTGCAACAGATGACACATATGTTGGAAAATATTAAACAAATTTAGACATATGTTGCAATAGGTAGGTAATCTGTTGGAAATTATCGAACAGGTCTTCCTACTGTTGCAACAGATGGACTTAGATAGAAACATCGATATAATGCAACATATGACCAACCTATTGCAATAGATAAACTATATGTCAGAACAGGTAGAATATCTATTACAACAGACAGACAATCTGTTGTATTATAAAAATTCAACTTTCATTAGACAAAAAAAATTTCCACTACATGTAAAAAAAAGTGAAGTGACTTGAAATAAAAAAGGCAGAACCCATCGACAGTGTTCAGTTTAAACACGTAAAATAAAATAGGCATCAAGTAGACAGTGTTTATTTTAAACACGTAAAATAAAATAGGCATCAAATGTGTTATTTTGGCACTTTTTGCCTTGTTGGCTGCTCGCGTGTAATTCACACAGCCAAAGCTCGTTTAACCCCCATTTGTGCTAACTTGGCGTCTGATTTGTCCCCCAACAGTCATTTTTCCCCCTATTGTCTTTTATATTCATCTTCTTTCTCAAATTTAACCCTAAATTCCCAAATCTTTTTCTTCATCATCTTTTTTTATATATCCAAATTCTTTAAATTATTTGCATTTGGTCTTTCTTCATCTTTTTTTTCATTTTTTCCAACTGAGCTTGACAATGTCAAGATCATCTTCCACTGATTTTTGTGATAAAGATTTTCGTTATTGTAAGTGTGGTCATGAAACTCTATTAAAGACTTCTTGGACTCAACAAAATACAGGTCGTAGGTTTTTTACTTGTAAGATTTCAAAGGTAATATTTTTTTGTTAATTAGTTGATTAATTATTAACTTGTAATTGTGTTCTTATTTTTATAAAAATTAGGTGAATGCAATTACTTTGATTGGTATGAATAACAACACCCTTCACAAGCAAATCGTGTAATATGGGATTTGTTGAAGAAAGTCAAAGCTTCTGAAGCGAAACAAAATCGAGCAAGAAGATACTACATTGTTGCTGTTATTACTACTGGTTTGGTGTTATTGGGCACATAGATATTCAAGCCTAATTGCTGAAATTTTCATGGTGGTATATTTGCTACTAGTTTGGTGTTGTCGAGCACATGGATATTCAAGTGTAATTATTGGTAAATATCAAATAGATTTAGGTAAATTTTGCAAAATTTAAGTCATTTGTTGGAAATTATCAAATAGGCATTCCCACTGTTGTAACAAATTAGACTTAGATTAGATAGAAATAACATCGACATAATGCAAAATATGACCAACCTATTGCAATAGATAAAATATCTGCCAGTACATATAAAATATATTTTACAACAGATTGACATTCTATTGCATTATAAAAACTCAACTTTCATCAGAAAAAAATATGGCCACTACATGTATATGTAATGTAAAGTGAAGTGTGACTTGAAATAAAAAATTATTATTTCACAAACTTTTCTTTATACACAGGCTCCAAGTGTCCAGTAAGTACCCTATAAGACTAGACCTCTTGCAGGTTTGCCACAATATTGTCGCACAGAAAAGTCATTGGCTCGGCTATTTTTGTGCCGATTAGTAAACATTTGATGTGCGCAAGCACGTATGGGCCGCAACGAAATTGGTATCACTTTTTGGAAGGTTCATGCCTTTGTTTCAACCTTTAAAATCCCATGATTTCTTCATCAACACTTCCTTTGGCAAATGATACATCAGTTTACTCTACCTCAACAATATTGGGAACAGGTCCATCAGTGGCTGCACGTGGATAAAAAAACAACCTCGTCGATGGAATGTTCATTGCAGTCATAAACCTTGATCTCTCCCTCCTCGAGTAGTATCTCAATAGCCCGATAATGTATGTTGTCCACGTTTATGACTGGAAGAATCCTCTTTGCCTCGGTCCAGCTCTTGCCGTGTGGATTTAGCCTCTCTCCTCTAACATATTTTTATCATTTCTTCATCCCAGTCGAATATAGAAACTAACGAATCAAATTCCGCACCACAGGCTGACACTAAATCATTGAGTGGATCGTACTTATCCTTGAGCTTCTTGCAGAAGTCGAGGTTCATTATCCTATCGGCAGCGTCTTAAGCTTTCGGGTACGCTAATTTCCTTTTCCTCATGAGGTAGAGAATTTTGTCAACATACTATGATATAAGAATTCAATTTTTAAATAGGTTAGGAGTTGTAAAGTTGCAACGAATGGTCCATCTATTGCATAGGGTTCTCTGAATCAATCCAATGTAACTTATGCAACAGATGTATAATAAGTTGCAACAGAACCACTACCAGTTGTACTAGAATAACCAGCTGTTGCAACAAATTTCACATCTGTGGCGTAGCTTTTTCTTCATGGAGTAGATTAGAAGGCTAGGTTAGGAAAAATAAACTTACCTTGTCCTCATACCGTATATGCATATCTATTATAATATTAAAGTCTTAGGGGGAAAATAGACGCCTGGGGTTTTTGGTGCGCCTCGCTTGACATTCTTGGCCCATCACAGACCCCTCTTCTCTTTGGCTCCAAGTTCTGCATATGTGTCGACCTTCTTTAATGGCCCCTGAACTTCAATATATTTTGATTTTCGAATGAGGAGTACGTTGCTAATTGCTCTTTTCTTCTTGGTAACCGCCGTTGTAGGAGTGTATGGCTCCCTCACCTTCTTAGATGGTATGACACCCCTCTTGGATTTGAATTCCTTGACAGCTTTAGTGATATCCTCTATCTTTGAGATGGTATGACACCCCTCTTGGATTTGAATTCCTCGATAGATTTAGTGATATACTCTACCTTTCCAAAGATTTTATCCTAGCTTTCCTTGTACTCTTTGCATTTGCAACGAGAACACGAGAGTGAAGAGGCGTGAGAGGGACTGGTGTAAGGGTGAGAGGGACCTGTGTAAGGGTGAGAGAGACCTGTGAAAGGGGTGTTTTCAAACATATTTATTTGTTCTTGAGCATCAACATTCTCATTATCATGAGTTGTATCAGCATCAGCATGCCTACAACCAACACCAACAACCCCACCAGAAGAATCACCCGGATTTGCTGCAATAGGTTGGTTATGAAGAGCCTCAACATTAGGCTGACCTTACCCAACTGCTCTTCTTATGGCTGTTGCTCCAACAAATTCCTTCTTTATTAACTTCAATGTTGGGTCTTCTATAATATCAACATGACCTAGAGTAATAAAAGAAGTCATACCCAACTCCTAACTAGTAGTCACGATCCATGGATGCACAACCTATAAAAAAGACAGATATATTTAAAATCATATAATATAATAATTTTCATAGCTGAGTTATATGTTAACACAAACAACTTATGCAAAAGATGATCTGTATGTCGTAATAGATTAATAATATGTTGCATCAGATTACCCATCTATTGAATAAATTATAGTAGATGGTTAATCTATTAAGATTTAGGTTCAGAGAATGAAAGCAATAGATGGTTAATTCGATGCAAAATATAAATTGTCTGTCGCAATAGATTACCCATTTGTTAAACCAGTTGGCACAAGACGAGTAATCTTTTGCAATAAATGTCTCATCTGGTATATCAGATATGTAATACCCCGATCGTTCCTTAAGCCTAAATCTATCTTTGGAGTAAATATGAATGACTTCCAAAGTGATTGATGTTTATACCATGTGGTATTTCTCTAATTTCTACTATTTTTCATGTAGAGCATTGAATAATCTTTCCATCGATACCAAATTTGCCCAAATCCGACACTCGGGTGAAGAGTTAGAGCCATTTTAGTGAAACAGTGTGCCACCTGGCACTTTAGCGCGTCGCGGAGCCAGCCAAAATGGTAATTGTCATTTTCCAGTGAGCCATCGTGATATTGGCGCATCGTGCCAAGGCTCAATATTCGAATCGTCAAATTTCAGTGCACCAATATGATTCCACTGCGTCGCGGTGCCCTTCCAAGTCACGACCAAGATGTCAAATACGACTTCACCGCATCGCGCCACAGAGCAGTTTCCCAATTGTCAAAATCCAGTGAAGTTCCACGATCATGGCGCGTCACGCCAGGAACAAAAATTAGGCTCTATTTCTAGACTTTGGTCAAGGGTATTTTGGTCTTTCCACCCATTTTTGCCCACTCTATATATACAAATAGAGGAGAAAATCCTCATTTTCCTCTTCCATTTTATCCAAAAGCTAGGGGTTCTCTCCAAAATTCAATCCAATTCTTGTCTAAACATCTTAAAATCGAGCCGTAGTTTTCACAAATTAGTTCAAGATTCAAAACTTCCATGTCAAGAAAATCAAGAACCCTAACTCAAGAAGTGGGAAAAGAGGTCTATAACAAGTTTATTCATCCCGGATCATAATCAAGGTATGTGGGGCTTGAACAAGAATATCCTTTCATTCTTATGCCTAAAGAATTGATTTTCACTGTCGGAATTTCATCATTGTACAAGTGGATTTATACCCAAATTACTTTATCATTGATTTATGAGAATTGAGCTATTCAAGATTGATATACATGACTATTTCATTGTTTTATTTCTTAAATTGAGAATTTATGCTATGAATTGTATATTGTTACTATGAAATGATGATTTCTAAGTAAATTAAGATAAGTGTCATGAGTTATGCTTTTCCATGAGAAGTTTGAATATTGAATATATATATTGATATTGAGATTGAGAGTCAAGAATGATTTCTATGATGTTTTCTTGAAGCTTTTGATACTCGATATGATTTGATAAGCAAATGTACTTGATGACGAGAAAGATTATTTTGAGATTGAGTCGAGTTAGGAATCCACAAGTTGTTATGATTTACAAATGAGATATATTTATGATTTTGGTCTCTATGATAGACCCTTGACTTGATTGAGGTGGATTTCCTAACGCGTTCTGAGCTGAGTCTGGGAGGAGTATTTAGCACAGAGTGGGAAGTGTGGGTTTAGAGCATCCTACTTCCCCAGAACTACGTGGTATTGTAGGATTGAGATTTGAGGGCCAAAGTGTTGAGTTTGTGATCACAGAGATGAGTTTAAGGTTATACTCCCTGGCAAGAGTGTAGCGCTCCCACCAATGTGGGGTTCCTTCCCTAGGAGGGCAAAACATTGGACTCCATACAGCTCACATGGTTTATGTCAGTTATAAGAAACTCCCAAGTCCATAATAGTCTAAGTTTCTTGAGTTACCGAGTCACTCTAAGTCATGAGTTAAAGAGTTTGAGTTGAGTCAAATGATTTATGAGATTTGTGAAGAATGTGTTATTATTGATGATTTATGGAAATTATGTTTTAGAAAATTCAAGCAAAGACAGTCATTATTGTCAACATGCATGATTTTATTTTACATTTATGATATTGTTTTAAAATGTTGCATACACCCTCACATACTCAGTACATTCCTAAGTACTAATTCCCATAATATTTCGTGTTCTACATTTCCTCGTGATATAGGTTCAGGTGCTCAGTCTCAGCATCGCCAGTGATTTTTTTGAGTGCCTTCGTCTACATTTCTACAGTTGGTGAGTCCTCATGGTTTGAGGACCTGTGTCCCTGATTTTATTTGTTAATTGATGGATGTTTTCTTTCAGTTCAATACGAGTCAGTTGGGGATCAGTCCTAATAGATCCTCAGTCTTATGTAGTAGAGGCTTTGTCAGACTAGAGTACCAGTATGTACAGAAATTTCAGTATTTTATTTGTACAGGCCAATATTTCTTCATATCCAAGTATGTTCATGACATGATTATTCTTCCCCATTTTAACATGATTAGTGTTATAGTGAGTTCTGAAAGTGATGACAGGCTTAGAGGGTTAGCTTGAGGCCACGTGTGGCCTTAAGCACCGTGTGACATCTTGGGATAAGTTCTTAGTACATTACAAGCTTGGTATCAGAGCCTAAGGTTTGAAGAGTCCTAGGGAGTTTGACTAGCCGCGTTATGTAGAGTCTTGATCATTGGTGTGTAGCGCGCTACATCTATGAGCAAGAGGCTACGGGACGTTTTAGGAAAAGTTATTTCTTTCTTTCAAAAGTCTATCATGCCTATAACTGTTTCTCTTTGCTATTAATTCATGCTCTATTATGACAGAAAATGCCTCCTCGTAGAGCTCGCAGAAACAACGAATGACCTCAACCCATTGATCCTTTAAGTGAGACGGTGTCCTATGCTGAATTTCAGGCAGCTTTTTAAGCGCTAGCCCAGGCGGTTACCGCCAATGCTTAGACTTATGCACAGGTCACAGTTCTACCTCCGCAAGAAGGTAATTTAGTGGCAGCTCAGGTTTGTGACTTTTGACAGGTGAGGACTCATAGATGTATCTTGATGAAGTGAAAAAAATACCCAAATTATGCACGTAATGGAGGAAGAGTATGTGGAGTTAGCTTCCTATTGCTTGAAAGATGTTGCTTATGATTAGGTGGAGATGTGGAGGAAGAGTAGAGGGGAGGATGCTACTCCCATGACTTGGCAGTTGTTCCAGGATGCGTTCTTAGACAGATTCTTTCCCCCGGAGCTGAAGAAAGCGAAATTAGAAGAATTTATGAACTTGAGACAGGGCCCCATGACAGTTAAAGAGTATTGTCATAAGTTCAACCAGTTATCTAAGTATGCTCCCAGTATGATGTCTGATTGTAGAACTAGTATAAGTAAGTTTTTGGCTAGTGTATCTGGTTATGTTGTGAAAGAATGTAGATCCGCTATGCTTAATAGGGATATGGAACTTTCAAGACTAATGATTCATGCTCAGCAGATTGAAGTGAACAAGGTGAAGGAGAGATATAGAGTAAGGGCGAATAAGAGAGTTAGATCAGAGCAGTAGGGGTATGGTCAGGCTAGATTTTCTAGTGGGAATTGCCCTCAGTCCCAGAACCATTCACTTATGCCAGTGCCTTCATCAGCCAGTGCTCCCGCATTCAAAATCAGGCCGGAGCAGGGTAATAGGCCTGCTATGACCAGGTCCTAGGACAGTATGAGTAACAAACCTCGTTCTCCCCCATGTCCAAAGTGCAGTAGGGAACATACTGGTGAGTGCTTAGTCAATTGGAGGGGTTGTTTTGGTTGCGGTAAGTTGGGCCATAAATTCAGGGATTGCCAATACGCTAGACAGAGGAGTCGTGATATTCGTCCCCAGAGTCAGGCTATTAGTGATCCAGCCCCTTTAGCTCATCCTACTCCTTCTCAGGGTGCCACATCTAGTACTACAAGTGGTCAGCGCCAGAATTGCTTTTATGCTATACCACCCCACCAGGAGCAGGAGGATTCACTAGATGTTGTTACTGGCATGCTCCGTGTATTTTATTTTGATGTGTATATGTTATGGACCCTGGGTCAAGTCTTTCTTATGTGACTCTGTTGGAGGCTGTGAATTTTGAGATCAGTTCTGAAAGATTCCTGAGCCTTTTCTAGTTTCTACCCCAGTAGGTGAATCTGTTGTTGCTAAGCTAGTATATAAGAAGTGTCCTATCACTATCCTTAACAGAGTCATGTTTGCAGACTTGATTGAGCTAGACATGGTTGATTTTGATATTATTCTGGATATGGATTGGTTTTACTCTTGTTATGCGTCTATAGACTGTCGTACCCATGTAGTCAAGTTTCAGTTTCCCAACGAGTCAGCTTTTGAGTGGTTCGAAAATTCTGTAACTCGCAAGAGTCATTTTATATCCTACCTTAAATCCAAAAAATTGATATCCAAGGGTTGTATCTATCATTTGGTTCGAGTTAAAGATACTAAGCCCGAGACTCTGACTATTCAGTCTATTAGTATTGTCGATGAGTTTTTTGATGTTTTCTCAGAAGATCTCCCAAGGGTACCTCCCGATAGAGAGATAGAATTTGGGATTGATCTTTTTCCCGATATGCAGCCTATTTTTATTCCTCCGTATCGTATGGCCCCCGCAGAACTTAAGAAGTTAAAAGAGAAACCCAAAGATCTTCTTGATAAGGGTTTCATAAGGCCCAGCGTGTCTCCTTCGGGCGCACTCGTTCTATTCATGTGAAAGAAAGATGGTTCATTGCGTATGTGCATTGACTATCGTTAGCTCAACAAGGTCACAGTTAAGAACAAGTACCCTTTTCCTAGAATTGATGACCTGTTTGATCAGCTGCAAGGTGACAGTTATTTCTCAAAAATAGACTTGAGATCCGGTTATCACCAACTTAAAGTCAGAGAGTGTGATATTCCAAAGATGGATTTTTGCACCCGTTATGGTCATTTTGAGTTCCTGGTCATGTCCTTCGGGCTAACTAATGCCCCAACAACTTTTATGGACCTTATGAATCAGGTGTTCAGATAGTACCTGGATATGTTTTTTATTGTGTTCATAGATGATATCCTTGTATACTCCCAAAATTAAAATGACCATGCAAATCATCTCTGAATTGTCTTACAAACCCTTAGAGATCATCAATTGTTTTCCAAATTTAGCATGTGTGAATTTTGGATAAGGTCAGTTGCCTTTCTGGGTCATATTGTTTCTTCTAAAGGTATTCGAGTTGATCCTCGAAAGGTAGAAGCTGTGAAAAATTAGCCTAGACATATTTCCCCATTTGACATTAGGAGTTTCTTGGGTCTAGCTGGTTACTATCATCGTTTTGTTGAAGGTTTCTCTTCCATTGATACTTCTTTGACCCGGTTAACCCAAAAGAAAGTTAAATTCCAGTGGTCAGATTCTTGCAAGAAAAGTTTTCAGGAGTTGAAGACTCGACTCACTTCAGCCCCTGTGTTGACCCTTCCTAATGGTGTTGATGATTTTATGGTGTATTGTGATGCCTCTAGAGTTGGTTTGAGTTGCTTATTGATGCATAAAGGTAAGGCTATAGCCTATGCTTCCAGACAGTTGAAACCGCGTGAGAAGAATTACCCAACCCATGATCTAGAGCTAGCTGCAGTAGTTTTTGCCTTAAAAATCTGGAGACACTACTTGTATGGTGTTCATGTTGATGTCTTTATGGATCACAAGAGTTTGCAGTATGTGTTTACTCAGAGAGAGTTGAATTTTTAACAGTGGCGATGGTTAGAATTGCTGAAGGACTACGATATGAGTGTGTTGTATCACCCGGACAAGGCCAATGTAGTGGCGGATGCCCTTAGCAGATCGTGCATAGGCAGTGTAGCGCATATAGAGGAGGATAAGAAGGAGTTATCGCGAAGTCCATTGTTTGGCTAGGTTAGGTGTTAGATTTCTTGATTCAACTGAGGGTAATGTTTGGGTTCAGAGTAGTTCCAAATCTTCTCTAGTTTCGGAAGTAAAGGAGAAATAGGATATGGATTCTCGTTTGGTTGAACTAAAAGGGTCAGTTAAAGACCAAAAGATGGAGGTTTTCTCCCAAGGGGGAGATGGTGTATTGAGGCTTCAAAATAGATTATGTGTTCCTGATGTTGATGATTTGAGGCAGAGGATTATGGATAAGGCACATGGCGCGCGGTATTCTATTCATCCCGGTGCTACCAAGATGTACCGTGATTTGCGGGAAATCTATTGGTGGAATGGTATGAAAAGGGATATAGCAAAGTTTGTGGAAAAGTGTGCAACTTTCCAGCAGGTGAAGATAGAGCACCAGAGACCCGGTGGTATGATGAAAGAATTTAGCATTCCTACTTGCAAGTGGGAGGAAGTGAATGTGGATTTCGTGACCAGTTTACCTTTCTCTCGTCGTTATCGTGATTCTATTTGGGTTATTATAGATAGGTTGACTAAGTCAGCACATTTTCTGCTAGTACATACATCTTTTACCGCTGAGGACTATGCTAAGTTGTATATCCGAGAGTTAGTCAGGTTGCATGGAGTTCCATTGGCTATCATCTCTGATAAAGGTACTCAATTTACTTCTCAATTTTGGAGAGCCTTTTAGAAGGGACTTGGCACCTAAGTTCATCTTAGCTCCGCTTTTCATCCGCAGACAGACGGTCAGGCTGGGAGGACTATCCAGACTTTAGAGGAAATGTTGAGGGCATGTGTTCTTGATTTCAAAGAAAGTTCAGATGAGCATTTTCCATTGATTGAATTTGATTATAATAATAGTTTTTATGCTAGTATTCGAATGGATCCATTTGCGGCTTTATATGGAAGGTGATGTAGATCACCCATAGGTTGGTTTGAAGTGGGTGAAGCTACTGCGATTGGACCTGATGCTGTGTTTGAGGCAATAAAGAAAGTTAAGTTTATTCGGGAAAGGTTAAAGACAGCCCAGAGTCGTCAGAAGTCGTATGCAGATATGAGAAGAAGAGCTCTTGAGTTTGAGGTTGATGATTTGGTGTACTTGAAGATTTCACCCATGAAAGGGGTGAAAAGGTTTGGAAAGAAAGGGAAACTTAGTCCCCGATATATCGGCCCTTATAGACTTTTGACTCGTGTTGGGAAAACAACTTATGAGATTGAGTTTCCAGTAGAGTTGTCAGCTGTCCACCCTGTCTTTCATGTTTCTATGCTCAAGAAGCACATTGGTGATTCTGTTGTGGTTGAACCATCAAACAGCTTTGATGTTTGGGACAATCTTTTTTATAATGAATTTCCGATCGAGATCCTAGATTATCAAGTCCGTAGGCTAAGGAAAAAAAAAGTTCCCTTGGTCAAGGTTCTGTGGAGAAATCAATCAGTTGAGGGTGCTACTTGGGATGAAGAAGCAGATATGCGAGCCAGATACCCTCATCTCTTTTTCGCAAATTCAAATCAAGCTGAAGGTATCATTCTTCCTTAATTCAGTTTCCTACTAATCTAGCGTATTCAATTATATAAATATCCATTTTATGATTTGTGCATTCTATGAAGTACTCAAAAAAAATCTAGAGTGAAGTAAGTCGGTTGAATAAATCGTTCCCATAAATTATTTCCAGTTTCCTCTTTGATCTTGAGCCTAACTAGCAACATTCGAGGACGAATGTTTCCAAGGGGGAGATATTGTAATACCCCGATCGTTCCTTAAGCCTAAATCTATCTTTGGAGTAAATATGAATGACTTCAAAAGTTATTGATGTTTATACCATATGGTATTTCTCTAATTTATCCTTTTTTTGATGTAGAGCATTGAATAAGCTTTCCATCGATACCAAATTCGCCCAAATCCGACACGCGGGTGAAGAGTTAGAGCTATTTTAGTGAGACAGTGTGCCACCTGGCACTTTAGCACGTCGCGGAGCCAACCAAAATGACAATTGTCATTTTTCAGTGAGCCTTCGCGATATTGGCACATCACGCCAAGGCTCAATATCAGGATCATCAAATTCCAGTGCACCAACGCGATTCCATCGCATCACGGTGCCCTTCCAGGTCACGACCAAGGAGGAAAATGCGACTTCACCGCGTTGCGCCACAGAGCAGTTTCCCAATTGTCAAAATCCAGTAAAGGTCTATGATCATGGTGCGTCACGCCAGGGACAAAAATCGGGCTCCAGTTCTAGACTTTGCTCAAGGGTATTTTGGTCTTTCCACCCGTTTTTACCCATTATATATATACAAATAGAGGAGAAAATACTCATTTTCCTCTTCCATTCCATCCAAAAGCTAGGGTTTTTCTCTAAATTTCAATCCAATTCTTGTCTAAACATCTCAAAATCGAGCTGTAGTTTTCACAAATTAGTTCAAGATTCAAAACTTCTAAGTCAAGAACATCAATAACCCTAACTCAAGAAGTGGGAAAAGAGGTCTATAGAAATTTTATTCATCCCGGATCATAATCAAGGTATGTGGGGCTTGAGCAAGAATATCCTTTCATTCTTGTGCCCAAAGAATTGATTTTCACTATCGGAATTTCATGATTGTGCAAGTGGATTTATACCCAAATTACTTTATCATTGATTTATGAGAATTGAGCTATTCAAGATTGATATACATGACTATTTCATTGTTTTATTTCTTAAATTGAGAATTTATGCTATGAATTGTATATTGTTACTATGAAATGATGATTTCTAAGTGATTTAAGATAAGTGCCATGAGTTATGCTTTTCCATGAGAAGTTTGAATATTGAATATATATATTGATATTGAGCTTGAGAGTCAAGAATGAACCCTATGATTTTTCTTGAAGCTTTTGATACTCGATATGATTTGATAAGCAAGTGTACTTGATGATGAGAAAGATTATTTTGAGATTGAGTCAAGTTAGGAATCCACAAGTTGTTATGATTTACAGATGAGATATATTTATGATTTTGGTCTCTATGATAGACCCTTGAGTTGATTGAGGTGGATTTCCTAACGCATTCTGAGATGAGTCTGGGAGGAGTATTTAGCACCGAGTGGGAAGTGTAGGTTCAGCGCATCCTACTTTCCCAAAACTACGTGCCACCGTAGGATTGAGATTTGAGGGCCAAAGTGCTGAGTTTCCGATCAAAGAGATGAGTTTGAGGTTATACTCCCTAGCAAGAGTATAGCTCTCCCGCCAATGTGGGGTTTCTTCCCCAGGAGGGCAAAACGTTGGATTCCATGCGGCTCACATGGTTTATGTCGGTTATAAGAAACTCCCATGTCCATAATAGTCTAAGTTTCTTGAGTTACCGAGTCACTCTAAGTCATGAGTTAAAGAGTTTGAGTTGAGTCAAATGATTTACGAGATTTGTGAAACATGTGTAATTATTGATGATTTATGGAAATTATGTTTCAGAAAATTCAAGAGAAGAGAGTCATTATTGTCAGCATGCATGATTTTATTTTACATTTACGATATTGTTTAAAAATGTTGCATACACCCCCACATACTCAGTACATTCCCAAGTACTGATTCCCATACTCTTCTATGTTCTACATTTCCTCGTGATGTAGGTTCAGGTGTTCAGTCTCAGCAGCGACAGTGATTTTTTTGAGTGCCTTCATCTATATTTCTACAGTTGGTGAGTCCTTATGGTTTGAGGACCTATGTCCCTGAATTTGTTTGTAAATAGATGGATGTTTCCTTTCAGTTCAGTATGAGTCAGTTGGGGATCAGTCCCAATGGCTCCTCAGTCTTATGTAGTAGAGGCTATGTCAGACTAGAGTACCAGTATGTACAGAAATTTTAGTATTTTATTTGTACAGGCCAGTATTTCTTCATATCCAAGTATGTTCATAACATTATTATTCTTCCCCATTTTTACATAATTAGTGTTATAGTGAGTTATGAAAGTGATATCAGGCTTAGAGGGTTATCTAGAGGCCACGTGTGGCTTTAAACACCGTGTGATGTCTCGGGATAGGTTCTTGGGGCGTTACAATATATAACATCTTTTGCACCAAATATAACATCTATTCTATATCTTTCATTGAGTCAAATTATTTTACTTGAAAGAAGGCGTACTGCATCATCCAGAGGGTTAAATTGATTAACCTCCTTAATTCTTTTGTTGTTCTTTGCAGCCAACCACCTAAACATCCTTGGATGAGAAAGCTCATCTGAGTAATCCATTATCTGCTTTTGGAGGGGAAGACTGGCTTCAAATGCCCAAGCCTAAAAAATATATACACAGTGCTTAAGGATACAAGTAGCCCCAACCTAACCCATTGAGCCTATTACTTCATATCAATCTTACTTAGAGATGGATAAAACAAATCAATGGTACTGTCATATCATAATTATAAGGAAATATGAAGAAATACTTGTCCGAACAGTCAAAATACTGAAAAGCTAAACATACTAATACTCTGGTAAACTAGTCTGACAAAGCCTCTACTACTCAAGTAAACTTGAGAGCCATTGGGACAAATCCCCAACTGACTCGTACTCAAATGAAGAGAAACAAATCAATAACTGAATATACTGATATGTATGAAGATAGATCCTCGAACCATGAGGACTCACCACTGTGGAGATGCAGATAAAGGTACTCGGGATCACTGACGCAGCTGGGACTGAGCACCTGAACCTACAATATGAGACAATGTAGCACAGAAACGTATATATGGATCAGTACTTTGAGGATGTACTGAGAATATGGGGACGTATGCAATTTTAATAAGCAGTATCATATATCTTTAGAGGAAACATGCATGAAATTGTAAATGACTCACATAGCCTGAATAAAACTCTCATAAATCATGAATAAGAAACATGTATATAAATCACGTGAGCCAGTACACTTTATTCTAAATCTGGATTCTTTATTTATTCTCAAACTTGTAAGCTAGATTAAATCTAAGAACAACAACTTTCAGGGCATATACTTCAGTCTTATGAAACCAAGGAACTTCTTTTGAACTTAAAGATTATGACTTTTGAGAACCTTAGAAATCTTAGGATCATAGATTTCGAAATACATAGTACTTTCAAACTCATGCTTTTATCTTGAAGGAAATAAAGCTTCTTTAAAACTTAAGAACTTAGGAATTTAGGAACTTTAAGACTTGAGACTCTAGGAAACTTGAGAGTTTTCTTCTAACCGATATAAACCATGTG
The DNA here is from genome assembly GCA_030864215.1 of Capsicum pubescens. Lineage (NCBI taxonomy): Eukaryota > Viridiplantae > Streptophyta > Magnoliopsida > Solanales > Solanaceae > Capsicum > Capsicum pubescens. The sequence goes on from CM061539.1 coordinate 3,355,142, forward strand.
AGCTACATGGAGTCCAACGTCTTGCCCACGTTGGGGAGACCTGTTCTACCCTTGCCATCAGAATAGAACCTTAACTTTTAGTGATCACTAGCTTAACCCACTTGGGGTAAATCAAATCCTATAGTGGCTCATAGTTCTGGGGCATGAGACCTTGGAATCAAGCCCAACTCGGTGCTAAATACTACGCCCTTACTTAAGCTCAGAACATTTAAGAAAAATCCACCTTAATCAATACAAAAGTGTTTAATGGAAGCCAACTATGCTTTCCTTTAACTTAAATCAAAATGGTGTGGATTTCTTTCTTAGCTTAGGACCAACATCAACTCTTTTCTTGAAATCTTGGTAGACTTATCATCAATAAACTTTAAAAACTTCAATAACATAGAAGTTTAAGTTCACTTCTTGAAACACTTTGAAAAGTATCAACAATTCATTCTTAAAGGATCACAATTTCACAATGAGGCTTAATTCATGACAACAAATCTTGTAAATTCTTGAAAATATGATATCAATATAGGAATGTGCAATTTATAGCATGAATTATCAATTCAAATCATAAATAAATGAATAATCATGCAATTCAAGGCTTGAACAATTTATAATCTTATAAATTCGAAATATAGCAAACTAGACATAAATTCATCTTGAAAATATGAAATTCTTTAAGAAAAACTAAAACTTTGGGCGCAAGAACAAAAGGGTGTTCTTGTTCAAACCCCACATACCTTGAATTTGGAGCTTTCAATGAACTCTTAACTTTGGGTTTCGATTCATGAAATTAATGGGTGCTTCTTGTAGCCCTCACAACGGGGATTCCAAATCTTGAAGAATTTTGGAAATCCCACGTGAAATCTTGAGATATATTGATCTTTAGGTTGAAACCCTAATGAATGTTCTTGGTGATTTTGGGGGAAAATAACCATATTTTGGTATTTGGGGATATTAATCCTGTGTTAAAGCTGAAAGGGGTGGGTGGAATGACTAAATTACCCCCTAGGATGCGGATTTTTAAAAATGGAAAATTGGGCATTGACGCTGCAGGCAAAGCGGCGCGTTAGGGCATCAACGTGATAATCTACGCATTGTGCCACTATCGTGTTGAGCCTCAGTACTTTTCCTGTACAAAATTGACCAACGCGATGGGTGACGCGGCGCGCTAAGATTGCGTTGGTCTACTATTTTGGAACACCAAATGAGGTCTAAACGCATTCCAAAAAATCTAAAACTCGTCCGGGAACACCTATTGACCTCCCGGATCATTAATAAGCTAAAATATCAACCATTGGAGGTCGGGAAGGTTGTGAAATAATTGATCGAAGTTCGAAGGCTCAAAAATAAACTAAGTGTTGAACACTTAACTAAAATTCTAAGTGTAAAGCTTCTTTTAACTTACTTTGTAGGCTTTAACGACAAGGAAACTTTACGGGGTCTTACAATATCTCCCCCTTGGGAACATTCATCCTTGAATGTCGCTAGTCAAGCTAAGAGTACGGAGGAAACTGAGTATACATAGATGAAACAACTCGGTACACTGACTCTATATCATTCTAAAGCCTTCAATAATTCAGAGAATGCATAAACTTATAATAAGAATAATTATATAGCTGCAACTTTGATTTGAAAGGGGCTGAATTAAAAATGAATGGTACCTTCGGCTTGTTCTGAACTTGTGGAGAGGAGGTGTGGGTACTTGGCTCGCATGTCTGCTTCTGCTTCCCAAGTAGAACCCTCAACAGACTGGTTTTTCCACAACACTTTGACCAAGGAAATTTCTTCGTTCCTCAGTCTACGGATCTGAAAGTCTAGGATCTCAACTGGAATCTTATCAAGTGAAAGACTGGTCTGAATATCAGTGCTCCCTGAAGGATCTACTACCACGGAATCACCAATGTGCTTCTTAAGCATGGAAATATGAATGATAGGATGAACGGTTGACAACTCTGAGGGAAACTCAATCTTATAGGCTACTCTCCCCAAACCTTTTCACCCCTTTCATGGGCAAAATTTTCAGATACACCAAATAATTAACTTCAAACTCAAGGTCTCTTCTTGTCACATCTGCATATTACTTTTGATGAATTTGGGTTGTCTTTAACCTCTCTCTTATCAACTTTACCTTCTCCATAGCCTTAAACACTGCATCCGGTCCAACCAAAGTAGCTTTACCCACTTTGAACCAACCTATGAGTGATCTACACCTCCTTCCATAAAAAGCCTCAAATGGTGCCATCTTGATGCTAGCATAGTAACTATTGTTATACGCAAACTCAATCAATGGAAAATGGTCATCTCATCTACCTTTGAAATCAAGAGCACATGCCCTTAATATATCCTCCAAAGTTTGGATGGTCCTCTCATCCTGACCGTCAGTCTGTGGGTAAAAAGTGGAACTCAAATGAACTTGGTTACCAAGATCCCTCTGAAAAGTTCTCCAAAACTGAGAAGTGAACTGAGTACCCCTATCCGAAATGATAGACAAGGGGACTCCATGCAACCCGACTAACTCCCGAATATATAGTCTAGCATAATCCTCAGCTGTATAAGATGTATGCATGGTAAGAAGTGCGCTGACTTAGTCAGCCTGTCTACAACAACCCAAATAAAATCATGATGATGACGCAAAAGAGGTAAACCAGTCACAAAATCCATATTCACCTCTTCCCACTTCCAAGTGGGTATACCAAACTCTTGCATCACACCACTAGATCTTTGGTGCTTTACCTTAACATGTTGGCATGTTGTATACTTCACCATAAACTCCGCTATATCCCTTTTCATACCACTCCACCAATAAATTTCCCACAAGGCGCGGTACATCTTGGTAGCGCCAAAATGAATAGAATATCGCGCACCATGTGCTTTAGCCATAATCCTCTGCCTAAGATCATCAACACAAGCAACATATAATCTACCCTCCAATCTCAACACGCCATCTCCTACTTGGGAGAAAACCTCTACCTTTTGGTCCTTAACTGACTCCTTCAGTCGAACCAAACAGGATCCCTGTCTTTCTTCTCCTTCACCTCCGAAACTAAAGAGGATTCAGAATTACTCTGCACCAAAATATTCCCCTCAGCGGAATCAAGCAACCTAACACCCAGTCTAGCCAATCGATGCACATCACGAGCTAAATCTTTCTTATGTTCTTCTACATAAGTAACACTACCCATGGACAACCTGCTAAGGGCATACGCCTCTACATTGGCTTTGCCCGGGTGATACAATACACTCATATCATAATCTTTTAGCAAATCTAACCACCTTCTTTGGCTAAGATTCAACTCCCTCTGAGTAAACATATACTGCAGGCTTTTGTGATCAGTAAACACATCAACATGAATACCATAAAGATAGTGTCTTTAGATTTTCAAAGCAAACACCACAGCAGCTAACTCTAAATCATGGGTTGGGTAATTCTTTTCATGCGGCTTTAACTATATAGAGGCATAGGATATAACCTTACCTCTCTACATCAACACACAACCCAAACCAACCTTAGAGGCATCACAATACACCATAAAACCATCTGTAGCATTAGGAAAAGTCAACACAGGGGCTGAAGTGAGTCGAGTCTTCAACTCCTGGAAACTCTTCTCATAGGAATCTGACCAAAGGAACTTAAGTTTCTTATAGGTCAACCGGGTCATGGGAGATGGAATAGAAGAGAAACCTTTAACAAAATAATGGTAATAGCCAGCTAGATCTAAGAAACTCCTAATGTCAGATAGAGAGATAGGTCTAGGCCAATTTTTTATAGCTTCTGTCTTTTGGGGATCGACTCTAATGCCTTCGACTGAGATAATATAACCCAGAAAAGCTATGGACCTTAGACAAAACTGACACATGTTGAATTTGGCGAACAACTGACGATCTCTAAGAGTTTGCAAGACAATTCAAAGATGATTTGCATGGTCATTCTCAGTACGGGAGTAAACAAGGATATCATCTATGAACACTATAACAAAAATATCAAGATATTGCTTGAACACTCGATTCATGAGGTCTATGAAGGCTGCTGGGGCATTGGTTAGCCTGAAAGACATTACTAGAAACTCAAAGTGACCATAACGGGTTAGGAAGGCTATCTTTGGGATATCACACTCCCTTACTTTAAGTTGATGATAGCCGGATCTAAGGTCTATCTGGGAGAAATAACTTGCACCTTGTAATTGATCAAACAGGTCATCAATTCTCGAAAGATGGAACTTATTCTTTACTGTGACCTTATTAAGATGAAAATAGTCAATGCACATACGCAAAGAACCATCTTTCTTTTGCACGAATAGGATTGGTGCGCCCCAAGAAGAGACACTGGGCCTTATAAAACCTTTATCTAAAAGATCTTTGAGTTGCTCTTTTAACTCCTTAAGATCTGTGGGTTCCATACGGTATGGAGGGATAAAAATAGGCTGAGTGTCGGGAAGAAGGTCAATCTTGAATTCTATCTCTCTATCGGGAGGTACCCCTGGGAGATCTTCCAAAAAAATATCAGAAAACTCATTAACAATGTTGACTGACTGAATAGTTGGATCTTCAGATTTAGTGTCTTTAACTCTAACTAGGTGATAAATTCAACCTTTGGATATAAGCTTTTTGTCTTTGAGATAGGATATAAAATGACTCTTGGGAGATACAAAACTCCCGAACCACTTGAAAATAGGCTCATCATGGAACTGAAACTTAACTACACGGGTACGACAGTCTATAAATGCATAACAAGAGAGAAGCCAGTCCATACCCAGAATAACACCAAAATCCACCTGTCCAACTCTATAAAATCAGCAAGCATGACTGTATGAAGAACAATAATAGGATAATTTTAATACACTTGATTAGCAACAATTGACTCCCCTACTGGAGTAGAAACTAGGAAAGGCTCAGGAATCTTTTTGGGACTCATTTTGAAGTTTACAACAACAAGTGGGGTGACATAGGAAAATCTTGAACTGGGGTCCAACATTACATAAATATCAAAGTAAAAGACACGGAGCATACCGGTAACAACATCGGGAGAATCCTCCTACTCATGTCAGGAAGGTAGGGCATAAAATTTGTTCTGGCTCTGACCACCAACAGTGCTAGAAAAAGCACCCTGAGGAGGGATGAGATGGGATACAGGAGCTGATGCACTAGTGGCCTATGTCTGAGGGCATCTTTGTTCCTTTGCCTAGAATGCGGGTACTCTCAAAGTCTGTGGCCTATCTTTCCACAACTAAAACAACCTTTATGCTCAGCCAAACACTCGGTGGGATGGGTCCTTCTACACTTAGCACAAGGAGGATAGTTAGGCCTATTACTCACGCTGTTCTAGGACCTGGACATAGAAGGCCTGTTTACTTGCTCCTACCTATTTCTGGGCATAGGACAACTAGCTGATGAAGCCGCTGTCATAGAAGAATAGTTCTGGAACTATAGACGGTTCCCTCCATAGGACCTAGCCTGACTATACTCATGCTGCTCAAATTTAGCCCTTTTGTTCCCCCTTATTCTATCTCTCTCCCTTATTGTGTCTACCTCTATCTGTTGTTCATGCATCATTAGTCTGGATAAATCCATATCCCTATTGAGCATAACAGTCCTACACTCTTTCAACACCAAACCAGACACACCTATCACAAACTTGCTTATACTAGTGCGGGTGTCAACAATCAAGTCAGGATCATACTTAGCTAACTGGTTGAACTTTAAGCAGTACTCCTTCATAGTCATGGAGCCTTGTCTCAAGTTCAAAAACTCCTTTATTTTCGCTTCCTTTATCTCTAACGGAAAGAACTTATCCAAGAATGCATCTTGGAATACCTGCCAAGTCATAGGGACAACATCTTTCCCTCTATTCTTCCTCCACACAACAACCCAGTCATAAGAAATATCTTTCAATTTGTATGTTACCAGCTTAACACTTTCTTCCTCAGAAATATGCATCACTTGCATGATCTTCCTCACCTTCTTAAGATACAACTGTGGGTCCTTACCTACCTTAGACCCATAAAAATCTAGAGGATTCATCTATATAAAATCATAAATCCTAGTAGCAGCTAAATCACCTCCCTATTGATGCGGAACTGCGGCCTAGATTTTGGCCTGAACATTTGAGGTGACTGCCTGGGCTAACGCCTGAAAGGCCTCCCGAAACTCAGCATGGGACACAGTCTCATTTAAGGGATCAATATTTTGAGGTTTCTCATCATTGTTTCTGCGGTCATTCACTCTTTAGGGAGGCATTTTATGAAATAAGATAGCACAAATTAATATATGAGAGAGACAACTGTAGGCACGATAGAATCTGAAAAAAAGAAATAACTTTTTCCTAAAATGTCTTGTAGCCTTTTTCTCATAGATGTGGCGCGCTACACACCAATGATCAAGACTCTACTTAACGCATCTTGTCAGACTCCCTAGGACTCCTTAACCTTAGTCTCTGATACCAAGTTTGTAACACCCCGAAATCTCATCCCAGATCATCACACGGTGCTTAAGGCTACAAGTAGACCCAACCTAACCCTTTGAGCCTACAACTTCATATCAAGCTTACTTAGATATGGATAAAAAAAATCAATGGTACTGTCATATCATAATTATAAGAAAATATGAAGAAATACTTGTCCGAATAGTCAAAATACTGAAAAGCTAAACATACTAATACTCTGGTAAACTAGTCTGACAAAGACTCTACTACTCAAGTAAACTAGAGAGACGTTGGGACAAATCCCCAACTGACTCGTACTCAAATGAAGAGAAACAAACCAATAACTAAATATACTAAAATGTCTGAAGATAGGTCCTCGAACCATGAGGACTCACCACTGTGGAGATGTAGATAAAGGTACTCGAGATCACTAACGTGGCTAGGACTGAGCACTTGAACCTACATTATGAGATAATGTAGCACACAGACGTATATGCGGATTAGTACTTTAAGGATGTACTGAGCATATGAGGGTGTATGCAATTTAAATAAGCAGTATCATATATCTTTAGAGAAAACATGCATGCAATTGTAAATGACTCACATAGCCTGAATAACACTCTCATAAATCATGAATAAGAAACATGTATATAAATCACGTGAGCCAGTACACTTTATTCTAAATCTGGATTCTTTCATTATTCTCAAACTTGTAAGCTAGATTAAATCTTAAAACAACAACTTTCAGGGCATATACTTCAGTCTTATGAAACCAAGGAACTTCTTTGGAATTTAAAGATTATGACTTTTGAGAACCTTAGAAATCTTAGGATCATAGCTTTCCAAATACATAGTACTTTTAAAGTCATGCTTTTATCTTGAAGGAAATAAAGCTTCTTTAAAACTTAAGAACTTAGGACTTTAGGAACTTTAAGACTTGAGACTCTAGGAAACTTGGGAGTTTTTTCTAACCGACATAAACCATATGAGATATATGGAGTCTGACGTCTTGCCCATGTTGGGGAGAGCTGTTCTACCCCTGCCATCGGAATAAAACCTTAAATTTTAGTGATTACTAGCTTAACTCACTTGGGGTATATCAAATCCTATGGTGGCTCGTAGTTTGGGGTATGATACCTTGGAATCAAGCCCAACTCGGTGCTAAATACTATGCCTTACTTAAACTCAGAAATTTTAAGAAAAATCCACCTTAATCAACACAAAAGTGTATTATAGAAGCCAACTATGCTTTCCTTTAACTTAAATCAAAATGGTGTAGATTTCTTTCTTAGCTTAGGACCAACATCAACTCTTTTCTTGAAATCTTGGTAGACTTATCATCAATAAACTTAAAAAACTTCAATAACATGGGAATTTAAGTGCACTTCTTGAAACACTTTGAAAAGTATCAACAATTCATTCTTAAAGGATCACAATTTCACAATGAGGCTTAATTCATGACAAAAATTCTTGGAAATTCTTGAAAATATGATATCAATATAGGAATGTGCAATTTATAGCATGAATTATCAATTCAAATCATAAATAAATAAAATAATCATGCAATTCAAGGCTTGAACAATTTATAATCCTATAAATTCGAAATATAGAAAGCTAGACATAAAGTCATCTTGAAAATATGAAATTCTTTAAGAAAAACTAAAACTTTGGGCGCAAGAACGAAAGGGTGTTCTTGTTCAAACTCCTCATACCTTGAATTTGGAGCTTTGAATGAAATCTTAACTTTGGTTTGCTATTCGTGAAATTAATGAGTGATTCTTGTAGCCCTCGCAATGGGGATTCCGAATATTGAAAAAGTTTTTAAAACCCACAGTAAAATCTTGAGAAATATTGATCTTTAGGTTGAAACCCTAATGAATGTTCTTGGTGATTTTGGGGGAAAATAACCTTATTTTGGTATTTGGGGATATTAATACCGTGTTAAAGAAGAAAGGGGGTGGGTGGAATGACTAAATTACTCCGTAAGATGTGGATTTTTAAATTTGGAAAACTGGGCATCGACGCTGCAGGCAAAGCGGCACGTCAGGGCATCGGTGTGATAATTGACACATCGCGCCACCATCACGTCGAGCCTCAGTACCTTTTTTGCACATAATCAACCAAACGAGGTCTAAACGCGTTTTAAAAAATCCAAAACTTGTCCAGAAACACCTATTGACCTCCCGGATCATAAATAAGCTAAAATATCAACCATTGGAGGTTGGGAAGGTTGTGAAATAATTTATCGAAGTTCAAAGGATCAAAAATCAACTAAGTGTTGAACACTTAGCTAAATTTCTAACTGTAAAGCTTCTTTTAACTTGCTTTGAATGTTTTAACGACAAGAAAACTTTGTAGGGTCTTACAGGATAATTTTGTTAGTAATTATTTGACAGTCAATTAGAACCTGCCATATTCCCAGGGATAATTGTTGAATTTCTCAAAATCCTTAGCACGCGCCAACAAATGATCTTCTATGACCTTATTGATGTCTCTTGCCAATATAACAGAATGGGCAAACCAAACTAAGCACAATTGCTCCCTGTGCTGCTTTGGTGTGGTTTTATACTTGAGATCTATCATCAAATACGATGCTTTGTAGCCATGTCTAATAATTTCTAACAACCTATCTATTTTTCCTTGCATTTGTTGGTTTTGCTGATAGGTTACTGGGACAATGTCTTCCATCTATTTGCTTGTAGTGGTTTGACTGTCTTACATGCCTTTGACCTTTTGCGGGGTGTTCTATTGGCAATAGGTTTTTTGGATGATCACATCTCAAGCCCATCACTATGACAAACTCTTGCAAGCCAAAACAAACTAGCATGCCATAGTAGTTGATCCAGATTTCATCCATCTTTTTACCCCCCTTCTCTGAATCTTTATCATCCCCCACGTACTTGATCTTGTTCTTGAGAAAATCATATACCATCCTTATTTTGAAATGGGGTTTATGGTTCTCAAACAACTCAAGAAAGCATCCAAAACAGATCCTCTTAAAAAGTCCATCTATGTTCTCGTTCTTCATAATATTCCTAAAATAATTAAAATGCTTCCCTAACTGACATTTAAGTGCAAGTTCACCAGTTAGTTCTGCAGGGTCATCTACCAACATCGCAACTTGAAGCCTGTCAATACTAAAAGTTTTGGCGTGATCATATTGGGATGTCGATATTAATTCATGCTCCATTGGTTATCCATTATTATCATGTTGATGATCATCCTCTTTCTCACTCTCTAATTTCTCCTCTTAGTCACTTTCATTTTCTTCATCATCATCTACAGACCCTTATCCACCTCCCTTAATATTGTTTTTATAGCTCTCCTCAGCTTCACTTTTCCCTAACTGAGATTGTTCAGGAATTTCATCCAAATCCCTCTGTACTATAGCCTTTTTTGTTGGGTGGTCAGAAGTTGATCCACTTTCACTTTCTTTTTTTAGGAGACATGTTTTACCTATAAAAAATAGAAAAATAAAAATTACATTAAAATTGATATATGCATAAATTTTAAAAAATATATTATAAACACCACCAATACCGACACAACAACCACCACCAACACTAACACCACGAATACTGACACCACCAACAACCACCACAAACACCACCAACCAATGCCACCGATAGCCACTACAAACACCACCATTGCCACCACCACGACCACTGTAAGACCCCATAAAATTCTAAGTATAATTCAACCCTAGTAGCCTTATAAAGGATCCAACACTTAGAAAATTTTAGCTAAGTGTTAAGACTTAGTCTCTTTTTAAGTCTTCAAACTTTGAGTATTTATTTCATGACCCGCCTGACCTTCGTTTGTCTATTTTTAAGTATATTTATGATGGGGCAAGTCAATAGTACATCTCGGGTGAGTTTCAAAATTTTCAAAATCTGTTTAAAGCATGTTTGGATTTCAAAATAGTAGCACCGTACGATTATCGTGCAGCGTATACTCCAGTACACCCCTAGGGGGTGCAGTAGAGCATGCAGAGCACGCTTTATTACGGCGCACCAGATCATGTGGCGAGCGCTCCAGTCCACCCCTTGGGGGTGCAATAAAGCATGTGGAGCACGCTCTATTTTGGTGCACTAGAACATGCGACACATGCTCCTAAAAATTTTGGCTTTCAGCTCCTCGTCCAGAGGGGTATTTGGGTCATTTTCTCACCCCTATTTAACCCACAAAACACGAGATTCAGCCCTATTTTCACCAAAAGTATACTCTTTTCTCTCAAATTCTCTCAAGAACAAGCTTGGGGTTTTCAATTGAGGATCTAAATTCAAGAAAATTCCACCATCAATGTTCATAGAATCAAGAACTAAGGTATGTTAGATGTTGATTCTTGGGTTCCTTCCACCCAAGAAGTTTAAGAATCCTTTTCTAAATTCAAAGATTATATATTTATGATTTTTCATAATTTATGTAAAATTAGATTGAAGTTCATGTTGTTGTTGAGTTTTAATTCATGTTTTGATTATAAAGTTCCAAGCTTTGATCCTATTATGTTATGCCTTACGTGTTGTTCATGATAAACCCCTTCAAGATGCATGTTGACTGATGTAACCATGTTAATTAGGTGTATTGAATATTGTATGACCAAAGTATGCTCCCTATATATTTGATAAAATGCTTATTTGAATGGGATAGTGCCATTATAGCATGTTGACAAAAAAACCCCAATTATGTGTAATCTAATACATACCAAGTGTTTGTTGAAAGGCCTTAGTGAATGAATTATGATATGTTGCATGCATTCTCATTCATGTACATTCCTTCTTGAACGAATTATGAGACATTAGTATGCATCCCTATACATGTGCAGGTTTAAGACTTCCAAGTTCTTGAAGAGATGCTTCATTGATTGTATTGTGAATTATAGTCTATTGTCATGTTGTTATGCAAGAGTTGTCATATCTTATTTATTTATGTTATCGAGTCCTGGGGGTATTTAATACCTGACAATTTAGATGATTGTTTAGAGCCCGTGTCAGTTTTGAAGATAACCTCAATTGTGCCAATCAGTAGAACTAAGTCAGTTACATAACTTAAGAAGACTCAGTAATCTAAGTATCATTTTAGTGCAGCTTAAAAATCAATTCAGAATTCAGTAGTATTCCCTCAATTAATGAAACTTAGTAAACTCAGCTCAGTTCAGTTAAACAGTACGTTCAGTAATAGTTTAGTCAAGCCTTGTATGAACTAGGAAATCAGTTCAGTGTCTTTCAGTTGGGAGTAGGATTCAGCATCGAGCAAACCTAAGGATGGGGGTTCACCCTTTAGTTAGGACTGAGATCCCTAGAAATAATCCCTAAGTTCCAGAACTATGTATCCAGCGTAGGTATGATATGTCACCCGTTAAATAGGACTGACATACTCAGGGATCACCCGCTAGTGTCGGACTAATCTCAGGGGTCACCCGTTAGGTAGGACTGACTCCAAGTAATTGTATTTACCCGTGGCACGGTACTGACACCCTTCTAACTAGGGTTACAGGTTGGTCCCAAAACTAACTAGAAGGGGCATATCGGTTAGATGACTACCTCCCACAATCTTAGTTTCAGAATCAGTCTCAGTAATAGAATTCAATGTAGTAGTACAAATTTAGGATTGTTAGATACAGTCGATCAGTATCATTATCAATAAATTCAGAGATCACCCGTTAGATAGGACTGATCTCGGATTTAGTCAATCATCTTCATTATTAATAGATTCAGAGATCACTTGCTATATAGGACTGACCTCAGATTTAGTCAATTATCTTTATTATTAGTATATTCAGAGATCACCCGCTAGATTGGACTGATCTCAAACTCAGTCAATCAGATATCAGTGTCAGTAGACTCAGTTATTAGAAATCCAATTAGTAGAATTCAGTATTTAGTGTTTCTATGATTTCAGTTATAGTTTGTGCATCTATTCATGTATCCTCATTCAGTAGTCTCATGTTATTCAGTCAATATTATTCATGCATATGAGCCCTTGCATTTAGCCTTACCTCATCTAGTGTACCAGTACATTCTTACATACTGACATATACTTTTCTCTTGCGCTATGGTGTCTTATACCATAGGTTCAGAAGCACAGGATCTCGAGCACCCATAGTAGTTCAGATTCATTCATCAGCAGTAGACTTAGTAGGAGTCCTCATCATTCGAGGATGATCTTTATTTTTATTTATTGCATTAGTTTTTGTATTTTTAGTAGACAGAGTTAGCTGGGGGATTATCCTATCAACTCCATAGTTCAGATAGTTTTAGAGGTTTTTTAGATTATATGTTCAGACAGACTAGAGTATTTTATTTAGATGTTCAGTTTTGATATTTTTTTATACTTTAATTAGTTTTATTTCATATATTTGAAACTTATGGCAAGTTTCCGCCAATTTTCCATATTTCATAGTATATTACTCAGTTCTCAGTTACAGATATTAGTCATGGGTTAGCTAGTGGTCCTTCGGGGTCATAAGCACCGTGTAACATCTGAGGTTCAGAATCTGGGGTGTTACTAACTTAGTATCAAAGCCAGGTTCAACAGTGTCCTAGGAATTCTAAAAAGATGCATCTAGAAGAGTCTTGTGCATGGGTGTGTTGCACGCTACATTTATGTACAGGAGGCTATAATATGTTTTAGGAATAGTTTCCCTTTTTTCAGTATTCATGTCGTGCGAGTGAGCATGAGCTCCAGTAAAACCTTTAGTCCAGACAAGATCAGAAAAGTTCTCCTAATGTAGTTAAGGGTACGTATGAGTCTCTCATCTTTATGTTTATGCTCAGTTAGATCCCAAGTCTTCTCTTAACCTTTTAGTGAACCCTCCTTAGTGTTGGGCAATTACTTAGATGGGAGAGAGTAAATGTTTCATATTAAGGAGGGATTGTTGCATGTTTGTTTTACATGAGGCTTTAGTCATGAAGATAGGCTTGGATGTTATGTTGATGTGTAAGTGGCTAGATATATTTCAGAGATTTGAGTAGGCTTGAACTTAGCGGGAGAAACTAGTTCAGCTCAGACCTCAGCAGGTAGAGACATCAGTGCCCATACCATAGAATCCCATGATAGAATATGACCTAGAGTTAGAAGCATGAACCCAGGAGTTTAACATTACTAGAGTTGGGATAGCGTTATCCAAATTGAATAGATTATGTATTCATGGGGATAGTTTACAAAAGAAAATTTAGTAGGCTTGAATAGTACATGTAAGAATTTAAGTCTGTTGATCTGAAACTAAGTGTAAAAGTGTGGATGTGAATTAAGAGATATGATCTTAGTAGTCTATGAAGAAAACAAAAGATGAGGTGTTTAGTGAAGCAAGCATGTATCGAGAAGAGTGTAGGTCCGTGACAATGAGTGAGAAGCTAAAGAAAGTTAAGAGTTGTATCCTAGGAGATAGTATTAGCATTGGGATTTATACTTTTAGGTGCAGACTTTCCGGATGAGTTTATCATTCATATGCATGATTTTACCCTAGACATTAGAGAAGATTGACTGTATTTCAGTTCAGAGTTTTGTGAATTATTCACAGACTTATGATGATGGATTAAAACTAAGGTGGAGAGTATAGTTGATAGCGTGCCGAAGAAAAACTTCAGTGAAGTATAAGTTTTCAGTATGAGTTAGTTTGAACAACCAATAATTTAGTTTAGCAGTTAGGCAGTCAGATTTATATGGTTTGTTTTCCTATCTTGTTATCTAGGCATACTTTCAAAAATCTCAGGAATGTAACTATTCCTAGGTAGAGCATCCTAGTAGTTACGAGTTCAGCTCAGTTCATGAATCATGCATTAGTTTCAGATCACAAATATTCAATCACGATTAGTTCATAGGTTCCTTGTGCGTCACCCTAGTAGCTCAGTGAAGTAAGCATTTTTAGAGGGACATAGTGTCCCAAGGGGGAGATACCCTATGATTCCCCGATGCTTTCATGTTCTTAAACCTATTTAGTTTCATGCTCAGATTTTCTTTACAAACTTGATACAGTTACCATTGCATATTCAGTCATGAATTCATGAGTCAGTTCAATCAGTTATTCATGCATCAGATATGCATGCTCTGCATGAAATTTTAGTATATTAGTAGTTCTAGTCTTATAGATGTGTTTCAGATGCTTGTGTACAGTAAGTAAGTTCAGTCTATCAGTAATATCATGCTTAGTAAGTATTATTCAAGGAAGAATGTTCTTAAGGGGGAGATATTGTAAGACCACACAAAATTCTAAGTATTCTTCAACCCCTAGAATCCTTATAAAGGATCCAACACTTAGAAAGTTTTAGTTTTGTTAAGACTTAGTCTCTTTTTAAGCCTTCAAACTTTGAGTATTTATTTCATGACCCTCCTAACCTTCATTTGTCTATTTTTAAGTAGATCATGATGGGGCAAGTCAATAGTACATCTCGGGTGAGTTTCAAAATTTTTAGAATCCATTTAGGGCATGTTTGGATTTCAAAATAGTAGCACTGTGCTATTAGCGTGTGGCACACACTCCAGTCCACCCCTAGGTGGTGCAGTAGAGCATGCGGAGCATGCTCCATTCTGGTGCACTAGATCATGCGATGCACACTCCAATCCATTCCTAGGGGGATGCATTAGAGCATGTGGAGCACGATCCATTTTGGTGCACTACAGCATGCGACAGACGCTCCATAACGCGCTACTAAAAATTTCAGCTTTTAGCTCCACGTCCAGAGGGGTATTTGGGTCATTTTTCCATCCCTATTTAACACCAAAAACACGATATTCAGCCCTATTTTCACCAAAATATACTCTTTTCTATCAAATTCTCTCAAGAACAAGCTTAGGATTTTCAATTGAGGATCCAAATTCAAGAAAATTCCACCGTAAATCTTCGTAGAATCAAGAACTAAGGTATGTTAGATGTTGATTCTTGTGTTTCTTCTACCCAAAAAGTGCAAGAATCCTTTTCTAAATTCAAATATTATATATTTAGAGTTTTCATGATTTATGTGAATTGAGATTAAAGTTCATGTTGTTGTTGAGTTTTAATTACAAAGTTCCAAGCTTTGATCCTAGTATATGATGCCTTATGTGTTGTTCATTAAAACCCCATTCAAGATGCAAGTTGATTGATGAAACCATGTTAATTAGGTGTATTGAATATTGTATGGCCAAAGTATGCTCCCCGTATGTTTGATAAAATGCTTATTTGAATGGGATAGTGCCATTATAACATGTTGACAAGAAAACCCTAATTATGTGTAAGCTAATGCATGCCAAGTGTTTGTTAAAAGGCCTTAGTGAATGAATTATGATATGTTGAATGTATTATCATTCATGTTCATTCCTTATTGGATGAATTATGAGACATTAGTATGCATCCCTATACATGTGCAAGTTTAAGACTTCCAAGTGCTTGAAGAGATGCCTCATTGATTGTATTGTGAATGATAGTCTATTGTCATGTTGTTATACAAGAGTTGTCATATCTTATTTATGTATGTTATCGATTCCTAGGGGTATTTAATACCCAACAATTTAGTTGATTATCTAGAGCCCGTGTCAGTTTTCAAGATAACCTCAATTGTGCCAATCAGTAGAACTCAGTCAGTTCCAGAACTTAAGATGACTTAGTAATCTCAGTATCAGTTTAGTGTAGCTCAGAAATCAATTCAGAATTCAGTAGTATTCCCTCAGTCAACGAAACTTAGTATACTCAACTCAGTTCAGTTAAACAGTACATTCAGTAATAGTTCAGTCAAGCCTAGTATAAACTAGGAAATCAGTTCAGTGTCTTTCAGTTGGGAGTAGGATTCAACATCGAGTGAACCTAGGGATGTGGGTTTACCCATTAGTTAGGAATGATATCCCTAGAAACAATCCCTAAGTTCCAGAACTACGTAGCTAGCGTAGGTATAAGATATCACCCGTTAGATAGGACGGACATACTCAAGGATCACCCGCTAGTGTAGGACTGATCTCAGGGGTCACCCATTAGATAGGAATAACTCTAAGATATTGTATTTACCCATGGTATGGTACTGACACCCTTCAAACTAGGGTTACAGGTTGGGCCCGAAACTAGCCAGAAGGGGCATGTCGGTTAGACGACTACCTCCCATAATCTTAGTTTCAGAATCAGTCTCAGTAATAGAATTCAGTTTAGTAGTACAGATTCAGGACTGTTAGATACAGTCGATCAGTATCATTATCAATAAATTCAGAGATCACCCGCTAGATAGGATTGATCTCAAATTTAGTCAATCATCTTCATTATCAATAGATTCAGAGATCACTCGCTATATAGGACTGACCTCAGATTAGTCAATCATCTTTATTATTAGTATATTTAGATATCACCCGCTAGATTGGACTGACCTCAACCTCATCCAATCAGACATCAGTATCAGTAGACTCAGTTATCAGAAATCCAGTTAGTAGAATTCAGTATTTAGTGTTTCTATGATTTCAATTATAGTTTGTGCATCCATGCATGTATCCTCATTCAGTAGTCTCATGTTATTCAGTCAATATTGTTCATGCTATGAGCCCTTGCATTCAACCTTACCTCATATAGCGTACCAGTACATTCTTACATATTAACGCATACTTTTCTCTTGCGCTATGGTGTCTTATACCATAGGTTTAGAAGCATGGGATCTCGAGCACCCATAGCAGTTGAGAAACATCCAGCAGTAGTAGAATTAGCAGTGAGTCCTCATCATTCGAGGTTGATCCTTATTTTTATTTATTGTATTTGTTTCAGTATTTTTAGTTGACGGGGTTAGTTTCGGGATTGTCGCATGAACTTATAAGGCCCCATAAATTTTCCTAGTCATTAAAGCTCTTTAAAGAATGTCAAGGAAAGCTTCACACTTAGAAAATTAGGCTAAGTGTTGGAACTTTGTATTCTCATAAGACTTTAAACTTTGATGATTTATTTTGTGACCTTTATTACCTTCGTTTGTTGATTTTTAAGTTGATTCACGATGGGGCAAGTCAATAGTACATCTCGAGTGAGTTTCAGAACTTTGCGGATAGTATAAGGGCATGTTTGGTTGCCCAAAATAGTAGCCCTCCGTGATAAGCCCGCGCCGCCCCACTATGTCCGGGGCTATAAGCAGGGCGGCGCCCTAGATAACCCAGGGGACTAGGAAGGGGGGCTCCTTGCCTAATTCTGCTGGGGCAAATTTTCAGTATCCTAATTTTGTATTTCCAAGGGCAAAAAGGTCATTTTTCCTACCCTATTTAACCCTATAAACACGAGATTCAGCCTTTTATGATCCAAATATAGTTGTTTTCTCTCAATTTCTCTCAATAACAAGATAGGATTTTCAATTGAGGATTCAAAGTCAAGAGAATTTCACTGCCAATCTTCGTAAAATCAAGAACTAAGGTATGTTAGATATTGATTCTTGGGCTCCTTTTACCCAAGAGGTTTAAAAATCCTTTTTCTAAATTCAAAGATTAGATATTTATGAGTTTTCATGGTTTATATGAGTTGAAGTCCATGCTCATGATATTGTTGAGTTTTGATTCATGTTCTAGATTACAAGTTCCATGATTTGATCCTAGTATGTGATGATTTGCATAATGTTCATGATAAACCCTTCAAGTTGCATATTGATTGATATAGCCATGTTAATTAGATGTAGAAATTATTGTATTGCTCTCCATATGTTTGATAAAATACTTATGTGATTGAAATACGGTTATTATAACATGTTAATATGAAATCCCCAATTATGTATAAGTTAATGAATGCCAAGTGTTTGTTGAAAGGCCTTAGTGAATGAATCATGATATGTTGCATGCATTCCTATCCATGTGCATTCCTTATTGAATGAATTATGGGACATTGGTATGCATCCCTATACAATTACATATTTAAGACTCCCAAGTACTTGAAGAGATGCCTCATTGATTGTGTTGTGAATGATAGCCTATTGCTATGTTATGTACGAGTTGTCCTGTCTTATATTATTTATGTTATGGAGTCCTGGGGGTATTTAATACCTGATAATTTAGCAGCATGTCTAGATCCAGTGTCAGTTTTCAAGATAATCTCAGTCGTGCCATGATCAGTAGAAATTAGTTAGTTACAGAACTTAGAAAGACTCAGTAATCTCAGTATCAATCTATTCCAGTTCAGTATGTGGTTCAGAACTCAATAGTATTCAAGTAATCAATTCAGAACTCAATAGTATTCTGCCAGTTAACAGAACTTAATAATATTCCGTCAGTCAAAGGAACCCAGTGAATTTAGTTTAGCTCAGTCAAGCCTAGTATGATCTAAGAAATTAGTTCAATGTCCTTCAGTTGAGAGTAGGATTCACCACCCAGTGAGCTCAAGGATGGGAACTCACCTACTAGTAGAGGGTGTGATTCTTAGAATCAATCCTTGCGCTCCAGAACTACATAACCAGCGTAGGTTTAGACATCAAACCTGCTAGATGAGGATTGATGAGGTGGTTTAACCTGTTAGATGAGGGCTTCACCATTCTCATTAGAATACCTGATAGATGAGGGTCACGTATAGCTTGTCTTTACCCATGGCATGGTACTGACACCTTTTCAACTGGCGTTATAGGTTGGACCCCAAATTAACTAAAAGGGGCATATCGGTTAGATGATTACTTCCCACAGTTTTAGTTTTAGAATCAGTCTCAGTGATAGAACTCAGATCAGTATTACAGGAATCAGGACTTTTAGATATAGTCACTCAGCTCAGTAAAGAACTTAGATAGTTCAATAGATTCTGAGATCACCTGCTAGGTAGGGCTGATCTTAGATAAGTTCAACAGATTCAGAGATCACCTGCTAGATAAGGCTGATCTTAAATACAGTCAATCAGTATCAGAAAACTCAGTTATCAATATCAGGAGATTCAATTATTCAGTCTCCCAGCATTAGTAGACTCAGCTATCAGTAAATCAGCATTCAAAACTCAGTATTCAGTGTCACTATGATTTTAGTTATAGTTTATGCATTCATGCATGTATCCTTATTCAGTATACTCAGATTATTTAGTGAGTATTGTTTATGCATATGAACCCTTGCATTTAGCCTTACCTTATCTAGCATACCAGTAAATTCCCTTGTATTGATGTATACTTTCCTGTGCTATGGTATCTTATACCATAGGTTTTGATGCACGAGATCTTGAGCAGCCTTAGAAGTCTAGATTCATCCAGCAACAGTAGACGTAGCAGTGAATCCTCATCATTCCAGTATAATACTTATTTTGTTATTGTAATAGTTTCAGTATTTTAGTAGATGAAGTTAGTTGGGGACTTGTCCCATCAATTCCACAATTCAGACAGTTTAGAGGACTTTAGAGTAGTTGTTCAGATAGTTGTTTTAGTTTTGATATTGTTAAAATTTATTTATTTTTATTTTAGTATTGAACCTTATGGCAAGTTTTTTCCAGTTTTCTGCATTTTTACAGTATATTATACAGTGCTCAGTTATAGGTATCAGTTAAGGGTTAGCTCATGGTCCTTTGGGATTATGAGCGTCGTATAGCGTCCGGGGTACCAAACTTGGGGAATTACACAACTCCACAATTTAGATAGTTTTAGAGGCTTTTTAGACTAGATGTTCAGACAGACTGGAGTATTTTCATTCTGATGTTCAGTTTTGATATTTTTATACTTTAATTAGTTTTATTTCAGATATTTAAACCTTATGGCAAGTTTCTGCCAGTTTTTTGTATTTCACAATATATTACTCAGTGCTCAGTTACAGATATTAGTCATAGGTTAGCTTGTGGTCCTTTGGGGTCATAAGCATCGTGTAGCATTCAGGGTTCAGAATCTAGGGCATTACAAGCACCAACACCAAAAACACCATCCAATAATACCACGACAGTCAACAAAACACAGTGACAGAAACTAGGGTTTTCTCGAGTTCTTCCTCTAATTTTACCATCAAAACTCAAAATTGTAAACTCATTCCCGAAGATAATACAACTAAAAGTCTTCTTTTTTATCATTAACTTTAAAGCCCTTATTTTTTTATAAAAAATAACAAATATAGAACTCTTCTTAAACTCTGTTACCTACAAAGACAGAGAAAACGCTTAATACATGTAAGAATGATGTCGAAAATAACACCTATGTGGTCAAAAGTGAGAAGAAAATCGATCTGTTGTGAAGCTTTGAGCAATTTGTTGAGTAGTTGTTGTCTATATTGTTAAGAGAGAGAAAAGAGCGATAACTCGAGATTTGAAATGATGAAATATTTTTCTCACAAATGGATGATTAGTATACATTGATTTGTATTTTGGAAAAGAATGACAAGTTTTGAAAATGTTAATTTGGTCTGAATTGATCTTAATTATTTTTTAAAATTATAAAAGACATGCATCAGTTTTAACCCTCTCATCATGCAATTGATAAGAGGCTTAATTAAAGTTGTAGTTGACCCTATGAACTCACCCCTAGTCCTGGATTAATTAATTTAGGTATTAGTTGAACATATAAACTCAATTGAAATTGTATAAAAAAAAATATTCAACCTATTGCAACAGATTACCCATCTTTTGTAAATTATCAAACAGACTAAGTCATCTATTGCAATAGATTACTTATCTGTTGTAAATTATCAAATAGGCGCTGCCATCTGTTAGAGTTGACCCTATGAGAACTCATTCCTAATACTAGATTAATCAATTAGGGTATTAGTTGAACATATTAGGTAATAAGAATTTCTTCAACTCTGAATGATCGATCGACGACTCTGGTCGGGAGGAATGCAATACCGTCTAATCATGAATTGCCAAAAGACTCAATTGAAGTTGTAATTGACCCTATGAGAACTCACCCCTAGTCCTAGATTAATCAATTTAGGTATTATTTGAACATATGAGCTCAATTAAAATTGTATAAAAATAAATATTCAACCTATTGCAAAAGATTACCCATCTGTTATAAATTATCAAACAGACTAAGTCATCTATTGCAATAGATTACTTATATATTGTAAATTATCAAATAGGCGCTGCCATCTGTTATAGTTGACCCTATGATAACTCATTTCTAATACTAGATTAATCAATTAGGGTATTAGTTGAACATATTAGGTAATAAGAATCGCTTCAACTCAGAATGATCGATCGACGACTCTGGTCGGGAGGAATGCAATACCGTCTCATCATGAATTGCTGAAAGACTCAATTGAAGTTGTAATTGACCCTATGAGAACTCACCCCTAGTCCTAGATTAATCAATTTAGGTATTAGTTGAACATATGAGCTCAATTGAAATTGTATAAAAATAAATATTCAATATGTTGCAACAAATGACTTATCTGTTAGAATTTATCAAATAGATTAAGGCATCTGTTGCAACAGATTATCCATCTGTTGTAAATCATCAAACAGGCACTGCCATCTGATGTGACAGATGATCGAACTTTGGAATCTTTCAAACAAAAATTGTCATTTGTTGCAAAGTATATGTTTTAAGATTTTTTAAAGCAATTTAGGTATTTCTTGTTCGAGATAAAAAAGATAAAATACTAAAGCGGTAAAAAATATTACCTGGATAACTCAAAAATCTCCTCATTGAGTAGTCTTATCCGGTCATTTCAATGTCACCGTCTCCTCGTTCCCTTCAAAAGTTATTAATGAATATTTAAAACCCATATCTAGAGTACTTTCTCCTTTATCCATAAATTAACGCAACTCATCTCTCTTCTTTATTCTCAATTCTCTTTATTTTTTTATTTTTTCCTCTCTTTTCTCTCTTCTTTTGGATGAGGATCCTTTGGGATCTCTACCGATCAATATATTTTCTCGACTGAATTGGATATTCAGATCCCTTTGCTTTTTTGACATTGCAGGGTTCACTATTTCTCTTTCCTTCTCATCTTCTTCTTTGTACATTATTTAAATTAGATATTTACATCTGTTGTTAGTAATGATTTACCCATTACCAGTTTCCTTTTTATTGAGAAAATTGAAGGAAAGATGACTTTTAAGTATTGAATGAACAATTATTTTTATTAAAATATGCGAAAAAGACATCTGTTGGGAGAACTTAAAAAGCCTTGTTGTAAGCATAGTTTTTTTTATGTCTTTTGTTTGTTACTTTGGTAGTGCTGTTGTTGGGGTGGTGGTGGTGGTGGAATATATGGTTTTTGTGTTGGAACATATGGTGTTATTTCTTTGTTGTTGATGCTGTTGTTGGTGGTATTGCAATAGTTTCCTCAACTGTTGCAACTGATGAATCAACTGTTGGAACAAATAGAACAATTATTTGAAGAAATCAAACTAGTAGCAAGCTGGTTTGATTTATTCCAACAAATGACCCATCTGTTGTAACGTGCCATCCATCTGTTGCAACATATGCCTCATCAATTGAATAGATGGGGAATCTGTTACATCAGATTGGTTATCTATTGATTCATTCAATTTTTTGTTACCTTTTTGTAATGTTCTTTTTGTTCTTCTCTTGTTTGACATCAAATGTATTTCTCTTTGCAGATAAAAGGAAGTGAAATTGGATCCACTTTTGCCTGACCAACATTAAAGGCTAGAGTAAAGATGGGTTCAAAGGAATAAGCTGCTTGCAGATGAAACCACTTCATATGTGGGAGGTTACTGATCAATCTATCATGAAAATACACATCCAGTACAATGATTTTGTAAATGTTGGTTCTTTACCTATTAGGAGTTAATCCTTCAAAAAAGATATGGCATTTTACAGTTAAGATTGTTAGGTTCAAACTGGTAAGGCTGAGGGACTAAGTAGGTGGTGTCGATACCCTGTTATGATTTAATAAAGATTTTTCTAATGTTTATGTGTCAAGTTTAGAGAAGGGTTAGGGTATTTGGTGGCAGTGTAAACATTCAAATAGCAATTTCACTGACTTTATAGTTTCAATGGACTTTTGAAAGACCTCTGAAGCCTCACACTGCTGCAAACAAGAATGAAAATGAATATAGTTATTGCTTTGGTCCAAATTTATATGGATAAGTTGCTTGACGATACTATTATACATCAGAAGGTTATTGTAAGAATATCTATGCGGGAAGGGGGAGATGGAGAAGACCATATATCAACTCAGACCTTATTAAAGAAGAAACACAGGGTAGGAAGGGAAATATAGCAAAACTTACTGATGAAATTGACATAAAAAATGAAACAACTAAATGAAATGAGAATGTGAAAGTGTATCCAAAAATGAAAATCCATCAATCGTTCTTGAAAAAGAAAAATGCTCAAGTGGACTGGAGCTATGCACTTTGTTCGAGGACCGCAACTAGCTAGCATGAACTGAATGAAGACCCACAAAATGCAGGACCAGGCCTCTAAAGTTTCAGCTTTGTAAGCACGGAAGGTGGTAAGATTGTCACGACCCAAAAACGATGGTCATGATGGCACTTGTCGCGGCGTACCTTGACAAGTAAGCCTATCACCCAAACTGATATGAATAGAGAAAAAGACAGAAATACCCCAAGGTAAGGCTTCTAGAATGAAGCCAAACCATATAAATAATCATAGCAAGGAGGAAATAACTTATCCAAATTACCAATCATGCCCAAAACCAGGTGTCAATAGTGTAAGAACTACTAATATAATCCAAGAGTCAAATATATCAAAAAAATAACCACAAAGGAATAATAACTGTCTCTGAATACTAATAAAGATATAACTAGTATAGAAAGATAGAGGTGAACTTCGGACGCATGAATGTCCAACATCTACCTTGGGAACTGCAACAATCACCCGAATCAAGTAAGCTGAGGCACACTCTAGCTAGGACCTGCACCAAAATAGCACAGTAGGCATGAGTACAGTCCACTTGTACTCAGTAGGTATCATAGGCCGACCAAGCAAAGTGGTAAATAAAGCATAAAAATATACACTAAGGGCACATCACCTGTAATAAAAAAATATCCCACAATGGTAGCCCACACTGCTTGGCACTAACAGTTCTAGTATATCTCACATATATTACAAAAACACATCAAGATACGAAACATAAGTATACATTATGTCACATATAATAGAACAAGAGAGAACATGTAGATACAAGATCATCAAATACAAGTAAAGAAAAGTAATACAAACACATAGATGACAAGTCAATAAGGCAATACAACACAACATAAACACAATAAAGTAAGTGCAATGTATATGAAAATGATGATGATGATGATGATGATGATGATGCACGAGGTTGTCGCACAACCTCCGGGATCGTCGCACAATCCCCATATACACCTACGGAGCTAAAGCTTCCCGACGTAGGACCGATGGGGGGTTCATATACAATCCACATATCTCATATCTCCTTTCCGGCATATCCCTCGGAAAGAGTTTTATAAGGTGTTATAATATTTTTATAAAGGTGTTGCCAGTGTTTCTCAGATGTTGCCACAGTGGTACCAATGTTTCATGAATGAGTATGATATGAAGATGTAATGCTCACAACCAATCACAATAAGTATTTCCACAATCAACCACATGATATATTTCCACAACCAACCACAATGGTACATTTCAACAACCACATGAGCCCATATCCACTCGTTATTTTTATTTCATCCATGAATTTCCATATGTCTCATATGCCAATAAAGTATGAATATAATCATAATACACCACTGGTACCACATTAAACAATACAACACAATTACTTACATGTATTCAAGACTATCAATGTCATATAGGACCTCATACGGTCAAACATATCATATAATATTTTAATTTCGATAATTACATCACATATAGGCCCCCACACAGGAACAACACGTAGATAGACATTTTTCATGATTAGTTCCCACCCTTAACATTTATTTTGCACCATCATTTACTACCCAACCCAGTCTGAAGAGTTAAACCATAACCTATCTCGAAAGCCGAAACTGGTTTGCTATACTTGAACCCGCAACCTTAATTTTTATGAACAATCCTGAACTTCACTAGAAATATCAAATATAAAATCTACGCATCAAAATGAAACTAGCGACACCCATATAGACTACTTTTGGTTCGGGGTCAAAACGGACCCCCAAAATGGATTTTCGAAAAAGAAGGGAAAAATTGGAACTTTACTTCAAAAACATATTCCCCATATTTTTAGGAACCTTCAGCTGAAAATCTAAGTTAAATCGAGTAAAAAATAAGGTTCAAATCGAAGAAAAACTATTTTTGAGCTTTACTGGGTAAAATATTTGAAATTCGGGTTAAAATCCAGAATCGGAGTTGTTTTGAAAGTTAAATTGATGAAAAACTAGTAATTACAAGATAAAAGTATTATTCAAGTGAAAATGAGTAAAATTTGGGTTTAAAATCATGCCATAAGATTTTTGGGGTTTTGAGAAATTAATGAAGAAATTATTAAGAAAAGGGTGAATTCTTACCTTAAATCCGTAATATAATCAAGAAGTAGGTGTTAATCTAGCTTCCCAAGATCTCACAAACTTCACTTTCAAGCTCCCAAACTATACTTTCAAGCTCCCAAACTATTTAGGGTTTAACTCTCAAGAGGCAAGATGAAAAATGAGCAAAATGGACCAAAAAGGGTGAAAAAATCTGCTATATATTGCAGATTTTTCTGCAACAACTGGTGTTGTCTTTTTTTCTAAGTCGAAATGAATTTCGATGGGGTGTCTGGGATTTGTTTGGAGTTTAATTTATGCAAACGGACTATGAAACCACACTAAATTCAACGTTCTGGACGCGATGGCGCTACCAGATTTTCCAAAAAAATTTGTATTCACAAAATTGACCCCCGAAACTCGAAATCACAATTTTTCAAATCGAGGGTCGAAATGAGATTTAAAAGCCGTAAAATCATATCAAACATGATAACACACTAAAATTGACATTCTGGATCTATTGGCAAAGTTGAATTTTCCATACGAGGTCGTTTCAACCAAAAATGGGTCCCACACCCAATTTTCTAATTTTTCAATTTTTCGACCAATAGGTCGAAATGAGCTCGGGTGCACCAGGACCCGAACCCAAGGTCTATCTCGTCTAAAATTGATATTCCAGAGTTGTTGGCACAGTCCGTTCGGCCATCCGTCGCACGAATTAAAAGATATCTACATAAGTTCAAAATAAGACTCTTAAAGTCATAAAAAACTACAATATTGCATAAATGCTACTAAAATGCTTTAAAAATCATGCCAATCACTTCCACACCCCAGAAATACCATAATGCTACTACGGGGAGGGGTAAAATAGTCAAGTCATACAAAATTACAAATTTCACATATTTCATCAAATTTTCAGGTCGTTACAAAGATTGTCAGTCAGGATTGAAACTTGAACCAATTACTCCTAAATTAAAAATAAGGAATCAAGCCAAGGTAAAAATTTCTTAAGTTAAAATTGCATCCTATGCCTCCTGTTTTATGGCTCAGGTCAGGTCAAAGGTAGTGGAAACAACAAGGCATGGGATTTCTGCCCAACTTCAGACCTTTTTATTTCTACTGCCATTGACCTAATCATAGCCACAAACAGAAGGAACGGGATGCAAGTTAGACTTCAAAAATTTATGCCTTGGCTTTCCTTATTTTTAGTTCTGGAGTCGTTGGTTCAGGTTTCATTCTTGACTAAAAATCTTATCAATCTTCTGTGCTTGTGAAGATACTTTCTTAGAGTTCTGGTCCTGCACTTTGTGAGCCTTCATTGAGTCCACGCTTGCTAGTTGCAGTCTCTAGCAAAGTGACTGTAACGCCTCAGAAAATGGGTCCCGGAGCGTCACACGGTGCTTGAGTCTACGAGTAGCCCCAAGCTAACCCTTTGAGCCATTTTCATTCAGTTCAACACAAATCAATGGGGTTTCCATAAATAACCCTCAAATATCAACAGAGTAATCATCATCCAAGAATAAAATAATTTCAGAAAGATAACAAAATATGACTTATTAGTCAACTCCCAACATCTATACTAGTCTGACAAGCCTCTAAGAAAATCAATAAAACCAGCGAGTCATTGAGACATGCCCCAACTGACTCATACTCAGTTATCAAATGTAAACAATTCTGTGAAACCAACATCAGACATCACGTCCTCGGAACATGAGGACTCACCACAACAGAGGATGTAGAACAGCGTGCCCGAAGAATTACTATCGAACCTGGAACAGAGCACCTGAACCTACATTCCGAGAAAATGCAGCCCACATCCGAAGATGTGGGTCAGTACCATGGAAAGAAACCGAGTATATAGGGGTGTATGCAGTTGTATAAACATCATCATCATAAATATTTATAAGAAATATGCAGGATGTATGAACGACTCACATAGCCCAAAGAAAATCATCATAATCATGAGAGGATGAAATAAGTACAATAACACATGTGAGTCATCATATAATTTATCAATCACTTTCAGTTCATCAAGAATATCAATTCTCATAATGTAAATATCATTTAAATCTTTCGAAAGAATAACTTTCACAATTCCACTTTCAAATCACTTCACCATTCACCATAGACACAAGGAAACACACACACACTGGGAGATCCTATAACCGACATAAACCATGTGAGCTACATGGAGTCCAACGTACAACCCACATTGGGGAGAGCCATCCTATCCTTGCCATTGGAGTAGGACTATTGATATCAAATCCACACAAACTAGTGATCACTATATAAATCAGCCTCAGGCTCACTCCTACGGGGGCACGTACTATAAATTTGCAGAATTAATGGTGAACTTTGGAGTTTCTTGAAGTTAGATGTAGGAGCTTAGGGTTTTCTTTTTGAGGGAATTTGATGAAATATAACATATAATGCTTCTAATAGGCTTTAATATAGGGTTTGGACGGATTTTGGGTGAGGGGGAATGACCAAAACGCCCCTAAAAATCAAATAATTCTCGAATCTGTCCTTTGGTGGACTGTTTTGATAGTTTGAAGTAGATCAACCATAACGTTTTACTCCGATATCCAAATTGGATGAAACCAATTTCATTAGAAAGAGGACTCTCATATATTTCTGTTGATATATAGTATCTCACCCAGATCATTGTGTACGAGGAGTTATGATCGTTTGAAGTTTACCTAAAAATTCGCTTTTGATAGGCTGAAGTAGATCGACCATAACTTTTTGCTTCGATAGACAAATTGGATGAAACTAATTTCATTGGAAAGAGGACTCGCAGAGATTTCCGTTGATATAGAGTAGATTACCTAGATCATTATGTATAAGGAGTTATGATCATTTAAAGTTGGAGAAAAAATACGCCAAGCCTCAGTACTTTTCCTGCACGATTTACTATTCACTACTATTCACGGTTCGATCGGAATGTTCATAACTCGCCGCTCGGGTGTCCATTTTGGATGATCCACATATCGTTGGAAATATTATTCGATACTCTACGGAATGGTGGTTCATAATCTAAGACATTCCGCATGAAAAATTTATAATTCATTCTAGAAGATAGAACCCAACACGTTTACGCACAAAATTTCAACAAAAAATTTCCCGGGGTATTACAGTGACCAGATCCATTCCACTTGACCATTTTTCTTTTTCAAGAATGACTGATGGATTTTTACATTTGGATACACTTCCACATTTGAAGCTCATTTAGTTTTTTCATTTGTCATGTCAATTTCATTGGCCAGATTTGGTAGAAGTTCCGTACGTGCTTTCCTATGTTTCCTCTTAAACAAGGTCTAAGTTTATATATGATTTTCTCCACCTCCCTATTCCCACACAGGTATTCTTCCAAGCACCTTCTGTTGTATAATAGTCTTCTCGAGCAACCCATTTATATAAATTTAAATCAGGGGAATTTCTATTGAATCCATTATTGTTTACTTCAGTGCGAGGATTTGGAGGCCTTTCAATAAGTCCATTGAACCATTAAAATTGGTCCAATCACTATTGGATATTCACACTGTCGCTAAAAACTTGAACCCTTCCCCAAACTTGACACAAAAACATAAGCATAAATCGTCATTAAATTGTAACAGGGTATCGACACCACCATCTTGGAACCCTTTAGCCTTATCAGTTTGCACCTATCAAACTAAACAGTACAATGCATGATCTTGTTTGAAGGATCAATGTCTAATCAGTAAAAAACTACATTCACAAAATCATTGTACTTTATGTGTGTCTGTCATGGTAGCCTGATCAATAATACATAACTCCCACGCATGAAAATGGATCCATTCATTTGCATGCACCTTATTCTTCCTAACCCATCAAGATATGCCAGACAGTGTTTATTCATTTACAGGCATGTGATGACTATTAAAAAAGAGGTGAAGAGTCATAACTTTTTATCTAACACATTCAAAATAGGCGATGAATAGAATTCTCCATTTGATGAATCAGCTGTTAGAAGAAATCAAAACATCTCCTCCAATAGATGGTCCATCTGTCGCAATAGATAATTAATATATTGCAACAGATATCTCATCTATTGCACATATAGACCATCTGTTACAACAGATGGTAAATCTGTTATGATAAATGGACAATCTTTTTCCATAGCTCAATAATAATGACTGTTATCAAGTCTCAAAACCATTTTGAAAAGGTGAGAAGTATTAATGTAAAAGAAAAAGTCACAACTTTTCACAAAAAACAAAATGCCAGTAGTTTGAATGTAATTAATACAATGGAGCTGAAACAGTCGTGTCTTTTGGCCTGACACATCCATATTCAATTCTCTATAAATAGGTCCCTCCTTAATCTTCATCTACTCCACTTTATTTATTTCTTGCATTTTTTCTTTTCTTATGACATCTTCAACCACTTCTTTTCAAAGAGCATATTCCTTTCTTGTTGAGGTAAGTTTTTTTCCTGTGTAAATCTACCAGTTTGTAGTATATGTTGTATTACATTCAGACTCTTTTCTTTACTTTTGTGTCTATGTTTTTTGTCAATTCATATGTGTTATAGATACGGCTGATCCTATTTGGGACATTGGTATTCTGCGCGAAACAGTGCAAAAATTTCAGAGGTAGGTTAATGACCTGTAGTGGGATTTGGGCACCGTGAGAGCAAGGATACTTAGAGAGATTCGTAGGCTGAAGAGCGACCTGCTGCTGTCGATTGAAGATTGGCCGGCTGGCAATAATAATGATGCTGATGATAATAATAATAATTATAATGTATTTTTTCTTTTAGCGTATGTATTTTAATTTTTCTATATCGGATCTATACCTAATGTATTTTATTTTTTGTTTAATGAAAAATATATTTTTAGTCGACTTTGGCTTTTTAATTCTTATTCAATTTTTATTCTGTCTATTTTTTCTAAACATACATGTTAACATGTCAACGGTTGGAGGTAAGGAGAAATTTTGAATCAAGTAGTAATAGCAATTTTGTCTTTTGAGTTCTTTCAACAGATGGACTATGTGTTGGAATAGATTTGTCATTGATTGAGTTTTTGTCAACAGATTATCCACCTGTTGCAATGGATTTGTAATCTGTTGGAGGAAAATATTCTTGTTTGATGAACTTTATTTTTGTCTTCTAGCTAATGTCCATTCGTTGCAACAAATTGGTAATTTGTTGAAAATAATTGTGGTCTGTTGTATTTAGTTTATGTTTTAGCTCTTTCTATTGATGCACAAGTTATTAATAAAATATATTTTATGCTAGCAATTTTGGCTTTTGAGTTCTTTCAACAAATGGACCATGTGTTGGAACAGATTGGTCATCGGTTGGGTTTCTATCAACAGATTATCCATCTATTGCAACATATTTGTCATCTGTTCGAGGAAAATATTCCAGTTTGATGAACCGTATTGTGTTCTTCTAGTTAATATCCATATTTTGCAATAAATGGGTAATCTGTTAAAAATAATTGTGGTCTGTTGTATTTAGTTCATGTTTTGCCTCTTTTAATTGATGCACAAGTAATTAAAAAAGATATTTTATATATAATAAATGATAACATTACGTTCAAAACTATGATTTAAATATATGAAAGTCCACAACAAACAACAATACAAGTTTTGGAAATTACAATGATCATAGTGGATTACGATCCGGGCATGTAGCTCTTTTGTGGCCTGCGCGCTTACATACAGAGCACTTGTTTCTTCTTGATGGAAATGATTCTCCGACTCCACACCTCCTTTTATATGGCTTTATTCTCGATTTGATAGTGCTTGTGTCAATATATGAAGGAGGTATTAATCTCTCAAAAATCTCTACAGGAACAACCCAAGATTCTTCGAAAGGCATCGGAGTAATATGCCCACTATATGCCATTTTATATTTTTTCATCGAATAATATAG
Organism: Capsicum pubescens; assembly: GCA_030864215.1. Classification (NCBI taxonomy): domain Eukaryota; kingdom Viridiplantae; phylum Streptophyta; class Magnoliopsida; order Solanales; family Solanaceae; genus Capsicum; species Capsicum pubescens. Next base: position 3,386,734 of record CM061539.1, read on the forward strand.
AGAAAAGTGCTCATAAATTTTAGGTCCATATTTTTCACCGTATCGAGATTGAAGCGCTGCCATAACATGTGGACAAGGTATTTTGTCCAAGTCAAAAACTCTGTACGTACAAGAACTTGTTTAAAGATCGACTGTGGAAACATCACCATGACCGGTGATACTGAATTTGTAATTTTCTATTTGATACGATAATAACCTATTCCCTAGATTGATGTTCGTTAATATTATTTTTTCAATTTTTAGAACAAATGGGGTTCTTCTTGTACCCTCGAACTGCACACGCCTTTTATTAAAAAATTAGCCATAATTCTTGTTTTTTTATTTCAAACAGAGCCTTAATGAGAAATTCTCTTTCATCACCAAATAACGAATTCACCGATTCATCTATGTTTCATGTCATAATATTGTCCCTATACAAAAGAATCACTTAGTACGACATCATACTAAACTTGTAACTCAAACTAAATATTGAATTCATAAGAATGTACCTATCTGCCGACAGAATGCCTGGCTTCATCTCTCGAAATAGACACATATGAGATGTTCTACTACCTTGGGATGCACATCCTCTATTTGATTGAAATGGTCTAAAAACTTCTCTCTACTATATGCTTTAGCTGCACTATAAAAAAGGGTCACGACCCTTTCGTTGTGATAGTTGGTCCAAATGTTCTCTCCAAGATGCCTAATGCAACAACCAAAGTAAACTAAAGTGAAGAAAATTGAACCCATCTTTGGATAACTTGGATGCCTATCCGAAACAAAACACAAATCTTCGGTATCTTTGATGCAGCTTCATAATTGTTCAAAAAAAAATCCATAAGAGGCATCATATTCCTTGTCCACTATACAAAAAGCGACAGAAAAGATGTGATTCTACACATCCTGTGCCACCACCGCTAGGAGAACTCCATTATACCTGCTCCTTAAGAAGGTACCATCAACAGCTATGCCTTTCCTCAAATGTCAAAAACCTTGAATCCAAGCACCATAGGATACAAAAAAGTACTTGAACCTTTCATTTTCATCAATATGCAATGGCGTCTTACTTCTGGGATTTGTGGACTCAATCATGTAATGGTACGTATCCAGGACTGCATACCCACGCTCATGTACCCCCTAACCAAGTCCTTGGAAATCTCTATGGCTGTATATATCTTTCAATAACTAACCAGGACACCCAATTTCGTATGGAGTTGATTGGCCATAACCCTTGTAGAAGGGCCTTTTCCATCAGAGAAACTATTTTTGAAATATTCACCGAGAACCTTTGACGTGGTGTGAGGATTTTGGCCAGAGATGTGCTCCAAACCACATGTGATAATGTTCATGTTTATGAATAATGAATCTGTCAAAACTTACGCACTTTACCACTCTTAACTACGAATTGCAGTTTGGATTAGCACATTTATAGCAAAAGACACTGCTCGAATTAATCACCTTCTTTATCCTGAAATCTTTTTTCAAGAAGAAATAAACAAAGGGGTAGATAGTTCTTTCTTGTCCTTAAATGACATTCCATTGAAAAAACCGGTCCCATCATCTTGAAGATTGCCAGACTGTGTCGATCAAGAAGAACTACCCACCGTATTGGTCGCATCAACGGGTGTAGGTGTGTGATCATCATTTGGAATATTCATGTCTAGATCATCCAACCTATCATCAAAGATGTCTTGTTGTTCTTATTCTTCTATATTTTGGTTCTTATTCTCTCTCATCTTTTCAACCACGTACACCCTTAACACCGGGCTGGATGAAGCACTAAGATAAGCATACAACCGAACCTAATCGGTTATCTTGAAAGGTAGTATCCTCTGATTTTCAAAAGAGATGTGCATGTAGCTGATGATTAAGTTCAAAAAATCATCATATGAAACATCACTTTGGACTTTCATATCTACGTCTCTAGCATTTTACCCTCTTTTCTACACTATACATATCGATTGCTCTTCTCGATCCATTGACCATGACAATCCACCCCTATTGTTATTGATCCCTGTATTAGTAGTACCTAAATAAAGTCATTTGTTAAAAAAGAAATGTTAATAGTGATTTCATAGTGTCGTACATGAATCCCAACAGATGTGTAATCTATTGCAATAGGTGAAAAATAAGTTGCAATAAGTAATTAATTAGTCGCAACAAATTACTTTCTTATTGGGATTCATTTTAAGCTCATGAAGCTGATTTCAACAGACGAGTCATCTATGTAACAGGTGAATCATATGTAGCAACAGACTATATATTTGTTGCAATAGATGAAGTTCCTGTTGGATACTAAGGCATCTTTGAAGCTGATTCCAACAGATAAGTGACATGTTGTAATAGATAATTAACCTATTACAATAGATGACTTACCTATTGCAAAAGATGATGTGTTTGTTGGAATCGAGTTTAGGTTTTATAGCAATAGGTTACTACTATGTTGCAATAAATATTTACCCTGTTGCAACAGATGACACGTCTGTTGGAATTGAGTTCAGGTTCTTCTGCAATAAGTTACAAATCTGTTGCAACAGATATTTATCATGTTGCACCAGATAACAAATCTGTAGCAACAGATGGGTTATAAATTGCAACAAATATTTATCATAATGCACCAGATAACTAATCTGTTGCAACAGGTGGGTCATATGTTGCAATAGATGACCCATCTGTTTGATTCATGTTACGACACTATAGAACCATAAACATGAATCTAACATATGAGTCTTCTATTGAAATAGATGTCTCATCTGTCGCAATAGATAATTGATCTGTTTACATAGATGTCTCTTATGTTGCATTCATGTTTGCGTGCTATCTATTGTTGAAAAAATAGCACAATAGCAGTTACCCAGATGACAAATTCAACTAAATATCATAATTTGACTTACCAAAGTCTCCTATGAAGTAATGCAAAAGAGGAAAGTGATGTACAAAAAAAATTTGACCTAAGAAATTGGTCAAATAGTAGCAGTAGCGGTAACAACAACAACAACAATGGTTAATAAGAAGAATATAAAGATGACAATGAAGTATAAGATGATGATAATGGAGAAGAAGATGATGAATAAAGCAGTAGCAACAATGAAAAACAAAAATCGCTATGAGAGAGAAAACAACAATAGATGAGAAGAGAGAGAAACACACCTTTTTCCCATCCGTTTCCTATTATATTAGGTAAAAATTTAGATCAAACTATAAATTTAAAAACTTGTGGGCTATTCTCAAACTTACCCAAATTTCTTAATCCATAATAAAGTAATTGTCACCTACACTAAATTATTAAGACTTATGTTACCTATACCTCATTTTTAAACTCTTTTGTCACCTACATCTCAAAGCCCCCTCAAACTAGATCAATAGCAGTCCCTATACAGGTATCTCAATGACAATAACCACTCAAGTCAATAATAAGAAATACATAAGACCTCACATGGATAAATTGATAAAATAATGATCTTACTCATCTCACGATAAAATCAGCAAGCCATAGCATACTTTATACCATATGAATGGTTAACTAGTCATTTTGGCCTAAAAAAAGCTAAGTTATAACCTACCTTGAAAGTCAAAGAACGATCCTGGACCCCTTAATAAGAAGCCTTCCTGTAACTCCTCGAAACTGGGTCTCGAGATGTCACACGGTGCTTAAGGCTACAAGTATCCCCAAGCTAACCCTTTTAGCCTATTACTTCATGTATCAGCTTACTTGAAGATGAAATGCCTGAACTCTAACACTGTTATATCAAATGGTAAGATACATATATGAAATACCTTGTCTAAATGGTCAAAATACCAAAAGAAATCTCAAAATACTGACAATCTAACGACTAGTCTGACAAGCCTCTACTACTCCAAACTAGAGAGCCGTTGGGACAGGTCCCCAACTGACTCATGTTCAACTGATAACAAATAAACAACTACTAAATAACTGCATGTGTGAAAATAAATGGTCCTCGAATCATGAAGACTCACCACGACTGATATGTAAATAGAAACGCTCGGAATTTCATTGACGATGCTGAGACTGAGCACCTGAACCTACATTATGAGAAGATGTAGCACACAGGAAAATATATGTGGGTCAGTACTTTGGGAATGTACTAAGCATATGGGGGAATGTATGCAATTTAATAATCAATATAGTAAATTGTTATGAAAAAAAAAACTTGCATCCTATCACAGATAACTCACATAGCTTGAATAAAATCCTCATAAATAGACAAAAAGGAAAGACATAAAAGGTAAATCTCGTGAGTCATCATACTTTACTTAAAATCTCAAACTTCATGATGTTTGCAAATCTCTAAAATATAACTTACATAACACTTATACTTTCAAACCATATGTTTTTATCCTTAAAAGAGAGACTGGGACTTGGGGCTTTATAACTTTAAGATTGGAACTTAATACTTTATAACTTTAGGATTTGAAACTTAGGGAGTTTCTTCTAACCGACATAAACCATGTGAGATACATGGAGTCCAACGTCTTACCCACATTGGGGAGAGCTATTCTATCTGATGGTTCTATCCTTGCCATCGGATAGAATCTTAACTTTAGTGATCACTGTCTTAACCCACTTGGGGTATATCAAGAACCTACAGGGGCACGTAGTTCTGGGGCATGAAACCTCGGAATCAATCCCAACTCAGTGATAAATACTACTCCCTTACTTAGCTCAGAACTTTAGAAAAATTCACTTTAAAACACTTCAACAATATGAGATGGGAGCCAAAATGCATCCCCTTTTTACTTCAAACTCAAGAATGTGGATTTCTTTCTTAACTTAGAATCAAAATCAATACTTCTCTTGAAATCTTAATAGGTTTAGAATGAGTATCATTTAAAACTCAACAACATGGGAATTCAATACACTTCTTGACAATACCCTTAGGGATTTTTGAAAACATGATACCAAAGTAGAAATATGCAATTTATAGCATGAATTAGCAATTTGAATCATAACTAAACAAGATATTCATGAAATTTAAAACTTAAACATGGTCATAATCCCATAAACTTGAAATATAGTAATTTAATCATACTTCGACTTGAAAATACGGAAATCTTTAAGAAAATTTAAAATCTTTGGGCACAAGAACGAAAGGGTGTTCTTGTTCATAACCTACATACCTTAAACGCCGGACTTTTGAATGACTTCCTAAGTCTTAGAATGCTATTCACAAACTATTGGGTGCCTCTTGTAACCCTCTTAATGGGGAGTTCAAATATGGAAGAATTATCGAATTCTCACGATTGAATCTTTAGATATTTTAATTTTTAGATTGAAACCCTAATAAGAGTTGTTGAGAGAAGTTGATAAGAATATCAATAAAATAGTGTTTGGGGCTCTTGATTTTGTGTTTAAGAGGTAAAGGGGTTGGAAAATACCATTTCTACCCTTAATGAGACAGACTAATTTTGCTGAAATTCCCAGGTACGTGTAGCAGAGCATGCATCGCATGCTCTATCCCACCGGACTGGAGCATACATCACATGCTCTATCGCATGGTACAAGGATGCAATGCACCATGTGATGTACGCAAATCGCATGGTGCTACTGTTTCAAAAACCAAATGTGCCCTAAACGATGTCCAAAAATTTTGAAACTCACCCAAGATGTCCTATAGATATGCCCCATCGCAATACAATAAAAATTTTAAGAAACGGAGGTCAATAAGGTTGAAAAATAAATCAACGAAGATTGAGGGCTCAAAAAATAAACTAAGTTTTGAAACACTTAGTAAAATTTCTAAGAGTTAATGTAACGCCCTGAAATCGGGTCTTGAGACGTCACACGGTGCTTAGGGTCACAAGTGACCCAAAGCTAACCCTTCTACTGGCATAACTCATAAGCAACTGAATAAAATTCTTAAATCTGTATAAAATCAGCAAAAACATAAAACTTTTCTGAACTTGATCAAAACAAATCTGAACTTTACAAGATTACAATTCTGCTTTTACAAAACAAAATTGAAACTGAATACATTAACTCTACTGACTGTCTATGAAGCCTCTACTAGTACTAACTATAGGTAGCCGGGTCATGACTCCCAACTATCCCAACTCAATACGACTAAAATAGGAAAATAAAGAACTGCTCAAACTGTCTATCTGGCTCAAACCCTTAAATTAAAAGGATTCATCACCTGCTGACTGAAAGCTGCGAACTGCCTAAATCTGAATGTACATACTAAGTCTTGTACCTACATTATGAGACAATGTAGCACATACACGTATATGTGGATCACCACTTTGGGAATGTACTAAGTATATGGGGTGTATTCAATTAAATAATCAATATCATAAATCCTTATAGAAAATATGCATGCTAGTATAGATGACTCACATAGCTGGAATTAAAACCATCATAATCATGAATAAGAAAATAGGTAATGTAAATCACGTGAGTCATTGCACTTCATTCTAAATCTGCATTCTTTCTTTATTCTCAAACTTGTAAGATAGATAAAGTCTTAAAACAACATCTTTCAGAACATACACTTTAATTTCATAAAAACTAGGAACTTCTTTGGAAACTTAAAGATTTCGACACTTGAGAACCTTAGTCTCATTTGGATAAAGTTCAACACTTAGTCTCATTTTAGACCTCCTAACTTTGGGGATTTATTTGATGACCTTCCCGGCCTTCATTTTTTGATTTTCAAGTTGCGTTGCGATGGGGCAAGGTCGTAGTACATCTCGGTAAGTTTTGGAATTTTTCAAATAGCGTAAGGGCGAGGTTGGATGTGCAAAATAGTAGGTGCGCGCGATAAGCCCGCGTCGCCCAGGAAAGAGCATCGCTCTAAGGTAGGCGTCGCCTGGGCTAGTCCGGTGTACTTAGCAGGCTCTACCTGGCTAGTTCGGTGGGTGCCCAGTTTTTTAGCATTTCACCTCCATATTTTTAAGGGCTTTTTGGTCATTCTCCACCCATATATAATCTTGTAAACACGGGATTTGAGCTCATAAATACCAAAATATAGTGCTTTTGCTGAATTACTCTCAAGAACAACCAAGAACAAGTCCAGGGTTGAATTGGGGGTTTGAAGTTCCAAGCAAATTCAACAGTAAATTTCATGGATTCTTAATCTAAGGTATGCTCAGTGTTCATCCACGGATCCCTTTCGTCCTTGGAGTTCAGGAATCAATCTTTAAATACTAAATCATGAATGTGTTATGGTGATATGATTGTATTCATGTTGGTGGTTGTTGTTTGTGCTATAGAGTAGTAAATTGATGAATTTTCATGAAGGTTATGATCGTGTAGTTGGAACCCATGGATTTGGGTGGTTTAATGTGGTGTAAATTTGTGAATACAACTATGCCTTAAAGAGTGCATGCAAGGTGTTTGACAAAATGCCTAAGAAACTAGAAATCATGCAATATAGCTAAATTGTGACTAAGTGAAGGATTCATGATATATCCCTATTTTCTAATGACTTTCATGTCGATATTGTGCCTCGTAAATATTGTTGGATTGTTCATGAACTAGTCTTATGAGATTATGCTATGCTTACTTGCTAATCCTACTTATGTACAAGACGTATGATAATCATGTACTTCATGAAATTCCCCAAGTTATGATATTATGAATTGTGAACACCAATCTTGTGATCAAGTCAGTCATGTGTGTGTCAGTTTCCTTCCATCGAGTCCTGGGGGTATTCGTACCCAAAAAATATAGCTGTGTGCCTAGATCCATGTCATGTTGTTACGATAATTTCAGTTAAGCCATTATCTATATAACTCAATCAGTCATGTGACTCAGTAAACCTCAGAAATCTCATAATCTCAGTAAATTCTCAGATAGTAGTACTATTCCGTCAGTCAACGGAAGTCAGTTACTTAGTCCATGTACTGTCAGTTGAATCACGTTCAGCCTCTTTAGATGGAAGTATAAGTTAACACTGAGTGAACCTAAGGATGGGAACTCACCTACCAATTTAGGGTGTGATTCTTAGCAGTCATCCTTGTGTTCAAGAACTACGTGGCCAGCGTAGGTTGATACATCTTAACCTATCAGATTAGGGTTGATGAGGTGGATTAACCTGTCAGTTTAGGGTTCCCACCATTCTCATTTGAGTACCTGCCAGATCAGGGTCACTCACAACTGTCCTTACTAGTGGCGCGGTATTGACACCCCTCCAGTCGGGGCAGAGATTGGACCCCAACTTGGTTATATGTATTATTGGGGTATGTTGGTTAAACAACTACCTCCCACAGTTTTAGACTCAGTCTTCATAAAATAACTCAGATAGTTCTTCAGATATCAGTATACCTGGACTGTCAGATACAGTCAAATTCAGTTATAGTACGAAACTCAGATAGTTCCATCAGATTCAGGACTGTCAGGCACAATCACCCATGTTATCAGAACTACCATATCAGTCATGTTAGTTATCAGTAAACCATGTATTAGCATACAGATCCAACTATCATGTATTCATAATTCCAGTTACTATGTATGTATGTTTGCACTCTCACGTTCATATCAGTCAGTCAGTTAGCATTGTTCATGCATGCAAACCCTTTTCCATTTAGCCTACCTTACTTGTATACTCAGTACATTCCCACGTACTGACGTATTTGGGCTATGGTGCTTTTTTTTTATGTTATGCCATAGGTTCAGAGATACAGTCCCCAGATCAGCAATAGTATTTCAGTCACAGAGTTGCAGTGAGTCCTCATCCATCCGAGGATGATATTATTTTATTTTATTCATTACTCCAGTTCAATTTTGCTAGACAAAGTTAGTTGGAGACATATTCCTTCAACTCCTTATTCAGACAATATTTAAAGGCTTTCAGATTTAGTTCAGATTTGATTCAATTTTCAGTTATTTTGGGTATCTTTCACCCATATAGATATTATGTTTTGATAGATTCTTTATTCAGTTGAACCTTATGGCCTATTGTTCATATTTTCCATATTATTACATCAGATATTGCAGTGCACAGGTACAGATTTTAGTCATGGGTTAGATTATGGTCTTTGGGGGTCATAAGCACCATGTAGCATTCTGGTTCAGAAAAATTGGGGTGTTACAAACTTGGTATTAGATCCTAAGGTTCAATAGAGTCCTAGGAAGTCTGAAAGGCGCATCTAGTAGTGTATTGTACATGGGTGTGTTGTGTGCCACATTTATGTACAGGAGGCTATGAGATGTTTTAGGAATAGTTTCCCTTCTTTCAGTATTCATGTCGTGCTAGTGACCATAATCTCAAGTTAAACTCTCAGTATAATTCGTTCTTCTCTTATTTTAGAATATGGCTCCAAACAGAAGAAACCAGCCAGCTCCTCAGCCCGAAGATCCTTTGGGCAAACATGTTTCTCATGCGGAGTTTAGAATGGCCGTGGCTACCCAAAATAAATGGCCACCAGTTATTCCGGCCAATCCAGCGGCCAATTCCGCAGTAGCTAGGATTCGGTACTTCACCCGAATGAACTCTCCATCTTTCTTCGGGTCTAAGTCTGATGAAAACCCTTAGTAATTCATTGACCAAGTCCAGAAGGTCATAGATATCATGGGAGTTACTTCTAATCAGAGCACCGAGTTAGCCGTATACTAGTTACAGGATGTTGCTCACACTTTGTACAAATAATGGAAGTCTAAGAGGTTAGAGGATACAGGTCCTTTATAGTTGGAGGAATTTCTCACGGCTTTCTTAGACAAATTCTTTCCCCAAGAGCTGAGGGAGGCAAAAGTTCTTGAGTTCATCAACCTCAAGCAGGTAAATATGATAGTTAAAGAGTATTCTCTCAGATTTACTTAGTTAACTAGATATGACCTTCATGTGGTTGCAGACAACAGGGCCAAGATGAGCAAGCTCGTTTCAGGGGTGAATGATAGCATGGTAAATAAGTGTAGATCTGCGATACTGAACAGTGATTGACTTTAGCTAGGCTCATGACCCATGCTCAGCAAATAGAGGAGCAGAAGGTTAGGACTAAGGAGAGGCAAAACAAGAGAGAAAGGACAGGCAGTTTCAGTTTTGCTCAACCCAAATTCGAAGGAGAAAACCGTTCGCAGTTTCATCCCAAGTCATCAGCTCCAGCTCCTTCCTCCGCCAGTGACCCAGTGCCCCAGTGTCCCAGTGCCAAAATTTAGAGACAACAACAGAGATAGAGCACCAGGTTCTAAATCTTAGGGCAATGTTAGCAGTGCCCAAACTAATCTAGTATGTCAGACTCAAGGTAAGAACCACAAGGGTATTTGCAGAGATGGTAGTGATGTCTATTTTGGTTTTGGCAAACCATTCCACAGGATTAGAGAGTGTCCTAATGCAGGTCCTCAGGGTCAACAGAATCGTTCCACAGCTTAATCTGGTCATTCGAACCAGTAAGGTGCCACTTCAGTGCTACTAGTGGACAAAGCCCAAACAAACTCTATGCTCTTCAGTCCCTACAGGATCAGGAAAATTCTCCCAATGTCATTACTGGTACGTTACAGATTTTTCATATTCATGTTTATGCTTTGCTAGATCCAGGTGCATTCTTGTCTTTTGTTACTCCTTACATACCAGGCAATTTCTGAATCAGTCCCAAAATTTTAGCAGAGCCCTCTTCAGTCTCTACCCCAGTGGGTAAAACCATCATACATCGGCGGGTATACAGGAACTGCTCGGTTATGATATTTCAGAAAGCCACATCAGTAAATTTAGTCAAGTTAGAGATGACTAATTTTAATGTCATTCTCGGTATGAATTGGCTTCATTCCTGCTATGCCACAGTCGACTATAGAAACAGGATAGTTCAGTTTCAATTCCTAAATAAACCCATCCTAGAGTGGAGGGGTAGTACTTCATATTTTAGGGGTCAACTTGTTTCCTACCTTCGGGCAAGGAAAATGATTTCTAGAGGGTGTGTGTATCATCTCATGCATGTTAAAGATTCCAATTCTAAATCTCCCAGTCTTGAATCATTCCCAGTGGTTAATGAATATTCAGATGTCTTTCCTGATGATCTTCCAGGTATTCCTACCAAAAAGGAATAGACTTCAGCATAGACCTTCTTCCAGATACTCAGCCTATTTCTATTCTGCCATACAGAATAGCACCAGAAGAACTCAAAGAACTGAAAGATCAGTTAAAGGATCTCTTAGATAAGGGATTCATCAGGCCAATGTATCTCTATGGGGTGCACCAGTCTTATTCATGCGCAAGATAGACGGTTCTCTCAGGATGTGTATCAATTACCGCCAGCTCAATAAAGTTACGGTCAAGAACAGGTATTCTCTTCCCAGAATAGATGATCTGTTTGACCAACTTCAGGGTGCCAGTTATTTCTCCAAGATAGACCTTATATCAGGCTACCATCATCTCAGAGTTAGAGAATGTGACATCCCAAAGATAGCTTTCCGTACTCAGTATGGTCACTTAAAATTTCTAGTCATGTCCTTTGGTCTTACTAATGCCTCTGCAGCTTTCATGGACTTAATGAACCGAGTGTTCAAGAAATACTTGGACATGTTCATCATAGTCTTCATAGATGATATTTTGGTCTATTCTCGCACAGAGTGTGATCATTCAGACCATCTCAGAATTATTTTTCAAACTCTCAGAGATCGTCAGTTGTTTGCCAAGTTCAGTAAGTGCAAATTTTGGCTAAGATTAGTAGCATTCATTAGCCATATTTTTTTTGGTGATGGCATTAGAGTAGATCCTCAGAAGACCGAAGCGGTAAAAAACTAGCCTCACCCTATATCTCCATTAGATATCAGGAGTTTATTAGGTTTGGTTGGCTATTACAGACGATTTTTCAAGGGATTTTATTCTATTGCATTTCCCATGTCCAGATTGACTCAGAAGAAGGTCAAGTTTCAGTGGTCAGATTCTTACGAGAAGAGTTTTCAAGAGTTGAAGACTCGACTCACCTCAGCTCTAGTTCTAGCTCTTCCAGATGGTTCAGATGGTTTCATAGTCTATTCTGATACATCCAGAGTAGGTTTAGGTTGTGTCCTCATGCAGCATGATAAGGTCATAACCTATGCCCCCAGATAGCTAAAGCCTCATGAGAAGAATTATCCTACTCGTATCTTGAGTTAACAGCTATAGTATTTTCCTTAAAGATTTGGAGGCAGTTTCTATACAGAGTTCATGTAGATGTATTCACAAATCTCAATCTTTGTCAGAGAAGGTGGTTAGAGCTTTTGAAAGATTATGATATGAGTGTCCTTTACCATCCAAGCAAGGCCAACGTTGTGGCCGACGCTCTCAGTAGACTCTTCATGGGTAGTGTTTCTCATGTTGAGGACAACAAGAAGAACATAGCTCAGGAAATCCATCAGCTTGCCAGACTAGGCGTTCGCTTAGTCGACTCTTCAGAGGGTGGTGTATATGTTCAGAGTAGTTTAAAGTCATCTCAAGTTTCTGAGGTGAAAGAAAAGCAAGACAGGGATCCTAGACTTGTCAAGATAAAAGATTCAGTTCAGAATCAGAAAGTAAAGATTTTCTCCTAAGGGGGAGATAGTGTTCTTCATTGTCAGGGTCTTCTGTGTGTTCCAGGTGTAGATGACTTGAGGTAGAAAATTCTTGCAGAAACGTATGGTGCGCGGTACTCTATTCATCCAGAGTCCACTAAGATGTACCACGACTTACGAGAAATCTATTAGTGAAGTGGGATGAAGAGAGATGTCGCAGATTTTGTGGCTAAGTGCTCTATATATCAGCAGGTTAAGATAGAGAATCAAAAACCTAGTGGTTCTAGGAAGGAGTTCACCATTCCTTCTTAGAAGTGGGAGAAAGTAAACATGGACTTTGTGATGGGTTTGCCTCACACTCGTCATCAGCATGATTTAGTTTGGGTCATTGTAGACAAAATGACCAAGTCAGCTCATTTACTTCCAGTTCATACTTCTTATTCAGCCGAGGATTATGCCAAACTCTATATTAAGGAGTTGGTAAGATTACATAGTGTTCCATTATCTATCTCTCAGACAGAGGTACCTAGTTCACCTCTCACTTCTGGAAAGCATTCCAAAAGGGTCTTGGTACCCAAGTCCATCTCAGTACAGTGTTTCATTCTCAAAAAGATGGTCAAGCCAAAAGGACCATTCAGACTCTCGAAGATATACTACGGGCATGTGCAGTTGATTTCAAGGAAAGTTGAGATGACCATTTTTCTTTGATCAAATTTGCATTCAATAATAGCTGTCATTCTAGTATTTAGATGGCTCCATTCGAAGCTCTCTATGGTAGGAGATGTAGATCTCTAATCGGTTGGTTCGAAGTTAGTAAGGCCTCAGTCATAGGTACTGACTTGGTATTCGACGCCTTAGAGAAAGTTCAGTTGATCAGAGAAAGACTCCAGGCTACTCAAAGCCAATAGAAGTCTTATGCAAATATTCGTAGAAAGAATCTCTAGTTCGAGGTCAATGACTATTCTATCTCAAGATCTCTTCTATGAAGGGAGTGAAGAGGTTCGACAAGAAAGGAAAACTCAGTCCCCGATATATCGGTCCCTTCAGGATTCTCAGTCGCTTCGGCAAGGTAGTTTATGAGCTCAAATTGCCTTCAGATATAGCTTCAGTTCATCCATTCTTCCATGTCTCATTACTCAAGAAGTACATAGGTGACCCAACAGTTGTAGTCCCCATTCAGAGCATTGACGTTTAGGATAGTCTCTCTTATGAAGAGATTCCAGTCGAAATCTTATATTATCAGACTCGTCGATTGTGGAACAAAGAAGTACCTCTAGTTAAAGCTCTTTGGGGAAATCAGTCTGTTGAGGAAGCTACTTGGGAAGCATAAGTAGATATGTGTACCAAGTATCCTCACCTTTTCTCTGCCAATTCAGATCAAGCTCAAGGTAATAGTTCTCCTTAAGCTCATTCAGTTTCATGTTCATGTTCCCAATGTAAACTTGGTATATATTACTATTGCATATTCAGTCATGCATTCATGTATCAGTTCAGTTATAAAATCATGCATTAACTATGCATTCTTATCTTGAGAAACTCAGTTTATCAGAACATACAGTCACGTATTCATCTATCAGTTATCCATGCATCAGATATTCATGAGTTCAGTATATTTATCATGTCAGTCATGAAGTTATGTCTCAGTCATTCATGTTCAGTTCATGTTCAGCTTGCCTTGTTTCCCCTCTCAGTTGATTTTCATTCGAGGATAAATGTTCCCAAGGAGGAGATATTGTAAGACCTCGTAAAATGCTAAGTCTAGAATTTAGCTCATTTGGCTCTACAAACATTAAGACTTAGACAATTTTTGATAAAGTTCAACACTTAGTCTTATTTTAGACCTCCAAACTTTGGGGATTTATTTGATGACCTTCCCGACCTTTGTTTTTGGATTTTCAAGTTGCGTTGAGATGGGGCAAGGTCGTAGTACATCTCGGGTAAGTTTCAGAATTTTTTGGATAGCGTAAGGGCATGTTTGGATGTGGAAAATAGTAGCTAAGCGCGATAAGCCCGCATCGCCCAGGAAAGAGCACCGCTTTAAGGCGGGCATCGCCTGGCCTAGTCCGGCAGACTTAGCAGGCGCCGCCTGGCTAGTTCGGTGGGTGCCCAGTTTTTCAGCATTCCACCTCCATGTTTTTAAGGGATTTTTGGTCATTCTCCACCCATATATAAGCTTATAAACAGGGGATTTGAGCTCAAAAATACCAAAATATAGTGCTTTTGCTGAATTACTCTCAAGAACAACCAAGAACAAGTCCAGGGTTCAATTGGGGGTTTGAAGTTCCAAACAAATTCAACAATAAATTTCATGGATTCTTAATCTAAGGTATGCTCAATGTTTATCCACGGATCCCTTTCGTCCGTGGAGTTCAGGAATCAATCTTTAAATACTAAATCATGAATGTTTTGTGGTGATATGATTGTATTCATGTTGGTTGTTATTGTTTGTTCTATAGAGTAGTAAATTGATGAATTTTCATGAAGGTTATGATTGCGTAATTGGAACCCATGAATTTGGGTGGTTTAATGTGGTGTAAATTTTTGAATACACCTATGCCTTAAAGAGTGCATGCAAGGTGTTTGACAAAATGCCTAAGAAACTAGAAATCATGCAATATAGCTAAATTGTGACTAAGTGAAGGATTCATGATATGTCCCTATTTTCCAATGACTTTCATGTCGATATTGTGCCTCGTAAATATTGCAGTGAATCCTCATCCATTCGAGGATGATATTATAAAGAATATGACATTCAAGATTCGGGGAGATGACATCTTGAGGTATCAAGAAAAATTGTGTGTTACTGATGTTGATGGATTATGGGGTAGGATTTTGGCTGAGGCTCATGAGTCTAGATATATAGTTTATTTGGGTTCTACTAAGATGTATCATGACTTGAAGGAAATCTACTGGTGAAATAATATGAAGTAAGGCATAGCAAATTTTGTCGCTAAGCGTATGGTTTATCAACAAGTCAAGGTAGAACATTTGAGGCCTAATGAACTATTTTAAGAGATAGAGTTGCCCATGTGAAAGTGTGATATGATTAATATAGACTTCATTATAGGTCTTGTAATCAGTATGATTCCATTTAGGTCTTTATGGATAGAATGACTAAGTCTGCTCACCTTTTACCTGTGAGGACTTACTACTCATGAGAGGATTATGCTAAGTTGTTCATTTAGGAAATTGTGAAATTGCATGGGGCACTGGTGTCCATCATTTCAGATTGAGGTACGCATTTTTCTTCTTAATTCTGGTGTTTATTTCAAAAAGGTTTGGGGACTTAGGTGAACCTTAGCACCGCTTTCACACTTAAATAATTGGGCAAGCGGAACAAACTATTCAGACTTTAGAGGATATGCTAAGGGCATGCATGCTTGATTTTAAGGAAAGTTTGGTTGATCATTTGCCTCTTATTGAGCTTGCGTACAATAATAGTTATTATTCTAGAATTCAAATGGCTCCTTTGAGGCTTTTTATGGTAGGAGTTGCAGGACTCCTATTAGATGATTTGAGGTAGGTGAGACTAGGTTGTTTGGTACTAAATTGTTTTACCAATCCATAGAGAAGGGTAGGTAATTAGAGAAAGACTTAAGCTTGTTCAAAGTCGCCAAAAGTCTTATGAGGATTTGAGGCGAAGAGAGTTGGAGTTTAAAGTAAGTGATTGGGTGTTTTTGGAGGTGTCTCCTATGAAAGGGATCATGAGGTTTCGAAAGAAGTTAAATCTCAGTCCTTGTTATGTGGGTCTATATCAAATTTTAAGAAGAATTGGGAATGTCATTTATGAGTTGGATTTTTCTGCTAGTTTGGGTTCTATTCATCCTATGTTTCATGTGTCCAGGCTGAAAAAAGTGTGTAGATAATCCTTCTTTGATAGTGGCTGTTAAAGATGTTGGTGTTACGGATTTGTTGTCTTATAAGGAAGTACCAGCTGAAATATTGGATAGGCATGTTCGTAGATTGAAAATGAAGGATGTAGCTTCGGTGAAAGTTCTTTGGAGAAATCAAAAGGTAGAAGAGGCCACATGGGAAACTGAGGAAGATATGAAGGCCAAGTATCCATTCTTATTCCCCATTTTGTATGAAAGTACATAAGGTATGAGTCTCATTTCCCTTTCATCACAATTCAATTTTGAGATGTGATTTTGATGTAATCTTGTTATTCCCGTGTCAAAAATATTCCAATTCTTCATTCGGGGATGAATGATCCTGAGGGGTATACTGTAAGACCCCTTAAAATTTAGATTATTTTATTTTTGATCCTTCTATGTCCGCAATATCAATTTTTGACTTGAATTATTTTTAGGGATATTAAAAGGGTGTTTTGAGAAAGTTTTGGATTTTTTTGAAGGGGTTTGGGGCTATTTTGGAAATCTGAGACAGTGAGTCTCCACCATAAGGTTGTGTCACGGAGGTTAACCTCCACTATATAGGTGTGGCACAGAGGCTAACCTTTGCAATTTTGGTGTGCTATGCTAGTGTTTTAATTTCATCCAGTTTTTGATATTTTCACTTGGGGTGATGGGCTTTTGGTCTTTTTACCCCTTGTATGGCCTTTAAACATAAAATAACCCCATTTCCTTTAGTTTTAAAATATCAAATCACTCTCTTTCACTCTCAAACTCAAAACCCAAGAGCATTTAAGGGTTTCATAGAGAATTCATCATCTAGGCTCCAAACTTCAAATTATTTTTAAATTCTTGTATATTTCATGCATCTTTATATTTTCTAACTTTAATTTTACATTGTGGCATAAATTTCATGAATTATCATGTGATTTAAATTGTGGGTTTTTAAATTGGGTTGAGGGGTTTATTTGTTATTGACTGAATTACTTGTCCCATGTTTTAAATTGATTGTTCATGTTTTAATTAATGTTTTTGGGATTGAATTGATACATTGTTTAAATGGTTGGAATGGGGAACATAGGTTTCCCTAAATTGGATGAATTTTGGCTTGGTAATTTCATTAACCTCAACCCACTTAGTAAACATGGTTTGAGCATGGAAAATTGCATGTTTTAACTTGTTTTGAACCCATTGTATTGCATTAAAGGATAAATGGACATAATAATGGTTTTGGATGGCCTTGCTGGCCATGGATTGGATTTAATTGTAACTTGGGAGTAAATTCGGCTATATGAATTGGTTTGGCATAATTAAATAATCTTGTAAGCATAATGGTATGACGATACCAAGTGGTAAATGCCTTGATGAATGACTCCTAGGTTATTGAATTGGTTTATGTGCGAATTGTTTTAAGATGTGCTTAAAGGTAATTGTGTAGCTCACCGTGAAGGTGTAAGTCCCGAGGGAACGAACACTGAAAACCATGTTTGCTTCTATTGGGGATCTATATAATCGTGTTCTTCGTGCACACTTGATATATATATATATATATATATATATATGCGCTGGGACCTTTTCAACAGGCGGAGCTAAACCCATATAGCCCATGGGTGCCTTTAGAACGAATCAAGCTACAAAGTTCAAGTTAAATCTTCAAACTCTCATGTTCATGACCCTTGTCCCTATCCCAACATCCAAATATATATATATATATATATATATATAAATATAAATATATATCTATGAATATGTGCATTTGGCTTTAACTGATTTCAGACAAGGCATTATTTTATCACTTTCCCTGAGTTACATGACAGTGCTTATCCCACTGACCGTCCTAGGATGCTACATCATTTCTGTAACGCCCCAAAAATTGTACCGATACGTCACACAGTGCTTAGGACCACAAGTGATCCCAAGCTAACCATGAACTTGCATATTATTAAGCAACTGATTAAATATGTATAAAATGACTGAGTTTACTATGCGGAAACATAATAGTGATGGAATCTGTGAAAATACAAAACCAATACAATTTTACATTCTGATAAAACTGAAAAATAGAACTAGAATTACATGACTAACACTAATTGACATCTATGAAGCCTCTACTATACTAACTATAGATAGTTGGGACGCGACTCCAACTACCACTAATCAATACATATGAGTAAGAAAGTAAGTTACATATATAATATCTAACTAAAGTCTCCAAAGTAGGAGGACTCATTATCTGCTGGCTGGAATCTGCAACTGTCTTATTCAGACTGTACATACTACAACTTGTACCTACATTATAAGATAATGTAGCACGTAGACACATATGCGGATCAGTACTTTGAGGATATACTGAGTATATGGGGGTGAATACATACGTAAAATATTATATCAACATCATCATAATTTGTAAAATAATGTATGCTAAATGTAAATTAATCACATAAGCTGGAATATCTGAACTACTAAAATCTGTAATCATGAATAATAAGTCATACTTGAAAATCTAGTGAGTCATAACATTTAGTTCTGAAAATTGTACTAATGTTCTATCCGTAAATCATACTGTCTAAGTGTAGAAAGGATTCACTTCTTTATCTGAAATTTGAAAACTAATATCTGTAGCTATTATTTTTCTGTAAAGCATAATCTGAATAAAACTGTGAGCCTTTACACTTAGTTTTCTAAAAGCTTTTTTGTTAAGATTATTCTATTCTGAAATCTGTAGTTTGTAGGTAAAACTCTTTTAAACTGTTCTGCAAAGGAGGTTCTTCTAACTGACATAAACCATGTGAGCTAACATGAAGTCCAACGCCTTGTTCTCCTATGGGGAAAACCTCACGATGGGGAGAGGTGTCATACTCTTTTCAAGGAGTATAACTTGAGCTAAGTGATCACATCTGTAACTGTCACCCATATTAGAATGGGAATAATTTCATAATCTGTACCTACGTTGGCTATGTAGTTCTGTGGAAGATAGGGCACGCTAATCCCACACTTCCCGCTCAGTGCTAAATACTACTTTCTTTGTAATCTATATGCTTATTCTGTTGTAAATCCACTTTAAAACTAGCATAAGGGTTATTACAAAATGAATTATGCATTTATCTGAGTTAATCTGTCAATAAAGCTAATCTAAATCTTAAAATCCGAGGTAAATCTGTAAGGTGGATTCCAAATCTTATCTGAGGATCAAAAGATCAAAGCTTTACTGTAAATTTGTAAATAATCTGATCATAAGATGCTTAAAGTATCATCCTTCTTGAAATATCAACATATAAACTCGGGATTAATAACCCATGCATCAAATTCAAGTCAAAACATCATAATAATCATGCTTGATAATGAAATCAATGATAATTCATCTCAAAATCTGGAAATTTCTACAATAGGCATGAAAATATGAAAATAGACATGCAATTCATCTTAGCAATAATGGGTATGAAGCCTATTTAATATCTCATGTATATTTATTCAAAATAAATTTGTAATTAAAACTTGGTTTTGGGTACAAGGATGAAAGAGGATCCTTGTTCATAAACCTCATATACCTTAATTGATGATTAGATGAAAAAATTTGAATTTTGGATTCCTATTTGAGTTCTTAAAAATGAGTTCTTGATTATCTTGTCTGGGAATCCGCAATTTGGAGCCTTCTTGGAGAAATAATAATGGAATTTGATTTCTTAGAGCAGAAGCTTTTGAGTTCTAGGATTTTGCTTTGAGAGAGAATGGATGAAAATAAGCATAAAGTGCGTTGAATATGTTTAATTCCTTATTTTGGACGAATTAGGGGCTTGGGAATTGACCAAAATACCCTTTTTAAACTCTTAATAGGAGTTGAAAACAATAAAAAAAATTCCAAACTGGCATGCCATCGCGACGCGCTACTATTGCGGAGGCTCACTGGAAAATGGATACTGGGACCTGAAAGTTCTCTGCGATGCTCTACTAAATTGTTATTTGGGCCATCACCGCGATGCGCCACCATCGCGGTTAGCCATTGGAAATGGACAATTTGGAAATAAGGCTTCTCCGCGATGTGGGGCTATCGCGGAGGTCTGCTGGATTTTTGACGATTGGGAATTTACCCTTCACCGCGATGCGGTGGTTGCTTGAATGACACACTATCAACACTAAAAATGCCATAACTTCTCAACTGCGTATTGAATTTAGGCGAATTTGGTATCGATATAAAGCTTATTCAATTTCCCACACCATGGAAGGTCTAAATCTGGAAAATTTCATATGCATAAAAAGGTATTCATTTTTTTAAGCTAACCTTTGGCATTCTAGGAGAAAAATTAAGCTAGAAAAAGTGTGGGGTATTACAATATCTCCCCCTTGGGAACATTCGTCCTCGAATGTGGCTAGTTAATCTGAAAATGCGGAGGAATCTGAGGCTATAAGCTATCATGCACAACTGAAACAAACTGCATGAATGAATCTAGAACATACTGAACGACTGAGCTAATCTGTGAGTACATGAATCTACATGAGGGTAACTATATGGATGAATCTAAGACTGATTGGATTGAGAGTTCTGAACTTAGGCAACTAAGATCGCATACTGAGCATGCACATCGGGGAGCACACTTTTATGATTAAGTCTGTAACATTAAAACCTCTATTCTGAAACTGATTTCTGAGCTAACTTTCCTTCACTTAGTACAAGGAGCTGATTCATGTTGAGAGTTTTGAATTCACTTGAAGTGTTCATGATGCAATCATACACATAGAACTGCAAAGTGATAAATTATGCAGGCACGAATCATGAGACAATAAGGCTAAGATCATACAATGGATACTACACTGTCTGAGTTGGGATATTTGGAAAACTAAGATCATTCACTGAATACTTATGAACTAAATCATGACTAAATATCTGAATTTGAAACTAATGCCTGATGCTTAGATTGAGCTGAATTCGCAATTTACATGGATGCGAACAAACTAACTCTTGAAATGGCCATACTTATGAAACTTTAGGTAGTAAGACTAGACTAAATCAGAAGATGGAAAAACTATAGAAATTTATTTGTCTGACTGTTAAACTGGATTGCTGACTATATGGGTTGGATCATACTAAATGCTCATACCCAAAAGGATTATTTCTTCAACACTCTTCTAAGAAATTCTAATGATGTTAGGGAGTAAAGAACTATGGGCATAATCTGAACAAAACATCTGAATAAGGAATTACAACATTGCTACCACTCTATAGCTTGGAACATAGACCGATAAATCATAAGATAGGATAGAATTACTAGGCCTTAAGCAATGCAACTTCTTACTTTCAAGCTTAACTATGCTTCTATAATACTCCCTCAACTTTACTTTTCCCTTAAACACCATATTCACTTGATCCAACTTATAATTCTCACATGGGCATTGATAAACTCTTCTACAAAATCTAAGCTGCACTGAATTCTCTCGCCATGATCAAGCCTAACTCAAAATCACATGGTACTGTGCATAATGCCATAATACTATTCTGAACCATGGGTTCAATACCCCAAGCATTGTCATAACTACTCACTTTAGGATGATTCTTCTTATCACTTTAACAACTAAGTTCAACCTCTTACAAAAATTCATTAGTGCACAATACACCTATCCCCTTACATACCAACATGACATTCAAGCCTATCTTCATAACCACATATGCACTTCCAAATAAACACTCATAAAGCATATTTTTCATATCCTATAAAACTCTATCAAGAATAACTTCCATGCACCATTCTTAAGAAGACACATATAAAATTTGCTCAACTAACCAAGTCATACATAAAAAGCTTCACCTCAATACTCCTTCAAACTTATAGAATTAGGTAAAACAAGCATACAACCATCATTCCCAACATAACATATTTACTCTTTCCCATCTACACAATGGTTCATCATTACTCTCTTGATCTAAGGAAAGGTCACCGAAAGGTTGCAATATCAGGGCCCGAAACATAAAGGGATACTAAGCATAACTTAACTCTTTACTAAGGCTTGAGGAATAGAGTATTCATGACATGAATTCATTAAAGAGATCAAATCTGAGGACGTACATGATATAGAGATCTGAATTTCTCTAGTCGTTAAGAGTATTGCTTGAGCAATGGAACTGAACACACTGTAAAGCATGAGTACATGAGTCATGAGTTGCATGACCTTGAATTTGGAGTTCATAACTTATGGAATGTGATTCCGACTGCTAAATAAACTAGAACTCCTCACACTAGGAACTGAGAGAGTACATGATTCTCTATAATGTGCATGAACATGAACTATGATCACGAAACTAGCACGTAAGGCATGAGTAAATATCAGAGTAGTTGAAGTACACTACTGAAATAAGAATGGATTGGACATCATCCTTCCTTATGGCTATTCTACAATATACTGACACCCCTACTAGAATCTGAAAGCTTGAATTGGTTCCTTATTCTATTATCTCCCCCTTAGCTTTAAGCCCTCGTTCTAAGTCTGTGGAACCCTTTACTAAACTCTAAACTGAACTACACTCACTGCCCTCTAGATTCTGGAATTCAATGATACACGTAAATAATAAACTTACTATGAAAGACTACACCTAAAAGTGTAAAATCCACTGCTAATACTTCCTTCTGAGATACAACTCTATCTTTCTATAGCACAATAGTCATCATATAATAACTTGAACACTTACTAACTTAGAATCTTCATGAGTATCACCATATCCTGAGTTCACACCATCTAGATCTTCAACTCTCATTTCTATTTGCTCAATCTTCAAGAATTCAAACTTAAATCCTAACACTTAACATGGATATCCCCAAACCTTTAATGAACCCTACTGCTTCTGTCATAGCCTATTAATACCACATCTCTAAACTTATATTTCTAAATCATGAGAATCAAGATCATACCAAAAAGGCTTAACATCATCTACCCATAACTTCTTAACTTAGCTATTAAGAGAATCATATACTATATAATTAGCCTTCTTCCACTTAGTAGCTCACTGGTACTACTAACCATACACAACACGTAATGGCCTTAGAAAAACAATGCAACCCCATATCACCTTGGGCATACTTCTACATCATACATACGTACCATATCATACTTAATTACAAATAAAATAGACTTAAACCCTTGCACATACTGTTCAAACCTACTAGATCACTTCTATATAACTAGCATCATTAATTGAGCAATCATTACTTCCACCTTGATAATTATCCATAGTTCAAACTTAACGTCTAGAGATAAACATGATTTTCTACCCAACCTCACATACTATTCTCACTTGAAAGTTATAAAATATAGCATTAAGAAACACTAGTCCACTAGAACCTCATAATAACAATAATTGATCATATGATCACATGGTCTATCTTATTTATAATTTGTTAACACATCCTCATTCTACACATACTTACTATTCACCATTCTATACACCCAAGTTACTATCATGGCTCTATAAGTTTTAACTAAACTCTTTTTTGCAACCTCAAGAAAAGCCTAATTTATCAATACTAAACCACCAAATACTTTCATTAATAACCAATACTTTTCTAACAAAATAAGTACCATCACTACTCCTTCCATACTTCAAGCAAACAACAATTCTCCTTCACTAATAACTTCTTCTCTACCTTTCACTAAACTAGAACACAAGGACATATCACCTTAACAAATCTCAATAACATGTACAAGTTTATCTCTGTACTTTCTATCACTCATCATTCTCTCTTTTCTTGCCACTACTCTTCTATACCCATACTTCTAACTATAATAAGGTTCTACTATTCATAAATCATAACACTAAAGTTTATAAGATCTCTCGAATGCATATTTTATTTAATAGTCTAGGTTAATACTAGCTTCTTTCATGAGCATTATCTGTATTGATAAGGTTAATAGGCAATCTGAATACATATCTAATTCTATCTCGACTGAACAAATCATAAGGATGAGGACAACTTGAGGGACTTATGACATACTAGAGAGCTCCTCTCAAGACTTTTGTGTGACTTTTGAAACTTCTGCTAGTAAATTTGAGAGCATTATCTATGGAGAAAATTGGAACTTGCTAATCATATTATCTTAAGAGTTAGTCAAAGATAAGGAATTTTTTTTTGCGATAACACACGAATAGTCAGGAGATTCTAAGAGAACAACTTTACTGCATGATCTAGAGTAGAAAAGAGGGGAAACTTTTCTTAAATGCCCTGTAGCCTCTCGAAGAAAAATACATACGTCTTCGTATAGTTCCTAAAGACTCTACTAGACATGGATTCACAGACACCCTAGGACACTTGAACCTTGTGCTCTGATACCAAGTTTGTAACGCCCCAAAAATGGTCCCGAGATGTCACACGGTGCTTAGGACCATAAGTGATCCCAAGCTCACCCATGAACTGGCATACTGTTAAGCAACTGATTAAATATGTATAAAATGACTAAGTTTTCTGTGTGGAAACATAATAATGATGGAATCTGTAAAAATACAATACCAATACAATTTTACATTCTGATAAAACTGAAAAACAGAACTAGAATTACATGACTGACTCTAACTGACATCTATGAGGCCTCTACTATACTGACTATAGATAGCTGGAATGCAACTCCAACTACCACTAATTAATACATATGAGTAAGAAAGTAAGTTACATAAATAATATCTAACTAAAGTCCCCAAAGTAGGAGGACTCATCATCTGTTGGCTGGAATCTGCAACTGTCTGATTCTGATTGTACATACTACAACTTGTACCTATATTATGAGATAATATAGCACATCGACATATATATAGATTAGTACTTTGAGAATGTAGTGTGTATATGGGGGGAATGCATACGTAAAATATTATATCAACATCATCATAATTTGTAAAATAATGCATGCTAAATGTAAATGACTCACATAAGCTAGAATATCTGAAATACTAAAATTTGTAATCATGAATAACAAGTCATACTTGAAAATCTAGTGAGTCGGACACTTAATTCTGAAAGTTGTACTAATATTCTGTTTGTAAATCATATTGTCTAAGTGTAGAAATGACTCACTTCTATATCTAAAATCTAAAAACTAAAATTTGTAGCTATTATTTTTCTATAAAGCATAATCTAAATAAAATTGTGAGCCTTTACAGTTAGTTCTCTAAAAGCTTTTCTGTTAAGATTATTCTTTTCTGAAATCTGTAGTCTGTAGGGAAAACTCTTTTAAACTGTTCTACAAGGGAGTTTCTTCTAACCGACATAAACCATGTGAGCTAACATAAAGTCCAACATCTTGTTCCTCTATGGGGAAAACCTCACGATGGGGAGAGGTATCATACTCTTACCAAAGAGTATAACCTGAGCTAAGTGATCACATCTGTAACTGTCACCCATAATGGAATAGGAATAAACTCATAATTTGTACCTACGTTGGCTATGTAGTTCTATGGAAGATAGGGCACGCTAATCCCACACTTCTCGCTTGGTGCTAAATACTACTCACTTTTTAATCTATATTCTTATTCTGTTGGAAATCCACTTTAAGACTAGCATAAGGGTTATTACAAAACCAATTATGCATCATCTGAGTTAATCTATAAATAAAGCTAATCTGAATTCTGAAATCTGAGGTAAATCTGTAAAGTGGATTCCAAATCTTATCTGAGGATCAAAAATTAAAGCTTTACTGTAAATCTATAAATAATCTGATCAAAGATGCTTAAAGTATCATCTTTCTTGAAATATCAACATATAAACTTGGATTTAATAACACATGCATCAAATTCATGTCAAAACATCATAATAATCATACTTGATAATGAAACCAATGATAATTCATCTCAAAATCTGAAAATTTCTACAATAGGCATGAAAATATGAAAATAGACATGCAATTCATCTTCAAAATCTCTCAAAAACACACGATCTTGCAATTAGCAATAATGGGTATGAACCCTATTTCAAATCTCATGTATATTCATTCAAAATAAATTTGTAATTAAAACTTGGTTTTGGGAACAAGGATGAAAGATGATCCTTGTTCATAAACCCTACATACCTTAATTGATGATTAGATGAAGAAATATGAATTTTGGATTCCTATTTGAGTTCTTAAAAATGAGCTCTTGATCATCTTGTCTTGGGAATCCTCAATTTGGAGCCTTCTTGGAGAAACAATAATGGAATTTAATTTTTTGGAGAAGAAGCTTTTGAGTTCTAGGATTTTTCTTTGAGAGAGAACGGATGAAAATAAGCATAAAGTTCTTTGAATATGTTTAATTCCTTGTTTGAGATGAATTAGGGTTTTGGAAATTGACCAAAATACCCCTTTTAAACTTTTAATCGGATCTAAAAATAATAAAATATTTTTTAAACTAGCATGCCACCGCGATGCGCCACTATCGCGGTGAATCACTGGAAAATGACAACTGGGACCTGGAAGTTCTCCGCAATGTGGAGCTATCGCGATGCTCTATTGAATTATCATTTAGGCCATCACCCACCATCGCGGTGAGCCACTGGAAATGGACAAATGGGAAATAAGGCTTCTTCGCAATACGGGGATATCACGGAGGTCCACTAAATTTTTGACGATTGGGAATTTGCACTTCACTGTGACATGTTAGTTACTTGAATGGCACACTGTCAACACTAAAAATGTCATAACTTCTCAACCGCGTATCAGATTTAGGTGAATTTGGTATCGATGGAAAGCTTATTTAATTTTCCACACCATGGGAGATCTAAATCTAGAAAATTTCACATGCATAAAAATGTATTTATTTTTTTAAATCTAACCTTTGACATTCTAAGAGAGAAATTAATCTAGGAAAAGTGCAAGGTATTATAATTTCATGATGTAGGGTTCGAAGATATTTCTGTTACCTCTGTGCAGCATTACATTATCAGTTGAGTTGCTTTAAAGTGGTGAGCCTCCATCATCCAGAAAGCTTTACCATTTCATTAGGGTTCTTTTCATATTTTGGAGACTGTTAGTATTTTGTTTATAATTCTTTAGTTATGGTCGGGGGCATGTCTCGACCTATTTGGCATTCTGGTTTTAGAGGGTTTTGTGGACAAGTATTTGTTGGATGTTAGTTTTGATTCCTAGATTTTACACTTTTATTGTATATTCCTTTTATCACTATCTTGATTGGCTTCAGCTTTATTTATTATTAGTATTATTATGCTCTTCAGGTTAGGTAAAGGGGGTAGTGTTCGGTCCATAGTGGGCTTGAGATACCTGTCACGACTAGGCCCTAGTTTGGGTCATGACAAAATAATCGAGGAATTGACTTTTGAGTTTCTCCTAATTATTAATTAATTCAAACTCTAAGTTTGTGCACCAATTAAAGGTTTTTGCTTCCAAAGGGTAAACAAATTACTTGAAAAGAAGATTATCATATGTACCAACACTCCTACAAGTATAAAAAATATCAATATGTTGCCTCAAATTTCCCTTCCCATCAATTTATTTAAACATTGGTGGTTGATATCCAATTGACATCGATAAGACCTCGATTCAATTAAAATACAATTTTCAGTATCCTATGAAATTTTGTGGCAAACTTTCATAGTAAGCTTTAATAGTGTTTGCAATCATATCTTGCAATTGTTAAATCGTTAGAGTGTCTACTGAAGTGGACCAATTAGCACATTTATAGTTAATTGGCTTGAGAGATTCACCATTAGCCTTTTCTTGTGGTGTTAGATAATTACATAAATCTTCATGGTTTTAAAGATCTAACTTACTTATAAATTGGTCTATTTGAAGATATTTATCATCAACGGACTTCTTTAAGGCTTTAATAATTTGCTCCATCATTGCAAACTTCTCATCCATGTCATCTATTTTTATAATGAAGGTATTGACTTTTATTGAAATTTCAAAATTCATTGGATCATCAAATTTATCAAAGTTAAAGACATATGATCTTGTCAAAAATATGGATATAAGGTTGGCCCTAGGAGTTCTAGTATAATGCCCCAGGTTTTGGTCCTTGAAAATTTTCTGAAATTTTATCCTCACTATCTTGACTATGACTAACCCTATGAGTCGTAGGGTGTCTTGACGGGTCAGGTAACCCTAGTCATAAGGTGTCCAGTGAATAGTGCTTGAGTTACTACCATGAGTACAACTTAGGTACACGAGTCATAGGGAGTCTTAACGGGTCCTAGGGACCCCATCGTAACCAAATCAAAAATTAAGTGTCTAAGTTCTACTTTGAGTGCGTAGATTCATAAGGACTTGTTACGAGTTATTAGGTGCAAATCATAGGATGTCCAGTGTTTACCCAATTGGGTTCTGTGTTGGCTATGACTTGACCCTATGAGTTATAGGGTCCCATTCCGATTGGTACCAGTTGAGTCATAGGGTCAACAGTGTATGAGTGTACTGGGAACTGTCTTGGCTATGACTCATGGTGTAGAGTCGTAATGAGTCTATACGAGTCATATAGTTACATGTAGTCATTGATGACTAAAATTTAGCTTTTAATTTAAGGGGACTTTAGATAGTTCCCTCCTTACCAAATTAAAAACCCATGTCCATAAAGCACTCAAGGGGGTTATATTTCATCCTCAACATACTCAAACACTTCCAAATCTTTCTAAAATTCTCTCAAGCAGCCATACTTGGGTTTTTCAAGAAGTAGGTCATCCAAGGGCTCAAGGGTTGAATTTCTTTCATGAAACTTGATATTTCAGGTATGTTACTCTTTCCTCATTGTTAATTTATTAAAAGCATATGATTTAAAGTATTGTTCATGAGATATTAATATTGGTTTTGAAACAAAAGTTGAGGGTTTTGAATGTTTATGGGTTGAACAATGGTTCTCATGGTTTACATATGATTATTCATGCTTTAATTAAGGTTTTGAACTTATGGGTTCATGTGTATGGTGAATGAACTAGGGAATTGTGATTTTCCCCAATCTAATGACTTTTGAAGTGGTTATGACCCCAACCCCATATTGTGACATTGGTTTAGTTATGAAAAATATGGGAATTTGAACTTTTCTTATACTATTGCATAATGATTTTGAATTGAACCTTATGAGGTTGTGTAATTCCCTAAGATAATGTAAAATTAAACTAAGGGGGTGGTGAATTCCCTTAAGTGAATATAATTAGTATGGTATATTGATGTTACCTTGCAAATGTAGTTGTTATGATGATAATAATATATGCCTAAATATGTATCATTGTTCAATAAATGATAATATATGTGATAATTATTTTAATTGGTATTTAATGAGGGTTTTGTAGCTGATTCGTGAAAGTGGAGGTCCTAAGGGACCAATACTAGAAATTGCGGTTGCCGACGCAGGGGTCTATATGACCGGGAGGTTTGATTCCCCCTTATTATTATTATTATTATTAGTATTATTATTATTATCATATGATTGGGAGGTTTGAGTCCCTCAAATCTTATTACATGATTTGGTTCTCGTGTCGCCTTGATATGCAGGGAGGTTCGAGTCCCTCATAGTGCATCTGTTTACCCTCTGGTTTGTGTGGCCACATGCACTGGGGCCCTACCAGCTGGAAGGGTTGGGCTCATATAGCCTGTGGGTGCCTTCATATGTTATAACGGTTGAGTTACACAATTCAGACTAAAGTTTTAAAGTGCATGTTAAGACTTGTTCCCTATCTTGGCATGTGAGTGATATATATATATACACGCACACACACATCTGATTAGGTGCATTGGATTTGAATAAATTTGAACTGTTGATCATGGCATTATTTTAATCCTTATCCCTAAGTTACATGCTAATGTTCACCTGCTAACCATCTTCGAATATTGTACCCCCACGCGATGAAGGAACTGATCATACTTCTACCTCTCCTGCTCACTGATTAGAATTTTGGATCGATTCTAAGTTGACATTGAAGTGGTGAGCTTCTATACTTTTGAAGTCTACATTTCATGTTTTGGTCACTTATGTCTCAGGCTGCTTAGACTTTTTTTTGGCTATGCTCGGAGGCATGTCCTGACACTTTATTGATATTTAGTTTTGGTTCTTTTATTAGAAGGATTTTTTCGGATTACTATGGATATTGAGCGATGTTAGTCGGTTATTTGGCCAATCACCAATAGTCGATGATAGACATGTTCTGAATTTTCTTAAGCTTGTCTCATGCTATTTGTTATATGTTCAAAATTTATCCGGCAGTAGGGATACTGTGTTGTTTGGTTAGGTACGAAGGGGTGGTCTCTGATCCATGTGGGACTTGAGATTCCCGTCACGGCCTGGTCCTGGTTTGGGTCGTGACATCTAGCTACATCCATCATATGTGATTTGCTCTTTCTTGTTATCTCTAAAGAGGTGAAGTATTTAGATCCATCTGAAACACTAATCTTGAACTTGCATTGAGTGATAGGTTGTAGCGACGTAATTTTTGGTGATTTTGTGAAATATTTATTTCTGTGTGATTTGACCATTTTACCCCTCCACATGGTTGCTTTGCATTATTTTTGGAGTGTGGGGATAATTTGCATGGTTTACAATGCATTTTGGTGTGATTTATGTGAAATTATGGTTTATGGTGGTTAAAAAGGCTCTATAGTTGACTTTGAGAAATATTTATTAATATATGTGTCTGATGGAAAAAGGTACTGCGCTAGCAAATCCGAAATGTTGATTTTAGGTTGGTAACATGGTTGGTATGGTTTTATGACTTTTACATCTCATTTCGTCCCTCGGTTCAGAAAGTTGTGAAATTCAGTTTTAGGGGTCAACTTTGTTAAAATGACATTTTATCAAAAATCTTCTATCACCATTGAGTCCAAAATGTTTCTTTTGGATTAGTAGCATGATTGGTTCAGGTCGTGACTTTTAGATCCTATTTCGATCCATGGTTTGGAAATAGTGTGAATAGGGTCCCGGGGGTCAATTCTGTGATAATGACCTTTTTGATTTGATGATTGTATTGGATCCAAAATATTTTTTGCAATTAAATTTCACTATTTGATCATGTTCATAGGGTTTCACATGAGTTTTCATGGTCAAAAATAAGTATTTAACATTATTGGTGTGTTCGCGGAAGTGACCCTTTGATCGCTTGACCGGAAAAAAATTTGGCCACTTAAGTGTCATTTTGACCCATTGACCAGGTCGCTTAAGTGATCAAAATATTGCTTAAGTGACTATCGCTGTGTATAAGACTGATGATAGGCGAATTTACACGCCTATAGCACTATATTTTGCCCATATTTTAGCCTAGTTTCGAGAACAAATTATATATTTTATGCACTTTTAGTCCTTTTTCCTGTAAGTGAGCTAACGAACATGATTAGCAAAGTTTCAGGTATAAATGATGCAGAATTCAGCATTTTATGGATAACTTGACGCCAAAGAAAGCTTCACGAAAGGAGAAAAGCCAATCTTGGACGCCAAGGACTAAAAATGGCGCATGGAAAATCTGTCCCGGGCTAAAACAACATTTCTGAAGACTTTGGGGACTAGCAGTAATTTAGTAGGATTAGGATAATGATACATTAACCTAGTACAATTGGGTTAAGTATTTCATTAGCTTATTAGGATTAGGATAACAATACATTAACCTAGTACAATTGGGTTAAGTATTTCATTAGCTTAGTAGAATTAGGATATGGGTATTATAAATACCCTATCTTGCTAGAGATTTTAATAGAAGAGGGGGAATGAATTCTATTACTCTACAACTCTTCTTCTAATTCTCCCATTAATTCTATTTTTCTTCTTCTACTCATCTATTCAATTCTTAAATTCCGCAACAAGAGAAACGTTACCTTGCTAAGGAATTCACCCCTAAACGTCTACCACACCATTATAAACGTGAAATCTTAATTGTGGTATAACAACAATGTCAATTGTGATTTCCTTTGCACTCATGGATAACTAAACTTCTCTGTTGGGGTTATGGAAGCCAAATGAGATACTATCTATTGCTGTGACTTTGTGAGTTCGTGACACATATGCTGCTTATATCATTATTCTCTTCATCTTAATCTAAATTCTTTGTGGTTGCAAACGCAAGAATACGCCAGTATAACATTTAACTTGTTCGAAAGAAAGGTTATCTGTCTAGAAAAGAGATAATGTCAAGGTAGTAGGGTCCCATCCCCTATTAAAAAGTTAGTGCCGTAACTGGATTAACCTCTTGGAGAATTCGTACCGTTAGACACGCTTTAAGCTCAAAAGAGTTAAAGTGAAATAATCCTCGAATAGGTCGAAAGACGCCTGGATTTACCATTGAATACAATTCTCTATAAGCACATGCATGTCTGAATTCCACACATCCATAGCCAATAGAGACGTATAACTCAGAAGGTGGACATAACCCCAACTCCTCAATTCTCATTGTTTACATATTACAAAACATTCGTTCTTTTACTTTGCTATTTTCTGCTTTACTCTGTTATTTTGGTTACATTACTTTCACAATACAATTCCCCCCTTTTTACGAGACTTGCACTAAAAGTCTAGTAATCGTTGCTTACTTGTTGACCAAGCTATTCCCTGAGGGATCGATACCCAACCCAGGTTGGGTTCTATATTTGACAACCAACCACTTTACACTCCTACGAGAGCTATAGATTGAGCGTTATCAAAAATTGGCGCCGTTGCCGGGGAATACAAGTGTCAATTAAGTTCGTAATAATTACTAGACCCTTTGGTCTAAGATTCTCGTACTTTTACTTTTAGTTTTTGTTTTTGTTTACTGCAGGTTTTTATTCAGTGCATACCCCATACCCGAAGTTCTGGTCAACCATTATTACCTATCAATCCTGAACCACAACGTATTCGCAGAATGGAGGCACAACACGCAATTGAAAGGATGGCTGCTCAACAGGAACAGGCGAGACTATCTGCGCTAGCCGCCGCTCAAGTGCATCAACAGAATATTGATAACCCTGGGCGAGCAACAAATCCTGACGATGAAGATCTAGGTGATGACGAGCTACTAAACCCTAGGCATGCCGCTAAGATCGCAACACCTGCCAACAGAAGAGATCATCAAGCTAGGTTTAGGCCTGAACGCCAAGCTATGCAGCCAGCTTTCGACGATGATAATGATGATCTTGATGGAGCCGGAGCCACAGGAGCCATTATTCCTCCACCATTGGCACCCGAAGCCAAGTTCAACATCACGAGCACCATGATTCAGTTATTGCAACTCAAGGGATTATTTGGTGGACTAGCAGGCGATGATCCGAATATGCATCTCATCAACTTTATTTCTACATGCAAGTCGTTTGACAATCCTGGAGTTGGTCAGAATGCAATTCGGTTACGCTTATTTCCATTGTCTCTGTCTGGGGAGGCAACTCTATGGTTGAATGGGCTGACTCCTGATTCTATTACAAATTGGAGGCAATTGAGAGACGCTTTCCTAGAAAGATTCTTTCCGCCATCCAAAAGAGCACAAATGAGAGATGAAATCAACAACTTTCATCAGCTTCCAACTGAATCCCTTCATGAAACATGGGAGAGGTTCAAGACGAAGCTAATGAGGTGCCCAAACCATCACATGACTAATTTTCACCTAATGGAGATACTTTACAGAGCCTTGAATTCAATAACTAAACCAGTTGTGGATAATGCGGCCGGAGGATCATTTATGGATCTCACCTTTGGTCAGGCAAGCAATATGCTAGATCGTATGACAAAGCAAAGTAGAGCTTGGCATACCAGGGATTCTGAGGTAGCAAGCCCCACTTTATCTATAGGCATGACTGCAGACCAAAGGAGAAGAGAAAAAGAACGTGATCAAGATATGGCGCACATGAATACACAAGTGGATATTCTTACAAAGCATCTATTATCAGGGAAGACCAAAAAATTCAAAGCCATTGCGGCAAAAGGAAGAGACGAATCTGATTCGGAAGAAGAAGCCAACTACTTAAACAATCAGGGGGTTTCCGAGGTAATACCCAAGGAAACCAAGGTCGAAACTATTATGATAAATATGGAAACAAGGACCAAGGTAGTTGGAAGAACAAGAATGACAAAAGTGGTTTGTATGTTCCCCCTGGAAGACGTGACGCCACCACATCTAGTTCTGGAAGTATGGAAGACATGATGGCTAAACTACTGAAAGGAGTGGAAGCAACTAGCGCGGGAGTAACGGAGGTAATAAATGATTTATCCTCTATGAAGTAATTAGTTGATTCACATTCCACTTCAATCAAGAAAATAGAGCAGCAATTGAGCCAACTTTCAGCAGCACTCAATCAAAGAAAGGCTGGCACTTTACCTAGCGACACTGTGCAAAATCCAAGGAATGAGGGATCATGCATGGCTATTACTACTCGAAGTGGTAAGGCTCTGGAAACTTCATCTAAGGGCAAACAAGTGGTCGACAATATAGCAGACATTGATGACAAGGCAAAAGGAGAAGTTGTCGTAGAATCCACCCACGACGTCCATGACGGTACACCAAGTATGTTGCAGCCTGAAAAGGCTAAAGAACGAAGGCAAGAGGAGAAGAAAGCCGTGGAGAGAATAATTCCATACCCACCACCACCTTTTCCTCAAAGATTGAAGAAGGTGGCGGACGATACAAAGTTCAGCAAATTCATGACTATGTTAAAGCAGCTGACCATTAATGTTCCATTGGTGGAGGCACTTGAACAAATGCCTGGGTATGCGAAATTTATGAAATATCTTTTGACGAAAAAGTGGGCAGCAAGCTATGAGTTGAAAGATAATGTTCATCACTGCAGCGCCATCGCTACCCGATCACTAGTTCAGAAGAAGGCTGACCCCGGAGCTTTCACTATTCCTTGCACTGTTGGATCTTTGAATTTTGCCAAGGCATTATGTGATTTAGGAGCCAGCATCAATTTGATGCCATTATCTATCTATAAAAAGTTGGGGTTAGATGATCCTACTCCAACCAATATGAGGCTCGTAATGGCGGATAGGTCGGTAAAATGACTTGTTGGGATTCTATGTGATGTATTGGTAAAGGTTTATTCATTCATCTTTCTGGCAGACTTTGTTATTTTGGATTGTGAAGCAGACTCAGAAGTTCCCATAATCTTGGGGCGCCCTTTCCTTGCTACAGGAAGCGTGCTTATTGATTTGAGAGCTAATGAGCTTTCATTCCGAATAAATGACGAAGTAGTTTGCTTTGATGTGTGCAAATCAATGAAGCAACCCAAAGAGCTGAACGTATTCTCGGTGGCTGATGTTTACTTTGATGATGAGAAAGAACTACTTGAAGAAGAGCAAATTTTTGATGACCCAGTGGCGGTTGTGCTCATGAATGAAGAGAGTAAGGATGCTGAAAATTGCGAAGAAGCTATTTGTGCTCTATCAGGATTAGGGACATATCTCCATACTCCCAAGAAGTTGGACCTCGATCTCAAAAATCGACCCACACCACCAGCCAAGCCATCTATCGAAGAGCCACCCACGTTAGAATTGAAGGAGCTGCCTAGTCATTTAAAGTATGCATTCTTAGGAATCGAAAACACACTTCCAGTCATTGTGGTAGCAGATTTGGGAGAGCAACAAGTTGCAGCTCTCATTGCTATTCTACAGAAGTATATAAGAGCCATTGGTTGGACCATTGCTGATATTATTGGTATTCCACCTGGGATTTGTACACACAAGATTCAGCTTGAAGAAATTTGCACACCCACCATTGAGCATCAAAGGCGTCTCAATCGACCTATGCAAGAAGTGGTGAAGAAAGAAATTATCAAGTGGTTAGACGCAGGAGTTGTGTATCCAATCTCCGAAAGTACATGGGTAATCCCGGTACAATGTGTTCCCAAGAAAGGAGGCATGACGGTGGTCGCAAATGAAAAAAATGAGCTTATTCCACTCAGACCCGTCACCGGATGGAGAGTATGCATGGACTACAGAAAGATGAATTCTTGGACACTCAAAGATCACTTTCCAATGCCATTTATGGACCAAATGCTAGATCGATTAGCGGGGAAAGGATGGTTTTGTTTTCTAGATGGTTATTCAGGCTATAATCAGATTAGTATTGCCCCCGAAGACCAAGAGAAGACAACGTTCACATGTCCATATGGCACGTTTGCCTTCAAACGTATGCCATTCGGGCTATGTAACGCACCAGCCACCTTTCAACGTTGTATGATGTCCATTTTTTCTGATATGGTTGAAGATACTTTGGAGGTATTCATGGAAGATTTTTCAGTCGTTGGTGAGTCTTTTGAAGCGTGCTTGGTAAACCTAAGTATGGTGTTGCAAAGATGTGTAGAATTCAACCTAGTGCTTATTTGGGAAAAATGCCACTTCATGGTTAAAGAAGGTATTGTTCTGGGGCGTAAAATCTCCGAAAGAGGGATTGAGGTTGATCGAGCGAAAATTGAGGTTATTGAGAAGCTACCACCACCAATTTCCGTAAAGGGAATTCGTAGTTTCCTCGGTCACGCAGGTTTCTATCGGCGGTTTATTAAAGACTTCTCCAAAATTGCTAGTCCATTGTGCAAACTCTTGGAGAAAGATGCAAAATTTGACTTCAATGAAGATTGTTTGAAGGCATTCGAACGCCTCAAAGGAAAACTAATTGAAGCCCCTATCATGGTTTCACCAGATTGGTCTCTACCGTTCGAAGTCATGTGTGATGCTAGTGGGATAGCCGTGGGCACTGTACTTGGCCAGAGGAAGGAGAAATTATTCCATCCTATCTACTATGCTAGAAAGGTCCTGAACGAAGCCCAAAAGAACTACACTGTCACAGAACAAGAGCTCCTAGCGGTTGTGTACGCGTTTGAGAAGTTCCGTGCTTATTTGTTGGGAACCAAAGTGATCGTTCATACAGACCATGCAGCTCTAAGATATCTAATGACAAAGAAGGATGCGAAACCAAGACTAATTCGATGGGTGTTGCTGCTTCAAGAATTCGATTTCGAAGTTAAAGATAGAAGAGGTTGCGAGAACCAAGTGGCTGATCATCTATCTAGACTCGAAAATGAGCATATGGCGCAGCCTGAAATCGAGATTGATGATGCATTCCCTGATGAGGAGATCTTAGCAACGATAATGGAAAAGTTACCATGGTATGCCGACTTTGCAAATTTTGCGGTAAGTAATGTGATACCTGCAAACTTATCTTACCATCAAAAGAGGAAGTTTATGCATGATGTAAAACACTACTTTTGGGATGAGCCATATTTGTTTCGATGATGCGCGGATGGTGTTATCCGACGATGTATATCCCATGCAGAGGTGCCTAATATATTGGAAGCATGCTACACTTCCCAAGTTGGGGGACATCACGCAGGAAATCGGACAGCAAGAAACGTATTGCAAAGCGGATATTATTGGCCTTCAATATTTAGAGATGCCTACGACTTTGTTAGAAGATGCGACCAATGTCAGCGACAAGGTGCTATTTCGAAACACCATGAGATGCCCATGTCGAAAATCCTTGAAGTAGAGCTCTTTGACGTATGGGGTATTGATTTCATGGGTCCATTCGTAAATTCGTTTGGAATGAAGTACATCCTAGTTGCTGTAGATTATGTCTCAAAATGGGTTGAAGCAGTAGCGTTGGCCGACAATGAGGGAAAGCGTGTTGTTGCATTCTTGAAGAGAAATATCTTCTCTCGCTTTGGAGTACCACGTACTATCATAAGCGATGGAGGATCCCACTTTTGCAACAAGCTATTCAAATCCGTGTTGGCAAAATATGGTGTCAAGCAACATAAGGTAGCCACACCTTATCACCCACAAACTAGCGGCCAAGTAGAGGTTTCCAACTGAGAGATTAAGCAAATCCTTGCTAAAACGGTGAATGCTAATAGGAAAGATTGGTCTAGGAAGCTGGATGATGCACTATGGGCGTACAGGACTGCATTCAAAACACCCATTGGCATGTCCCCGTACCAACTAGTTTATGGGAAGGCTTGTCACTTACCCATTGAGCTTGAGTATAAGGCATTGTGGGCATTGAAGCGATTGAATTTGAATTGGGATGATGCAATAAATCTAAAATTTGGAGCAACTGAACGAGATGGACGAATTCCGTCTCCATGCTTATGAAAGAT
Source organism: Capsicum pubescens (assembly GCA_030864215.1). Lineage (NCBI taxonomy): Eukaryota > Viridiplantae > Streptophyta > Magnoliopsida > Solanales > Solanaceae > Capsicum > Capsicum pubescens. The sequence continues at coordinate 3,424,993 of CM061539.1, forward strand.
CAGACCTATACAAGGAGCGGATGAAAAAGTATCATGATCAGCGGATTGTTCGATAAAACTTTCAAAAGGATGATATGGTCCTTCTTTTCAATTCCAGACTGAAGTTATTCCCAGGTAAGTTAAAATCCAAGTGGTCTGGTCCATACAAAGTTAACCAAATCTACTCGTCTGGAGTAGTAGAGTTGGAGGACAATAATGGTGTTGTCTTCAAAGTGAATGGCCAACGAATAAAACCCTATATCGGTCCTCTTGATTCGATAAATTATATGGCCCTCACTTATCTCGACGAAGTCTAAATACTCGAGGTAACTATGTCGTGCCACGACAATAAATCAAGAGCTAGATGGGAGGCAACCCATCGTTCATCGTTTATCGTTTATCGTTTTTCATTCTTTCATTCTAATACGTGTTTTGTTTTTGATAAATAAAAATCCAAAAATAAGAGTCGTGGCATGACCAAAACTAAGGCGCTTGGTGGGAGGCAACCCATCGTACTAATCGTTTTTATTGGTTTTGAGCAAATGTAGGTGCAAGAGGTATTCAACGAGGAGATCAGTTTCAAATTTTGATTTGGACGTATTGCATGGTAAAGGTGGTAAGTTAGGCATGAAGATGAAAAAGGCTATGGATTGAGCATTGCTCATGAAAATATAGGCATCGAGAAAGGCTAGGCCTAGGTAAAACTAGGCCACGAACAAGGCAAGGCCTATACTATGGCCCAAGGTCTCGGAATCTAGTGTGCCATAGCATAGGCGCCGCCCATGCTCAAGTATGACATAGCATAGGCGCCGCCTATGCTAAAGCATTTTGTCTCTGAATCTCAAATGCAAAGTAAAAGGCGGCGCCTATGCTCACCAAATGCTACGGCATAGGCGCCGCCTATTCTAGACAATGCTTTGCAAAAGGCGCCGCCTATGCCAAGCATAGGCAAAGCTAAAGGCGCCGCCTATGGTCACTTTATGTCTCCAAATCCGATTTTAAATGGGTCAAAACCCGCCCCAATCTTTTTCTATATATAGGAGACTTAGTCTTGAGGCACAAACACATTGAAAACCTAACATAGGCACCGCACATAGCATCCAAATCTTCTCAAAACTTTTCTTTTTGCTCTTCCACTTCACAATAACATCTCCAAAGGTTTCAATAACGTAAGTACTCTTGTGTTCTTCATCTATTTTTCGTAAGTACTACGTTACTATGTCTATTATGAATTGCTAAATCTTGAAGAAGTATTGAAGATGTGAATATGTTTGAATTACAACCAAGTGAGTGAACATATACGTTAGGACGATCTTAACTTGTTTCCGACTTCAATTCGATTTTGATGCATACTACTTGCGGAATTGCTATAGTCATGAACATTGCATACTCTTGTCACTTGAATACTTACATGTTGGGATGTCTCGTTCATCGGAATAAGACTTATAGTTGCCTACCGACATAAGAGATTGTGATTATTGAAAGAAACTATACCATGATGTAATCCCTATGTAGAAGTCTTGATATACCTAACATGAAAGTATTGCAAAGATTGCAAGAAGTGTTACATCTTTGAATTTCCTGTTGGAATATAGCCCCTAAAACGTATGTCGATGAAGCCTAAGTAATCGACCACTTTCACTTCACTAATTTGTGCCAACAAACTAAGTGTGGGGTGGTACCCCTACTGCTTGTGTATAGATTGTATCCATTGAGCTGATGCTAACATGAACATTGTTCTAAGTCTCAGGTACAATGGCACCCAAAGCAAGACAAGGCAAAGATAAGGCTACCACTTCCCAAAAGATCAAGAAAAGATGTCGCAAGGAGCAAGGAGAATCATCCTCAATGCAATTACCACGCCGCACGTTTGGAATAAAATGGGTTCTTGAGGAGGAAGCGAAGGAATGGTATAGGAACAACAAAGAAAGAAAATATGTTCATGTGGACCTGATCAACAAGGAAAGCCTAGCGAAGAAGGAGCCGCGTATGTTGGCAAAGATCATGACATTACCTTTGGATTTCATCTTCCGAGACATGGGAGAATGCAATCTTGATTTGACAAGGGAATTTTATGCCAACTGGTCGCCGAAAACCACAGGCAGCGAAGTCAAGATTCGGGGCCAAGTTTTGCAACTCAATGCGGATTTCATCAACTCCTTTCTTAGCTTGCGTTCAGTCGATCCAACACCATTCAAAGAGCTGTACAGTAGACCTCCATATAGAGAAATTCGACACACACTTTGTGGAAGTAGATCCATGGCAAGGTGGAGCAGACATAAAGACACCGGGTGACACAACACCTTCCCCTATGCTCCTTTGAATAGGGAAGCAAGGATATGGTTGCGTATTGTCAACTCTTGCCTCATACCAGGGACTCAGTACACCAAGATAACAAGAGATAGAGTGTGCTTGGTATACGCATTGATGACGAATGTCCCTATCAACGTCGGGGCAATTATTCGTTCCACAATGCGGAAAGCTAGGCTACACAAGAGGTCCCACTTCAGTTTTGGCAACCTGTTGACTGCAATACTAAGGAAAGAAGACATCGAAGAGGAACCGGATGATCATAAACTCCCACACAACACAAAGAACGTTGACCTCACGAAGGTTAAAGATGCTGAAACCACTCATGGAGTCAACCTTACCACTTCAGAAAGGCATGCTCGCGACGAAAGCTTCTCCCGCCATTTATATGGCATGATGAAGTTTACCATGATGAACGGGGGTCATGTTCCAACTGCTGCAGAGCTCCAACAGTTGGATTATGACTACCCAATGAATGATCATGCGAGGGCGATGTGTGGAGAAGGTGTATATTTTGAGGAACCTCTTGATGAGGACATGCCAACCGATGATGATCGACGAATGCCAGACTCCGACGTGGAAGAGAACTCTGATGACGATGACTCTGATAACGATTCCGATGTAGGGGGTATGACCCCAGACATAGAGGATGAGTCCGACTAATCAGGTTCTTTTTATTTATTTTTCACTGAGGGCAGTGTGTCCCGTCTAAGTGTGGGGTGCTGGTATTTGCATGCTATACTTCTCTATCCACATTTGCATTTATTTATGTTTGTTTGTTTTGTTAGTAGTTAATTGTTTTTTTTAGTAGTTAAATTTTTTTTTAACATAGCTTCGCATGAAATTATTCTAATAGGCAGCATGAGATTATGACAAGAGTTTGTGCTAAAATCATGACTATTGAGACGTTTAGGCTCTAATTTTGACTCACTATGTGATATTGTTTGGTTTAATTCCTTCATCTGTTGGGTCAAGAGTCTATACTACTCCCAATAAAGTCGACCATGTGCCTTGTGTGTGTGAGATAATAGTATATTCTGTGCTTGTGGCTGATGCTAGAACTTTCCTGGTATGTATGTAACGCGAAAATAAAGAGTGCAAGTCTAGGAGATGATTTAGGCATTTCTTTGGCAACCTATGATTATTTACCTTCTTTTTACCTACCCATGGACATTATCCTAGTCAACCCCTTTTGAGCCTTTAGCCTATTTTCTTTGACAACCTCATATGAAAGCCTAATCTATTTTTTCAAGACCATAATTTGATCCAAATTCCTAAGTGCTTTAAAGTGTAAAGTCATGTGACAAAATAAGAGGAGATTGGGTGAATATGATTTTTTAGAATGTATGTGTGCTTGAATTCATTATGAAAAAGAAGTGCTATCATAAGAGGTATGTTATGAAAAGAAAAATGAAAGGAAAACTAAAAAGTTGGTTATGTTTAAAATTGAAAAACAAAAGAGGAGAAAAAGGGTGGTAGATTAAAAGAAAGTAGAGAGGTTGATTGAAAGAAAAGTGTAAATGATATAATGTGATGTATTAAAGCGCTTAGGAACATAGTCACTATTTCTGGCCAAAATAGTCCTACCCGTCCCTTAGCCTACATTACAACCAGAAAAAGACCTATTTGATCCTAAGCTTAGCATTCTGACATTTAGTGGAGCATTACACTAAGGGCAAGCCTATGGTCATCAGTTACAACATATGAATTCTTTGTGAGAGTGAGAGCAAAGATATTTTTATACCCATGTTTGAAAAATATGCTATACTTGTGAGTGATTATGGGTAATATATTGTGAGACACACATGGTTGATGGGTTTTGGGTAGTCGTGTATGATTCTTTGTGCCTTGACTTTTGAATATGAGTTGACCACCATCACGAGTCTATGTTGGAGGCTGAATTGTTTCTACTAATGATCAGAAAACTACTCTTTGTTGATAATTGTTGTACTTGTTTTGACGAATATTTTGTGTTGTTGCTGTGAAACCCTAAGTTGATGTTTAGAGGGACATGATATTTTGTTCGAGGACGAACAAAGCTTCAAGTGTGGGGTGTTGATGATAGGCGAATTTACACGCCTATAGCACTATATTTTGCCCATATTTTAGCCTAGTTTCGAGAACAAATTATATATTTTATGCACTTTTAGTCCTTTTTCCTGTAAGTGAGCTAACGAACATGATTAGCAAAGTTTCAGGTATAAATGATGCAGAATTCAGCATTTTATGGATAACTTGACGCCAAAGAAAGCTTCACGAAAGAAGAAAATCCAATCTTGGACGCCAAGGACTAAAAATGGCGCATGGAAAATCTGTCTCGGGCTAAAACAACATTTCTGAAGACTTTGGGGACTAGCAGTAATTTAGTAGGATTAGGATAATGATACATTAACCTAGTACAATTGGGTTAAGTATTTCATTAGCTTATTAGGATTAGGATAATGATACATTAACCTAGTACAATTGGGTTAAGTATTTCATTAGCTTAGTAGAATTAGGATATGGGTATTATAAATACCCTATCTTGCTAGAGATTTTAACAGAAGAGGGGGAATGAATTCTATTACTCTACAACTCTTCTTCTAATTCTCCCATTAATTCTATTTTTCTTCTTCTACTCATCTATTCAATTCTTAAATTCCGCAACAAGAGAAACGTTACCTTGCTAAGGAATTCACGCCTAAACATTTACCACACCATTATAAACGTGAAATCTTAATTGTGGTATAACAACAATGTCAATTGTGATTTCCTTTGCACTCATGGATAACTAAACTTCTCTGTTGGGGTTATGGAAGCCGAATGAGATACTATCTATTGCTGTGAGTTTGTGAGTTCGTGACACGTATGCTGCTTATATCATTATTCTCTTCATCTTAATCTAAATTCTTTGTGGTTGCAAACGCAAGAATACGCCAGTATAACATTTAACTTGTTCGAAAGAAAGGTTATCTGTCTGGAAAAGAGATAATGTCAAGGTAGTAGGGTCCCATCCCCTATTAAAAAGTTAGTGTCGTAACTGGATTAACCTCTTGGAGAATTCGTACCGTTAGACACGCTTTAAGCTCGAAAGAGTTAAAGTGAAATAATCCTCAAATAGGTCGAAAGACGCCTGGATTTACCATCGAATACAATTCTCTATAAGCACATGCATGTCTGAATTCCGCACACCCATAGCCAATAGAGACGTATAACTCAGAAGGTGGACATAACCCCAACTCCTCAATTCTCATTGTTTACATATTACAAAACATTCGTTCTTTTACTTTGCTATTTTCTGCTTTACTCTGTTATTTTGGTTACATTACTTTCACAATACAATTCCCCCCTTTTTACGAGACTTGCACTAAAAGTCTAGTAATCGCTGCTTACTTGTTGACCAAGCTATTCCCTGAGGGATCGATACCCAACCCAGGTTGGGTTCTATATTTGACAACTGACCGCTTTACACTCCTACGAGAGCTGTAGATTGAGCGTTATCAAAGACCCAAATTTATATTTTTGACATTTTGGAAGCTACGAAACTCCAATTTTGACGATTTTCAATGCGTTTTTCTTGTAGAATCATTGTCTATCAATTTAGAACTCTATTGTCTCAATTTCCCAAGAGCTTCTATTTTATTTTTTGTGATTCCACCCTGAGTTAAGAATAAAACCCTATTTTTATCATTTTTCAGGTTTGGTAGCTCAAATATGGGAGGTTGCAAAGTAGTTTTTGAGATTTCTTCGATGGGTCAGTTTCCAGTCTCATAATTATCATTTTTTATTAGTTTCATCTTCAAAACAACTTTAAATTCTTGATTTTAAAATAAGTTTTGAGGGGGTTTTGTCGGTTGAGCTTGAAAATATTTTTTTATTTGAACCTCATTTCTAACTCATCATGGGTTTTCAACTGTAGACTCCTATGAGAATGGGGAGCATGCATCAAAAATAAAATTATGATTTTACCCTTCTTTTTTGAAAACCTATTTTGGGAGTCCATTTTGACCCTGACTTGGAATTGGGAAATATGGGTATCGTTGACTTTTTTTGGCCCATAGATTCTGTATTTATATGCTTTAGTTGATTCCATGTCCGTTAGTGAGGGAAAAGCTCAAGATTGGAGGCCTTTTGGACCAATTTTTGGCATTCGAGGTAAGCTATGGCATAAATTTCTTCATACTGGGTTGGGTAGCTAATAATAATGTAAAAGCATCCTATGGGTATGGGGTTTTATCATAGAAAATGTGTCCAGTTGATTTATATGCCCGTGTATAGCCTATATGGATAGTATTTGGTGGTTTGAGACATTATTTGCTATGTGTGATCATATGGGGTCTTATATAATGTTGTTGGCATGGTATTGATATGCGTATGTTTGGTTACACTCTTTTTGGTAGGAAAAAGTCTAGATTTTAGGAATTATGTGGTATCAATGACATTTTCTTGTATTTTTCACTTGATAGTTTCTGGATTATATTGGATCATGGATAGTTGATTGATTTGAGTGGGATTTTGGCTCACATAGTTGATGTATTGGTTGGATATTGGATATACTCATTTTGGTTGGCTGTGAGCAGAGCATCCTCATATTATATTATTCAAGAAGCATTGGTACCACCGTGGAAATACTAAAAATACTAGAAATGCTATTTTTTTTGATAGAAAATATGACATCTTTAAAAATCTTCTATCGATGTCTGTACCGAAGAAGAGTTATGGATATTGGTATTGCATATTGGTTATATATGGGTTGTGACCCCTTATGGGTACTACCTCGAGAGCACAACTCAGTAGGTGTATACGGAAGTTGTGCGACAACCTCGTGCATCAATCATCATTCTCATTACATATTGTACTGTATGTACTTGCTATTATTATATGTTGTGTTGTTTTATGGCTTATGTCATACATGCATGAAACACTGGTACCGCTATGGGAATTCTAAAAATTCTGGCTTTTCTGATAGAAATATGACATTTAAAAAACCTCTATCGGTGTATGTACCGAAGAGGAGATATGGATATTGGTTGTCTATGGGTTGACAAACCCCCATGGGCCTACCTTAGGAGCATAGCTTAATAGGTGTATACGGAGGTTGTGCAACAACCTCGAGCATCACATCATCATTGTCATCATTATTATCTTCATTATTATCATCTTCAATGTATTTCATATATTGTGCTTATTCTATGTTGTATTATTATCTTTGATATGATGTCTGTCTATGTGTGCTTCTTTTTACATACTTGTATGTGTGATATTTGTATACCTCTACTCCTTTCTCATATTTATGTGTGGTATATGTGGATATTGTAAAACTGTTAGTAGAGACGGTGTGGTCTACCATAGGGGATATTTTCTAATTGCAGGTGACGTGCTCAAAGTTTATGTTTATATGGTTTATTTTCTACCTTTCTCAGTCAACTTATGATACCTACTGAGTACAAGTGGACCGTACTTGTTATATCCTAAAATTTTCAGCTCTAGACCCCCTGTCATAAGGTAGGTCATTAAATTACCTTTCCAATGCCACCAATCTTGCCTTAATTCGATATCATGGTAAAAAGTTATAGAAATATTTCTTAAGGCACTATCAACGTGCCAGTGGTAATGACTCAGGCAATGACCCATTATCAGACGTAACGAGTCATGACCTAGACTCGTTTCCATGGAAGTAAGTGACCAATAAATTCAGACCAGTGGTAATGATTCTAGCACACGACTCATTATCATTCATAATGAGTCATTGTGTGTGGACCGATTGTCACAACAATGAGGAATCAAAAGTTAGCCCTTGGTAACAAACCTTCATAATGACTCATGACTAGTCCTAACGAGTCATTAGGATGGAGTAATTGTCATAATAGAAAGGACTTAGAACTCAAGTCCTCAAGTCACAACTCAAATCACGACTCATGACCAGTCGTAATGAGTCATTACCAGAGCCGTACCGACTGAGTCCCAGAAATCCCTGCATGTCTTAAAAAGGGCTTTTTGGCCTTTTCCCACTCTTTTAACTCCTAACCACGTCGTTCAGGTATGTAGGATTTCATCAATAGGTTCCTTCCACCCATTGAGTTCCAAGAACCCCTAAATTCTCAAGTAAAATCCATTTCCCTTGTTTTTGGGTTCTAGGTCAAATATGAGTTTTTATTTAATTCTTTCAGTTTATTTTGTATATGAACCATGAATACAGGTTTCCCGTAAGATTTGGTTTCCCCACATATTCAAGATTTATGAACTTTCATACTATGATCAGTTGTGAACTTTTGAGCAGCATTCATGAAATTCCCTACCATGGTCATCTTTAATATTATCATGTTCAGTTGCATTTGTCAGTGCTGATGGGTTGTTAATGTTTTGCGGAAATTTTGACTTGAAAGAAGAGTCACCACTTAATTTTGAAAAGGAATTAAGAAACCTTTAGAGAGTTACTTAAAATGATTCAAAATAGGAAAATCATTTTAAGTTAGAGATTCTGAGTAAGCGGTTCTTATTAACGTTTTAGGAAGGTGTTAGGCACCTAAAACGTCCGCTAACTTGCGGTTGTCCAGACTGTTTGAAAACATCTTTTGATTAACTTCTGAAAAGATTAATTTGTTGAAATAGTAATTTCATTTTAAAAAAATTGTGTAAAATAGATTTAGGCGACTTAGTAGGGATTTTAACTAAGTCTAAACAAAACTAATAAACAAATAAACACATAAAATGGGAAGGAAGGAGAAAGTAAAGGATTTAGGCCATTGGGCCCAAATCAACGAGACCTGTCCTAGTCTAGTTGGTCTTCTGACCCATTTCACCTGTCCTAAACTATTTTTCGAACCTTTAGCTCAAATCTTGCTCCACCTGTATTAAATACAACTTTGGCTTCGAGGCCCAGATGAATGAATAATTAGAAGAAATGAACAAAGACAACCATAAAGGGTTAAGGAAATAAATAGAATAAATAAATAAATGAGTGAAAGACGGGACTCTCGAGTCTCTTGGCCGCTTCAAAGATGGGATTTTGATCCATCTTTTCTCCTTCGGTTTCTTGCATCCGGAGGTCATATGATCGATGTTTGGGCTTTCTTTCCAAAACGATTGTCATAGAAACGGCGAGCCCCGATGGCCCATGGAGAAAATGGAAGGGGCGAATGAGTCCATTTTGGACTCAGGGTACATAGTGAATGCAAAGGAAATGAATAAGGATTAGAAACGGCTAAGCACAAGCATGTATAGAAATATGCATTTTAGGCAAAATATAAGGGAAAATATTTCAACCAAGGTTTAATAAAGAGAAAACCACTACATCACATACAACCAATTTTTAGTTAAGCAACTAAAGGAAACCAAATGTCAATAGGCAGGCTTCATAATGTAAGGTAACGAATTGAGGGCAAAATGATTTGATGGTGCTTTGTTAAAACAACCTAAGATGATCCACCTTATCATTGGATTCCCGAATCAACCAATGGAACTTTATTCTATTTGCAACTTCTTTTTTATTATTATTATTATTGTTATTAGAACTATGTTTAATACTTATATATGCCAGTAAGTTGCAGACAAGAAACTTATACGCAGGTTTGGGGAAAGAAGGTAGTAAAACAAGCACGCATCATTCGATGGTTGAAATATGCCTTCCAGAACTCTAAGAGCCCTAGGCAAATGAATCAAAATTGAATTGAAAGTAAAGAAACAAGAGGGAAAGCGACTTGAATAGGTTGTTTCCGCTAGACTCCCGACTAAAAAAAAAATAATCTAGACAAGAAATGGCAAGACGATATATTCAACACATCCAATAATACCATAGGACAAATACCCCAAGTAATGCAACAAAAGAAACAGTATTCCACTCAAAACTTAAACTATACAACCTGCTTAAGAAACATAAAATTAAACATAGGAATTTTACTCTAATCTTATTAAGCAAGTTGCAACATCTAGGAAAACTGTTTACAGTGAATGAACAAAGAAACATATGAAATAAAAACAATGGGTAAATAACTAAATAAAGATATCAAGGTTTAAGAAAGAGATTGCAAAACCGAGGGAAGCAAAACAAAGTTAAAATCATGGATCAAACGATTACAAGAACAATCAACCTAGTGTGGCAAAAACTCTAGATACAAAAAAGAAAACTGGAAACGAAAGGCAAAATCTTGATGATGTATATGTTGATTCATACCATGAACTCTCAGGTAAACCACCACATCAGTTTAAGATAGTATGCTCAACATGGTCGCATTAAAAATTATAACTTGAGCACTGCTTCAGAGAAATGGCACAACAATAGTCAGAAAACAACCCCTAAGGCCATCATAGCCAACTACAGCAGAAAAATCCCATCCTCATTCATGATTATTACTAAACAGTGAATTAATTTTATGAAGAGAAGGGATGAAGAAGCAAAATGATAGATTAAAAGGTGAAAGAGTAGATTTACCTCTTTTGGGGCAACAAAATGGGGTAATGAGTTAACACCGGATTCTATCACCATAAAAAAAATCCAAATTCTTTACGAGAGTCTCGACTAGTCGATGATTTTTCTAAAACTCTTGCTGTAGGATGGTTTCCTTCTCTCGAAATCCCCTTTTTGGGTTCAAGCATAGAATTCCTTTCAGTTTGTATTTCCTAAACCACAGGGCTTAAAAATCCTCAAAATTTCACCGAAAGAACCCTAACCCTTGAATCTCCAAACCAAAATTTCTAACCCTGAATGAAAAGAAAAAAAAAGAATCCCCCAGAATTTTTTGACCCTAATTCGTCGAAAAAAAGAAGACCCTAAAAATAGTGACCCAGCCGTCTTTATATAGAAGATGAAGTAGGGTATTTTAGGGGTTTGGAAGAAAGATATTTTTTGAATTTTGAAATTCTAAAAGCTTCCCCCCACAGCCCATTTTTGCTCAAAATCGTACCATCTTCTTTGGATTTCTTCAGAAAATGGCAAACGAGTGGACCAATTAAAAATGGGTAAAACTGAAACCTTTTCCCAACCAATGAAAAATGCCCAAATACGTACCTAATCCGTACCCTTATCCCAAAATTTATGGAATATAGACGTTAGAGGAGACACCTAAGCTGTTTTCTAGAAGCTTTGAGGTTCTTCCTCATACGAAATTGTGTGGAGAAGCACGTGATGATGAAGAGAAGAGGAAAATAGGTTGATTTGGAATTGGACTTGGGATTGCTTGGTGGAATCGGGTTCGATTTTGGTTAAAGGGGGTATCGCGTAGCAGCTTGTTGTTGTTTCTAGATGTTATAATTGTGCATGGGTGGAGGCTGTTATTATTGTTGGGGTTGAAGGTTGTTCTTGTTTTAGATAAGAAGGGGAATGGATGTGGTGGGCTGGGTCAAAACCCGGCTGGGCCGGTTACTAACGAGATATTAGGCTGGTGTGTTGAGGAAGTTTTGGGTTGGTAATTTAAAATAAGAATAAACTTAAATTGGGGTTATTTAATTGATAACCCCAATAAAATTAAGAATTAGTCAAATCCATTTAAATTTCAACCAAATTGAAGTCAATTGGCCAATTGCATTGTAATTGAAGCCAATTTTATTTCAATTATAGTCAATTTAATAGATTGACCAATTTAAACCGAAACTCGATACAAATTAATACTTCACCTAATCCCAAACTTCTTGATTTGATAAAATCAAACACATATTTTCCAAATAAATTAATTTTAAGAATAAATTATATTTAAATCGAGATTTTTCAACTATTTGAATTTATTTTCAAAATAATCCTTGATAAAAAATTCAATACCCTGTAAAATGGATATTTAAGTAACAAAATTACATATTTTCATATAATTGAATACGATAATACATAATCGCTACTTAAAATGAAAATTTTACCCAAATAAATACTTTGAAAAGATTCTTATTCAGATAAAATATATGTTGTGATTTAATTTAAAACTCAAGAAGCTCGGAATTAAACTTAGTCGTGGAGGGAAAAAATTAGGTGTCAACAACTTTCCCCTCCCTTTGGGTAGGGTGGATGTAAGTAACCCTGTGCAAAGGGAGGTTGACGTTCCTAATTTTTGTCTGACCACAAATTCGAATCTGAAAGACGTTGGTTTTTTTGCACGAGTTTCATGGAGTTATAGACAAACCTTGGTATCAGGTTTCCTACATATATCAGGTTACATGAGAATTCAGGCCACTTGTAGTTCATAAAACTTGATTTTAAGCACTATTTTCAAGAAAAAATTCACCGACTATCTCGGTTTTGGAGTTTTTGATAAAACCAAAAAGCTGGGGAATGAAGGGATTTGGGGGGAGGTTGGAATGCAGTCAATTTTTCTACATAGATCCTAGCCTACATATCCCCGAGACTCAGGAAATCAGAATGCTTGTAATTTGACTCAATCGGTAGAAAAGATAGTCTTTTATTTCAGACGATCTTTTGCTCAAGATGAGTGACAAGTTGATCGAGTTGCAGAAAATAGGTTTGTAACCTCTTAACCATGAACTTGGATCTCCTCACATCCATAGGTAAGAACTTAGCTGGACATAATTTCCAAAACTCTAAGTTTGTTGCCACCCGAATTTGAAAGAAGAGAAGGTTACCCTCGGCATGAGTTTAGAAATATCCCGAAGGTGAAGCTGAAACCAGAATATCCTAAAATATCCACATGCCTTCTAACAGGGGTGTGTTTGGATAGTGGTGGTGATCATCCTTTAGCTCGCGTCCAAAGAGTTTGACGTCCCTCTTTAGACTATGTCCCGTTTTGCTGCTAAGAAAGAGTTCCACCTTGTGCTACATCCTTTTTGGAGTCGTCCACACCTGTGGGTTTGATTTAAGATTTTCATCCTCTCGGATGCTCTCGACAATGCTTCAAGAAAAAAGTGTTAGTGCTAAACATAATTCAAGAAAGAGGTATGGAGTCTTTTACCATATCTCCACATGAGTTGTGGCTTGAAAAGAGGAATCACCTCTTCATGTACCTATTTGGAATGAAATAACTGGCAACAACAAACACAACAACCCTCTTGGTTGTTTTATAATTATGGAATTTGTTGATAAAATATATCTTCAAAGTGGGGTGGTCCTTTTGGACACAGGCGATACTTTATGCAGAACGGTCCCTACAACCGTGTAATCTTGTGTTGGTGTGGAAACCATTTTGGTTACCTATATCACTTGTTGTATGTGATAACCTCTCTGGTTATAGCTGATGATCGATTTATAAATTTCTCTTAAATTGTCAATCTTTGGATAATCTTGCGCATTATTTGATATTGGATACGAGGCGACTTATAGATATCCTTTGAATTTCTAGCTTTTAGGTATTCCTGCATATCATCCGACCTTGGATACAATATGACTTATATATAATCCCTCAAATTTCTAGTATTTAGGTAATCCTGTACATAATCGATCTTGGATATGACGTGGCTTATAGAGAACCCTTGGACGTATCAATTTGATAATCTTGCATATTCTCCGGTAAGGATTTAGTTGTGACTTATGGACAACCTTTGAACTATCGATTTTTGGGCGATCTTGCACACTATTCAGTTAGGATGTTGTTGTGTATTACGCATGACCTACAGGCTATCAACTCATAGGTGATCTTGCACACTGTCCTATTTCAAATAATATGACTTATAGATGACCCTCAAATTGTCAATTTCTAGGAAATCTTATATATCATTCATCCTTAGATAGTGACTTAAAGGAGTCCCTTCAAATCGTCTGTTCTCAATGCATTCAGATGCTAATTTATAAAATAATGAGATATCCTTGACGCGAGCATTTATGTCTTGCGTGTTAACAGTTATAAAATGATGATGATATCCTCGATGCCAGCATTGTGTCTTGCGTGTCAACAGATATATTGAATGCTGATGATATCCTCGACACTAGCGTTGTGTCTAGTGCGTCAATAGATATTGAATGATGATGATATCCTCGACGCCAGCGTTGTGTCTTGCATGTCAACAAATATATTGAATGCTAATGATATCCTCGACGCCAGCGTTGTGTCTAGCGCATCAACAGATATTGAATGATGATGAAATCCTCGATGCAAGCATTGTGTCTTGTGTGTCAACAGATGTATGAATAGCCTTCTAGGGCGATGGTATGATATGGCCCGCTTGGCAATGATATGTAATGTCCCTTGCGGTAATGATATGCAATGGCCCTTACGGCAATGATGTGCAATGGCCCTTGCGGCAATGATATTTAATGCATTGCGGCAATGATATGCAATGGCCCTTGAGGCAATGATATGCAATGGCCCTTGTGGCAATGATATGCAATAGCTCTTTCGGCAATGAGATGCAATAGCCCTTTCGGCAATGATATGCAATGGCCCTTGTGACAATGATATGCAATGGCCCTCTTGGCAAATTTTAAAGTAATTTTACCTAACTTTATTTATCAGTGCCTTGTTTTCTACATGTACCTGTACTCAAGGTAGACGATTAGTAGACACAAAGTCACTTTTACTAGCGACTATTTTTAGAAAACTTCTAAATACAATGTTTGTGAAGAAGACAGGGTGCTTTTGTTTGTCGCCCATGATCTCAAGAAATAAGATGGACAAATCAGAAGGTCCTCAATAAATAGGTATTAAACCTATTTTAGGGCTATCCTAAAATACCGTTCTTGGGCATTAATGCTCTGTTGTGTCTCCCAAATTGCTCGGGGATTTTTGAAAGAGGCCCTCACTTTCGTGTATTGATCCCTGCATCCACAAAAAGATGATTAGTTTGAATGAAATTACTCCATGTTGACATTTTTCGATCCTTGATTTGCTGCTTTCCATCTCTTGGGCATTCCTCCATGTTGGGACTTCCATCCTGACACTCCATCCCAAGTGATGTCTAGGCAAGTACTAAATAAGTGAGTTGTAAGATTTTTTTTGAAAATAGTCTTAATTTTTAGAAAATGATTTTGAAAGCTTCTGTAAAACTTTAGAAAATCTCTGCCATTCATGTCATGTACTAGCTCAACGAACGTCTTCCTCGTGGTTTTGACTATATCCGACGGATGATTTCCAAAGCTTATGATCATTGTTGGAGGTTTTCTTCAAGTAGTTCTATTATAGCAAGAAATTAAGCTTGCCTAGACTTTGTCGCAGCTAACTACTTTAAAAGCTTGGCCTTAATCTTTGGTGCTGGGGGAATTTGAAATATGTTCCAGCATCTGGTGGAAATTTTGAGGTCTTCCGTCAAAATTTCTGCCCCAGTTTAGAGTTATTTGAGATGATACCAACTCGAGTGGATTTGAAGTCTTTGTTGATCTTCATTCCCTTTGTTGGACGTCGATCTTCTCTTGTAAATTTTTGAGATTTCTTCTCGAAAATTCTTCCCCAGTTTCTATTTCCTGGGGTTATATGACCGAGCCGTTGGGGTGCTTACGTATCCCGTTGAAGTAGGAATCAGGTCAAACGTAGTTCAAAACTATGCTAGGGATATACAAAAGAAATTAATGGATTGACCAAAGCCGACATGGGCCATCTACGTATCCCATTTATTGGGAATTCAGGTCATCACGTAGTTCATACATAAAGGGAAAGGATAGATTATCCTAAGGGGTTGACCGAAACCGACATAGGCCGCCTACGTATCCTTTTCTTGGGAATTCAGGTCAAACGTAGTTCATAAATAAAGGGAAAGGATTCTAGGCAGTTACATATTAGAAAAACACATTATTACAAAGGCGATTACAGGTAAACTAAAGAAACACGAAAACTAGAACGTCCTTCAAACGTAATATCTCTTTACTACATCATAATTGATTGGTTTGGTCTACTCTGTGCCATCCATCTCAGACAAAATTAGAGCTCCTCCAGAAAATACCTTGTGAACTATGTATGGCCCTTACCAGTTTGGAGTGAACTTGCTATTGTACTCCTCTTGGTGAGGGAATATTTATTTGGGAACCAGCTGCCCCACTTAAAATGTCCGAGCTCTCACCTTCTTGTTAAAGGCACAAACCATCCTATGTTGATACAACTGACCATGGCATACTGCGACCATTCTCTTTTCATCAATCAACATGAGTTGTTCATAGCGAGCATGAACCCATTCTTCGTTACTTAGTCCGACTTATATGATAATCCTTAGGGAAGGTATTTCAACCGCAGCAGGTATCACCACTTCATTTCCATAAACCAATAGATATGGAGTTGCCCCGGTGGAGGTTCAAACCGTCATGTGATACCCTAGCAAGGCGTAAGGTAACATCTCATGCCATGAACTATGATTTTCGTCCATCTTTCTCAAGATCTTCTTAATATTATTATTGGAGTTTCCACGGCTTTATTCATTTGAGGACGGTATGCAGTCGAGTTACGATGCACAATCTTAAATTGATCACAAATTTCATTCATCAAGTGACTATTCAGGTTTTCCCCATTATCAGTAATGATCGATTTCGGTACTCTAAATTGGCAAATTAAGTTATTCCTGATGAAATCTGCAACCACTTTTTTAGTGACGGCTCTGTATGAAGCAGCTTCGACCCACTTAGTAAAGTAGTCAATGGCAACCAAAATAAATCTATGCCTATTCGATGCTGGTGGCTCTATTGATCCGATAACATCCATACCCCAAGCTACGAAAGGCCAAGGTGAATTCATGGCATGAAGCTCATGTGGAGGCATTCGAATCAAATCTCCGTGTATCTAACATTTTGGACATTTCTGCACATACCTACTACAATCATTCTCCATAGTCATCCAAAAGTAACCGGCTCTCAAGATCTTTCTGGCAAGGACAAACCCATTCATGTGAGGTCCACAAACCTCAGCGTGTACCTCTTTTATGAATTTATTGGCTTTCGCAGCATCGACACATCTTAGGAATCCCAAATCAGGAGTCCTCCTAAAAAGAAGTTCCCCACTTGGAAAGTAGTTCTTTGCCAAATGCCGGATTGTCTTCTTTTGGTTGTTACTGGCCTCTTCAGGATATATTCCATATTCCAAATACCTCTTAATTTCATAGTACCAAGGCTTTCCATCAGGCTCCTCTTCCACGTGTGCACAATGCGCGGGTTGCTCCTTCAAGCTTATTTCCAAAGGATCAATGTAACTCTGATCTGGGTGCTGAATCATGGAAGATATAGTGGCCAAAGCGTCCGCAAATTTGTTTTGTATCCGAGGGATATGTATGAAATCAACTTCTTGAATCTTTCTCATAATTCTTGCACCAGCTCCACATAAGGAGTAATCCTGGGGGTTTTAACCACCCATTCTCCCCAAAACTGGTGAATTAGCAAATTTGAATCCCCGATGACTAACAATTCACGAACACCCATATCAAGTGCCAATTTGAGACCCAGGATGCAAGCCTCATATTTAGCCATGTTATTGGTGCATGGGAAACACAACTTAGCAGTTATCGGATAATGTTGGCCCATTTTTGACACCAAAACTGCTCAGATTCCTGAACCTTTGATGTTGACCACCCCATCAAAAAATAGCCTCCATCCAGGGTAAATTTTTGTAATGTATTCTCCCACGAATAAAATTTCCTCATCTGGGAAGTAAGTTCGAAGTGCCTCATATTTCTCATCATTCGGATTCTCTGCCAAATGATCTGCTAAGGCTTTCCCCTTGATTGCCTTTTGGGTTACATACACAATGTCAAACTCGCTCAGCAAAATTTGCCACTTGGCTAGATTCCCTGTAGGCATGACCTTCTGAAATATATACTTCAATGGATCCATTCTCGAGATGAGGTATGTTGTGTAGGACGACAGATAATGCCTCAACTTTTGTGCTGCTCAAGTCAAAGCACAACATGTCCTTTCTACAAGAGTGTAACGGGATTCATATGGCTTGAACTTTTTACTCAAGTAGTAAATGGCCTTTTCTTTCCTACCGATCTCATAATGTTGCCCGAGGACACATCCGAAAGCATTTTCTGAGACTGACAGGTAAAGCAACAATGGAATTCCTTCTCTTGGCGACACAAAAACCGGCGGTGCAGACAAATATTCCTTGATGTGGTCAAAAACTCTCTGACATTCTTCTGTCCACTCATTCAATGCATTTTTCTTCAGTACCTTGAGAATTGGCTCGCATATGAATGTCGACTGAGCGATAAACCTGCTAATATAATTCAAATGACCCATGAAACTCATAACTTCCTTTTTGGTCTTCGGCAGTGGCAATTCCTGAATTTTCTTGATTTTGGATGGGTCTAGCTCGATGTGTCTTCTGCTGACTATGAACCCCAGCAATTTCCACCTCAATTTCTTTATGAATCATATCATGGAAAATCGTCGTCATAGCCTTCATATATATTGCACCCGCATTTTTTAGACCAAACGGCATCACCCTGTAATGATAAACACCCCAAGACGTAATAAAAGCCATCTTTTCTGCATCTTCCTTATCCATCAATATCTGATGATACCCAGCAAAACAATCAATGAATGATTGTGTTTCATGCCTTTCACAGTTGTGAATAAGGATATGAATGTTGGACAACGGAAAATTATCTTTAGGACTGGCTCTATTCAAGTCCCTATAGTCAACAAAAATTTGAATCTTGTCGTCCTTTTTTGGCACTGGGACAATATTGGCTAGCCACGTCGAATATTTTGTGACATCCACGACCTTAGAATGGATTTGTTTCATCACTTCTTCCTTGATCTTCAGACTCAAATCTGGCTTGAATTTCTATATTTTTTGCTTGACTGGATCAAACTCTGGATTTATCGGCAACTTATGCGACACAATACTGGTGCTCAATCCTGGCATATCATCATAGGACCAAGAAAACACGTCAATATATTCCCACAACAGGTGAATGATCTCTCTATTTTGTGTTTCCATCAGGTGAACACTGACGCTTGTCTCCTTGATTTCATCGTGATCTCCCAGGTTGACTGTTTCAGTTTCCTCCAGGTTGGGTTCTTCCCAATTCTCAAACTCCTCCATATCATCAACTAATTGTTCCTCATCAGCATCCTTTCAATCATCATCGTTCCCTTCATTTTATTTGTTTAAACTTTGACATGACATGACATTGGCAGATTTTAAGTTGTTGTTACTGTAAGGGACAAAAAAACCAAGTTAAATGATAACAAGATAACAACAAAATATATGACTAGGAATGTTTTAGAAATAATAGAATTTTCTAAATAAATGAAGTCCTTCTCATTAAAATTTGAGAGATAATTACAAAACCATGGCTCATGACTTGCGCAAATACAAGTCCATGCCTTTTTGAAAGCAGTAAAATACGAAAAGAAAGTTTTGAGATATAAAAGGTGGATCACGGGGCCTCCTCCGGATCATCACCGATTTTAAAAACTATTAATAATTGCCATTTCATCTACCATGATGGGCGATGGGTTATGAGTGGAGTGGAGGTCCAGTTTTGCAAGGCCTCTCTTGGCGCAATCTGTTTCACCCCGCTGGACTTTGGGAAATCTTCTGGTACAGAATTGTATCCCTCGAACAAATCTCCTATCCCATACCCAAGACCATCATCATATGACACCTCTCGTACAGGAAATGACTGGAACAGAAGTGGAAAGGGCCTAAACAGGCTCTTCTCTGACTCATCTTCAACCCTATCCTTCTTGGTAGGCTTATATCCTAACCCATACTTAGATCCATTCTATGGGATCACAATAGGCTCGATAATTCCTTGTAGATCCTTACCCAAACCTCGACCAGGTTCGAACCCATTTCTTAACATCACCGTCGTAATTATTTTGTAGTTAGAAGGCATTGTCACTTTGGAAATTGGATTCTTGTCCACAGCATTTACAATTTCCACTGTATAGAAACTTCTATCTTTTGGAACATCTTCAATCACCAGCACATAACCATTGGGACTATCCGTTTGACTTCCTTCTCCTTGGATGACTACTTCATGATCCTCTCAAATGAACTTCAATAATTGATGAAGGGGTGACGAAACTTCTTTTGCACCATGTATCCATGGTCTTCCCAAGAGCAAGTTGTATCTAGGATGGATATCCATAACATGAAACTTAGTTTTGAACTCAGCAGGTCCCATTTGGATGTACAAATCAATTTCTCCTATGGTATCTCTCTGCCTTCCATCGAATGCTCTCACATTTACGTGGCTTTAATGAATTTTCCCCAGATCATAGCCCATTTGAACCAACGTAGAGAGGGGTAAAATATTCACACCAGATCCGTTGTCTATTAATACCTGATTAATCACATAATCTCGGCAAATGACAGTGATATGCAGGGCTTTATTGTGCATCGCTCTTTCAAATGGAAACTCTTCATCACTGAATGATATGCAATGATTACCCACAATATTTCCTATCATCGCAGCCAGGTTCCCAACACTCGTTCCTGCGGGTACATACGCTTCATCCAAGACCTTCGATAAAACTTGTCGGTGGTATTGCGAACTCATTAATAGTGCTAAAACGGAGATTTGGGCTGGTGTCTTCTCTAAATGTTTCATAATTGAGTAATATTTTGGTTGCATATGCCTCCAAAATTCCTCAGCATCCCCTTCAGTGATTGTCCTTTTCTGTGAATCCTTTTTGTTCGTTAATTCCTTAGGGATATAGCATCGTTCCAATCGTATCATCCCTTGGGCAGCAACGGTATGTACAATGAATTCCTTCCTTGATGGGGGAGGGTTCACCTGACTTGGAGTCGTCATCACTATAAACGGGGCTTTCTCGT
Organism: Capsicum pubescens; assembly: GCA_030864215.1. Lineage (NCBI taxonomy): Eukaryota > Viridiplantae > Streptophyta > Magnoliopsida > Solanales > Solanaceae > Capsicum > Capsicum pubescens. Next base: position 3,445,899 of record CM061539.1, read on the forward strand.
TGACACTTAGGGTATCCACAACCCTCTCTATCTTTCCTACCTTTTCTGCCCTTTTGGTTTTTTCAGAGTTCACCTTAGTAATGGTCTTGCCAGATGCCCATTCACCCTCAATTTCAATCATATTAACTGTAGGTCACCCATGATTGGGCAATGGATTAATGTTAGCATTTGGTGTAGGTGCCTAGAGCGTGATGACCTTCTGATCGATTAAATCCTGGATCCTATGTTTCAGGTAGATACAATCCTCAGTACTGTGCCCCACTGCTCCTGAATGATAGGCACAATGTTGACTTGCATTAAAAAATTGAGAGTTGGGATTGATAGGCCTTGGTTGTATTGGTTGCAAATGACCAATATTCTTTAATCTTTCAAACAATTAGGTGCGACTTTCAGCTAGTGGGGTGAAGTTTTAGGGAGGTTTCTTTTCATGGTTTGGATGTGGGGAGTTATAATCACTTTGATTTGTAGGAGGAGGTACTTGGTGATAATTTAGAGGCGCTTGGGAATTTGTTCGGTTATTTGAAGGAGTGGATTGGAAATGAGACTGATAATTTGGATGTGGAACTAGGTATTGGTGAAAGATATTTAGCTTTGGAGCTTGGTATGAGTATTGGAGGTTTGGGAGTGGATCTTGGTATTAGGGGTGGGCATAGAATACATGTTGAAGGTTTGGTGATGACGGATAAGAGAAAACATTCCTAGAGTTGATCTTTCTTTTTGTTTTTGCAACAGGATTAGCAGAAATCGTGCCTACATATTTCTTTTTCTTCTTCAAAAACATGGCATCCCCAGACGATGTCGGGTTCTTGAAAATTTTTCCTATCCGAATGCCCTCTTCCAATGATTCTCCTATTTTTACCAAATCCGCAAAAGTTGCCCTGACAGCTGACACCATCCTGGTATAATATTCTCCTTCTTGCACATGAGAGAACATGGATACCATTTCTTTCTCGGACATGGGGGGTTGCACTTTGGCAGTTTCTTTCCTCCAACAAAAAGCATAGTCTTGAAAACTCTCGTTATTCCTCTGTTTGATCCGATCTAGTGAATATCGATCAAGGACTATTTCAATGTTGAATGCGACCTATCAAGGAAACCCTTTGCCAATGCTTTCCAACCAGTCCATCTTTTCGGCTCCTGAGACATGAACCATTCTAAGGCTTCATCGCTTAAACTTTGACTGAATAGGCGTATCAACAACGCCTCATTTTTCAGTATACCTACCAGTTGCTCACAGTACCTTCTCAGATGGTACATTGGATTTCTGGTACCGTCAAATATTTCAAACTTAGGAACTTTGTACCCATCTGGTAGGTCTACTCCAGGGTGAACACATAAATCATCATACCCCAAACTGTCATGGTCCCTGGCTCCATGAGACTCTTTGATCCTCATGATATCTTCCTTCATAGCTAGAAAATTCCTTTCATGCTCGGTCCTCCACTATTTCTCCTTCTCCTCGTAATGGTCCATCTCGGGATTAAGAAGGGGTTCATAGATATCAGGAGATACGATGACCTGAGAGGGATTTGGAAGGGAGGTTTGATTTTGTTGATGAAAGGAATTTGGTTGGTAAGTGGGGAGAATGTTTTGTAAATTGGGAAGGTTCTGCGGACTTTGCGAGTAGTTTGGCAGAATCTGAGAAGGATTTTGTTGATTTGGAAATGAATTTGAGGGATTCGAAGGTAGGTTTGACGTATTTTGTGGGTTTGAGAGTGAATCTTGTGGATTTGGGAATGCGTTTTATTGATTTGAAAATGTGTTTTGAGGATTTGGGAATGGATTTGGAGACGGGTTTTGTGGGGTCAGAGATGGATTTTGCGGATGGTAGGCGTCTGGGTTATTTTCACGATTGGTATTTTGGACAAATAAGAGAGCGGAGACGGACGATACATTATTTGGATGATCCCCAAGAGTAGGGGTACTGAGGGGAGGAATTTCGAGTGGAGTCCCATGTCCTCCCGGAGAGGGAGCATTGACGGTGATGGATAAGTTAGCCAAATACCGAGTGCGATTTATTTCTTCTTGAAGCATTTCTAACTTTCTTGCAAGTTCCACAATCATCTCATTCTATTCCGCTATCACATTGTCCCGGATAGTCAGTGCGCTTTCTTCGTCATTTCCTGACATTTTTGAATGATGGTCAGAGGATGGGATTTTGTGCACTTTCGATCGGGTAAAGTAGGGATGTTCTGCCAGCTTATATCAACATGGAGTAATTTCTATTATCTGTAAATTAAAACAACTCAAAGGCAGATGTGTTAGTTTCCGTATGTGATAAGTAATGCAAAATATTTGACAGGAAATAACCACATAGAGTTGTTTGAGTCATAGCCAAATTCATCCATAGGACATAGTGGATAAACTTGTCTTTGATCCAAACAAATTCATATAAGCACATAAAACATTTATATCACACAAAAACATTATAATAACGCATATCCTAGCTGGGATGACCCTTTTTGAGCCAAGGGTTCAGGCCTAACAATTTTTGAAGAAAATATATGCTTCCTCGAAGTCAATCCATTAACCCCAAACTTATATAGACACGAAAAAAGGCATAAATGCCTACAAAAGATAATGAAAGAGGGATACAATCTTTAGGGAAAAAAAAAAGAAATAACATGAAAAAAGATAAGTTCCCGCACAGGGGAAATAGAAAAACTAGCTACCGGAGGCTCCTTCATCTACCTTTGCCTTCTTTTCCTTGTTTACCTCCTGTGCTATTTGATACCTATTGATGATAAGATGACTCCCGCATAATTGTGACTTACTGTCGTAAGTCATTTTTCCTATACTATTGAGTTGAGAGGCCATGCTATCATCCAAATTGATTAAACACTGCCTAGCATCATCAGCCTCTTGCCTAGATATTTTCAACTCTTCCCTCAATATACGTATTGTTAAAGCATCTTCTACATGCATCTGTCGGTGCGCGATTTCACTTTTCTAAAACTCATCCTGAAGCCTGTGGAGTCGTATCTGATTCTCGGATTCTACATCCACGACTCGAGTGGGCACGTTCGGCCCCAGAATCAATGCTCCGGTGAGTCTCTTTTTTAACCATTCTTTGTAAGTATCTCTGACTTCAGGTTCATACCCTATACGGAAAGAGACTTCCATCCACCTTCTCCTTCTCCACTCGTTTATCATGTAGTCTTTGAGCGGTTGTTCGCTTTCATCATATTCGGTGAAGAATCTAAGCATAGAATCGATTTGAGGCATCTCCTATTTGATCTCGAATTGCCTAAGAACTCAGCCAGGATTGTAGGGATGGTTCCCCTGAGACCCGGAAGCACTAGAAAAGGCCACTCGCCTCCTCAAATAATGTATTTCCCTGAATGAAGATAGTTAATGGACCATTGGACATCATCATCTCTTAATTCTCCAAGAGTTTTAAACCGAAATTCATGAGATGCTTCCCTTTTGAATTTGTGTAAAAACAACCACATGTTGTGCGATTCTAGAAAATTCCACCTTGTTTCATGGTCAGGTTGTGTCATTCTAGGATTTTTCACCAAATGCATCATCATCCACCATTGTAATATAAGGTTTCAGCCTTGAAAAAAATGATTCTCGACTTGACATCTTCCCAAAGATCGATATATGTCGACGATAATCATGGGAGCTAAGTTATGGAATACCTTTTTAGAATTGTACTCCATTCCAAAGAAGAGTGCATGGGTCACTGGGACAACCCTCGGATGAATTGTGCTATTTTCCCCCTATGGGAACACCATGGTTCCAAGTAGGCCTACCGCAAACACAAAGGCTCTCGTCTCCTTCCCTTTGCTTCTGACTCATATTTATGCCCAAATTTGTGAAAAGGATTGAATCTTTTGAACCGATGATACAACTCATGAAGAGTGATATTTTCTCCATTACGTTCTCTTAGCCAGGTGTCGTCGTCAGTTAAAAATACCTCCTTGATCTTTTGACAATCCCACACAACCGGGACTAAAATGTTCTTATCAGGTGTCTCTCTTCTCTTAAAACACATTTCCGTACTCTCGTAGCAAATCAATACCTCTTCAATGGTGGGAGTCAATTCAACATCCCCAAAGCGAAATACCATATTCTGATCATCCCAAAAGGTTGTTAGTACATGGATCATTTCGGGCCAAGCGTCCATCTCGATCAAAGAAGGAAGATGCCCAATGTGTGTTCTAACAATCTTTTTCTCTTCTGCGCTCATGTGTTCCCACCATAGTTTCAAGAAATCGTCAGGTTTAGTAACCATCTTGAACTTTTTGTGGGAATTTAGTTGAGCCATATCCTGCATAAAAGCAGATAAAGATAAGCCTTCCCCCGACCCCAAAGGATAATGGATTGAATTTAGACAAGCATGTATTTTTTCAACACATAAATATGATTCATCTGTAATTGACTCGGGGTCAATAGACGCAGGGAGGGTTTTCTAATGGGCCCAATACCCCGCTTAGGTATTGGGCCATCCTAGGCTCATGCCTAAAATAGGGTTTTGGTTTCGTTCTATCCTCGGTGTCCAGAGTGGGTTTGAACACTGGTTCTCAAGCGGACAACTTGAGCTTGAAAATACGAACAACGTCCGATGACTCACGTGCTAATAAGCCGTTCGTATTTCCAACATATTTTGGAATTGAATAATAGGGGCCGGGATATCCACGAAACCCCAAAATAGTTTAAATAATGTAGGAATATGCCATGAGATGCGATAATTAAACTTTACAGAATCGAAACATATAAACATATAAACAGTTAATCAAAAGACGAAATCAAACATTTGGTTAGAACCTAGTTGATCATTCCCCAGTAGAGTAGCCATTTCTATTTTACAAAAATTTTGACTTGAAAGAAGAGTCGCCACTTAATTTTGAAAAGGAATTAAGAAACCTTTAGAGAGTTACATAAAACGATTCAAAACAGGAAAATCGTTTTAAGTTAGAGATTCTGAGTAAGCGGTTCTTATTAACATTTTAGGAAAGTGTTAGGCACCTAAAACGTCCGCTAACTTGCGGTTGTTCGGACTGTTTGAAAACATCTTTTGATTAACTTTTGAAAAGATTAATTTGTTAAAATAGTAATTTCATTTTAAAAAAAAATTGTGTAAAATAGATTTAGGCGACTTAGTAGGGATTTTAACTAAGTCTAAACAAAACTAATAAATAAATAAACACATAAAATGGGAAGGGAGGAGAAAGTAAATGATTTAGGCCATTGGGACCAAATCAATGAGACCTGTCCTAGTTTAGTTGGGCTTCTGACCCATTTCACCTGTCCTAAACTATATTTCGAACCTTTAGCTCAAATCTTACTCCACCTGTATTAAATACAACTTTGGCTTCGAGGCCCAGATGAATGAATAATGAGAAGAAGTGAACAAAGACAACCATAAAGGGTTAAGGAAATAAATAGAATAAATAAATAAATGAGTGAAAGATGGGACTCTCGAGTCTCTTGGCCGCTTCAAAGATGAGATTTTGATCAATCTTTCCTCCTTTGGTTTCTTGCATCCGGAGGTCATATGATCGATGTTTGGGCTTTCTTTCCGAAATGATTGTCATAGAAACGGCAAGCCCCAATGGACCATGGAGAAAATGCAAGGGGCGAATGAGTCCATTATGGACTTAGGGTACATAGTGCATGCAAAGGAAATGAATAAGGATTAGAAACGGCTAAGCACAAGCACGTATAGAAATATGAATTTTAGGAAAAATATAAGGGAAAATATTTCAACCAAAGTTTAATAAAGAGAAAACCACTACATCACATACAACCAATTTTCTGTTAAGCAACTAAAGGAAACCAAATTTCAACAGGCAGGCTTCATAATGTAAGGTAACGAATTGATGGCAGAATGATTTGATGGTGCTTTGTTAAAACAACCTAGGATGATCCACCTTATCATTGGATTCCCGAATCAACCAATGGAACTTTATTCTATTTGCAACTTCTTTTTTATTATTATTATTATTGTTATTAGAACTATGTTTAATACTTATATATGCCAGTAAGTTGCAGACAAGAAACTTGTATGCAGGTTTGGGGAAAGAAGGTAGTAAAACAAGCACGCATCATTCGATGGTTGAAATATGCCTTACAAAACTCTAAGAGCCCTAGGCAAATGAACCAAAATTGAATCGAAAGTAAAGAAACAAGAGGGAAAGCGACTTGAATAGGTTGTTTCCGCTAGACCCCCGACTCAAAATAAAATAATCTAGATAAGAAATGGCAAGACGATATATTCAACACGTCCAATAATACCATAGGACAAATACCCCATGTAATGCAAAAAAAGATACAATGTTCCACTCAAAACTTAAACTATACAACCTGCTTAAGAAACATAAAATTAAACATAGGAATTTTACTCTAATCTTATATAGCAAGTTGCAACATCTAGGCAAACTGTTTACAGTGAATGAATAAAGCAACATGTGAAATAAAAACAATGGGTAAATAACTAAATAACGATATCATGGTTTAAGAAAGAGATTGTTAAACCGAGGGAAGCAAAACAAAGTTAAAATCATGGATCAAACGATTACAAGAACAGTCAACCTAGCGTAGCAAAAACTCTTGATACAAAAAAGAAAACTGGAAACGAAAGGCAAAATCTTGATGATGTATATGTTGATTCATAACATGAACTCTCAGGTAAACCACTGCATCAGTTTAAGACAGTATGTTCGACATGGTAGCATTAAAAATTACAACTTGAGCACTGCTTCAGGGAAATGGCACAACAATAGTCACAAAACAACCCCTAAGGCCATCATAGACAACTACAGCAGACAAATCCCAGCCTCATTCATGATTATTACTAAACAGTGAATTAATTTTATAAAGAGAAGGGACGAAGAAGTAAAACAATAAATTAAAAGGTGAAAGAGTAGATTTACCTCTTTCGGGGCAACAAAATGGGGCAATGAGTTAACACCATATTCTATCACCATCGAAAAAAAAAACAAATTCTTTGCGAGAGTCTTGACTAGTCAATGATTTTTCTAAAACACTTGCTGGAGGATGGTTTTCTTTTCTCGAAATCCCCTTTTTGGGTTCAAGCATAGAATTCCTTTCAGTTTGTATTTCCTAAACCTCAGGGCCCAAAAATCCTCCAAATTCCACCGAAATAACCCTAACCCTCGAATCTCTAAACCAAAATTTCTAACCCTGAATGAAGAGAAAAAAAAAGAACCCCCCAGAATTTTTTGACCCTAATTCTCCGGAAAAAAAGACCCTAAAAACAGTGACCCAGCCGTCTTTATATAGAAGACGAAGTAGGGTATTTTAGGGGTTTGGAATAAAGATATTTTTTGAATTTGGAAATTCAAAAATCTTCCCCCCAAAGCCCATTTTTGCTCAAAACTGTATCATTTTCTTTGGATTTCTTCAGAAAATAGCAAATGAGTGGATCAATTAAAAATGGGGAAAACCGAAACCTTTTCCCAACCAATGAAAAATGCCCAATTACGTACCTAATTTGTACCCTTATCCCAAAATTTATGGAATATGGACGTTAGAGGAGACACCTAAGCTATTTTCTAGAAGCTTCGAGATTCTTCCTCGTATGAAATTGTGTGGAGAAGCGCGTGATGATGAAGAGGAGAGGAGAACAGGTTGATTTAGAATTGGACTTGGGATTGATTGGTGGAATCGAGTTCGATTTTTGTTGAAGAAGGTATCGCGTAGCAGCTTGTTGCTGCTTCTAGATGTTATAATTGTGCGTGGGTGGAGGTTGTTCTCATTATTGGGGTTGAAGGTCGTTCTTGATTTAGACAAGAAGGGGAATAGAGGTGGTAGGCCGGGTCAAAACCCGGCTGGGCCAGTTACTAAAGGGATATTGGGTTGGTGTGTTTAGGAAGTTTTGGGCTGGTAATTTAAAATAAGAATAAACTGAAATTGGGGTTATTTAATTGATAACCCCAATCAAATTAATAAATAGTCAAATCCATTTAAATTTCAACCAAATTGAAGTCAATTGGCCAATTGCATTGCAATTGAAGCCAATTTTATTTCAATTATAGTCAATTTAATAGATTGACCAAATTAAACCGAAACTCGATTCAAATTAATACCTCACTTAATCCCAAACTTCTTGATTTGATAAAATCAAACACATATTTTCCAAATAAATTAATTTTAAGAATAAATTATATTTAGATCGAGATTTTTCAACCATTTGAATTTATTTTCAAAATAATCCTTGATCAAAAATTCATTACCCTGTAAAATGGATATTTAAGTAACAAAATTACATATTTTCGTATAATTGAATACGATAATACATAATCTCTACTTAAAATGATAAGTTTACCCAAATAAATACTTTGAAAAGATTCTTACTCAGATAAAATATATTTTGTGATTTAATTTAAAACTCAAGAAGATCAGAATTAAACTTAGTAGTGGAGGGCAAAAATTAGATGTCAACAGTTACCACCCGATACCTAGGGATTCATGCATCTATCAGCTTACATGTATTTGAGAATTCTAGATTTTTCTTTATGGATATTTTTAGAATGTAATTGTATTGGCTATTTTGTTTTCAAGGTCATTCAATTGTGAGTGGTACTTAGAACTGAGTGAACGTAGGGATAATGGTTCTACCATCAGTTAGGCCGAGTACTTTAGTAGAAGTCCTTATGTTCCAGAACTACGATGCCACCGCAGGTTTAAAGAAGCCCCCTATTAGTTGAGGCATGATACCCTAGTCCTTTTGGATATCAGTTTAGTGGATCCATGACAACCAATGTTAATACGCTTAGTAAGGTACTAGCACTCTTTCAAATAGGTTTATAGGTTGGACCTTGATTTGCTCAGATTGGGATATTTTGGTTATTGTTAGCTCCCACAGTTTCCAGTTCACGTTTTGTTTATATTTCAAATCAATTTTGCATGACCTTGTATCCAGATATTTAATTTTCATGCAGCACATGTTAATGCTTGGTTTTGCATTAACTTTATTATGTTCATGCTTTCATGCTTAGCTTATATATCAATTATCCCCCCATATCACATACTCATTCAACGTACTGATCATATACTTCTTTGCGCTATATTGTCTCATAATATACATTTGGACGCTCAGTACACGGATCGCGCTTAGCCGTTTTAGTACCACTCAGCAATATTTATGGTGCGTCCTCATCATTCGAGGACTAGTTATCAGTCAGTTCTTTTATTTTATTATATTTCAATTAGTTTTAATTAGTTGGGGACCTGTGCCAACAACTCATTATAAATTTGAGGCTTTCAGACAATTAGACATGTTTTAAGTTGTTGGTAGTTTGGATAGTATTTTTATGAATTTCATTACTTTTTATTTTTAGTTTATTTTCAGCTTAACTTCCGCCCAGTATTTTGTTAGTCTTCTCAACATTCATAGCATGTGCTAGACCATGGGTTAGCTTGGATTCACTTGTGCCCTAAGCATCGTATTACGACTAGGGGACAGTCTCGAGATATGACAAACTTTGTATCTAATCACAAGGTTTAAAGTGTCCTAGGGTGTCTGTAATCCGCGTTAAGTAGAGTCTTCTTCATGGGTGTGAAACACTCCATACTTATGGGCGAGAGGCTACGAGATGTTTTAGAAAAGTCTCACTTTTTTATTATTTATGTCATGTGATGGATTGTGAGCTCTATTAAACTTGCGTCCTCTACCCATTTACAGAAAATGGCTCCCAAAAAGGCTAATGGAAGGAGAGATGGGAATCATTCAACACCGCCGTCTATTTTAGAAGACCCTCTGAATGAGTAGGTCTCCCATGCTGAGTTTAGCGTTGCTTTCACAGCATTAGCCCAATCTATGGCTGCTCAAAATAATCAGCAAGTTGTTACCCCAACCAACCTACCAACGAATATGATATCTATGAGAATCTGAAGCTTCATTCGAATGAATCCCCCGATGTTCTTTGGGTCCAAGATTGAGGAGTACCCACAAGAGTTTTTACACAATGTTCAAAAGGTAATGAAGATCATGGGTGTCACTCCAAGTGAGAGTGCTGACTTGGCTGTGTACTAATTGTAAGGAGTGGTTCACACATGCTTTAAGCAGGGGAAGGAGGATACAGGTGCAAATGTAGGGCCAGTAGAGTGGGATGAGTTTGTTATTGTATATCTAGATATGTTCTAACCACTTGAGTTGAGGAAAGCCAAAGTTTAAGGGTTCATCAACTTGAAGAAGGGCAATATGAGTGTGAAGAAATATTCACTTAAGTTTACTCAGTTGAAAAAATATGCTCCAACTATGGTGGAAAATTCTAGGACCGGTATGAGCCACTTTATGTTTGGTGTTTATGAGGATGTGGTCAAGGTATGTAGGACGACCATATTGGTTAAGGAGATCAACCTCTCTAGATTGATGGTCCATACTCAATGAATTAAAGAGGAAAATATTAAGGAAAATTAGAGGGAGAATAAGATGGCCAGGACTAGTAGTTTCAATTTCACACACTAGAGGTCTAAGGTGGGAAACATTCTCATCTCTATCCCCATACCTAGATATTTATGCATGCTAAAATTATCAGGTTACAAGTCATCCATATCATATTTGTATCTTTAAATTCATAACATTAACATGTTGAGATTTTATAAGTATTGAATCATATTAAACTTATATCAGTACTAGTGTCAGTTCAATTGGGAGTAGGACTTAGCACCAAGTAAATCTAAGGATGAAAGCTCACCTGCCAGTTAGGGTTGAGACCTTTAGTAGCAGTCCCTAAGTTCTAGAACTATATTTCTAGTGTAGGCTATGAAAGGTCACCCGCTAGTTGAGGATTAACACTCCCTTAGGGTTACCTTTCAATAGAGAGTTGATGCCCTATTCCTTTGGGACATCGGTTTAGTGGATCCACATAGCTAGTGTTGGTACCCTTGGAAAGGTACTGACACCCTTTCAAGTGGGGTTATAGGTTGGACCCTGATTAGCTTAAATTTGGGCATATCGATTAAATGTTAGCTCCCATAATTTCAATTTTGTATAAAGATTTTTCTCAGTTTTCCTGAACAAGTGTCCACATATTAGTTATTTAGTTATTTAGACTATTTCAGTACATGTTTATACTTGGTCTTGCATTCGATGTTCATAGTTATCCATTCATGCTCAGTACCTATATGTATATCAGTTAGTTCTTGTCTGACAAAGCAGGACATTTAAAGTACTGATCGAATACTCTCTTTTATGTTATGTTGTCTGATAACATAGGTTCAAATGCTCAGTTTCCAAATCACACTTCGTCCATTCCGATTCCACTCAACTGCAGTATTGGTGAGTCCTCATCAGACGAGGACTAGTTATATTATTATTTATTTATCCCAGTATTTCATTTCATGCTATTTTAGTAGTTTGAGTTTGTCGGGGACCTTTCCCAACAACTCATCATGTTTAGAGGCTTTTAGATAGTCAGACAACAGTTTTGTTTCCTAGTGATGTTGGATTGGATTTTTTAGATAAATGTTTTAACTGATTTCTGCTTAGTATTTTGTTATCTTCTTTTTAGTATTTACAGCTTGTTCCAGATCATGGGTTATCTTGGGGCTACTTATGGCCTTAAGCATCGTGTTATGACTAAGGGGTATTCTCGAGTCATGACAAACTTGGTATCAAATTACAAGGTTTAAAGTGTCCTAGGGTTTCTGAAAGTCGCGTTAAGTAGAGACTTATTCAAAAGTGTAAAGCGCGCCACAGTTATGGGTGAGAGGCTACGAAATATTTTTAGGAAAGTCTCTCTTCTTTCAATATTCATGTCGTGCGGTAGAGCATGAGCTCTATTAAATTTTCTCTTCTAACTCGTCCTCTATCTATTTATAGAAAGTGACTCCTAGAAAGGCTAATGGAAGGTGGAGTAGGGATCATCCAACACCGCAACCCATCCTGAAAGACCCTTTAAATGAGTAGGTTTCCCATGTCAAATTCAAGGTTGCTTTCACAGCCTTGGCCCTATCCATGGCTACGTATATTAATCAGTAGACCATTGCCCCAGCTAGCCCTATGTCGATCACAGTAGTAGCTAGAATTTTAGATTTCACTTGGATGAATCCTCCAACTTTCTTTGGATCTAAGTTCGAGAAGAATCCTCAAGAGTTATTATACTGTGTGTAGAAGGTGACTGATATTATGGGTGTTACTCCGAGTAAGAGTGCTGACTTATCTGTTTACCAGTTACAAGGGGTGGCTCACACCTGGCTTATGCAGTGGAAGGAGAAAAGAGGCATTGATACAGGGTCTATAAAGTGGGATGAGTTTGCTACTACTTTCTTAGATAGGTTTTTCCCACTATAATTGAGGAAGGCCAAAGTACCGTATTTCATGAATCTGAAGCAGGGTAACAGGGTCTAAAGGAGTATTTACTCAAGTTTACCCAGTTAGAAAGGTATGCTTAAACTATGGTAGCTGATTCTAAGGCCCAAATGAGTAAGTTTGTGTCTGGAGTTTTTTAATATGTTGTCAATGAGTGTAGGAAAACTATGTTGATTAAGAAGATGCACCTCTCTAGAAAGATGGTTCATGCTCAGCAAATTGAGGAAGAGAAGATCAAAGAAAAGGAAAGGGAGAATAAGAGGGCCAGAATAGATAGTTTCAAATTCTCTCAATAGAGGTCAAATGGTGAGAATTATTCTCAGTTCCACCAAAAATCTTCAGCTCTAACCCTACCCTCTGTAAGTACTCCAGTGCCTATGTTCAGAACAGACACTCATGATAGAGCGCTAGTCTCTAAGTCCAAGGGTAGTGTGAATAGTGGACACACTAACCCAGTCTGTAAGAGGTGTGGTAAGAACCACAAGGGTGAGTGCATGGCCTATAGCGATGCGTGTTATAGGTATGGCAAGCCAAGTCATAGAATTAGGGATTGCCAGTGATTAGATAGAAGGGTAAAGATATTTATCAATTGGGTCAGACTAATTTCCCTTCAGTTCCAGTAGCTCGCTCAAATTAGCAGGGTCCAATCTCTAGTTCCACAAGTGGATAACGTCAAACCCACTCAATTCCCTTCAGACTCAACAGGATCAGGAAGGTTCTCCTTATGTGGTTACTGGTATGTTACAAGTCCTTCACATCCATGTATATGCATTGTTAGATCCTGGAGCCACACTTTTTTTTGTGACTCCCTATATAGTAGTAGACTTTGGCATCAGTCCCAAAATATAAGCAGAACCCTTCTTAGTTTCTACTCCAGTAGGTAGTTCTACTATAGCAAGACTGGTGTACAGAAACTACCCAGTCACAGTGTCCTAGAAATTTACCTTAGTAGACCTTGTAAAATTAGAGATGAGCGATTTTGATGTCATTCTTAGAATGGATTGGCTCCAATCTTGTTATACATTAGTTGACCGTAGAAATAGAATAGCCCAGTTTCAGTTTCCTAATAAGCCAGTCATAGAGTGGAGGGGTAGTACCTCAATGCCTTTAGGTCAATTCATCTCCTACCTTAAGGCAAGGAAGATGATATCCAAGGGTTTTATCTATCATCTTATATGAGTCAAGGACTCAAATTCTGAGATTCCAAGTCCTGAGTTAGTTCTAGTAGTTAATAAGTTTCCAAAAATATTTCCTGAAGATCTTTCCAGAGTTTCTCTTGATAGGGAAATCAACTTTGTAATAGATCTCCTTCCAGATACCCAGTCTATTTCAATATGACCTTACATAATGGCTCCATCCGATCTTATAAAATTGAAAGAGAAGTTGAAAGATCTTCAATATAAAGGTTTCATTAGTCTTAGTGTTCCCCTGTGGGGTGCCCCAGTTCTCTTCGTGTGTAGAAAAGACGGTTCCCTCAAAATGTGCATCGACTAATGTTAGCTGAACAAAGTAATAATAAAGAATAAGTATCATCTCCCTAGGTTTGATGACTTGTTTGACCAAATTTAGGGTGCACATTGTTTCTCTAAGATAGACCTCAGATCCGGCTATTATAAGCTCAGAGTAAGAGAATATGACATTGCAAAGACAAACTTCAAAACTCGATATAGTCACTTTGAATTTATAGTTATGTGTTTTTGACTAACAAATGCCCCTGCAGGTTTTATGGACTTGATGAATAGGGTGTTCAAGTAGTACTTAGACATGTTTGTCATAGTATTCATAGATGGGGCATCCTCGTCTATTCTCGTAGTGAAGGTGAACATGCAGATCATTTGAGGATTATTTTCCAGACCCTTAAAGATCACTAGTTCTTTGTTAAGTTCAGAAAGTGTGAATTCTAGTTGAAATCAATAGCTTTCCATGGTCACATCATTTTCGGTGATGGCATTAAAGTTGATCCTCAAAAGATCGAAGCAGTACGAAACTGGCCTAGACCCATCTATCCATTAAATACCAGAATTTCTTAGGTTTAGTCGGTTACTATAGATGGTTTATTGAAGTATTTTCTTCTATTCCTTAACCCATGTACAAATTGAATTAGAAAAAAGTCAAATTTCAGTGGTCCGATTCCTGTGAGAAGTGTTTTGGGAGTTCAAGACCCGACTTACTTTTGCTCCAGTTTTGACCCTACCAGAAGGCTTAGATGGTTTTGCAGTGTACTGTGATGCTTCTAGAGTTGGTCTTAGTTTTTTGTTATGATAACGCCCAAGAGACACTTTTATTTCGAAGGTTATGCAGTTGCTATCAAATATAGTAATCCATCAAAGGTTAGGGTGAATCCCAATGGAACACGTGGAATCGTGGCTCTCAGCTGTTGTAATCAATGAGAAAAATTGGAAAAGTAAATTGGGGGTTTTGAGTAGCAATATAAAAAAAGTGGCAAATATCAACTTTGGTTATAATCAGTCGTAAGTGAACACTAGGATTGTGTTCCCCTTGTCTTCTCAACTCCGTAGGCTTATCGTGTTATGTTGGACCAATCTGATAACTTGCATGAAGAATCAATAAGTTATGTACCATCTATAGTCTTTTGGACGAGCAGATAAATTTCACCCTTTACCTTTTGAGTCTTAGGATATCGCCTTACTAACCCTTATTTTGATCCTAGTTAACTATTATCTGTTGAGTCTCTAGTTATTAGATGAAATCTAACCATCTTACTTAGATAATACCTAGTAGCGTGGATCGATAGTTAAAGTAAAGGAAACACATGAAGATCACAAATAAAGATTCATTCATAATTAATCAGGACAAGTACCAATACAATATACCAAAAAAAAATTATAAAACTATTGTATACAAAGGCCACTATAGGAATAGGAACTGGAAACTGACTCAAGAGATTAACACAACAGAATTTAGGTAAAAAGGGGTATAGGGAAAAGTGATTTTAGCAGCATGTCCATTCTAGCAGCCTCAGCAGCATGAGCATTCAATAACTATTTAGTGAGGGTCTTTACTTCAATATTTAGACCTTGAACCTCACCAGTTAATTCTGCAATTTTGGCTTTGAGTTTTTTATTTTCTGCTGCAAATAATTTAGTGGAACTAGGTCCTTCTGAGGACAACTTCTGATGTTGTAGTTTCAGGTGCACTATTTCAGTGTCCTTTTCTACTAACATGAACCTCAACTCCTCCATTTCTTTGTTCAAGCTTTCTTAAGCAGCCAACAGTTCTGATACTTGGGATGAAGTTCCAACTTTTCCTTCAAGGCACTCATTCTCTACCAGGGTTGTCAAACTGAACTTTTCCTTGACTGTTCTTGGGGTTCCGTTTTTCCCAATTATTCCATAGTGATCAAACACCTTGTTTAGGAAGTACCCATAAGGCATCCCATGTTTCTCTTCTTTCTCATAAATTACTTTCTTCATGTGATCTATCATAAGACCAGGTACGCTTATCAACTCAAACATTCTATCAGGAATAGGTCAAACACCAGAGACAATGGTCCTTTTCTCTGATCTTGGCAATAAAATTTTGTTGATGAACTCAAATACTAGTTGAAACTCACCAATTAAGAACTTTTTTTTTCACAACAACTATTGAGGTTCCACCCATTTTTTATATTTCAACCATATATTCAGTGGTAGGCTTTTCCTTCATAATAGATTTTACTCTCATAACAGGTACATCTAAAATATTTCCCAGTGCTTTTTTATCTAGATGGATAGAATTTTCTAGCACTTGAGTAGTTAAGATCAGCCCATCTTCTGAGAAGTCCATGGTATAGTAAAACTCTCCAACTTCATTTTCAAACACCATGGGAGATGATTCTTCAAGTAGGTGTAGCCAACCCTGATGCCTCACATACTCCACTAGTTCTACCATCCCTGGATTTTCATAGATTTTTGGATCAAATACTCTCCCAGTCAACACTTTCTGAGTTTCCAAGACAGCATTCCTTGCATCTCTAGGGACAACCTTATTTTCTTCCTCTCTTCTTCTTCTCTTTGATTCACTACTTAATTCTTTCTCTTCATCATCTTTTCTCTTCATGGGGACAGGTCCCTTAGAGACTTTCTTCCTTTTCACAACTATGTGCTTCTTTCTGCTTATACCATGACTCCACGACTTTGGATTGGAGGACCTGCTCTTTTCATCACCATGAACTTCTAGTCTTTTCTTCTTAGATGTAATAACAATATCAACATCAGTATCCTCATCTTCTCTAACCTCTATTGCCTCAATATTTGCCTCCTTTAGTATGACAGCTTTCTTGAGTTTTCTTTTTTTGGTGGTAGAAGACTTACTTTTCTTCATGGCATCTGCTAGCAATTTTTGTTCAGATCCCATACTGTAATAAGATATAGTACCTTGTGCACCAGTGTCAATTATTTTTCATTTTTGTTTACTGTTCTTCAGTCTATATATTTTCAAAATCAGAGGTTGTTCATCCTCATCCTCTTCATCTTCCTCATTTGGAGTTAATACCGCTTCTTCATTCCTAGTCTCTTCATTATTTTCCCTTACAGATTGCTCCTCAATAATTACAGAGCTTTTGTTTGGATCACCAGCAAGTAGAACCAGATTCCCAGCACCCAAGTTTATGTTACTAAGAGGATTAAATCTTTTTATAGGAATTTCATTATCACACAGTTGAGCAAAGATGGATTTTGTCTCAGAGCCACTAGAGGAACCACGTACTATCAGGTTTTCTGATTTTTTAGAACCTACCAATTCTTCTAGATGAATGAGAATTTATGGATCATCAGAGGGCTCTGGTTCTTTTGAGGAAGGGGAAAATTATGGTTGAGAAAGCTCTTGTTCAATTAGAGGGTTGAGGTCTTGATTCAAGTCTTTCAAGGCTAACTCAGCAAGAACTTTAATGGATGCAGGATTGTCAACAGGAATTTGTTCACTTAGGGTTTTGGGGATTTCATAAATAGGACTGATGGGTAAAGTTCTTTGTAACTCTTGAGGATGATCAGTGGATGATTCTTTTCTGGGGTTTGAAGAAGATGGTATTTAAGCTATTTTGAACTTTAGAGAAGGGAAATAAAAGGACCAGTTTAGTTTAGGAACATAATAATGTTCGGAGTTAATTGAGAAGAGAATTAGAGGATTTGAATTTATAATTGAAGAGATGACTATTTGAAATTTAAGAGATACCCTTTTGGAATAGATACATCTGATGACAATGGTATGACTCTTCATATTTGAATTAAATTAACAACTTTTGTTCATATAGTATTGGACATGTGGCCCTTTCAAATAGAAATTTTATTAAAAAATTTAAGGCACATTATTTTGGTACTCACCTAAGAGACGGGACCAAGTCTCTCTCTTTTTGAGTGAATTTTCAATTTGTATTTGCTCCAACTATTTCCTTCCAACATTTTCCCCTTGGGTGTATACCTGCAAAGGTATGATATGGAGTTAGATTAATCATGCACCTACTTTATTATAGATACTAGTCTCCTTGACATATCCTAATTTGAGAGAAGACACCGATTCATATGATAAGTCGGTTGTCTTGATCAATTCATGTGTTAGCCTCTGCACACCTATTTTGTCTTGAAACTTTCACCATAATTCGTCAGGGACCAGGTCCCTTGAAATCAACTATTTCAAAATATGACACCTGCATTTAAAGTGTCTTGAAATAGAGGCTGTATTTAGATCTTCCATACTTAAGCTTTGAACACTACCTTTTAATGAGTATTCTTGACAGTAGTCCCCTTTCTTAAACTTGAAATCATGATCACTTGTTTGATTTGGGAACCAACTTGAGTTTGAGTTCCCAGTAAGAAGACAAGGGTGTGACAATATTTCTTGGACCACCTAGGTAGAGAATTCTTCCCCACCTTTTTTAGAGACTTTAACCTCTTAATCTATGTGCTCTCATGCTGATCATGTCTGAAATTATTCATTCTAGCTCTTATCTAGCTCTGAAAACTTTCCTTAGTGTTCCCATATTTCCAATAATGAGTACATATAGGATTGACAACCTTATTTCTACCCTCATTGACAGTCTTTCCTTGCCACCTGACAGGTTCGAATTTTCCTTGATAGCTTAGTCCTCTACTATTATTTACACCTTGACTAGTCAATCTAGAAAGAATCAGTAAGGAAGTAGTATATTTAAGATACTTGTTCAACTCTTCTTTCAAGTGGACCAAGTCCTTCTCTAACTCTTCATTCCTGTGAAATGCAGATATGAGGTATTTTTTAGAATCCCTCAGTCTTTCTTCAAGATAAGTTTAAAGCCATGAAGTTTCTTTCTTTCCTTTTCCATCTTCCTCATTTACCCTCTTCAGATTACTCATCAAACTCAGATTTTTAGATTTTATCTTTGTGAACAACCCTTCAGTTTTAGAAATTTGGAAAGTTAAAGAAATCAACTCATGTTCTTGATTCTCTACTTTCACTTTTGATGCATTCTTCTCAGTAGTTAGTTCCCATACAGAATCTATCAACACACTAGCAAGCCTCTTTATACTTTTAATAGAGCAGTTATCTAGATTATCCTTAATATAAAAAAGAGTTACCTCCTTTTCTTTTTCATCTTCTGAGTTTGCCATGAATGCAAATAGGGAATCATACATAACTGAATTGTCCTCCACTGCCAACATAGAAACATCTCCAGACTTCTCATCTGCATCAGGTTATTCGGAAGAATCTCCCCATGCTGTCAGAGCTTACTTTACCGTATACTCAGCTATATTTTTTCTTTTTGACTTTTCAAAGACCTAATAATTCTTTTGCATTTGGTATTTTCTCATGAATGCTTCAGAACTACTATTTTTGTGACAACCTTCAATCTCACCATTTCTTTTGCTAAGATGACCACCCCTTTTATAGCTCTAATAATTCTTGTTGCCAAAAATGCAACATTAGTGTCTTCTTCACCTGGGTCAGACTCTAAAGCCTTCAAGGTTAGGAATCTCTCCCTTTTTACTTCTTTTCTTTCCACCCCTAGTTCAGTTATAGCAGCCATGATGACCAAAATACTCTAGGTATAAACCTTTTAGAGTGAAACATATATGATACCAATTATTGGAACCCTTGGGGTTGCACCACACAGTGAGGAACCATGTCCCTCAAAGTCAATCACAAATGAAAGAACAGTAAAGAAACTATGAGGTGTTGGAAAACAAAAGCAGTTTAGAAAAGTAAAAACATAAGATATTAACTTGGAAACCCAGGAAGGGAAAAACCACGGCTTGCCCTCACAAGAACCACAAGAAATTCATTATAATCAACCTCCTAATTACAATATAGTTTTCAGCCTACCTCTAGGATACTTTCACGTGTAATAACTCTACTACAAGCTCATCTAGGTAACTCTACCAAGGACTCTCTCTACTAATTAACTCTAATCAGTCTCACACTTAGGCAACTCTACCTAAGCATCTTTCTCAACAAATTGAAAACTACTCTTATGACATAAGTAGTTTAATTACAAATCAACACTCAAGAACAGACACTTACTCTTTAAGTATACTACAATGATAACAACATGAGCATTGCTTGAGCAGTCTTGAAATAGAGTTTTTGCGGCCTCTCTTCACTTTTTATATTTGTGCAAAAACTGTTTGATAAAGAGGCATCTCTTTTCTTCTATAACTGAGTGATGATTAGGGCTAAAAGATCATTGGACCAGCTGTCCTAATCAGTACAAAATAGCGCTTGTAAGTTTGTTACACAAAAGGACAAAACTGTGTTAATAACACGTGTCAGCTGTACTGTACCTTGCACATCCAGGGACCTGGTCCCTTGCAGTTAACTACTCTTTATCAAAACTACATATAGCATATATTCCTATGATTAAGGTCCAATGGAGACACGGTTCAATCCAAAAGTCTACCTAATAGACCGAGCATGATATGTGGACTCAGTACCCTTACATGTTCGAGTGTTTAGATACCTAATCCTTTACTTTTGTGGATGAAAACTTATTTAGTAATAGATGTGGTAATGGCCTTATAGGTCATTTTTTATCCTTTCGTGCCTTTTCTATATTTAGAGCCTTTATATAGCTTCTCCAAGTCAATTATGACTTGCTAGGACTGATATTCAATTACCTAGCAATTTGGTTGCTTTTTAGTCATTTCCCTTTTTTATTTTGAAGTAGAGAAATGGATCTCGGGACATAACTTCAGGTAAAAAGCCTTGGGTGTCATTTCTGAAAGTTTCATTAGTTCTAAAATATCGATTTAGGCTAGAGGGACCCTTGGTCTAGGTTTGTAGGCTTTCAGACTCATTTTGGGTTATTCAGTGGATTTTAGTTAAAATATATCCTTGGTGTGGGACCCATTTTTTGTCAAAATGACCTGAAATGGAAGTTTTGTTGGTCTCATTAGTGGAATTCTACGATTACAACCAGGTGTCACGACCCGAATTGGGGCTCTTACCGTGACGAGCATTCCGAATCATGAAGGCCCAAAATACCCTTATCTGTCTGATAATCATGCACATAACTCATATGATAAAAGAAATGCAGAAGATAAACAATATTACGGAAACATGGTCAAGAATCATATAAAATCAATAACGGGGAATAATGCCCCAAAATCTCTATCAACATCTAAAATACCGTCTGCGAAATATCTACTACATGACTGAAATAATAACTATCTGAAAATTGGGACAAGGCCCCCAATAGACCCAAAACTACTAAATGATAAATGAAACTGTCAGACAATCAGGCCTTCCGGAATATAGAAGGCTCACCAAGTGACTCTACAATTCTGCCTGAGAATCTACTGATTATCTGGACCCCTAGACTGTGCCTCCGAAATATGGAAGGAAAGGGGGTCAATACAAAAGTACTAGTATGCAGAGAAACCAAAAAAAAAATATAATATTTTTGCAAAATATAGGTGAGAGCCATTATAAAAAAGTTTCATAGCCAATTATTTGAAAACACATGGGCAAAATGTAATAATTTTTCAACAACGTAATGCAGCTGAGCTAGGTGGAATACCCTACATATCATATTTACACCAACTGTCAAACCTCGGTTGCCGCCGAGATTAGAGTATAAGTGAGAGGAAGATACACAAGATCACACAGCAGGGTGTCTCGACCCAATAAAGTATGGTAGTGCACAAGATCACAAAGCAGGGCTCCTAACCATAGTCCCAATTTGGGAATGACATAAAGTCAGGTACACAAGATCACTTATCCTGGTACCAAGTTCCCATGTTGGCAAACAAGGTTTCCAGAGATGATCCCTTACACTTAAACGCCTTCTTCGGGCATCCACCTATCTCATATAAAATCAATGCATTCAACTCCATTTAATTCAACCACATATCTTATTTTGTATGGTATCGTCATACCCGACTTGCAAGCCATCAATATCATATCATTCTTTCATACAACCATTATATTAATCATATATCAACATAAACAACCCTCTCATGGCAATTCAAAAATCATGCCCAAATCATAAAAATGTTCAAAACATTTCATGTCATGCTTGTCAATATGATTTCAAACATTTTACATCATATGAGGATTTAATACAAAATCATATCAAGAGAGATATTTCATATAATTCATGTTGTCAAGTTCACATCTTTTCAAAATACATGCATATACGTATATCATATATCAAATCACTTCGGAAATAGGCCTAAAGACCAAATCAATATCATAAAACGTTTAAAACATAATCATATTCATAATTTCAAAACCCCCATTTTGAAAACGTGAATTTTAAGCCCATGAGATTTTTGAGATAACCCTACGTACCTCTATTTAAGAAATTTAGGGATGATCCTTGAAGCCTACGATGTGGGGATTCCAAATCTCCAATTATCTTTTAAAACCCACAGTTGAATCTTGAGTTATTTGGGATTTTTTTTTGAAACCCTAAGGGGTGTTCTTGAGAGAAAATTTGAGAAAAGGATTATATTTTGATGAATTGGGGGCTAAATCTGGTGTTATAGACAAAATTTGGGTGAGGTGAAATGACTAAAATGCCCCTAAGAAAACAAACAAAGTCGAAACTGTCCCTCAGATGACAAGCTGACAGGCTGAAGTAAAACGGGCATAAATCCTTACTCAGATGTTGGCTTTTGATGAAAATAGTTACATTGGAAAGAATACTCAAAGAGATTTCATTTGATAGGTAGCAGATCTCCCAGTTCATTATATTCAGAGAGTTATGATAGTTTGAAGTTGACCCTGAAATGCTGAAAACTGGGCAATAGGCTATGCATTTTGCTACTGTTTTGAAATCCAAACGCTGCCTTATGCGTTCCAAAAAATTCCGAAACTTATCCGAGATTTACTATGAGCTTTTCCAATCGTAACGCAACTTGAAAATCTAAAAACGAATGTCGGGAAGGTTGAAAAGTTGTATCTCGAAGATTGCCATCTAAAATGACTCTAAGTCCTCATTACACTTAGAAAAATTTTCAAGTTTTTAAGTCTAAGAGAACTCTATTAAAGGTTAATCCAGGCACGACTTTTACGGGGTGTTACACCAGGGAACCGCGTGACAACGATGAGGAAACCCCTTAAAGTATATAAACCTTTTCCTTCATTTTTCCAGCTACATTTCCAAGTATTTGGCACCATTAGAGAGTATGGGATCTTGGAGAATCATATAAAATCAATAATTGGAGTAGGATTAGCTTGAGGAAGTTATTATGAGCATTTTATCATTGTTATTCGGTATGTAGTTGACTCAATTTTGTTTGAATTAGTAGTTAAAGTCCTTGTTTCTGCAAACTTTGTAGGATTGATTTGGGCTCAAATTATGCCCAATTTTGAGAAAAATAATCCTTGAGTTGAGAGGGAGTTGTGATAATTTTAGTTTTGTGATTCTGCAAGTAGACGCCACATGGATTTTTTAGTTTGAAATATGCAATGTAGATAACAATATGTTCTCATTTTGACATGTAGACCATTATTTCAATAGCGTGGAATCAATTGTAAGCTTCTCGAAAGGAAAAAACTCTTGAATAGAATATTATTCATGCTTTCGGCAGCGTCCAGGTAGGCTAGGCTTACCTCTCTATCAGACTATGCTTTATTGTGATATTCATGTGATATTGTGCTAGCTATGAGTAGGCACTTATGGATAGATTGTTAATTTGGAATTCATTTCCTCATTTAGTTAGTTAAGGCCCCTTTTCAGTATAATTCAACCTCGTTTTCTCTTATATAGTCAATGATTACCCTTTAGGACCAGACATAGTTTCTTGGGCCTTTATGCCAAAAAGACTCTTTATCCAAACTATTTTGTCAAATACCCACAAATTTTAAATCCTTTTCCAAATACCCACTTAATTTCACCTCACCACCAACTTTTCCAACTTAACAATTTCATCCCCAACCTTTATAATAATTCACTTTAACCCAATACTTCCAACTTAATAAATTCACCCACAAGTTTCTAATAATACACTTCAACCCACTCCATCATTCACCACTATATATATATAAATAATATCTAGGTTTCTAAAAATATTAAAAAAAATAATTCCAAAAGCTAAAAATAGAAAGTGGTTATGTTTTCCACCAAAAAGCTCCGATTTCGGCCACTTTTCCGACGTTATTTTCCGGCGATCAGCTGTAAATTAGTCCACAAACATCATAAGCTTGTCCATTGCATCCATTGACCCCATTTGTTTCTTATCTTCTCAAACACACTTTTCACCATTGTTAAAAAGCTTTAAATCACTCACATTACTCAAAACCACTTTAGAAAGTGCATTACAGCAGCTCAGGCGACTCCAAGTTTATTTCTTTATTCCATAAATCCAACAATCATTGATTACAAGCAATATTTGCAATTTCAAGTATTTGTACGAAAATCTGCGCAGTTATCGACCCGTCCTCGCCAGTCATCGACCGTGCATACAACACGACATAGACCATAAGTATAATCTACCATCGACCGAAGCTTAATTCTAGGATGTCTATTGCAGAATTTGTTCTGATTTCTGATGATTTCATGGGAGAATGGGTGGAGACTTCGAAATGTTGGAAATGGAGATCATTTACCAAGGTGACAATTCCCATTCCTGTTTGCCGCAACAGTTCATACAATGAATTTGTTGCAAGCATAATGTAGAGCAGGGATCTAGATTGTGCGCCGAGCGACGTGGTGGTTAGTTATGTAATGCATTCGAGGGAAAAGGTGAATCCTACGATCATAAATAGCGATATACGTGTGCTGACGTACATAATGGATGCTGATGCAGATGGATTTAGGATAATTTTGAGGATAAATGTGGTTGAGAGGTCCTTTGAAGGACCGCTGAATTCATCAGCACCCCCACCGCGACGCCCGACAGTCAATGATGATTTGATTGATGATGATTTGAATGATTACGAGAACGTTGTCAATGATACAATTAATATGGAAGATTATTCTATGCATATGGAAGACTTTTCATCGGACTCACAAGATGATGAAGAAGACCGTGAAATGGAATCACAAAAAGGACACTCCTTCACCGACGAAACCAATTTCTGTTGTGGTCAAACATTCGCCGATAAAAAGGAGCTGAAAATACAACTCGACGCAGCAGCGGCGAGGCAGTATTTTGATTATTATATGGAGAAGAGCTGCACGAAATTGATGAAGGCGCAATGTTTATCTCGTGGTTGTGGCTGGCTATTGCAGGCAAAAAAGTACAACACCTCAGACAGATTTTGCATATACAAGTATGTCGGGATGCACATGTGCGCCGTTGAAAACGCCACCCGCAGGCACAAAAAAGTCTCATCCGAATTGATTGCTTCGGTATGCGTAAATCATTTTCGGGATGGTAAGGGTCCAAGCATAAGAGAAATTCAAAGAATTATATTTAAGGAGTTGCGTTGCAATGCAAGCTATTGGATGTGTTGGAAAGGAAGTGTAATTGCGAAGAACATCATTCGTGGGACACCGGAGCACGGATATGCTTGCTTGCTGGCTTTTTCCCACATGGTGGAGTTATTGAATCCCAGGTCTTCTTACTCTATCATGGTAAACCGGATGGATGGATCGTTCGTTTACTACTTCTTAGCATTCGGAGCTTGCATACGAGGATATGCCCACATGAGAAAGGTAATTGCCATCGATGGAACACATTTGTATGGAAAGTATGGGGGCGTTCTGCTGAGCGCCGTTGCACAGGACACCAAAAATCATATATTTTCGATTGCCTTTTGTGTCGTCGATAAAGAGAACGATACTTTTTGGACCTTCTTCTTCCAGAAGCTGAAGTCTATCATAGAAGATGAACTAGATCTATGTGTCATCTCCGAAAGGCACATTAGCATCGACAATGCCTTCTTCCGTGTATACAGTCGTGCACATCATGGACTTTGCATGAGGCACCTCGCTGAAAATCTTCACATAAATCAACACTGCGGAGAACATCTTTATCTATTCTCTGTCGCGGCAAAGGCTTATTCCTTTGATGAGTTTCGCGATAATTTTGTGGAATTGAAGAGTAAATGCCCCGAGGTAGCTCATGTCCTTGAAAATGTGCTTCGTTTTAAAAAATGGAGTAGAGCACACTTTCCGGGAAATAGGTACGACCTGATGACCACAAACATCGCCGAGTCGCTCAACTCGATTTTGATGGATGAACGGGAGTACCCCGTGTCATACATATTCAATTCAATTGCTAAAAAATTTGGTGAAAAGTTTAGAGAGCGGCATGCATTTGTCGGTGGTAAAGAGAACATATTTTTGCCTTCTGTGAAAAGGATCCTAAGGGATAATAAGAGTGCGAGTGATTCCTTGTATGTGGGTAATCCAAATGGGGTTCTCGACGAGTATACGATGTTCGACAACGGCGTTACTGCCAAGGTCAATCTCTTGGAGAGGAGCTGTTCTTATCGGAAATTTGACTTGGTGAAAATGCCGTGCAAACACGCGATGGTAGCTTTGCGAAAAAAGTACAGCGATGGTGAATATTATGGTAAATCCATCTACGACTACTCTTCGCCAATTTATAAAGCTGAAAGTTACCTCCTCGCATACTCGGAAGCAATTAACGTGGTCCCTCCGGAGGCTGAATGGACTGTGCCACAGGAATTGGTAGACACCAAAATTTCTCCACCCCCGTACGATCCCAAACTCGGAAGGAAGAAATTCAAACGCACTAAGGGCGTCGGTGAGACATTCAAGTCTAAAAGAAGGAATAGGTGTTCAATATGCAAGAAATCCGGACACAAAAGAACCACATGTAGAATGGGCATCAAATCATAAATAGGCTTTTTTTTAGCTTCAGTTGTAAAGCTACTGTTTTGGGGGATGAATGTGCATTTCTGTAGATTTTAACGTTCAGTTATTATCGACCTAAAGCTTTGTCTACGATAGACTATCTATAGTATATGGTATATATAATATATGATCTATAAAATATTATGTATTGATTATATTATTGTTGATCTAACACGTTATGTTGGTCATTTTCCCGACTTATCTCTCCAATCGATGCAATGAATCATTATTTCCTTTGTTTCCCGTTCCCATTTATTAAAAAGTTGCACATGACTTTGTTTAATTTAATCTACTACAAAGGCTCCAACAATGCGAAGAAAATAAAGATTTTCTCATGACTTTGTTCAAAGAAATCGAAGAACAGAGGGATCACTTTAAACTATTGCTATATGACACCCAAATAGAGAGGGATCAACTAAAACAAAAATTGATTTTGGCCGAAGAAAGAGAGACTGTCCTAAAAATGATGTTGTGTGCTATAATACTAGTATTCGTTCTTTGGAAAAGTGTAACATGGATGTAGTGATATTGAATAAATAATAATAGTTCTACTTTTGAATAATGTTAAATACTATTTTTGATAGAACCATAGTCGATTAAACAACACGTCAACTTAAATTCGACCAACAGGGTAATGATAAACTATGTATACGGTATATGGAATATTAAGTATGCATTCTATGATATCAAGCATACAATGTACCAACTATGACCACACCCTGCATATTCAAATTCCATGCCATAAATCAGTTTGATAAAAACAGATTCAGCTCAGAATCATAACAAGTTTCATAAAATAAAAGAATAATTGTCATATCCTACCACCAGATCCTTCAAACTTCATATTTGTGAAATAAAAAAAATTGGCATATCCTAACAACTCATCATTTAACAACAAATTAAACATCTTAGCATTTAAATGTCTCTTTCCCTAAGTTCCTCATCAACACAAGTGTTACTGTTGATTTCATCAACAATGTCCATGATCACATCTGTTTGGACAGCTTCAACTTTTTTTTTCTCAACAATTGCAGCTGCTTCTTCATTCTCACCTTCTTCTCCTTTTTTTCAGCATGTGCATTAGTTGCTGCTTCTTTAGTTTCCTTTTCTTCCACACCTTCTTTTCTTACTTCACCTGCAGCAGTTGTTTCTTCCTCAGCTTCAGCAGTTGTTTCTTCCTCAGCTTCTTCTTTTCGTTCACCTGCTGCTTCTTGCTCAACTTCTTCTTTGTCATCTTTGTCAGCTTCTTCTTCAACAGTTTTTCCTTTTTCCGCGCCTCCTTGTTCATCTGTTGCCTCTTCTTCTTCTTCTTCTTCTGCTGCTACTTTTCCACATTCTTCTTGGCTCTTATCTTCTTCACCATCCTTCTTTTCTTCTTTTTTTTCCTCTTCTGCCATAACAGCGGCCGACTCATCCATTTTGCTCTTTTTTTCTCCTTCTTCATTCCTCTCCGATTCATACACATGCACTATTTCATAATATTACAAAGTGTTACTGATATTTAAAGCTGAATATTCATTAACAACATCAATTAATGAATGAAGTTACCTCGCTCATATTGTCGCTCATCATTTTCCTTTTTCTTCATTCTTTTCTCTTTGATATAGGCAGCAATATCCAACATCGTTTTCTCGAGCGCAGTCACATGCTTATGAAGATCCCCGAGAGATGAGGTTCTCGCTACATCTTTGGAGGTGCTCAGAGAATCATCATCACCAACGCGTACTCTAACAGGGTTACCACCCAAATCCCCGTCATTATCACTGTCCTCATTTGAAATGAGGAAATGAGGACAGTCACCCCTTCTAACTCTTTCTTCAAGCCATCGAGGACGTTATTCTTTACCTCATCCGTATATGGCTCAAACATAATCATGTAATCCATCTTCGTCTCACGAACATTAGGGATGATGTACGGGTGCACGTTCTACCAAATATCAATTAACAATTACATAACATTCGATAAAATGGTACTATTATTGCATTATAGAAAATAAGTTCATACCTCGGTAACTTTTCCTTTATACTTGAATGGGTCGCCTTTGATTATCTTGGCGTTTTTTGAAGTGTGCCATCTGAGGATGCGGGGAATGGGTAAGGGCTCATCCATTGATTTTTCAGCAAATTCTCCAAGATGAGGAAAGGCCTCATAGATCCAAATTTGTAAGCAGTACAACGGTGAAAAAAATAACTATGAGTCTATGACATAGTATAAATAAAATGATAATCTACGATAAACTCACTAAAGGGTTTATGGTAGATACCATGAATGCCCAGGGAAATCCGAATAGAGCATAGGATGTCTTCTGCTTCTCATCAAATACTTCCTTCTTCTTCTTAAGGTCACTTTTCTTCTTCAGATAGTCCATGGTCAGTTGAAATGTCTCTTTCCCCCACGAATACTTCTCAAAGAAACTCAAAGAGTCGACCATTCGAATCAGTTTTATGTCGACAACCTTCGTCGAATCTTTCGCAAGCAACATGGTGTGCAAGAACCACAGTAGACAACACTTGAACTTCTGGTCCTCGTTCAGCTTATTTCCTCTGATCAGGTGTAACAAGTTGGCCGCCGTGATGATTTTGTTTTTGTCACCTTAAAACAAAAATTGTCCCCCTTTGCTAACACCTTCTTCATTTTTTATTCACTGGGGTATGATGAGCAGTTCAGCCCCGTGATCAAACAAAACTCTTTCAAGCCAAAATAGGCAGGCTTGTTGTTAATGCAGAACCATATCTCATGACATATCTTATCGTTCTTAACGCGTCGCAACAACAAATAATGGACCAACTGCCCATTGAACTTGAGATGTTCCGGCAGGTTTCTCAAGTGTCCAAAACAGGACCACTTGAATCTTTTCTTCAATTCTTGGTAGACAAAAATTTGCTTAAATTCTCGATAAGCAACCATTCTTGATCTGACCGATATCTTTGCCGGGAAAGATCCGACCTCGTCAATTATCGTTCGAAGGTCATACCGCTCCACGGAAATGCATCTTGAAAGATATGGCACGGACAACAAATCATTATCCCCATCATCACTATTACTCCCACTTCCCTCGCACTCTTCACTGTCACCACTGACACTCCTCTTGGCAACATCTTCACTAGAATCGACGTAGTCGCTTATATCCTTTAACTCCGAATCTGATTCGGACACCGAACTCTTCAATTTTCTTTCTTTTTGACACTTTTTCAATTGCCACAGCTCTTCTTTTTCTACTACTACCAGCGGTATCGTCTTTCTGTTTAGGAATAACATTTTTTCTACCCATTTTCAACACAATCTGCACCTAAAGAACAAATCTCCCATTTTTAGTGCATAGACCACAAGACACAAGTCTATCAACAGAAATAACTCAATGATCAAATGAACCCCCCCCCCCAAAAAAAAATAAAAAATTAACAAACACCCCACCATTAAACAGTTCACTATACAAACATACAATAATTGAACCAAAATCGAACATGCAAAATATCAAAACACAACAATTGCTAAAAATCAAACTAGTGCACCTAATCAAACAAATTAGCTATTAATATTTCAATTTTCACTATTTCAGCAATCATGTTTTAAAAGAATTTCATACGTCTGAAAATTGAAATATATCTAGGGCATTCTCATTTCATAGACCACGGGTCTACGAATAGACCGCGGGTCTACGAATAGACCGCGGGTCTACGGACAGAAACAGGACGCTGGTCAAATCAAAATGCCAAAATAACTCTTCAAACAACAATTATACCACCATTCAACACTTCGTTGCTAAAAAAAATACGATTGAATCAAAACACCAAACTCAAAAAAAAAAAATCCTACATCACTACCAATCGATTAGCAAAAAGAAAAACCATTTAAATGAATCTAGAAATTATCGAAACTCAATTTTAACTAACCTTGCGAAGCAACAACGCCCCCTTAGCAGCTGCAGACGAAGAACATACGAAAATGGCATTTTTGGGAGAAGTTGTTTGAAAGCGGGAGTTGGGAATTAAAGAGGAGAGAGAGAGGGGGTTTTTTTTTGGATATTGAAATAAGTAGAGGGGGTTAGGTGTATTATATTAAATTTGTAAAGTTGTATGAATGATAAATTAGTGCTTTGGCCCACGTGTGGGCTCCACTTTTTTCACTTTTTACACCCTAAACCTAAAAAATAAATTAAAAGGAAATTAAGTGGATATTTGACAAAATAGTTTTACAAAAGTTCTTCTTTGCCAATTATTCCCTGGTTTCTTAGTGCCTGGGGATAGGATTGTCAAACCTAAGCCTGGGATCGGGTACTTGCCTTAGGTGGGGTTTGGTGGTGGATCCCACCACCTTTTTGAGATAAAATACTTAGAATCAAACCCTTTTTAGTCCTTAATGATCAGATAACTACTTCTTTATTTGGGTTTGGGGTGAACTTATGCACTATATATGCCTATTTTAGCTTCAAAATCCCGAGTAGAGCATCATTTGACCTTAAAAACATGCTTTCAACCTATTATCTTTAATTTTCTTCTCCTTAATGGATTTAGCCACCTAAAATTGGATTATATTGAATTAATGGACTGAGGATAGGTTAAAACCTTGGGAGATCGCTATTTATTTCATGCTCATTAGTTCTAGTTTGAGTCCAACAATTGCTATATTATTATCTTCTATCAGTTTACATTCAATCCCGACATCTTTTTATTTGGTATTACTTATGAGTTTCAGTTTGAGTCTGGCATCTATATATTATTATTATTATCTATGAGTTTCATTTCGCATCTATTATCATTCCTATTATGGATCTGGGGTCGTGAACATGATAAGTACCGATGAATGACGATTATGACTTGGAAAGAATAAGGTACATGTGTTGCATATCTTAATTTGTTTTACTTTCCTTACTATTGTGTTGGATTCCTTACATTAGTGTTACTCCTTGCTTGTACCCAAGCTTATGGAGGATCGGTTGGGTCTACTTCTTCTCGTTTGTGCTTTTTGGGCTTATGGGGGCCGAACTAGGTTACAATTAGGCTCTTACTATCGCTTTCGAGTTATTTGTTTTCTACTTATCTCATTTGTCCGTATAAACTATTATTTTCATTTCTGCCCTTATTTATTGATTTAGGTTTACATACTCACACCTTATTCATGCTTTTTTCTGTAATGTAATTAGCTCAGTCAGCCTATGATGCCTACTGAGTACTCGTTGTCTTGGTACTCATACTATACTTCTGCATCTTTTTCCCTGATACAGATTCGAGTATGAGTCACCATCGTTGACGACATCCTCAAGTTGTGTTGTTGTTCGGAGATAGGGTGAGCTTTTAGAGTACGAAGCTAATCTTCCTCCTATTGTTTTTAATAGTCTTACCTATTTATTATGAGACTATGGTGCATATTTAGCACTGTGCAGTATTCTTTTTTGGCATATTGACTCTTGTACCGACCTTACCAGGACTTGGGGAAAACTCATTTTGCATATTTTGTCATCTTCCCTCTACTGTATAGTATGTTCATATTTGCATATCGCTATTTTCTGTTGCTTACGGTATTCATTGTATGCCTATTTCCTTTTTTTTTTCTCGGCTTTCTCCAGTTAGCCCGTTACTTGTCGCTTCGGGCTATAGTTTGACTTACCTACTGGAGGACTAAAATAGGTGTTATCATGATTTGAGAAATTGGATCGTGACACATATATAACTTAATGAATTAGAGAAATAAAATCTTTTAATTGCTTGAAAATTAACAACCACATATAAAAATGTGCTGTGTAAGAGTTTCCATATAACTGAATTGTAAGAATTAATTGTAGGCCGTTGAAATCTTGAGGTCCCAATTAAAGAAATTCAGACAAATGGTTGTTTGGCATTGTGGATCTTTCATTATGACATTATATATTAGATCATTTTAAGATTGATTAGTTAGGGATTACCTCTTTTTTTACAACGTATTAACAAAGTGTACGTTCATAAAAGTTATAAGTAATTGTTAAAGTCATATAATTTACCTCATTCATAATTTCTCATGTAATTTATCTTGTACATGCAGGATGAGGATGGCAAATCTTCAATTTTTTTGCTTGCTTGTTTGTTCTTTAGCCATCATCAAAACTGGGTGTGCAAAGGATAATTGGGTGGAGAAAACAATCGTTAAGAATGCTATATCAAAAGGAGCAGGTTAAGATTTTCACTAATTTAATGTACAAATTAAAATCTAAATTATAAAATCATAAGGATTTTTTTTCCTATTTATTTGTTTCAGTATGCTTGGATGGATCACCTCCAGCATACCACTTTCAATCAGGCTTTGGAGAAGGAGTTGAAAACTGGATTGTACAACTTTCGGTAAGAAATTATTAGATTAGGATTAGCATCCAAATTCTTTCTAATTAATCTTTCCAGCCTCAAGTTTTCTTACCCTTTTTTTAGTCTAGATTCCGCTGGGATATATTTTTTCTTTTAAGGTGGGTGTATTTGGTACGAAGAAAAATAATTTTTGAGGAAAACATTTGCTTATAATTTTTCTACACATAGTATTATTTAGAAACCTTTCTTTTTTTAATCTTTGAAAGTTTCCAAAATGTTCTTAGGGAGGAGGATGGTGCACAAATGTCACAGATTGCCTAGATCGTACGAGGAGCATTTATGTGGGTTCTACAAATATAATGGGGCCATGGAAATTTGAAGGACTTTTTAGCATTAATAAGAGTGAAAATCCAGGTTCTACCATACCATTTAAGATCTCCTCCTAAATTTCTCAAAAAAAACAAGAGTGAATATGACGAACATTTGAATAAGTCAGACATAATTATATCATTCTTCATACATTGTAGTAATACTTATAATTAAATGTATTTAGATTTTTACAACTGGAACAAAGTAATTGTTAGATACTGTGATGGTGGAGCATTCACCGGAGATGTCGAATACGTTGATCCTGTAATGTTCTAATTTTCAAGTTGTACATTCAATTTTCAAATTTTAATTTTGAAATGCCTATTGTAGAAGAAATTAATTAACCCTCTCGTTTCAATTTGTTTAGGCTACTAATCTTCACTTCAGAGGTGCAAGGATTTTTGAAGCAGTAATGGATGAGTTGTTGGCAAAGGGATTAAAGAATGCCAAGAATGTATGTGTATTCTACATTATACATTTTAAATGATTACATATTTAATTAGTTTTGTTGAATTTTGTTAATAATGGTTGCATGCATGCATGCAGGCCTTGCTTGCTGGAACTTCTGCCGGAGGATATCCAACAATGCTATATTGTGATCATTTCCGCAGTTTATTGCCAAAATCAGAGAGAGTCAAATGCTTTGCTGATGCTGGTCACTTTATCCATGCGTAAGATTAAATTCCAAAATCATTCTTCATGTTTTTAATTGCAATCCACTAATTATCTCTTTTTGATACTTTATATAGCAAGAACCCTAAGCAAGCAAGTGGCTTCGAGGAAGTTTATAACGCACTTGTTACTTTACAGGTATATTCTTATTAACATCTTTGTCTCCTCTCATTAATGTTTCATTTGCTTTATAGAAGTTACTAAGTAGGTTCAATGTTTTTCATTATATATAGTGGTATTTAACTAGAACAAAATTAATAATAAAAATCACAAAAAAAGAAGAAAAAAACCTCTAGGTGTATAGCAAAGGTATCATTCGACATTAGTAGTCTATAACATTGTCATAATATTTTTGTGGCAACATGATTGTCAAGTTATTAAGAGTAAAATAGAAAATTCAAATATAAAAGTTTTCAAACATAAGAAGGTGTCATTAAAAAAAAATTCATACAAAAAATTGCATGATATAAATTAATATTTTTCTTTTTACAATTCCATAATGTATATATACATTAGATGAGGTTTTAAGTGCAATCTAAACCTATTATGAGTTGCAGGGATCTGCGAAAGCGTTACCCAAAGAATGCACTTCAAAAATGAACCCAGTATTGGTATAATTACCTACTCTTTTATTTGGTTTAATTATTGTTGCATTTTTTTTTCCGACTGAACAACTGAAAAATCAAATTCACTGCAGTGCTTCTTCCCAGAAAATATTTTACAGCATATCAAGACACCAATTTTCATTGCCATGTCAGCATATGATTCGTTTCAGGTAATCACATGTTTATGAATTGCATGTTATCCTTTTGTATGGGATGTGCACGTAACTAAATGTGTTTAGATGAATATCCTCCATAAATTCCACTTCTTAAGATTTTTTTTTTAAAACACGTGATAACAATGGTGCTAACATAATAATTTGGGAAGGATTTAATAGACAAACTTCACCTAAGTATCATAAATAAACTTACACATATTACTTTTCTTTCAAACCGAAAAGATGCAGTTTTAGTCATCTTCAAAAAATTGAGCAAAATACACTTGAGTTGAGGGATAGAGCTATTCTCAACTTCCTCATGATCTTCCCTGGTTCAAAAGTAACGTTAGCTCTATTTAAGTTAACTATACACATTGTAGGTAAGCCCCATCTATTTATTGAAATGTAGCCCTTGACGTGAGATGGAAGCTGATTGAATGTTGAGTATTTGTTAGAAAGATCATACCTCAAAATGACTAATTTATAACTTTGTTGAATGGACGCCAGCACATGCATTAGAAGTATATACACGAGTTGAAAGGAGCTCAAACGTTAAAAGTAAAGTAGGAGTTGAAAGTTGTAGCCCATAAGCATGGATAGAAAATTAATTTTGTTTAAAAGATAGAGCAACATGATTATTGAAAATACAATTGAAAGATATCTCCACGTGTAGTATTTGGATTTCTTTTAACAAACTTAGCCTTCTCTTTGGTATTTCATTTGGTATAAACATGTCAATGTCTAAGTCTATTGTGGAGTGAGATTTAGCTAAGGACATATTTTCTCATAACAGACCAAGTATACTCCACAAGTCTTCTTCAGAATTTCTCTCAAAATGATCATACTCATCGACCTCACCTTGTTCCCCTTGAGTTGTCATTGGATTTGGCATTACTTTCACTTTCTTGAATGATCATCTAATCTTCTTCAGCGCGATTGGTAATACTAGAATTTTCTCTAGGATCTGGAGCTTCTCAATATCTTGAGGCACTTTAGAAAAATCGGTTCCATCTTAATTATTAGGAGTAAGTTAGTTGGTTTGCCCAAATTAGATGTTTCACCTAATTTCATTCATTTCTATTATAACTTTCTTAGTCATGATATGGTAACCATTTGGACTTTCTGTACTTTGTTTCTCATATTTGTGGCTATCTTGTCCTCCTTAATGTCTTTCGTCCATTTATATCGCCCTTCGGTACTCAGTTTCTAAGTGTGTTCTTTCTTTGAGTCTTCTTCTTATTATTTCAATTGTATTGGAATCTTCCTTGATTTCTTCATCTGTCCATAGCTTGTTGGTAACTTCTTTTAGTGGTGGTGGTAGTTGTAGGGGGGTGGTATTAAACTATGTGTTCTTTATTAATGTCTACGTACTCTTTTGCTTCATCAATTTTTACATCCATGGGGCCATTTGTACTCATCTATTTGTTGGTGGAGCTAATGACAATCTTTTTGGTTTATTTATCCTTCCTTTCACATTATATGCTGCGTATGGTCTCTACAATCCTATTGAGGGCATCCCACTGAAAGTTGTGCCATTTAAGACAGGGGGTCTGACGGATGGCCCTTAGTTAGGTATCTGTAAACAGTGGTGTTTTCTTGCGCTCGCATTAGGTATAAACGACATAAAAGTGTTGGAAGAAAAGGGGAGAGTTAAAGAGAAGGCAGAGGCTCTCACGTTAGAAAGATTACAATATGTAGACAAAACATTGTGCTTTGTGGATTTACAAAAGTTTCTCGCCAGTACTTACACCTTTTATGCACTTAGAATCGTTTGGTGTGAGGTACTAATATAAATAGTCTCGGAATAAAGAATTTGGTGCTTCGTTTGATTTCCTAATTCGGGATAATTTATCTCGGTACTAATAAATAGTACTGGAATAAGTTATCCCACCCTAAGTTATACTTGGGATAAAATTATAAAAAGACACAATTACCTACCAAATCGTTGATTATCACTTTATATATATAGATAAATATATATATTACCTTACTACTATGTATAAGAGAGAATATGAGATTTTGGTAGTCCTCATATCAATTTTTTTGTCAATTTTATCCATAGTTGAAATTTTAATTACTCTACAAATTTTTATCTATTTTGGTAAATTTGAACAATGATATGAACTTATTAAATGTTATAAAAGTGATGAGTCATGGAAAAACAATAGTGACACCATAAAAATTATTTATACAATCAAATTTAAAATTGATCCAAGGGTTTATTGTCTTTGTATTTTGTAGATATGTTTATTACTCTTATTTCAATTTTTCATTTTTTTTCTAACAAATTTATCATGGACAACTAATTAAAGTATGTTGACATCCCTTTCTAACTTAATACATGCTTAATTATTAAATAGTTTTTTTTTTATATTTAGCTAAAAATATTTAATAATTTTAATTTTATAATGCATTGACTATTACAGGTTAACAAAACCTTAGGAAATGATATATTCAGTTGCATTTTTAGCAGGACATGCACTTTAAGTCAAAACAAAACCTTGAGAGGTACTTTATACAAACTAATAGAATAAAACAATGATTATTTCAATGGTGTGAATTAAGTACCCTATCAATGTTGGTTTATGAACAAGATTTCTAACGTTATTGGATGTTATCAGAATTTAGGTCGGAATTCCTAACTACTCTGCCCAAACCACACAATCCGAAATTAAAAGGAGTTTTCATTGACTCATTTTTTCATCATTCTGCAATACAATGGAGGTGGACTATTCAAAGCGGCCTTGTGGTTAATAACGTGGTAAATATTATTCATTTATTTAATAAGTTTGGAAATGCAATTGGACTTATTCATTTATGTAAATTTCTTATTTTATTATCTAAAATTAGAGAAATATTTTATGCAGTCTGCACCAGAGGCATTTGCTGATTGGTACTTTGACCGGAAGTACTGGTATGTGATAGATGAGAAAGACTTACCAACGATTCCAAAGTAAAACTGAAGGGAATACCCATCAGATGGGTAATATTTATAGTTAAATACAAGAAAAATAATATGCAATGTTTAGAATCCATTTATGTCAAATTTTGTTGACAACTTTCTTATAACTATGTAGATTGTTACAATTGTATTTGACAAAGAGGATCACTTTGAATGAAATACTCTTAAAACTTTCTTGCTCCAACAATGAGGCATAGGATTTTATTTTGAGTGTACTTTAAATTGATTGCATTATATACCAGAGCAAGTGAAAAAAGAAAATATAGAAAAAAAAAAAAATACGAGCAGAGATGGTGGAAAAGAGAGCAGGGAGGAACACTAAGACAAATCATTCTTTTGGTAAAAGTATAACAAAACATTTATCTTTGTTTATTGACACGACAAATCCAGACTCTATAATATATCTATTTAGTCAATTCATACCTTAACTTTAAAAATAGAGATAGTAGTTGCAGTAGTAAGAAAGTGTATATGCTTGGAGCATGCCATGGGTACACAGTTCCTTTATTTAATTCAAAGATCAGTCTTGTGCCTAATATCAATGACTCACACAGGACGATCCCTGGCCTATCACTTAAATTACTTTCTGCCAAATTAAGACTTCTCGCCTAAGTATAAGTGGTACATGAGCTATGGTATCACATTTGCAGCCTCTCATAGGATATGTCTCCACCCCCATAACCTCTATAGACCTATATCAACTCCATTTAATCAAGTCTAACAGGATAAGTCACATGCTAATAAAGAACTTGCGCAATAGCATATGCAAATATCAGTGAACAGACTATCGGCTCGTGGTGGAATTAGTCAATGGATTAACTGTAGAAGTACAAGGCAATCTTATATTACAAGAACACAAACTACTATAGATATTGGACACAAGACAAGCTTCAAAGATATTCAACTACATTCAACATTACACTACTAGTGCAAGACCCTTTGACATGTACATTTAACATTACACTATTAGTGCAAGACACTTTGACATGTACTTTACTTTGTTTTGTCTAGACACTTGTATACTATGATAAGAGTATATAGTAGACACCACCTTTAGTTAAATTCCCCCATAGTTATAACTTGAAACCCCCATAATTAGGTTATACTTATATTCTCAACTTAGGCTTACTCTTCTCAGAGGCTGATTTATACTACATGATGTTGGATGATGATAATATCAATACATTTTCTTTCATCTTTATTTTATTTTATTATGTTTTCTATTTTATATTGTCCATCTTTACATTCAACATGCCCATATAGTTATTTTGAAACCCTGAGGGTTGCGCTATACAATGAGGGAGAGGGACTAGGTCCCTCAAAGTTAATCACAGACAATTAAATAATAAAGTGCAAGAAAATTAAGGGAAGTACAGGAAATAAACAATACAGAAGATTTAACGTGGAAACTCCCCTTGCTCAAATAAGAGAAAAACCACTGCTTGCCCTCACAAGCACCAAAGAAATCCACTATAATCAACCTATTGATTACAAACTCGATTTCAGCCTAACTCTAGGCGCCTTTCGCTTAAAATAACTCCACTACAATCTCATCTTGGCAACTCTGTCGAGGACCCTCTCCAGTAATTAACTCTAATCGGCATCAAGCTTAGGAAACTCTACCTAAGCACTCTCAAGCATAAACAAAACAAGACATTACTCTTATATCATGAGTAATTTTGCAATAAATCAACACTCAAGAACACTCACTCACTCTTTAAGCATACTACAAAGATAATAACATGAGTAATGCTTGAGAAATCTTGAAATAGAGTTTTTGTTGCCTGTCTTCACTCTTTAGATTTGTGCAAGAACCATTTGATGAAGAAGAATATTTTTCCTTTTATAGATGAGTGATGATTAGGGCTGAAATGTCACTGGTCCAGGTGTCCTATTCAATATGAGCAGCACCTACAAGTTTGTTAGACAAGAGGACAAAATTGTGCAGACATGCGTGCCAGTTGTATTGTACCATGCACATCCAGGGACCTGGTCCCTTGAAGTTAGTTGCTCATCATCAAAACTACATATAGCAATTTTTTACCTTTTTGATGATGAAAAACTAATCATCCAGCTTTGAGCATCAATACACATCCATCATATTTAATCAATGTAATTACCACTCTGAAGATGAATGTTCCTCCTATCATCATGCTTCCCCCATCTTGCAACACAGGGACCTGGTTCCTTGTTGTCAC
Organism: Capsicum pubescens; assembly: GCA_030864215.1. Taxonomy (NCBI): domain Eukaryota; kingdom Viridiplantae; phylum Streptophyta; class Magnoliopsida; order Solanales; family Solanaceae; genus Capsicum; species Capsicum pubescens. The sequence goes on from CM061539.1 coordinate 3,485,663, forward strand.
TTGTAGAAAAAACTCTTGTTTGCTTCCCCCTGTCACTATGACTTATCATTCACTTAGCACATCACGTTCTTCCCTCTACCAAAATATTTTTCCTCTGTTAGCTACATTCAACACACCATATATTTTCCCATATCAGTATGTCATTCACATTCACCTGGTACCTGGTTTCATACTATATGTACTCAATATTCCCCCTTTTGGCATCATTGAAAAGTGAAAACCGTAAACTAAGAGTAAATTAAGCACAAATTACCTAACTCATGGCCACTGGGCAACACTAATATGAAGAACAACTTTGTAAGTTAAAGGTAACAAAAGTAACACACAAAGAAAATATTCATTCATAAATAGAGGATAAGTACCATTGCAGTGCATAAATTAAATGTTCTTAGGGAAAAAGCCAAAGGAATCAGGAAAGATTAACAAGTGAAGGACCAGGAAGAAGAGTTTAAAGGAGCAGGGTCTGGTTGTTGTTGAGATGTCTTATCTGTACATTTAACCTAAGGACCTCATCAGTTAAGATTAACACCCTCTTCCTCAGTTCAACATTCTCAGTTCTAAGCATTTCAATATCACATGGGCTTCCTTTGGAAAGATGTTGAATTATCTCTTGAAGTTTGCTTATTTTTTCATCCTTGGCAGCTTAATTGATCTTTAGTTCCTCTATTTCCTTATTGTGATCACTTTGATAAATGCTACTTGATTTGACACACTCAATTTTGACTAGTATTTTCATGACAAACATTTGTGCCACAGATCTTTGGATTCCAGAATCACAAACAATACCATAATGATCAAGGACTTTGTTAATCCAGTATCCATAAGGCATGTCATGCTTTCCACTTTTCCTAAGAACCACTTTGTGAATTTTCTTTATGATCAATGTAGGTAGATTAATAAACTCAAAGAGACTAAGGCATTTCATCACAAAGCAGTGGCTGGGGCAATGTTTCTCTTTTGTGACCTGGGAAGAATTACCTTATTCACAAAGTCAAAAATCAATTGAAACTCACTCTTGAATGAGTTCTTATTCACTGCATCAACATATCTCCATTTGACCTTGGATACATTTAATAAGAATTCTATTGAAGGCAGCTGCTTGGAGGTAGTTCTCACCTTATATATAGGAACTTCTAGATTTCTTCCCAATGTTTCTTTATTCAACTTTATTTTTTTCCTTGGACCTATGCAGTCAGATTCATCCTATCTTCTGAAAATTCCAAAGTGAAATAGTATTCCCTGACTATATCATCAAAAATAGTGGGAATAGGTCCTTCTATGAGATGCATCCAGCCTTGATGTTTTACCAGCTCAACTAATTTCACCATATCAGGTTTTGTTAGCACATTTGAATAAAAAATTCTTCCAGTTAATGCCTTTTGATTCTTCAAGAACCTATTTCTAACTTCCTTGGGTATAACCTTACTTTTCTCCCTATTCCTTCTTCTAGTAAAAGTGATCACAGGTTCTATTTTAGCCACTTTTCTCTTCTTGGAAATAGGTACCTCAAGAGTCATCTGTTTCTCATTAAAACTTCCAAACTATTTTCCAAAAATTCTTGGTGTTTTACTAACATTATTTTTCTTATGGTCAACTATGCTCTTTCCTGGGTTTTTTGATAGCAAGATGTGGTTTTTAGCAACCTAGGTTTCATCCACTACAACACTATCAGAATAGTTTTGAAGATTTATGGATAATTCTTCATTAACAAGATGAGTGATGAAGGAGTTAAGCTTTGGAAGAGGAGGATAAGAAGGATGTTTATCGGAAGTTTTGGGAAGAGACTTTTAACCATGCTAAACTTAGAATTCTTTGAAGGACATAAAATGGGAGAGTTGCAGCCACCAGGAAGATCTTTTTCTTAGAAGGGCTATTGAGATTTGGATTTTTCTTTTTGATAGGATAACGAGTGGGTGCATCTAGATTTAAGGGAACAATAAGCACAACAAAGGGTTTTCTAGGGAAAAAAATATGATCAACATCAGATTTTAGGTGACTTACCTTCCCTTTTAGAATAGGACAACTTTTTTCTGATACAAGGACAGGGAGAATGCAACTTTTTCTTAAAGAACGGAAAAAATTTACTCATAAATGATACTAACCTGAGAGATAGGACCAGACCCCTCTCTAGTTCGAGTGAATCTTCAACTTTGTGCTTGTCACATCTATCTACCTCCAAAGTTTCTCCCTTGGGTGTATACCCGTAAGGGTATGATACCGAGTTAGACCACTATGACCCTATTCTACTAAGGATACCTACCTCTTAAACATAGCCAATTTTTTTAGGAGAGACATTGATTCATATGTTAGGTCAAGTCAATTAAATCACTGCTTGCTTCAACTTTTTATCCTGAGCACACTCCCCTTTTTTGGACTATTACGTGATCAACCATTAGTTCTGAGAGCTAGGTGCAAATCTTTGCTTCATTTACACTACCTCAAGCTCCCTCTTTTGAGATGAATTCCTTTGGAACCAGGTCCCTAAGAGTTTTATCATGACCCCTTTTGACTATTCTTAGTCTTGAGATGGGATCAACGACTGATATTTTTCATCATTACTATTCTTATCTACATCCTCTAACCTTTACTCATCATCTTCAGCATCATCAACCTTCTTTCTTTAAATCACACAGTTTCTTTTTCGTTATGGAGATTTTCAACTATCTTTTGTCATGGATAAGGTGCATTGAAATCGATTATTTTACCTGAGACACTTCCATCTTCAAGTGTCTTGATAGAGAGAATACATTCAGATATTTAAACTTTGAGCTTTTTAATCACTCATTTTTAATTATTATTCCTAATTGCAATTCTCTTTCTCATACATAAGACCATGATCAATTGTTAGATTTAGGAATCCATTTGTGTTTGAATTTCCAGTAGGAGGACAATAGTGTGATCCGATCCCTTTTGGCCCATCTAGGTAGAGAGTTTCATTTTACAATATTCTAAGGCTTGAGACCCCTAGAATGTGCATTTCCTAGATGATTAAATTCGAAACCATTTATTCTAGCTCTAATCCATCTTTGATAATTTTCCTTTGTGTACCCATGTCTTCCTCAATGAGTACATAGAGGCTTGTAGACGTTGTTCTGAACATCATAAGAAACCTTCCCTTGGTACCCACGAAGTTGGGTTCCTTCTTGATAAACAAGACCTTTCCCATTATTAGCACCTTAACTAGTTAAGTTAAAAAGTATCTGAGAGGATGTAGTCCACTGTAGGGATTTTTTAAGTTCTTCCTTCAGATGGACTAGGTCCCTCTCTAACTCCCCATTCTTCTAGAGAGCAGACATAATATTCTTTGGGGAATCCTTCAAATTTTCTTCAACCTGAAACTTTGATATTTTTTTCTTTCGTTTACTATCTGAAGAATCTAGTTTCTCCAGTTGACTCACAAAGCTTAGATTTTCAAATTTGATCTTAGCAACCTATTTCTCAGTTTCAGATATCTAGAGAGTCAAAGATATCAACTCAAGCTCTTGACTTTCTACCCTTTCTTCCAGAGCATTTTTTTCATTAGTTATTTCACACATGGAATCAATCAATACATTGGCAAGTATTTTTATTTTTCTAGCAGAGTAATTCTCCCAGTTTTCTTTAATGTCAGAAAGTTCTATTTCATTTTCTTCTTCATCTTCATATTTACCATAAAAGCAAACAAGGAATAAAAGGTCACATTCTCATCCTTCACTGTAAGTATGGAAACATCTGTAGACTTCTCAGCCTCATCAAATTTACTGGAGGAGTCACCCTAACCAGCTAAGGCTTGTTTAACTGCAAAATCAAATGCAACCTGTCTTCTTGATTTTACATGGACCGGGTCCCTATTTTTTCCATTGTCACCTCTAGTACTGAGGTAATCCTAGTAATATATCTTGTGCATTGGATAGTCCTTGATAAATATTTTTGGCTTCCACATTTGTGACACGCCTCAACATTACTTCATTTGCTACTACTTCTTCTTCTTCTTCTTCTTTGGAACTGACTACCCCTCTTCATTACTCTAATAATTCTATTTGCTAAATAGGCAACACCAGTCTCTTCTTCGCTTGAATCATGTTTTGAATCCTCTAATACCAGCAATTTTTCCTTTTTAAAGTCTTTTCTCTCCAGCTCTTATTGTTTCTTGAGCTCATGAGTCTTTAGATTTCCAATCAATTCATCCATGGTGAGAGTCTTCAGGTTTTTTGCCTCTGTTATAACATCCACTTTGCTTTCCTAGGGCTTAGGAAGGACACCAAGAATTTTTCTCACTTTCTTATATACTAGAATAACTTCTCTTAAGCAGTGAAACCATTAATTCTTGAAGTGAATCTTGTATATATTTTTTAGATTGTTTCTCCTTCTTTCATGGTGAAGGTTTTATACCGAGTTAGTCAATATGTCTACTTTTGAATCCTTTGCATCAGTAGTACCTTCATGAGTAGTCTTCAAGCAATCCCATGTTTCTTTTGCATTTTCATAGGCAGAAATTTCTACCTATTATACTCATCAGGCCCTAAACAACAAACCAACAATTTCTTGGCCTTATAGTTCTTTTTAATCTTCTCTCTATCTCTATCATTGAACTCCCTCCTGCTTTTGATAACCATTCTTGTAACATCTTCTTCTTTAACTTCTCTTATAGTAACATGAGAATCATCAAGGATTATGTCCATCAGTTAGGACCATCAAGGATTATGTCCATCAGTTCACTATCTTCAGCCATAATGAAGTCAAATATCTTGGTTTTCCACCACCCATAATACTGCCTATTGAATCTTGGTGGTCTAGTAATAGATTACCCTTCTTCTAGATTAGGTGGAGTAGCCATGCTAATAGAGATATTCTAGGTGTAAAACTTTTAGAGTGAACTGGCTCGGATACAAATAGTTGAAACCTTGGGGGTTGCACCACACAATGAGGGACTAGGTCCCTCAAAGTCGGTCACAGGAAAAAAACTAAAAAATAACCAGGAATCAAAAAACAGTGCAGGAAGAGTAAAAATACAAAATTTTAACATGAAAACCTCCTTGCTCAAGAAAGGAAAAAATCACGGCTTGCCCTCACAAGCACCTCAAAATTCACTATAATCAAACTTTTGATTACAGCTTACAATGAAACTAACTCTAGGTTCCTTTAGCTTGCAATAATTCTATTACAAGCTCATCTTCACAACTCTGCCAAGGACCCTTTACACTGATTAACTCTAATCAGTAATAAGCTTAGGCAACTCTACCTAATCACTCTCCACTAAAAGATAAAAGTTTATTATTATTATAACACGAGTAATTCATTTACAAATTAGAACTCACTTAAGAACAATTTCTATTTAAGCACACATAACCAGTTAAGAACTTGAGCAGTGTTGAAATAGAATTTTTGCTACCTCTCTTCACTCTTTTTAAAATATAAAAAAACATGTGATGAAAAAGTATCTTTTTTATTTTATAGATGAGTGATGATTAGGGTTGAAATATCATTGGTCCAGGTGTCCTATTCAGTACGAGCAACACCTGCAAGTTTGTTACACAAGAGTACAAAATTGTACAGACATCAGTGCCAGTTGTACTGTATCATTCATATCTAGGGACCTGATCCCTTGAATTTATCTGCTCATCATCAAAACTACATATAGAATTTCTCCTTACATAATAAACAATTAAGTTGATTTTATCCTATAAAGATTGAAACCCATCATGAGGCCTTACCATTTTCTTTAATATTATATTGCTAATAAACAATATTGAATTGCATTGATGTCTTGATCTACATTCAAGGTCATGTGAAGTTTTGATAATTGAAAATTTGTGTATAATTATTAACCCATATGTTGAAGAATGAAGTGTCGAGAATCAGATCTTCAAAGATCTATGAGAAAAAAGTGAATATAGAAAACACTGTCAGGGAACTCATCTGAGAAGCTGTTACTCTTAGCAGCTAAGGAGTTTGTAAAAGATAGAAATTTGAGGTTGTTCACATGCACACTGGAATTCTTTGAAATAATTGCGATATGGAGAGTTAAATTCAACAAGGAACAGGGGTATATAATGAAAGATACTATACATTTGTATGCAATTAGTTTATTAAGGAGAAAGAATTCTATGCATGTTAGTCAACTAAGTCAAATTAATATTGAACTCTTAGTAAGTCTCCAACCAAATCTAACTTCGATCGGAGAGTTCAATGGTGACAACATACTCTTATATAAATGATGAGACGTGAATTTATGGATCATTTGGCATCAAAATGCATAGACTTTGGTGTCCTCATGTAATAATTTGTATAGTTATTTTTGCATTGTTATATGTTTTGATCAATTTATCCCTCCCTATAATTGTATTATGGTATTTATAGTCTGTCGGAGTAGGCGATATGGTTCTTGGGGTGATTGGTTGAAGTTTATATAAGTTTTTCTATTTAGAAGGTTTTGAAGTTTATATGATTGACTTTGGCCAATGTTTGGAGTTTTAGAAGTCGTATGAGAATTTTGTCAACTCCGAAATTCTATTTTGGGTTAGTAGCGTTGTTGATTCAGGCCTGAGGCGTCTGGGTGTATTTTGATTCATTAATTGAAAAATTGGTAATTTTACCCAATAGCTAACTTCAATCAACATTCATTGATAATAACCCCCTGATAAATTTGACGCTTATATTGAGTTCGAATATAAATTTTAGTTTAGTAGTATTTGTCACAAGATTTTGAACGGATTCCAAAGGTCCATTCAGTATATTTTTGGCTTGTCCTTATGCTGGTGCAACTGGTTTTTCTTCTTCACATTCGCAAGGCATTGACCATAATCATAAAGGAGAAGATCTCCAGCCTCCATGTCCATAATCGACCAATCGCATTCGCCAAGTGATAGGTAAGGCCAGATTGGGTTAGTCGCACTTTGCAATCATAATTATTGCTCTTCATTCGTGATGGGTCATGGAAACGGACCCATTTCATTCACAAATAGGAAAATCACCTGGACATATTAAAATCCCATTTTCGAACATAAACCCTATTACTCAATTTTTGAAGCTTTGTACCTCAATTTAGGAAATTCAAAAGGTGGTTACCGATATTTCTTCATGGGGTAAGTTTCTAAATCATTATTTTAATATTTTTAGATGATTATTTTATCTTTTAAGTTGGTTTTTTAAACTTGTGATTTTTGGATTTTTGGGATAAAATTAAAGAATAGTTTTTTTAACTCTATTTTTGATAAAATTTTAGATTTGAACTCCTTAAATTATGGGTAAAATAATTTTTAATAAAATTGTAGTTTTCCCTTGGAAGTTTGGGTTGACTTTTGAGTTGACCTTTTGGACCAAAAATAGAAGTATAGTAATATGGGTATTATTTCACTCAAATTTACGTATAAAACTCGTTCTTGATAGATTGGGAGAATTCTGAGGCCATCCGAAAGGGAAAGGCTACTTTTTAATTTGTTAAATACTTGTTTTTTGGCTTCAAGATAGGTTATGACTTAAATTCTTTTAGATTTTACTTGGGTGGAGACTTAATGTAAAAAATGCTATGAGTTGGGTGAGTAATGAACTTTAGTATAAAATGAAATGGATTGTTGTTATGATGCCTAAATTGGTGCTTGTATTGATTTGGAATATGGGACATAGATTCTTGGCTTAGTATTGAGGCTTGTAGCCTGTGGTTATGGACTGACTTTGATATTGAATTTTTTGCATTTATTACGTTTGGTTCCATTTTTACTTGTGTGTTCATGTATACTTATTCATCTTATGAATTATGAAAAGGATTAACAAAAATACCGATTTAGCTTCACTTCAAGTTCGAGCATGGTTTATTGAAAACCTAGTTCAAGTCCGATTATGTGATGTTGATTTAATTTTTACTCGAGTCCTAATCTTGTTATACTTATATATCTACGGAAGTCTCTATTTGAGTCCAGACATGATATATTGATATTGCAAATACCTATGGGTCCTACCTATAGCAAAAAATATTGACAAGATGTATATCGATAAATATTGTCCCTTTTATATCATCCTTTATCATATAATTGCATTGCATTATCACCAGGATTGTTATTGTAATTAAGATAAATAGTTCTATTTATTGATATTGAACTGTTGGGATTTTTTTTCATTCAAGATTACTTTAGTATTTTTTATTTGATATAGTTCTGCTTATGCTCAATCAGTTTGTTATGCCTATTAAGTACAAGTGAATCGTACTCACTCCTATGCAGATCCCTTTAAGATGTGTACAAGCCTTTAAGAAGATAAAAACAACTAATTACAAACCAGGAAAGGGCGCCCACATACCCATTATCTATTTAAAGTCAAAGAAGAATCTAGGCTCAGCAACTCCAAAAAGAATGGAGTATACTAACCATCATTTAAATTCAACCACACATAATGTACTGGATATGTAAGGCTATATAATAACCAAATAGTATAAATCAATATAGAAACTACACTAATGTGATCCTTTCCCCTTTTTATGATCAATAACACAAGAAGAAGAAATTTAACTATGAAGAAATAACCTATGTGAGCCCCCATAAGCTTATTAGGTACCAGTCGTGATCACATTATAATGAATGCAATTAGGACAAAACAAACAACCTAAGACACCCATATTTGTCTCTACTTAAGATCTCTCAATCATATCAACTATAACACGGATAAACTACCTTGATAAATGTTAGTCCAACAGTAGCTTACAAACAACTACTTTGGGCCCCACAAGAACCATAACCTCGGCCACACATAACTAAACATGCAATTAACTAGAAAATATATTTGAGAAGAACACAATATAATACAAAGTAATACATATGTCTCGCCCTACCAGAAATAGTCAGTCCTTGTAAGATAACAAAGGATACAAGATCAACCATGCTAGAAATAGTTACGGTCATACAGGCTAGTGATACATAAGTCCAACCCTATGGAAATAGTGACAACCTTACTGGTGATTCCAAATCCATTAGATCTATAAAAACCCCAATGTTCCTAATGATCCTTGTAGTTAAACATGAGCATAAATCCATTAATTTAAATTATTTGACCCTTAGAAAGGAGATAAATTATTAAGTTTGTGTTTAGGTGCTTTGAAGAGCATTTATGATCAAAGAAGAGTGTCGTGCATTGCATGAGGTTGTAACACTCCCAAAATCACTGAGATCATATCTCATACATAGCATAAAAAACTACTGCAAAACCAGCAAATTTTACCTAAGAATGACTTATTGTACGAGCCGCGTAGTAAGACAATTGTTGGGTTGTAGAGCCTAATTAATATATGATGTACTGTACCTTTAATTCTCCATTTTTCTATGTAACTGTACATACTCTGAATTATTAATATAAATAGCCCGTCCGCCATCGAGTTTACCCACGGGTGCTACCATGAAATCATTTCTCTCTCATTTTTCTTTCATCCTCTCCATAAATCTAGTGTGTGTTGAAGCAAATCAATCCTAACAACTGGTATTAGATCCTAGGAGATTCATCATGATCACTAAAGATAGAAGGATCGAAGCTTAGAATCGGGAAGTTTGATGGATCCAATTTTGGTTTCTGGAAGATGCAGATTGAAGAATATTTGTACCAGAAAGATCTTCACGAATCCTTGACCAAGGTGAAGCCGGAGTCTATGATGGAGGAGCAGTGGAAGCTCAAGGATTGGTAGGCTATATGGCTGATCCGGTTAACTTTGTCGAGAAATGTGGCATTCAACATTGTCAAAGAGAAGACCACGTTAGATCTGTTGAAGGCGCTATCAAATATGTACAAAATACCATCTGCGATGAACAAGGTATATTTGATGCGTAGATTGTTCAATTCACAGATGTCTGAGAATAGATCTATTGCTGATCATATAAATGAGTTAAATATGATTGTTAATCAACTGTTTTCTGTGGAAATTAATTTTGAAGAGAAATCAAAGCATTGATTTTGATGTCATCTCTGCTCGAGTCTTGGGATACTATTGTTGTTGTGATTAGTAGTTCCCGTAGATTTGAGAAGCTAAAGTTTGATGAAATCCAATATATTATTCTTAGAGAAAGCATTCACAAATGAGAAACTAGGAAGTCATCGGGTAGTCCTCTCAGCGTTGACCGAAGAGGGAGAAACCAATCAAAGGGTGGACACGCATGGTACATCTAAATCAAAGAATTGTGAAAAATATCCAAAACCCAATGTGACATGTTGGAATTGTGGCGAGAAAGGACACTTTTAGACATATTGTAAGAAACCCAAGAAGAAGAAGAATAAATAATCTGGAGATGATAATGATTCTGTTAATTCAGCAGAAAACATTGGGGATTCTCTAATCCTTAGTGTGGACAACCCGGTTGAATCTTTGATATTGGATTCTGGTGTGTCTTTTCATTCATCTCCAAGAAAGGAATTATTCCAAAATTTTAAGTCTGTAAATTTTGAAAAGGTGTATCTTGCTGACAACAAGCCACTGGTAATTAAAGGAAAAGGGGATGTTTGCATAAAAACTCTAGTAAAAAATTAGTGGACATTGGAGGATGTTAGATATATTCCTGTTCTCAAGAAGAATCTAATTTCTGTTGGTCAATTGGATAGCACAGGTTACACAGCAAAGTTTAGAAAAGGTTCATGGAAGATTGTGAAGGGTGCTATGGTTGTAGAACGTGGCACAAAAACTAGAAATTTGCACACCATTGCAGGGTGTATAAATATGGTTGCTGTTGCTGAGGGTGCTTTCGATTCATGTCTGTGGCACAACAGACTTGGACACATGAGTACCATAGGAATGAAGATGTTGTCTGCAAAAGAGCTTTAGAGGAGATAAAATCTATTGATAAGGTCTTTTGTGAGAGCTGTGTTATGGAAAATAGAAATGAGTAAGATTTATAAAGACTGTGAGAGAGACAAAGAAAGTACGATTAGAAATGGTCCATACAGATGTTTGGGGACCATCTCCTATTTCATCAATTGGTGAATCCAGTTTCTATGTCACCTTCATTAATGATTTCAGTAGGAAGGTATGGGTTTAATTCTTGAAACATAAGTCAGATGTGTTTGCTACTTCCAAGAGGCAAAAAGCTAAAGTTGGAAATCAGACTGGTTTGAAAATCAAATGCCTGAGGTCTAATAATGAAAAAAAATATGACAAGTCAAAATTCAAACAATTCTGTGTAGTTGAAGGAATCAGATTGATGAGGAAAGTTACCAGGAAGGCAAGGCAAAAATGGAGTTGCTGAAAGGATGAACAAAACATTGAATGAGCGTACAAAGAACAAGAGGATACACTGTGGACTGCCTAAGATTTTTTGGGTAGATTCTGTGAGCACAGCTACATACTTGATCAACAGGGGACCATCAGTTCCTCTGGGGTTCAAGATTTTGGAAGAAGTATGGACAGGAAAAGAACTCAAATATTCTCACTTAAGAAATTTTGGTTGCACTGCTTATGTTTATTGTAATCCAGCGAAGAGAGATAAGCATGATGTTAAAGCTATAAAGTGCTACTTTATAAGTTATGGCTCTTACATGTTTGGGTACAGGTTTTGGGATGACAAGAACAAGAAGATCCTAAGACATTGTGATGCGACTTTTAATGAAAATGTCCTGTACAAGGACAGAGAACAAAAGGTTCAAGAGACTATAAAATAAGTGGGAGTTGAGTTTGAGTTGCCGAAGAGTACACATAAAGATGGTACATCAGAAACTCAACAAACTCCAGAGACTGTCGTTGAAGAACAAGAGGTAGAGTAAGTGACACCTGATCAGGTTTGGAGGAGATCATCCAGGACCATTAGAGCACCAGATAGGTATTCACCATTATTACGTTATCTGCTGCTAACTGATAAAGGGGAACTAGAGTCTATTACTAAGGCCCTATAGGTGGAGGATTCAATCAAGTGAGAGCAAGCCATGGATGAAGAGATGAGCTCGCTTGAGAAGAATAACACATGGATGTTGACTGAGTTACTTTCAGGGAAGAGATCCTTGTTAAACAAGTGGGTGTTCAGAATCAAGGCAGAACCAAATGGCAAAAGAAGGTTCAAATCTCGGTTAGTAGTTAAAGGATATTCACAAAGGAAAGGTATTGATTATGCTAAAATATTTTCTCCTATTATGAATTTAACTACTATCTAAATCTTATTGAGTATTGTTGCATCGGAGAATTTGCATCTTGAGCAAATAGATGTAAAAACTGCATTTTTATATGGAGATTCGGATAAGGAAATCTATATGCAGGAACCAGAGGGATTTGTAGCTCCAGGCAAGGAACACATGGTGTACAAGCTCAACAGGATCTTGTATGGGCTAAAACAAGCATCTAGACAGTGGTACAAGAAGTTTGACTCCTTTATGAGCAAGAGTGGCTTCCGCAAAAGTGAAAAAGATCAGTGTTGCTACTTTAAGAAATACACTAATTCTTATGTATTTTTACTCTTGTATATGGATGATATATTAATTGCAGGATCCAGCATGGAGGAATATTTTTTTTCTTTTTGAGAATGTAATTCTTGGATGACAGAATCAGTCTCTAAGTGGGAGAATTGTTGGGTTATGGAGCCTGATTAATATGTGATATACTGTTATATATATTAACGCTTACGTACTGTAGCACTGTAACTTTTATTCTCCATTTCTCTGTGTAACTGTACATACTTTGAATCATTAATATAATAGTCCATCCGCCGTGGAGTTTACCCACGGGTGTTACCATGAAATCATTTCTCTCTCTCTCCTCACAAACTCTCTCTCTCTCTTATTTTTCTTTCATCATCTCCACAGATCTAGTGTGTGTTGAACAGAATCAATCCTAACAACAACAAGTTATGGGCTGGCTCATAGGGTAAGTAATCTATTTTATCCTACGTCCAAATGGTAATGACCCAGACCACATGACGTGCTCAGTCCCTACAACTCTTTGGTTACCCATTCTGAGTAGAAAACCACAAGTCCTATAAGATAAAATTTTCACCCCAGTGACCATGACTCAAAGGAATGAGTTGTTAGGATAGTGTATAAGCCATCAGGTGACTCGTACTAATGAGGAATCTGGGATTTGATATTTTCCTTCATAGGCCACGAGTCCCAACCACGACTTGCAGCTAGACCTCATAAGTTATTAGGTGGCAAATCATACCCAAAATAAAATTTTAGCCTAGGAATATAACTTAGGGGATGACTCCCAGGTTCAGGGTATGATTCATACCAAGATTCGAGATGACTATATCAATAAAATAAATTATGTTTTGATACGGTGTTTTCATCTTTTCCCACTCTATAACTCCCTATACTACATCTTTTAATACTACTATAAGTGGGATAAAAGGGGAGTAGTTGATTATTTTTTCCCCATTCCATCAGAAACACTTACAAAACAAAAGAGGAAAACAATTATCCTCTCCCAAATTTAGAAACCTAGGGTTCTTCTCAAGGCTTAAAGGATTTAAGATTTAGTAAGAACTCTATATCCAGGTACATGGAATTCAACATTAGGTATCCTTTCACCCATGTATCCTAAAATGCTTTACGAAATCTCATTTTTTTCATAAAGTGTAATCTAGGGTTCATACTCAATTTTATGATTTCCCTTGATATTTAGCCTTATACTCTTATCATGATTTACAGGCTATTACGACATATTTTATGCAATTTTATGTTTAGTATAATATTATCTTACATGAATTTAATACTAGAATGATTTCAAGTAAAATTTATAGTTTTAAGTTATGTTTCCAAAGCATGTTTTAGATTATTAGAATTTTTGAATGAACAAGCATGATCACTTTTGAGTATACAGACTTTCAGAATACTTTCAAATTAAATAGGTTTTTGTCCCACTTATCAGAACACCAAATTTTTATAAGCTATCAATATATATATATGTGTATATGTATATATATATAGTAGTACTTGGCATCGAGTTGGACTAAGGCATCAGTTTCATCCAAAGTCCTAGAACTACATACCATCATAGGATTATTTAACACCCCAGTTTGGTCATGCATCATAGGATTATTTAGTACCCCAGTTTGGCCATTAGTTTAGTGATCACGCTAGTTATACTGTTATACAATGTCAAGGAATATGGGTCCTCTCTATGGGCCATATATATCAAACTCCACGTTAGCTCACGTGGTTTTTATCAGTTAATAGAATCTGCCATGTATTCAAATTTAGTATATTGTACATGACCCTCAATTTAATTTTTCTTGCATTATCATATATATTTTCAGAGTATCTTTGCATATCACTATTTATGCATATCATTATTGGGTCATTGTACTATAGTTCAGTTAAGATTTACATTCATCTTTGATTTAGTACATTTTATTGGTATTTTCATCATGAATAGTTTTACTATATATATTGCATATCTCACATGAGTATATTCAAAGTGTTGATCACATACTTTCTTTTGTACTGTATCATCTTGTGATATAGAGTTCAGGAGATTAGTTTTAGCATCACGGTTAGTAAGTTCTAATGCCACCTTAGTAACTTTTAGTGCTGATTCCTCATCATTTGAGGATGAAAGTTTATGATTATTTTCTTTTAGTATTCCTTTTAGTTTTAATATTTAAAGTTAGTTGGGGACTTTTTGTAGTAACTCGTCAGTAGTAAAGGCTATTTACACATAGATTTAGGCTTTTAGTTTTAGCATTCTTTTTTATAGTTGATATTTATTTCATGACTTGCTTAGATTATTATTCTTAAAATTAGTTAGCTTCTAAATAGATATTCAGTTGATTCTGTTATTTAGCATCATGCCACGCCATGGGTTAGCCGGGATAACTTGTGACTCTAAGTACTGTGCTACTTCAAGGGTGTAGGTTGGGGTTGTGACAAACTTGATATCTAAGAATTAGGTTTGAGGTATACTAGCGTGTTTGAAAGCCATAGTAAGTGGAGTCTCTTTCACAAGTGTGAAGCACGCCACTCTTATTAAAGGGTTGTGAATTATTTTAGAAAAAAACACTTTTTTTCATGTTCATACCGTGCGATAAAGTATAAATGGTTTTTACCTTCTAATTCGTTCTCTATGTGATTGCAGAATACACCTACCCAAAGATCAAAAGGAAGTAGGAACAATAACTAGCCAGTTTTACCAACACTAGCAGATCCGTCAAATGAACAAGTCATTCATATCAAATTAAGGGAGTCTTTGTAATGACCCTTCAGGTTATTTTCCATATTTTCATTTATTTCCCCCAATTTAGCTTCTCCATAGCTGCCCCAAGTCATTTATGATGTGCTGGTACCGATGGTTCGATTACTGGGTGGTTCATTTGGTTTTTAGAATCTTTTGAATTCATGCTTGAATTTCCTAGTTTGGACCTAAAACCCCTATTTAGCTTAGGGCTTGATTTTATCCCAAAATGTGCTTAATTTTCACCCATTTCTTGAGGGTTATAATTGTTTGTCCATAGGTGAACATTGGGTTGTCCTCAGAAACTCGTTGTTCATATGTGGGTCCTACTTGGGGTTTGGTGTCATTTTTGGACTCAAAGCACAATAGTGCAATATGGGTACCGTTAGACTTGTGTTGATGAGTAGATTATGGTTTTGTTAGTGTGATGGAATTTTTGGGATTGTGAAGAAAAGTTGAGCATATGGTGCATGATGTGAGATTTTGCGGTTTGGCTTTGAGGTAGGCTTCTGTCTACTCTTCTTAAAAGATGATATGTGATATATATTGCATGTGAATTTGGATGTTAGGATAGATTATGAGTAGAATACCTTAGCCTTGATTGTTGATGGTTGGGGATTATATGAGGGTTTTGGACCCGTAAGATGGTATGTGTATAACCCTTGAGAATCCTATTGACTTCTCCCTAGCTTAGATTACTTTGTATTATAGATTCAATATAATGCTAGGTTCAGGATGTGGTTTTAGCATTGGAAGCATGATTAGAATATTTTAATCTTATTGGGCTAGTGTAGTAGAATGAAATCGTAATTGGGTAGAGTTGACTTAAATAACCTTATTTCTAGACGAAGTTCCTATCTTAGGATTGGTTATGGATTACTTAGCTTCACATCTAGAAGTTGAACTAGATACCTTAGCCTAGTTTGAGACATAGTTTACCTAAATATTGAAATCAAGGATTAGAAGAGGAATTGTCCGGCCCACTTAGGCCAAGTCTTGTGTTAGCCTTGTGGACCTAGTTGCGGATGTTACGCATGGTTGAGACTAGTAAACCTTAGTATAAATTTATTCCATGGCCGATTTAATGATGATGTATTCTCCCTAGATAATGATATTTGGGCCTATGGAGTTACTACTTCCTTCTTGATATGACGTCTGACCTATAGAGATATTATTACCACTTAGACTTGGAATTTGGCTCATAGAGATGATATTTCCTCTTAGACATAATGTTGGGTCCTTAGAGATGCTATTTCTCTAACATATGATGTTGGGCCTATAGAGATGTTATTTCTCTTAGATATGATATTGGGCCTATATATATGTTATTCACTCTTACATGTGGTGTCAAGCCTATTGAGATGTTATCCGCTTTTAGTTATGATTATTGGAGCTATAGAGACGACATTCCTCTTAGATATGGCAATTGGTTGAGAGAGGTAATACTCCTTATAAGTCATGTTGTATGACCTGTTGACATAAGATATCTTATATATGATTACATGTTTATTGATATTATGCCTCCTAGATGAGAGTTGCCTCTTATATGAGAGATGATTACATGCTTATTGATATTATGAATCCTAGATATGAGCTGCCACCTATGTGAGAGATGATTACATGCTTGTTCATATTAGATCTCCTATATATGATATGCCTCTTATATGAGAGATAATTACATGCTTATTGATATTATGCCTCCTATATGCGAGATGCCTCCTAGATGTGAGATGCCTCCTATGTGAGAGTTGATTATATACTTACTGATATTATGACTCCAATATGTGAGATATCTCTTATATGTGAGATGATTAGAGATATGCTACATCTTATAAATATGATTATCGATATGCATTCAGATATATATATAGGTTGAAGGCCACGATTATGATGTTGTGATTATATTGGGCATATTATTGGGTCGAGGGACACGTTATGCTATTGATTGGATATCTGAGAAGTGTTTATCATTATAAAGGAGTGCAATTATAGTTTATGAATATGCATATATATGTTTGTATACACATCTCTCTAGTATGGGACGGAGGAAGATGTGGTATGATGCTTATTATTCCACAGATTGAATACTGGTGGTGGCATGCATGGATTTGGTATTCTCATGATTATTATATCAATAATTGATATGATTATAGATGAAATACGATCTTATGTTTGTTCTTCCAAATTAAAGGTTAAGCTATGTGGTAGCTAGTTGTCTATTAGGTGACTATAGCACTTGATGACTTAGTTTATGATGTCCGTTAGTTATTAAGTGAGAAGTGTGTATCAATAAGGCTAGATAATAAGAGTTGTTAGTGATAAGAGATGACTTGTTAATAATGATGAATAGTTGGAAAATGAGGATTAGTTGATAAACGATAGCTAATTAATGAATGGCTTTAGTTAAATAAATATGGTTAGATGATAATTAGTAATGTGTTGTCTAGTAATAATTAATAGATATAGGATGATTAGTTGATAATATTGATTAGTGGATAAATAACGATTATGTCCTAGTGATGAATCTTGGATAGATGTTAGGTATTGATTACTAAATTAACAATGACTAGTTACTATCCCATGAATAAGGATAATGTTTAGGCTAATAATTAGAGGTCATGTGAAGACTAGCGACTAGTGATTTAATGATAATAAGCATTGGTTAGCTAATATCGAATAGTTTGGAAGTATCAACAAGTGAGATGTTTTATGATGATATGATTTTGATTATGACTATACTAATAGGCTCGTAGATTTACCCTTTTTTCCACGTCTTCAGCCCATGCACCTATATATGTCTATAAATATATGTGTATTGATGTTTATGATGATACTGATACCCAATGAGGCTGGAGGATATTGTAATGATGATATTGATACCCGACAAAGCCAGAGGATATTGTGATGATGATATTGATACCCGACAAGGCCAGAGGATATTGTGATAATGATATTGATACCGGATAATTTCGAAGGATATTGTGATGGTGATATTGATACCCAGCAAGGCCAAAGAATATTGTGATGATATATTGATACCCTTCAAATTCGGAGGATACTGTGATGATGTATTGATATTGGAAAAGCCGGAGGTTGATTATTGAAGATGGTTATGATGATGATAGTTATGATGGAGATGGTTATGATAATGATAGTTATGATGGAGATAGTTATGATGATGAGATTATGATATATATTGGGTACTTTTCCATCGTTCCTGCATACGCATCACCTATCACTAGAATGCACCTATGTCTATCACTCGATACTGCATCATCCTTAATCTACATAAATATGGGGTCCAAATCCTACTTCTCCTTCACCTCAGCACCAAGAGACAATTTAACCACCTCTTGAACAATCACTCCTCCACCCTCAAATTACAAAAGACGAACTCCCAAGTCGGCCAACCATTGAATATCATTCACCAATCCTCTTTACTCCTCATCAACATGAGATAATCTTTTTATGAACAACATGCTAAGAGAATCAACAACAATATTAGCTTTACCTAGATGATTATGAAAACTCATGTTGTAATCCTTAAGCAACTCTAGCCACCGTCTTTTCCAGAGATTCAATTCCTTTTGCGTAAACAAATATTGCAAGTGTTTATGGTTAGACTAAATATCTACATACACCCCATATAGATAATGGCGCCAAATTTTCAATGAAAAGACCACCACCGCCAACTTTAAATCATGAGTCAGATAATTCCTCTTATAAACCTTAGGTTGCCTAGAAGCATAAGCCACAACCTTACCATGTTGCATTAAAACAAACCCAGTCCCACCTGAGACACATCACAATACAGAACAAAACCATCAGTACCCTCGGGCGGGGTCAAAACTGGCGTAGAATTCACTTTATCCTTCAATTTCTTAAAAATAACTTTGTATGCATCGGACCACAGAAACTTAACCTTTTTTGAGTTAACTTAGTCAGAGGAGAAATAATAGAAGAGAAACTCTCCTCAAACTTGCTATAATATCGAGCCAAGCCCAAGAAGCTTCTATCATCTGTTAAAATCGTGGGTCTAGGCCATTTCTTGACTGTCTCAACCTTTTGTGGATCCACCTTGATCCCCTCACTAGAAAAAAACATGCCAATCATAGCACTAAGACAAAATTCACACTTAGAAAATTTTGCATCCAACTTCTGATACTTAAGAGTCTGCAACACAATTTGGAGGTGATTAGAATGATCCTCCTCACTCTTAGACTACACCAAGATGTCATAAATAAAAGCTATCACAAACAAATCCATAAACTACCTAAACACCTGATTCATAAGATCAATGAAACCAGTAGGAGCATTAGTAAACCCAAATGACATAACCAAAACCTTATAATGACAATATCAGCTCGAAAAGCATTCTTGGGAATATCAACTGGTGATATCTCTAACGAAGATCAATCTTAGAGAAACACCTAGCACCCTAAAACTTATTGAAATGATCACCAATCCTAGGAAAAGGGTACTTATTCTTCACTTCCACCTTATTTAGTTGATGATAGTCTATGCACATCCAAAGATACCCATCCTTCTTTCTCATAAAAAGCACAGGAGCACCCCATAGAGAAATACTAGGATAAATGAAACCCTTATCGGGAAGATCCTTTAACTTCTCCTTAAGCTCTTTTAATTCAGCCGGAGCCATCTAATAAGAAGGGATAGAAATAGGATGAGTATCCGGCAGAAGATCAATCTGAAATCTATTTACCTACTGGGAGAAATTCCAGGAAGAAAGATCATCAGGAAAAACTTTAGGAAATTCATCAATCACAGTGATGGATTGCGAAGAAGGACCTTCAGAGTTAGAATCCTAACCTAAACTAGATGATAAAGACACCCTTTAGAAATTAATTTCTGAGCTTAAAGATAGAAAATAAACCTTCCTTTAGGTACTAAGGAACTTCTTTCCCATTCGATTATAATTTCATTAGGAAAATGGAAACTGACCTTTCGAGTCCTACAATACAGAGAAGCATAGCATGAATGAAGCCAAGCTATCCTCAAAATTGCATCAAAATCCACCATATACAACTCTGTCAGGTCCACCAATGTCTCCCTATTAAGAATGGACACCACACAACCCTTATAGATTTTTTTAGACATAATAGAATCGCCCATCGGAGTAGAAATAGAAAAGGGCTCGAAAATGCTTTCAGGACCAAACCAAAATGCACAGTCACATAAGGGATCACAAAAGAAAAGGTAGAAACCAAATTAAAAAATAATAAATATCATGGGAAAAGAGCTATAACATACCAGCAACAACATCTGGGGATGCCTTACATTTTTTATGACTACCAAGAGCGTAGAGATGATTTTGTCTAGTGTCGGTACTAGAAGTAGCACTCTTTGGTGCAGGAGATGAAGAAGTGGCATCTGGAACTTTATTAGCTCCAGTGGCAACCCTGGCTAAGGGATAATCCTACGGCATATAACTAGGCTGGCCATAATTATAGCACTGATTCTTCTCTTTCTTACAATAAGCACGGTGAATTTCCTACAAGAACATCAAGGAGGATAAAGTGGGGTTGACTGAGTTCCACTAGCCTGAGATTAGGCACCCTATGCCTTAGGACCACTACAAGCCTAAAAAATAAAACCACTTGAAATCTTAGGATAAGGAGCATTGGCAGCCGAATACGAATTTCCCTAATTCTTCTTTTTGATCCATTGTCTACCATCGCCCCCACTATTTAGTTGACTTGCACCCTACTCTGAAATTAAACTTCTTATTCTTCCTCTCTTATCTCTACCTGCTTCTTTTTCTCATCCTCAACCTACCACATATAAACTTCCAGCCTAGAGATGTCGATATCATTATTCAACATTGTATCCTTGCACTCGAGCACTAAATCACAGGACAACCCAGAAGCAAACTTCTTCATTTGGGACCTTATATTAGACACCAATTCAGGAGCATATCAAGCTAACTACTAAAATTTCAGAGCGTACTCCTTGACACTCATCTTACTCTTCATATTAACAAACTCCTCAGCCTTAGCTTCCCTCAACTCTTAAGGAAAGAAGTGATCGGCACCTAAAAAGTTATCCCACACTACTTATTCAGCATCATCACCCTTTATCGCTTCCCACTCCATATACCACTGGTAAGAAACATCTTTCAATAGATAAGTAGCAAACTCAACACACTCTACATTAGTAGCATGCATAACCCTAAAAATTATCTCCATCTCATCAATAAACCTTTGAGGATCCTCCTCAATCGTAGAGCCTGTAAAGGTTGGGCGATTCAACCTCATATATTGGCCAACTCAAGTGACCTCAAATGAATGAGCAACAGAACTAACACGTTTATACTAACGAGACTGCGATGCCACTAACTAAACAAGCATATGAATAGACTAACAGAACTCTACATTAGAGATATCTCCTTGTGGCGACTGAGCATAAGTGCCACTAGCCCAAAAATCTAGAGGAGAATTGGTAGGGACCGGTAAAACTCTATGTGGGATAGTATAATGTCATAACCTGACCCCGAGCCTAGCCATAACAAGTATCTCAAGCCCACCGAGTATCGGAGACCACCATCATAGCCAGTCCAATTCGAGCATAATCCAACTAATAACAAAGTGAAAGATAATTTTAGAATAAAGATAAAACAGTTAATGTAACTCAAGAATAAGCTATAATATTCAACAACACCATCCAACTCACACATGTTCACAAAATCCTCTAAGCAAATTCGACTATCAAACTAGGTCGGGATATGCCCCAGACCATGACAATGATAATGACAATGATAATGTTAATGTGAACTCTTCAATTCCAAAATATGGAAAGAAGCCAAAGGAATGACCAAGTTCTGAAATAAAGAAGCTCACAACTTCATCATGAATCAACTGACGAATCGGGCCACCTAAAACTGCACATGACAACAGAAAAGCCCTTAGAACCATACTTCATAAAATGATACAACATTCAGGGACGGTTAGTGGGATGAGCAGTAACATGTAACTCGGGGTAAGGATAAAATAATGTCATTTCAAAATCAAATCTAAATTTAATGTAAATGTTCACATACATGCATATATATATATATATAAGATGTTGGGATAGGGAAAAAGGTTTAGCATGAGAATTATAATTATCAACCTGGACTGTATAGCTCTAACAATCCTAAAAACACCCACAATCTATATGGTTTGGCTCCCCCAATCTGAAGGACCCTCGTGTGTGTTAGTCATACGAATCAGAGAAATCCAAGAAAGGGCAAGAGAACCCTCGACTCCAGCCAATCCCAAGCATATATATAAAGCGTGAACTATGCACACAGTCATAAAAACCTACACCGGTAAACGTGGTTTCCAATATTGGTCTCCCCGGGACCTCCACCTTCACAATGAGCTACACAACCCCCTTTAAGCCCAAATTAAAATATTTACACATAACCCATCCATTTATCCAAGAACCATTTATTAAGGCATTCATTGTTGGTAACGTCATACCACTATACTTGCAAGCTTATAGAATTATGTTGTTCCAGTCATCCACCAACTTGGGAGAATCCACGACCCCCAAGCTCTAATTTATAAACCAAATCCTAGCCACAAAGGCCTTTTAAAACCATTTATATTTCATTAAACTTTTTACGACATGCAATAGTTTTAAAAATAGTTAAAACATGTATGTAGCTATGTTTAAAAACCAATTTCACAGGGTGGGTTGAGATTATCACCAATTTTAATACCAAAAATCCATAAAATTTTGGGGAATCCATGACCCCCATACCATTATTCATAAATTTGGATAAATCCACGACCCCCATTCTATTATCCATACCCATGCACCCAATGAGTTCCAAATCCATCCATAAAGTATAAACAAATACATGTAAACCATGGGAATTCCATTTGGAAAATAACCATCCAAAACCCTCAACCAAATTCCAAACCAAAAATTAAAACCATATGACTACCAACCCATTGCATGCAAATATAAAAATGAAATTTTAAGGGAAGAGATATATGCCTGAAAACACCAATAATTTAGAGAAAAAACCACACTTTGAGCCCTAGATGACTTGGTGAACCAAGTCAGGACCAAACACCCTAGTCTCACTGTCATGACCCAAACCGGGGCCCTGGCCGTAACGAGCATTCCTAACCATGAAGGCCTGGAACACCCTTCTTTATCTGGTAATCATGCACAACATTCATATAATAAAAGATAATGCGAAGATAGAAATCTAATACGGAAACATGGTCAACCTGAATGTGATCATAACACTGAAAACTGAAATCCAAAATATATCTGAATAATAATGTCTGACTCAGTCTGTGAAATCTCTACTATGGACTAAACAAACTGTCTGAAAACTGGGACAAGGCCCCCAGTAGACCAAACAGAACTAAAGATAATTATCTGAAATAACCAGGCCTTCTGGATCATAGAAGGCTCACCACTGCACAATCTGATCTGCGATCTGAAATATCTATTGTTTATCTGGACCCCTAGATTGTGCCTCAGAACCTGGAGGGAGGGGGGGTCAGCACAAAAGTACTGGAACGCGAAGCAATCCAAAATAGAGTACTTGAACATATATATATAATAGATGAGAGCAATTTTTCATCAAACGTCATGCATAAAATAGTTTCTGGAAACACATGGGCATTATTTGAGTGATCATAAAATCTTTCTTGTCAAAACAGTTTCTGATCTTTGTATTACTTCTGAGTTAGGTGGCACTCCCCTACATTTTTTTATATTCCACGGGCTATATGGAATCTGTCATTGACTCGGCGGGGAAGCCTTCATCCTGAGTGTGTCGTAAGGGTTAGAGTCTTTGATTCTAATACCCCACACGGCACTAGGCCAGCGTAATATAAGATATACCCGGATCGACAAATCACAATTTTGGGCAATGAGTATTTGGACTCATGCCTTCTTTGGGGAACCACCAAAAATCTCTTTCTGTCCAATTTTTAACCATTTCTAATCATGTTACATTCTAATCACAAAATCTGTAAATCTAATTTCAAACATGCATTCTATTATGTTCTGAATTTATCATGGCATTTTCTGAGTTGGTGTCGTCACACCAAGACTTGCAAGTTCTATTTCTGAGCCATAATGCAATAAGCATGATCTTTCATAAAAATGTAGTTTCAGACCACCCAAAACATGTAATTTGAATAAAATATTTCATGTTCCAAAACTCAAGTCAAAACCATGCAGAACTCTCATCAAACATATGGTGGTCACGTGTTTTTGGCAAAACCATGCACTCTTTCATTATATGTATATTCAACATTCACAACCCTCTCTTTCGTATTCAAAAATCATATTCAAAACATAGCAAAAGCCAGAGTATTTCATATCATGCTCTTCAAAACGCATTCAAAACAATTTATATCATACGAATATGGGAAAACTCATAACAAGAGAGGGATTCATTATAATTCATGCTCTCAATTGAATAACCATTCTTGTTAACATACGTGCATATATACATAATTTTAAATCAATTTGGGGGAAAAGGCCTAAAAACCAAAACAATACCATCAAAACTTCTAAAACATGATTATATTCATAAACTTCAAAACCCTATTCTTAAAACATAATTTCCATGAAAATGAGATTTTAGAAAAACCCCGCGTACCTCAAATTAGGAAGACAATAGGTGCTTATTGAAGCTTACGACCTGGGGATTCCAAATACGCGATCAACTTTGAAAACCTACGGTTGAATCTTGAACTACTTGGGTTTTTATTTTGAAACCCTAAAGAGGATTCTTGATGGTTTTGATGAAAATAGGATTAAGTTGCTCAAACATACCCTAAATCCTTTGTTTGGACGATTTTAAAGGTTAGAAAAAAGTCAAAATTACCCTTAATGACTCCTAAATTGAACTAAAAATTTGAACTTAAAAACCCGATTTCGGGTGCCACCGCGACGCGCCACAATCGCGGTGGTCCACTGGAATTTGACGAGTGGGAAATTGGGTGCCTCTGCGATGCGCCACCATTGCGGAGCCCCACTGGACTTTGACGATTGTCATTTTGACTCTCTCCACGACGCGTTAGACACCAAAATGACTATGTTTATGACTGGAACTATAAATTATTCATAACTGCTTCACCGAGGGTCCGTTTTGGACTAATCTTATATTGTTGGAAAGCTAATTCAGTCATCTACGTAATGAAAGGTTGAAATATAGGAAATTCCACATGAAAATTAATTTAGATCATTCTAGAAGCTAATGCTTAGACTTTCCATGGACGAAATTTGGCTAAGAAGACGTCGGGGTGTTACACTTACCAACCACAAACCATCCAATGGAAGACCTACACCTCTGTAACACCCCGCATTTTTTGGGAAAGACTTTGAAGCATCATTCCTACGTGTGTTAACTTTAATCACATAATTTATATGTTAATACATGTGTTATGATCATTATCCTAGTGTGTGAAGTACTTTCGAGGTGAAAAATATTCATAGGAATGACTTAGAACAAAGCTGAGCGAAGAGCCTTTGATTCGTCCATGTTTGGTATTTGATTCTACTTGGGTCTACTTTAAATACGTATAACTTTTGATATAGGTGAAAGTTTTTCAGCTAAATACCCACCAAATTGTAGATAATTGAGTTTTTTTTCCAACAATACCAATTTCACCTTAATCTGATACCCGAGCGAAAAGTTATAGCTATTTTTGTGAGAGGTAGTGAGGGAGGGAATTAAGCCCCCGCCACTAGGCTTACACCGCCGGACTGGAGTGTGCATCACAGAGGCTACTCCCCCGGGCTAAGGGGCGGATGAATGGTCTATTCCAACATTGTTTCAACTTCTTAAGGGTCAAGGGGAACTTTGGTCATTTCCCCTTAAACCCAAATGTCCAAAGAACGATTTATAGCATCCAAAAGGGAATTATTTGCCTATCTTCCTCAAAATTTCTCATATAAAATCCTTACCCTTTCCCACCATGAACAAAACTCAAGATTTTCTCTCAATAACACAAGAGTTCAAGTTTTCCAAGTTTAAGAAACCCTCAAGAAAATCCTCAAGAAATCATCTATTAAGGTATGTGGGAGTTCATCCATGGGTCCTTTTTTACCCATGGAGCCTAAAAAGCTTTCTTTGATTTTAAGTATGAGTTTTTTCATTATTATGAAGTTGTATACTTTCAAGATGCATTTAAATCATATTTATCCTTAGTAATTTGACTCAATTCATGTTCAAGTATGATTCCATGAAAAGTTAGGTTATCTCATGTTTCAAGTTTCAATATCTCATGTCATATTAAAGTAAATTTCAGTTATAATGTCAAGTTATGATCTTTGCTATGTAATCACATTGATTTTCCATGTTTAACATATTCCCATGTTCAAGTTCATAATCCCCATGTATTTGATGAAATGTCTATGCTTTTGAATTTTGAACCATGATTCCCATACTACAGTTTTTAAGTGTTGAGATCGTGCTTTGTGGTCATTCAGTGCTGGCAGGTTGTGAACACTCGATACCTATGTGTTTTTACACATTTTGATTTTCAAGTAACAAGTCAGTCAGAATCATGATTTTATTCCCATATTCAGATTATCATTTTTATAATGAACTCACCTGTTTTACTTCATGTTAAATACATCAGTTTACATATTCGTGGTTACTTTAAATTATACATGCACTGTCAGTTTTTAGAATACCAAGTTTCAGCATATCAGTCATCAGTGCATACACCAGTTTATGATTCAAGTGTCATTTTGTTGGGAGTAGGATTTAGCATCGAGCAAACCTAGGGATGGGGGCTCAACTTCTAGTAGAGGGTGTGACCTTTAGTAGCAGTCCTTGAGTTCCAGAATTACATAGCCAACATAGGTTTGAGATATCAACATGGAAAATAAAGAATGACAAGGTGTTTACCTGCCAGTTTGAGGGTGACACCTATGTCATTAGAACACCTGCCAGTTTGAGGGTGACTCATTAGTCCTTCGAGATAACAGTTCAGTAGATCCACGCAGCCAGTGTTAGTACCCGTATCATGGTACTAACACCCTTCTAACTGGGGTTATAGGTTGAACCCCGATTAGCTTAGATTGGTCCATGCCGGTTAAATGATACCTCACACAGTCTCAGTACAGTATTCAGTGTATTTTCAATTCAGGATTGCTTGACTAAGTGTACAGACTTTCCGATATTTAGTTTTACAGTTTTCAGACTTTCAGATTACAAATTTCCTCAATAATATAAGAATATACACTTAGTCTTACATTCTCATATATTACAGTTTTCATGCATTCATGCTCAGTTATCTCATGTGGTTTAGTTAGTCATTATCTCATATGCACAGTACCCCACGTTTTTAGCTCTATTATTCAGATAAAGTACAGTTCAGTATTATATGATCAATATTCAGTTATCAGCTATCCAGTGTTCTGATATCAGTAATCCGTATTCATATATCAACTACTCTGTATATAGGTGCTAGTTATTCTTTTACTTATATTTCAATTATTTCGTCACTCAGGCATCAGTTATTTAGTTAATCGGGCTAGTTCAGTACATGTATATTTGGTTTTGTATGTTCATGTATTCATGTTTTACTGTATCCCAGTTCCAGTTCTACTTATTCTATAAAAGTAAAGATTTTAAGAAACTAAGTATAGTGATTCAGTATCTTATCAGATTATGGTTGTTTCTTATGCTTTAAGATACTTTACCTTTCAGTTTAGTTCAGCCTCTTGGTGAGTCTGCTTGCACTTAGCATGCATGTTTTAAGATTACGTATGAAATTAGTTTTACTTATTACATTCACCCTCGCTTACTTAGTACATTCCAAAAGTACTGATCCATATATATGTCTATATTATTTCATAATGTAGGTACCAATTATAGCCTACGCATCATGATCACACAGTCACAATTTCCAGCCAGCAGGTGATGAGTTCCCCTATTTCGGGAACTCCAGTCAGATGTTGTTCATGTAATTAGTTTTATTATTCATATGTATTGATTAGTGGTTGTTAGAGGCATAATAACAAGAATACAATCTTTTTCCCCAAGTAATCTAGAATTTAAGCCTTTCAGATTCAAGCATCTCAAGAAAGTAGCAAGATTTGGGTTTCATCCGCCAAGTTAAGAAACTTAAGGTACGTGGGTCTATCCTAAATTCCGTGGGCATGAATTTATTGTTTTACTAAGCTGTGAAGTATGTTATTATGTTTATAAAAGGTTTTTGAAAGATCGTCTTGAATAGCCAAACTATCAACCAATTTCAATGATATAGTGTTTTGGTATTGAGGCTTCTTTTCATAGACTGAATTATGCTCGCATATATATATATATATATATATATGATCTCAATTCAAATTGCAAAATTGAAAATACATACATACATATATATATATATATATATGTGTGTGTGTGTATATAAACATATATATATATGTGTGTATATATATATATGTATATATACACACACACACACACACACACATATATATATATATGTATGTATGTATTTTCAATTTTGCAATTTGAATTGAGAGCGTGAATAACGAAACTCCCTCTCGTGTTATGATACCTCTTGATTTAACATGTTATGGGTCATTCAATTGCCTGTTTAGAAGCATGAGATAAATGTTTTAATATTATTTATACATATATATATATATAAATACATATATATATATATATGTATATATATACACACACATACACACACATATATATATATATGTATGTATGTATTTTCAATTTTGCAATTTGAATTGAGAGCATGAATAAGGAAACTCCCTCTCGTGTTATGATACCTCTAGATTTAACATGTTATGGGTTATTCAATTACCTGTTTAGAATAACAACAACAACAAACCCAGTGTATTCCCACATAGTGAGGTCTGGGGAGGGTAAGATGTACGCAGTCCATACCTCTACCTCTAAAGAAGTAGAAAGGCTGTTTCCAATAGACCCCCGGCTCGAGACACGGAATACTACACAAATACATAGTAAAGCATGGAACAAGATGGCATAACATAAATACGCCACCCATAAGTAATAGAAAACAGAGAAAAGTAAACAAATTCGTAATAAAGCATGAAACAAGGTATCATAACAAGAATAATACCCCCACCAAGTAATTCCCTACACTAGTGACCCAAACTGACCCTAGCCTTCTGCCCTAATTCGCGTCCTCTAGATCTTCCTATCTAGGGTCATGTCCTCAGTGAGCTGTAACTGCTCCATGTCCCGCCTAATCACCTCTCCTCAGTACTTCTTCGGCCTACCCCTACCTCGCCTAAAACCATCCAAAGCTAGCCTCTCATACCTGCCTGTTTAGAATCATGAGATAAATATTTTAATATTATTTATGAACTTGACATTGGTTATGAATTGAAGAGAGGGTGTTTTCTTATTTATAAATATTAAATATGACAATTTAAAGAATTGAATGGGTTGTTGTGAAGGAGTTGACCATTATTTGTTAAGGTGTGGAAAAGGGAAAATCTTTACATAAGTTTTCACATTTTTTTGAAGTACGAACTCTCTTGCATTGTTCAAATATTTTGGTGGCAAATAATGTGTTTTAAGATAAGAAGAGTAGTAGATATGTTGTGGTATGAATGAAGGACTTGTAAGTCTGGGTATGACGATACCTTATTACGAATGTGCCCTCAACAGAATAAGAAAGAAATGGATTATAAGAAAAATTCATTTTTTTAGAGTCTAAAATTAGGCTTAAGAAAGTTAGATGGTTACCCGAAGAAGGAACGAGTTCAGAAAACTCATTTCCCAAAATCGTGATTTGCCGACACGGGTTCAAGTTGCCCTGAAATAGGGATTGTACGCTGGCGACAGCTCTGTGGCGTAGTAGAGATGCAGAGACTCCAACCCTTGCAGCAAACTTGGGTTGGGGGCTTAGCCGCCGAGTCAAGGGCGGATTCCATATAGCCCCTAGAATTAAAGATTGTGGGGTGTACCATCTATCTCAGAAGAGAAACAAAGAGTAGAGTCATGATTCCAAGAAAGTGTTTAAAATTTATCAAATTATGCCCATGTGTATTCAAATGTTTTATGCTAACACGTTTTTATTAAATTCTCTCACCTATGTTGTGTAAAAATATATTTTGTTTTTCAATTGTTCTACGTACCAGTACATTGTGTATTAACCCCCTATAGTTCAGGTTCTGCGGCTCAGTCTCGCGATCCTGCTAAAACTGAAAAGGCCATAATTTTTACCTATGAAAGAAGAAAAGGAACGATGAAGGACTCGAAGTTATTGTGGACGGAGAACAAGTCTATCATGTCAATTGACGGTTGAAAGTCGAAAAGGAACTCAAAGTCCAACTATTCATCGCCAGATGTTGAAGTCACCGGAGATTGAAAGGAGAAATTTTATTGGTTGGGAGAAACTGTCGAGAGAGAGAGAAGAGACGGTTCATTTGGTGAGGAGAAGGGTGTGGGTTGATTTGTATTTTTGAAAAGATTAGAAAGTTTTAAAAATATTAATCAAGTTCTTCATTAACCTAATCAAGTTTCTTAATTATGTTTGACCCTTTAAGTTGGTCAATGTCATCAATCCTTCATTCAAGACTTAAATGACACCTTTCCTTCAATTTTCTCATGTATCTATCATGTTGCTCCGGAAGAAGTCTCGCAGAAGACTTTGCATCTAGGTGTATCCAGATCCACCTTGCAGATCATCGGCTTTGTTTCTAGGAAAAATGAGAAGGATGTAGAAAAGTTAAAAGAATTTGATGGATATTTTTGTATTTCCATGTGTATTAATTTTATGGTATTAAAATTCAAGTATTACTAATACTATCAAATGGAATGTGTTAGTTTAGCACTCTATAATATCAAATAGAGTGTATAATAGATACATATATTAGTTGTAATTGTTCTAGAATTTCTACCAAGTACTCCCTCCGTTTCATTTTACTCATTTCAAATTTTCTAATTTGATTTCTCATTTTACTTGTCATTTTTCATTAATCAAGACAAGACATTTTTTTTTCCTTTTTTAACCTCAGTATTAATTGTTTTATCTCCAAATTAAAATGTAAACATTATTTAATAGGGATACTATGGTAAAGTAGTCATGTTATTAATTATTTTTCTTAATCAATATGCAATGTTAAATTAGGACGAGTAAAATGGGACGGAGGGAGTATTAAATCATATCATACTCGTTTTGTCTCAAATTACTTGACATATGTTTGTTGAAAAAAATTATCTCAAAATAGTAAGTATATTTAAAAATTCAAGAGATAATTAATTGAAGAAGATTCATCTAATCATAATTAATAAGTTAATAATAATTAATTTTTACCCCTTATTAATTTTCATTTAAAGTGTATAAAAAATAAATATGTCAAATAATTTAGAATAAAAAAATATTTAAAAAAATATATTATTTATTTAACACACTCTATCAAAAGAACCCTAGATACATGTGTATTGTCAGTCTGATCCTGTATGCTCCGCAATGGAATAGCAAAGGTTTGAATAAATTTAGGAGTCGTTTGGTGTGAGGAATAAGAAGAGATAATCTCGGGTTAAATCTTTAGTACCTTAATTTGATTACAAAGTGTGGGATAACTTATTCTAAAATTAATAATTAGTACTGGGATAAGTTATTTCTACCTTTGGGTGGTATAGTAATATCGGAATAACTTATCTCGGGTTAAAATATATATAATAACAAAAATTTCCTTCTTTAATCCTCTTTTATACATCACTTTTCACATCCATGTATATTCTCATATTTTTTAATACTACTTCCTTCATTACTCGTTATGTTTTTTGATAATATATTTTTTTATTAAAAATTACACTATAAGTATAATTTTTATTGATGAATATATTATATGTTGAGTTTGTTTGCCTAATTCTTATGTTTATTTATAATTTAATTTCTCTTATAAAAATGTTGACTTCACTACTTAATTACATATTTTTAATTAAATAGTCTTTTTATTACTTAAAAATTTAAATTTTATAAATCAATTAAAATAAATATAAATTTAATATTTTATAATATAAGAGTGATATTTACTTAAATGAAGTGATATAAACAATAAAATCTCTTTTACTTTAACAAATTTAAGATAAAAATTTATTTTTTAAAAAACACACGGCACAATCATGAGAATGTACACACAAAAATATTTAAGCTAAATAAGACTAAAAAAATATATTTTTAAGAATGAATAAATAAAGCTTACAAAGAAAATAAAAAAAAAATAAGGTGGAGGATATATTTGTAAACAAACAACTTATTCTTATAAATTATGCTATGCATACAATTTTTAATAGGGCAAATCAAACACTCAAAAAGAAATAATTCCAGCATAACCAATCTAAGTGTAACTTATCTCAGTATAACTTATCCAGCATAATTAATCCCAACATAACTTGTTTTCAAACCAAACGGCCCCTTAAGTCATTGCTTATCATGCCTCAAAATTTTAGAATTACGTAATCACCATCTAGGTGTGGACATAATATGGTATAGTGTAATATTTGAACGAAAAAATACATTAAGACATTTCTAAATCTATCCGATCAATTTACTTTAATCCTTTAACTTTACAGATAACTATTTACCCCCTAAACAACTTTCAACTGAATTAAATACTACCTTAAAATTATAATCCCACTTCACAATGAAAAGTGCACTACACACGCGCCACATCAGGTTATATCAACGCTACATCAGCGTCGCTTCATAGCCACGTAAAAAATTATTCTTTTTTAAAAAAATAACCCCACTACTATATATATATATGTATATAGATTTTCCACCCCTTTTCTTTCTCCTCCTTCAACTCATCCACCAACCAGCCACCCCATCCATTTTTTTTCTTCTGCAACCTCTTCCCCACTCCATGAAACCGCATGATCCCTCTTTCTCAAATCTCATTCAAAATTTCTCCATCAACGGTACTTATTTAATAGTGAATGTTTTCAATATCGAGAAGAAATTTAGTGTTGAATTGACTTCAAAAATATTGAAAATGACTTCTTCAATTGCATTGGAACAATTATCTTTGGTTAATTTGGATAAAATTTTGTAGCCAAGTACTAGAACGGAGGTGGTGGGTCTGATTAGGGGTGGCAATTTCAGCCCATATTTGTGAAAAGAGTCTATTTAACCCATATCTAGTGAATTGGATCACTCATATTTCAAATGGGTAAATATGGACTTCAACTCATTTTAAAAGCTCATACAAATATGGACAAAATGGGTAAAATATGGGTACCCATTTAAACACAGAGATCACCCACTTATGCTTAAAGTTTCAGTTTTTTTTCTTTTCTAGTTTCTTTTCTTCTTCTTTTTTTCTTTCTTTTTTCCTTTAATTTGCTTTTTTTATTTTTTATTTTTTTATTTTTTTACTCATTCCTTATAATTTCTTTTTTTCTTTCTCATTTTTTCATCTATTTTTTTATTTTTATTTCTTTTTTCTTTGTATTCTTTTTTTTCCGCTTCCCCCTTTCTCATTCTTATTTTATCTTTCGTATTCGCTTAAGACCTACATGGGTTAATAAATATAAGCTTCTAATTATCCTATTTAGCCTATATAATTCATAACATCTCTTATCAATTAAATATAATCCATAGTCTCACTCCTTTATTATTTTTTTTCTATCTTTTATTTCTCTTTCTTTTTTTTCTTTTTTATTTTTTCTTTCTTTTTTTATTTAATTTACTATTTTTTTTCTTTGTTTTTTTCCTTTAATTTACTTTTTTTCTTTTTCATTTTTTTCACTTATTTTTTACTCGTTTCTTACACTTTTTTTCTTTCTTCTTTTTCATCATTTTTTTATTTTTCAATTTTATTTCTTTGCATTTTTTTTGTATTTTCATTTCCCCCTTTTTCATTCTTGGTTCGTCATTTTTTATTTTTCTTATTTTTTTATATTCTTTCCTCATTTTTTTTTGTCATTGCATTTTATATTTTTTTTTACTTTAAATTTATTTGTATCATGCTATATATTTTAAATAAATTTATTATTTATATTTGAATAGTTTAGTTGTCAATATGTGCAATTTATCATTTGTATTTATATACAAATAAGTATATGAATTAAAATCAACATGGGTTGTGGTGCAGTGGATGGGGCTGCTCCACCCTTAACCAGAGGTCGAGGGTACGACCCTAGTTATGGATAAAACTCTGTTGGGAGTGCTGCCACCTTAATGGGCCCTGGAACGCCCGATCCGGATAAGTCGGGGCTCCAATGCAGGCACCGGATGAAAAAACAAAAAAAGTATATGAATTAATTTTATTTTCTTGAGATTAATATATATATGGCTGGGGATCCACATAGCCCTCAAATTATAAATGTTAGGTGAATATAAATCAATATACATTTATGGTATTTTCGTTATCATAAAAAAAGAAGGAAACCAAAAATAGAAAAAAAAAAGTAGAAAGAGAGGTAGAAGTTAGAGATAGAAAAGAGAAAATAGCGTAAAGAAAGAATTGAAGAAAAAAAATACAAAAAAAATCAAAAAAAAAAAATAATGAAAAAGGAGAAAAGGAAAAAGAAAAAAAATGGTGAAAACAAATATACTGAGTGGTTACGATATTTTAGTCACCATCCATAATTTGTACTCGACTTAACCATGTTCTTCGAAAATAAAAAAAAAATACAAAACATAAAATACAACCAAAAAAGAAAAAAATGAGAAAGAAGTAAAAACAAAAAAAAATAAAAATAGAAAAAAAGGAGACTAAAAAGGAAAAGGAAAAAAAAAAAGAAAAAAAAAAGAAACAAAGGGTAGAGGGTAGAGAGAGAAGAGAGAGAGAGAGAGAGAGAGAGAGAGAGAAAATGACAAAAAAATGAAAAAAGAAAACTAGAGGCTACATATAGAAGAGAGGCAAAAAAAACTAAAAAAAAAAAAAATGGAAAAAAAGTCAAGTTGATATGATATAGAAATTTTACGTTTTTGACTTAGGAGTTAAAGTGGGTTGAAATCATTTTTACCCAATCCATATTTGACCAAATCCATATTTACCCATATTTATATGGGCGAATTGCAATCCAAACTATTTTTGCTCGATCCATAGTTAACCCGTCCAAATCTAATCCAATCCGCCCGTTTGCCACCCCTAGGTCTGATGAAGAAGAGAAAGGGAGTGGAGGCGATATTTTTTAAAATAATTTTATTATAGAATATATAAGTAGTAGGGTCATTGTCGTTTAAAGAAATTATGCATTTTTAATGTTTTTTTTAAATGTCATGTCAGCATTAGGGGTGATATTAGTTCACTTGAAAGTTGTTTAGGAAAGTAAATAGTTGCCCGTAAGTTAAAGAGCTAAAGTAAGTTTGATGGATAAGTTTAGGGGAATTTTGATGTATTTGCTATATTTGAAAGTGCAATTTGATATTTTTAATGTTCTTTTAAAAAAAAATATTATGGCATTACTACAGCAGATTTACTTGTTAAAATTCGGTATTTGTGAATAGGGGTGTACATAGGTCGGGTTGGTTTGGTTTTTTATTGAAAAAATTCAAACCAATTATGTCGATTTATTAAAACTATAAACCAAATCAAACCAATATAAAATCGATTTGCTCGGCTTAGATTTTAGTCGGTTCTTTCAATTTTTTTATAATCATTAATTTTTACAATTATATTGTGATTGAAGACTAGATCAAGTATGCTTTCATTCATGTGCAAATGAAAAACCACAATTATTAAAAATTGAGGAGCGAAAAAACTCTCGTGAAACTAAAAAGTAAGATGAACTGTGAAAAATTTAGGTTTGAAGTTTATAGTGGATTTTAGATCATTTTATTAGCAATTAATGATGGGGATGATCCACCCTTAACCAGAGGTTGAGGGTTCGATTCTTGGGTATGGAGAAAACTCTTTTGGGAGCGCTGCCACCTGAATGGGGCCTTGCAAAGCGCAAATCCGAATTAGTCGGGCTCCAATGCGGGTACCGGACACCGGATGGGTAACCAAAAAAAATGGATAAATATTACAACTTAAAGGCTTAAATATGAACATATATATATATGTATATATATATATATATATATAGAGAGAGAGAGAGAGAGAGAGAGATGGATGGACAGATAGATAGATGGATGGACAGATAGATGGATGGATGGATGAATGGATGTATGGATGGATGGATGGATGGATGAATAGATGGTTGGATGGATGGATGGATGGATGGATGGATGGATACATGGATGGATGGATGGATGGATGGATGGATACATGGATGGATGGATGGATGGATACATGGATGGATAGATGGATGAATGGATGGATGGATGGATGGATGGATATATGTATGGATGGATGGATATATGTATGTATGTATGGATATATGAATGGATGGATGGATGGATCAATGTATGGATATATGGATGGATGGATCGATGTATGGATATATGGATGAATGGATATATGGATGGATGGATCGATGTATGGATATATGGATGGATGGATCGATCGATGGATCGATGTATGGATATATGGATGAATGGATATATGGATGGATTGATAGATAGGTAGATAGGTATATTCAAAATATTTTAATCAAGATAAATTGGTCCAAATTTCATCGTCTAAACATTTAGTTTTATTCTAATACTAGGTTGTACGTTATTTTAATAATATATAAATTATTTATGTAACTACATACATCAATTATGGTATTCGATTTTTTAATATGTTATTCATAAATATTAAAGATAAAAATTTTAATATGTATACCATATATTATACTAAATATCATAATATCAAACTTACCATATCTAAAATTTTGATTTAATATGATAATGCAGTATTTACAATATCTGGCCCACCCCTATATAGTCATCCAACAATATTTTTCCTGTAAGAATGAACTCTTAACCCAGACATTTATCATAACTAGGAAATTTAGTCGCACTTTGCGCGGTCATTACAGAATTAATATTTTTTACACTAATTTCATATTCACTTTATTATCTAATCGTAATATTATAGTATCCCGCTTATTTTAATTATATTATGAATTAATTGCAAATGGTGAAAGAAAATAAAGCATAGCAAATTTAACATTTATTAAATGAGGGATAATATATTCTTCATTAATAATTTAAAATATATTTTCCAATAGCAATTTATCCCATGTTTATTAAGCTACACCATATATTTTTGGTGATTGTCTAAAAAGTATCTCACAATGTGAAATAATTGTAAATTATTAATTAAACAAATACATCAACTATTGAAACTTCAACTAAAAAATTGTGAAACACTAATATAATAATATCATGATAGAGATGTCACCTATTGAATTTATCTATTTAATATATTTCCAACAAACATAATTTATATATGCGTAAAAGTCATTAAAATTATAATAAATATTAAAAGTGAAATCATGTATTCAAAAATATAACAGCTTGATATTAAGAATATAATAGCTTAGTAGTAAAAACATTAAACGGTAAATTCACAATTTAAATCTTTATTTCACCTCCATCTCTTCATATTATATACTTTGCTTTCATCACATGTAAAAAAAAAAAAAATGCTTCAAAATTCTGAAAACAAAACCTGAAAAACATTACTCACTTGTGTAACCAATAAATTTCAAGTATTAACACCACCACCAATTTACTATTGTTTTCAATGTGTATAAAGACTTGTGAATTTTATATATATATATATATTGGTGTGGCATATTTCTTTGATGAATTGGTGTGGCATATTTCTTTGATGAAGGATTCTATTTTATCTTTTTTATTTGCCATTCTTTTCATTTATAAAATAAAATATTCAATGACACCAAATTCGATAAATTCTCACAAGTCAATAATTATACAATTATACTTATCATAATGTGCTTGTTTAATATCTAATGAAACACGAAGAGTAATGTTTTAGAATTCTCCATAAAAGCATTGATTCCACAATTCAATAAAATAATTAGTTGCAACTCTTATTATTTATTTTCTGAAAATTAATGAAGAAGTAAATAAAGCATTGTATCCTAACATCCCCTTATTTTCCTTCTTCTACATTATGAATTTTCATAGATAAATTTCTCTTAATCAAAGTAACATTTCATGATTTATCAGATCATTTTATTTTCCTTATTTATTAAGGATCATAAGAGCCATTCAAAATCTATAATTACATTTATCAATAGCCTTTTATTTTTCTACGATAATGATAC
This sequence comes from Capsicum pubescens, assembly GCA_030864215.1. Taxonomy (NCBI): domain Eukaryota; kingdom Viridiplantae; phylum Streptophyta; class Magnoliopsida; order Solanales; family Solanaceae; genus Capsicum; species Capsicum pubescens. The sequence goes on from CM061539.1 coordinate 3,523,933, forward strand.
ATTAATGTGCAATATTTATTATAACTTTAATAAGATGTAACTCCTAGCAAATTTATAATTATTTTATGAACATTTTGAGTAAAAATAGAAAAAAAAAGTCAAAATATGAAGGAAAAAAAAGTTTAATATAAATGATAGCCAGAGAGAGGCGTCATATCATCTACTATATTCCGACCTTCACATTATTCATGCATAAATAAATATAGGTAGGTATGAATTTAACCAATATGAATAAATTATGAATTAGAAGAAAAAAAGAAAATCAAAAAAATAATAATATAAATTAAATTCAAATCTTGGCATCCCTTTTTATTTATTTTTATTCTTTATGCCTTTTTTTATTTTTATTTCTTCTTCACAGTTAATTGTGCTTTTTTCCTAATTACAACTATTATTCTCTATTTAGTCCCTAAATTTTCTAAAAAATCACAAGTCATTTTTTTTTCTTTTTCTTCACGTAATATTTCAAAAATATCTCAACTTTTTACATTTTTTAGTTACATCTCCTATCATTTATGTAATTAGGATGACTAATAGGAAACAAAACAAATGAATAGTAGTTGTAAATTTATAAACTTTCTAACCAAAATTTTTTTTATAAACTTTAATTTTGACAATACTTTTAACTTTATTTCTCTTTATTTCACGTAAAATCTCCCAATATTAAACTTTTTCTAAAATATTCTTATTTTTTCTCATACAAATTTAAAGTATTTTAACAAAAATTGAAAGAAATGTGATAAAAGGAAAATTTTATACATCAAATTAATGGTAAATTTATACTAAAACTTCTCTCTGTCTCTCTCTTTGATTTTTTTCTTTCATTTTCTTATTAATTAATTTATCTTTCTCTTCGTCACACGTTAATTATGCATTTTTCCTATTTTTTTATTACCCTGAATTTCCTTTCAAATGAAAATTAAAATTCTTTCCTTTGTTCCTCATAATATTTTAAGAATATTTCAACTTTCTCTCCTTTTTATTTATCAAAAGACGTCTATAAAAAAAATCTTTAGAAAGAATATGAAATAAATACCATAATGGTATCGTTTATATAATTAATAAAAAATTACTAAAATTGACCAACAAAAGCCTAGGATAATAATTAAGGAAAGACCAATACATATGATGATCCAATTCAAAATTCAACTGGAGCTTATATGAATATAATATACCTTGCTAAAGAAGTTGTTACCGTGCTTATCATGCAGCCTATCGACCTCGTGTATCGTCACATGTAAAGTACCATGAAGTAAAATTGGAGTCATTTTTTCACCTTCAAAAAACGAATTACAATATAATTAGCAACAAATTAAAACACAAAATCTATTTATTAAATAGTGTTGCTACAAATACAAAATCATTATATAAGTCAAACTCACTTCAAAAGGGAAAACCAATCAGTCCATGCAAAAAAGATAAGTTGGTAAAATTAAAGAGAGCTGGAAATTAAAGTGAGAAATATGATCCGATCTTTGCTGTAAATATGAGTGATGGAAAACGGAAGTGGGAATTCGATATTTGAAGTAAAATTATTTTTTGTTAATTAATGATGACTTTTTAATTCCCCACTGGTATAAACAATAATTAATAATCAATACAGTAACTTATACTCATGAATTATTATAATTGTTACAAAATTTAATGGAGTTTAATATATAGAATTTATTGATTTTTTAATTAGAAAATAAGGAAAAAATAGAGAAAAAGGTCAAAAATGGAGAAAAAAGATAAATAGGATTGAAGCCCTCCAAGGCATGCCACATAGGATAGAGTAATAGTCTCCTTTATATATATATACTAGTGAAATTATTTGCGCTTCACACGGTTAATTAAAAAAATTAATAAATTAATATATTTTACTAATTATATATAAAAATATTAATTTTATAGATTGTTAGTTTCTTATTTTAATGAAATAGTAGGTAATATTTATACCTAGATAAAAAAAAAATGTAGATCTCTATTTTTATCCAAAATAGTGATATGGTCTTTCATTTTTTTTTTCAAGCTGTACAATTGAAATACTTTACATCTTTTGAAGTAAGCATTTCATATATACATAGTTGAATTAAAAAAAAAACATGAATTGTGGTGTAGTGGTGGGACTACTCTGCCTTAATCAGAGGTCTTAAATTCAAGCCTAATATGAATTGTGATGTAGTGGTGGGAATACTTTGCCCTTAATCAGTGGTTTCGGATTCGAACCCTGGGTGAAAAAAAGAAAAAAAAACAATCAGGGTGTATGAGTGTTGAAGTAAATAGAATAAGAGGTTATATTTTAAAACAATAATTTATTGTAATAAATTAAAAATATTATTTTTTTAACTTTCAGTATCTTTTGTTTGAGTACTTATCTTCCGTATGGATATCAATTTCTTTTTTAAAAATAAAATAAAATTCTATGTCATGTTTTTATTATTACATTCATTTATATATTATAAATAAATATTTTAAGAAATTTTGAAAATGAAACAAACAACAATTATGAATAATATTTAAAAGTAGAAGTTATAAAGAATTCAAAAAGCCTCAATGTAACTATTTCAGAAAGAGTCAAAAAATCGAAATTATACAACATAACACTTAAACAAAGAAAAATAGATTGTACTAACAATCAAAAATCATTATCTCGTGAAATTTAACAAATATTGTAAGCAATTGATTATTAATTTAGTGTCTATCGCAAGCTGACTTTTTGATCAATCACACAGAAATGATACATTTAAAATATCAATATTATCAAAATTACTTCGTGTTGTGGAGATTTTTTTGATTATACTTATTTTGCAGAAGAATAAGAATACTTATAAAAAAAATGCTAAAATTTAAAAAGCATGCTCAAGTACATAAAAATGAATAAAAAAGGTTGAGAATGAAATATTTCTCGCCTTTCAATACTCCTTTCGTCTTACATATTATAATTCAGAAAGTAAAGATAGAGAAGAGAAAGAATGGAAGTCTTCATGAAACAAAATATGAATTTATATAGCAAACTACAGGAAAACCATAAGACTTTCAAATTAAAGTTTGGGAGTTATAAACATAAAATTTATGGGAGTTACAAATGTTATTGAGAGTAAGAGTTTAAAAAGTACGAGTTATGAGTAGTTACTCCTTATAAATACATTAAATATTAAAAAAAAACTGAATATATTAAAAAATATTATTGAAAACCCTACATTTTACTTCTAGCTAAATATTATTTACCTTATCGTGCACGCAGGACATAAGACAATAAAAATAATGCAGAATATTTCACAAATAAGCACAAACTAAAATGAATTGAGTGATGCTATTTAAATGAATAATTGTACCTTTCAATTTTCCATTAATATTTATTATAATAATTATATATTAATATAGTTACTTATACATAATAAATTATTGTGTTTATTAACATATTTAATGAAATTTAATACATACCTTGAATTGTTTGGATGAATTGTGCAATTGATTCAATTAATAGCATTGATAATAAATTAATTAAGTGACTATCTTTAATGTTCTATAAAATTTTACAGTGAATTTTTCAGCTTTATAAAATTAAGAAAAAAGCCAAAAAAAAAATCACAAAAAAAATAAATATGACTCTAGGCTTTAGAAAGTGTCACGTCAGCAAATGTATAATCCTCCTTTATATATATATATATATTGATTCATGTTAACGTATATATGACATAATTATCCGTAATCAAGGAACTAATAAACTCAATGTATATTTCTTTTGATAAAAGCAATATATCTTTAATTCAATTTTTAAAAAACTGTACTTTTGTTCATAATTATATTCTGCCAAAATATGTCGATACAAAATTTAATCAATTAACTAATATACAACACAATGCATCTTTCTTTTGATAAAAGCAACATATCTTTATCTCAATTTTTTTTTTTAAAAAAAATACACCTTTCTCAGTAGTTATATTCAACCAAAATATGTCTATACATTTTCGATTCTTTTTGAAAAAATTTAATCAATTAAAACAGATAGTACTAAAAGAAAAAAACTAAAATTTATTCTCCATTAAATTACTAATACTCTGGTAAACTCACACGATAAACGGGCATATCCGTAACAACCACATAAGAACAGTTATAACTACTTCTCATATCCACTGGCGTCACCTTCCAATGCTGCAAATAAGCGGCAACACAACCCGTACTTTTAGACAACGGTGCGCATTCTTAATCATAACGAAAAAATTGATTATCCCATTTTTCTCACCTTTTTCATTCCTAAGCCTATAACTCAAAAAATGCAAATAATCCTCTGACAAAAATCCTCCAATAAAATCGAACGTTGGAATCTTTGCGATTCCAACAGTTTCGATCCCCGAAGAAGTCTTGCATTGAACCTCCATAGTTAGATGACGTGTATGCATGAGCATATCAACGATCACTTTCTCGTTTTGTGTAGAAAAACTCATTTTCTTTATCCATCTTTTTTGTTTGTTCATTGCATGTTGTAGATTCTGTCTTGATAACTACGAAAGCATTCTTCTTTATCGGTTACTTCCGATTATCAAGAAGATTCTCATAGGATATCGCCGTTATTTCTAGCAAACGCGCTGAGGATGATGAATATGGCTTCATAGTGTTGATAAAAATAAGCAAGAAAATCAAAGTATGTAAAAGTTTGAAGGAGAGAATAATAGAGGTTATGTTTGTTCCAAAATTTAATGTATCAATATTCTCAGACATCACGTCATCTTTAATCCATAATAAATTTAGGGTTGTTAATTGGGCCAGGCCGGGTCAACCCGGAACCGGCCCATTACCGTTTAGCCGGTTTGTGGGTCGGGTCCAGTTTCGGGCCCTACAGTAAATTTTATTAAAACAACCTGGGACCGGCCACTAAACATAACCCGGTCCAACCCACCTAAACCCGGTCAAAATCGATTCAAAATCCGGTCAAAACCAAAAAAAAAAATTAAAAGTTTTTTCTCCAATATACACTATATATACCCACCTATATACATTTTAAATACGTTAAACAATATATATACACTATATATATAGTATATACTACATTAAAATTTAAAAAATATATACACAATTACACATGTAATCGTGTATACGACTATACGTTGTTAAATATATATACTACTGTAAATAAAACATATACTACAAGATATATACTACAATATAATAATATATATACTAATTTATAAAACATATACACATGTATACGTTAAATATATACTACTTTAGAGTCTATAGAAGATATATACACATATATGCGTACCATTCAATATATATGTACTACTTTAAATAAGATATACTACAATATATACACACACTATATATATAGTTATATACTAATTTATAAAACATATACACATGTATACGTTAAATATATACTACTTTAGAGTCTATATTCTATATATACACATATATACGTACCATTCAATATATGTACTACTTTAAAAAATATGCTCCAAGATATATTCTACAATATAATGATATATATACTAATTTATAAAACATATACACATGTATACGTTAAATATATACTACTTTAGAGTTTATAGAAGATATATATACAAATATATACATACCATTCAATATATATGTACTACTTTAAATAAAATATACTACAATATATATACTCCTCTTCTGGGGGAAGATCCGCCCCCTCATCACCACAGCCTCAGGCATCCTATGCTTCATCATTAAATTCCCCAGTGATACGAAGGACCAATATGAGTTTGATAAAATCTAAGATTCCGCAGATAGGCGAATCTTCATCACAATCGATCCATCTAGAATATATTTCGAAGGATCATCCATTATATGGACAAATGTTGTCATATTTAACTGCAAAGCAAGCAGATACATTTACTTAAATTGCAAAAGAAAACACTGATAGCAAACCATATGAACAGCTTGATAATAGAGAACTGATAGTTCTCGTTGAAAACTCTAAAATTCAGAGACAGAATGATCCGTGAAAGATACTCCACAAATATTTAATTCCTAACATTTATTTTGCGGAAGAGTCTTATAGACTCGCACATATTATGAAACAATCCTATTATCCACTGGAAGTGTAGAGATAGAACATTTCCAGGCTTATGATGGAGAACCAATGTGCATGGGTTCTCAAAAATTGTTATAAAAAAAATCATTACCCTTGGAGATTGGGGTACAACCTCTAGGGCAGAAAGGCAGATGTTACTGAAAGGTTCCAAAATTAATTTTACATATTGGGACTATATCTAGGATTTCACCAACACATTATATTACAATAATAATAAGCATAAACATACTTGGTTCATAAAGATTTGTGCGAAGATATTCGATGGTCAAATCCCTAACTGATTTATTAATTGGTGGGAATATCATGGCCCAACTGTTCAGATATTACCAGATATATTTCTAAAGCTATACAAAAGATGGACAAAGGTGGCCCCATTTTTGACTGAGTTATACCACTCAGATCATGTATGCAATTTGGACAAGATTGACCAGATGTATTTCTTTATTGAATTCTCCATTCCATGGATTCACAAATAGAATATTGAATTTGGATTCACTAAAGAACAAATACCTTGTATTTATAGGGTATTTTATAATAACTTCTGGGATAAGCTGATGCGCAAACATCCCACAAATAAAAAATTAAATGGTCAAGAACTCCTGGATACTATTGACAACAAAATTCAGGAATATGTTAATGCTCTTCAGAAAAATATTGTTGAGGATAAATCTTTAAAACGTATCTCCATAAGAATCGTTGTTCATGATAGAGATAGGATAGAGATGATAGAACAATATCTGGAAGAAGTTCAAAAGGAGCTTAGTAGCTCGGGTTCCTATGGTGAAATATCCTATGAAAATTTTACTTATGGTCAGCTGATAGCAGCCTGTACTCAGCAAGGTTTAGCTTTATGCAATGAGTTAAAATTACCTAGACAAATTAAGCTTGATAAGCTTAAAGAAAGATCCCAATTAGAAGATTTTTGTGAGCAATTTGGTATGGATAAACTGGCTTCTACTTCTCAAGAAAAGGGTCGAAGATATTCTAAGTCTAATAAACTCTATAAGAAGAAGAGATCTATGCATAGATCCAAAGAAGAATGTGAGATTCGTAAAGCCCAGCGTAAGTCCACTATATTTACGAAGAATAGGTCTAAGCGCGATCTCGCCAAAATTAAGTGTTACCGATATCGTAACTTTGGGCATATTGCTCCTAACTGCAAGCTCCAAAAGCTTAAGTCTTTAGGTCTTGCTGATGATATTCATGATCAGGTTTATGGTTTGTTATATACTTCTGGTTCTGAATCTGATTATAATTGTGATTCTGAATCAGAAAATGACATTGAATTGCCTGATTATTCTGATAGTGATCATGCTAATATAAGTACTTGTGCTGATTGCATGGTGATACTTGCACCTGTGATGAAATGTTTTATAAATTGCAATCACAGTTTGAAGATTTAGATTTAAATGTTCAAACACTCACTACTGATAACGTTCTTGAATTATTAAAAGAAGTTTCTGATGAAATACTTCGTGAAAAAATTATTAATATTGCTACTAAAAAATCCGCTAATACCGCCCCTAGTACTTCTAAAACTGCTGATAGCATTCATTTGACTCGGAGTACTGATAATGATTATTACATCCCTTATTCTTTAGCTAAGGTAAATAGACGTCTTGCTATAAGTTAATTACCCGACAAAGATACATCTTTCAATGATTTAAAAATTGAGGTTGAAAACCTAAAAAAAAAATTATATCTCTGAAGCAAAACCAAATGATTTGTGATCACAGGATCACAAAAATTGAGAAAGATATTTCTCACAATGATGTTTCTTCCAGTTCCAAAGGGAAGGAAAAAATGTCCGATATAGAAGAAAATGATGATATTGTCAATAACTTCGATGTAAAAAATAATTATTTTTTGGGCATGATGTAAATTGTTACAGCTCATAAATGGTATATAAATTGCACTATATTAATTGATAATGATTTATCTGTGACTAATGTTGTCATGATTGATAGTGGTGCTGATATTAGTTGCATTCAAGAGGGTTTGACACCAGATATTTTCATAAGACTACACATATTGTTAAATCTGCATCTGGTCATTCTCTTGATATTAATTATAAATTGCCTAATGCATATATTTGTCATTATATGTTAAGGTGTTGGAAAGATCTTATCAAGATGTGAGTGGTAATATCCTTCAAACTGTTTACCCTCTCTAATCACCTTTTGTATTACCTAATAATACTGAAATCACTTTTTCTGCATTCCAAAAATTCATTGATAATGAAATTGGTAAAGTAGCTATCGCAGAAATTAATAATCTGATTGCCCAAAACAATTATTTGAGTCTTTATGTGAAAGTTTTGGGAGAACATATTTCTTCTCTTGATAAAAAAAACTTGATGAATTGATTGAGATGGTGAAAAGGCTTAGTGTTAGTCCAAAGTCATATGATATTACTTCTACTATGGAAGGTAAAAAAGAAGACTTGACAACTAAGCCCTGTATTCAGAGACCTCTAGACATTGAGGGATTTGAAAAATTGTCTCCCATAGAAGAATTGGAAAATTGCTTGATAATTTTTTTTTTTGATTTTAATATTAAACCCATTGATTTGTCTAATGCCTTTTGCTGATAGCATAGAATCTACTCCAGATACGGGAAATAAAATCTACTCTGAACTTAATAAGCTCAGAGGTATGATTAGGAAGCAACCGGGGAAAAAATATGTTGATATACCCCGCATGACTTCTAACTATTATCCGCGTCCAACTCCTCAAGATGTTCTGATAGAGGAAAGAGATTAGAACTAGACTAATACATCATATATCAAAGATGCAATCTATGAATGAAACTTGGATGGCTTATCTGAAAGACAATTATCTGTCCTTGTTCATCGAATGTTAATGTATTCTACTATAGCGAAAGCTACAGCATCTGCTGAGAATCATTAATAGATCTGGTTGGCATGGTGGACTACCGCCCGCTTGTCTGATCCTGTTAAATGGTATCATAGCCTAGGAACTTTTATAGTAATTATGTAATAGATCTGAAGTCTTTGACATAGATATAAAGTTCTTAAAATACGATGGATATGAGTGAAGTTAGTATGAAAAGTACTAAACTTAAAGAGGTAGATTTACCTCTAAATTTTAATTTATTAAATAAATGGACTATTCCTAAGGTGGATATTAAAACCATTTATGAATATGGTTTCTTTGATAAAGTGTTTCATAAGCAAATTATAAAAACTACTGAGTAGTCTTGAGCATTAAATGAGGATGAGCAGACTATTAGACGTTAAATAAACATGATATTGAAATGTATAAACGTCATTATAATTTTATGCATATAGGAATGGTGTAAATTGCATTTAAACCTTTAACTCTTAAAGGGTTACCAGAGACATTTCTAGCGGCACTTCGGGATGCTAGAAATTTAAATTTCAGACAGTCTCTTATGGGTTCAATTGAATTCACTGTAGCCTATAGTCCAGTATATTTTAACACACAGCTAAATTTGTAATTATCTTTGACTGATATGAATATTCTTGATGCTTTGACTTTAAATATAAAAAATCATGGTTATAATTATGCCCTTGGTTCTGAGTTAGTTTGTCTTTCTTATAGAATTTATTACAAATTATTATCTATTCTAAACCCAAGATGCAAACTGATAGATGATGCATCAAATCAGATCTTATTGGTCGAAATAAACTTCACAAGATCCAAGGTCACCACAAGGAGATCCATAAGATGGGATGAAATTGAATTTCCCGAAACATGGATCTTAAACTCGGTTATTTCTCTGAATTAAGTCACGGATGATGTGACAAACTCTGAGTTATCTCACATAACTCAAAACCCAGATGGACGGATTTGTATTCAATTTGACAACAAATCCACGATTTATAACCGACATTCCTTTTCTATGCCCAAATTATTGCCTGTTATGCATCATATATCTCCTATTGAACCAGTTTATGGTCCAGCCAGGAATCGTGCAGCATCTTTACATACTATTGATTCTGCATCTATACCTGCACGCTTCGTAGAAAAGATTAAAATCAATTCTAAAACAAATATTGTTTAAGACAGTGATAATAACTCTGATACCATTTAACAGGATTAGACAGACGGGTGGTAGTCCGTCATGCCAACCAGATCTATTAACGAATATCGGAAATCCTGGTCGAAAAACCAACCGAGGCACCAACCAAAATATAAAATAATTTTAAATAGCTTAATGACTGTATGGAAAAATCTTTTTACCCGAACAAGGGGCCTGTCAGAAGATTAATACTTACTTATGATGAGCCCATGTGTCTAGCGATTCTAACCGTGAAGAGAGACGCCTTTTTTTTCATTATCACGGTCTTAAAAGTCACGGCTTGCTAGACGAAGTCACTAAGACAAAGACACCATAAGAAGTACTAATTTCGACTGTACCAACCATTTTAGAACCAAGTCAAGAAACTATAGATTTTTTTTTTCATATTTTGATAGAGTCTGGATCTTTCATAGTTACTATGAAAGAGAAGTTAGATCTCTAGCATAGATATGAAAAGCTTTAACCGGACATAGTCACGGCTGGAGAGGGGAAGAAAGTATTAAAGTATGTAAAAATTAAAGAAGTAAATACCTTAAAACTGGCCGGAATAGTAAACAACAGCAGCTATTAGCCCTTTTATTGAAACCTTGAACTATGTTACACAAGAGAGAGAGAGAAAATAAAAATTGAAACTTTTTGCTGATGATCTTCCCTAACAAATAAAGATCCTACATATAGAAAAAGAAAAGAAAGAGGAATCTATGCACAGTACTTATGGGTCCCACATTCGGGTCCTTATGCACAGTGGATCTAATGTGTAAATAGTAAAAAGGGTCCCACATCAGGGTCCCATAATAACATATCATGCTTCTTTAAACCTTATCTTTTCCTTTTAATTTTTGGAGAAATTCTTTCGTTCTTGCTATGGCTTCTTCATTCAGGGTATCTCCTGAATCAATTTGCTGGGAGTCTTGAACATCTTTCACAATATCATCGTTGGTGATGCTCTTCATAGAAGTATCTGAATGTTGTTTGACAGTCTTCATTAAATTTTTTCGAACTTCTTTCAGATATTGTTCTACCATCATATATTTGCCAAAATAAGATTTACATTCCACATTTCTTCTTTTTGGTAAAAAATCAATTATATCCTCCAATTATTTTTGGCACACCTTTTATAAATGCAATTTATCCTTATACTCATATTGATGCTAAAGGATTTACTGCTACTTATTAAAAATAAGGAGATATCCTACCCTTTTGTTATATATCCAGTAGCTAGGGATATAAATGCTTTAATTGATATGAAGAGAAAACATGTGAACTTTTTACAGCTTGAAATGTTTAGCATGAATATTGGTGATACCATGAAATCCACTAAGGTACAGGAGAAAATAAAAATGATCTCCGAACAAATGATTGTTGATATATGTGTTGATCACCCTAATGCTTTTTGGAAACATAAATAGCATATTGTAACTCTTCCATATGAAGACGATTTCTACAAGGACAAGATCCCAACGAAATGAAGACCCTTCCAAATGAATGCAGAGTTAGTTGAATTCTGCGAAAAAGAGATTGATAATCTCTTATAAAAGGGTCTAATCAAACCTTCTAAATCTCAATGGTCTTGTACAGAATTTTATGTGAATAATGTGGCTGAAAAAGAACATGGTATGCCGAGGTTGGTAATTAATTATAAACCTCTTAATAAATATTTGAAATGGATTAGATACCCTATTCCAAATAAAAAAGATTTATTGTCCAGATTATTTGATGCCAATATATTTTCTAAATTTGATTTAAAATCTGGTTATTGGCAAATTCAGATATTTAGAGAGCGCACTTATAGAATTGCTTTCAATGTCCCATTCGGTCAATTTGAATGGAATGTGATGCCTTTTGGATTAATAAATGCCCCTTCTGAATTTCAGAAGATAATGAATGACATTTTTAATCCATACATGAATTTTATTATTGTTTATATTAATGATATTCTTGTGTTTTCTAAAACATTAGAATTATATTTTAAACATCTTGAAGTGTTTAAAAAGATTGTGATACAAAATGGTTTGGTGATATCTAAACCAAAAATGAGTTTATTTCTGACAAATATTCAATGTTTAGGTCATAATATTTGTCAAGGGAAGATAGTCCCTATTCAGCGTTCTATTGATTTTGCTGATAAATTTTCTGATGTTATCACTGATAAAACCCAATTGCAAAGATTCTTAGGGAGTTTGAATTATATATCCCCATTTTTTGAGAATTTGTCAAGGGAATTAGCTCCCTTATATGATAGATTAAAAAAAGGCTTTCAAGGTCCCTGGATTGATAGTCATACGAACCTTATAAAATGTATTAAGTAATGAGTAAAGTCTTTACCTTGCATAACTTTAGTTAACCCTAGTTGGCTAAAAATTATTGAAACTTGTAATACCCCGGGAAATTTTTCGTTGAAATTTTGTGCGTAAACGTGTTGGGTTCTATCTTCTAGAATGAATTATAAATTTTCTGTGCGGAATGTCTTAGATTATGACCCACCATTGCGTAGAGTATCGAATAAGCTTTCCAACGATATGTGTATCATCCAAAACGGACACCCGAGCGACGAGTTATGAACATTCCGATCGAACCATGAATAGTAGTGAACAGTAAAACGTGCAGGAAAAAGTACTGAGGCCTGGCGTATTTTTGCTCCAACTTTAAACGATCATAACTCCTTGTACATAATGATCTTGGTGATCTACTATATATTAACGGAAAGCTCTGTGAGTCCTATTTCCAATGAAATTGGTTTCATCCAATTTGTCTATCGAAGCAAAAAGTTATGGTCGATCTACTTCAGCCTATCAAAAGCGAATTTTTGGGTCAACTTCAAACGATCATAACTCCTCGTACACAATGATCTGGGTGAGATACTATATATCAACGGAAATATATGAGAGTCCTCTTTCTAATGAAATTGGTTTCATCCAATTTGGATTTCGAAGTAAAACGTTATGGTTGATCTACTTCAAACTATCAAAACAGTCCACCAAAGGACAGATTCGAGAATTATTTGATTTTTAGGGGCGTTTTGGTCATTCCCCTTCACCCAAAATCCATCCAAACCCTATATTAAAGCCTATTAGAAGCATTATATGTTATATTTTATCAAATTCCCTCAAAAAGAAAACCCTAAGCTCCTACATCCAACTTCAAGAACCTCCAAAGTTCACCATTAATTCTGTAAATTTATTCAAGATTCCAAGTTCCTAGTTCAAGAACTCCAAGAACCATCATTCAAAAGCACGATTAACATCTCAAAAATGAGTATTGATCTAAAGTTCATCATTCAAGGTATGTGGAATTTTCCAACAAGAACTCTCTTTCGTTCTTGTGCCCAAAAGTAATTTTCTTTACAAAGGCATGATTTTTATTTGATTTTTACGAATTTGAAGCATGAACCCATATCTTATGATGATTATTATGAAATCTTGATGTTTATGATTTTGAAAGATGAATTTACATGTGTGGAGATATAAATCATGAATCTTGAACGATATTTATCATGATTTGATATTTGGGTCGTGAATCCCCATTGGAAATTGTGTTTTTTTAAGAAAGTGTGTGTTATAAGCACGTTGATGTTGAATATTTGAGATATTTTGAATGATTTGACCTTTTGGTCTTAATGGAGTTGTTTTGAACTCGAGTGTGAAAGAAATCCACAACGTGGTTGATTTTGATAGATGGGAAGCATGATGTCTCCCGATGTATATTTATATATTGCTGAAATTATTTTGTTGTGGATTGTCTTTGAAATGATCTGAGCTAAGTCCGAGAGAAATCTTTAGCACCGAGTGGGAGGTATAAAGCGACCTTACTTCCCTAGAACTACGTGCCCCCGTAGGAGTGAGCCTGAGGCTGATTTATATAGTGATCACTAGTTTGTGTGGATTTGATATCGATAGTCCTACTCCGATGGCAAGGATAAGATGGCTCTCCCCAACTTGGGTTGTATGTTGGACTCCATGTAGCTCACATGGTTTATGTCGGTTATAGGATCTCCCAGTGTGTGTGTGTGTTTCCTTGTGTCTATGGTGAATGGTGAAGTGATTTAAAAGTGGAATTATGAAAGTTATTCTTTCGAAAGATTTAAATGATATCTACATTATGAGAATTGATATTCTTGATGAACTGAAAGTGATTGACAATTTATATGATGACTCACATGTGTTATTGTACTTATTTCATCCTCTCATGATTATGATGATTTTCTTCGGGCTATGTGAGTCTTTCATACATCCTGCATATTTCTTATAAATATTTATGATGATGATGTTTATACAACTGCATACACCCCCATATACTCGGTTCCTTTCCATGGTACTGATCCACATCTTTGGATGTGGGCTGCATTTTCTCGGAATGTAGGTTCAGGTGCTCAGTTCCAAGTTCGACAGTGATTCTTCGGGCACGCTGTTCTACATCCTCTGTTGTGGTGAGTCCTCATGTTCCGAGGATGTGATTTCTGATGTTGGTTTCACGGAATTGCTTACATTTGATAACTGAGTATGAGTCAGTTGGGGCATGTCTCAATGGCTCGCTGGTTTTATTAATTTTCTTAGAGGCTTGTCAGACTAGTATAGATGTTGGGAGTTGACTAATAAGTCGTATTTTGTTAGCTTTCTGAAATTCTTTTATTCTTGGATGATGATTACTCTGTTGATATTTGAGGGTTATTTATGGAAACCCCGTTGATTTGTGTTGAACTGAATGAAAATGGCTCAAAGGGTTAGCTTGGGGCTACTCGTAGCCTCAAGCACCGTGTGACTCTTCGGGACCCGTTTTCCGGGGCGTTACAAAACTGATGCCTCTAATGTTGGTTATGGAGGAGTACTTAAACAAGTTAATCCCCATAATAATATTGAAGAATTGATAAGATTTCATTTCTAAAAATAGACTGATAGTCAAAAGAAGTATGCAACGGTTGCACATGAAATGTTAACCATTGTTAAATTTATAAAACATATACACATGTATATGTTAAATATATACTACTTTAGAGTCTATAGAAGATATATATATATAAATATATACGTACCATTCAATATATATGTACTACTTTAAATAAAATATACTACAATAGATATACTACAATATATACACACACTATATATATAGTTATATACTAATTTATAAAATATACACACATCTATACGTTAAATATATACTACTTTAGAGTCTATATTCTATATATACACATATATACGTACCATTCAATAAATGTACTACTTTAAAAAATATGCTCCAAGATATATACTACAATATAATGATATATATACTAATTTGTAAAACATATACACATGTATATGTTAAATATATACTACTTTAGAGTCTATAGAAGATATATATATACACATATATACGTACCATTCAATATATATGTACTACTTTAAATAAAATATACTACAATATATACACACACACTATATATATAGTTATATACTAATTCATAAAACATATACACATGTATACATTAAATATATACTACTTTAGAGTCTATATTCTATATATACACATATATATGTATCATTCAATATCTGTACTACTTTAAAAAAATATGCTCCAAGATATACACTACAATATAATGATATATATATTAAATTATAAAACATATACACATGTATACGTTAAATATATACTACTTTAGAGTCTATAGAAGATATATATTCACATATATACGTACCATTCAATATATATGTACTACTTTAAGAAATATGCTACTTAATATAATAAATTAATAATACTTGATAATAATTTAGTAATATATTAAAACTAAGTATTTAATTTAAACTAGAAATTCAATTTAAAATTTAAATCATTAAATGAAAAAAATTACAAAGTAAGGACTAAAGAGTGAATGAATATTATATTTTATTAATTGCAAAATGATTCAAAATTTATAATGTATATGAATGAAAAATCAACAAAGTTCTCATCATTTTTTTCTACTCATTCATGTTAATATTAATGGAAACTTGCATAGGATAGTCAAAGTCAATGGGGGCAAAACTATGCATTGGACTTGATTCAGCTGAGTTCTCCCTTGAAGTCGTAATTTCTTCAAGTTTCTGATCGTCGTTCGGCTCCACCTCCATTCCTTGATTTCTTCATTCCGTTCTAATCCAATCTCTAAGGCAAACTAGAACATTCATAGCATTGCTTCTCAATGAGTGTCGGTTATCTCCAAGTTGTTGTCGTCCCTGACTAAAAGCGCTCTCCGATGCAATGGTTAACATTGGAACATTCAATATATCTCTAGCTAATCTTGAAAGCACAGGATATTGTGTTTCATTATTCCTTCAGCAATCCAACGCGTTGATCCGTTGTCTGCGATCCTTTATCAGCGTTCGAAGATAATACTTAAGCTTTTTCCGATAAGTTGTTGTGTAAACTCCCGCCTCAATACTGTTCCAATAATTTAAATCATAAAAGTAATCAGGAAAACCACTATGTACTGACCTTTTAGAAGATGGTGGCTCCTCAGGAAGATGAGGAGCGACAGTTGGAGTGATATTTGTCGGTACAGCTAAATCAAGTAAATCGGCATAATGGTTATATAATTTATCTATTAAGCGTTCGCATCAGTCATAGCCGTCCACAAATCTGGTTGTTCTTGTTCTTCATCATCAGAATCATTGTTAGTATTTATCTCTAAGTTAGAATAAATAAGAGTACTAAAGTGGCACATAGTATTATATTTCATACACGGATTTTAGCATAGCACCAACCAAGTAAATAGGGAGAATTGAAAAAAAATATTTTTTAAGTTTAGCAAACATAGCACCAACAGCTTCTTTGTAACCTTCTTTATTCTTATATTCTTTGAGCAAACCAGAAAAATCGGTTATATATGCTAAAATATTACAAACAGTAGGCTAATAAGTACCAGAAAATTCAACTGTAGCTATATAAATTTTTTTCAAAAACTTAACAAAATCATCAATTACAGCTAATCAAAATCATCTAGCATACATTCAGTCGAATCAGCAAATGAACCACAATATTGGTTAAAAGATAGTGTAATAGGAACTCTATATTTATGACAAATTTTTAAAAAATCATACGTAGCATTCCATCTAGTATCACATTCTTCAGGCATCAATATCGGTGCATGTCCATTTTGTTCACATTTAACTTTAAATTCTCTAAGTCTTTTTCTTCGATTATTTCCTTGAATAAAACCAACAGCAAGCCCAATTTTTTCAATATAAAGCTCAAAAAACTCAAGATCATCTCTTACAATTAAATTATATATATGACAAGCACACTTAACATGAAATATTTCAGGTAACGATGGAGATAGCTTAGATTTTAACTTTGTAATTGCAGTCTTGTTGTTAGAAGCATCATCAAAAGCAATACATAAGACTTTATTTTCAATACCATAAAATTCTGCAACTTTAGCAATCGAATCAGAAATAAAATCTCCAATCTGTTTACGTTCTTCATCATACAAAAAACTAAAATACGTTTTTGCATAACAAAATTACTATCTATCCAGTGACAAGTAATGGTTAAATAATTATTTTTATTAATAGCACGATCAAGATCAGAATTTAGAGCCATTCTAAATTGAATATTTTTTAACAATGTAGATAAATAAAAATAATATTGTGAATGAAGTCTAAAAATATCGGCCCGACAAATACTTATAGAAATACCATTAAACATAGGATTATAAATTGCTTGAATATATTGAATAAAAGCATCAGAAGAAGGAAAAGTGAAAGATAAACAACCCACAACTACCATTTTTGTTATTTCTTCTTGATCCCTCAATTTATTATACTTCTTAATTACCTGATCGGTTGCTGGGTCCATTCTAGTCTGTGTTGGCCCACAACATCCTGACCACCTTTTGCAATAAGTAACTCTCTTTCGTGATTATCACTTATATGTCTCATTAACATACCTGTACCCCCTTACTTGCCTCCTCTTTTATGCTTATATATTTATTGACAAATATTTCATTGCACCTCAATATCTGATATACGTGTAAAACATTATCATGCAATAATAGTTGTTTTACGAGCTCTTGGGGGACGGGGAGGGCGATTAACCAATTCAGATCTAATATTAGCATTTTCTATTGCGGGTGTCTCACCAATATTTTCATCATTTTCATCTAAATCAACTGCATCTACTTCATTTTCTTCTTCTATGCCATAATTTTTCTGAGCTTCTACATAATCCATGTCGTGAGCACTTACACCTACTTCTTCCTCAAAATGTTGACTAAGCGGTACCGGAGGCGGAGGCACACAGGTATATCTACTACTTGAAGTACCTCTACTGCTAGTAATTCGCTTTTTACTACTACTACCACTTCTGGGATAAATTATTTTTACACTTTTAGTGGTGAGGCTTCTTAATTTATCCACAATATAAATTAAACTAAGAAAATTCAAAATGCATCTACTTCATTTTCTTCTTCTATACCATAATTTTTCTGAGCTTCTACATAATCCATGTCGTGAGCACTTACACCTACTTCTTTCTCAAAATATTGACTAAGCGGTACCGGAGGCGGAGGCACATGGGTATATCTACTAGTTGAAGTACCTCTACTGCTAGTAATTCGCTTTTTACTACCACTACCACTTCTGGAATAAATTATTTTTACACTTTTAGTGGTGAGGTTTCTTAATTTATCCACAATATAAATTAAACTAAGAAAATTCAAAATACACAAATATAATAAAATTAAATATTCAACAATTAATACACTAATTAAAAATTAAAAGTAAGAGATGAAACGACAATACCAAATTTTGAAAGTATCCGAAAGTTGCGACTTTAGAAACTTTCACTCATACTTTGTAATCGTAAAATTAAAAAATTAAATTGAGCACTTTAGGAAATATATAGAATATTTGAGAATTGAGAATTGAGATTTGAGAGAGTGAGATTTGAGAAAATGAAAATTGTGTGGAAAATGATTTGAAAGTGTAGGGTATTTATAGGAATTTTTTAAGGTTTAAAAAAATATTTTAAATGAAAAAACTTTTTTTTAAAATAAAAAATGGCTAAGTAGCCGTTTGGACCCAAAAACGGCCATATTGCCATTGGGCCAATGGCTACTTTGTGGCCCAATTTCCAAAATTCAATTTTTTTTAAAAGAATCCGGGCTGGTTAACCGGCGGGTCTGGATCGGGTTTGGTACGGACCGGGTTAATCGGGCCCAAAAAAATAATTTAGTTAGGGACTCGGTACCCTACAGCCCGTGGGCTGATCGGGCCGAGTCAAATCGGGTCAGGTTAGTTAAGTGGGCCAGTTCGGGCCGGGTCAAACCGGCCTGTTTGACAAGTTTGTAAATGCATCTCTAATGTTAATGCCCCCTAGTAGTTCTAAGAAGATCAATGATATTTTTTCTTCTGTTATTAAGAAACTAAATATAAAGGAAAAATGATAAAACAAAGATGAAAAAATGATTCTTAAAGAGAGAAATCATTGGGACTTGTAAATTCAATATCCCTTCTAGTGACTTTAAATAAGAGATTTTAGGTAAAGGAAGATGAAAAGAATCAAATTATAAAATATTCTTTAGTCAAAAATAAAAAAGATTTATCAATTTCCTACTTAATTGTTGTGGCTTTTGGACTTCATCAGTTTACTCACAAAAATTCAAATCTTTAAGTCTTCCATATTATATGCTAATTAAAGTGACTTAGTAAATAGGTTATATATAAAAAACCCTCAAAAATATCTCAAAAAATCACAAAAAAGATAAATGGGAATGATGGCTTTAGGGGCAAGCCACACCAGCATCCCTATATCTTTCCTTTATATATATATATATATATATATATATATATATATATATATATATATATATATATATTGGTGTGTATCTCAGCGGGGTGTGCATTGATCGGTTCGATTCGATTTTATATATTAATGATTTGATTTATCGGTTTTCGATTTTTAAATATACTAACAATAACCAAACCAATAAGATATTTTTTTATCGATTTTTGGTTTATCGATTTTTAATCCTTATCGGTACGGTTTTCGATTTAACCGATAAGAAAATACTCATAAAATAGAAATAGTAGTAACTAATATGACAAAAAATGAATCTTAGTTGTAACCAAAAATTCTACATAATGTGTTTTAATTTACAAGAATCTTCAAGTTTGAACTAAATGCTGTTAGGAGAATTTAAGAGTTTGTATAATTGAAATAATAGGTTTATTAATTTATAGAAATTAAGATTATATATATATATATATATATATATATATATATAAGTTTATCGATTTACCCAATAACCCAATAAGAAAAAATCAAACCGAACCAATAACCCAATAATTTTTTTTTATAAAACCATTAAAAAATCGTTAACTCAATAACCCAATAACAATAAATCAATAACATTTTTATCGATTCGATTGATCGATCAATTTGATTTTTGCACGCCCCAAATCTCATCTATCTCAGCAATCAACTACCACAACAAAAATCATGATAACATGATATAGAATAACCGTGTGTCTCGAAACACATCACAAGTTCCGATAAGTGAATTAAACTGTGTACCAATACTCGTATGAATCATGGATGAAGCTACAATCAAGTAAGGATGGTCAATGGAATATCTTTTATCAGAAAATTAAATTATGTATAATATATAAATATAATAATAAATGAACAACTTTTTATGAAACGAGTGTGGTAGTCCGACAAGGGTGTTCATTTGCAAACCAAAGATTTGTTGTTTGAACTCCGCTTTCAGCATCTTTTTCTCATTTTTTTTCACTTTTTGTTCTTGAGTTGATTTTAAATGTGACTAGCCTGACAACCACGTGGATTGTTGGGCCCTTCTCATTTCTATGTTTTACAGAACAAATCATTCAATAGAAAAAATAAAAAAATCAACTACTATTTCTTTTTTAGCTTATCTTTAGATTATTTTTTTAATTATATTTCATATTTCTTTTGTTACTATTTTTTTGATATATTTTATTTCTTTATATAATTCTATCTAGCAGCTAAAATTGTTTTTGTTGACTTTTCTATGTTAGTAGTCATTTACTTAATATATAAGTGTTAATATGATTTAATTATTTATAAAACTTATTTTTTCTACTTCGTTAGAAGAGTAAAAAAAATTTCCTTTAAAGGAGCTTTATTTTTTAGAGAAAATATTTTTTAATATATTTTGATCAATTAAAAATAAAAAAAAATATTTTTCTAAAATGTTTCCTCCATACCAAAAACACTCTAGATTTAAATATTTTTCCTTTTTTATTATTTGATTTCTACTTAAAAAAAATAGAATAAATTATGAGTAGAGAAAATTATGCAGGCATCCTAGCCGACTGGGTACACCTACTCATGAGTAAATATATATATATATATATATATATATATATATATATATATATTGTGCATTGAGTTGGTTAAAAAAATGATTCACTCTTTTAAAAATTAAATATCTTTAATAAAATTTCTGACTCCGCCATAAGTATGAACTCTATGCTATTCATAGTATAACTCTATGCTATTCATGGTATCCATGGAACCTCTACAAGATAAAAGCATTAAGTTGAGTGATTTTATTGAAACTAGTATAATCGCACGTGTAACGTTTGATTATTTAAAATTAAATAATTTTACCTATCACGGAGATTTTTAATAAAGTGTAAATGTTCAAATCACTTCTCAAAAATCTTTCACACGTTAATATAATCGTGTAAATATAAACATATACACATATATGTTTTACCACTAGAAGTTTCAAGTGGTTGATGAATCAAAACTTTTGTGTTTGCTATAGTACCTCTTTCCCTTGTTGCCACAGTATAAGAGAAACGCATCAATTTGAGTCATATTTATGTTATGATTATTTTCCTTTCTTTTATATTTATTTTTTTTATTTTTTTTAAAGTCAAATATTTACAAAATCATTGATTATATTCTTATTACGTACTTTAAACTTTTAAAAATCTGGTACTTCTTAAATTTTTTTACTCTAATAAGTTTACATTTGTTTCTTGATTTTTTTTCAAATCTTCTTAAAATCAAATTTAGTTGATTTAGAATTTTTAAACTAATAGAAAAAGTATCAGTTGTCATAGAAAAACTAATAAGGAAATTTTTTTACCATAAATATATTTAATTAATTTAAAAATCTTAAATTATAAAAAAAAATATTAAAATTCTGATGACTTTTAATAAGAAAAGGTTTTAGCATAAATATACTTAATTAATTTTTAAATCTTAAATATTAAGAAAAATAGTGAAAGACGATTTTATCTAAAGTAAGAACTTTTAATGAAGGACAAAATATTCAAACAATATTTCTAAGGCCCTCCACAGTTTTAATATATTATAGATAAAATAAAATCAAGTGACTTTATTAGATATATTTTTATTGGGTTACCTTTTGAGATATTTATCACTCATATTCTAGTAAACATAAATTTGAAAAATGTTCTATTAAGCTGGCATGAGTTTGAAAATATACTAGAAAAATAAATTTTCTAGTAAGCTTAAGGGATCGTTTGGTAGGTTGTATAAGGGTAGAGAAAAATATGACGTATTAGTAATGTTGGTACTAGTTATGCTTGCATTATTTATGCTGAGATTTTATTAGTTTGAAGTGTTTGATTTGGTATATTTAAAAAAGCATGCATTGCATACTTTTCTTTAAAAAAAAAATATCCTCAAAAATAAGTGAAAAGGATGTGGAAGAAATTTTAAGAGACAATTATGTATTTAATCATGTTAATACACGCATGAGAATTCACTGCATTACTAATATCATGAATTTTGAGATATTAGTAAAACACACCTCAACACACAATAGAGTGTATAACTAATAAAAGCATTATCTATACATATGCTAAAAAATGTACCGAATAAAATATTATTAATACACAAAACTAATACATGTATTAGTTTTTTTTAATACACTACGACCCCTAAAAGAATAAGAGAAAATTATCCCATATAGTATTTTTAGATTCAAAATGACAAATTTTGACAACATTTTTAGATAATTGCATTAATAGCAATTTCATCGCAAGTTATATCAACTTATTAAAATATATATTATTTTTATTATATTTTTAAAATTTGTTTTTTAATTATATAATTTAAAATCAGTTTCATATTTATAGGAATGTAATCACTATTCTCCTTAAATTGTGTATTGATAATTATGGTAAATATATATATTATATTTTTATTTAATAGATTGCACACTTTTATCAGATAAATTTACTGAAGGAAGCTGGCGTTAAAAACTATTTAATTATCCGAAAAAGTTTCTGAAGTACCTCTCTCTTTCTCCATTCAAATACTCTGGCCTTCAAAACTTTATTCTCTTTCTCCATTCTAATATTCAACCTTCAAACTTTATTGAAATTCGGTTCTCCATTAACATACTCAAGATAAAAATTGGGTTTCAGATAAAATTCTTCTTCTTCCCGTAAAAATACAAAATTGATATATTTGGGTTTTTCATTCTCCATTGTGAAATCATGTCTAAACCAAAATTCGATTCTACTCTTTCACGTAGAAGTCCTACAATAATAAAAAATAGTAGTCTCATTCATCTTTCTAGATCTTCGTTTGATTTAGGTTGTTTCACTCCATCTTCTCTATTGAAGTGTAAAAAAAAATTATCGAAAGTGGGTCTTAGATCAAGAAGTAAAATTAGTGCTTGTCTAATAAAATTAAAGTTTCGTTTGTTGATAAGCCATCCAAGAAGCTCAATTTGAACATACATAGTGAAAAAAAATCCCAACAAAAAGGTTGTTATTCCATAAGATAAGAGGAATTACAAGAGAAAGAATATGGTTAGTGAGCAAGTGTCGGACTCCTATTTTGAGGATGAGATTTCATTACTCAAACCAAAAAACTCAAGTGTGAAGGCATACATAGACATAGATATTGTATTTTGATGTTTAATTATTTGGTTATTACTGTTTGTTTTTCTAAGATTGTTGTTATGAACAAAGTTTAGATTTTGTATTGGTAAAATGGTTCGATGGACCTTGTACTATGTTCATTTTGTAATGTGAATGTCCATGTGTTCGTTTTGTAATGTGAATACTTCTACTTACATGTTTGTCATCTGGACCCTTGAACCCACTAAAAAACAACATTTTAAACACTTTTTTTGTGAGCATAACACACTCTCTCCATGTCAGCTGCCACGTCATTTTAAGGTATTACATTAAATCCCATGTCATTTTTAAAATGATACATAAGAAATTAAATATTAAAATAAATTTAATTAAATAAAAAAATTATAAATTGTAGAAAAGTTTAAATAATCATGTTTTTACTTTTGCTCACAAATTAAATATCAAATTCATTCCAAATAATTAAAATTCTTCTCAAACTAATTTAAATTTTTAGCACAATTCGTGTAGCACTCTACGAATAGAAAGAGTAAAAACCAATATTTGTTTCTTGAAAATGGTGTTTTTTTTTGCACAATTCAACAGGTGAAAATGTTCAAGAAGATAAAAAGAGTCAATCTATATTAGATTTTAATAAAAAAAAATAATGACCCATTAAGCCCTCCAGGCCTACTGTCTGTTCCCGATTTTGATGAATTTCCTTCGTCTTTTGCTGACTTTTTGCTTGATTTTGATTCCCTCAAAGATTTTATATTGGATAGTCCTATGGCTGAGCTTGTTACTGATGGAATTTCTTTGAAAAATGAAGTTGAGGGTTGTTTGAATCAAGAATAGGGTAAAAATGAAGTTTTTGAGAAAAGTAATGTTGAAAATGAGGGTTCTTTAAAGTTGAACTCTTTGAGTTGTCCGAATCAACAAGAAGGTAAAAATGGGGTTTTTGAAAAAAGTGATGTTGAAAATGAGGGTTCTTTAAAGTTGAATTCCTTGAGCTGTTTGAATCAAGAAAGTAAAAATGGGATTTGTGATAATAGTTTGAAGGTTGAGTTG
Source organism: Capsicum pubescens (assembly GCA_030864215.1). Lineage (NCBI taxonomy): Eukaryota > Viridiplantae > Streptophyta > Magnoliopsida > Solanales > Solanaceae > Capsicum > Capsicum pubescens. Next base: position 3,548,952 of record CM061539.1, read on the forward strand.
CGGAAAGGGGATGATTTGGGTTGTATAGTTAAGAAGGAGATGGGTAGAGTTAGTATAAGTGGGACAGAGAATAAAAAACAAGCTGATAATGTGACAGTCGCGGGGTGAGGGGTGGGGTAAAGATGGCTAGATAGGGTGAAGGGTGGGGTGGAGGGTGGCTGGATGGGGTGAAGGATGGGGTGGGGGGTGGTTGAATGAGGAAGGAGGCTGAACGGGGGAGGAGGCTGGGATGGGGTGGGGGTGGGGGTGGTTAGACCAGGGGTTGGGGGTTGGGAGGGGGGCTTTTTTATTTTATTTTTTAAATTTATTATTTTAAAAAAATTTAAATTAAAAAAAATGGAGGGAAAAAAGATTCTTTTTTTTTAATTTTTTAAATTTAATATTATTTTTAATATTTTTTTACAATTATTTTAAAATAAAGTTGACCAAAAATAGAAATACACGCACCCTAGGCGCATGCCTACACGCGCCTCGTCCTTGTCAGCCATTTTAATGCCACATAGGTCCGGTCAAAGGATTTAAAATATTATTTTTTAATGGGTTAAAAGGTTCAGATGACAAACATATAAGTAGAAGTATACACATTACAAAAAGAATATAGTACAAGGGTCCACTGAATCATTTTGTCTTTTGTATTTAAGTAGTATTTATATAATGATATGCTACTTTAACATTTGTTTCCCATTTTACATCGTTGAATGAAATTGATATAAACTAAGTTGCATCAGATGGTATTAAATTTGATATCAACTACATCAAGTTATAGATTTTTCAGTTCTGCAATTAGTAACATTTGACATGATTATTGTATTTTGATATTTATTTGTGCTCATCACTCTTTGTCTTTCTAAGATTATTGGTATGAACAAAGTTTAGTTTTGATATTTAACATAGTATTTATATAATGTTCTTCATCTTCTTCTGCCAGAAAACAAACACCAATAACAATCAGGTCTAATACTAATCATTTTTTTATTGCAACAAAAAATTATTTGACATCAAACAATTATCAATTAATTTATTTTCAACATGTACGGTTATAGTTTTTCATGCAGTATCCATTACATACACTATAATGGTTATGTAACATAAAATATTTTTTTTTTTATCAATTGTCGTATTCATAAAACTCATTCAATACAAATGTATGTGACATATGTGAAACTTCATCGATATCAATTTTAATATAAATTTAATACAATGAGAACTTAAAATTTTTTACTTAAATATGAAATGAGTATATAAACTGGTTTCAACGCAATTTATCAAATAATTCATGAATATTGTATTGTGTACTATATTAGTTTCATACACTAAAAACAGTGATACGTAAGTAAGTGTATGTATAGTGATGCATAGGATATATACTTAACATACGTCAAACAAACATTCGTCTCTTTCATTACCGGTGGTGGAATAATTGTATGCCAAATGTATGTTATTTGTATATTAAATGTATCACTAGATATACAATAACATACACATGCAAAATGCATGTAACAACATAATTATATATGTTGTAAATATCATTTTTATATTTTTACTGTATATATGTGACAAGGTAATTGTATGTTTTGTGTCTATGACTGATGTGTTTACTGTGTTTATATTTGTTTTGTTAAAGCACTATTGCTAGTTTTTTGAAAGTTCTATTTCTTTAAATCGAATAATTAAGGCCTTAATTTTGCATCTCTAAGTAATTTTTTTTTTTTCGCCAATCCTAGAGCCCTCAAATCAATCAACCAAATCCAATGGCTTGCTAATGATTTGCAAGTATGTGTATTACAAAATTATACACTCCTAACTAGAAACCGAATCTTCTAAATGCTCACATTCAGTATTCTTAATTCCAAAAGTTAATATATCATAATTTTGTTATCTAATTGTTATAATCTATGAATTCTGTGTACTTGATGAAAATTAATAAAGAAAACAGAGAAATAGAGAAGAAGATGTAGAGAAGAAGAAGATGAGGAATTAGAGGAGAGACATGACTTAATATAACTATAGAACCATTTTTATGTTAATCAATTTGGAACAAAACCGTTTCACAGAAGATTAAGGGATGATTGATGTGTTATAAGTATAATCCCCTTTTTATGGGTATGTAATATATTTTTCATATATTAAAATTGTTTTTTTCTTATTTTTAATTATTAAAAAAATATTTTTTTCTTTTATAAATGATTATAACTTGTAAAGTTGAAAGTATTGTTATAACTTGTAATTTTCTATTTAAGGAATGCTATTTATATTTTTTTTTTTTTCAAAGAATAAAGATCATTTGTGCAAAATCGTGATTGAATTAGACCCACGTATATCCCCGTGTAAAGGTCCCGGGCGGGGGGTTAGGGAAAGCCCACTCTCTTTCTAGTTCAGTAAATTTTTCTAACATCTACCATTCGTATTTAGGTTGCCTTAATTTAGAATATGGTCCCCTTCAAAATTTAATCATTCTCCACAAAAACACAAAAAGATGAAAACAATCAAATAAATATTTATTGACACCATGGATATCGATCTCCTTCGACCAAAGCCTAGTGAAAGTTTCAAGCTTGTACCCAAATACATACTTTACCTTTGCCAGTGGCGCCAGCAAGTGTTCCAACAATATAAGGATGAGCAGCCAAACGGTATGGGACAGTAGGCATATCATCACTTTGCAAAGTTCGAACAACCTTCTTATCAATGGTAGAAATGATATGGAGTCCATGTTTGCCAACGTTAATATCTCTTCTTTTATGCTGCTTCTGCTTTTCTTGAATCTTGCCGACGTAGACATGTGAATCATCCCAACCCCAGATTCCTCTGTACTCAAAGTAAAATTAGTTGAAAATGAATCCTTGTTATAAAGTACGTAGTAGCAATAATAGTTATATATCCATACCTTAATGTGGAAATATATTCACCACTAAGGTTGTTGTGGGGTATCAAGAACTTCTCCTCATAGTTTTCTCCTCCATATAGACCAATAGTATTGTCCGAGCTGTGTTCAACATGAAATTACCAATGTAATCACTGAATTATCCAACTTCATAAGGGCTACGGCCTAAGGCATGCAACATGTGCTCCAGGTTCATCGAACCCCCTTCAACGGACAATTATAATGTTTTTATACTATTTTACATGTTTGAAAATATTTTTTATGTATATATAGTAGATGTTGAACCCAGCCCCTTAATAAAAATTCTGGCTCCGCCACAGGTACGTATAGGATTCAATGAATTAAAGGGGATTCTAGCTAGCTAGTAGCAGAAACTAAAACAAACCTTGTTGTTGCAAGGAAACCCCCTGAAGGTGAAAAGTAGGCAGAGTAAATTGGACCTCCATGTCTTATAGTTATCAATGATTTTGGATCATCACTGCTAATACTTCTCAAGTCCCAAAGAGAGACAGTCTTGTCTGCGGAGCTTGTAGCTATAATATTCAGATCATTTGGCTTGCAATGTATTGTGTTGATTGCTTCTCCATGTAATCTCCATGATGAGGATGGTGTGCTTGCCCTTACGTCAAATATTTTTAGTTCTCCGACTTCATCACCGAAATATACACAGTTCACGTCCTCCCATCGATGGCATATGGAATATACCGCATAAATATCCTGATATATCTCATCAAAAGCCTCCTTTTCTACATCCAGCAACATGATACGCTGATCATAACTTGAAGTAAATATCTGCAAACATATATATATATATATATATATATATCAGGAAAGTTCATATACCAAATTAACTAATTACTAACTACATATTGAATCACCATAATATAAACATGAAGCTAATGCCATAGTTCATAACTTCATATCCAGCACATTAATAGCTTTTCGATTTCATCGTCAATTCACAAATATTTTGTGTTTCAATTAGATTATTGTTACAAGTGCGGTCAAAAAAATTTCAAAGTGATAAAAGAACAAAGAAATTTAAAGCTTTAAAGGACAGTTTATAAAACATAAACAGTGTTTTCTAGAAGAAAGATCAATTCTAGTTCGCAGTGAAAGTCAAAAAGCACAGTGACCTTGGACATGGAGAGTGGTTCAATAGTGATTGCAGACAATTTGGAGAGATGAGGTCGATAAAGATAAACTCCGTGATGTTCAAGGTCCAAGTTCCAAAGCCCGAAATAGCCAAGTTCATCGCCTACGACAATTACTCTTTTATCCGCAATGGGAAGAAATTTCACATCTGAGATGGCACCTTTAGCCACCTGTGTTCTTCCCTTGGGATTCAACTTTAATTGTAACTTTTCCAAATCAACATTAGTATAACGTCTAATGGGAACTTCATTTCTTGTCAAAGAGCTTCTTATTGTCTTAACCATTCCATCATATGATAAATCAGACGACTTTTTGGATAATATTTCCTTTGCCTCATCACTCAATTCCGGTGGCATTCCTTTACTTCTACGAGATAAGCGGCGAACAGTACTGTTTGCCGTTTCAACTTCATGATCTCTACAATCACATTAACAAATGTAAAACGACATGCATTATAAATATAAAGTGAACTAACTACTAATATTATTTTATTTTTGGAGTGAGATAGAGGTAGAACCGTTTGCTGCGTCGTTGCCGCTTCAAAAATGCTCTTTCGTTATCTGCCATTGCTAACACTTAAGATAACAATAAGATGATTGTGCACATGCATAGTGTACTTACTACTAAAGGATTAGTATACCTTTTATCTGATTAAAAAATTATTTGTAGGAGAGAAATATCAAAAGTCACGCAAGAGAGAGAAGGTGGGAGGAATTAACTTTTAACTTTATTGGTTGATTTCTTTGAGGCGTGATTATGACCTGTTTGGATAGTACGAAAAAAGTGGCTTTTTAAAAAAAAAAAATTAAAAATATTTTTGAAAGTGTTGTACTTATTTTAAAAATAAGTAGTTATGTGCTTGAATAAAAGTCGTGAAACTGAAAAAAAGTTATTGATTTGTTTGATAAACAAGTATTTTAAATACTTTTTTTTATCAAAATATCTGAAATATCTTTAAAGTTGTTAACAATATATAGAGTTGATTATTATTAATTTTTATTTCTAAAATGATTCAAATTAAAATTAATATATATATATATATATATATATATATATATATATATATATATAAGATATTTTCATGAATGACTATTAATTTGTGTGCTAAAACTCTTTTAAACTCTTTTTTTTGTTAAAAGAGTTTAAATCATTAAATAAAATATATATGTTACTAATCATTATAATTATATTAATAAATAAATAGTTGGTCATAAATGATACTATTTGTTTGATAAAATGACTCTTAATTAGAAAATATAGTACTCGTTGATTGAGTAATGATTATCACTATTACAACATTAGCGAATACGAATGTTGCATCATGAAATATAGATGGATCATTCACTAATCGTCCATGAAGTTGTATATCTTCAATGAATATTCTCCATATTTTTTGGTTGGTGAGTTATTTTTTTATTAGAGAAATTCATATGTTGTACAATAATAGTTGTCCAAATTTAAAAGAATATATTAAAGAAGAAGAATAATATATAAAAATTTATATTTCATAAATTAGAAGTTTCATACAAAAGAAGTACTAATATAGCTACACAAGGGAAATTTGGGAATAAGGGAGAATTTTTAGGTAACTCTCTTGTTTCGGTAGAAGTCCGGTATCTGATTTTTGGTTTTCTCTTCTTGTTCGCATATTTCTTCAGGGATAATATAATCTCATGTCATTCCTATCTTGACAACAGTAATTGTATGTTTTATTTCATCAAACAATATTTCTGCTAGTGCTAAGTAGAAACGGACATAGAATAATTGTCCCTTCGTAATCCTTTTATAATCCATAAATCTTTTGTGAACATCTAGAATTCCTGTTAACTCTTCTCCAGTAATTGTGTAGACTATAGATAATAGTCCATAATAGTAACATGAAGTAATTAAGTTTGCACTGGTGCCAAGCAAAGCAATAAGTTTGTTATAGTTCTGACATTTTTGTGTAATATATCCTTGGTGTTGCTTTGCTAAATCTTTACTCTGGATAGGTTTTGAATTTAACAATTTTTGGAAGGTATAAATATTATCAATATATGTACGAGTGATATGGTTATAAGTCTGCTTTTGCTGATTAAATGACTCGGAATATGTGTGTATTTGGGGAGGTATAGATGACTCTGATTTTTGTATATTTGGTGTATATGGTTTTGAGAATATCTGGTTGAGGTTATAATTCTTTTTCTTTGGTGGTTCAGGTTTATTTTGAGTGTCTATATTCTTTCCCCTGATACATCACCTGCGCCTGCAGCTGTAACTGTAATTTCGTTAGTAATTTGAGTTTTTTAGGTGTTTCTCATCGTCACCTTCTAGGTCTAGTTTTTTAATGTGCTCTTCCTGCACAGTATCTTTGCTAATAGCTTTTTCTTTATAGTGCTCAACTTGCACTTTTACATTTGTAACTTCAGTAGTTAATGTGATAACTCGTTCTTGTAATAACTTCATTTATTCAAACACTTGTAACATTAAGTCTATTTGGGTATCTTTGACATTAGCTTCTTCCATTTGTAAATCAGTCTGAGTAGCTTTGTCTTGATATGTAATCTGCAATAACATTCTTGTCAGTCTTGATTACTTTAATCGTAAATGTAAAATTTAATATATTCAATACTAATCTCCGAAATTCCTTCGTTGTAACTGAGTTTTGTATTTTTTTTGTTAACCAGCATCGAATCTGGGTATTATCTGTTCTCACAATAAATTTGTTATATACAATGTATGGTTCAAATGCTAATAAACATTTATATAATGAACATAATTCTTTTCTATTTATTTCCCATTTTATTTCTGTTTAATTAAACGTACCTGAGTAGTATTTGCAATGATGTTCTAATTTTTTTTCTTCATATCTGTATTTAAATACTCATCCATAACTATATTCACTAGCATTTGCTTCTACAATATATATAAATTTTTTATTTTCGTCTGAAAATTGTAATTTTGATAATTCTTTACAAAGTATTTTTATTTTTTGAACTTGTTTTTTATCTTCTTCGTTGTAATTATATGCTACATTCTTTTTTAATTTTTTCTGTAATGGCTTTAGCTATAATGGATCTATTTTTATTTGTGCGTGAATATTTCTTAACTTCTCTAAACATTTTTATTAATGTTCATATGTTGGGGGGTGATTAAATGGTATTTGATTAAATGCTTTACTATAATATTCTTTAGTTTTTTCTCTTAGTCTTTGTAATTCTTGTATATTATTTTGGAGGTATTCTAAATATTCCATATCTTTTGTTCTAAAATATTCAATTAAATTCTCTTTCATAAGTATCTATGTTGCTCTTATTTCTTCCATATCTTGTCTCCAATATTTTAAATACTCACAGTCTATCATTTTATCCTAAAGTAGTTGTAATACTGTAAATTTTTTTGTAATAATTTATTCTAATTGTACTATATCTGATATTAAATTCTAGGTTATCTATTTCGTTAATTATCCTGTCTTTTTCTTCTATGAATAATTCTATGTCTAAATCATATTCTAAATTGTCTTTTAATTCTAGTTGTTTTATGGTTTTATCTATCCAAATTAATCTTTCTTTTAATTGTTCTCTTCCTCTTTTAAGCTGGTTTCTATAATTAATTTCTTCATATAACCAGCTTTGTTTTTTTCTAACTCTTTGAATATATTCTAGCATTCTTAATCTGTATAATATTCATCTGAATAATAACTATCTGAATTATTTCTACCATAGAAATCTATATTTTCTAATTCATCTTCTATCCAATTAGTATTTAATAACTCATCTTCAAAATCAAATATTTTTTCCCATATTATTTTCTTTATGTCTTCTAATTCTAAGTCTTTTATGATATATAAAACAAGTATCTTAGTTTCATCAGATATATAACTTGTTATATTATTCATATTATCCTTAGTTTTCTACGAATAACTTGGATAACTTGGAATTGGGTTCTAGTAATTAAATACTTTATCATAATATTTATTAGTTGTTTATTTTAATCTTAATAATTCTTGTATATTTTCATTAGGGATGGAAAAAACATAAAACTACTGTAAAAATTGAATTAATAGATAAAAATAGCATAATAACTCAAAAACCATTAACATATAATTTTGACGATTTGAAAGAATTTAAAATGCATATAGATGAATTATTAGAAAAACAGTATATACAAAAAAGTAATAGTAAACACAATAGTCCGACATTTATAGTAAATAAACACAGTGAACGAAAAAGAGAAAAAAGTAGAATGGTTATTGATTATAGAAACCTAAATGCAAAAACTATGACATATAATTATTCAATACCAAATAAGATATTAAAAATAAGACAAATACAAGGATATAATTATTTTAGTAAATTTAATTGTAAATCAGGATTTTACCACTTAAAGTTAGATGAAAATTCTAAGGAATTAACCACACTTTTTGGCTTACTACGTAGTATTCTTCCTTTTTCTACTAAATATATTTTTTATTGTTGGTATTTTAAATATTTTTTCTACACTTAGGTCTAACTCTTTTCCCTTTATTTCGTCAAATATATTATTATCAAATATTATTTTTTGGTTTGTTCCTTCTTCATTTAAATATTCTTCCTTTGTTATTATTTTTATATCTTCTTCAGTCATTTGATTCATCTAATTCACTATCTATTTCATTATCTGTTTCATTCTCCGAAATTTCATATATACTATCTTCACTTTCTAATTCGTAATCTATATAATCTATTTGCATATATTCTGTATTTTCTATTTTTATTTCTGATATTTGTTTCTTTTTTGGGTCTTTAGGTATTTTACAATCTCTAGCTAAATGTCCTAGTTTTCCACAATTATAACAAATACATTCTTTTATAGATTTCTTTTTCCTATATGGTCTTTTATGTTTATAATTTTTTACATAATATCTTTTTCTTGGTTTCTTATATTTATATTTTGATTTTTTGTATTTCCTATATTTCTTATGTCTTTTTCTTTTCTTATAATATCTTTCTTCACATCCAAATTGAGGTGCTATTTTATCTTTTCAACATGCTAAATTTTTTAGTAATGTTTTTTCCATTTTTATTTCTTCTCTATATTTTTCACATAGATTTCTATACCATTGTTGTAAAAATTTTATTCTTGCTCCTAGGGTATCTGCTATTTTTGCTTCATCCCAACTCTTTATTATTTTTGAACTAAATGGTTCAGGTAATTTACTAAAATATAATTTTCTTATTTCTTTACTTTCTTCTGTATTATATGTTCCTTTATAATAATATTCTTTAAATGCGCCCTTATATTCATCTATATAGCACATATTACATATTGCTAATTTTAACATTAAATTCCTATTCATATCTTTTTCTTTATTTTGTTCTTCTTCTTTTTCTGTTGTCATACTGCTAAATTCATGTCTTATAGCTACTTTATATTTTTTTAATATTTCTGTTGATGATATTTTAGTAATTGTTGATGCTTCTTCTGTTTTTTATCAGATCTTAATACTTTTTTACTTTCTTCGGCTAGGTTTAAAAACCATAATTTTGCTGTTCCTATTAATGCCTTTTCTATATATTCAGGTGTGTTTGTTGTATCTATTTTATTATCTAATAATTGTTTTGACATGTATCCTACCCATAGTTGTATTATTTTGTTTGTGTCTATTACACAGTCTAAATTTAAAAAGTTGTAATTAATTATTTGTCTTGGTGTCTATTTATTATATTTATCCTTTGGATTATATCTTTTAAACTTATTTTTGTAATTATAGGTTGATTTTCTTATTTCTGATGTACTAGATATGATATTTTTATCTAGAGTATTTACTTCTGTATTTATTAGTTCTAGATTTTCCTTATTAATTACTTCTTGCCAAACTTTCATTTTTATGCGTGTGTCAAGAAACGAAGACACAAGTGTAATCCCTCTAATAAAGAATTAATGGAAAGAATAATACTTCCTCCGTTCAATTTTACTTATCACAATTGAATTTGATACATTGATTAAAAACAATAATTAATAACATGACTACTTTATCATAGTATCCCTATTAAATAATTTTTACATTATATGTTGAAATTAATTTTGAAAAAAAATAATTAATACTAAGGGTAAAAGAGAAAAAAATAAATTGTCTTTTCTTAATATGTCAAAAATGACAAGTAAAAGTAGAAATAAAATTAGAAAACTTGTGACAAGTAAAACTGAACGGAAGGAGTATGGAATTTTTTTATTAATTCTCTCATGATCTAGTAAAGTGGACAATTACTCTCTTCGTTTTATTTTAGTTTATTTTTATTGATTTGACACATTCTTAAAAAACTTTAATTAGAGGTGTATTTTACTAAATTAATCTTATTAATGATTCCTTGAAATTCTAAATTTGATTATCATTTTATATAATTATTTAATATTAAGGATAAAATAGAAAAAGTATATATTACTCCCTTCATCCCATATTAGTTAGGCATAAATCATTTTGCAAGGTGATTAACAAATTATAAATAAGAAGGTAATTTTACTAATTTACACTTTAAAAAAGTTCATAAAAACTTTACAAACAAGTATGAACACTCTAAAAAAGAATTAGTTGCAAGGGTGATATGAGAAAATTTAATTAATGTTTTCTTTATTTAGTAAGATGACCAACTAATATGGGACGGAAGGAGTACTAAATACTCTTGATTTTATACATGGAACAACTAAGTTGAAAGTTGAAACAAATTTCTTTAGCGAGGGCCAACTAAAATGAAATGGAGAAAATAATATGAGACAACTATTTTTAGAAAGGTGGACAACTAAAATGAAATAGAGGGAGTATATATTGTACTTCCTAAATGGTTTCATGAATGAATGTGCCACGACCCAAAATAGGTACGTGAGGGCACTTGTCTCGCCTCCAGACAAGTAAGCCTAACCCATCCCAAAGAATACAAACATAGTGAAATTATATTGTAAGACCCCGTAAAATTTTGATCCATCCGTGTGCGTAAAGTTAATTTTTGAATTGAATTACGATAAGGGGTGTAAAAAGGATGTTTTGAAAAACTTTTAAAATTTTTAAAAGGGGTTCGGGGTCATTTTGGGACTTCGAGGCAGTGAGGATTCGCGATATTGGTGTGCTACTCCACTTGCCGCGATAAGACTGTGGCACCTTGGGTACCCTCCGCGATAGTGCGTGCCATGCTTCTACATTATTTTCGTCCAGTTTTATTTTTTTCACTTGAGGACAAGGGTTTTTAGTCCTTTGCCCCTTAAATGACTTAAAAACACCCAATTGCCTTCAGTTATCAAGATCAAACGTTACACTTCTCCACTTTAACTCTCGAGTCAAGAAAATTTAAGGTTTTTTTTAAAAGAATTCATCATTTGGGCTCTAAAGTTCAATTTCTCTTCGATTTCTTCTAAATTTTAGGTATGTTACTCATTCCTTAACTTGTATTTTATATTGTGGCATTAATTTATTCAATATTCATGTGTTTTAGTTGATGGGTTTTAAATTGGGTAGAGGGTTTTTTGGTTGTTGATACTTGAATTACGTTTTCCTTGTTTTTAATGGGTTATTCATGCTTTAAATTATGATTTTGGAACTGAATTGGTATATAATTATAATGGTTGAAATGGGTTACACGAGCTTTTACAAATTGATGTAGTTTTGACATGGTAATGACATTAACCTTAACCCACCTGGTCATCTTGGTTTGAACATGGACTTTTACATAATTTAACTTGTCTTTTGAAAACACTACATTGCATTAAAGGACACATGGATAAAAAGGTTTTGGATTGCCTTTGTTGGCTATGGATTGGATTTTTAAACTAGTAATTAAAGTCAATTTGGTTAATTGGACAGGTTTGACATAAATTAGCTTGCAAGCATATTGGTATGACGATACCAAGTTGTAAATGTCTAATTGAAAAGATTCATTGGTTAATGGTTGGTTTATGTTCAAATTGTTTTAATTTGGGCTTAATAGAAATTTTGTAGCTCACCGAGAAGGTGTAGTCATGGGGAACCAACACTGGAAACCACGTTTTCCAAAGTTGGGGGATCTATATGACCATGTGTCTGATGAACACATTATATTTAAATGGCTATCACCTTGGTGTCTTTATCCATTCCTCAGTACATGTGGTTAATATGGATTGGGGCCCTTTTTGCACGGGGAGCCGAACCCATATAACCCGTGGGTGCCTGAAATATCGGTACGAGCTACATAGTTCAGGTTTATGTTTTAAAATTCCATGATTCATGGCCCTTGTCCCTATTCTGACATCCTATATATATGTTTATAAAATTGTTACGCTTATGGTTTTATGGATGGATTTTGGTAAATGCATTATTATATCCCTTTTTCTTGAGTTACATGTAGTGCTTACCCCATTGATCGTTCCCGAATGCTACATCTTTTCATGATGTAGGTTTTGAGGACTTTTTGTTGACCGTGTGCAGTGTTAGGTAGTTTAATAATCATGTTGATCTACTGTGAAGTGGTGAGCCTCCATCTTTCGAAAGGCCCTATCATTTCGTTAGGTTTCCTTTATCATTCTAGTATTTATGGATTTCTTTTATCATAGTCGGGGGCATGTCCCAACTTAATTGGTATTCTTAATTTATAGGCTTTTGTGGACAGTATTGGGATGTCATGGTTATCTTACTTTGATTCTTTAGATTATCTTTGGTTTTATATATTTTTTGTTATTTTGGTTATCTTTTCCTGTTTATTTCTATTGTGCTCTTGAGGTAAGGCTAAGGGGTTGTCTTCGGCCCATGGTGGGATTGAGATGCCCGTCACGGCCAGGCCCAGATTTGGGTCATGGAAAGCTTGGTATCACGATTCAGGGTCGTTGGGTATCCACAAAGCCATATCGAGTAGAGACCCTTTTATGGGTGTGTAGCGCATCATACTTATAAGGGAGAGGCTACGAAGCATTTAGGAATGTTTTTCCTTCTTTGTGTTCTATTTCGTTCTAGAGAGTGTAGTTATCATTGAACTTTTCTAACTCTTGGCTTGCTCGCATTTCAGATCATGCCTCCCCAAAGATTTGACTGTCATAGAAACTCTACTGGAACCTATGTCCCACCTAGGGAAAATATGGAGGGGATTCACCCTGCTTATAGAGTACAGACCCAGTCTAGGGCTCCTGCTCCTGACTGTACTGCTATGTGTGGTTCCACCAGTCCTTACCAGTCCTTCTCAAGCTTCTTAGGCTGGTGATACTTATGCTCAGTCACCTCCGAGAGATATCTCTAATGCGGAGTTTCATGCTTGCTCAGGTTGTGGCATCACAGTCTTATTGGTATGATTATATTGGTCCTATTACTGGTTAATATGAGGTTACCTGAGTTGGCAAGTTTATGATATTGAATTCCCTAGACTTTACAAGCTCTAAGGTTGAAGAGAATCCTCAAGGGTTTGTTGATGAGATGGAGAAGATTTTCAGGTAATGCATGCTACTAATTCAGAGTGTGTAGAGTTTGTTGCTTATCAGTCAAAGGATGTGGATTACTAGTTCTCTGAGGAGTGGGATGAGTTGAAGGGTGATGATGCCGAGTCAGCAGTGTAGGATGAGTTTTCAAGTGCTTTTGTTTATCACTTTTTTTCCTCAGGAGTTGATAGAGGCTAAGGCCAAAGATTTTGAGAACTTGAAATAGGGTAAGATGAGTGCTAAGGAGTATGCACTGAAGTTCCAACAACTGTCATATTATGCTTTGGAGTTGGTGTCTACTAGGAGGTACATAATGAGAAAGTTTGCTTTTGGTTTGTCCCATGATTTGGTATTAGTGTGTAAGGCTGCTATGCTGAATAATGATATGGACATATTCAGGCTGGTAGTTTACATGAAACAGGTGGAGGATGAGAAAAGAAAGCAGGTAGAGATGGGAAAAAGGTAGACCATGAAATTCAGGTATGCAGAGCAGGATGCAAATCAGTAGAACAGTGGGAGAGATGGTAGGCAGTGGCCTAATAAAAAGAACTAGGAAATTTCTTATTCGTCATCCAGTGCTCCTTATCCTAAGCCTACAAATGATCGTCATTTTCGGGATAGCAGTGGTGTAACTCCCCGAGAGTATACCCTGGGCGTCACACAATGCTTACAGTCCCGAGGGACCACAAGCTAACCCATGAGCTGGAACCTGCTGTGAGCACTGAATAACATAATCATAAAAGCAGAAGAATAACTGATATACCATAAGGTTTTAATAGCTGAAACAAATACTGAATTATGAATCTGAAGAAATAACTATCTGAGTCTAAATAACTACTGAAATCTGAGATAAACTGAATAACTAAATGTAGTGTCTGAAAGCCTCTAAACTGCAAGACTGCAAGTTGATGGGACAGGCCCCAACTAACTCTAACTAACTACTAGACTGAAAGCATGAAATAAGTATCCTATCCTCGAAATAGAAGGACTTACCACTGCTACTGCTGAGAGTCTGAGAAGTCTAAGCGCGATTCGAACACTGAGCGTCAGAACATATGATGTAATACATCATAGCGCAAAAGAAAGGTATGCAATCAGTACTTTGAATGTACTGGTATGCTAAATGAGGTAGGTTGATATGCATGGGTTCATAAATGAAATTAATAACTATCTGAATATATATGTAAAATATGGAGTACTGAATAAAGAATATGGAATCTGTAGATACTGGAAATATAAGACATCTGTAAATACTACGTATGCATGAGAGTCTGTAAATACTAAAGATACATAAAAATCTGTAGATATTGAGGATGCATGACCAAGCATATAACATGAACTGAGTAAAATCTGTAAAATGAAATACTGAAATAACGGATATCTGTATGCCTTGGTCAAACAACACTGAGACTGAATTACTCGTCTAGTTATTGGACTGAGACTGTGGGAGTTATCATCTAACCGACATTCCCCAATCTGAGCTAATTGGGGCCCAACCTGTAACCCCAGTTAAAAAGGTGTTAATACTGTGCTATGGGTACTAACGCTGGCTGTGTGGATCCACTATACTGATATACTGTCCAAAAGACTAAGGGTGTCAAGCCTGAACTGACGGGTGACCCCTGCGAGATAGTCAAGCCTAATCTGATGGGTGACTTAACGTATCCTACACTGGCTACGTAGTTCTGAAGTATAGGGACTGCTACTAGCGACTCTGTCTATCTGACGGGGAAGCCGCCATCCCTACACTCTCTAGGTGATAAATCCTACTCCCAACTGAAGACACTGAAATACTAGACTGTTCTGAGTTTAACTGACTAATATCTGACTGTCCTGATAATTCTCATGGTATGTTCTGAAGACTATTCTGTAATGTACTGAGACTAGACTAAGTAAACAAGTATGGTTTTCGGGTATTCAATACCCCCAGGACTCAAAAGCAACAATAGTAAAATGACACCAAAACTTGAAGAACATAACATGAAGGCTTGTAGTAACATTTATTCTTGTAGGCTTTTTCTCAAACACTTAGAGTTCATGGTTTGATCAAATCATAGGAATGTCATGGAACTTGTAGTAAAAGCATGAATTCAACATGAATAATATGAAATCATGATTTAATTCAAGGAATGATAATATTAAAACATGGAGAATTGAATAACAATAATAATTTCATTGAAACATGGTATAAAATCATAGTTCATGGAGATTCATGGGTGAAATCACAATTTAAAATCAAATAACTTGAAAAGATCACAATTTTTTTGTAATTTAAATAGGATACTTGGACCCCATGGGTAAAAGGAACCTATGGATGAACATCTAACATACCCGAGTTAATGAATTTGGAAGGATTGATTGTGAGTTCTTGAGATTTGGTCTTGAATTTGAGAGCTAGGATTTCTTGTTCTTGAAAAAGAGGATCTTTAATTTGAGAGGAATTGAATAATGATGAGTATTTAGGTCAATTAGGGGTTAAATTTTGTGTTTAGAACGAGTTTAGGGCTTAGGAAAAAGACCCAAATACCCCTAAATGAATTTAAAAATGCAAGTTGAAAACTAAAGATCCCAATTTTTGGCCTTGGCGCAATGCGCCACTGTCGCACCAAGCCACTGGAAAAAGGATAATTGGAAAATGGACGATGGTACGACGTGGTAAGATCGTGGTTCTTTACTGGAATGCCATTTTGGCCACCTCCGCGACGCGCCATAATCGTGGAGGTTCATTGGAAATTGCCAAACGTGAACTAGGTGCATGGCGCGATACACCAACATTACGGTACCACACTAGAAACTGATAATTGTTATTTAGACTGGCTCCGTGACACGCTAAGGGTCAAAATGATGATGTTTAGCGACTAAAACTTAAAATCGCCATAACTTCTTACCCGGTTATCGGATTTGGGCAAATTTTATATAGTTGAAAAGCTAATTGAATTTTCTAAGCAATGGAAGGTTCTAAACTGAAAATTAATGAGTATTTTGAAAATTTTATATAATAATACTCATGTATTGGGACTTAGATTATGCTAGGGAAATATGGGGTATTACAATATCTCCTCCTTGGGATCATTCGTCCTCGAATGAGATTGGTTAAGCTGAGGAAAACTGATGGACTGAGCTTACACACTGAACATGCATATCTGATGAATGGAATGCATGACTGAACTGATTCATGAATGCAAGACTGGCATGAACTTGATGTGAAACTGAAACTGAGCATGATAGAGGGAAATCTTAAGAAGATTAGTACCTTAAATCGAATCTGAATTTGTGGAAAAAAAATGAGGGTACTTGGTCCGCATATCTTCTTCTTCTTCCCATGTGGACCCCTTAATGAACTGATTCCACCAAAGAACTTTGACTAGTGGAACCTCTTTTTTCCTTAGTCTACAAACTTGATGATCAAGAATTTTGACTGGAACTTCCTCATAGGAAAGACTGTTCTGAACATCTATACTTTCTACGGGAACAACTATAGATGGATCACTAAAATACTCCTTCAATAACGAGACATGGAACACTGGGTGTACTGAAGCTAGATTTGAAGACAACTCAAGCTCGTAAGCTACCTTTCCAAAATAACTGAGAATTCTGAAAGGACCTACATATCAGGGACTGAGTTTTCCTTTATTGCTAAATATTTTCACTCCCTTCATGGGAGAGATTTTCAAGTACACCAAATCACCGACCTCAAACTCGAGATCATTTTCCTTATATCTGCATACGATTTTTGTCAGCTCTGGGTTGTTCTAAGCCTCTCTCTGATCAACTGAAACTTCTCTAAGGCATCAAACACCAAGTCAGGCCTTACTACTGCGGCCTCACCCACTTCAAACCAACCAATTGGAGATCTACATCTCCTACCATAAAGAGCTTCAAACGGAGCCATCTGAATACTGGAATGATAATTATTATTATATGTTAATTCAATCAAAGGCAAGTGGTCATCCCAACTACCCTTGAAATAAAAAAAGCATGCTCTCAGCATATCCTCAAGAGTTTGATTAGTCCTTTTTGCTTGACCGTCTATCTGAGGGTGGAAGGATGTACTGAGGTGGACTTGGATACTAAGAACCTTTTAGAATGCTTTCCAAAAGTGAGAGGTAAACTGGGTATCTCTATCTGAGATGATGGATAAGGGAACGCCGTGCAACCTAACTAACTCCCTGAGGTAGAGTTTGGCATAGTCCTCGGCTGATTAAGAGGTATGGACTGGCAAGAAATAAGCTGATTTGGCCATCCTGTCTATGATAACCCAACTAGAATCATGCTGAGACAGGTACGAGGCAAACCTATCACAAAATCCATGTTCACTTCTTTCCATTCCATATTGAAATATGGAAATACTAAACTCCTTCATGGACCCACTAGGTTTCTGGTGCTCAATATTAACTTACTGACACGTAGAACACTTAGCTACAAATTTTGCAATATCCCTCTTCATCCCACTCCACCAATATATCTCCCATAAATCACGGTACATCTTAGTGGCCCCTAGATGAATAGAGTAATGTGTACTATGCACTTTTACAAGGATTCGTTGTTTCAAGTCTTCTACACTAGGCACACATAGCCTACCTTGACAATGCAACACCCCATCTCCCCCTTGGGAGAAAACCTCCATTTTTTGATCTCTGACTGATTCTTTCAACTTAACTAGGCTGGGGTCTCTATACTACTTTTTCTTCATCTCGAAAACTAGAGATAATTCGGCACTACTCTGTACCTACACACTACCCTCTACTAAATCGACTAGGCAGATACCTAGTTGGGCAAGCTGAACTTCTTCTTACCATCCTTAATATGAGCAAAACTACCCATAGACAATCTACTGAGAGCATCAGCCACTACATTGGCCTTGCCCGGATGATACAGAACATTCATGTCATAATCTTTAAATAAATCTAACCACTTTCTCTGATGCAGATTCAAATATTTCTAAGAGAACACCTACTGCAGACGTTTGTGATCTATAAATACATCAACATACACCCCATATAAGTAATGCCTCCAAATCTTTAAGGCAAATACTACAGCTGCTAGCTCAAGATCATAAGTAGGGTAATTCTTCTCTGGGGTTTAAGTTATCTTGAGGCATAGGCTATAACCTTAACTCTCTACATAAGGACACAATCCAAACCTACTCTGGATACATCACAGTACATAACAAATCCATCTGAACCATTCGTCAAAGTAAGAACTGGGGCTGAGGTTAGTCAAATCTTCAACTCCTGAAAACTCTTCTCACATGAATCTGATCACTGAAACTTAACTTTGTTCTGAGTCAATCTGTACATGGAGGATGCAATAGAAGAAAACCCTTCAACAAACCGATGGTAATATCTAGTTAAACCCAAGAAACTCCTGTTATCTGATGGAGAGATAGGTCTAGTCTAGATTCTCGCTGCCTTGGTCTTTTGAGGATCAACTCTAATTCCATCACCAGAAATAATATGGCCGAGGAAAGCTACTAATCTTAGCCAAAATTCGCATTTACTGACTTTAGCGAACAACTGGTGAGCTCTAAGAGTCTGCAATACTATGCTGAGATGGTCTGTATGATCGTTTTCGCTACGAGAATAGACAAGAATGTCATCAATGAAGACTATGATGAACATGTCCAAGTACGGCTTGAACACTCTGTTCATCAAGTCCATAAAAGATGTTGGGGAATTCATAAGACCAAAGGACATGACTAGAAACTTGAAGTGACCATACCGAGTTTGGAAAGTTGTTGACTTTGTTCAAATGACGGTAGTCTATGCACATTCTGAGAGAACCATCTTTCTTACACACGAATAAAACTGGTGCGCCCCACAGAGAGATGATGGGCCTGATGAATACCTTATCCAGGAGATACTCAACTATTCCTTTACCACCTTAAGTTCTGCTGGATCCATTCTGTGTGGTGAAATAGATATAGGTTGAGTGTCTGGGAGAAGGTCTATTTCGAAGTTGATTTCCCTTTCGGGAGAAACTCTGGGAAGACCTTCAAGGAACATATCTGGAAATTCCCTGACTACAGGAACCGACTCAAGAGTTGGAGTTTTTGAGCTAGAGTCTTCGACTCACACAAGATGATAGACACATCCCTTGGATATCATTTTTCTGGCTCTAAGGTATGAAATCAATTGACCCCTAAGAGCAGTAGTACTACCCCTCCATTCAAGGACTGGTTCATTTGGGAACTAAAAATGAACTATTTTATTTCTACAATCAACTAAGGTATAGCATGAGCGGAGCCAATCCATGCCGAGAATGACGTCAAAATCCATTATCTCTAACTCCACGAGATCAACTGAAGTAACTTTCTAAGATATTGTGACCAAAAAGTTCCTGTATACCTGCCTGGATACAATGGAAGCACCTACTGGGTAGACACTGAAAAGGGCTCTGCTTGAGTTTTGGGACTGACTCCGAAATTGATGGCTATATATAGAGTTACAAAAGAAAGAGAAGCTTCAAGGTCTAGTAAAGCATAAACATGTAAGTAAAAAACCTGTAACGTTCCAGTAACTATGTCAGGAGAATTTTACTGATCTTGGCTAGACTGAAGAGCATATAATCTGTTCGATCATTGACCACTAGTATCACTGGATGCGGAACCCTGCTGAGTAGGGCGACCGGATGGAACTAACGAGTGATGGGACTGGCCCTGTTGACGCAAATCCCTACCTTTCTGAGCAACTACTCTACACTCTCGAATTTGATGGCCTGGCTTGCCACACCCGAAACACACATCACTACCCGCTCTACACTTACCCTGATGGTGTCTACCACACTTCTGACATTGAGAATTTGTACAAGTACTGTTAACACTGCCCTGGGACTTAGAACTTGCTGCCCTATCCCTATTATCTTTTATGAATTTGGGTACTAGGGCACTGGCCGAAGAAGGTGCTAGGGCTGAAGACCTATGATAAAACTAAGAACGATTACCACCTTCTGACCTTGGCTAACTGAAGTTAAAACTACCCATCCTAGCTCTCTTGTTTCCTCTCCCCCTCTCCTTAATCTTCTGCTCCTCTATTTTTTGAGCATGGACTATTAACCTAGACAAGTCCATCTCTCTAATCAACATTGTGGTCCTTCATTCCTTGACTACACTATCAGACACGCTAGACATAAACTTGCTCATCTTGGACCTGCTGTCAGCTACCACATGAGGAGCATATCTAGGTAACTGAGTAAACTTGAGGGAATACTCCTTCATGCTCATGCTTCCCTATCTCAAGTTAATAAATTCTAACACCTTAGCCTCCCTTAACTCCAATGGGAAGAATCTATCTAAGAAAACTATAGCAAACTCTTCCCATTATACAAGCCCTGAATCAACACCCCTATCAACCTTCCACTACTTAAACCAAGTATGGGCTATATCCTGCAACTGATATACAACCAACTCAGCACTCAGACTAGATGTCACCCCCATAGCATCCGTTACCTTCTGAACTATATCTAAGAATTTTTGTGGATCCTCTTCAGACTTAGATCCATGAAAGAAGGAGGATTCATCCAGGTGAAGTATCAAATTATGGTCGCAGCAGTATTAGCCACTGGGTTGGCCGAAACAACAACTGGTCGTTCATTTTGTGCTACTATAGAATTGGCTAGAGTAGTGAACATATTTTTGAATTCTGTGTGAGAGACATGCTCATCCAAAGGATCTACCTGGATGAGATGAGGGGATGGCTGACTTTCTGTTCTTCTTCTATTCTTCTTGGAAGGCATGTTCTGTAATGAAAGGAAGAAATAGATTAGACTGAGAGTTTAACATGAGATCACGCTCAATTTTATGACATGAATACTAAAAGAAGGGAAACTTTTTCTAAATGCCTTGTAGCCTCCCGTCCATAAGTGTGGTGCGCTACACACCTATGCATAAAACTCTACTTGACGTGGCCTTCAAACTTTCTAGGATACTTTAAAACCTTAGGCTCTGACACCAACTTTGTAACACCCCGAGAATACACCCTGGGTGTCACACGGTGCTTACAGTCCTGAGGGACCACAAGTTAATCCATGAACTGGTACCTGTTGTAAGCACTGAATAACATAATCATAAAAGTGTAAGAATAACTGATATGCCATAAAGTTTTAATAACTAAAACGAATACTGAATTATGAATTTGAAGAAATAACTATCTGAGTCTAAATAACTA
Organism: Capsicum pubescens; assembly: GCA_030864215.1. Lineage (NCBI taxonomy): Eukaryota > Viridiplantae > Streptophyta > Magnoliopsida > Solanales > Solanaceae > Capsicum > Capsicum pubescens. Next base: position 3,570,546 of record CM061539.1, read on the forward strand.
CTAAAATCTAAGATAAACTGAATAACTAACTTAGTGTCTGAAAGCCTCTAAATTGCAAGACTGCGAGTTGATGGGACAGGCCCCAACTAACTCTAACTAACTACTAGACTAAAAACATGAAATAAAATATCCCGTCCTCAAAATAGAAGGACTCACCACTGCTACTGCTGAGATTCTGAGAAGTCTAAGCGCGATTCAGACACTGAGCGTCAGAACCTATGATATAATACAACATAGCGCAAAAGAAAGATATGCGATCAGTACTTTGAATGTACTGGTATGCTAAATGAGGTAGGTTGATATGCATGGTTTCATAAATGAAATTAATAACTATCTAAATATACATGTAAAATGCGGAGCAATGAATAGAGAACATGGAATCTATAGATACTAGAAATATAAGACATTTATAAATACTGTGTATGCATGAAAGTCTGTAAATACTGAAGATACATAAAAATCTATAGAGACTGAGGATGCATGACCAAGCATATAACATGAATTAAGTAAAATCTGTAAACTAAAATACTAAAATAATGGATATCTGTATGCCAAACAACACTAAGACTGAATTACTGGTCTGATAATTGGACTGATATTGTAGGAGCTATCATCTAACCGACATTCCCTAATCTGAGCTAATTGGGGACCAACCTGTAACCCCAGTTGGAAGGGTGTTAATACTATGCCACGGGTACTAACGCTGGCCGTGTAGATATACTATACTGATATACTGTCCAAAGGACTAGGGGTGTCAAGCCTGACCTGATGGGCGACCCCTACGAGATAGTCAAGTCTAATTTGATGGGTGACTTCTCGTATCTTACGTTGGCTATGTAGTTTTGAAGTTTAGGGACTTATACTAATGACTCTGTCTATCTGAAGGGGAAGCCGCCATCCCTACACTCGCTTGGTGCTAAATCCTACTTCAACTGAAAGACACTGAAATACTAAAATGTTCTGAGTTTAACTGACTGATATCTGACTGTCCTGATAATGCTCATAGTATGTTCTGAAAACAATTCTATAATGTACTGAGACTAGCCTAAGTAAACAGCTATGATTTTCAGGTATTCAATACCACCAGGACTCAAAAGCAATAATAGTAAAATGACACCAAAACTTGAAGAACATAACATTAAGGCTTATAGTAACATTTATTCTTATAGTTTTTTTCTCAAACACTTGGAGTTTATGGTTTGATCAAATCATAGAAATGTCATGGAACTTGTAGTAAAAGCATGAATTCAACATGAATAGTACTAAATCATGATTTAATTCAAGGAATGATAACATTAAAACATAGAGAATTAAATAACAACAATAATTTCGTTGAAACATGGTATAAAATCATAGTTCATGGAGATTCATGGGTGAAATCATAATTTAAAATCAAATAACTTGAAAAGATCACAATATTTTTTGTAATTTAAATAGAATACTTGGACTCCATGGGTGAAAGTAACCCATGGATGAACATCTAACATACTTGAGTTAATGAATTTGGAAGGATTGATGGTGAGTTCTTGAGATTTGGCCTTGAATTTGAGAGCGAGGGTTTCTTGTTCTTAAAAAAGAGGATCTTTAATTTGAGAGGAATTGACTAATGATGAGTATTTAGGTCATTTAGGGATTAAATTTCGTGTTTAGGACGAGTTTAGGGATTAGAAAAAAAGACCCAAATACCCCTAAATGAATTTAAAAATGCAAGCTGAAAACTGAAGATCCTGATTTTTAGCCTTGGCACGATGCGCCACTATCACGCCAAGCCACTGTAAAAAGGACAATTGGAAAACTGGATGATGGCGTGGCGGTAAGATCACGGTCCTTTACTGGAATGCTATTTTGGCCACCTCCGCAATGCGTCATAATCGTGTAGGCTCACTGAAAATTGCCAAACGTGAACTGGGTCCTTGGTGCGATGCGCCAACATCATGGTACCACACTAGAAATTATAATTATTATTTATACTGGCTTCGCGATGCGCTAAGTGTCAAAATGATGGTGTTTAGCATCTAAAATTTAAAATCGCCATAAATTCTTACCCGGTTATCGAATTTGGGCAAATTTTATAACGTTGAAAAGCTAATTGAATTTCCTATACAATGGCAGGCTCTAAACTGAAAATTAATGAGTATTTCAAATTTTTTTATATGAATACTCATGTATTGGGACTTAGATTATGCTAGGGAAATACGGGGTATTACAGGTGGTCCTAAGGTATAAGGCTTAGGCTAGTGGAGCTTAGTCAGCCCCACCTTATCCTCTCTATCAATTTTATGGACAGCTCCATCGTGGGTATGTGAGGAGGAGAGGAATTTATGTTTTAATTGTAGTCATCCTTGTCATCTACGGTGGAATTATCCTATATCTAAAGTTGCCACTGGAGCTAATAAGGTCCTGGTCGCCACTTCTTTAGATACTGCACCTAAGGTTTTCATATCAGGTACCTATAATGGCTGGAATTACCTCTATACACTTGCTACTCATTAGGAATTTGAGGCATCCTAGATGTTTTCACATATGTTACAGCTTTTCTCTTGTGATATTTATTATTTGTTTGATCCGGGTTCTACCCTATCTTATGTGACCCCATATGTGATAATACACTTTGGTTTTGGTCCTGATATATTTTTGATCCTTTTTGTGTTTCTACTCCGATGGGTGAGTCTATTGTTGCTAGAAAAATCTATAGGGGTTGTGTGGTATCCATTCTTCATAGGGAGACATTGGTAAATTTTATAGAACTTGATATGGTGGAGTTTGATGTAATATTAGGGAATGATTGGATCCATTTGTGCTATGATTCTTTAAATTGTAGGAACCGAAAGGTTAGTTTTCATCTTCCTAATGAATCGATGATTGAATGGTAGAGAGTTCTTTAGTACCCAAAGGGAAGTTTATTTCTTACCTTAGATATCAGAAGTTGATTTTCAAAGGGTGTCTGTATCATTTAGTTCGGGTTAAGGATTCTAACTCTGAGAGTTCCTCTTTGCAATCTGTCCCTATGGTTAATAAATTTTTTAAAGTTTTTCCCGATTATCATCCTGGAATTTCTCACGATAGTGAAATAGATTTTGTGATTTACCTTCTATCGAATACTCGTCCCATTTCCATTCCTCCTTATAGGATGACTTCGGTTGAACTAAAGGAACTAAATGAGCAATTAAAGAATTTTCTTGATAAGGGTTTCATTCGTCCTAGTGTTTCTACATGTGGTGCTCTTGTACTTTTCATTTAAAAGAAAGATGGGTCTCTTCGGATGTGTATAGCCTATAGTTAGTTGAATACGGTTATGATAAAAATAAGTACCCTCTCCCTAGGATCGATAACCTATTTGATTAGCTTTAGGGTGCTAGGTGTTTTTTCAAAAATTGATCTCCGTTTGGGCTATCACCAGTAGAAAATTAAGGAGGTTGATATTCTGAAGACTATTTTCTAGACCTGGTATGGCTGTTGACACCTAATTTTGGCTCTCCATGCTTAAAATTAACGCATTTAGGGTTTCTGATCGTTAAAGTGCATAAGATGCAATTTTTCATACATTTTTATAATTTTTAATAAATTATTGATAATCATTATTATTGTAGGATGTTTTATCAATTTATTGTCATATTTTAATTGTGCATAATTTATTAATAATTGTCCTTAGTTTTGTAAGTTTTAGAATTTTTACCAGTTTATTATCGTTTATTTTTTTTACAGAGTCATCTGCATATGTACATAATATAATACTCCAATTCTTCTTTTTACATATTATAATTTTAATTGTTTAAAAGATAATATATTTTTTAAAGATAATTATGTTTGTTGTTTGTATTTTTCTGTAATTATATATCGATATCTATATTTTTGCACATTATTTAATACAATTCGCAAATACTAAGTCAGATCAATTATTTTAATACACAAAACAATAAATCAATCAAGTCAAGGTCTCATCACTTTTTAAAAGTTGTCACTTGAGGTGATGGATTGACGTTTTCGTTCTTTGTGCGTTAAAAAGATGAAAAACTCATTGAACAATAACCGCTAGGCTAAATCATGCTTTAGGAGGTAAGAGAGTTTTGTTTTTTATTTTTATTTTGTGGATAAAGAAAGGGATCAATTTTTATTATAAATAAATGAGAGCGGTTGGGATTTATTTTCAACAAAAACTATACACACACTTCAACACGCACACACACACGTATATCACACACCATTATTAATCCCCTCTCTCTCATCTCCCTTTCTTTCTCAAAGACTCCACCCACCCCGCCATCTTCACTTCCTCTCCGACATTCCAACACCACCATCACCATCGACTTCTCCATCCTTCCACTGCACGAAATTAGCCAACAATCAGTCACCGTGCCACCAACTAGCGTAACCTCAACGCTGCCCTTCATCTCCCCTCCCTCCGAGCACCACCAAGCCGCCTCCACCGCAACAACAACAAAACTGCTACTCGACTCTGGTAGAATAGAAATGACATACAACCAGCCAATGAACTCCGTCACTACTTCGACCGAATCTGGATAGAACGATCAAAACTCCGACAAAGCCACTACTTCAAACTCTGCGACGCCGAACACAAGTTGGTCAGATGTTTGAACTCTTGAACCTTTATATCATTTTTATTTTGACCTATGAATTTGTTACATATTTTATTTGATTTAGTTCCAATATTTTATGTTGTTAAGGCTTTTCTCATAGATTTTTAGTTATTACCATATCAGTATTTGCTATCATCATTATTTGTTATCAATGTTAGTTTCGTTGTTTTTATTTACTACTGTTGATATTGTTATTTTATTATTTTGCTAATGGTTGTATTCACTACCATATTGGACTGATTATTATTGTGTTATTTCGTTTGAGGATCTTATTCTTGTGAGTTAGCCAGAGTTTATCAATGTTTTAGTATTTTGCTTATTGCTCTGATTATATTCTTGTTGTTGTTTCTCTGTTTTACAATGTATTAATTATGATTATTTTCAGCTCATACTTGAGCTATTTCATTCTCGAACCATTTAATAAAAATGATAAAGCTTCCATTTTAATGGCCCATGAAGAATTGTTTTCGTCGATTTTTGAGGTCTTTGCAAATAAAATGACGGATATTACGTATATAAATACGTAATAAAATAAATAAATTCAGGCAATGATGAAATTTTTATAATTTTTTTAAAACTTTATCTGAGCCCGCTTTTAATGAAAATTATATTTTTTCTATACACATATGTACACGTAGTTCTTAATTTATCTTGATGTATTACTAACATCTTTACTGTGAGTATTTGTACAGGTTCTCGAGAATACTTGTCGGTAATGACATTCAAAGAAGAGCTTGATTTTTTGTATTTGTACTTTTTACATTCTTATCATTGTACAAATATTAATCATAGTGAAAATTTTATTTTGGGGCGTTGGGCGGGATAATCTTTATTTATGCAATCCACGTTCCGCATTTAGGAAAATTTAGGTTGTTACTATTTATATAAAAGAATTAAATTAGTTTAGATATTTAATCGAATAATTCACACTTTTACACTAAAAAATATTACGTAATCTTTTTTCTTAAACAATATTTTTAGTCAAATATTGTCTTTTCTTTACATGCATATACTCTCTTCAATGATCTGGAATTTCTGCGAGGAGCTCTGTTCGAGAGGAAGCACTGGCTCTTATCGAAATTGACCTTTTGGCCATTACAATATTTTTTGTTTATATATATTTTATGACAGCATATGCATTATATTGTTTCAATACATATTTTATATTTGTATTCACAAACATTGATTCTTTCTTTTAATAAACCTAAGTCCGGTCAATTACAACTCCTCCTAGGTTGTATTCGATCATACCACATTTGTGGATTCTGAAGGATGCCTAATCCCTTTTCTTCAGAATAATTTGAACCCTCACCTGCAATCTAAAATTGTTTCATAGATTGAAATAAAGTCATACTTGTTAATAAATAAATAGGTTTCCTTATTTTCCTTAGAAAATAAGGTGGTGACTCTGTATAAAAATTAATTCTTTTAAGTCCATAATGTTGTACTTGTTTTAACTTTAGGTAAATATTGGATATGACAATTTGGAGACTCTGCTGGGGATTCAAGGTTCTAACCATGACAAACTTAGGTAATTGTTTATGTTTTTATATATTGTTATTTGTTTCATACAAATTGTCTTGGTTTATTTTATTTGTGGCATAACTTATTTATTTGTTATTATTTTACATAGATTGTTATTTGTTTATCGCTTTATATAAATTGACATTTTGTTCATATTTTCTCCATTTCAAAAATTTGACACATACATTGTACCCGCAGATTGTACATTGTACTTTCCCCATTTTTTTCAAATCACCTTACTTTAGAGAGTCGGCACATACATAGGGCGAGTGAAAGTTTTACTACCGCGGATCACATGCCTTCTCATATAGAAAATTCAAGTCTGTGTCTTCCCACTATTAGTCAACATAGGATATAGCTAAAATAACACCATTTTTAGGTGCATGCATGATTAGTCACTTTTATGTACAAAGAATTCACGATCCAAGTGACACAATATTATAGTCTTTCTACATATTTAAAGAATTATTGTGTCTGTACATCTTTATTTGATCTAAATTGATTATCCTTTAGTGAGGTGTAGTCAAACATTTTGTTTTGCATAGTGGATCAGTTAAAAAATTCACCATAGCAACATCGTCATTAGCTGCGTATAGGTTTGAACTACGTTTTGACCTGATTCTTGTCCTGACAAGATACGTAGGCAACCTTGTATAAGGGTTCAATTTCTTCACTATTTCAGAATAATTTCTCTAGTATTCAAACTAGGGCAATTTTCTAGAATAGTCCAAAAATGCCCTACAAAGATCTTTAAGAGCGCAAATAAATAGCTCCTCATATACAAATCTCATTGAAATTAGTACCTAGCCAGCCTACCTCCGGATCATCACCTGATTTTTATGCAAGAATACCTATCTTCTTCTTTCAAACGTTGTAGACCATTAAGTTTATGGCGTATCAATCCTCACTTTCAAAAGAAACGATTCAATATTTTTTCAGTTATAATAATCCTACCAACTGTGGTGAAATAATGTCATAATTCCTACAATGTCTGACTTTTTCAATCTTGTCAGTATACTGAAGTTGTGTCAAAGCTCTCCCCATGCATGACATCCATTCTCTCGATCATTTGATCAAAACAATTTTGATGTTAAAATCAGTTTTTTCTGGTCATCTTTCATATACTTTTTAAGGATAACCATTATTTTTTTTAACAATTACACCATGTCACCTACAAATTCATAAATTTTCTTGAACTAAGCAGACCTGATTCTTGTTTTCACAAGATACGTAGGCAACCCTCATTTGGGTCCGATCCTATTCTTTAAAAAATTGACTTGATTGGTATCAATACATTTAAGAGTGTGCATGAGAAAGAACAAACTGGTATGATGAAAAGGTCCGGTTTATAGTAAATCATAGATTCTTTTGGTACCTTTTATCACACCTGCGTGAAACTTGAAAAATTCTCTTGTATGCATCTAAGACTAGCACGAAGCCAACCTCATCATTTTATCAATGTGTGATGAGCTTTAGTTTAATTTATTGCATTGCATTGTTGATCTAGCACTTGGCTTAAATGTCTGTTGAGGTAAAATTCTGAGTTATACTTGATTTAGGAAAGGACCGTAGGCCTTCCTTGACCCGATTGTGCCTTTCACAGTCCACCAAATGACATTGATCTCTAGCATTTCCTCTTTTAAGCGTAAAACCTTTTTTCATTGGACAACTCCATCTAAGCTTGTACCCTTTTGAGTGATTACATTCAATATCCCTCTCTTTGCCCTACCTCTTTGAGCGCACTAAATACATACAAATTAAGGACTAAGATTCAAGATCAAAGACACAAAATATAAAGGCTATATTATTCTAGATGGATAAAATGAAAAGAAAACGACTTTAAAAGGAGCAAAACCCCCACCAAAAAAGAGAAAAAAAAAGAAAAGAACCAAAATATATATATATATTTTCTTGAAGGTGGGGGGGGGGAGGGAACTCCAACACAAGATTAAAAGAAAGTCGAAGAAAATACAAAACAAGGGACAACACAACACAACTAAGAAGATCATGCATCAAAGAGAAACGAACATCGAAAGCACAAATGCAGTGTAATGCTCATTGGAGGATTAGTCAATTTCATCCCAAATATCATCCTACCCGTCCCCAAGCCTACATTTTAAGCCAATAGCGATTCCTACGATATTCTATTTCAAGTGTTCTCATATTAGTGGTGTCGCACCCTGTTTTCCTCGCGGAAGGCGGGATTCGACTTGACAAACTCTCGGGATGCGTTTGAAGGAAGGATGTGCGAGTCGCCACCTAACGTATTAAGGTGTGTTAGGGCACCGGTCTAGGATACTACGAACCTATTTTTTGTTATTTTGTCTTAGTTCACCAGAGTTCGGGTAAGGGTTCAAATTACCTCAAAAGGAAGGTGTTAGGCACCTTTCGAGGTCCACAAAGGTGGTTTCCGACCGAATTCATACTTTACGTGGGGATTCTACGTGATCAAATAAAGTCTCTTCTTTTATAATTAAATTGATGTCTAGCTACGTCATAAAGTAATTAATAGTCAGAAATATGTTATTTGTTAATTCTAATTATTGATTATCTAAGCGAAAAAATAAATAAAACATAAACAAGATGAGCGAGAAGAAAGAAGTGACGAAATCATAATAATAAGAGGGACTGCTTATAAAATTGACTACCCTAAATAAGAAGCATGTGAAGTAAATAGAAGAAATCGTCCAAGTCGAGAAAAGAAATATTTTGGTTTTATTCGGATCAGCCCCAACTTGTTTAATCATCATCCGACCTAAGGGCCGAACTGGTAGACAAGTGAAATTATCATTAGCCTCGCCGTTAATATTTTGTTGGGATCATCATTTCTGAATAGGGGCTACCCGTCCTACCCCACCTAGGCTGGATTGTCAAGTCTAAGGGCGTTCTATGACAAGGATAAAACTAACGTTTTTAGTAATATTTAACGTCCCAACAACTGTCCAAGAGGCATTGGACTTTGCTATTTTGGATTTGTGTTCTAGACTAAAAGAAAGCTATGTTGCCTAAGACTCGAAGCGTGAACATACTGGACAACAGGTAGCACGTAATAGTCCCAAGTTAGCCTCTTGATTAATTAACGCTTATTAATGTTGTAGCATGAGAAGATAAATAATTATTTGTTATGTTGTTAACCTATAGACATGATATCTAAATGTTTCAACAAGTAGTGATAAAGTACGACTGACTCGTGTATGCAACAAATGTAATGTGTGTTCATGAAAGGGTGTCATAAGTGTGGTAAACATGTCAAATAAAAGTGCTTGTGAATTAAGTGTTGTAAAATATGTAAATGAGAACATAAGAAACCAACAAGAACATTAAAAGGCATTAGCATGTTAAGAATTCATAATAATGGGCTTTATCTAGTGTTTCATATGATGAAGAATGTTCAAACTAACATTTTAACATGCTGAAAAATTGTATAAAACATGCTGAAAATATGTTGATGTACAATTTTTTTTTATATTAACATGCTATAGTATCAATGTTGACATGCTTAAAGTACCCACATTAGATATACGAGAAGACGCTCAAATGAATGTTTGACACTAAGCATGCTCACTTCCAATGTTCAGAATGTTAAAGTTAATTAATAATATGCTGAAACTATTATTATTGCGCAAGTGACTTAACACTAACGTGTTTAACAATATTTATGTTAACATAATGAAGTAGTTATAACATGCTGAAATTTGTTAGATGCGCAGAATTTTAATGTTCTAATGTTAATAACATGCTAAAATTGTATAGCTATACAAGAACATGATTTAAACATGCTGGAATTTATTTAAACATGCTGTAAATTGTAGTTAAACATGCTGAAAGTTGTATTAAACATGCTGAAAATCAAGTTTAACATATTAGAATATGCGATAGGCTTAAGTATATTACTTAACACACGTATTCATGGATAGACATGCTTAAAATCATGATAATGCTAAAAAATATATTAACTCGTCTAAACCTATTGTTTAACATGCTTACAAGTATATTAATATGCTAACATACTTGATGCCAAATAATATACTAATGTGCTTGATGTCAAATATGCTAGTTTCTATTAATGTCTTATTTTAACATGTTAATATGTTGGAATCAATATGAATGTCTAAAATATTGAAAAAATGACTTTGATACTCAAGATACATGGTAAACCAGATTCATCAATTTCCATGTTACCAAAAACATAAGTCAATATGTCAAAATAATTAAAATTCCTAAAGCAGGATTTCTAGGCGGCCAAGTAAGTAGATTAATAGATTTTAAATCACGTTTTGCCTAAGCGTTTCGTATAGCATATAATACACGTAAAAAATTCTAAATTGTGCCTACTATGTTGTTCATAGAGCACATAATCTCCGCCCCCAAAGCAGTCCCCCAAATCTAATTATTACAATAATAATAAAAGTGTTTTACAATAATATTACAGACCAAATAGAAATCAAGGAAAAAATAACTAGTTAAAAAAATACATAGTTTAAATATTTCGGCGACTCTTTGGAACCTGTAAGTGTCTGTTTCACTTGCAAAACAATACATAATAGCAAACAAACCAAAGAAACATCGAGATATTCCTATAGACATGTTCCTACAACCGTCATACAGTCAACACATACACAGAGAATAAAATAATTGCAACGATTCTTGAACTTACCAGTATCAGCAGTATGAGAGATAATAAAAGTAACAAAGACCAAGCGATTTGTCACAGTGAAATATGCTAAGTGTTTTCAGCAGCCTTACAGGAAAGCCAAAGAACTTTTAAGAATATCGTTGCTCTATATTAATATAACTGATCTTTTGTTTACGAGAGTAATAGTAGTAGTTGTAATAGAACTTGTGAACTTCAGACCTCGGTTAATTGAAAAGGATAGGTGTTTATATAGTAGGGGGTCTAGAGGGTAAAAAGGAAAAAATATTTTTACAATCAATCAGAATCAATTAAGGAAAGGAAAATATTTGATTGAAATCAGTCAATGGGTTTTTTCCATAAACAAAAAAAATCATACTTGTAATATAAGATTCAGTAATAGCCAAAAAGGAAAATATTGGTTGAGTGAATCAATTATATTATATAAATAATTTAAAATAAGTCTAACCTTAACAAAAGGAAAAGAAGTATCAATCAACAGAGCATGTGGCGTGGTCAATCAACACAACTGCCTTAAATATAAAGACATAATCAGTCGAAATAAATAGAAGAAAAAATATCAATTAATCTAAATATTCCTTCTGAATCATGTAGATTAATTAAGGAAAATCATTATCTCAGCATAAAAAGGCCAAAATAAATTATGAATGTGTCAATCAGTAATATATCCCAGCATTTCCAGAATTGTGTCAAATTGATCTTGCAGTGGTTTGTGAATATTTAAAAATATGTTAACTAAAGAACCAAGTAAGATATGAAATTAAAACAATTAGGTCAGAAAAATCAACACCATACATCACTGATTCTAAATTTAACGATCTGTTAAAGGACGAGAAAATGATGATAACGTTAATGCAATTAGATAAGGATGCAAACCTGGACGAATTTATTACAAATTCATCATAATTTTTCGGTGATGAGTGGGGAAGATAGAGACGCTGGAGAAGGGGGAAAACGATGGCAGCGCTGTCGCCTTTGGTGGTAGCGGTGCTGGTGGAGGTATTGGAGTAGCGATGGAGGAGTGGAGGAAGCTCGGAGGCAGCGAAGTCGTGGTGGCAGGGTTGGACGACCACGGATAGGCCTAGCCGTCGTTGGCTACGCTGGAGCGGGTCTTCGACAACAATGATACATGGGAGATCTGGGGTCACGGAGGACGGGATGGTGTCGTCATTGGGGGGTGGTCAGAGATGAAGGGATGGCGTGGTGATGCTGGCTGGAGCAAAATGGGGCGGAGCCGTTGCCGCTGTTCTTGGCGGTGTCAGATCTGGCCTGAGACGAAGGGGATTGGCAGCGAGGGTGGCGTTTGCGGCTAGCTCAGCTGATGGATGGAGCAATGGAGCTCTGGCGACTGATGCTCTTTTGAGGCGCAGGAAAAGAAAGACGATGGGGGTTTCGTGGTGGTGTTGGATTTCGTAATGGTGCCGATGTGGAGAGGGACGACAGAAGAGATTCTTTGAGAGAGAGGGAGTAGAGAGAGGGAGCAAGAGAGGGCGAATGATAGGGAATGAGATTAGGGTTAGGGTTTGTTGTTGTTTTAAAAGGAAGGTAAAAAGATTTGGTCTCAGCTGTCAAATCAGTTTTTGATCGACGACTGAGATTTAGACTAAAATTGAGTACCATTCAAAATTGAGTGACTAAATTGGCCAAAATTGTGACAAAAGGCTAAAGTTGTAATGATCTGGATTAAAATCGGCCAGATTTGTAAAGATTAGACTATAAGACGAATAAATTGGACACATTGGTTTTTTAAAAGACTAAGCTATTATTTAAATTAAGGTAAATAAGATTAATAATAATTGAATAATAGATAACAATACTAAATACTAAATAATAATAATATTTAAATAATAAATAACAATTATTAAATAATAATAAAAAAATTACGATAATAGATAATAATGTATATAATAATGGTGTTAATAAATAATAATAAATAAATAAAAAAGTACTAATATAAATAGCGTGATTTTTTTTAATAAATATTAATAAAATTATATAAAGCTGTCATATTTAAAAAAGAATAAAATGATACTAAACAATTTATTCAATTTTTCTAAGTTACGAGTGAGTCACGTTAGTATGTATTTAATGTAAAATGATATGAAGAAAAAGAAAATATTAATAATTAAAATTAAATAAATTTGACAAAATAGCAGCCCAAAAATGATATCGGGAGGTCAAAATTGGGTGTCAACAGCTGCCCCTTCGTTGTTTGAGAATGATAAAAGAATTGTAAAACAACGAAAGTTGACGTAGTAGCCGATTTTGTCCGATCGAGAGGGGTTCATTGGAATTAAGGCAACAAGAGATGTTTTTAAAAAAAATTGGTGTGGTCGAGACTTTGGCTTTAAGTCGCCCACATATCTCTTGTTTTTAAGAGAATCAGGCCATGTGTAGTTCTAGATTTAGGAATGAACAATATTCCCAAAAAATATTAATGACAAAGGTTGGAGCATAAAAAATGGTATCGTGGGTCGGATAGGATTTGAGATAGAATGAAACAATGACGTATGGAGAATTTTGAAGATCTTGAGGTCGGTGAGTCTCAGGATGAGTTCAAGTGGTGGACGAATAGATGGAGTAATATTCTGAAAATAGAAACGAAAATTGTCTCTATTTGTTATTCCTTCTCTGTTACCTGCGTCTTTATATCACTAAATAACAGGGTAAAAAATGTAAGAAATAAACATTTGATAAATGTAACATAATTGTGAAGATAAATAAAGCGTATCAGTTTTATAATCAGTTTCTTGGCTTCTCCTCGTCGGACCAACATTGGACTCTTCCATCATCGGATCGGCATTGGAGCTTCCCCATCTTCGGTTTAGCATTTAGGCTTCCCCATCATCGGATCAACATTTGACTTTTCCACCGTCGGATCAGTATTGGGCTTTTCCACCGTCGAATCGTCATTTGAGCTTCTCCATTGTCGGATCGGCATTGGAGCTTTCCCATCGCCAGTTCAGCATTTGGGCTTCCCCATCGTCGAATCAACATTGGGCTTTTCCATTGTCGGATCGGCATTTGAGCTTCTCCATCGTCGGATTGGCATTGGAGCTTCTCCATCGTCGGTTCAGCATTTGGGCTTCCCTATCGTCGGATCAACATTGGGAGCTTCTCTATCGTCGAATCAAAATTGGGCTTCTCCATCATCGGATCAGCAATGGAGCTTTTCCATTGTCGGATCTACATGTGAGCTTCTTCATCGTCGGATTTGCATTGGAGCTTCCCCATCGTCGGTTCAACATTTGGACTTTCCCATCATTGGATCAGCATTGGTAGCTTCTCCATCGTTGGATCAGTATTGGGCTTCTCCATCATCGAATCAGCATTGGAGCTTCTCCATTGTCGAATCGGCATTGGAACTTCTCCATTGTCGGATCAACATTGGAGCTTTTCCATTGTCGGATCATCATTGGGCTTCTCCATCGTGAAATCATGGCCCGTATCTACCACTGGTAGCTTGACTCGACAGAAATGATTAGTAAGAACATATGTGTGTGCGTAGAGAATTGTAGCAAGCAAATGTAACTGTAGAGATAATGAAAGATAAGAAAGCATAGCTGTCTTGTAGTTGGATTGATCGTGAAGTTTCTTGCCATGATGTTTGATGGTCTATTGCTCCTTCGTGGTGGAATGGTTGTTGTTATCTGTACCTGTTAATCCTGTATCCAAAGAAAAATTGTGAGTTTAAAAAAGGGAGGTTGATTTGTGCTTTTGCCTTGACTGAAGTATCCGCCTCATGATGTCGTCGATTTGTTGATGAACTTCGTCCGTACCTTCACTTGGGTAGACAAATAGTAGAAGGAAAATCATTTTTGAAAAGAAAATCATGTTTGAAAAGAAAATTGTCTTTTGAGAGTAGTAAGTAAAATTTGTTAGGAAAAACATGAAAATTTTGTTGCATCGTTGATTGTGACATGTTTTGAGACAGTACGATATCTTGCAGATCCTTGTTCTCTTGCCCAAAAATTTTGAGAAACGCTCAAAAATTTCTGCCCCAGTATAGAACTAAACTTGTTGCGAGAATTCCAGCGTCTTGCTCCTAGAATTTTTGAGGTTGTCTAAAAAATTCTGCCCCAGTTTGTAATTTATACCGACATCATGTCCACGTGGAATTTTTGAGGTCCTCTAAAAAATTCTACCCCAGTTACAGTACTCCCAGAGAGGGGAATAAAATGTTTTATTATGAGTGACCGAACTCCATAGGAGCGCCTACGTATCCCTCTTAAATGGGAATCAGGTCGAACGTTGTTCCAATTATAATTCAAGGGGCGTAAAGATAAAATTAAACATAATATCTCTTAACAACGTCTGAATTGATGGGCTTAGACAAAACCATGCCATCTATTTCTGCAAGTATGAGTGCTCCTCCTGTCAGAACTTGATGAACCACGTAAGGGCCTTGCCAATTAAGTGAGAATTTGCCCTTTCCCTCGTCTTGATGTGGAAAAATTTTCTTCAGAACCAGTTGTCCTGGCGCGAAGTGTCTTGGCATAACCATTTTGTTGAAAGCTTTGGTTGTTCTGTTCTGATAGAGTTGGCCATGGCAAACTGCATTTATTCGTCTTTCATCAATGAGCGCTAGTTGCTCGAATCTATTTTGTTGTATCCAATCAGCGTCACTCAATTCTACTTCCCGGATGATTCTTAGAGATGGTATTTCGACCTCAGCTTGTATCACTGCTTTGTTGCCATAAACCAGAAAGTAAGGCGTGGCACCTGTGGACGTCCTGATGGTGGTACGGTACCCTAGCAGTACGAAGGGTAGCTTTGTATGCCAATGTCGACTGTTGTCAACCATCTTGCACAGGATCCTCTTGATATTTTTATTCGCGGCCTCAACTGCTCCATTCATTTGTGGCCTGTAGTCTATGGAATTTCGATGCTTGATCTTGAACTTCTCACATGTGGCTTTCATCAGGTCGCTGTTGAGGTTGGAACTATTGTTAATGATAATGGATTCGGGAATTCCAAATCAACAAATGATGTTGCTTTAAACGAAGTCATCTACGGCCTTCTTTGTGACTGATTTGTGAGAAGTGGCTTCTACCCACTTAGTGAAGTAGTCAATTGCAACAAGGATGAACCTATGACCATTGGATGTGGCCGGCTCAATGGGACCAATGATATCTATGCCCCAAGCTGCGAAGGTCCAAGGAGAGTTGGTGACATGGAGTTCGTTGGGAGAAACTCGAATCATATCAGCATGAATTTGACACTGGTGGCATTTCTGCATGTAGCGGATGCAATCGTTTTCCATGGTCAGCCAAAAGTAACCTGATCTTAATATCTTTTTTTCCAACATGAAGCCGTTTATATGTGGACCGCATGTTCTGACATGTACTTCTTCAATCAGCTTGGATGCTTTTTCGGCCTCGACACATCTTAGTAATCCCAAATCAGGAGTCCTCCTATACAGGATTTCTCCATTTAGGAAGAATTGGTTGGCTAGCCTCCGAATGGTACATTTTTGGACACTTGTCGTATTCTCAGGATAGTCTCTACTTTTCAAATATCTCTGTATGTCTGTATACCATGGCTTTCCGTCTAATTCCTCTTCAACATAGAATCAATGCGCGGGCCGTTCATGCACGTGAATGGGAATAAGATCAATGTAATTCTTGTCTGGATGTTGGATCATGGAAGACAAAGTGGCCAAAGCATCTGCAAACTCGTTTTGGATCTTTGGGACGTGTTTGAACTCTATCTTGTGGAACTTCTTGCACAACTCTTGTACACACTCCAGATAGGGTAGGAGTTTTGTGTTTTTAACAGCCCACTCACCTCGTACCCGATGGATCAATAAGTCTGAATCTCCAATCACCAATATCTCTTGGATATTCAAGTCAATAGCCAATTAGAGCCCTAAGATACAGGCTTCATATTCAGCCATGTTGTTAGTAAAAGGAAATCTGAGATTGGCTGACACAGGATAGTGTTGACCAGTTTTGGAGATCACAACAACGCCAATTCCAACTCCTTTGAAATTTGCAACTCCATCAAATACTAGTCTCCAACCGCCGTATTCATTAGAGATGTCCTCTCCTATGAATGCCACCTTCTCATCAGGAAAGTAAGTTTTCAATGGTTGATACTCGTCATCCACGGGATTCTCAGTCAGATGATTTGTTAGTGCTTGTGCTTTTACCACCTTTTGAGAGACATAGACTATGTCAAATTCACTCAACAGTATTTGCCATTTGGCTAATTTTCCGGTAGGCGTCGGCTTTTGGAAGATGTATTTCAGTAGATCCATTCTAAAGATCATGTAAGTGGTGTGTGCTGAGAGATAGTGCCTTAAATTTTGAGCTACCCAAGTTAGAGCGCAGTAGGTGCGCTCCAAAAGAGAATATCGTGCCTCATAGAAAGTGAACTTCTTGCTCATGTAGTAAATGGCCTGTTCTTTCTTGCCTGTATTTTCATGCTGTCCTAAAATGCATCCGAAGGTGTTATCGGTCAAAGATATGTACAATAGTAGTGGCCTACCAATTTTGGGAGGAACCAAAATGGGAGGATTTGATAGATAATCCTTGATCTTGTTGAATGCCTGTTGGCACTCCGTTGTCTATTTTACAGCAGCATTCTTTTTTAACAACTTGAAAATTGGTTGACAAATGACCGCGAATTGGTCTATGAACTGGCTAATGTAGTTGAGGCGGCCCAAAAAGCTCATGACATCCTTCTTGCTTTTTCGAGGAGGAAGATCTTGAATGGACTTGATCTTGGCAGGGTCCATTTCTATGCCCCTACGACTGACGATGAAACCCAATAACTTCCCCGCGGGGACTCCAAAGAAACTTTGCCGGGTTCAACTTCAAATTGTACTTCCTTAGCCTGTCAAAGAATTTTTCTAAATATGCCAAATGACCTGTACGTTTCCTTGATTTGATGATGACGTCGTCCATGTAAACTTCAATCTCCTTGTGGATCATGTCGTGGAATAAAATTTTCATGACCCTCATGTAGGTACCTTCAGCGTTTTTCAGACCAAACGGCATAAATTTGTAGCAGTACACTCCCTATAGAGTAATAAAGATAGTCTTCTCTGCATTGTCTTCGTGCATCTTAATTTGGTGATAACCGGCGAAGCAATCCATGAATGACTATGTTTCATGCTTGGCGCAATTATCAATCAAGATGTGAATGTTCGGGAGCGGGAAGTCATCTTTGGGACTAGCTTTGTTGAGATCCTTGTAGTCTACAAAAACCCTGACTTTCCCATCTTTCTTAGGTACAGGTACGACATTGGCCAACCAGGTTGGATACTTCGTCACTCGAACAATACCAGCTTCGATCTGTTTTGAGATCTCCTCTTTGATTTTCAAACTCAGGTCAGGCTTGTATTTTCTGAGTTTCTGTTTGACCGGCGGACAAGATGGGTCTGTAGGCAGTCTGTGAGCCACTATTGAAGTGCTTAGCCCCGTCATATCGGCATAAGACCAAGCAAACACATCCAGATAATTTTTCAGGAACTGGATGGATTCCTCCTTCTCTTCTTTGGACAAGTGAATGCTGATGTGGGTTTCTTTTACGTCCTCAGGAAACCCTATGTTCACTATTTTTGATTCTATGAGATTTGCCTTAGGTTTGTCTTCAAAATCTTCAACCTTAGTGACAAATTCCTGGGGAATCTCAAAGTCCTTTGTATCATCAACTTTGCTTATATTATGTTGTATTGTCTTATTAGTCGTCACAATCGCAAATTCAACAATTTTAAATGTGAGTTTGCTGTAAGAAAAGGTAAATAAAGAAGAATAATAATAAAAAAAATAGAAAATATATTGATAAAGTGAATATAGTGAAACATAGTGTTGAAATGACAATAAAGAAACTAGAAACTTCAAAACGTCTCGACTAGTCGAGTTTATTAAGAAAATAAATGCTAAAACATTAATCTTTATCATGTCTACCCAAGTGCACGGCGTGGCCTGGAAGGAGTGACATTCCATCTACTGGCAGCGATTTTTTGTTCGTTGATTGGGCTAGGGGCTCCTCCCTCCTCACTAATAATGTCATGGCAACCGTCTTCCTCCGTCAGAAAAAGAAACCTTAAGCTCTTCAATATGTCTTTTTCAAAATTGTCCAGAAAACCAGATGAATGGAAGGTCTTACGTAGTGTCGGCAGTGGATTTGGTAGAGGGCAGTAACAGCCTAAAGGTAGTCCAGTTGAGGTACTCTTCCGTAGTGTATTCGTACCCCAGGATGAAGGTGTCCATCTTGAATTTTGGCCGTATAGGTCCGATGATTCCTTGTAATTTTTCTCCCAAACCTTTACTGAGTTCATACCCTTTCATCATCTTTCCCCCTATGTTCATCCAAGTTATATCTACCCCCACGATGTCATCCTCGATCATGTCTGCCTCCTCAGTTTTAATATTATCTAGGTCTTCGTAAAAGAAGGTGATGTCCTCAGTTAGGGTGAGCCTTTTAAATATCTCTGTTATTTCAATAACATCATCATTTTCACAAAGTCCTACAGAAATGAAGATTTGGTATAATGACAATGCAGGGTTGGGTGCATTTTTTCCTTCATAGCCTAGCCCACAATCGTGTTCCTTTTTGTCAACTGCTAGAGGATCGATTATTCCTTGCAATCTGGCGCCAAGACCTTTGTCTTCTTCATACCCAAACCAACGCATGTAACTCCAAGCGTTCAAGGGTTTCTCAAGTTGCATGCAGCTTATGGCGTCTTCTTCAATATTCCCAATCCATTGTAAAACGTCGAGCCCTCCTTGGTCTCCTTCATCCCAGATCAGTACTTCTTGTTGAAAGTACTCAAATCGAACGCATTGGTGTAGGGTTGACGGGACTGCACCGACCATATGGATCTAAGGTCGCCCAAGCAGCAGATTATATGAGGCGGGAATATCCAACACCTGAAAGAGTATCGAGAATGAGGCAGGGCCTAATATGATATTTAGCATGATCTCCTCGATGGTGTTTCGCCGCGAGCCATCATATGCCCTTACAACCCTTACCCGGGGATGAATCCTGATCACATCAATTTCAAAATGTGTCAAGGTAGCTAGGTGGCAAATATTTACCCCAGAGCCTAATATGACGCATCATTGTGCGGACCTCCTTCAATGCTTCCTTCCAACTCAAGAGAATAGAATATTTCTTCGTCCAGGTATTTTTTTCCTTCGACGATGTATATTAGATGTCCCTTCTCCCCATGTATCACAACCTCTTGATAATCGTATTCAAACTTGAGGTACTGATGAAGAGTGGAGGATACGGCGCCAGCCGCATGAAGCCAAGGACGTCCGAGCAGAAAGTTATAAGACGTAGGGATGTCTATCACCTGGAAGGGTACGGTGAAAGGGACTGGACCCATCCTCATGTCCAATGTAATTTCTCCAATTGTGCCCCTTTGAGAGCTATCGAATCCCTTCATGTTCATTTTCCACATTTGCACCTTGGACATATCAATCTCTAATCTGGTCAAGGTATTCAAAGGGAAAATATTCAATCCCGAGCCTGGATCAATCAGAACACGGGATATCATCCTTCCTTCGTACTACAGTGTGATATGTAGAGCCCGGTTATGTGCTCTTCCTACAGGTGGCAATTCGTCATCATGAAACAAAATCTATTAAGCATCAAATACTTGCCCCACCATACGAGATTGTCTCTCTCTGCAGTGGTATCCGGTACGTAATCTTGACCTAAGACCCTCATCAAGGCCTTTTGGTGGTTCTCTAAAGTCTAGTGCAATGTCAATATTGAAATCTGGGCCGAAGTCTTACTCAGTTGTTCGGCCACGGAATACTCCTTTGTATGTATCTTTTTCCAGATGCCATCTTCAACCATGGTGGCAGGTTGTTTTTCTTTGCTAGAGCTTCCTTGAAGAAGATTTTTAGGAGTGTATATTCTGCCTGATTTGGTGACTCCTTGCACAATGTCTGTTTCGGTTACCTTTGCTTTCCTTGGAATATTGATGTCATAATCCCATGGTACTGCATAAGGATTGGTTATAGTTGGAGTAGCTCTTACTACAGTGAAAGGAACTCTGGGTGTAGCAATCTCAACCTCAAAGGAAACCTTTCTCCGCACTGTGATAGAGGTTCTGTTTCCTTCCTCAATAACCAAAATAGAGTGCTCTAAGTCTACGTCATCATCGACCTCGAGCATATTCACCTCATGAGCAGGGAGAGGATTATTGGTGATATTGGGTTTCAGGTCCTTCAACTGGATCACCTTGGTATCAATCAGATGTTGGACTTTGTTCTTCAAGGCGTAGCATGCCTCCATAAGATGCCCCCTCATGCCAGAGTGGTAGGCGCATGTCTGATCATGTCGGTATTGTGGGGATTTCACATCAACTTATACGAACGGAATGGTTGTAATATGACCCGCCTTCTTGAGCCTTTCATAGAGTTGAGCCATTGGCTCAGCTAAAGGAGTGTATTGTCTTCTCTCAACATTTCCCTTGGGCTTAGGGGAAGATGGCTTAGGGACATGAGTGGGTCGGGTGGTTTGGACTTGTATAGATTGGGCGTTGTATATGGGGTAGGAGGGACTTGAGAATTGTGGAGGTATTTGGTAGGGATAAAACATTTGGTATGGTGGGGCTTGATATGGCATTGCAGTTTGTGGTGGGTAGGGAGTAGTATAGGGTATTTGTGGGTAGGGTGAGGGAGACGGATAGGGGGTTGTAGGGCTCGGGACATTCTCTGAAGGTTGGGCCGCCATTACTGACCCTATCTTTTTTTTCTTCTTGTTTTCCTCTATTCCTGCAGACTGTGGGTTTAAGCGGATAATACTACCATTCTTAAGACACTCTTCGAACATTTCTCCTATTCTGATGATTTTGGAGAAGCTCTTGTTTGTGACTGTTATCAGTTTGTCAAGGTACTACGACTTTTCTGCCTTGACAAAATACTCTTTCATCTGTTGCTCTTCAACTGGAGGCCGAGCTCTTGTAGCCTTAGCCCTCCATCTCATGGCGTATTCTCGGAAGGATTCATTAGGCTTCTTTCTCATTGCCTGCATGTATTTCCAACTCAGAGCATTATCGATATTGTACCCAAATCGATCAAAGAAGCTAGATGCCAGGTCAAGCCAGTCTACCCATTTCTTCACATCCTGCTCAAGACACCATGTAAGAGCCTCCCCCATGAGGCTTCTCATGAATAGCTTCATCCGAATTTTCTCGTTCTTCCCTACGTCCGAAATCTTGTTGCAGTACACACTCAGATATGCTTTAGGATCTCCAGTCCCATTGTATAACTCAAACTTGGGAGGTTTATACCCCTCCGACAGTTCGACATCGGGGTGGATGCATAAGTCTTCATAATTGAGACCCTTTATGGCTTTGTTTCCCTCCAAATCTCTCAACCTTTCGACTACATCTTGCATGGTATAGTTATTTTCAGGGTTCTCGAAAATGGGTTGAGGATGGTCAAGTGAAAGTGTTTCAACATAGATGAGGTTCAGATTGTGGCTTCCGGAAGCGTGATGGTGGTATATGTTTGGATGTGGAGGCTTTTGAGGGGATGGATAAGTGGAGTTCCTTGGTTCTTGGGTGGGTATATATAGTTGAGCTATGGCATTTTGGATATTTTGGATGTTGGTAGGATTTTGGGGTTGAAGATGAGGTATTGGATGGTCTGAGGGAGCTTGGGATTTTGGGATGGCAAAGCTACCGGCTTGCAGTTATGGAGTATTCAGGTTGAGGGAGAGTTTATCCAAGTTGCGCACTTGTGCCAATTCTGCTTGCAGTTCAAAGATTTTCTGTTTCATTTTCATTATCACTTCATTCTGACCCATGATACTAGCCCCTTCTGAACTAGTACCTTCTTTTTCCCCAATAAGATGGCGGTCACCCATTGCTTTATTTCTTGGTGGAAGAGGAGGAGGAGAAGGAGGAGCCCCTTCCGATCTAGTATGATAGGCCAGAATGCACAAATCAACCTATGGGGAAGGGGAAAACAAAATAAACAAAAAGGTGAAAAAGCTAGTGTGTTAGTTATAAAAGAATTATAACATGTTAGAGTGAACATGATTAACACATAGCACATCATTTGACGTGTCCTACGATGGGAGCCTCTTAGATCCTGAGGTAGGCCTGTCGTTGTTTGAGAGATAATTATGCCATAAAATAATGCCATTTGCTCAAAGATAAAACCCCAAAATAAAATAAAACTTTATTTCATTTGAATTGTTTCAACATCACAGAAAATAAAATAAAGTAAATACAAGAATGCCTAAAAATGAATGTTAGATTTTGAATATGTCCTCTTCTTGATCTTCCTTGTACACTTCTAGGACCTTGTCAAAGTGGTGGCGGCTTTCCTAGAGATAAGATGTTGCTAATTTCTCTCCTATGCTTTCCATATTGGTGCATTCTTGTCCCTACTTGTAGAATTCATCTCGTAGTTCTATCACCTTCCTTTCCATTATCAAAGCACGGTGTTTCCACGACTCCAGTTGTTTCCCTATGTTGGTAATTTCTTTAGCATTCTCCGCAATAATGTGGTGATTATGGGCCTCGGATGCTAGAGCCCTCTTCTTAAACTTGCGGTCCTCCTTGTCATTGACATCTCTACCTCTCTTGACGTCCGGGGTCACTTTGTTCTCCCAATCGGCATGCAACTACTCAACATAACCTTCTCTATAGCCCGCATTGTATCGGTCTAGTCCGATGCTCTCTATGTATAGACGAGTCTTTTTCCCCAAGTCTTAGCAATGTCAGCACCATTTGGAATTTTATTATCCTTGTAGTCGACTCTATATGCCTCCATGTCAGTAACTCGTGGAATCAATTGTCGCCTCCCCGCTTGACTCATTACTCTATTAGGAAAGTACGGTTGGAATCCATGAAGACCCATCAATATCAAAGGTGTATGTTGTTGAGTGAAAATTACCAAATCCGTTCTTGGGAATCACTCAAACATCCATTGGATGGAATCTTCAGTCAAGGCCCCCAACATTCGCCCCCACTTTTCTGTCTCGTCTGGCCACTTAATCCTTTTGACACCCAACGTGACTCGGGTATCATGGGAAGAGATATTGTCAATTCCAAACGACCTTGACATGCTTTGTAAACCATGAATTTTCTTGAGGTGCTCGATCAACCATAACTGCAGCAACAAGTTGCACCCTTCAAAGTGTTTGGCGCCGTTTTTGCAACGTCCCAAGGCCAGATAAATATCTGCTACTATCATGGGTATAATTGTACAGGACCCACTTTTAATCCTATTGCATAAGGCATCTGCTACGGTGATCAAGCGGGTGTGCACTACATCTCTTGCCCCGATTGGAAATACCACCGTTCCTAGGAAGTAAATGATAAATGCAAAGATTTGTTTATCTTCCCAAGAGTTGGGGTCGGAACCATCGGCTACATATGTCTCTTTTCCTTGCTTGGAGGCGAATCTCTTGGCTAGATAGCTGGCGGGCGTCTTTGACCTCATCACATAGGCTACTAATAGGCTGCCATAGAGACCCAACTTGTTGCTTGCCTATTCTAGAGTGATACTTTTAGGAATGATTACCTCAGCTTATTGCCACATCATTGCTTTTAGAAACACCTTATTTTCCACGTATTCTCTAATCTCTTCCAGAAGTGGTGTCATCTCCATATCACCAAACCTTAATACCGATCTTGTTTCATCCCAAAACGCAGCAGCCGCTTCAATAAGTACTCTACAAGGATTGATGTTCATAAGGGATGGCAAACTTCCCAATGCTTGCTCGACTTTTCTTTGTCCCAAGTATCCCAAGTCTGACCACCATATTTTTATGTGTGGTGGCATGCACCAAACCATGCCGAATTTTGGGTATGCAGTTGGAAATGCCATTAGATCTGTAAAACAAAACGTTAGTCAACCCTACCCCCCATAGAGCAAATGACATTGTTTTGGCATAATTATCTCTCAAAGAATGCACATAAATAGTGAGGCGTTCTTTTGCGGGATCGTGGGATCCCTTTAGAACTTAGGGCCAGGTTTTTTAGCATGACATCCTACATTTTGAGAGTATTTATTCCTTAGTAAAGGGATAAACGGTCAAGCTCTAGAGATAAGAGTGGTTTTGACACGGTCCCCCTAAGCAGGCAACTTGAGAGTGGGAAGGCTTGTGGCTGTCAATGCACCGCTGATCGACCGATCCACAAGGTATTTCTCGAAGGGTGTTTTTAAGAAAGAACATCCGTGTAACCATGCAACCGTTCGTAAAAAAAAATAAAAGAGGTTTCCAAGTGGAGGAATGCCAGTTATATAAAGCAGTAACACGTAGCATATAGCAACATAAAATAGCATGCTTTAGTAAAATAAAAACATATAATCAATAAAGGAAGAAGTAGGCATGAAGAAACACAAATAACACATAACAAGGGGAATGAGAGGGATTAACATACATAAATTGATCATCAATAAAATCAAAAAGTAGACATGGAACCACATGAATAACTCAAAAAAAAAAGACAAATAAATCATGATGTGAATAATAAAAGGAAAACGCATGTCAAAAGTAAACATTATAATAAAATAAATAAAGAGAAACCCATATAAAGCACAAATTCGTAATGGTTAGAACCTAATATCCCCAACAGATTTGCCATTCTGTCGCGCCCCATTTTCCTCGTGGAAGGAGGGATTCGACTTGACAAACTCTCAGGATGCATTTGAAGGAAGGGTGAGAGTCTCCACCTAACGTATTAAGGTGCGTTAGGGCACCGATATAGGATACTACGAACCTATTTTTTTGTTATTTTGTCTTAGTTCACCAGAGTTCGGGTAAGGGTTTAAATTACCTCAAAAGGAAGGTGTTAGGCACCTTTCGAGGTCCACAAAGGTGGTTCCTGGCCGAATTCATACTTTACATGGGGATTCTATGTGATCAAATAAAGTCTCTTCTTTTATAATTAAATTGATGTCTAGCTACGTCATAAAGTAATTAATAGTCAGACACATGTTATTTGTTAATTCTAATAATTGATTATCTAAGCGATAAAATAAATAAAACATAAACAAGATGAGCGAGAAGAAAAAAGTGATGAAATCATAATAATAAGAGGGACTGCTTATAAAATTGACTACCCCAAATAAGAAGCATGTAAAGTAAATAAAAGAAATCGTACAAGTCGAAAAAATAAATATTTTGGTTTTATTTGGATCAGCCCCAACTTGTTTAATCATCATCCGACCTAAGGGCCGAACTCGTAGACAAGTGAAATTGTCATTAGCCTCGCCGTTAATATTTTGTTGGGATCATCATTTCTGAATAGGGGTTACCCATCTTACCCCACCTAGGCTGGATTGTCAAGTCTAAGGGCGTTCTATGACAAGGATAAAACTAACGTTTTTAGTAATATTTAACGTTCCAACTATTGTACAAGAGGCATTGAACTTTGCTATTTTGGATTTGTGTTCTAGACTAAAAGAAAGCTATGTTGCCTAAGACTCGAAGAGCGAACATACTGGACAACAGGTAGCACGTAATAGTCCCAAGTTAGCCTCTTGATTAATTAACGCTTATTAATGTTGTAGCATGCGAAGATAAATAATTATTTGTTATGTTGTTAACCTATAGACATGATATCTAAATGTTTCAACAAGTAGTGATAAAGTACGACTGACTCGTGTATGCAACAAATGTAATGTGTGTTCATGAAAGGGTGTCATAAGTGTGGTAAACGTGTCAAATAAAAGTGCTTGTGAATTAAGTGTTGTAAAATATGTAAATGAGAACATAAGAAACCAACAAGAACATTAAAAGGCATTAGCATGTTAAGAATTCATAATAATGGGCTTTATCTAGTGTTTAATATGATGAAGAATGTTCAAACTAACATTTTAACATGCTGAAAATATGTTGATGTACAAATATTTTTATATTAACATGCTATAGTATCAATGTTGACATGCTTAAAGTACCCACATTAGATATACGAGAAGACGCTCAAATGAATGTTTTACACTAAGCATGCTCACTTCCAATGTTCAGAATGTTAAAGTTAATTAATAATATGCTGAAACTATTATTATTCCGCAAGTGACTTAACACTAATGTGTTTAACAATATTTATGTTAACATGATGAAGTAGTTATAACATGCTGAAATTTATTAGATGCGCAGAATTTTAATGTTCTAATGTTAATAACATGCTAAAATTATATAGATATACAAAAATATTATTTAAATGTGCTGGAATTTATTTAAACATGTTGTATATTGTAGTTAAACATGCTAAAAGTTGTATTAAACATGCTGAAAATCAAGTTTAACATATTAGAATATGCGATAGGCTTAAGTATATTACTTAACACGCGTATTCATGGATAGACATGCTTAAAATTATGATAATGCTAAAAAATATATTAACTCGTCTAAACCTATTGTTTAACATGTTTACAAGTATATTAATATGCTAACATGCTTGATGTCAAATAATGTACTAATGTGCTTGATGTTAAATATGCTAATATCTATTAATGTCTTATTTTAACATGTTAATATGTTGGAATCAATATGAATGTCTAAAATGTTGAAAAAATGACTTTGATGCTCAAGATACATGGTAAACCAGATTCATCAATTTCCATGTTGCCAAAAACTTAAGTCAATATGTCGAAATTAATTAAAATTCCTAAAGCAAGATTTCTAGGCGGCCAAGTAAGTAGATTAATAGATTTTAAATCACGTTTTGCCTAAGCGTTTCGTATAACACATAATACACGTAAAAATCCTAAATTGTGCCTACTACGTTGTTCGTAGAGCACATAATCCCAGCCCCCAAAGCAGTCCCCCAAATCTAATTATTACAATAATAATAAAAGTGTTTTACAATAATATTACAGACCAAATAGAAATCAAGGGAAAAATAACTTGTTAAAAAAATACATAGTTTAAATATTTCGGTGACTCTTTGAAACTTGTAAGTGTCTGTTTAAACTGCGAAACAATACATAATAGCAAACAAACCAAACAAACATCGAGATATTCCTATAAACATGTTCCTACAACCGTCATACAGTCAGCACATACACAGAGAATAAAATAATTGCATCAATTTGTGAACTTACCAGTAGCAGCAGTATGAGAGATAATAAAAGTAACAAAGATCAAGCGATTTGTAACAGTGAAATATGCTAAGTGTTTTCAGCAGCCTTGCAGGAAAGCCAAAGAACTTTTAAGAATATCGTTGCTCTATATTAAAATAACTAATCTTTTGTTTACGAGAGTAATAGTAGTAGTTGTAATAGAACTTGTGAACTTGAGTCCTCTATTAATTGAAAAGGATAGGTGTTTATATAGTAGGGGGTCTAGAGGGTAAAAAGGAAAAAATATTTTTACAATCAATCAGAATCAATTAAGGAAAGGAAAATATTTGATTGAAATCAGTCAATGGATTTTTTCCATAAACAAAAAAAAATCATACTTGTAATATAAGATTCGACAAAAGCTAATAAAGGAAAATATTGGTTGAGTGAATCAATTATATTATACAAATAATTTAAAATCAGTCTAACATTAACAAAAGGAAAAGAAGTATCAATCAACAGAGCATGTGACGTTGTCAATCAACACAACTGCCTTAAATATAAAGACATAATAAGTCGAAATAAATAGAAGGAAAAATATCAATTAATCTGAATATTCCTTCTGAATCATGTAGATTAATTAAGAAAAATCATTATCTCAGCATAAAAAGGCCAAAATAAATTATGAATGTGTCAATCAGTAACATATCCCAACATTCCCAGAACTGTGTCAAATTGATCTTGCAGTGGTTTGTGAAAATTTAAAAATATGTTAACTAAAGAACCAAATAAGATATGAATTTAAAACAATTAGGTCAGAAAAATTAACACCATACATCACTGATTCTAAATTTAACGATCTGTCAAAGAATGAGAAAATGATAATAACGTTAATACAATTAGATATGGATGCGAACCTGGACAAATTTATTATGAATTCATCACAATTTTTCGATGATGAGAGGGGAAGATAGAAGCTCTGGAGAAGGGGGAAGGCGATGGCAGCGTTGTCACCTTTGGTGGTAGCGGCGCTGGTCGACTAGCTGGTAGAGGGATTAGAGTAGCGGTGGAGGAGTAGAGGGAGCTCGGAGGAAGTGAATTCACTGTGGCGGGGTTGGAGGACCACGGCTAGGACTATCTATCATTGGTGGCGGGGTTGGAGGACATTGGGTTCCGGGTCCTTCAACTGGATCACCTTGGTATTAATTAGTTGTTGGACTTTTTTCTTCAAGGCGTAGCATGCCTCTATAGGATGCCCCCTCATTCCAGAGAGGTAGGTGCATGTCTGATTATGTCGGTACTGTGAGGATTTCACATCAACTTGTACGAACGGAATGGTTGTGATGTGATTCGCCTTCTTGAGCCTTTCGTAGAGTTGAGACATTGGCTCAGCTAAAGGAGTGTATTGTCTTCTCTCAACATTTCCCTTGGGCTTAGGGGCAGCTGGTTTAGGGACATGAGTGAGTCGGGTGGTTTGGAATTGTATAGGTTGGGCGATATATATGGGGTAGGAGGGACTGGAGAATTGTGGAGGTATTTGGTAGGGAGAAAACATTTGGTATGTTGGGGCTTGATATGGCACTGGAGTTTGTGGTGGGTAGGGAGTAGTATAGGGTATTTTTGGGTAGGGTGAAGGAGATGGAGCAGAGGTTGTAGGGCTCGGGACGTTCTCTGAAGGTTGGGCCGCCATTACTGACCTTATCTCCCTTTTCTTCTTGTTTTTCACTATTCCTACAGACTGTGGGTTTAAGCGGATAATACTACCATTCTTAAGACGCTCTTCAAACATTTCTCCTATTCTGATGATTTTGGATAAGATCTTGTCTGTGACTGTTATCCGTTTGTCAAGGTACTACGACTCTTGTGCCTTGACAAAATATTCTTTTATCTGTTGCTCTTCAACTGGAGGCCGAGCTTTTGCAAGATCAACCCTCTATCTTATGGTGTATTCCCGGAAGGATTCATTAGGCTTCTTCCTTATTGCCTGCATTTATGTCCAACTCGGAGCATTATGGATATTGTAACCAAATCGATCAATGAAGCTAGACGCCAGGTCAATCCATCTACCAATTTCTTCACATCCTGCTCAAGATACCATGTAAGAGCCTCCCCCGTGAGGGTTCTCATGAATAGCTTCATCCAAATTTTCTCGTTCTTCCCTATGTCCGAAAGCTTGTTGCAGTACACACTCAGATGTGCTTTAGGATCTCCAGTCCCATTGTATAACTCGAACTTGGGAGGTTTGTACCCCTCTGGCAGTTTGACATCGGGGTGGATGCATAAGTCTTCGTAATTGAGACCCTTCATGGCTTTGTTTCCCTCCAAATATCTCAATCTTTTGACTACAACTTGCATGGTATAGTTATTTTTAAGGTTCTCAAAAGTGGGTTGAGGATGGTCAAGTGGAGGTGTTTCAACATAGATGGGGTTCAGATTGTGGCTTCTGTAAGCGTGACGGTGGTATATGTTTGGATGTAGAGGCTTTTGAAGGGATGGATAAGTGAAGTTCCTTGGTTCTTGGGTGGGCATATACAGTGGAGCTATGGTATTTTGGATATTTTGGATGTTGGTAGGATTTTGGGGTTGAAGATGAGGTATTGGATGGTCTGAGAGAGCTTGGAATTTTGGGATGGAAAAGCTATCGGCTTGTAGTTATGGAGTATTTAGGTTGAGGGAGAGTTTATCCAAGTTACGCACTAGTGCCAATTCTGCTTGCAGTTCAAAGATTTTCTGTTCCATTTTCATTATCACTTCATTCTGACCCATGATGCTATCCCCTTCTGAACTAGTACCTTCTTTTTCCCCAATAAGATGGCGGTCACCCATTGCTTCTTTTCTTGCAGGAAGAGGAGGAGGAGAAGGAGGAGCCCCTTTCGATCTAGTATGATAGGCCAGAATGCATAAATCAACCTATGGGGAAGGGGAAAACAAAATAAAAAAAAAGGTGAAAAAGTTAGTGTGTTAGTTATAAAAGAATTATAGCGTGTTAGAGTGAACATGATTAACACATAGAACATCGTTTGACGTGTCCGACGATGGGAGCCTCTTTGAGCCAGAGGTAGGCCTATCGTTGTTTGAGAGATAATTATGCCATAAAATAATGCCATTTTCTCAAAGATAAAACCCCAAAATAAAATAAAACTTTATTTCATTTGAATTGTTTCAACATCGCAGAAAATAAAATAAAGTAAATACAAGAATGCCTAAAAATGAATGTTAGATTTTGAATATGTCCTCTTCTTGCTCTTCCTTATCATCTTCTAGGACCTTGTCAAAGCGGTGGTGGCTTTCCAAGAGATAAGATGTTGCAAATTTCTCTCCCATGCTATCCATATTGGTGCATTCTTGTCCCTGTTTGTAGAATTCATCTCGTAGTTCTATCACCTTCCTTTCCCTCGTCTAAGCACGGTGTTTCCACGACTCCAGTTGTTTCCCTATGTTGATAATTTCTTTAGCATTCTCCACAATAATGTGGCGATTATGAGCCTCAGATGCTAGAGCCCTCTTCTTAAACTTGCGGTAGAGAGCTTGCGCTTTGACCTCCTTGTCATTGACATGTCTACCTCTCTTGATGTCCGGGGTCACTTTGTTCTCCCAATCGGCATGCAACCACTCAACATAACCCTCTCTTTAGCCCGTATTGTATCGGTCTAGTACGATGCTCTCTATGTCCAGACGAGTCTTTTTTCACTAAGTCTTAGAAATGTCAACACCATTTGAAATTTTATCATCCTCGTAGTCGACTCTGTGCACCTCCATGTCAGTAACTCGTGGAATCAATTGTCACCTCCCCGCTTGTCTCATTACTCTATTAGGAAAGTGCAGTTGGAATCCATGAAGACCCATCAATATCAAAGGTGTATGATGTTGAGTGAAAATTACGAAATCCGTGCTTGGGAATCACTCAAACATCCATTGGACGGAATCTTCAGTCAAGGCCTCCAACATTCGCCCCCACTTTTCTGTCTCGTCTGGCCACTTAATCCTTTGACACCCAACGTGACTCGGGTATCATGAGTGTGTCAATCAGTAACATATCCCAGCATTCCCAGAACTGTGTCAAATTGATCTTGCAGTGGTATGTGAAAATTTAAAAATATGTTAACTAAAGAACCAAATAAGATATGAAATTAAAAAAATTAGGTCAGAAAAATCAACATCATACATCACTGATTCTAAATTTAACGATCTATCAAAGAACGAGAAAACGATGATAACATTAATGCAATTAGATAAGGATGTGAACCTGGATGAATTTATTACGAATTTGTCATAATTTTTTGGTGATCAGTGGGGAAGATAGAGGCGCTAGAGAAGGGGGAAGACGATGGCAGTATTGTGACCTTTGGTGGTAACGGCGCTGGTCGCTTGCTGGTGAAGGGATTGGAGTAGCGATGGAGGAGTGAAGGGAGATCGGAGGCAGCGAAGTCACGGTGGTGGGGTTGGAGGACCATGGCTAGGACTAGCCATCGTTGGTGATGCTGGAGAGGGTCTTTGACCGCGATGATGCATGGGAGATCTGGGGTCACGGAGGACAGGATGGTGTCGTCGTTGGGGGTTGGTCGGAGACGAAGGGATGGCGTGGTGTGCTGGCTGGAGCAAAATGAGATGGGGCCGTTGCCGTTGTTCTTGACGACGTCAGATTTGGGCTGAGACAAAGGCAATTGGCGGCGAGGGTGGCGTTTGCGGCTGGCTCAGCTGATGGCTGGAGCGACGGAGCTCCGACGACTGACGCTCTTTTGCGGCATCGGAAAAGGAAGACGATGGGGGTTTCGTGGTGGTGTTGTCTTTCGCGGTGGTGCCGATGTAGAGAGGGACGGCAGGAGAGGTTCTTTGAGAGAAAGAGAGTAGAGAGAGGGAGAAAGAGGGGGCGAATGATGGGGAATGAGATTAGGATTAGGGTTTGTTGTTGTTTTAAAAGAAAGGTAAGGAGATTTTTTCTCAGCCGTCAGATCAATTTTTGATCGACAGCTGGGATTTAAAGATTGGGATTTAGACCAAAATTGAGTACCATTCAAAATTGAGTGACTAAATTGGCCAAAATTGTGACTAAAGGCTAAAATTATAATGATCTGGATTAAAATCGGCCAGATTTATAAAGATTAGACTATAAAACGAATAAATTGGACAAATTAGTTTTTTAAAAGACTAGGCTATTATTTAAATTAAGGTAAATAAGAGTAATAATAATTGAATAATAGATAACAATACTAAATAGTAAATAACAATAATAATAATAGTTAAATAATAACTAACAATTATTAAATAATAAATAGTAAATAATAAAAAAATTATGATAATAGATAATAATGTATATAGTAATGGTGTTAATATATAATAATTAAAAAAATTACTAATATAAATTGTGTGAAAAAAATAATTTAATAAATATTAATAAAATTATATAAAGCTGTCATATTTAAAAAGGAATAAAATGATACTAAACAATTTATACAATTTTTCTAAGTTACGAGTGAGTCACGTTAGTATGTATTTAATGTAAAATAATATGAAGAAAAAAATATATTAATAATTAAAATTAAATAAATTTGACAAAATAGCAGCCCAAAAATGATATTGGGATGTCAAAATTGGGTGTCAACAATATCATCAATAAATACAATAACAAACATATCTAGGAACAATTAGTAAACTAGGTTCATAAGATCAAAAAATATAGTTGGAGCACTGGTCAACCCAAGTGACATAACCAGGACCTGATAGTGACCATACTGAGTATGAAAAATAGTCTTAGGGATGTCCACCTCCATAATCTTTAATTAATAATAACCTGATTGGAGGTCAATCTTCGAAAAGCTCCTAGAACCCTAAAGGTGTTCAAATAAATTATCAATCCTAGAAAGAGGGTACTTATTTTTCATAGTCACCTTATTCAACAAATAATAATCTATACATGTTCGAAGGAAACAATCCTTATTATGGATGAAGAGCATGGGAGCACTCCATGCAGAGACACTAGGATGGATAAAACCCTTATTAAGAAGATCCTTTAACTGTTTCATAATTTCTTTCAACTTTGTCGGATCAATTCTATATGAAGGGACATAGATAGGATGGGTATCCGGTAAAAGATCAATCCCAAAGTCTATTTCCCTATAGGGAGGAATACCAGGAATATTATTAGGAAACACTTTTAAAAACTCATTAATAAGAGGGAAAAATTATAAAGAGAGAACCCCAACACTAAAATCTTTAACCTGAACTAGATGATATATACACCCCTTGGAAATCAACTACTAAAACACCCCAGATTTTGGCTTTTGGAAATTTCCTAAGCTTTGAGCTCACTGCCCTGTTGAAGAATCATCATATGATTCATATGGTGTGGGTACGGGTTAGGTGACCCAAATTTTAAGGTGACCAATGTATGGTGGTTGGGTTTTTATTGTGGTTTTGACTTAGGGATGCGAGTCGTTAAGGGTGGTAATGATTTGTTAGGATGAACCTTAACCAAATTAGTAACCTAGTGGCTTGACTTGGCTCTGGGTACAAGTTGCTCACTAGGATCCATGAGTATAGTTTACAAATCATGAGTTGAAATCATAGGTTGTCTAGTTCCTAATCCCTTTAGGTTCTGTCTTGGATATGTCTAGACCATACGTGTAATACCCCAATCATTCCTTAAGCCTAAATTCATCTTTTGAGTGAATATGGATGACTTCCAAAGTAATTGATTCTTATATTATGTTGTATTTCTCTAATTCCTACCTTCTATCATGTGGATATTTGAATAATCTTTCCGTCGATACCAATTTCATCAAAATCGGAGATCGGAGCAAGAAGTTATGCCTATCTAAAGTCCCAGTCGTGGAACATCGTTATTTAGATCCTCAGCGCATCACTGAGATGCTTAATATCCCAATTGTCATTTTTCCAGTGAGCCTACGTGATATTTACGCATCACGCCAAGGTTCAATATCAGGATTGTCAAATTCTAGTGCACCAACGCGATCCCACTGCGTCGCAGTGCCTTTCCAGGTCACCACCAAGGTGGCAACGCAATTTCACTATATCGCTCCACTGAGCAGTTTCCTAATTGTCCAAATCCAGTAAAGGACCGCGACCATGGCGCGTTGTGCCAGGGCCAAAAATCGGGCTCCAGTTTTAGAATTTTCTCAAGGGTATTTTGGTCCTTTCCACCCGTTCTTACCCTTTATATATATCCAAGTAAAGGAGAAAATCCTCATTCTTCTCCCATTCCATCCAAAAATCTAGGGTTTCTCTCTAAAATCCAATCCAATTCTTCTCTAAACATCTCAAAATAAAGCCATAGTTTTCACAAATTAGTTCAAAATTTAAAACTTCCAAGTCAAGAACATCAAGAACCCTAACTCAAGAAGTGGAAAAAGAAGTCTATAGCAAATTTATTCATCCCGGATCATAATCAAGGTATGTGGGGCTTGAACACGAATATCCTTTCATTCTTATGCCTAAAGAATTGATTTTTACTGTTGGAATTTCATGATCTTTGCAAGTGGGTTTACACCCAAATTACTTTATTAATGATGTATGAGATTTGAGTTGGTTAAGTTTTATATTTATGATTATTTTACCATCATATTTCTAAAATTGAGAATTTATGCCATGAGTTGTATATTGCTACTATGTATTGATGATTTCTAAGTGATTTGAGATAAGTGTCATAATTTAAATATTTCCACGAGAAGTTGATTATTGAATATATTGATATTTGAGTTGGAGAGTCAAGAATGATTCTCGTGATGTTTTCTTGAAGTTTTGATATTTGATATGAGTTAATAAGCAAGTCCACTTGATGTTGAGAAAGATTGTTTTGAGTTGAGTCGAGTTAGGAATTCACAAATTGTTTATGATTTACAGATAAGATATATTTATGATTTTGGTCTCTATGATAGACCCTTGAGTTGATTGAGGTGGATTTTCTAACGCATTCTGAAATGAGTCTGGGAGGAGTATTTAGTACCGAGCGGGAAGAATGGGTTCAGCGTATCCTACTTCCCCAGAACTACGTGCCACCTAGGATTGAGATTTAAGGGCTAAGGTGTCGAGTTTGTGATCATAGAGATGAGTTTGAGGTTATACTCCCTGGCAAGAGTATAACGCTCCCGCCAATGTGGGGTTCCTTCCTTAGGAGGGCAACACGTTGGACTCCATGTAGCTCACTTGGTTTATGTCGATTAAAAAAATCTCCCAAGTTCATAATAGATCAAGTTTCATGAATTACCGAGTCACTCTAAGTCTTGAGTCAAAGAGTTTTGAGTTGAGTACAATGATTTATAAGATTTATAAAGCATGTGTTATTGTTGATGATTTATGAGAAACTATATTAAAGTTTAATTCAAGCGAAGAGAGTCACTGTTATCAGCACGCATGATTTTCTTATTTTTTTATGATATTATTTATCATGTTGCATACACCCCCATATACTCAGTACATTCCCAAGTACTGATTCCCCATACTCTTCTGTGTGCTACATTTCCCCATGATGTAGGTTCAAGTGCTCAGTCTCAGCAGTGACAGTGATCTTCGAGTACCTTCATTTATATTTCTGCAGTTGGTGAGTCCTCATGGTTCGAGGACCTATGTCCCTAAGTTTTGTTTGTTAAGCAGATGATTGCTACTTTTTAGTTCTGTGTGAGTCAGTTAGGGGTCTGTCCCAATGGATATTTAGTCTTGATTAGTAGAGGCTTTGTCAGACTAGAGTATCAGTATATACAGAGTGTCAGCATTTTGATTGTACAGGCCGGTATATCTTTGCTTTCAAGTACGTCCATGATATGATATCCTTTCTTATTTTGCCATGACTACCGTCAAAGTGAGTTCTAATAGGGAAGATAAGCCTAGAAGGTTAGCTTGAGGCCACGTGTGGCCTTAACCACCGTGTGACATCTCGGGATAGGTTCTTGGGGTATTACAAGCTTGGTATTAGAGCGCCTAAGGTTTGAAGAGTCCTAGGGAGTCTGACAAACCGTGTTATGTAGAGTCTTGATCATCGGTGTGTAGCGAGCCACATCTATGAGCAAGAGTTTACGGGACGTATTAGGAAAAGTCATTTCTTTCTTTCAAAAGTCTATCGTGCCTACAACTATTTCTTTCTTCTATTAATGCGTGCTCTTTTATGATAGAAAATGCCTCCTCGTAGAGCTCATAGAAATAACGAACGACCTCAACCGTTGATCCTTTAAGTGAGACAGTGTCCTACGCTGAATTCCGAGAAGTTTTTTAGGCGCTAGCCCAGGCAGTTACCGCCAATGCTCAGACTCATGCTTAGGTCACCGTTCTACCTCTGCAAGAAGGTAATTCAGCAGTAACTCGGGTTCATAATTTTATGCAGATGAATCCGCCAGAGTTTTATAGGTCAAAGACAGGTGAGGACCCGCAGATGTATCTTGATAAGGTGAAAAAGATCACCCAAATTATGCATATAACGGAGGAAAAAAGTGTGGATCTAGCTTTATATTGCTTGAAAGATGTTTCTTATGATTGGGTGGAGATGTGAAGGAAGTGTAGAATGGAGGATTCCGCTCCCATGACTTGGCAGTTATTTCAGGACGCCTTCTTGGACAGTTTCTTTCCCCCAAAGCTGAGGGAAGAAAAACTAGAGGAATTTATGAACTTGAGACAGGGCTCTATGATAGTTAAGGAGTATTGTCTTAAGTTCAACCAGTTATCTAAATAGGCTCCCGGTATGATGACTGATTCTAGAACCAGTATGAGTAAGTTTTTGGCTGGTGTGTCTGGTTATATTGTGAAAGAGTGTAGGTACGCTATGCTCAATAAGGACATAGATCTTTCAAGGTTAATAATACATGCTCAGTAGATTGAAGTGGACAAGGTGAAGGAGAGATAGAGAGTAAAAGGAAATAAGAGGATTAGGTCAGAGCAGCAGGGGTATGATCAGACTACATTTGCTGGAGGGAACTGCCCTCAGTTCCAGAGCCGTCCATTCATGCCAGCGCTTTCAACAGTTAGTGCTCCTGCACCCAGGAGTAGGCAAAAGCAGGGTAACAGGCCTATTGTGTCTAGGTCCCAAGACAGTGTGGGTATCAAACCTCGTCCTTCCCCATGTACGAAGTATGGTAGGGGCCATCTGGGTGAATGCTTAGTTGACCGGAGAGGTTGTTTTGGTTGCGGTAAGTTAGGACACCGGCTCAGAGATTGCCCGTATGCTAGATAGGGGAGCCGTGATGTTCGTCCCCAAAGTCAGGATAATAGTGCCCCAGTCCCTTTAGCCCGTCCAACTCCTCCTCAGGGTACCCCATCTAGCAATGCAAGTGGTCAGTGCTAGAATCGCTTTTATGCTATACCACCCCGCCAGGAGTAGAGGATGCACCAGATATTATTACTGGTATGCTCCGTGTATTTCATTTTGATGTGTATGAGTTGATGGACCCTGGGTCAAATCTTTCGTATGTGACTCCGTTGGTGGCTGTGAATTTTGGGATCAGTGCTGAAAGAATTCCTGAGCCTTTCTTAGTCTCTACCCTAGTAGGTAAATCTGTTGTTTCTAAGAAAATGTATAAGAAGTGTCCTATCACTGTCTTTCACAAAGTCGTATTTGCAGACTTGATTGAGCTAGACATGGTCGATTTTGATATTATTCTGGGTATGGACTGGATTTACTCTTTCTATGCGTCTATAGACTATCGTACCCATGTAATCAAGTTTCAGTTTCCCAACAAGCCAGTTTTTAAGTGGTACAGAAATTCTGTAGCTCCGAAGAGTCATTTTATATCCTACCTTAAATCCAGGAAATTGATATCCAAGGGTTACATCTATCATTTGGTTTGAGTTAAAGATACTAAGTCCGAGACTTCGACTATTCAGTCAATCAGTGTTGTTAATGAGTTTCTTGATGTTTTCCCGGAATATCTCCCAGGGGTACCTCCCTATAGAGAGAAAGAATTTGGGATTGATCTTTTTCCTGATATGCAGCCTATTTCTATTCCTCCGTATCGTATGGCCCCCGTAAAACTCAAAGAATTGAAAGAGCAACTCAAAGATCTTCTATATAAGGGTTTCATAAGACCCAGTGTGTCTCCTTGGGGCGCACCCATTCTATTCGTGCGGAAAAAAGATGGTTCATTGCGTATGTGAATTGACTATCAATAGCTTAACAAGGTCACATTCAAGAACAAGTACCCTCTTCCTAGAATTTATGACCTATTTGATCAGCTGCAAGGTGCCATCTATTTCTTGAATATAGACTTGAGGTCCGGTTACAACCAGCTTAAAGTTAGGGAGTGTGATATTCCAAAGACAGTTTTCCGCACCCGTTATGGTCATTTTGAATTCCTGGTCATTTTCTTCGGGCTAACTAATTCCCCAGTAGCTTTTATGGACCTCATGAATCGGGTGTTCAGATAGTACTTGGATATGTTTGTTATTGTGTTCATATATGATATTCTTGTATACTCCCAAAATGAAAACAACCATGCAGATCATCTCCAAATTATCTTGCAAGCCCTTAGGGATCATCAGTTGTTTGCCAAATTTAGCAAGTGTGAATTTTGGCTAAGGTCAGTTGCCTTTCTGGGTCATATTATTTCTTATGAAGGTGTTCGAGTTGATCTTCAAAAGGTAGAGGCTTTGAAAAATTGGCCTAGACCTATTTCCCTGTCTGACATTAGGAGTTTCTTGGGTCTTGCTGGCTACTACCGCGTTTTA
Source organism: Capsicum pubescens (assembly GCA_030864215.1). Lineage (NCBI taxonomy): Eukaryota > Viridiplantae > Streptophyta > Magnoliopsida > Solanales > Solanaceae > Capsicum > Capsicum pubescens. Next base: position 3,609,980 of record CM061539.1, read on the forward strand.
TTGAAGTTTTTTTTTCTATTGCATCTCTTTTGACTCGGTTAACCCAAAAGAAAGTTAAATTCCTATGGTCAGATTCTTGCGAGAAGAGTTTTTAGGAGTTGAATACTTGACTTCCTTCGGCACCTATGTTGACCCTTCCTAATGGTGTAGATGATTTTGTGGTATATTGTGATGCCTCTAGAGTTGGTTTGGGTTGTGTATTGATGCCTAGAGGTAAGGTTATGGCCTATGCCTCCAGACAGTTGAAACCGCATGAGAAGAATTACCTGACCCATGATCTCGAGTTAGCTGCAGTGGTTTTTGCTTTAAAATCTAGAGACACTACTTGTATGGTGTTCATGTTGATGTCTTTACGGATCACAAGAGTTTACAGTATGTGTTTACTCAGAGAGAGTTGAATCTTCAACAGAGGCGATGGTTAGAGTTGCTGAAGGACTACGATATGAGTATGTTATATCACCCGGGCAAGGCCAATGTAGTGGTGGATGCCCTTAGTAGGTCGTCTATGGGCAGTGTAACGCATGTACAGAAAGAAAAGAAAGAATTGGTTTGTGAAGTGCATCATTTGGCTAGATTGGGTGTTAGATTGCTTGATTCAGCTGAGGGTAATATTAGGGTACAGAGTAGTTCCGAATCTTCTCTAGTTTCGGAAGTGAAGGAGAAACAGGATATGGATTCTCGTTTGGTCGAACCGAAAGGGTCAGTTAAAGACCAAAAGGTGAAGGTTTTCTCCCAAGGGGGAGATGGTGTTTTGAGACTTCAGAATAGACTGTGTGTACCTGATATTGATGACCTGAGACAAAGAATCATGGCTGAAGAGCATGGCGTGCAGTATTCTATTCACCCCGGTGCTATCAAGATGTACTGCAATTTACGAGAAATCTATTGGTGGAATGGTATGAACAAGGATATAGCGAAGTTCGTAGAGAAGTGTGCAACTTGCCAACAGGTGAAGATAGAGCACCAAAGACCCGGTGGAGTGATGCAAGAATTTAGTATTCCTACTTGGAAGTGGGAGGAAGTAACTATGGATTTTGTGACTGGTTTACCTCTCTCTCATCTTCATCATGATTCTATTTGGGTTATAGTAGACAGGTTGACTAAGTCAGCACATTTTCTGCCAGTGCATATATCTTTTACCGCTGAGGACTATGCTAAGTTGTACATCCGAGAGTTAGTCAGGTTGCATGGAGTTCATTTGTCTATCATCTCCGATAGGGGCACTCAATTTATTTCTCAGTTTTGGATAGCTTTTTAGAAGGGTCTTGGTAGCCAAGTTCATCTTAGCTCCACTTTTCATCCGTAGACAGACGGCCAGGCTGAGAGTACTATCCAGATTTTGGAGGATATGTTGAGGGCATGTGTTCTTGATTTCAAAGAAAGTTGGGATAAACATTTTCCATTGATTGAATTTGCTTATAACAACAGTTTTCATGCTAGCATTGGAATGGCTCCATTTGAGGCTTTGTATGGAAGGAGGTGTAGATCACCCATAGGTTAGTTTGAAGTGGGTGAGGCTACTATCATTGGACCTGATGCTGTGTTCGAGGCTATGGAGAAAGTTAAGTTGATTCGGGAGAGGTTGAAGACAGCCCAGAGTCATCAGAAGTCGTATGCAGATGTGAGAAGAAGAGCTTTTGAGTTTGAAGTTGATGATTTGGTGTACTTGAAAATTTTTCCCATGAAAGGGGTGAAAAGATTTGGAAAGAAAGGGAAGCTTAGTCCCCGATATGTTGGCCCTTATAGAGTTTTGAATCATGTTGGGAAAGCAACTTATGAGATTGAGTTGCCTGCAGAGTTGTCAGCTTTCCATCCTGTCTTTTACGTTTCTATGTTCAAGAAGCACATTGGCGATTCTGTTTTTGTTGATCCATCAGAGAGCTTAGATATTCGGGATAGTCTTTCTTATGATGAAGTTCCGATCGAGATCCTAGATTATCAAGTTCGTAGACTAAGGAACAAAGAAGTTCCCTTAGTTGAAGTTCTGTGGAAAAATCAATCAGTCGAGGGTGCTACTTGGGAAGAAGAAGCAAATATGCGAGCCAGATACCCTCATCTCTTCTCCGCAATTTTAAATCAAGCCCAAGGTACTATGCTTTCTTAATTCAGTTTCCTTCTAATCTAGTGTATTCAGCTATATAGTTATCCTTTCTATGATTCATGCAATCTGTGAGGAATTCAAAAGTCTAGAGTGAAGTAAGTCGGTTGAGAAAATTGTTCCCATAAAGTATCTTAAGTTTTCTCTATGATCTTGAGCCTAACTAGCAACATTCGAGGAAGAATGTTTCCAAGGAGGAGATATTGTAATACCCCGATCGTTCCTTAAGCCTAAATCTGTCTTTTGAGTGAATATGGATGACTTACAAAGTGATTGATGTTTATATCATGTTGTATTTCTTTAATTCCTACCTTCTATCATGTGGAGATTTGAATAAACTTTCCATCGATACGAATTTCATCAAAATCGGAGATCGGAGCAAGAAGTTATGCCTATCTGAAGTCCTAGTTATGAAACATCGTTATTTAGACCCTTAGCGCATCGCAGAGATGTGTAATATCCCAATTGTCATTTTTCCAGTGAGCCTCCGTGATATTTTTGCGTCGCGCCAAGGCTCAATATCAGGATTGCCAAATTCCAGTGCACCAACGCGATCCCACCGCATCGCGATGCCCTTCCAGGTCACCACCAAGGTGGCAACGCAATTTCACTACATCGCTCCATTGAGCAGTTTCCCAATTGTCCAAATCCAGTAAAGGACCGCGACCATGGCACGTTGTGCCAGGGCCAAAACTCGGGCTCCAGTTTTAGAATTTTCTCAAGGGTATTTTGGTCTTTTCCACCCATTCTTACCCTTTATATATATCCAAGTAAAGGAGAAAATCCTCATTCTTCTTCCATTCCATCCAAAAATCTAGGGTTTCTCTCCAAAATCCAATCCAATTCTTCTCTAAACATCTCAAAATAAAGCCATAGTTTTCACAAATTAGTTCAAAATTTAAAACTTCCAAGTCAAGAACATCAAGAACCCTAACTCAAGAAGTGAAAAAAGAAGTCTATAGAAAATTTATTCATCCCGGATCATAATCATTATATGTGGGGCTTGAACAAGAATATCCTTTCATTCTTGTGCCTAAAGAATTGATTTTTACTGTTGGAATTTCATGATCTTTGCAAGTGGGTTTACACCCAAATTACTTTATTAATGATGTATGAGATTTGAGTTGGTTAAGTTTGATATTTATGATTATTTTACCATCATATTTCTAAATTTGAGAATTTATGCCATGAGTTGTATATTGCTACTATGTATTGATGATTTCTAAGCGATTTGAGATAAGTGTCATGATTTAAACATTTCCATGAGAAGTTTATTATTAAATATGTTGATATTTGAGCTGGAGAGTTAAAAATGAGTCTCGTGATGTTTTCTTGAAGTTTTGACATTTGATATGAGTTAATAAGCAAGTCCACTTGATGTTGAGAAAGATTGTTTTGAGTTGAGTCAAGTTAGGAATCCATAAATTATTTATGATTTACAGATAAGATATATTTATGATTTTGGTCTCTATGATAGACCCTTGAGTTGATTGAGGTGGATTTCCTAATGCATTTTGAGCTGAGTTAGGGAGGAGTATTTAGCTCTGAGCGGGAAGTGTGGGTTCATCGTATCCTACTTCCCCAGAACTATGTGCCACCACAGGATTGAGATTTGAGGGCCAAGGTGCCGAGTTTGTGATCACAGAGATGAGTTTGAGGTTATACTCCCTGGAAAGAGTATAACGCTCCCGCCAATGTGGGGTTCCTTCCTTAGAAGGGAAAAACGTTGGACTCCATGTAGCTCACATGGTTTATGTCGGTTAAGAGAAACTCCCAAGTCTATAATAGTTCAAGTTTCATGAATTACCGAGTCACTCTAAGTCCCGAGTCAAAGAGTATTGAGTTGAGTACAATGATTTATGAGATTTATAAAGCATGTGTTACTGTTGATGATTTATGAGAAACTATATTAAAGTTTAATTCAAGCGAAGAGAGTCACTGTTGTCAGCACACATAATTTTCTTATTTATCTATGATATTATTTATCATGTTGCATACACCCCCATATACTCAGTGTATTCCCAAGTACTGATTCCCCATACTCTTCTGTGTGCTATATTTCCCCGTGATGTAGGTTCAGGTCCTTAGTGTCAGCAGCGACAGTGATCTTCAAGTACCTTCATTTACATTTCTGCAGTTGGTGAGTCCTCATGGTTCGAGGACCTATGTCCCTGAGTTTTTTTTGTTAAGAAGTTGATTGCTACTTTTCAGTTCCGTGTGAGTCAATTGAGGGTCTATCCCAATGGCTCTTTAGTCTTGATTAGTAGAGGCTTTGTCAGACTAGAGTATCAGTATGTACAGAGTGTCAGCATTTTAATTGTACATGCCAGTATATCTTTTCTTTCAAGTACGTCCATGATATGATATCCTTTCTTATTTTTCCAGGACTACCGTCAAAGTGAGTTCTAAGAGTGAAGACAGGCCTAGAAGGTTAGCTTAAGGCCACGCGTGGCCTTAAGCATCGTGTTACGTCTTGGGATAGGTTCTTGGGTCGTTACAATACGAGTCGATGGTCAGATCACGAGAGGGATCATAGATTCGTAAGGTAGAAAGTGTATGGATGTCCAACTTACTGCCCTGGTGACGGCTAAAAGATACTAGTCATATGTTGTGTTCACGAGTCAAGTGGTCGACTCCTAACCATCTACGACCTTTTTACAACTTATAGTTGGTGGTACTTTGGACATTTCCCACTTAAACCCTTAAGACCCCACATCCCTAAAACACTTGTGGGGCATTTATTCTACACTTTACAAGATTAAATATCCTCTTTATCCTCTTAATAAATATTGGCTAGGGTTTTTCCAAAGTGGTCATCTTAGGGTTTAAGAGCCAAATTTTCTCCGTAAATCTTTATAATTCAGGCATGTTACTCCTCCCTCATTGTTATTTCACTAAAAGCACGTATTTTAATATATCGTTTTCATGGTATTGTTATGGTTTTGAAATAAAGGTTGAGAGTTTTGGATGTTCATGGTTGAATAATGTTTATCATGGTTTAATTGTGGTTTTTTATGTTTCTAGTATGATTTTGAACATTGTGAGATGCATGGTAATAGTAAATGTATTTTGGGATACTATGGATTCCCCAAATTACTTAGACATGATTTTGAAAATTATTTGCCCTCAACCTGTTTGTGAAATTATCAATGAATATGATTTTGTCACTTGGTTTGACTTTCCCACCTATGTAATTGCATGGCTTAAAAAGGTTAAACAATGAACATGGATTTTAAAGGCCTTGTTGGCTATATTTTGAGCTATTGAACGAAGAGGGTGTAGGCATTCCCCAATACTTTATTTAAAGAACAAAAAGGGGGTCGAGGCATTCTCCAATACTTTATTTAAAGAACAAAAAGGGGGTCGAGGCATTCTCCCAAGTTGATATGATTATTATTGCATGAGATAAACCTACAAGCATAAGGGTATGACGATGCCTATGTGTTCCTTAGCGATTGGTTCATTGAATAATAATTGGGTTATGTGAAATTTATTTTAAATTGGGCTAAAAGGGGGTTATGTAGCTAAGTCGTGAAAGTGTGGTTCTTGGATAACTTGTACTGGAAAATCATATTTGCCGATGTGAGGGTTGGTCTTGATGATTGTGTGCTTGTGGGGTACAAGGGAACCCCCCAAGTAAATATATATACTTTTATCATGGTTGGCACAGGGTATAAGGAAATCCCCGACCTTCTATGATATCTGTGGTTCATGCGGATAACAGGTATTAGGCGGTCCCTTTCGGCAAGGAGAGTTGAACTCATATAGCTTGTGGGTGCTTATTTATGATGGATGCATGCTAAACCTTGTTGCCTGTCCCGGTATGGTATATATGTATATATGTCTTTGCATAAGGTTATTTGATTTGGTTTTGAATGATGGAATTATTTTATCTTTATCCCTTAGTTACATGTTATCGTTCACCCTAATAATCATCTTTTGGTATTATATCCCCATGTGATGCAGGAACTGGCCATACTACTATTCCTCCTTCTCAGTGACTTAGATTTGGGGAAAAGTTTTGAGTTCGATTGAAGTGGTGAGCTTCTATACTCTGGAATACCCTATTTCATGCTATGGACTTCTTTTCATTATTGTTATTTTCTTGATTTTGGTTTTGGCTATGGTTGGGGCATGCCCCGACTGGATATTCTTTGATTTTGGTTAGAGACTTTGTCAGACTACTCTAGGCTTGAGTGGTGTAGGTATTAGTGTTAGCTTTGGTATTGATATTGACATTGGGATTCTTAAGGGATTATTAATAGGTTGTGGCTTTTGGTTTTGACTCTAGACTTACTATCACATCTATTTTTATACGTTTGGTTATCATTTGACATGGGGGTGAAGGGTAATTAACGATTGGGCATTTGGGGTGGTCCCTGTCCTGGTTGGACTTGAGATACCCTACATGACTAGGTCCTTATTTGGATTATGTTAGATTGGTTTCAGAGTCCTAGGTTCATGGTCAATTGGGCGTCCACAAAGCCGTGTTGACTAGAGTTCTTTTTAAGGGTGTGTAGCGCGTCATACTCATAAGATAAAGGTTAATAATAATGGAATAATAGTTTGGTTGGATAGTAATGGTTTTAATTGGGAAAAAATGGTGGGGCATGATAGCTAACTGTGAAGGTGCGAGTCCAATGAACGAACACTCGAAACTTATATTTGTTGACATGAGGGTTGGTCATAGCGACCATATATGATATTATAAGGTGTATGAGAATTCTCTAAGTACATTGTACATATGTATCGTGGAAAGCAAAGGGTACTTGGGAATCTCCTACTCTTATGGTATCTATGATTCGTGCAGCTACACGCATCAAGGCCCAATTTAGCCCTGGGTGGTTCTAGGATGGTTAAGCTATATATACCCAGTTTAATGGTTTTAAAGGCATTCTAAACTCAACATCTCTTTCTCGGCATGGTTATATATATGTGTGTATGGTTTGTATACATATCGTTGGTTTACTTGGTTTTACTAGATGGCATTATTTTATCCTTATCTTGAGTTTATGCTAGTGTTTACCCGCTAACCCATCTCCGGGCGGCTGTATTCCCACACGATACAGGAACTGGTTGTTCTGCTCCTTCTTCTTAGTGATTGAATTTGGGATCAACTATTGGATTGAAGTGGTGACCTTCCATATTTTGAAAGGCTCTATTTCATGTCATGGATGTCTTTACATACTTTGGTCATTTTATGAATATTGGTTTTGGCTATGATTAGGGGCATGTCCCAAACAAATATTGTTTTTCTTTTGGTTAGAGGCTTTGTTTGACTACTATAGGTTAGAATGGGCGGTGTCGGTATTGGTGGCATTTGTATTGAGGCTTATACTGTTTGGCTGAACTTATGATTATTCCCTCCTTTTATGTTAAGTTATGGACAATAACTTGGTTTTATATTGGTTTGGTTATGGTTGTTGGTAGGTATTGGATAGTTGGAATTGTTTGGGTGGGCCACGGATGTAGATCTATCCCGTAGTCTTGAATCGGAATAAATGTTATCTTGTTATATATTTGAAATTCATCTGACTTAGGGTATACATATTTGGAGGTTGGGTTGGGTAACAGGAGTAGTCCCCAGTCCAGGTTGGTCTTGGGATGCCCATTACGACAAGGCCCTGGTTCGGGTCATGTCAAGTTGGTATCAGAGCTTTAGGTTCATGGTCAACTGGGAGTCCACAAAGACATCTCGAGTAGAGTCTCTTTTAAGGGTGTGTAGCGCGCCACACTTATAAAGGAGAGGCTACAAGGAATTTAGGAATGCTTCACATTCTTGGTATTCTATTTTCAAGCTTGGATTCTAAGTCCTGGAACATTCTCTAATGCTGGTTTGTTCAATTTTCAAATCATGCCTCGATGATATGAGATGGAAGGTAACTCTTCTGTACCAACTGGGGAAATATTGAAGAGATACATAGGATCCATAATCGGTCTAAGGATCCAGTCCTTGATATTTCTAGAGCTCCCCCATTTCTACTAGTCCTCCTTAGGGTGATTTGATGAATATGAAATTTCATCAATCGATTTATGTTATTGCTCAGTTGTTTGGTGTTCAGGATAAATGGGATACATCTAGTATTTCATATGCAGAGGACACAAGGGTTGGCTAATTTATGAAGATAAATCCTTCTACTTTTACTAGTGTGAAGGTGGAGTACGATCCTCAGGGTTTCTTGGATGAAATAGAGAAAATTTTCAAGGTAATACAGGCCACTAATATGGAAGGGGTAAACTTTTCTACCTATCAGCTAAAGGATGTGGCATACCAATGGTACAAAGATTGGGATAAGGTGATGGGTGATGTTGAGAGTCGACTTTATGGGAGACTCTCTCTAATCCTTTTCTGGATTGCTTCTTTTTAAGGAGTAAAAGGAAGCAAAGGCGAAGGAATTTGTCAATCTAAGACAAGGGAAAATGTCTGTCAAGGAATATGGATTAAAATTTTATCAGCTGTCAAGGTATGCTCCGAAATTGGTGTCTGACATGAGGGCAAAGATGAGAAAGTTCATTCTGGACTATCTCGGGATTTGATCCTTGAAAGCAAGACTGCATTGCTGATCAAGGATATAGACATTTCAAAATTAGTGGTTCATATGATGCGGGTGGAGGAGGAAAAGAAGAAACATGCTGAGTTTGGGGAAAGGTGGGGTAAAAAGTTTAGGCCATTTGAATAGGGTGGTTCTTAATAGTAAAGTGGTCGGGATGGCGGTAAGTGGCCAAAGAAGAAGTGGGGGACTTCTATTTCCTTCTCTAAAGATAGAGCTCCTTACCCAAAGTAGTCGGGTGATAGGCGTCAGTAGGGAGGTGATAATTTCTTGGAACTGGTGCCCAATCTCAGGCAAGTGGATCACATTCGTCCTTATTGTATCCTTCTTTTCAGTTCTATGGTAGATTGCACAAGGGTTTCTATAATAAGGGGAGGGATAGGTGTTTCAAATGTGTTCAGTCGGGCAATTGCTCAAAACTTATCCTGTTGATAAGGGTGCTTCAGGGGCGATCAAGGCTACGGTTTCTTTATCTTTGCTCCTACACTAAAGGTTGTTTCTTCTGCATCTGTCTCTGCTTCTAGTACCAATGCTGGTCGGAATTGGTTATATGCTTTTTCTACTCGACTTGAATCTAAGGCATCACCTGATATCGTGACTGGTACATTGCAACTCTTTTCTTGTGACATATATTATTTACTTGATTTAGGGTCCATACTCTCTTATGTGACCCTATTTGTGGCTATGTATTTTGGTTTTGATCTCAAGGTTATTTTGAATCCTTTTTATATTTCTACCCTGGTAGGTGACTCTATGATTGCTAAAAGGGTCTATAAGGGGGTGTGGTATTTGTTGGTAGTCGACAGACTTTGGTGGATTTGTTTGAACTTGATATGGTGGATTTTGATGTTGTTCTGGGGATGGATTGGTTACACTCTTGTTATGCATCCTTAGATTATCGGACCCATAAGGTTTTTTTAGGCTTTCTGGTGAACCGGTTATTGAGTGGGAGGGTAGTTCCCTAGATCTTGGGTTTTTTTTTCTTATCTTAGAGCTAAGGGATTAATCTCTAAAAGGTGTCTCTATCATCTGGTCTGGATTAATGATTCTAACTTAGAAGTTCCTTCTTTACTTTCGATTTCGGTGGTAAATGAGTTTCCTGAGGTCTTTTTGGATGATCTTCCTGGTGTTCCTCTAGACAGGGAGATTGAGTTTGGTATTGATTTGGTTTTGGATACCCGTTCAATATCTATTCCTCCTTATAGAATAACTACGGCTGAGTTGAGGGAACTCAAGGAGCAACTTAAGGATCTGTTGGATAGGGTTTCATCCATCTTAGTGTATCCCCATGGGGTGCACCGGTGTTATTCATGTGAAAGAAGAATGGTTCCTTTCGAATGTGCATTGACTATCGGTGGTTGAATAAGGAAACGGTTAAGAACAACTATCCTCTCCCAAGGATAGATGACTTGTTTGATCAATTTCAAGGTACCAAGTTCTATTCTAAGATAAATCTTCATTCTGGGTATCATCATCTTAAGATTAGGGAGGCGGATATCCCTAATACGGCTTTTTATACTTGGTATGAGCACTTTGAATTCCAGGTAATGTCATTTGGTTTGACCAATGCCTCGACAATATTTATGGATTTGATGAACAGGGTTTTCAGACAGTTTTTGGATTTTTTATCATTGTGTTCATTGATGACATTATGGTGTATTCTAAGAGAGGTGAATTATACCAATCACTTTTGCGTGGTGTTGTAGACCTTAAAGGAGCAATAATTGTATGCAAAATTCTCCAAGTATGAGTTTTGGTTAAATGATGTAACTTTTCTTGGTCATATTATTTCTAGTAAGGGGATTATGGTAGATTTGCAAAAGGTGGCGGTGGTTAAAAGGTGGCCTAGACCCACAACTCCAATCAAAATTTAGAGCTTCTTAGTTTTGGCTGGGAATTATAAGCAGTTCGTGGAAAGTTTCTTGATCATAGCTATCCCATTGACTAAGCTGACACATAAGAAGGTAAAGTTTTCTTGGTCGGATGCTTGTGAAGAGAGTTTTGAAAAGCTGAAGGATAAGATAACTTTGGCTCTAGTTTTGACATTGCTTGAAGGTAATAAGGGATATGTGGTTTACTGTGATGCATACTGGGTGGGACTTGGTTGCGTTTTGATGCAGCATTGGAAGTTGATTGCCTATGCTTCTTGGCAGGTGAGGGTGTATGAGTGGAATTATCCTACTCATGATTTGGAGCTTTTAACTGTGGTTTTTTCTTTTAAAATCTGGTGTCACTATTTGAATGGAGTGTACGTTGACATCTTTTCTGATCATAAGAGACTACAATATGTGTTTTCTCAGAAGGAGCTTAATCTCAGGCAGAAGATATGGTTGGAACTTTTCAAGGACTATGATAAGAGTATTCACTATTATCTAGGTAAGGCTAATGTTTTTGGTGATGCTCTTAGCAGGTTATCCGTGGGGATTTTAGATCATGTGAATAAGGAGAAGCAAGAATTGGTGAATGATATTTGTTTCTTGGCTAATCTCGGAGTTCGCATCTTGAACTTCGAGAATGGAGGTATGATGGTACAGGAAGTGCTTTGATCATCTCTTCATGCAGAGATTAAGGAGAAGAAAATGCTAGATCTTATCTTGATGAAGATCAAAGTTGGTGTATGTGGGCAGAAGGTAATGGTATTCGAGATTAGTGGTGATGGTACCTTGAGGTACCAAGGGCAATTATGTGTTCCTGACGTTGATGGTTTACGACAAAATTTTTTGGCTAAGGCTCATGAATCGCGCTATGTTGTCCATCCCAATTTGATAAAAATGTATTGTGATATTAAGGAGATGAATTGGTGGAGTGGTATGAAGAAGGATGCGACTGATTTTTTGGCCAATCGTGTAGTGTGCCAACAAGTTAAAGTTAAGCACATGAGGACTAGTGGGTTGTATCAGGAAATAGAATTGCCAAAATGGAAATGGGAGGTGGTCAATATGGATTTTGTTATCGGTCTTACTCGGTTTTGGAACCAATTTGATTCGATTTAGGTCATCGTGACAAATTCTGCCCACTTCTTGCCAGTAAGGACTAACTTTTCGGCTGAGGATTATGCGAGTTTGTATCTTCATGAGATTATAAAGATGCATGGGATTCCTATTTTGATTATTTCTGATCATGGTACATAGTTTTCATCTCACTTTTGGCAGTCATTTCAGAAGGGGTTGGGTACCAAGGTCTGTCTGAGTACTACTTTCCACCCGTAGACAAATAGGCAAGCAGAGAGGACTATTCAAACATTGGAGGACATGCTTAGGGAATGTATGATAGATTATGGTGTCAATTGGGTTGAGCGTCTACCTTTGGTAGAGTTTGCTTACAATAATAGCCATCATTCTAGCATTGGTATGGCCCTTTTTGAGGCATTATATAGTAGGAGGTTTATATCTCCTATTAGTTGGTTTGATCTTGGTGAGGCAGATATATTCGGTTCGGATTTAGTTTATCAGGCTACGGAAAAGGTGAAGGTGATTCGGGATAGTCTTAAGGCTGCCCAAAGTCACCCAAAGTCCTATGCAGATATAAGGTGTAGTGACTTGGAGTTCGAGGTTGGGGATAGGGTGTTCCTAAAGGTATATCCCATGAAAAAAGTAATGCAGTTTGGTAAAAAGTAGAAGCTCAGTCCCTGGTATGTTGGTCCTTACGTGGTTTTATGGAGAGTTGGTAATGTGGTCTATAAATTAGAGTTGACTTCTGGTTTGAGCTCCATTCATATGGTATTTCATGTCTCTATATTGAGAAAGTGTCTTGGTGATCCTTCTTTAGTAGTTCCTTTGGATGGATTAGGTATCTCGAATTCTCTGTCTTATGAAGAGGTCCCGTTTGAGATATTAGATCAGCAGGTTTGTCAGTTATGGACCAAGGATGTGGCCTCGATTAAGGTTTTATGGAGGAACCACGAGGTGGAAGAGGCTTCATGGGAATCGAAAGCGAACATGAAGTCCAAGAATCCGTATTTGTTTTCTTCTTTGGATATTCTTACGGAAGGTATGTGTTCTTGATCACATCTTTATTTTCTAACTTGGTTAAAGGTTGGATTAATGCAAATGACTCTTCTTGTGTTTGACCTTCCTTGTCCTTCAGTCGGGGATGAATGATCCTAGTGGGGGAAACTAAAATACCCTAGGTTTGGGCCCTTAGAAAATTTCCTGGATTTCTTATTTCTGGACATCATACGACTTGTAGGTACTAGTTCGTATGGTCTTGGTCGTATGCTAACCATTGTTAGTTGGTGGGTTGGATTGGTTTCTCGAATGGGTACAACTTGGTGGGTACGAGTCATATGGTTGGTGATGGGTTGTATGGTTTGGGTTTTTCCTATACTTAATCTGAGACTTAGTAACTTGGATCTCAGTACGAGTGGTTCACCATGAGCTGTAAGTTAGGGTATGAATCGTACTATTGACTCATATAGTAGACAGTGTTCAAACTTTCTTTAGTTCTATTTTGCTAGGGATACGGTTTAAGGGTACTAATTTTATGGTTGGGTATGTGTAACACCCCAATTTTCTAAAACCGGAATGCCATATGGTGCTCATGACCCCAAAGGACCACAAGCTAACCCTCTTCTGATATCTGTACCTGAGCACTGCATAATATAGGTAATAGATGCGGAAAACTGGAGAAAACTTGCAATAAGGTTCAAAACATCTAAAATACTCAAAACTGAAAACTGAATACTGATTCATCTGTCTGTAAAGCCTCTAAACTTGTCTGATCTATGGAGTTGATGGGACATGTCTCCAACTAACTCCGTCTACTGAAAGTAAACTGAATCTAATGAAATACTGAAATAAGAAGCATCCTCGAATGATGAGGACTCACTGCTACGTCTACTGCTGCTGACTGAATCTAGATTGCTAAGGGTGCTCTCGGGATCGTGCTTCTGAACCTATGGCGTAAAGTAAAACACCATAGCGCAAATGGGTCAGTACGTGGGAATATACTAAGTATGCAAGATGAGGTAAGGCTATATACAAGGGCTTATGCATGATCACTTACTTAACTGAATAACATGAGAGTACTGAATAACGACATATGCATGAATGCATAAACCAAAACTAGAATCACAGTAACACTGAATATGAACTCTGAATACTGGTTTCTGAATACTGACTTACTGATGACTAGTCTACTAGTACTGATGTCTGAGTTTACTAATACTGAAAGATTGGATAACTGAGTCTATTAAGATTGATGTGTAATCCTGCTGATACTGATACTGATTTATTATATCTGAGATCAAGCCTATATAATGGGTGACCTCTGAGTTTACTGGTAATATTGTCTTATACTTGATAAATTGAATCTGAGATAAAGCCAATATAACGGGTGATCTATGAGTCTACTGATAATGAATATGATTATCTGAATCTGAGATCAAGCCTATATAATGGGTGATCTTTGAGAGGTAGTCAAGCCTAGTATAATGGGTGATTTCTCAGCTGAACTCTATTATTGAGACTGAATCTGAAATTGAGATTGTAGGAGGTAGTCATCTAACCGACATGCCCCTTCTAGCTTCTTTAGGGGTCCAACCTGTAACCCCAATTGGAAGGGTATCAGTACCGTGCCACGGGTAAAGACACTTCTATCTGAACCCAGGATGCCATGCCTAATATAATGGGTGACACCTGGTTGGATCCAAGACTAATATGATGGGTGATTCCGGGGAGGTAGTCAAGCCTATTATGACGGGTGACTCCTTATCCTGCGCTGGCTATGCAGTTTTGTAGTGCAGGGATTGTTATTAATGACTCTGCCTAAAATAATAGGGAATCCATTATCCTTGTCCTCACTCGGTGCTGAATCCTACTCCTAACTAAATAAATACTAAACTGGTTCTTAGACTGTCCTAGACTGAGCTAAATCTGTTACTGATCATCTTGCTTGACTGATCTGATTGAGTTTGCTTGGTTTTGTTATCTGACAAAATACTTCTTGGATTCTACTATCTGACTGAATACTACTGAATTCTTGTTACCTTACTGAGTTTCACTGAAGTCTGAACTAAATACTGGATACTACTGAATACTATTGAATTAGAACTGAATACTGAGTTGGATTAGACTGATACTGAGACAGAATTACACTAATACTGAGATTACTAAATTTCCTTACGTCTTGTAACTGTTTAAATTCTACTGATCATAGAACGACTGAGATTATCTTGAGACTAACTAGGCTCTAGGCACACAACTATATTTTCAGGTACAAGTACCCCCAGGACTCGATAGAAGGAAACTGCCAAGACATGACTTCTTGAATTCATGACCAACATCAACATCATAATAATAGATTCACCAGACACTCAATAAAACATCTCTTCAAGCACTTGGAAATACTAATATGTATTTACATAAGGAATGCACACCAATATTTCATAACTCATCCCACAAGATCTTGCATTAAACACATAACATGCATTCAAGTGTACATAATTGAGGATTTCATGCTAACATATCACAATTCATTTACTAAAGCTTTTTAACAAATACTTGGCATGCATTAGTTAACACATAATTGGGGATTTCTAGTCAATATGCTATAATGACTCTAATTTATTCACATAAGCATTTTATCAAACATGTGGGGAGCATGCTTTGGTTACTTAACAATTTCTACATCTAAGCGTCATGATTTCATCAACCCACTTGCAAATTTAGAGCTTTAACATGGACATAGTAGAATTTAACTCATATCAAGATCAAAGCTTGCAAGTTGTATCCTAAAACATGATTTTCTAACTCACCAACAACATAAATCATGAACTTAAATTCACATAAACCATAAAACTCATAAATCGTAATCTTTGAATTTAGGAAAAAATGATTCTTGAACTTCTTGGGTGGAAGAAACCCAAGAATGAACATCTGCATACCTTACTACTTGATCCTCGGAAGATAAATGGTGAAACCTTGATGATTGGGGCCTTGATTTTGGAACCCTAGATCTTGTTCTTGAGGAAAATTATGAGAAAACAACAATATTTGGGTTTAATGTGGTTGAATCTCGTGTTAGAGAGTATATATAGGGGTAGAAAAATGACCGTTTTGCCCTTGGAATTAAAATCCAAAACTGGAATGCCGACAAAAGCTTCACCGCAATGCGGTGGAATCGTGGTGAGCTACTGGAATTTGACAATTCTAAAATTGAGCCTTGGCACAATGTGCCATAATTGCAGAGGCTCACTGGATTTTGACGATTGCCATTTTTACTGACTCCGCGATGCGCCAAAGTACCAGGTGGTACACTGTCTCACTAAACTTGACTTAAAGAAAATTCGGGGTATTGTAGTACGACTTTGTTTTGGTAAGTCATATATTGGATAGTGTTGGGTCTAAGGGGGAGGCCTAGGGTAAGAGTGGTGGGTCCCTCACGTATTGAAGGGTATGACTGGTATAGGGTAGTCGTATCTTCTTACGGGAATTTTGTGCAGTTTAAGTGGGGGTAATTTGGACATTTCCCCACTTAACCTCTTAAGGCCCCATGACTTATATAACTATTGGGACATCATTTACCCTATTATTCTAATCTTAAACACTTGGAAACACTCTCTAATTCTCTCTAAGGCTCTTGGGTGAAGGAAGGCTAGGGTTTCATCTAGAGGATTATTTTGGGGTTTGTACGAGTGATTTTCTCCATCATCTTCATAATCTAAGGAATGTAATCTTCCCTCATTATTAGTTCCAACTAAAGGCATGTTTTATACAATGTTTTCATGGCATGATTATTGTATGATTTTGGGGTTTTCAAATATATGTTGGGGTTTTAGTATTAAATTCTTAGTTATGGTTTTCCCGTATTTTAATTATGTTTTTACGTGTTTTAATGGTGGTTTGGACAATTGGTTGCTTGGGAATAGTTAATTGGTAATTGGAATTGGGTTTGGAAATACTATGCCCCCAATATGTTTGATAAAATGCCTATGATAATGTTTTTGCTATAATTGGACTTTTAATAGAACTATTGCATGGTATGGTTGGTAATGGAACCCTAAATGGTATGAATAGTTTAAATGGTTTGGAATGGTTAAATGGTTACGTTTGATGGTCAGGTATGGTTAATTAAACTTCCTTGTGGAGTACAAGGGAATCCCCTACGTAAACATGATAATGAATAACTTGTGGGGTGGTATATGGGATTCCCGCCAAAAAACTTGATAATGGAACACTTGTGGGGTATACGATATTCCCTCAAGTTAACTTGATAATGTAATCTATGGGTACATGGGAATCCCTTTACATAAAAAGGTTAGCTAAGGACATTGCTTGCAAGCTATAGTCGGTATAATGCTACCACTACTCATAACCTTGGTTAATACTAATGGAATAATGGTTTGTTTGGATGCTAATGGTTTTAATTAGGAAATAATGGCAGGGTATGATAGCTAATGGTGAAGGTGTAAGTCCAATGGATGAACACTGGAAACTTATGTTTACCGACATGAGGGTTGGTCATAGAGATCATATATGATACTTTGAGGTACATGTGAATTCTCTAAGTACACTATACATATGTTTTATAATGAGCAAAGAGTACTGGGGAATCCCCTGCTCTTATGGTATCTCTGGTTCGTGCGGTTACAGGCATTGGGGCCCGTTAAGGGGGTTACGTTGGACCCATATAGCCCATGGATGTTTCTAGGATGGTTAAGCTACACATTCCTAAGTTAATGGTTTTAAAGGCATGCTAAACCCAGTTTTCCTTTCTCGGCATGGTTCTATATATATAAATATATATATGTATATATGTATGGTTTGTATGCATATGGTTGGTTTATTTGGTTTTACTAGATGGCATTATTTTATCCTTATCCTGATTTCATGTTAGCGTTCACCTTCTAACCCATCTTCAGTTGGCTGTAACCCCACACGATCTGGAACCAGTCATTTTACTCCTCCTAGTTAGTGAATAGATTGGGGATCAGCTATTGGATTGAAGTGTTGAGCTTCCATATTCTGGAAGGCTCCGTTTCATGTCATGGATGTCTTTACATACTTTGGTCATTTTATGAATAATGGTTTTGGCTATGGTTGGAGGTATTCCCAACCGAATATTGTTTTTCTTTTAGTTAGAGGCTTTGTGTGACTACTATGGGTTAGAATGAATGGTGTCGGTATTGGTGTCAACCTTAGTATTGGTATTTGTATTGAGGCTGATACTGTTTGGCTGAACTTATGATTGTTCCATCCTTTAATGTCATGTTATGGATAGGAACTTGGTTTTTATATTGGTTTAGTTATGGTTGTTGGTTGGTATTGGATGGTTGGATTTGTTTGGGGGTCACGATTATAAACCTATCCCAGAGTCTGGAATCAAAATAAACATTGTCTTGTTATAAGTTCAAAATTCATCCAACTCAGGGTATGCGTATTTGGAGGTTGGGTTGGGTAATGGGGGTGATCCCCGATCCTAGTTGGACTTGGGATACCCATTACGACAAGGCCCTAGTTTGCGTCATGTCACGTATCTAGTAAAGTCTTTCTTATGGGTGTGTTGTGCATCACATTTATAATTAGGAGGCTACCAGGCATTTAGGAAATATTTTTCATTATTTCATACTCTAGATCGTGCAATAGTATTGTCCATATGAAAGTTATCCAAATTCTATCCCTGCTCTAATTTTGTTGGCTATTTCACATTATCAAGGCAATACAAGTGCAAAGGCTTAGATTCCTAACGATGTGGTCCTTTTTTATTGAGTTATCAAAAGGTTATGAAATAGCATAAAAACCTGAAAAAAGTCCATTTGTGCATCAAAGTGTATTGATTCAAGTGTATACCTATATCTCTGTGAATTGTGCTTTTCAGCCTGAGATAAGATGTGCATTCGGTCCTTTTCAGAAACTTTATTACAGACGTCTCGCTTAAGGCGAAAGATATGTATTTGAATTTTGGGATAGTATTCTAACCCGAGAGGTTGTATAAATTTGGATGTTATGACCTATGAATAGTAAGATGATCCCAAGGTTAGTGATATGAAGTCTTAAGTTTAGAAGTCAAAGTAAGGGTAACTTTTCAGTAAAAAAGGATAGTTGTATTTTCGTAACATTTAAGTAGTGTTGGGGGTGTTATGTCCTTATGGCATCTATTATGGTTTACCAAAAGTAGCAAAATTATGGTAGTCGGTAGAAAGAGAGTGGTAAGTTAAAATATTTGTGTCTTTAGTTGAAATAGGAAAGGAGCTCATGAGCACTAGTTATTATAGTAGTGAAATTAACCATAGGTTGTGAATTGAAGGGTAGATTGTCTAATAATTTATAAATTTAGCATTCACTTGGGGAGATCTTCGAAAGGGGAACTCGGTAGTGTTTATATAATTTTGAAGGTAGCATAAAGATATGCATGGATAAGTAGATGTGATGTGAGGAAGGAGAATATTCTAATAGATCGTAATAGGTAAGATTAAGATAGGCTATTCTTACTATGTGGATATACCCATTGATTTTTTTATGTGTACTATTATAGTACGTGAGAAGATGTGTAATGAATATTAAGGTGTAGTACAACATTGTGAAGAAAAATGTGCTTGTGGGCCATAGTTGAGTAAAATAAGGAATTTAGATTGATTAATTTGTCATATATTTTGATGGACTGGTACAGTATGTGGAATGTTTCATTGGCAAGTCATGAATGGTAATAGATGTTAGGTTTGAACTTTAGATGTTGATTGTGGTGAAAAAACTGGTAGCTCGAGAATAGTGATGTAAGATTTATGGAAAATAAATTGGTAGGCTTGATATAATGTGTGCAATAGCCTAGGTTGATAACTTATGATATATATATGAGGACTAATGCTGGAACAATGAATTATGGCTAAATCATTAGATGGATAAGAGCCTTAAGTTATAAGAATAAAGTGTACTCAGTCTTGAGTTAGAAGTGTCATATGTACCTAGTTCATGTTCTTGAATTTCTTAGTATGGTGAAGTCTAGACAGTTGTCATATGGTGTTCTTTAGATCTGAATTGAGGAAAATATAGATAGACGGTGTGAGCCCTTGGTATAGTTTTTTAAATTTTTGTTAAGTTGTGAGGTTATGCGATTAGAGGTTTAATTCTAGTATATTAAGGAGTTGAGAATGGATTGTTATATGTTAAGAAGTGTGGATTTGTATTCTCATGAGAGGGTGAGTTATAGGGTGATGCCTATGAAACCTAGCAAAAAATTAAGATTAGTATCCCTAAAAGGAATATCCAGGAAAGAATTTAGTCTCCTCGTATTATAGTTATCAAGAGGGAGTTTGGTATTCATGTGTATGGTGATACCCTCACTGTGTTGAGTGTTGTGATTATAGA
Organism: Capsicum pubescens; assembly: GCA_030864215.1. Lineage (NCBI taxonomy): Eukaryota > Viridiplantae > Streptophyta > Magnoliopsida > Solanales > Solanaceae > Capsicum > Capsicum pubescens. The sequence goes on from CM061539.1 coordinate 3,629,932, forward strand.
TTTAATGAGAGGAAATGTCCGCAAGTTTAGGATAGTGACCTTTGAGCGAAGGGAAAGATTATTAACTAAGACAGAACTTGAATTTTCTCATGGTAGTGAATTTTAGGGAAGAGTCATGATAAATCTATTATTATCCTAGCAAATTCCTCCTACTACAGTTTAAGAGGGCATACCCAAAGTGATGCTATTATGCAAACTCACGACTATTCTCAGTTCTTAGAATGAGAAGCAATATCTTCAAGCAACAATCTATCTTATTCCTTGAATTTATGAATCTCGGCTTATGTTATACGACTCATGGTATGTGCACTCAGTTACTCACTATGCCTAGTACTAAGAACTCATGTTATGTTATGTTTATGCCCGAACGAACCTCTATTTATAATCTAGGTGTTTTCTATGAAGTATTTTATGCCAATTGTATCATATCTCACTTCGCAGGTCTCACCTTGAGTAGTACAATAAATAGGAGTCATAATTGAGCAGTATCACTCCCATTCCTGATGCTTCTACTCTAGTCCCTCAATGACCCTCCTTATGTTAGCATGATAGTGGTTATGAAAGTGTAGTAATGTTTTAGATAGGAGAGTGGATGCTATTTATTTTATAGTTACGATGTGGCTACTCGAGTTAATGTTATAGATTAAGAGTGAAGAGTGAGATGAACTTTTGTTATGTGAAATACTTAGAAAGGGGAGATGTGGTGGAAATCTTTGTGATACTGATTGAAGTTGCTAGTTTTTGGTGGGGAGATCCATAAAGTGGGTGTGGTAAAGATAGGCTTGAATGTTGTGATTGATAGATACACAAACCATTATGCTATATGGCTAGTACTCCTTGATTTAGACCTGAGGTTGATTATAGTGATTAGATGAAGTAGTATTCTTAGAGGGATGTAGAGCATAGGATCCCATAGCTTAAGCTAGCACCTTTTTACTCCGGGTTAGGCTATAACATGGAAGAAGTATACAGTTAGACTCAGGATTATGTTGTTATGTGTTTCATGGGGGAATTAAAAGATTGGATATGGTGAAGTGTGGTATTCGTAGCTGTAAGCATGGTTGAGAAGTGTCGCTAAATTTAAGGGTCTGTTGGACGTATCATTGGAGGTGGAGAATATTTATATTCTTATATCCCACAAAAATCTTATTTCATGTATTGTATCAATCTTAATCAGGCAGAGGATTTTTGGAAAAATTCACGACTTACGTAGTTATGATCATTTTTCATAGAACTCATGCCCAAGAACATATCTATGTCAAGTCTTGTTATCTCATGATTCATGCTGACACGATTTACTTGGTGATGCCTTGAAGATCTTTTCTTTTGATTCCTATGTATGTTTTGTTGAGGGAGAATTCCTAATGTGAAGTTACATCCTATATTTCGTACTTCTAGATCTTCCATAAGTTCCTATCCATCATTTGAGGATGAATGATTCCAGGGGGAGATAATGTAACACCCCACATTTTTGGGCTAGAATTTGAACCGTCATTCCTAAGTGTATAAACCCAAAACCAATGATTTCTATTTACCTATAAGTGTGATGATCAATTCTATGGTGTGGTAACATATTTGGAGATGAATTGAGGTCATAAAAATCTCAGAACTCAAAGTTGAGTTGAGAAATTTTCTACCGATTGAGTTTTAGTGGATGTTCCAACTTGAATCAAGTTCCAATGACCATTACTCCTAGAACATAACAATATAGTTGGACTAATATATGACAAATGAAATATCTTCAAGTCTTCTTTCCAACGCATCCAATTTTTCCTTAATCCGATACCCGAACAAAAACTTATGAGCATTTTTGTGAGCGAACCAGTTAGTGAGATGATCCGAACTAGGGAGTTGTCTTAATGGCATATCAAGTCTAACCAGGACTGGAGACCACCCCCGATACCCAATCAAACCAACCAATATATACCTTTAGTCGGATGAATTCCTACCATATAACAAGATAGCAAATTATAAGATATAATGACTTTGGGATAGAGCTATTTTCTAGACGAACCCAACAAAGTCAATCCATGCCAATAGACAATCAAACCAAAACAATCACCCAAAGTATATATATATATATATATATATATATATATATATATATATATATATATATATATATATACCATTCTATACCCAAGTCCACAGTTGTTAATACAAAGCCTCTAAACCAAACCAAGAGCATTTAGTCGGGACATGCCCCCGACCATATCCCAAAAACCTAAGTGTGTATATATATATACCATTCTATACCCTAGTCCACAGTTATTCATACAAAAACTCTAAACCAAACCAAAGAGTATTTAGTCGGGACATGCCCCGACCATAGCCCAAAAACCTAAGTCTATGAAAAGACATAAGTATGTAAAGTAATCCATGACATGAAATAGATGCCTTACGAACTATAAAAGATCACCACTTCAATCCAACACCGACTGTCCCCGAATCCGATCAATAAGCAGGAGGATTAGTATGACCGATTTCTCCATCACGTGGGGATACAACTCCCAAAGACTGGTTAGCGGGTGAACTCTAGCATGCACTCAGGGGAAGGATAAAATAATGACAACCTTTAAAACCAAGTAAACCAACCATATTCATTCACAACCATAAAGAGAAGCGGGTTTAACATGCCTTTGAAACAATTAACCTGGATATGTGTAGCTTAACTGTCATAATCCACCCACGAGATATATATGGGTCCAGTGTTACCCCCTGGATGGGCTATGATGTGTGTATCCATACGAACCGGAAATACCATAGGAGTAGGGGATTCCCATATACCCTTCACTCTCCATGATACATATATACGAGTGTTAGGGGATTCCTGTGTACTCCTCAAGTATATGATCTCTATGACCAATCCTCATGTCGGCAAACATGAGTTTTCGGGGTCCGTCCATTTGGCTCACAACTTCATGGTTAGCTATCACCCCCCCATTATTGACCAATTAAAACCATTACCACACAACCAAACCACCAATTATATTTATTATTTACCAATGTCATAAGTAGTGGTATCGTCATATCGACTATAGCTTGCAAGAAATTTCCTTAGCCAGCCTTAGGAGATTCCCATGTATCCCATAGGTTACATTATTAAATTTACTTAGAGGATTCCCGTGTACCCTATAAGTACATCATTATTAGACTTACTTGGGAGATTCTCGTGTACCCCACAAGTATTTCATTATTAAGTTTTGCTTGGAGGATTCCCATGTGTCCCACAAGATGTTCATCATTCAAGCTAATTTCATTAATTCATTCACATGGAGGATTCTCGTGTATCCCGCAAGGTTTTATTAAAAACAATTTTATAGCCACCAAGGCCTTACCATTTAACCATTACAAACCATCCAAACCATTTAAATCATTCAAAAACCATTCAAACCAATTTAGGGTTCCATTACCAAATCATACCATGCAATAGTTTCTATATTTCCAAGTAAGTTATAAGAGACCACCAAGTGTTATATAATGTAGGGACATAAGGGTTTTGGGGTGGGAAATATCTGGAATACCCCCAGTTCAAAAGTTAAAAACATACACGCAGGAGGGTATGACCACCCTCTTTATCCATACCCTAGGGTAGGGTATGAGTGGTACCCTAACTCATACCCTAGACCTCACCATAGACCTTTAAACTGATCATCATATGACAACACATGCCAAAACTCGTACCCTAAGGTATGAGAAGTACCCACAACCCATAACTTGGATAGATTCAACTAGGCTAATCATATGGCATCATATGACTTGACATCATACACCTCGTATCCTACCATACGACTAGTGTAATGTTTAGTCGTATCATGGATAGAAACTAACCCAAACACACCAACTAACATACAAGAGAGGCACACCAAACCGTACCATAGCATATGAGAAGTATGATTAAACCATACCTTGTCCAGAATGTTCAAACTCAAGTAATTTTTCAAGAGCCAAAGTTTAGGGTGTTTCAGTAAGGGACTATGATAAGAGTATGGAACGTATTGTGTTCTCCACAATAATAGTGTGGCACGCCCATGGTCCTATAAATTCTAAAACTCAAATTCTTCTTTAGTTTTTAAGACAAAACTAGTAATTTATGTCCTAAATCATCCTAAAAGTAATACTAACATGTTTTCCATCATCCCATAACCCAAATACACGATCCCGCTCCTCTCAAATTCCCAAGAACACCAAATAGGAGTTCTTATCCAAAATTCAAGCTTCCAGGCTTCAAATTCAAGCTCTTCTCAAATTCCTTCCGTAAAAAAGGCATGTTGGACACTCCTTTATTTCAGCTATCTTTAAATGTGATATTTACTTGATATTCTTCTATTTTAATAATTGTTTAGATTAGGGTTGAGGTATTCGGTTTCCATATACTTATATTGGTTTTCCGTTGTCTTAATAGTTATCCATGTTTAATTAATTGTTTGTAAATTCAAAAGTAACTTACAAAAAGGGGGAATTTGGTATCTTGATTTCATAATGCATGTGCTTTTTGCATGATAAAAATATGAACCTCAACCCACTTCATAAATTTGTTTTTTAAAGAGATTTTATAGTGTTTAACTCGTCTTTTGAAATATTGTATGGCATTAATGAATAAATGGTTTACATTGGATTTTCAAATTGAAGTTTGGAGTTTACATGGCTAAATGGAAACGGTATGGCATTATATGGGTGGCTTGCAAGTCTTGGTATGACAATACCAATTTGAGAATTACTTAATTGAAAACTCCATGTTTAATGACATGTGAAAATATGTTAATTGGGATTTAATGGGAATTTTGTAGCTTCAGCAAGAAGGTGTAGTCCTTGTAACCAATACTTGAAATCGTGTTTGCCATTGTTGGGGGTCTATCACCAATGTGTGCTTGCTTCGCAGTTGTACGTAGATATTCTTTTGGGGGATATTTTTTATTTGTGACTTTAGCCTAATCCTTGATCTATGAAGCTAACATGGATTGGGGCTCCTCGGGTAGGAGGAACTGGACCCATATAGCTCGTTGGTGACTGAAGATCGGTGCAATCTACATAGTTCAAGATTAAATTTTAAATGGTCATATATTTATGTTTCTTGTCCCCCTTTCCTTATATTATTATCATTATTATGTAGTATGATTATGTGTTTATAATTGATCTTAGTACATGTATATTTTATCCCTTTTCTTGGGTTGCATATTAGTACTCGTCGTACTGACCGTCCCTAGATGCTACATCATTTCATGATATAAGTTCGAAGGCTTTTTTTGTGACCCTGTGTAGGGTTAGGGTTTTTATTACCTTATTGGACATCTAGTGAAAAGTGGTGAGCCCCTCATTATTCAGAAGGCCATGTTATTTTCAGTCACTTTATCACTCTTGTTCTTGACATAGTCGGGGTCATGTCTTGGCTTAGTGGATGTTTAAGGATAGAGGCTTTATAGATGGTACTGAATTGTTGTTCTTTTGGATTGGTTTTGAATCATGAATTTCATTTTTATAGTATATTCAATCTTTCATTTTATGGGTTGGCTTCCGCAACTTCTTTATATTACTATGCCTATGATGTAAGTCTAAGGGGTCATCTCATGCCTTGTTTGGCTTGAGGTTTTCGTCACGGTTAGAGCTCCGATTTAGATCGTGACAACACCGATCATTAAACCTATAATATAGACCATATCCCGTATGTAATTTGTACAATATCTCGTAGAGCAAAGATGCCGAACAGTAGCCTCGAACCGTCCACGAGCTGCTCGTCTTCTCTACACAGCCTTGAAATCCACCGCGTCAAGAACTTTTAAGAATAATAAAAAAATCCTCATAGGTCCGAGATTTGAATAACTTGACGTAGATAATTGCTTTGTTTCAATGATCATATATAGTGTTAAAATTATTCTCTCAAATCTAAGTATCTCTCAGCAACCCATGGAACGAATACACGTAGAATAATCATCAACCATCCCTAGTAACTCAGTTAAGAGAAAAGAAGAAATTATGAAGTGGAATAAAATATATAAGTAGACATGTCTAGGGGTGGGCATAAATACCGAAAAAACTGAAAAATCGAACCGAAATTTAATTTTGGTTTCGTTTTTTCGGTTTTTTGGATTGATTTCGGTTTTCAATTTTTAAATTTTGGTTAAACGGTTCGGTTTTTGGTTTTCTTAAAAAAAACTCGGTTAAACCGAAATCCAAAATTCTATAAATAATATTATAATATATATATATATTATTAATTTATTATATATATAAAATAATATATATTATCAATATATTATATTAATTATATATACATTTTAGTAACTCTAATTCCAACTCCAAGACGCGTAAATTCCTAAACAGTAAACATATTACCATTCACACTCAAGTCCAACTCCAAGGCGCCTAAATCCTTTGTGATACATCCATTTGTGAGGAAATGTATGAGTTATGGTCTTTTTTAACAATTCACTAAGTAATTCGTGAGAAATTTATGAGTTTTGTGTTTGTTTTGTGGATAGGACTGTTTATGAAAATTTATATATAATGATCAATGACGTTATATATTATGTTAAGCTTATGATTATTTTATTTCGTTTCATTCATGTTGAGTTACTTATAGTTATTTATATTTGGGAATGAAAAATAGATTTGAAAAAAAACATTTTTCTTAAAAAAATCATCAATTTTAAATGTTCAGTTATGAAAAAGAGAGGCTCTCTACTTTAATATTTCAAATCGAAATAAAAAACCGAAATAACCAAACCGAATTTGTAGAAACCGAACCAAACCAATTTTATTTCGGTTTGGTTATGGTTGTCATTTTTGTCAATCCGAAAACCGATAAACCAAACCGATATTAAATAATCAAACTGAACCGATCGAATGCCCACCCCTAGACATGTCTTAATAATAAAAGAAAGAAATGAATGATAATCAAGATAGAAAGTTATACAGATCCACATATAGTAACAAAATGGGATGGATATATAATTGTTAATAAGTTTGTAATTGTTAATAAGTTTGTAATTATTTTGAACTGATAATAATGGTGCCACCTCTTTAATTACCCAATGCATGGGTGGTGTTAGCCCTCCACTTCCGCATGTAACACATTATTCTTCCTTTATCTCACTCGCATGCATTTGGCTATTGCATAGATTAGTGATAAAATATATAATTATTTGAATATAATAAAAAATTATTTCAAATAAAGCCTAGCTCATATGTAATAAATTTTTAAAATAACTAAACTTATTATCTCTGTAAAATGTAATAAATTATTATATAACTCTTTAAAATAAACACATACGCCATTATATCATATTTAAATTATTCTTATAAATATCTAAAATATTTTTAATATAATACTTGATTTTTAAAACTTAATGAAAAAGTTTAATAGTAATTGCATGGTGTAATAATCAAACGCGATGTTGTTTTTTCTAGAGGGTGGGCTGTTGAAGAGTGGTCCAAAAAGGGATGTTCATCCCAAACGAAAGCTAGAGAATGATAATAACTTGCTCGAGAACGATAATAACTTCTTTCTAGTTCTAATCTAATGTAATGATGCAAGGATGGCTACGTTCAGGTATTATAATTCTAAAATATAAAAATGGGATTGTATCTTCCTCATTCGAATTTTTTTTATGGATCTTGGTTCGCGCTTTTCAGCTTTTTTACTCATCATAGGGCTCGTCTTGCTTGTGTGACACCTCAATAAAATAAAGTTATATAACTATCATAATAATATCCGGGTAGACACCTGGAACCATCCAAAATTAAAAAAATGGGGAAGGTGTTGATTTAGGTTGGAAATATTGGTAAGAAGTTTGATATAAATACAAATGAGTACTATGGTGCTCGAGTTGGTAGAATTTTACCTCGAAATGTAATGATTGGATTGTGAAGGATCATAAAGTCAACCTTGTTCTAGGACAGACTTTATAGAACCCCCCCCCCCCCCCAAGCAAAGTCTACCGTCACCTCAAAGAATAGTTTATAAAGTTTGTCTTGTCTACCACAAATCAATCTTGAATTTAGAGCTAAATCTTAGACACATGATGATACTCAAGCACTATTTAGAAAAACCTCTTAAGAATATTATCCAATAATAACTCAAGCGCAACTCAGAATACTCAAGCATTATTTATAATAACCTTTTCCAATTCTGACATCTAAACTAGGACTCGGCTTCCAACCTGTGACTTGAGCCAGAGTTAGGTCAGGGAGATACATCCCGAGTCAAGATCGGTGTCAGAGGTTAGGAGTTGGATCAAGATCGGACCAAATTTTTATCTCGAGGATGGATCAAACGTTGGTGTCAAGAATTGTTCACAAATTGGTTTGAGGTTCGATCAAGTTTTGAGTCTGTAGTTGAGGTTAGGATTTTGTATCCTTCCTGTTTTTTCTAATTGAAGAAACCAAATTGGTCCATTTTATTAATAACAAATATGTAACAAGAAAATGGGTCTGATAGATCCAAGCCCAAAAAGAAAACAAATAAATGAAACAAAAATAAAAACAAATGAAAGGTCAAAAGCAAAAGATAAAAATTAGAAAGAGGAAAGTGAAGTATCTTCAGGAACAATCTAGAATCTTTCCATCTTCACATTCAACTTTGGCAGAGTCGTTTATATCATCTTCATTTAAGTACGAACGTCTCTTCATTATCTTGGGGTTCTTCAAATTCGAATTTTTTGCTTGTCTAATCTGGGCTTTACCTGAGCTTAAACCAAAAAAAGCTGCTTTTGAATTAAATACATCTCAAGTCGCCTTAAACTCTTGAGCGGGTGCTATATATTCATATTCGATTAGAGTTAACTCTTAGCTTTTTCTTTTTATTTTTAAGTTTAAGTAAGATCAGATTTGTAAGTTGAGAACTATTTATAAGGTACACAAGTAGTACTTTCGCTTATTATCTGCGAAGGAATGAATTTCAAAAGAGATTGATACAACCCTCTTAGATTCTAAGCAATTATTCCCACTTATTCTTTATTTGTCATTCTTTTGATGCTTTGTTGTGTGAAAATAGTATTTACAAATTAACCTTTGGGAAGTCAATTGTTGTTGGGAGTCAGGTCTAAGTCTAGGATGAATTTCAGATTTTAAGTCTTGATCAAGGTTATGACTGGGGTCTCAGGTCGGTAATATGGTGTCGGTTATGGAAATTGAATCTCGAATCAAGGTAGGGAGTCGTATTCCGAATCAAGAATCAAAAGTCAGGATCAGAAATTGAATCCTATGCTAATGTTGAAAATCAGTACCTGAGACTCAGGTTAGGGTGGAAGTTGGGGTGTGAGGCTGAAAGAGAGTTTTGAAAAATATTTTCCTTCATTTTTTAGTAGAAGTGTTTCCTTAAATTTGAAGAAAATAAGTTCATTTCAAAAATACTTTTCAAACATTTGAGCCAACCAAACATACAAAAAAAAATGGAAAGCATTTTCTCTTTCATTCTAAAGACACTCTAAGTGCAACTAATTTATGTTTGCACGATTATTTACTTTTCAAAAAGTATTATATTTTCAAAATTAACATCTTATATAAATTAAAATATTGATGATTGAAAAAGTGCGGGCAGTGGAAAATTTTAGTTAGTAGTCATGTCAGGTGATGAATTTCTTGAATTCACATTGCAATAAAATACTTAAGCATTATCTAGAGTAACCTTTCTCGATTTCGACCCCTGACATGGGACTCGACTTTTAATTTGAGACCTTCCTCAGGATTGGGTTAGGGAGACATGTCCCAAGTCAGGTTCGGGGTTAGAACAGTGTCGAAGGTTAGGAGTTGGATCGAGATCAAACCCAATTATCATCTCGAAGCTAGATCACAAGTTGGTGTCAAGAGTTATTCTTAGATAGAGTTTAGGTATGGGTCGAGTTTCAGATTCCTAGTCGAGGTTAGGATTTCATATCCAGGTCGGGGATTTTTAAATCAAAGAGGCCAAATTGGCCTATTTTATTAAAAAAAATATATACAAGCAAAATGGGCCTGGCTGATCCATGCCCAAAAAGGAAACAAAACATAAAACAAATAAATGAAGCTAAAACAAAAAAAAAGATCAAAAAGGGAATGAGGGAAGTGAAGTATCTTCAAGAAAAATCTCTAATCTTTGCATCTTCAACCTTCAGCTTTGGCGCCGCTATTGGGGTTCTTCAAACTTGAATCTTTTGTTTGTTTATATGGGGGTTTTCCTGAGCTTAAACCAGAAAAAAATTCTTTGAATGAAATGCATATCAAGTCACCTTAAACTCTCGCGTAATCCTATATATTCAGATTCAACTGGAACTAACCCCAAGCTTTTGCTTTTTATTTTTCAGTTTAAGGAAGATCACATCGTCGGTGAAGAACTATTTCTAAGGTACACAAGCAGTACTTTCTCTTATTATCTGTAAGGAAATGAATTTCAAAAGAGATTGATACCATCATCTTAGATTCTAAATGATTATACCCCTTTGTACCTTATTTTTTATTCTCCAAATGTTTTGTTGTGTGACAATAGTATTTCATGTACACATTATTCTTTGAAAATTCAGTTGCTGTTGGGAATTGGGAGTTAAGCCGAGGTCGGATCCTAGATTTTGTGACTTGGATCAAGGTTGAAAGTGGGAAATCACATCGAGAGTATACTGTTGGAGATGAGAATTGGGTCTCGAATTGAGTTCGGGGGGCGGATTTTGAGTCAAAAATTGGGAGTCAGGGTCGAAAATTAAATCCTGTGTTAGTGTTGAGAATCGGTACCCAAGACTCTAGTTAGGGTGAAAAGTTAGGGTGTGAGGTGGAATGAGAGTTTTATAAAATATTTTCCTTAATTTTGGAAGGGAAGTCATTTTCCTTAAATTTGAAGAAAGTAAGTTCATTTGAAAAATATTTTTCAAAATATTTAAGCCAAACAAATATGAGAAAATTGAAAAGCATTTTCTCCTTCATACAAAACACACTCTAACTGTATCTAATTTATGTTTGAAGGATATTTTCTCAGTATCATGTACTAATTAAAATCTTGATGACTGAAAAAAGTGTGGACGATGACAACTTTTATTTAGTAGTCATGTTATGAATAATTGCTTGAATACACATTTTAAAAAAAATTATTTTTGTTTTGCACAAAATGCAGTCTAGATTTTATGATTTCATCAATTTTAGATATATCAAAACTATACATGGACATTTTTAAACGATTGACAAAATCTTTTTGTCACGATATATCGATCATTTAAGTTGGAATTTTTTCAAGAATATCTTATAAATATGTTATGCTTTTAAGTTATTTCATATCATGATTTATGTGGTATGGAAAAACGGGTCCTTATATTTGTTTACAGTCTCCATTGATAAAAAAGTAAAGAAAAGTGGGGTGATTATGTCTTCCTGTTGATTCAGCGTCTCTTCCTCTTCCAAGAAATTAGTACATTACATTACAAAAGTTCGTGACTCAACTTTGCTTTAAGTGTTTTCTATGAACATTCTTTATATTAAAAGCACCTTTCACACTAGGTAAATGATCATCACACTTATCCATGATAAAAAATAATTATTTTTGGACATATAAACATATAATGAACGGTTAGAAGCTTAGCTAGAAATTGTTTGGATATTACAAATTTTTTAAAACACTGTTACTAACTAGATCCTAAAACCCTGAAAAGTTGTATAGATAAATTTCAATAAACAATATAAAATTGGCTTTTTCTATCTCCTTTTTACCTTCAAATTAGATAGTGTTATTAACTAAAATTGAAGTTCAATCCATTAATTTGGAGGTAGAAGGGGAAAAGAATTATGGTTGACAAATAGATCCAAGGTGTGAATCTAATATGAGTGAACCTCCATTTCTAGTCTTGAGCTCAAGGAGAAGTAGGTAACAGAAAGAGATAAAGAATTGGTGAGAGAGACAAGTTAGCTCAATTCGGAGACATGAATACGCCATCATCATGGTTGAGAAAGAGTTGATGATACACTTAGATTTGAGACAGGAAGCTTGAGCAAAGGACTAATAGAAGATAGAGGAGGAGGCTTCGAGAAGAATGGCTAAAGCAAGTCTGATATTTCCTTATTCAATCTTTTCATTGTCCTAGTGTTTTTCACTTAGATTTGTCTGATTTTAATGTTTTGAATTGGGTCACTTTTGGACCTAGTCCATTTATATAAACAATGACCTTTTTAATTTTATAAGACAAGCTAAAAACCTGATTTTTATTAGAAAAAGAGATTAGAGAAATAGTTTTTCATTTTGCAACTCTGAAGAATAAACAAGAATCTCCTTTCCTAGATTTCTTATTTGAACACTTAGCAACACACATGATTCGACTCAAATCTCAACACCAGAAATTTGTTCTAACACCACTAATGGAGAAGCTACAACTCAGTGCTCACCTCAAGGAACTGATTCTACCAATGATCAGCCTTAAATATTTTCAACAAATAACATTCCGACAGTATAAGGAACTTTAGTACCATATCACTGGAAATCATTAGAACCAAAGTTACTCCTATTTGGTTTAAAGATTTTGTAACTAATAAGAAGTCTTAACCTAATGTTTCATATAGTATATCCAACTACATAAGTTATGATCATCTATAGTGCAACTATGAAGCCTTTATTGTTGCAAGGTTTAATGGCACTGAGCCATCATTTTATAAGTTATTGAAGATCCAAAGTGGATTGAGTTTATGAAAGAATAAATTGATGCATTAGAAAGTAATTATACATGGGAAATTGTGTCATTACCTAAAGGCAAGAAGCCAATTGGATATAAATGGATATACAAGTTAAAGTATAAAGACACTAGTGAGATCGAAAGTTTCATGGTTGTTTAGTAGCCAAAGGACATAGCCAACTAGATGGCATTGACTATTAAGAGACCTTTTCTATTATAGTAAAGATGGTAACTATAAGGTCTATATTATCCATTCCTGCTATTAGACATTGGCACATCTATCAAATGGATGTGTACAATGCCTTTATTCGATGTGATTGATATAATGAAATATACATGAACTTGCCTCGAGAACTTAAGAATTAGGGGAGACTGGAAAATTCTGTAGGCTTCTTAAATTCTTTTATGGTCTAAAGCAAGATCCCAACAATGAAATACAAAGTTATTGGAAGAAATTATGAGTTTTGGCTTTAATTAGAGCCAATATGATCACTCATTGTTCCTAAAGAAAATAGAGATGATCTAGTAGTTATCTTAGTATGTGTTGAAGTAATGACCCTCTAGGTCATTTTATGTATTTCTGCCCATTTTCACCATTTAGAGATTTCCTATCCTAAGTTATTTATGACTTGCTGGAACTGACAGTTCGATTATCGGGCAATTCATTTGATTTTTAGAGCCAATTTTCAATTTTGAAGCTTCTCTAATTCAAATGGGCTACTAGATAAAAGCTTCAGCCAAATGATCTCATATGTAAATTTTGATTATTTCAATAACTCTAACATATCAATTTTAGGTTGGGTGGATCCTTGGTTTGGGTCCCAAGGCTCCCAGTCTCATTTCAAATCATTGGCCGAAAGTTAAGAAATATGGCAAGTAAGTATGGGACCCATTTTAATCTAAATGAACTTGAATGAAAATTTTAACTATGACATTGAGTCTGAAATATTAAATTTTATAGGGTATCATAGTTTATTTGTGCATATGGGATTTTGAATAAATCTTGAGGGTTGGCGGAGTCACGAAAAAATTTCAAGTCTCTAGCTGGTGCCTGATATCTGGTGTGACCGCTAAAGTGGACCTTTGGGAGCTTCAGTGGAGGATTCTTTAGAGGCACATTGGGCGCTTTGGCGGCCCTATCCCAACCAAAATGTACCACTTTAGCGGCACCTGGGCACTTTAGCGACACTTGGGTGCTTTAGCGGCTAGCATTAAAGCGGCACATGGTACGCTTTAACAGCCTGGCTCATGGGGACGGGTACCACTTTAGAGATGCCCAAGGTCTTTATATGTGACCACTAAAGCAACCCAGTATTCTCTTTAGCGGCATCCCTGTACCTAGGAAGGGTATAAATATCCAACTTAGCCCGATTTCCATAATTCCTCTCCTATTCTCAAGAGATTAAATCCCTAAAAAGTGGGAACTCTTGGGAGAATCCCTTACGAGGGGTTATGGAGCATGGGAAAAGTTTATTTGTGTGTTTCTCCTTTGAATTTGTGTTAAGCTTCAATTAATTTCATGCTTACATTCTCTATCTTTTTCTAAAATTTCTAGAATCTTGGTGGCTTGATGTCACGATCCGAACTAGGGCCTGTCCATGACGTGCATCTCAAGACCACCGCATATCAGAGAATACCCCCATTCCCTATTCAACTAGACATACTCAAAAGTAGGGATTGAATCCCAAACAGATAACAAGATTGCGTGAAATGAAATTTATGCTAATGCATCTATGTCTATACCAACCACCGGTAACCAAAAAACCACCGTCACCAAATAATCAACCAAATCACCAAAGTCCACAGTAATCCGACAAGGCCTCTACGAACTGAATATCAATAAAATATCGAGACACGCCCCCAACAATAGCCAAAACAAAATCCACAGGAGTAGTCAAAATATAAAGAAAACCATAGCATGAAATAGGGGTCTTCCAAAGTATGAAAGTTCACCACTTTAATCTGACTCTCTGGATAATCCCAAATTTGAATCACTGAGTAGGTGGCCTAGAAGTATGGCCAGCTCATGGATCACATTAGGATATAACATCTGAAGACGGTTAGCGATTGGAGTGCTAGCAAAAAACTCAAGGATAGAAGACAAAATAATGCCATGACAACAGTTCAAAACCAGTACAACATCCAATGCATCATGTCATATGAAGTACATATATATACATAATATCACATGTTCGGGTTGGGAACAAGAATTAGCATGAACTTCAAAAATCTTAACCAAGGTTGTGTAGTATTACTGTCATAAAAAAAAAGCACCCACAGGCTATATGGGCCCAACCAACTCCTAGCTGGAAGGGCCCCAGTGTGTGTAGTCACATGAACCAGAGAATATCCAAATATGTATGCCTTTATGGGGTACTCGAATCTCCTGGCATAATCAAGGTGACTTAGCATCAATATATATAACACGGGGGACTCAAACCTCCCAATCATATAATCAATAAGGGGGACTCAAACCTCCTGGTCATCTTGACCCCCACGCCAGCTAGCGCAGTTTCTGGTGTTAGCCCATTAGACCACTACTTTCATAGCTCGGCTACACAACCCTCTTTAGGGCTAAATTTAAAACATTTAACACACAACCTTGATCATTAATCCCATTATATTTTAAGGAATCTCGTTGGTATCATCATACCAACCCTAGTTGCAAGCGTATAACATACCATGACAATTTTTACATCAAATGGGACTCGAACCCTATGTCTAAAGGGATATCAAATCAGTCAAACATTTGGAACTCAAACCCACTTAGCCAACCAAAACCCAAAGGTTACAATTAAAATTAATTTATGGCCAGAAAGGCCTTCATAAAGCCATTTATTCTTCATCAATTTTATGCCAATGCATAAATTCAAATACATAATTAAACTTGTGACAAGTCCATTTCTTATTATCAATTTCACAAATAGGTTGAGAGAATACCATTACTAAATCCAAATTCAAGGCAAAATCATCAAATTGGGGGTTAACCATGACCCCATAGTTAAATCACCATTCCCATGCACCCACACATTCAAATCCATATTAAAAACATGAATAATCATAAGTAAACCATGGGAAAAATATCATTCAATAATAAGTATTCAAAACCCTCAACCCTTGTTTCAAAATAATCATCAATGCCTCATGAACATTACTTTAAAACATATGCCTTTAACAAATTAACAACGAGGGAAGAGTAACATGCCCCAATTACAAGGTTTTACAAAGAGAAATCGACCCTTGAGCCCTTAGATAACCAAATTAGTGAATCCCTAGATTGACTTGCTTGAGAGAATTAAAAGAGAGTAAAGAGTGTTTAATTCGTTAAAGTGTGGGATGAATTCCCTAAAAGTGTTTTATGGACGTAGGGTCTAAAGGGTCTTAAGTGGGAAATGTATAAAGTGCCCCCAACTTAAAAGAAGTAAAAGTGTCTTTCTTGGCTACGAGTCCACCATAGACTCGTAACCATACCTTACAACTCGTCACCACAAGTCATAACTAAGACAGTGACTAGGACCCCTATACACTGTCGACCTTATGACTTGACTAACCCATTTGTAATGAGACCTTACGACTCGTAGGGTCTAGTCGTAGTCAATACAGAACCCAAATGGGTTAAACACGGGACACCTTAGATTTATCCCACGACTCATAACAAGACCTCACCACTCGTAGTGAGCCATTCATACTCAGAGCAGAATCATGCCACCAACTTACACGATTTGGTTATGACTCATCCTAATGACTCATCACGAGTTATTACGACTCGTGTCCCTAAGTCGTACCCAGGATAGAAACTCAAACACCATTCATTAAAAACCTTATGACTAGGGTCACCTGACACGTCAAGACATCCTACTACTCGTAGGGTGAGTCGTAGTCAAGGCAGAGAGGTCAAAACTTAAAATTTTCCCGGGTGAAAAGTCTAGGGTGTTTTATTAATAATGGTTCAAGGCACTCGTTAGCATGATATACCACAGATACATCACCACACTTCCCTCTAACAGAGTTAAAAAAACAAAGAAATTGAGGAATTTAGAAAAAAAAATTCCTTTAACAAAGTCTGAAAACAAGGATTAAGAATACAAATACCTCAAGCACGAATTTCTGGAATAGGGAATAGAAACGGATACTTTGACTTTATGTCCTCCTTGGCTTCCCAAACTTTTGGTTCTCCCATAGAATCTTTACCGAAGCCATGTCCATCATTCGCAACCGACAGACTTGCCGATCCAAGATCCTCACCTGGACCTCCTCATAGGAGAAGGAATCTGAAATACATGTGTTCTCCACAGGGACTACCAATGAAGAGTGACCCACGCATTTTTGTAACATGGACACATGAAACATCGGGTGAATAGAACTCATAATATAGGGAAATTCTAATTCCTATGCAACATTACCAATCCTCCTCAAAACCAAATACGGGTAACATATCAGGGACTGAGCTTCCCCTTCTTTCCAAACAAATAACTCCCAATCTCCAACATTAAACTCTAACTCTCTTTGCCTCATGTCATCATAAGACTTTTAGTGACTTTGGGCGGTCTTAAGCTAATCCCGAATCACCTTCACCTTTTTCATTGCTTGGTGAACCAAGTCCGGGCAAAATATCTCAGTCTCACCAACTTCAAACCACCCAATAGGGGATCTATACCTCCTACCATATAACACCTCAAATGGAGTCATACCAATACTAGAATGGTAACTATTGTTATAGGCAAACTAAATGAGAGGCAAGTGGTCAAACCAACTAACACTAAAATCGATCACACAAGCTTGAAGCATGTCCTCCAATGTCAGACTAGTTCTTTTCGCTTTCCCATCCGTCTATGGGTGAAAGGAGATACTAAGGCTCACTTTAGTCCTTAAATCACTCTGAAATGTGTTATATAAATATGATGAGAACTAAGTACCATGATCCAAAATAATTACAATAGGCACACCATGCAACTTTACGACCACCTAAAGGAATAAACTTGCATAGTTCTTGGTAGAATAATTAGTCCTCACCAGAAAAAAGCGAGCTGACTTGGTCATTCTATCCGCAAAGACCCAAATAAAATAGAACTGGTTTCAAGATAGTGAAAGACTAGTAACGAAATCCATATTAATTATCTCCCATTTCCACACCGGCAATTCGATTTCTAAAAATAGACCATCAAGCCTCATGTGCTCTACCTTGACTTGCTGACACACTAGTCATTTCGCCACAAAGTTGGTTATGTCCCGCTTCATGTTATTCCACCAATAAACATCCTTTAATATCATGATACATTTTCTTGTAATTGGGATGAACCGTATACCCAATTCATAGGCCTCAGCCAAAATCCTACCTCATAACCCATCGAAATCAAGAACACAGAACCTCCCTTGGTACCTCAAGATACCATCACCAGTGATCTCAAAAGTCATCACCTTCTGTCTACCCAAGTCATTTTTTATTTGCATCAAGATAGGATTGAACACCGGCTTCTCCTTAACCTCAGTACCAAGAGATGGTTGTTCCACTTGTTGTACAAACACACCACTATTCTCAGAGTCTAAGAGATGAACTCCAAGGTTAGCTAAATAGTGAATATCTTTCACCAATTCCCGCTTATCCTTAGCAACATGCGATAAGCTACCCATTGACAACCTGCTAAGAGCATCAACAACCACGTTAGCTTTACTTGGGTGGTAGTGAAGAGTTATATCATATTCCTTCAGTAACTCAAGCCACTCCTTTGCTTGAGATTAAGCTCTTTCTGAGTGAAAACATGCTCTTATGGTCAGAAAAGATATCAACATAGACCCTATACATATTATGACACTAGGTTTTTAACGCGAACACTATGGATAATAACTTCAAATCATGAGTTGAGTAGTTCTTCTTATGAACTTTCATCTGTCTAAAGGCGTATGTAATCACCTTACCATGTTGCATTAACACACATCCTAATCCAATCTGAGACGTATCACAGTAGACAATAAAACCATCAGTACCGTCAGGCAGAGTCAGAACCAGAGCTGAGGTCAACTTATTTTTTAGCTTTTCAAAACTACCCTCGCAAGCATCAAACCACAAGAACTCACATTTTTCTGAGTCAACTTGGTCAATGGGATATCAATATAAGAGAAGCTTTCCACAAACCTTCTATAGTAATCGGCTAAACCCAAGAAGATCTGAATATTAGTTGGAGTCGTGGGTCTAGTCCACTTCTTAACCACCGCAACCTTCTGTGGATCCACCATGGTCCCTTCACTGGAAACAACATGACCCAGAAAAGTCACAACATTTAACCAGAGCAAACATTTAGAAAATTTGGCATACAACTATTAATCATTTAGGGTATGCAACATAAGTCAAAAGTGATCGACATGATCCGCCTAACTCTTGGAGTACACCAATATATCATCAAAAAAGACAATCATGTATAAATCTAAAAACTAATGAAAGACCTTATTATCAAGTCTATGAATGTTGTAAGGGAATTGGTCAAGTCAAACAACATCACCAAAAACTTAAAATAACCGTACCGGGTATGAAAGATAGTCTTAGGGATATCCACCTTCTTCAGCTAAAGATACCCAAACCGAAGCTCGATCTTAGAGAAAAATTTAGCACCCTGGTGCTGGTCAAACAAATCATCTATCTTTGGTAGAGGGTGCTTATTCTTTACCGTCACCTTGTGCAACTGTCGGTAATTAATACATATTCAAAGGGAACCAGCCTTCTTACACACAAAAAAATTATTGCACCCCATGGGGACACTTTGGGACAGATGAAACCCTTGTCTAGAAGATCCTTTAACTTCTTCTTAAGTTCCTTCAATTCAGCCGGAGCCATTCCATACGGAGGTATAGAAATAGGATGAGTATTCAGAACAAGATCAATCCCAAATTAAATCTCCTTATTAGGAGGGACACTAGTAAGATCATCCGAGATGACTTTAGGAAATTCATTTACCATCGGGATAAAATGTAAGGAAGGACACTCCGAGTTAGTGTCTTTAACCCAGACCAAATGATAGAGACAACCTTTGGAAATCAGTTTCTGATCTCAAAGGTATGATATAAACCTTTCCTAGGAACTAGGGAACTTCCCTCCCATTCAATGACTGGCTCATTAGGAATTTAAAAATGACCTTTTGGGTCCGACAGTATAAGGAAGCATAGCACGAATGCAATATATCTATCCCTAATATGACATCAAAATCAACCATGTCTAACTCTATCAAATCTACTAGAGTTTATTTATTGCCAACGGACACCACACAACCCCTATAGACTCCCCTACTAACCACACTCACCCGCTGGGGTAGAAACAAAGAAGGGTTCGATATATACTTGGAATCAAAACCAAAATGCACATCCACAAATGGGGTCACATAAGAAAGAGTGGACCCCGGATCAAATAAATAGTACACATCACGGGAAAAGAGTTTCAACATACAAGTAACAACATCCGAGGATGCCTTGTACTCCTGACGAGTAGTGAGAATATAGTGTCGGATCCTGAAGTGGCAACCTTTGGTACAGGAACTAACGAATCATCAATAGGGACCTTGTAGGCCCTAGAAGCAACTCTAGAGGGACAATCCCACTGAATATGTCTAATTTGACCATAATTAAGACATCGGTTCCTCCCTTTCTCACAATGACCACGGTATTACTGACCATAAAATCTGCAGAGAGGGTAGGATGGTGCTACCTGGGACACATTGGCCTGATATTGGGCACCCAGTGCCCCCTAGAAACATCACCCTGCTTCTTCTTCTTCTATTCTTTGACTTGTTGCATATAAACCACAAGCCGAGAAATATTATGTCCTTGTTTAACAAAGCAGCCATGCTCTCCAAAATTGAGTCTCGAGATAACCCAAAAGCAAACTTCCTCATCCTTTCCCTTATTCTAGTCACCAACTCAGGACTATACCAAGATAACTAGCAAAATTTCAAGGCATACTCCTTGAGTGTCATCCTTTCTTTCTTCAGATTGATAAATTCTGCCGCCTTCGCCTTTCTCATCTTCTTGGAAAAAAACGGTCCAGAAAAGCACTAGAGCAATCATTCCATATAGTAGGATCAACATCTTCACCTCTCAACTACTCTCATTCTTCATACCACTGGTATGCTACATCCTTTAATTGGTAGGCTGCAAATTCCACACCCTCAATATCTGAAGCATACATAACCCAGAAGATCTTCTCCATCTCATTGATAAAGCTTTGAGAATCCTCCTCAACCTTGGTACTAGTAAAAGTCAGAGGATGCAACCTCATAAATTGGCAACCTTTGGTAGCCTCTGATGAACTCACAGTAATTCCCGCATGACCCAAGTTTTGTGACTGAGATATCACCAAATGGGTTAATAGGTTAATAAAAAGACGTAACTCAATATTAGAGATATATCCTTGAAGCAACTGAATATAGGTATCACCCTCAGGTGTAGGATCAGTAGAGACAGGTTGGACTCCACAAGGACAGTCAAATATTGCAACCCTTGACCGGGTATGGACCTATGAAGTTGGACGAGCTTCATCCATATTATCCTCAGAAGGGACAGGAGAGTTCACATGAACATCAAATATTCTTGGAGGCATGATATAAAAAATGAACAAACGAGAATGAGAAGAATCCAAGCCTTAAACTCTACAACCCAAAAATAAGATAACAAGAAAGGGAAACATTCCTAGATGCCTCATAGTCTCTCTCTTTTAATTGTAACGTGCCACATACCCATAAAAGAGACTCTACTTAACACGGCTTTATGGGCACCCAATTGACCATGAACCTGGCTATGATACCATCTTTGTCATGATCCTAAACCAGGGCCTGGCCGTGATGGGCATCTCTAGTATACCGCATATCGGAGCCCACCCTCGGTTCCTATCCAACTAGACATACTCAACAGTAGGGATTGAATCCCAAATAGAGAACAAGATAGCATGAAAAAAAATTATAATATTGTATAGTATGTCTATACCAACCACTTATAACCGGACAATCGCCCTTCACCAAACTATCAACCAAACCACCCAAGTCCACAGTAATTTGACAAAGCCTTTAAGAACTGAATATCAATAAAATATTGGGACATGCCCCGACAATAGAAAAAAATAAATCCAAAGGAGTATTCAAAATATAAAGGAAACCATAGCATGAAATAAGGGTCTTTCGAAGTATGGAAGCTCACCACTTCAATCTAACTCTCTAACTGATCCCAAATTTGAAGCATTGAGCAGGGGGTGTGGAAGTATGGCTAGTTCCTGCATCGTGTGGGGATACAATGTTCGAAGATGGTTAGTGGTTAGAGGACTAGCATGAAACTCGAGGATAGAGGAACAAAATAATGCCATGATAACAGTTCAAAACCAGTACAACTTCCAATGCATCATGTCATATGAAGTATATATATACATAATATCATATGCTGGGGTATGGAACAAGGCTTAACATAAACTTTAAAAACCTTAACCAGGATTGTATTGCATAGCCGTCATAAAACAAGGAACCCATGGTCTATATGTGCCCATCTCTCCCGTAGCTGGAAGGGCCCCAGTGCGTGTAGACACACAAACCAAAAAATATTCATACATGTATGACTTTATGGGGGACTCGAAGCTCCCGACATAACCAAGGAGACTTAACACCAATATATATAACATAAGGGACTTGAAACTACCAATTATATAATCAATAAGGGGGACTCAAACCTCCCAGTCATTTTGACCCCCCGTACCGGCTAGCGCGATTTTTTATGTTGGCCCATTAGGACCACCACTTTCACGGATCAGCTACACAACTGACTTTAGATCCCAATTTAAAATATTTAACATACAACCTTGATAATTTATTTCATTATATTTTAAGGCACTCCATTGTTATCGTCATACCAACCCCACTTGCAAGCGTATAATATGCGATGAAATTTTTTACATCAACTGGGACTCAAACCCATTGTCCAAATGAACATCAAATAAATCAAACATTTGGGATTCAAACCCACTTAACTAACCAAAAACCTGAAATCAATTTATGGCCACCAAGGCCTTCATAAAGCCATTTATCCTTTATTAACAATCTTAGGCAAATGCATAAATTAAAATACATAATTCAACTTGTGACAAGGCCATTCTCATTATCAATTTCACAAACAGGTTGAGGGCATACCATTACTAAAGCCAAAATCAAGGCAAAATAGTCAATTTGGGGATTAACCATAACCCCTCAGTTAAATCACCATTCCTATGCATCCACACAATCAAATCCATATTTAAAACATGAATAATCATAAGTAAACCATAGAAAAATATCATTCAACAATAAGATTTCAAAACCCTCAACCCTTGTTTCAAAACCATCACCAATGCCCCATGAACAATACTTTAAAAAACATGCTTTAAACAAATTAACAATGAGGGAAAAGTAACATGCCTGAATTGCAAGGTTTCACGAAGACAAATCGACCCTTGAGCCCTTAGATGACCAAATTGGTGAAACCCTAAATTGATTTGCTTGAGAGGGATTACAGAGAGTAAAGACAGTTTTTAATTTGTTAAAGTATGGAATAAATACCCTAAAAGTGTTTTATGGATGTGGGGTCTAAAGGGTTTTAAGTGGAAAATGTCTAAAGTGCACCCAACTTAAAATTTGTAAAAGTGTCGTCCTTGGCTACGACTTGACTAACCTATTTGTAATGAGACCCTACAACTCGCAGGGTTTAGTCGTAGTCAACACAAAACCCAAATGGGTTAAACACTAGATATCCTACGATTTTATCCCACGACTCATGACAAGTCCTTATAACTCATAGTGATCCACTTGTACTCATAGTAGAATTATGCCACCAACTTATATGATTTGGTTATGACTCACCTTAACAACTCATCACGAGTCTTTATGACTCATGTCCCCAAGTCGTACCTAGGACAGAAGCTCAAGTACCATTCACTGGACATATTTAGACTAAGGTCACCTGACCCGTCAAGACACCCTATGACTCGTAGGGTGAGTAGTAGTCAAGACAGAGAGGTCAGCACTTGGAATTTTCTAAGCCCAAAAGTTTGAGGTGTTTCACTTGATTATAGTCCTATTAGAGCTTAGAATTCACCTATTTTTTAGAAAAATATTCTTGAGCATAGAGGGACGTTGTATTGGTCTAGATAGTGTGATTTCATGAACGGATCTCATATGGGATTTTTATGTAATTTTGAATCCAAAATACAATAGTGTAATATGGGTATCATTGTTCTCACTTTGATGAGTAGATTGTGATTTTGATAGCGTAGCGCCTTGCGAAAGCTTCTCAAAAAGGAAAATTGGTGACTTAGAAAATTCTTTGGGTTTTTCTTCGACGCCCAGGTAGGCTAGGTTTACCATCTTTAAATATTGAGATATTTTGTAGTATGACTATGATAATATGCTAGATGTGGAATGGGATTTAAGTGTTGAAGGTAAATTTGTCAATATTTAGGTTGGTTGGACCATTTAGGCTATCTCAAATTTGCTAAGTAGACATAATTAGATTAGTTACTCTTGTCTTAGGTGAAGCCGGCTTTGTGGTTCATGTTTAGGATGAAAATTTCTTAGTTGATCAACCTAGGAGTAAATGCCTTATTCACTCATATTTAGTAGTGGAATTTATCATAGTTGCTCAATTTAGGTGAAAATTTCCTTAGTTGCAATTACTTAGGTGGGATTGACTTAGTGGCTCTCAGTTGGGATTGGCTTAGTGGATCTCAGTTGAGAAGAATTGATATTGTAGGGATAATTATGACTTTTTAACAACTATATATGAATTTAGATACCGTAGCCTATTCCGAGTAGAATTTGTCTAAAATAGATTTCGAGAATTAAAAGTGGGGATCCTATGGCCCACCTTAGGGAAAGACTTGTGTTATCCTTATAGACTTATTTACGTTTGATATAACCTTATTAATTTTTGGTTTGGGACTTGAGGATATTGAATATAAGTAATAACTATGTTAGTTAGATATTGAATGATTGGATATTGAATGATCAATGTTATTTTTGGGTATTGCTAATGATATGGTACGTATAAATATAATTAATGGCTTATAAATATGATTGATAGTTTATGGTTATTATTAGTGGATTATAGATATGATCATTGATATAATTTGGGATATGACCATTGACATAGTCTATGGGCGAGGTTATTGGCATGACTTAAGAGATGCAGTATTGGTATAGTTCATGGGTGTAGGTATCTATATGACCTATTGTTGTGATCCTTGGTACGATGTATGGATATAAGAAAAAGGGTTAGTTTATAGTTACAGTTCATTGTTATAGTATATTGAGTCAGTTTATTGATATGGCTTATTGAGATGTCTCATTGATACGATATATAAGTATGAGTTTTGGTTTGAGTCCAGCAGTTGATGATGATACTGATAATGTGAGTTTTGGTTCAAGTCTAACAAATGATAATAACAATGATGATACTATTGAGTTTTGATTTTATTCTGACATCAGGGATTTTGTATAAGATGAAACAGTTCGGATGGAATCTTGATTATGGTATGATAGTTTGGTAATTTATGGCTATTCATCTGCTTAGTTTCCTTGATTGTACCCTCCAATCTTATGGGGACCTGCGTTGGGTTATTCACTTTTTTTCACTAAATGGATTATGGGGCCAATCTCATAGTTATAGTTGTGTGATCATTATGTCACTATTTTGTATGCATTTATTATTTATGTATAGTAGTGTCAGATCTTATTTCTAGGTTTGTCCTTTTACCTTGACCTAGATTATTTTATCTAGTATCTTATCGTATTTATCATGATTTAGCTCAGTCGGCTGATGATGCCTACTGAGTACTCATGATTTTGGTACTCATACTACACTTCTATATATTTTTGGTGCAGATCTAAGTACTAGTTATTGTCGCTGATTCGACGCTCGTACAAGGTTAATTTTAGAGTTTGGGCGAGCTCTTAGAGTCAGAGCTATCCTTTTTCCTACTATTTATCTATGTCTAGTCTTTCATCTTTGAGATGAATTGTATTTAACTATTTAGTACTCATAGTTCCTTTGTAGTAGCTTTTGTACTAAAATTATTGAGTTTTGGGATGGTTGTTGATTTTCTATATATCTGTTAGACTTTTATGACTTTATTATTGCTATCTAAGTCATTAATTGCTAATTTTTGGCTTTTAGGCTATTTTCCACAAAATTAGCCCATTGTTCATAGCTTCAGACTACGGTTTAGATTACCTACTAGCAGGGTATAGTAGATGCCATTATGACTTATAAATGGGATTGTGACAGTTGATGACTTACTTGTAACTAGAAGCGACCTCTTAATTGATTAAGGAAAGCAAAGCTACTCTACATTAAGTTTTCAAATTAAAAGACTTGGGAGAGATGAGATACTCTTTAAGGATTGAATTCGCCAAGTCAAAGTAAAGAATGTTGATGCATCACAGAAAGTATGCCTTAGAACAAATTGTTGAGCTAGGATTGAGATCTTCTTAACCTGAATCTACACCACTAAAGGAAAACATCAACTACTAGGAAAGTTGATGACTATGAAAAAAGGTTCATTTGATCCATTGGTTGATAAGACTGCCAATCAGAAGATCATTAGAAAGTTGTTATACCTAGCCTTAACTAGACCTGATATAATATTTAGTGTACAAACTCTCAGTCAATTTCTACATGAGCCAAAGCAATCATACTTGAACCAACCTTGAGAATTGACAAGTATATGATGAAACAACTTGGACAAGGGATAAGACTCTCAAACACAACTCAAGAACAAATCTCTGCACATAGTAATGTTGATTGGGCAGCTTGCCCAAATTCTAGGAAGTCATTAATAGGATTTTTTGTTAAATTAGGAGACTTACTAATTTCTTAGAAATCAAAGAAACAAAGCGCAATATCCAGGAGTTTAGCAGAAGGTGAATATAAAAGTTTGGCATCCACTTCAACTGAATTGAATTAAACCCTTGGATTGTTCAAATAAATTGGTGGTTAAATAAGTCTATCCATTCGTGTACATACTGATAGTAAAGCAACATTGCAAATAGTAGCTAACGCAATATTAGAGAAAAAAACATATAGAGATAGATTGTCATTTTTAAGGAAAAAAATACAAAGGGAGATAATTAAAATAGAATATATTTCCACCAGACATCAGCAAGTTGATCTACTGACCAAAGATATCTAAAGAATGCAACAGAGTACATGTATTCCAAGCTTGGGATGATAAATATATTTACACCACACAACTTGAGGAGGGAGTATTGAGGATAAACTGTTATATGGAAGAGGGGCATAATAGTCTTTATACATGGTATTTAGTTAAAGTTAGTTAACTAATAGTTAGCTGAAGCCAATGTATATAAGTCACTGTTGTTGTACACTTTCATTTATTGAATTGAATATATAATTCTCCTAAATTCTCTTTACCCTCTCAACTCTCTCATCTTCTTCTTCGTCGTCATCATCTCTTTTCTCTGTCAAGATTAATCTTAATAAGGGAAAATTAGAGATTTTTTATTTTTTTTATTTGAAAAAAAAAAAAGCAGCCAAGATATTATAAGGTAGAGAATGATTTTTTATCAACAAAAATAAATTCAGAGAGTCAATGAATTTAGCTACGAAGATCCCTAAATATTAGAGATTGAAGAAGTGTGGGAACATATTTGAATGTTCTAATTTAGAACTTACGAAGTATTATTTGTAAAACTATAGGAAATTTCCTCACCAATTTAATGTATCACATCATAACATTATTTTTCTCATAAAATTAGTATTTTTAAGGGGCCATTTTCTTATTTCTTTTCCAGTTAAATCCCTTTAACTAATAAAAACTGAAAGTAATTTTTTTCTTATTTATCTAGTTTTACCAATTAAAATATAATGTACTTTTTTAACTCATAATATAGGTTATACATAATATCAGAGCAACCCCGTTATTAGTTTTTATTTAGATATGGATAAACTTTTTTTCCTAATAAAATTGAAAATATTTTTATTTCTTAATCCTGTTCGAAATGAAGCCGGATAATCATTATTAATATAACCTTGCTTTTAAAACTTAAATAAAAAGATTCAACAATAATTATATGATTTAATATATGGTTCGACACTTGAAATTATCCAAAATAATAAAAAGATGTGAAAGGTGTTCGTTTAGGCAAAAATATTGGTAAGAAGTTCAATATAAACACCGGTGAGTACCATCGTGCTCGGGTTGGTAGAAATTTTAGCTCGAAATGGAATGATTAGGTAGTGAAGAATCATATAGTTACGCTTCTTCCTGGATACTCTTTATAGAACCTTCTCCTCAAAGCAAAGTCCACTTTCACCTCAAAGAATAATTAATAACATTCGTCAAGTCTAATAAAAATCATTCATGAATCTAAAGCTAGATAATCGATGTGTGATAACACTCAAGCACTATTTGGAATAACTTTTTCATCATATTATCCAATAAAAATGCTCGAGAAATATTAAGAATAATCTTTTTCTACCCCGACACTCGACCTGAGATCCAACTTTCGGTTCGAGATGTAACTTGGGTTTGGGTTAGGGTGACGTATCCTGAGTCAAGATCAGGGTTAGAATTAATGTTATAGATTGTGAGGCCAGTCAAGATCAGACCTAAATCTTATCTCGACATTAGATCACAAGTTGCTACCGAGAGTTATTCTCAGATAGGGTTTAGGTTTGGGTCGAGTTTTTGGTCCTTAGTCGAGGTTAGGATTTCATATTCAAATATGAGTTTTTTTAATCGAAGAGGTCAAATTGACCCATTTTATTAAAAATATATATGTACAAGAAAAATAGGCCTGACTGATCCAAGCCCCAAAAGGAAACAAAATAGAAAACAAATAAATGAAGTTAAAACAAAAAAAAGATTCAAAATGAAAAAAGGAAAGTAAAGTGTCTTCAGGAATAATCTCGAATATTTGCATCTTCAACCTTCAGCTTTAGCGCATTGTTTATATCATCTTCATTTGAGTACGAACACCTCTTATCATCTTGGAGTTCTTTAAACATGGATTTTTTTTCTTGTCTAATCTAGGTTTTACTTGAGCTTAAACCAAAAGAAAAAGTTGCTTTAAATCAAATACATCTCGAGTCACCTTAAACTCTCGTGCTGGTCTTATGTATTCAGATTAGAATAGATCTAACTCCAAGTTTTTGTTTTTTATTTTTCAGGTTAAGTAAGATCAGATCCATCAGTGGAGAACTAAAGATCCATCAGTGGAGAACTATTTCTAAGATACACACATAGTACTTTTGCTTATTATCTGCAAGGGAATGAATTTCAAATGAGATTGATGCCACCCTCTTAAATTCTAAATGATTATACCTAATTATTCCTTATTTGTCATTCTCCAGATGTTTTGTTATGAGACAATAGTCATATATAAAGTATTCTTTGAGAAGTAGATTGTTGTTGGGAGTCAGGAGTTAAGTCGAGGTCGGATCTCAAATTATGTGATAAGGGACACGATACTAAGCACAAACCAGCCAAGAACAACAAGAGAAAACCAAGAACAAGATACAAAACAAGCACGGACAACAACAAAAAGAATCTGAGAATAAGAACATAAGACACAAATACACAAATGCAATAAGATAAAGGGATAGATAAGATGACATAAGAAGTTACGAAGAAAGAAGAATCAAATCGTTTATTAAATGATAAGACCCTTAAACTTGCAACAACAAACACTAATCTTCTTAGGGTGACCGCTAAGGAAATCAACTCCACCTTACAACCATCATTTCTAAGTAAAGATCAATATGGATTTTTCAAGCCCTACACTAATGGCTTTTCCAAGCCCTACATTAAGGGTGTTACACTCTCAAAGAGAGAAAAAGTCTTTTACATATTCATCATACAAAAACAAAAGAGAAAATACCTAAAAGAGACTATATATAGCCCTATTACATAATGGAAGACAAAATGACTCCAATACCCTTAATGAGGTGGGGCGGTCATGGAGTGTTACTTGGACAAGGCTAAATAACCAAAATACCCTTAATGAAGGGCCAAAAACTGTGAGTCCTCAATCTTTAATGCTCCAAGCAATCTTCCACACATGTGATTTCTCTTTGGTGTACTCAAATCGGCCCCTCTATGTAGGATCATGTGTCCTCAATGCGACCAAAGCTTGATGCCCCACGTACTGACTTTGAATGATGTCATCAAAATCTAAGGGATCCATTTGACTCATATCATCCTCCCCTTCTTGAAAAGGATTCGACCTCGAATCCAAACCTTGAAAAATCGAAGAAAGGACAAATGAATACAAACTCCTCATGGCATGAGGGTTAGGGTTAGCACGACAAATCATCTCAACATGCCAAGGTTGCACATAGTTAAAATATAACTAAGAATCCTTTGAACTAAATATTAAATGCTCAATGAAAAATACACAAAAGATTTGGTTACAGGAATCACCAAGAGATAAGGAAGCTACAAGGGTCTAAATGGCATCACTCGGTCTAACAAGTAGAATTAGGATCTTATGAGCCGCAAGACGCAATTGCCTTTTTATCTCTTAAAGATACCACACCAAGGGTGATGATTAAATTGGTTCTAAAGTCCACGAGATCCATATAGCACTATTACTCACACAAGTGGACTTACCAATAAATTTCCTTTCTCTACATAAAACAAATCCAAAACTAGTATGGATGTCATCATAGGAAAAGAGGTAGTATAGGAAGGACTCAAGTGTAGCGACATACACATATGAAGACAAACCAATTAAGCACATACACTTTCCTTCTTGCAAATAAATAAACAATTCGGTATCAGTAAGTTGATATTCACGTAACTCAAACACAAGTGCGTCAAGTAAGGATGCGCATTTAGAAACATTACCCCAAGGAGTCAATGACACCTTTCCCCTTGGATTTTTAAGAAGGACTACACATTCTTTACCCTTAAGAGTACTCTCATCTTTCGAAAAGAGATTTTTATCTTTAGGAGGAATGTTGTCACACCATAGTGGATTAGCATATCAGCTATAGACTTCAAGGTAATCTATACCATTATTTTCTCCACTAGGTTCCTTAGGAGTGTGTATATTATCTTCAAACAAGATATTATACCTAAAGAGAGCATGATCTATCTCACGGGCAGATTTGGAACAAGAAAGTTCTTTACTCTCTAAAAGATCAATATCAAGTTTCAAAGAGGTTTTAAGTACAAGATTATCCTAAGAATAGCTCTCGGGTTCACTCCCATTTTATTGACCAACATTTTCAAGTACTTCACTCACTTGAGTTCTATTAATCACATAACACACATACTCAAGTGGTGGATAATTTTCACAAATAAGTTTATCAACACCAATTACACAAGACGATGTACTTTCGTTCAACATATAGGGTTCAATACTAGGTGGACATAAATTGATCTTACAAGAAGAGTCAATTTGGTCATCAATAGGATCAACTATTGTATCCACTCTCACAACATGTACATCATTAACAAGAGGCAAAGAATCATTAAACTCACAAGTAAATAAGCTGTTACTCACACTCAATGGGCTACTAGCCACACAATTATCATTCACATGCACAAAAGTGTAAGAGTTAGCTATTTTACCTTGAAGTTCTTGAGTAGACTCACCTTTGCCGTGTTGTGAAGGTCTTCCACAAGCTTGGGCAGTGGGCAACAACTTTACTTCAGCATTGCTCTCCTTCACTTTCCATATCGGTACCTACACAAATGTTCTTAGAAATAGAAGGACAAACAATATTAGCTCGGTTTGATGGCAATCCCCTCACTTCGCTCCACATAACCTATCCTTTTTCCACTCTCGGATTACCACCTTGCAGACCCTTACTTCTCTCAATCTTTTGTCTCTATTCATCACTCAAATTGGAGTAGGTGAACACTTCTATTTGCGAACCAGGCAGAATGTACGTCACGAGGCGAGTTCTTCATCGGTCTCTTACAATATTAGGCCAATTTTTCACATTTGGGACTTTATGTTGTGCAAACCAATCGACACCCAAGCTCACATGACCATAGGTTATGGGAAAAAAATTGCACCACACCTCCTCATGGTAATCAAATTGGGAGAAGACAACTTTTACCCTCTCGGTAACCTTAAACTCATCCAAGAAGTATGGAACAAGTAAAGGCTCTAGAAACAACCCCAAGTAGTCAACCATGGATGGAAGGATGTAGTTTCTATAGTACCTATCATTTAACACAATGAGACAGCCTGGTATCCCAAAAATAGTCACCTTTCCGGAGTGTACACTCCTTCTCGGATCAACATTGTAAGGCACATGATTGCTTATTAGTTTTGGAGATGCATATCCTCTTCTTCTCTTAGGACAACCTCTACTATAGCTAGGATAACCATTCACACCATGTCGATTTGATAAGAAGTACTACAAGGTGAAAAAAATGAATTTT
The DNA here is from genome assembly GCA_030864215.1 of Capsicum pubescens. Classification (NCBI taxonomy): domain Eukaryota; kingdom Viridiplantae; phylum Streptophyta; class Magnoliopsida; order Solanales; family Solanaceae; genus Capsicum; species Capsicum pubescens. Next base: position 3,661,966 of record CM061539.1, read on the forward strand.
CACACTCCTCACATGTACTCTCATCATAGCTCTCATAAGCTTTGCGAATGAAAGGGTTATACCTAACACCAAATCTAGGTTCGGAGTGGGAAGTGTAAGACTCCTCACATGCCCTAACTTTATTACAAGAACAATTATGAGGTCCTACATCATCTCTATATTCCCCACAAGCGCTAGGCACTTCATTCTCCTTATTTTCTCCCCTAAAATCGCGACCCTCAAATCTGCCCAAGTTTTTATCATGGCTATTTCCATAGCCCCCACAATCTCCCTCAACTTCGTAGCAATAAAATCCCTCACTACAATCATAGTCTCCCACATTGTAGTCACAATAATCCCCGGATATCAAAGACATGTTCTCCTTATATTACTTTTTACACCTACCAAAAGAACAAATAAGATTAGTAGTTAAAGCTCCTCTCCAACACTCGTATACACTCACCTTTGTGATTCTCACAATCGGAGCGGTGAATATTGAAAGTTTCTAATACTCCAGTAGTCATTAAGGTGGCAATTACTACTTAGTGGCTGGAATAGATTCTTGTTTGATCGACTCAAGACACAAAATAAAAAATTATATTTACAAACTTGAAACAAAGAAGTTCAACAAATCAAAATGAGAAAAGCACATAAAGAACGAAAACACGAAAAAAAAAGTGGACTCAAACAACTAGTTCACAATCTAGTAGGTGATTACTAGTTGCTAATTAGTACTAGACTCAAGAAATGAAACTAAGGAAATAAAGAAAAGAAACTTAGAAATCTGAAATTTTGAGCCTAAGGTTATTTTAGAGGGTGATGATGTGTTACTTTGATGATGTGGTATTTTGGTGATGTGGCAATTTGGTGACATGACAATTTGCAATTTGGATTGGTCAAATTTTAATTTGAAATAGTGAAAATCAGCTTTAGGAGGAAAACAACAAGACTTGGAGCCTTTTGTTTAATTTCAAAAATGTTTGACATCCTTACACCTTTTTGGAAAAACACCTTTTTAAAATGTTGTTGGCTCTTTCCTCTTTTGTTAGTCTTGGAATAAGCTCTTAGTCCCTTTTCGTAAACAAGACTTTTGAAAGTCCTTTCGTCCCCTTTCTTTTTTGGATGTCTTGGGATTGTGTCTTTCAAGATAAACATAAAACCACACTCCTTTCTTCACCTTTTTAGATCAAACCACTCTTTTTTGAATGTTCTTGCTCAATAATACATGAAGAGCAACAAGAACATTCAAGAATGAAAACCAACCCAAATGAGCTTCAAATTGAATGATTTTTATTTCTTTTAGCTCACGTTGATCCATAACAACAACAACACTTTTCAAACCCACACCCTCAACAACAAACATCAACAACACACTTTCAAGCCATCAATACTCAAAAAATAGAAACAATCAAAGTTCAAGAACAACTCAAAAATAACTCAAAATTCGAATCTTAACTCTTTTAGTGTTAGTGAAGAAGGGGCTAACACTAGAAATAACCAAAACACATAAAAATATCCTAAATATAAGATACAAATTTTGGCCTAGACACCAAAAATGGGATAGAATGTTTCTTTTTGGATTTTTGGTTTTTCAACACCTTTTGTTTTGTGATTTTTGAGTTAACAAGCTCAAGATCGATTCCGTAAGAATGAAATCAATCCTTGATCTGATACCAAGTGATAAGGGACACGATACTAAACACAAACCATCCAAGAACAACAAGAGAAAACCAAGAATAAGATATAAAACAAGCGCAGGCAGTAACACAAAGAATCCGAGAATAAGAAGATAAGACACAAACACACAGATGCAATAAGATAAAGGGATAGATAAGATGGCATAAGAAGTTACGAAGAAAGAAGAACCAAACTATGTATTAAATAATAAGACCCTTAAACGTACAACACAAACACCGATCTTCTTACGGTGATCGCTAAGGGAATTAACTCCACCTTACAACTACTGTTTCTAAGAAAAGATCAATAATGACTTTTCCATGCCCTATACTAATGACTTTTTCAAGTCCTACACTAAGGGTGTTACACTCTCAAAGAGAGAAGAAGTCTTTCACATATTCATTATTCAAAAACTAAAGAGAAAGGACCTAAAATAGACTATATATAGCCTTATTACATAATGGAAGACAAAATGACTCCAATACCCTTAATGAGGTGGGGCAGTCATGGAGTGTTACTTGGACAAGGCTAAGTGACCAAAATACCCTTAATGAAGGGCCCAAAATCGTGAGTCCTTAATCTTCAATGCTCCAAGCAATCTTTCACACACGGGATTCTCTTTGGTGTACTCAAATCGGACCCTCCATGTAGGATTTCGTGTCCTCAATGCGACCAAAGCTTGATGCCCCACGCACTGACTTTGGGGCACTGACTTTGAATGATGTCATCGAAAGCTAAGGCGGCCCTTTGACCCATATCATTATATGTCTTGGATCAATGTTGCGAATGGGGTCCCTGTTCAGGAGTATGGTGTTGGAGATGGAAATTGAGTCTTAGATCGAGTGTAGGAGTTGAATTTTGAGTCAAGAATCGAGAGTTAGGGTCGGAAATCAATCTTGTGTTAGCGTCGAGAATCGGTACCCGAGACTTAGATTAGAGTGAAAAGTTGGGATGTAAGGTTGAAAGAGAGTTTTGGAAAATATTTTCCTTAATTTTTGAAGGGAAGTCATTTTTCTTAAATTTTAAAAAACTAAGTTCATTTGAATAATATTTTTCAAAACAATTAAGTCAAACAAACATGAGAAAATTGAAAAACGCTTTCTCCTTCATACAAAACACACTCTAAGTGCATCTAATTTACATTTGAAGGATTATTTTCTCAGTATCTTATATTAATTAAAATCTTGATGGTTGAAAAAAGTGCGGGAAATAAAAATTTTACTTAATAGACATGTTAGACGATGAATTGTTCGAATGCACATTGCAGTAATTATTTTTTTTAGTTTAACTGACGAAATGCAATTCAGATTTTTTTCATAGACATTGAAAAAAGGGGTTTTTTTTTCAATTGCTTTTATTTGTTTAATTTGTGAATTTTATGATTTCATCAATTTTAGATATAGCAAAAGTATATATGAATATTTTTTAATGTTTGACAATATTTGTTAATGATTCTTATCTTATTAAAATCATTTTTTTTTAAAAAAGTTAGATCATTTCATTTCAAAATTAGTGGGTAATCTATCTTCTTTATCATGGTTAAAATTCTTAGAGGAAGTATGTAAATTTAAGCCTTTAATATTTAAGTTGAATAAATATCACAAATTTCAATAGGAGTTTACGAGAATGGATGAAAAATGAATAGGAGCCTCATCCCAATATATGTACTATCGTTCACGAGCTTAAGTTGGAATGATCTTTAAATTGTTAAAAACTCCTAATGTATATATTAATTAGCCTTTTAATTTGTTTCATGTATAATGATTTTACGGCCAAACGGCCATTACATTTATTTATGTTGTCCATTCAGTGATGAATTTTTAGAATTTTTATTTAGGAAGTTCGAAAAACAAAATTATAAATGTGTGAATAAATCAATAAAATACAGTTTTTTGTTCTTTTTTGGTAAAGGGGAAAGTGCATTAAGAACAAAGTTTAGTACAGACTGCCGACTCCTAGTCGGGTACAAAAACATAGGTATCAGGGTCTTGATAATTAGTATATGGATTGATTTTCCTATCGTAATTAGTTCCTAGAATGTCTGCCCAAACATGTTGTTGTGCATACACTGGAGGAACTGTCAAAAATTTTGTACGTTCAAAGATTCTTCTTTTCGCTCCTTCTTTAGCCAAGCAGTCTGCAACGTTGTTTTGCTTCCTAAAATAGTGGTGGACTGGTGGGTGACCAACCTTTCTCAGCATAGACCTGCAAGTTTCAAGAATAGGATTATAATGCATATTACAAACTTTTAACATATAAATTACCTCTAAGGAGTCCACATTGATTTCAAGAGGGAATAATTTTTGGTCCTCCACAAGCTTGAGACCTTCAAGGAGGGCCAAAAGCTCCATTTGATTGTTAGTAGCATGGTGGAAATCCTTGGTAAACCCAATAACCTAGTTTCCTTGGTGGTTTCTGATAATGCCCCATATACCCCCTATGCCCGGGTTGCTCAAACAAGCACCGTCAGTATTGAGCTTATACATTCCCCGTGTTGGAGGATGACAGTGAAGAGAGATGGTGATTTCTTGTGCAAGGTGTGAACCAGAAGTAGTGAGACAAGTGTATTCGATAGCATTTACATAAGTCGTCTGGAAGGAAGGGTGAGTAGTGATGTTATTGAATGTGAGATTATTCCTACCCTTCCAGATTTCCCAAAGGCAAAACACCACAAGAACCTGAAGGTTGATGTGTTGATCAACCATGACATTTTTTGACCAATCAACTACAGCTTGTAAAAATTTATTAGAGGTGAGGCTGTCGATGTGAGGATCAACACAGTTGATTTTATGGAACAAATCAGTTCATAATTTGGTGGTACGATTGCAGAGCCAGAAGATGTGAGAGATATCTTCGTTGAGAGTAGTGCAAGCTTTACAGTAGAAGGAGATAGGGAGTCCCATCCTTTTAAGAGTATGGTTGCAGTGCAGCTTGTCATGGTTGATAAGCCACAAGAAGTGTTTTATCCTGTTGGGGATTTTGAGAGACCAAATCCAGTTGAAAGTTTTTCGACCGCTAGTGGGATGGACTTTGGACGTGATCAGTTTGTAAGCACTTTTTGTAGTGAAAGTTCCTTGACCAGTGAGTTTCCAGATCGGATAGTCCACTTTGGTGGTAGTATCAGGGAAGAAAGAGTTGTTGATAGTATGCATTATAGGCAATAAGAGATGAAACGGTAAGGAGGAAAAATCCCAAGTGCCATTGATCCAAAAATCTAAAACTTTTAAGGTCTCAAGGTTGGGAGGCATAGGTCCCTGAATAATTTTACAAAAGGGGTTAGAGTTGGGCAGCCAAGTGTCTGTCCAAAACCTGACATTGTTTCCATTGTGGATAATCCATATGAAAGCTTTAGAACAAAGATTTTGGCCCTTATTGATGTTTTTCCAAGTTCTGGAAACAACCTGAGTGTTGGTAAGGGAAGTGGTATTGGTTTTGGAGAACTTATTTGTTAAGATCTTGGCCCAAAGAGAGTGAGGGTTTTTTGTGAGTCTCCAAGCAAGAGTCATTAGAGAGGCATTGTTTTTGTGCTTTGCTTGCTGAATTTCGAGGCCTCCCAGATGTTTTGGCCTTGTTACAACCTCCCAGCTCACCATGTGCAGTTTTCTCTTAATGTCAGTGGTGCCCCAAATAAAATTTCTTTGAATCTTGTCTATGAGTTTATAGGTTTCAGCAGGTAGTGAAATGAACTGCATGAGGTGATTTGGGATGCTGTTAAGAGTGGCTCTAGCTAGAGTAGTTCTTCCTGCTGGATTGAGCATGTTGGTTTTCCAGACTGAAAGTTTGGCTTTCATTCTATCGATGATGAACTGAAAGTCAGCTTTGGAAGGATGTTGATGGAAGATAGGGAAGCCCAGGTACCTTCCAAAGTTGTTTTTTGCAGGGATGCCAAGGCTAAAAGAGATTCCGTTGATGGCATCATTGGTGAAGTTTTTTGAGAAAATGATTTTTGATTTGCTTCTATTAATTCTTTGCCTTGAGAAGGCAGAAAAAGTGTCCATGACCCTCTTGACAGTAACACTATTCTTATCATTAGCACTAGCGAAGAGAGTTAAGTCATCAGCAAAGAAAAAATGAGAAATCTTAGGGCCTCTCCTACTGATGGCTACGGGAGTCCAGTTGAGTGTATCAACCTCATATTCAATTCTTCTGGAAAAAAGTTCCATATAGATGATGAAAATGTAAGGTGATATAGGGTCGCCCTATCTAATACTCCTGGAGGGCTTAAAAAGGTAGTTTTTCCACCATTAATAAGGACAGATATAGAAGATATGAAAATACAAGACATGATGAGTTTGGAGAGGAGGGGAGGAAATTTGAAGAAATACAGGGCTTTTCTGATGAAAGACCATTCAATCCTATCAAAGGCTTTTTCAAGATCGATCTTTAGAATCATTTTACCTTTAGAGCCCTTCATTTTTTAGAAGTGACTAATGAATTCCTGGAAAATAATGGCATTGTCAGAGGCTCTTCTAGTAGGTAGAAAACTAGCTTGAGTAGGAGCAATAAGACTGGCAAGGAAGGGCTTGATCCTATTGGCAATGATTTTTGTTATGACTTTATACTGAGTGTTGCAGAGCCCAATAGGTCTAAAGTTTTTTAAAGTAACAGCATTCTGGCATTTTGGAATGAGACAAAGGTAGGTACTATTAACCTCATCATCCATTTTTCCAGAGGAGAAAACTTTATTACAGAAAGAGAGGAGTTTTGGGTAGGTACAGTCCCAAAATTTTTGGAAGAAGAGGGGGTGGAGGCCATCAGGCCCAGGGGCTTTAGTAGATTTGAAGCTGAAGATAGCTCTCCTTACTTCAGTAATGGTGAGAGGGCTGTCCAAGAGAGCATAGGAAGTATTTGGTATGGAGACTCTAGAGGAGGGGTTGGTGAGGCACTTATAGTTGGATTTGGAGTGCTCAGATGTGTACAGGGTCTTGTAAAAGCTCATGATGGAGTCTTGGATGTCCTCATAGAAATAGATCCAGTTGTCATCTTCATCTTTTAGAGAGGAGATTATGTTGTTCCTTCTTCTATTAATGGTAGCAGTATGGAAAAAACCTAGTGTTTGCATCACCTTCAGTGATCCAGAATTCACACTCAACCCGAAGGATTTCCCTATACTTCCCCAGTAAGGAGTCCTCAAGGTTGTGCAGAAAAGGACTAGTAGGGTAATTAGGACTCCTTAGGATCCCGACCAGTCTAGCAAGAGTTCTTTTTTTCTTAGTGAAAATATTTCCAAACACCTCCTTATTCCAAATAATAAGGATGGAAGAGAGAGTGTTTATGGAGCTTTTGAGGCCAGCACCATCCTGAAAAGCCTGGGCAATCAGCCCAGGAAAGTCTGCATGGGAGCACCACATGGGCTCCATTCTGAAGGGTTTTTCCCTAGGAGTCTGATTTTTCCCAAGATTTACAAGGATAGGGCAATGATCAGAATGGGTCCTAGGGAGGTGAGTAACAGATGAGTCGGGAAAAAGATAGACCCATTGCATATTTCCTAGGCATCTATCGATTCTTTCAAGGATAAGGTTATGCTTATTTCGATACCTCTTGTTAGTCCAGGTGTACCTACTACCCTTAAAACCCAAATCCATTAAATTACAGTGATTTATACAGTTCCAGAAAAGGGAAACTCTATTATTATTAATAGGATTTCAACCAAACTTATCCTGGGATGAGAGAACTTTATTGAAGTCCCCTCCTACCAACCAACTAGAGTTATTATGGCCTGAAATGAGGTCGGCCATAAGAGTGAGTTGGTCCCAAAGGATAGTCCTATTACTAGAGTTAGGGCTAGCGTAGACAATACTAAGAAACCAAGAGAAAAGAGTGAACGTTACCTTGACAGCAATATGAATACTCTGTGGAGTAATGGATATGTCTGTGATATTGAACATATCATCCTTTCACATTAAGACAAGACCCCTGGATCTGCCAATAACTGAAAATTGAACCTGGCAGTCATAGCCAAGTTCCTGAGTGAGTTGGTGGTGATCACTCATACGAGTTTCAAGAAGGGCAAGCATGGCAGGTTTGTGGAGGCTTAGCATGGCGTTACAGTGGCGCCTGAATTCAGCATTATGGGCGTCTCTAGCATTCCATATTATTAAGTTCATCATCAACTTGTTTTGGGTTGGAGATATATTCGTTGTCACTTCTTTTTCTTTATCTCGAGGGCCAGGGGTGATTTTGGAATATTGATATTGATTATGTTCTTCAGGGGGTTTAGTGAGACCACAAAGTTCTCCTTTGTCAGGATCTTGGGGATTTGATGTCTATTGAGAACTTGGTTAAATTCTTGGGGATTAGGACTATCCACATCTCGCTGACTAATTCTGCGAATCTTAATCCTCTTTGTTTGTCTACAGTGGCTGCCTCCGTTATAGGGACCATCATGGTTGCCAAAATAGCTTCTATTTCTTGGTTGTTTGCTTTTAGCATTTCCATAGTTTTTTCTCTTTCCCAAGTCTCTGGGTGAGTTTCTATGGCTTGTGGGACTTTCAGCATTATGGGCGCCTCTAGCATTCCATATTATTAAGTTCATCATCAACTTGTTTTGGGTTGGAGATATGTTCGTTGTCACTTCTTTCCTTTTGTCCCGGGGGCCCAGGGGTGACTGTGGAATATTGATATTGATCATGTTCTTCAGGGGGTTTAGTGAGACCACAAAGTTCTTTTTTGCAAGGAAGCTTGGGGATTTGATGTCTATTGAGAACTTGGTCAAATTCTTGGGGATTAGGACTATCCACATCTCGCTGACTAATTCTGCGAATCTTAATCCTATTTGTTTGTCTAGAGTGGTTGCCTCCATTATAGGGACCATCATGGTTGCCAGAATAGCTTCCATTTCTTGGTTGTTATTTTTTTTAGTATTTCCATAGTTTTTTCTGTTTCCCAAGTCTTTGGGTGAGTTGTTAAGGCTTGCGGGACTTTCACTAGAGAAGGAGAAAGCCCAAGTGGAAGCATGGAAGGTCCATGAAGAAGCAAAGATGGGTTTGGTGGAGGGAAAAAGGGGAGAGTCTGAGTCACCTGGTTGAGTGTGTGAGATAAGCTCTCCGAAGATAGACCCTCTGGGTAATTCTAGTGGGCCACTGTCATTAAGGTGGTCATCCATAGGTTGTTGCCATAGTTGGTGAGGCTTTTGTTCAGTGCTTCCTTCACTAGGAGAGCCAAGTATTCCGGGTTTTGGAGGATTATTTGGACTTGTGTCTCCCCTATCATCCCTTGGACAGTGACTGAAATATTTTGCAACCCCATTTCCAACCATGAAGTTGGGGCATGGTGGATGGAAAGAGGTTGTGAGATGAGAGTTAGAGGAGGTTCGTTTGTATTTTGAGAGTCCTTGGAGCTCATTCTGAGAGGCTGTATTTTTTTATGGAGAATCAGCAGGGGAAGAGGGGTTATGTAACAGAGTAGGGGGGTCTCTTCTCTCTTCATAACATAGGGGGTGATGATGAGAGGAATCTTTGGGGACGGGGCAAATGAAAGTTTCAGAGGGCTCAGACTGAGCAGAAGAGCAGCTAGCCTGGTTGATTTGACCGATGTTGGTCATATTATTCTGAGCTAAAGGCATCTCGAGATCAGAAAGGGCGTTAAATCGATTGGAGTGGCCCACACTTGACTTGCTATGTTTAGAGGTAGAGGAATGGTCTTTTAAAATAGTCAAATGGGCCTTGTCGGGTTTTTAGTTTTGGTCCTTACCAGGGGGAGTAGACTTTTGGGCCCAAGCATAATTACTATGCTCGAAAAAAGGTCTATGTGACTCGTTAGACGGACCAAAAGTAGCATTAGAAGACATGGGTCTTTTCCCATTTTTGTTGGAATTGGGTTGACCCAAATTCGAGTGGTCCGTCTTTGAACTATCCTTGTCCTTACCCGATGAAGACGCCGCCTTGGCATCCATCGAAGGATTAGGTTTTAGGTTAACAGTGTCGAGAAATTTACCTGATTTGGGATCGAAGGATTTGATCTTAACACTGGATTTATCAGGTTGGTTCATACCTGAGGTTGGAGTCCGCCCCTTCTTCGTTTTGTTACCTTTTTTGTGAAAGATATAGTCTGTCATTCTGATGGTGCTTGTTGAGTTGGACTGAGCTCCGTCTCTTCTTGCGTATCCTTTTTACCTTCAACCACAGCTGGTCTGTAGCCACAACCCCCAGTCGTATGACCCAGTCTTCCACATGTCGTACACAAAATGTCATCCCCTTTATAGCAAATCGATTGTTCATGATTTGCAATGGTTATGGAGGTACGCACCGGTATGCCCATTTGGATTTGTACACAAATTCGTGCATACCTGCCTCTGAGAGAGGAAGACGTACAAAAGTCTATTTTTAATAGACAACCAATTCTGTTCCCAATCTTCTCCAGGACGGATTTATCATAGAATTCAGTTGGAAGGGACGGGAGCCTTACCCAGATTGCTATGGATGTGACTTTTGATCTACTGGGCACAAAGTTTGGCTCCCACACCCTGGTGGAGATGTATGAACTGGCCACAAACCATGGAACTTCTAGAAGAATTCTTTTTTGACTCTCTTCGAGAGCAAGTTTTACTGTGTAGAAATCTTCACCAAGGTCAATGAGAGTTATACTTTCTTGCAATTTCCACAGATCCGTTAGTTTTGAACGGAGATATTGGTGGTTTAGCTTTCTTCCAACACTTTTAATTATGACAGATCTTCTCCACGGATTATATAGCCTTTGTTTTTCCGCGTCGGAGAATTCAATGGGGTCATCCATATTCTCAGTCCCATATGTGCAGATTGGAGGTTTTCGAAGTTCATAGTGTAGTCGACTTTGCCGTAGTTGAGTCCGTCTTTCTCTTCAGTCGCTTCCTTGTAGGATAGTTTCCTTGGGGCGCCTTCCTCCATAGATGCCGGTGTTAGGTTCCGTGGGTCCGACGTTGGCACTGCTATTTGTGGATCGGAGTTATTTTTTTCCGACGTTTGCATCATTGGGGATTTTGGGGATTTTTAGAGAGAGTTTGTCTTTCTCTCAATAAAATATAATTTTAAGTGAAAAAGGAAAAAGGGTTTTGGGTTTTCTAATTTTGGAAAAAAAGGGTTTTAAAGTTCTTGTTAATTTTGATTTTTAATTTATTTTGGATTTTTTTAAAATCACAGCAGCTAGCTTTTAAAATAATAATAATAATAATAATAGCAGTAATTAAAAATAGTAATAAAAAAAGGCAATTTGCTCTCCAGCAAGGATCAAGCTCATGACATGGACTTCAACAAGCAGCCCAAGAAGCGTCGCCCATACCATCAAACTATCTAAAATCTTTATTTCAAGTGATTCAAATTTAATATATATATATATATTTTTATCTTATCTATACAACATAACTTTTTGTTGAAGAAATTCGGGCGAAACTCGTTGACAACCACATGGGTCCGCCTGGGTGTCCATTCACTGTCTCTTCCGCTTTCTCTTCTAGGAATTATTAGTACATTACATTACTGCAAATAATGCAACACTTAGGGCTTCTGGTTTCCTCCCTTTCTGCTTAGAGCTCTAGTTTTAATTACTGCCTTTTTGTTTCCAAAAGCAGAAATGAAGAAGAATAAGAACAGAAAAGCAAATATGGTGAAACGGCGGGTAAAGAAGATGTCCCGTCAATTCTTCAAAATTATCTTATTTCCTCATTCTTCTAAATTGGTAAGTTGTGCAAATTCATGCATGCATTGCATTCAAGATTCTTAATTCCCTTTTGTTGCTTGGTAAAAAATGAGTGAGTGAGGTCCCACAGTATTTCAATTTTTCCATTTTTATGTCTGGATTTAACTTAATGTTCATAGACAGTATGATGAAAAATTATTACTATTGTCGTACAATACATCTGTCCTTTTCTTTCTTTTTCATGTTACTGCTAAATTACCTGTAATCTATGTTGCTCGGATTTTTTGAGGAACCGGTGCATGCAACATTTCAAGTGATCAGACATTAAAACCTAAAATTAAAAAAAAATCCCATTACAACAAACGGATATATTATGCAGCAATTTCACCTGCCGTACAATTACTATGGTGCGTCCTTGACTGTTTGTAGTGATGTCAATTTTCACTAAAGAAATGACACCAAACTCATTGTACTCTTCCTTGGAGTAACTGGTAAAGTCCCTTAGGTCACGGGTTCAAGCTGTGGAAACAACCTCTAAGGTATGGCTACGTACAATAGACCCCTGTGCTTCGGCCCTTCCCCGGACCTTGCTCCTTGGTGCACAGAGCTGCCCTTCCAGTACACTCTTAGAGTAGCCAGCTGAAGTCATTACTTTCCATGGTTTTTATATGAGTGAGATTGAACAAGTGTAGATCCCTACTGTCAATGTTGATGTCAAAAACCCAAAATTCTACTTTATCCCATACCTCATATGAAAGGCCAATCTGATAAATCAGTCAGTCAGTTTGGTGCTGTAAAGAAAGTCATGTAATGTATCTATGGTCGCAATGCCTTTCAAGTAGGTCTTCAAGTCGGTTTACCAGCAGGCAAAGCATTTTTGCATAATCACATGCTCCGTAGGATTTATCTATTGTGACGTGTCGAATTAAATAGAGGGATTTCTTCTATTGTTAGAATTTCATTATATAAAACTTTTGATCAGCTGTACCAAGAAAGCCATGTAGACAAAAAATTAGACTTATGAACAATGTACAATCTTTTTTGGCTTACATTTATAATCTGCTTTGAAGAAATTTGGGATTAGCAATCAGTCTTGTAAAACATGATTGGCAGATAATTAGAACCAAGCATAACTGGTCACTTTCAGTATTTGTTGCTTGTCTGTACAGGATTTTCTTACTTGTTATCTTGCTATGGCATTTTCTTTTCCCTTTTCCCAGTTTCTCTATGTGATTGGAAATATGACTGCAGTTTCTTCAGCTATCTTACACCAACTTCTTTGTCTAAAAGTTTGTCTTTTCTTTCCATTTGTTTTCTCTTAGTTTTTTGCTCATAAATTTTTAAATTTTGGTATCCTACAGCACATCCCAGATGAATTTGTAATGAAGTATGGGGCCGATCTGCGAGATCTTGTTTTCCTTGAGGTCCCAACTGGCGCAATATGGGAATTAAAATTGCAAAACTCGAATGGCATGAAATGGCTGAAGGAGGGCTGGAACAAATTTAAGGAGTACTATTCAATTGGTTGCGGTTACTTCTTACTCTTTCAATATAAGGGAAATTCTCATTTCTCTGTCTTCATATTCGATTTAAGTGCTTCTGAGATTGAATATCCTTCTGGCCCAAATGAAGATATAACACCAGAGAAGTTTGTAAATTTAGTGGGTGATGCTAGTCACAGGAAGAAGACACAAAAAAATGCATGTGATGACGATTTTCTGAGAAACAAGACTGCAAAAGTAGCAGATTGTTCATATTCAGAAAGAGAAAAGTCTGTTATTCAAGTATCCCACCCTAGCTGTCCACCAGAAAGGCAGGAGCCTAACAGGGTGAAGCTTGAGAAACCAGATGTGGAGGAGGATTTGGATTGTGCTACACAAAATGATAAGGAGAAACTTCTAAAACTTAACATGGAGAAAAATCTGTACTGTGCAGCAGATAAAGGAAACGGTATACTGATTATATGTTTTGTGCATACATTCATGGTCTCTTCTTGTTCAATATCATGAGAATCTTCTGTTGTGATACAAATTCTGCTTTAAGTATGTCGACGCCAATGACTTTCTGCTTACTTTATCTTTGTATCCTCCCTCCCTCCCCCGGTCCCCTTCTTTGTCAGGGCACTGCAATGAAGTACTAGATCCCTCAGCCTCCAAGATGGCAAACACTACCAAATGCACTAAAAGGAAATATTCTATCAGTTTGGAAGCATCAGGTCGTAGTTATCCTCTACGAAGTAAACAGGTGAAGCTTGAACAATCCAAAGGAAATGGGAGTCCTTCATATTCTGTAAAACAAAGATCTTCCACTCCAGTACCCTGTCACGGTACTCAGTCAGAAAGAAAAGAGTCTACTGAGATGCAGCTTGAGAAAGCAAACACAGAAGAGGATTTCTGTTGTGCAGTGCAGCTTGAGAAAGCAAACACGGAAGAGGATCTCTGTTGTGAAGTGCCAAAAGCAAAAAGGGTGGAAACTAACATGGAAAAACTTGTAAAACAAGGTAGGCAACATAATTTGTATGGTGAAGCATATAAATTTAAAGGTATCTGCTTTTAATATTTGTGCCTCTCATTGATGCTGCTGGTTCAGCAACAAGACAACTTTCCTTTGTTGAATTACGTTATGACGGATGACATTCTTCTTTTATTCTCCTCCCTTACTTCCCCCCTCCCATATCATGTTTTTGGCAGGGCACTGCAATGAAGTACCAGTAGTGGTTGCCTTAGCATCTAAGGTGACAACCACTAATCAGCATAGTAAACAGAAAACTATTACCAGTTTGGATGCATCAATTTGTCGGTATCCACTGCGAAGTAAGCAAGTGAAAGATGTGAAGACTGAAAACGGAGATGTAGAAGGTATTTGGTTCAGCAACTTGTTCTCTGTGAGACTTATCATGTTGAATTATGTTATGTTGGACGACATTTTTCATCTTCCTCCCCTCCCACTTCATCTTTTTTGCAGAGCACTGCAGCAAAATACCCGTGGTGGATCCGTCAGTAATTAAGAAGACAACCACTAATCAGCATAGTAAACAGAAAACTATTACCAGTTTGGATGCATCAATTTGTCGGTATCCACTGCGAAGTAAGCAAGTGAAAGATGTGAAGACTGAAAACGGAGATGTAGAAGGTATTTGGTTCAGCAACTTGTTCTCTGTGAGACTTATCATGGTGAATTATGTTATGTTGGACGACATTTTTCATCTTCCTCCCCTCCCACTTCATCTTTTTTGCAGAGCACTGCAGCAAAATACCCGTGGTGGATCCGTCAGTAATTAAGAAGACAACCACTAATCAGCATAGTAAACAGAAAACTATTACTAGTTTGGATGCATCAATTTGTCGGTATCCACTGCGAAGTAAGCAAGTGAAAGATGTGAAGACTGAAAACGGAGATGTAGAAGGTATTTGGTTCAGCAACTTGTTCTCTGTGAGACTTATCATGGTGAATTATGTTATGTTGGACGACATTTTTCATCTTCCTCCCCTCCCACTTCATCTTTTTTGCAGAGCACTGCAGCAAAATACCCGTGGTGGATCCGTTAGTAATTAAGAAGACAACCACTAATCAACATCATGAAAAGAAAACTAGTGTCAGTTTGGATACGTCACATTGTAGGTATCCACTGCGAAGCCAGCAACTGAAAGAGGTGAAGCTTGGAAAACCAAATGCGGAAGAGGATTTGCTTTCTGTAGCACAAAAAGCAAAAATGAAGAAGGCCAACAATGTGAAGCTTGAGAAAGGAGATGTCGAAGGTATCGTGTTTAGTAACTTGTCCTTTGTTAGACTCGTCACGTTGAATTATGTTATGATGGATGACAGTTTTTTCCCGTTCTTCTCCCTTCTTTCTCCCCCTCCCATGTCATTGCTTTGGCAGAGTGCAACAAAGAAATGCCAGTAGGGGATCCCTCAACAACTAAGAAGACGACCACTAATCGACATCATCAAAAGAAAACTAGTTTCAGTTTGGATACGTCACATTGTAGGTATCCACTGCGAAGCAAGCAATTGAATGAGGTAAAACTCGGACAGTGGGAAGCAGGAGGGAATATTCATAATAAATTGCCCAAAAAAAAAGTAGCAGCAGATTCTTCGTATTGCAAAACACAAAATTCTGGTCTTCCAGCATCCTCTCGAAGTTGTAAGCCTATCAGGGTTAAGCTTGAAAAACCAGACAATTTATTTTGTGCAGCAGAAAAAGCAGAAGGGAAGGAGACTATCAATGTGAAGCTTGAAACAGGAGATATGGAAGGGAATTTGAATAGCGCAGCTTATAAAGGGACAGGTATGTAATTCCATTTTTTATGGTTACAAGAGAATCGTTATGGTCATTTTGTTGAACTATAAGCGGTTCTTTAGTCTTCTCTTTCTCTCAAATTCCACAGCCTCTGAGATGAAAATACTTGGCAAGATAAAGATGCTACCCTCAGAGAAGCACAACTATTGTCTTTCATCTTGATTACCTTAAAATTGGATTTCTTTTTCTTATCATAGCTGTTGAATAATAAAATCTTTCTTCTATGCTGATTAGATCTCTCGTTTGCCGGAGGTTTTAGCTATTCTCAGTATCTGCAAAAAAGTAAAAAATGGATCAGATTATTAGCAGTCTAGTCTTGGCACAAGAAATGTGAAGAAATTGGCATCTAATGGTGTGGTCTAGTGGTGAATGAAGTGTGTAAAATTAAGAGACAAGGTTCAAATTTCATAAACAAAATTATTTGGTGGTTTATATTCGTTTGCCTCAGCTTTGATGGGTAAGAGTTATCATGTGTTTGTTATGGTGAGAGATAGCATGTGTTTGTTATGGCCATTTTGTTGTACTGTAAGAGGTTTTTTTGGTCTTCTCTTTCTCTCAGATTCCACAGCCTCTGAGATGACAAGACTTGGCAAGAAAAAGATGTTACCCTCAGAGAAGCACAACTGGGGAAACTACTGCAATCCACACTTCATTGTTTCTATGCAGCCCGCTTATGTCTCTCAAAACTTCCAATTGGTAAGTTGTCAAGTCAAGAAATGTTGCATTCATTACCTTTTGTAGATGTGGAGTCCTACTGTCCTGAGGGGTCAAGTGCCTTTTTTTCTTATCCTGTTGAAAGGGAAGGGGATAAAATAACTAATAATCCGATTAAAGAGTAACGGTTTCTGTTTTTTCAGGATATACCTGTTAACTTTTTCAAGAAATATATCAGAGAGGAGGAGACTATTATCAATCTACGAGTTTCTAATGGGAGAATTTGGCGTGCAAAGTTGTTTAACATTCAATCAAGTTGTGTAAAGATCCAGGCATCAGGATGGAGAGACTTTGTGCTCGGCAACAGTTTAAAAGAGCATGACACTTGTGTCTTCGAGCTGTTTGAAGACACCGAGCCGGTGCTAGATGTGACAATTTTCCGAGCCATGACTCCTGCCTCCTGAATGATAGTCTCCCATTTTGCAAGAATGTGATGGTTCTTTAGTTTCTATCCATCTTGAACTTTTTTGGAAGGTGTTATAGACGTAGACTTAGCTCAAGAATGTGACCTTTACTTTCTTAAGATTGAGCTTATGTCCAATGCTTGGATGATATGCCGTCTCCTTGCTTCTATTTCCCAAGCGTACTAAGCAATTGTCAGGCACTATTAAAAACTTTACCTTGTTGAAGAATTTCATGATACTGCATTCACCTTTTGTCCCTAAAAAGCATGTTTATGTATTATTTTTGGGGTTCATGCTGTTTTAAATTGTTAGGTTTTTGTCCTGATTTTCTTACCAAATTTAAGTTTTATTTTTCTTAGGCGGAAAATAAAAGTAATACTATAATTACTTTGACTTTTCTTAAAAGTAAAATATAATTCTTTTTCATATTTGACTAACCTCGGAAAGGTTTGCATATCTATAAATAGAATAAATAGATGACACCACAATGTAGTCGTTTAAGAGTTTTGTTTAGAAAGAAATTTCTCGCAATAGATTTTACGTTTTTTCAATATTAGTTTTCAATATGTAGGCCGCTTTGACCAAATTCTATCAATAATATCTTTTTAGTATGTTTTTCTTTGTCGTTTGATTTATCGTATCATGATTTGTAAACTTTAAGCTTCCGCATGACGCCATCTCGATTTCAAACTTAACAAGTGGTATCAGAACTTATGGTTCAAAGATGTAATGGTTTGGTGAAACGAGATTGAAGACAAGTTCAAAGCGGTTTCAAATCAAGTTGCAATCAGTTTGGTGATAATGACGTTTTTGTCCAACTACATGTGGAGAAAATATTTTAATCCTATTTTCTACAAACTTCTTTAAAAATAAAACTCTCTTTGGAGCTTTAATATTTTTAACCCAAAAGGGCTAATATATTTTTAACCCAAAAAGGCTCCATTTTTAAGCATGACAAACAGACAAACAGTAGGTATAAATGAAGATTATGTAAAAGAATCAAAATTATGCATATGACATGAAGAAAACAGATCAAGTGAAGAAAATCAAGCCAAAAAGGAAGATCTATTAGGATTTTTGTCCTGATTTTCTTACCAAATTTAAGTTTTATTTTTCTTAGAAGGGAAATAAAAGTAATACCATAATTACTTTGATTTTTTTTAAAAGAAAATATAATTATTTTTCATATTTGACTAACCTAGTTTTATTTTTGTTAGAAGGAAAATAAAAGTAATACCATAATTACTTTGATTTTTCCTAAAAGGAAAATAAAATTCTTTTTCATATTTGGTTAAACTCTTTCTAAAAGGAAAGGTTTGCATATCTATAAATAGAGGACCTTTTCTCATACCATAACACAATAACATCCACAATGTAATCGTTTAAGAGTCTTTGTTTAGAGAGAAATTTCTCGCAATAGATTTTACGTTTTTTCAATATTAGTTTTCAATATGTAGGCCGCTTTGACCAAATTCTATCAATAATATCTTTTTAGTATGTTTTTCTCTGTCGTTTGATTTATCGTATCATGATTTGTAAACTTTAAGCTTCCGCATGACGTCATCTCGATTTTAAACCCAACAAGTGGTATCAGAACCTATGGTTCAAAGATCTAACGGTTTGGTGAAACGAGATTGAAGACAAGTTCAAAGCGATTTCAAATCAAGCTGCAATCAGTTTGGTGAAAATGATGTTTTTGTCCAACTACATGTGGAGAAAATATTTCAATCATATTTTCAATAATCCCGCGATCACATCTTTAAAAATAAAACTCTCTTTTAACCTTATAAAAGGACTCCAATATTTTTAACTCAAAAGGACTAATATATTTTTAACCTAAAAGGACTTCATTTTTAAGCATGACAAACAGCAGGGATAAATGAAGATTATGTGAAGAATCATAATTATGCATATGACATGAAGAAGGTGGATCAAGTGAAGAAAATCAAGTCAAAAGGGAAAGATCTATTAGGATTTTTATCCTGATTGTTTTACCAAATTTAAGTTTTATTTTTCTTAGAAGGAAAATAAAAGTAACACCATAATTACTTTGACTTTTTTTAAAAGGAAAATATATTTTTTTTCATATTTGACTAACCTAGTTTTATTTTTCTTAAAAATAAAATAAAATTAATATCATAATTACTTTGACTTTTCTTAAAAGAAAAATATCATTCTTTTTCATATTTGGAACCTCTTTCCATGAGGAAAGATTTGCATATCTATACCCCTTCTCATATCATAATACAATAATACTCACATTGTAGTCGTTTAAAGAGTCTTTATTTAGGAGAGATTTCTCGCAATAAATTTTACGTTTTTTCAATTCAAATTCTATCAATAATATCTTTTTAGTATTTTTTTTCTTTGTCATATGATTTATCGTCTCATGATTTGCAAACTTTAAACTTCCGCATGACGCCATCTCGATTTCGAACCCAACATAAATTTCCATAGACTGCCCTTCAGTTATTCTTTCGAAACGATTCTGCTTCATCTTGGTTACCTTAAAATTGGATTCCTTATTCTTATCATAGCTTTGAATAGTATAATCTTTCCTCTATGCTGATTAGTTCTCTCTTTTGCCGGAAGTTTTAGGCTTTTAGCTATTCTCAATGACTGCGAAAAAGCAAAAAATGGATCAGATCATTAACGATCTAGTCCTAGCGCAAGAACCGTGAAGAAAATTGGCACGTAATGGTGTGTAAAATCTAGAGAACAAAGGTTTAAATTTCAAAAATAAAATTATTAGTGCTTTATTTTCATTTGCCTAAACCTTGACCGGTGGAGTTATCATATGTTATGGTGTTAACTACAATAGAAATAATTAAAAATATAAAGAAAAATTTATTTAAAACTACACCTTAAGCTACTAATATGACTTAAAATTTCAATTTCCATAACTAATTATAAAAATCTCTTCTCACACTTTCTCTCTTTAGCTATTAGATACATTAGTTCAGGTGTACGCGTCTCGCGCATGTACTTTATTTAATGAGTTCAAACGTTACATTAAATACGATATTTGTTTAAATAATAGAAATGAATACAATAATTAAATTCAAAATCTTTTGAACGTATAAAGATGAAGAACTTATTTTATTAGTTATGTAGTATTTGTAAATATCTAAGATGCAAACAAAATAATTGAAATACATTGACAGTTCCTTAAATTACATTGGCGTCTTCAGTAAAGTAAATAGATGATTAGTGCTTGATAATCTATAAAATTGTGCAATTTTACTTGATTTCATCCTAGAAGTGCAAAATTTGATCTGGAGAATCCATGTTACTTTATGATACAAGAACGACCTATGAAGTGCTAAAACAGACCACGAAATGGCACAAAACAGTCCAGTATCACGTGATGAACAAGCAACACATAATGGAAAAACAAGATGACTAAAACTAAGAGGATAGATAGTGAGACATAATGTACTACACGTTATAGGCACTAAGATGTATATTAAACATCAAAACACAAACAACATGAATACAAGACACCTACACTCTTACGGAGACCTTAAAGGAATCGAGACTCCCAAGCAACCTCTGTTTCTAGGCAAGTTAACAACACAAAGATTCCAGTTTGCACAAGGATTCTACTTTGCCAAAACACTCTTAATGACTTTACAAAATATATCATTAAAAGTTGTGGAAAAAATGACCTATCATGTTCTATTTATAAGCTAGGTTATAACCTATTTCAAAATGACTAAAATGCCCTTAATGAGCCAAGGCAAAGGGGCGGTTTTGGCATGTAGAATTGGGCAGCCTTGGAGTGTTTTGAAAGACCTTCTTGACACTTCAAGGCTTGTTGTATTGGTTGGGCAGCTCCCAAGCTCGGGTCTCAACGTGTTGGTCTACAATCACGATCGATCTTGTATCATCCTCCCCTTCTTGAAAAGGATTCAACCTCGAATCCAAACCTTGCAAAACAATGGAGGAGACAACAAAAAAAACAACAAAAACAAAACAAAAAAAAACAATATTCGTCATGACATGAGGGTTAATATTAGCAAAATCAACAAAAGTATCAAACCACGAGTGTACATTCTACACATGCCGTGGGACTTTAGGGAATAGGATACCCTTCCAAACACCAAAAGAAATAACTTGTCTATTCACCTAAGTATGACAAGAAACAAAACGAAAAGGAAAAGTGTAATCCCTTGGAGCAAGGACCATAGTGCCCTCGATTTCTTTCATCATCAAGAGGTCAAAGTGCAATCAAGACCCCACCTTCCTCGGGCCACGCATCATCATGAGGTGTCCTCCTCATCAATCCACAAAGAACATTAACTTCCCATTCTTCCACCACCCTTTCGGCTTCACCATCATCTTTATCATCCTCTTGAGAGGTTTCCTCACTAATATCATTTTTTGTCACTTTTTCCCCAACATAGTGAGGATCACCCCTCACCAACACAATGTTTCTTCGGTTCGGGAACTCACTAGATTTATGACCCCAACCTTGACATTTAAAACAAATGATACCCTTAGGATTAGGAGTAGAAGAACTAGTACCTTCAAGCCGTGGAGTCCTTTGGGGTGTTTTATCAAATGACTTCTTCTCTAACGGCTTGTAGAGCTTGTTCCACCCGAACTTCTTCTTGTCAAGATTGTTCCTTTCAACTTCAATGGCTGCTTCTACAAGGTCCTCAAGTCGGTCAAATTTGTGGACAACTAGTTGAGAAACAACTTCATAGCACAAGCCACCATTGAATCGAGCTAGGCAATGATTTGGAGGTTCTACAATATCAAGACGTAGGATTAAGTTTTAAAAATCATCATAATACTCCTCCATACTTCTATCTCCTTGCCTCAAGTTGTAGAGTTTTGTTAGTTACTCTTGTTGTACTTTTCGTGACATACCTCTCCCTCATAAGAGCTTTCAATTAATTCCAATCCGAAAGGTCAAGATTGTCATTCCTTGCCTGTTGCAACCGCTTTGTCTCCCACCAAATAGATGCATAACCTTCAAATTGAGCAATGGTATGTGCGACTTTCTTTTGGGAAGTTAACTCGTTGAGTTGGAAAATCCGATTACATTGTAACTCCCAACCAAGATAGAGAGATGGATCATTAGTCCCTTTGAAAAAAAAAGAGTGATCTTAATGGAATTTAGGCCCATGTCTCTACCCACATTACCTCCTTGGTCCACTAGACCTTCTTGAACATGAGGTCGGTGTCCCAAATTGCCCCTACCATGAGAAGCCGGTCCAACTTTTCCCCCTCGACCTCTATGTCCCCCTTCATAATCTCATCTTGTACTGCGCACAAATTCCGTAAAGAGAGTTGTTTCATCTAACCCTTCACCTCCATAAGGGCCCTCACCTTCCACATCATCAATTTGGATTGGTTGGTTTTAGTGGTGCTCTCGACATATCAAAGGGGTCTCGAATTTGGGGAGCTTTTTGATGGACTTGACTTTGGTTGTTTGGATAAGTAAGGACTTGGTGGATGGGTTCATAGGCTGGTCTACGTGGATTGAGCAATTGGTGAAGTGTATCTGGGGTTGTAGCATGTCCACTAGTCGAGGCATGGTAGTGTTTGGGACTTGAATAGTTGAAATCTAAACAAACTTCCAATTTATCCATTCTCCTTGAAAAAGAACCCTCGATCCCATCTATCCGTCCCTCTATCCTATCCATTTGACCACTAAAATCATGTTTCACGCTCATTATGACCGCCAACAAAGCATCCATGGGTAATTCTCTCGAGCCCTTGGACTACCTTCACCCGAAGCCATCATACTAATAAGAAAGACTAAACAAAACATAAACTATAATAAGTTAAAGGTTAGCAAAATCAGTCCATAAATCGCCTCAAAACAGTCCGCCAACTCTCAAGCTCACACTTTTGAAGTTTTCACTCTATTGGCCTTACAAGTGTTGATAACACACTTATACTCCAATGAGGTCACTCGATTTCAATTGTGGCTTGAGGTCGAAGTAGATTCTTGTTTCAAACGACACAAAAAAAAGTAATTTACGAACTTGAACAAAAAAAATTACTACGATTCAAAAATGAAAAAAGCACAAAAACAATGCTAACATGAAGAACGCACTCAAAAACTAATCTACAACTTAGTAGGTATTTACTAGTTGTTAATTAGTATTAGAGTCAACAAAATTGGAAAGCAATAGAAAAAAGAAAGTGAAACTAGGAAATCCAATGTTCTTGAGCTCTTTGATGATGTGGCACTTAACTATTGGACGTTGTAATGTTGTTGAAGTTGAAAAAATTTTGTTTCAAGAAATTAGTTGTTCAATTACATGTGTGGAAGAGAATTTCGGCCAAGGCATGGGGCAAACAAGGTCTAGGCTTCACTTTCAAGATCCATAATGTCTTTCACCTACTTGCACCAAATTGGCAAAACAACCTTTTTGGATGTCTTGTCCTTTATACCCCTTTTGGACAATCCTTGAAAAGTGTTTTTATTCTTTTTGGTAGTATGTCTTTTGGAAAGTCTTTTTGTTTGTTTCCTTTTTGGTGATGACTTGGGAGTGTTTCCAAGGCAAATAAGACCAACACTCTCTTTCTTTTGAAATTTGGATCAAACAAGTCCCCTTTTTTAAGCTTCTTCGTCACCACATTAAGAACACAAGAATATCAACAACAAGAACACACAAGTCGTCCACCCCCACCATAATATTACTTGATTTTTAGCTCAAAACAATTGGATTTTTAGATACTAAAAGTGTTAGTGAGAAAGGAACCAACACTAGAAACACTAAAAACAAGTAAAAGACTACCAAATCTAGACACACAACAAGCTTTTCGGCCAAGACATCAGGAACACCAAATCTGTTTTTTTTTTACTTTTTTTTTTCACTTTGAAGCCCAAGATTGATCTTATTAAAACAAAATCAAAGATGGCTCTGATACCAAATAATACAAGAATGACCTATGAAGTGCTAAAACAGCTCACGAAATGGCATAAAACAGTCCACTATCATGAGATGAACAAGCAACACAAAATGGAAAAACAAGATGACTAAAACTAAGAGGATAGATAGTGAGACATAATGTACTACACGTTATAGGCACTAAAATGTATATTAAACATCAAAATACAAACAACATGAATACAAGAAATATACACTCTTACGAAGACCTCAAGAGAATCAGGACTCCTAAGCAACCACCGTTTCTAAGCAAGTTAACAACACAAAAATTCCACCTTGCCATAAGGATTCCACCTTGCCAAAACACTCTCAATGAGTTTACAAAATATATCATCAAAAGTTGTGGACAAAATGACCTATCATGTTCTATTTATAAGCTAGATTACAACCTATTATAAAATGACTAAAATGCCCTTGATGAGCCATGGCAAAGGGGAGGTTCTGGCATGTAGAATTGGTCATCCTTGGAGTGTTTTGAAAGGCTTTCTTGACACTTCAAGGCTTGTTGTCTTGGTTGGGCAGCCCCCAAGATCGAGTCTCAACGTGTTGGTCTATAATCACGATCGATCTTGTATCACTTTAATCCTTCTTCTTCATCAAATAGTCGGTATATCTTTTTTGCCTCTTCAAATATAGTCATTCTCTTTTTCCTATAATTTCAAAATGAAGTTTGTATCATGTATTAAGAGAAACAATAAAAACAGAGTCTCAAGGAAAAAATTGTATTTTTATTTAACAACGCACATGCAATAATAACATCATTATAAATAATATTACCACAACCAAGAATGAAAAGTAAAAACAAGAACAGAAACATGAACTATGTAGTGGTATGGACTGCGTACATCTTACCCCCCCAAGACCCTAACTATGTAGGAATACACTGGGTTTGTTGTTGTTGTTGTTGTTGAAGAACAGAAAAATGCCTTTGAATTCGCTATTAATCGACTCAAAATTTTAAGTCTGTGCCGACAACAAACATATTCATAGTAATAACTCAAAGTAGAAAGAGAATTCATAACCATTCCAACAAAAAGTTTTAAAAAATAGAATTTAACTCCAAAATATTGTTAATTTTTTCACTGCTTTCTCCATCTTATGGGTATTTCAATGTCTCAATATAATAATCCGAAATCTAATAAAAGCATCTTGAACATAAGAAAATACGCTCTATTATTGTAACGTTGACATACATTAATAGCAAAATGAATCTACACAAGAGTTTTAAATATAAAAAAAGATGATTTATTTGCTACAATAACACACACTAATAGCTGAAATATCTCCATTAGTAATATAATAAGCAAAATAAAGATTAAATAGTATGACACTAAACAAAGATGATAACAAAATTTGTGTTGTTTTCTCTTTTTGGAGGACAAATATGTTTTGCTTTGTCTGGAAAAAAAAATTTAATCGTTAACAAGTTAAATTCAAATGCTTATGCACCTGTGACCATCGAAAAAATAATACAATTGATTATTTTACCTTCAAGAAAATAATCCGAATAAAAATGCTAAATAAAAAGACAGAGAAATAAAGAGACAAAGAAATAAAGAAAGAAGACTCAATTTATGTGGATCTCGGACTATATGTGTACAATTTTCTCCATTGTCATCGTTCCTAGGATTTCTTATATAGTTAAAATAGTTATTTAACTCCAACAAGTTATGGACTCTTACCATATATATATTTTTTATTATATATTTAAAAATTTCTTAATTATTAAAATATTTTTTTTCTTACCATATCTTTTAGGACTCCTTAATTATTAGTTGTCCTAATAACTCTCACCATATTTTAAGACTCTTTAATTATAAGTATTATAAAAACAATTAATAAATAATTCAAGAAAAATAGTGAAAAGACGACTTTGTCTAAAGCAGAGATTTTTAATGAAGGGCAAAAAGTTCAATTCACACTTTTAATATATTATAGGTATAGATATAGATATAGATTATATATATAGATATAGATTACAGATATACATATAGATTATAGATATGCATAATCCACCTCCCCATTTTAACTCCTAATGCTCCTCAAACAACTCTAAAATTAAGAACATTATCAAGAGGATAAACATCAATAAACACAAAAACAACACTACCAAAAAATTAAATAAATTCATAAAGTCCATAGTGTGGAGACATATCTGATGAATATTCTTACGAAGATTAAATGAGTAAAGATTAACATACTACAACAAATTAATAAGATAGCAAAGTCAGGCTTTAGAACTATCACAAGATTCAAAATATGGCAAGGCAAGAGGTATATGAGTACTTGGTGTTACCATTGGGACTTAACAAAGTGTGAATAGTTTCCATGGATCAAGTTGAGCACCATTTTTGTAGTTTAAATAGGAAAAAGGTTTAAAATTTAGTATGTAAAACTTAGTAAATTTGTCCTCCATTGACAATTTGGTCCAAAATGCTTTTATCATTAATAGTTTGGCCAAAAAATGCTTCTATTTTGTAATAATCGCCATTTATGCTCCTTTTTTAATCCCTTTTGGCTTCTTTCACCTTAAAAAATGAAACACCTTCGTATAAGTAGTATCAAATCATGAAATCAAGCATAAACTACAAGAATCAAGTAATAATATCCTCAAAACAAAGCTCAAATGTAGTGAAATAAGCGTAACTTAGACCTACATCAATATGTGGTCCCATCACTCAGGGTAAAATATGTTTACTAATGTCAAGAGTCTTATAACAAGTAAATTACGATTATATCGTCAAATGAACAATTGATAATCTCTGTATATGAAATGAGTCTTATAAATACGTTAATTAAGTGTCAGACTTATTTTATTAAGTAATTTTTCACACACACATATACATAATATTCCATGTGAAGTCTATGAGCTCCTAATGAATACAAGTACGACCAAGTATGATGCTATGGATAATCTAATTGACAGGAGTCATATTGAATTTTAATTACCAAAAAAAAAATTGTGGGAGATTGAAACTACAATTCGCAGAGGTTATAAGCCTCCGCTATTTGCCGTCAACAAATAATGAAGGTTTTAAACCTTCGCAAATTGCAATCTAAACCTCCATAATTTACTATTTTTTATAGTGACAGTAAATTTTGATAGACAGACAAATGAAGCACGAAGGTAAGTAATTTCAAGTGAAAAGAGCATGTAGATACTTTAGCTATGTTAGGTATGTTGTCATGTGTTTGGCATATCACAAATGGAGGCTCTGCTCTCATATATATCAAATAAGTTATTCACCTTATAGGATAAACATGTGATCTTGGGTAGTGTCTTAGAGATTTTAACTTTATATACCTTGAGTCTTGCTCCAATACTATGGCGTGCCAGCTATGACTTTCACTCTACAATCATTATCTATACCATAATGATACTATAGAGGCCAAATAAGAAGCTAACAAAGAAGTATGACCATTCAAAAATAAAACAATAACTCAACGACATATAGTATAAACAACCATTGTATACACGCTATCACTTTGCAGTTCTATATGTACGATCGTGTCATGAACATTTTGTTGATTCGAAATCGAGAGAGCGTCATGCGGAAGCTTAAAGTTTGCAAATCATAAAAATGATAATTTAGATGATACAAAACTAAACTAAAAAAATCATAATATTATTTATGATTTGGCGAATTGGCCTACATATAAAACTCAATAATAAAAAAATATAAAACTATTAGGAGAAAGTCTTCCCTAAACAAAACTCTTTAATGACTACATTGTGGATACTATTGTGTTATGGTATGAGAAGAGGGGTCTTCTATTTATAGAGTTTCAAAACCTTTCCTTTTAGAAAAAGGTTAGCCAAATATGGAAAAGTTTTATATTTTCCTTTCAGGAAAAGTAAAAATAATTATGGTATTACTTTTATTTTCTTTCTAAGAAAAGTAAAACTTAAATTTGGTAGGAAAATCAGGGCAAAACCCTAGCAAATCTCCCTTTTTGGCTTGATGTTCTGGCAATATAATCTTGATCTTCTTTTTCACACGATCTTCATATATCATTGCTACTTACCATGACTAAAAGTTGATATGGGTTGAAAATTGGAGCCCTATGCGTTGAAAATAAAATCATGGGTTAATATTATTGGAGCCCTGTGTTATAAGTAAACAGGGTTGAAAGTGGAGCATTGCGCATTGAAAGTGAGCATAGGTTAAGAGTGGAGCTGATGCGTTAAAAATAAATGCACGAGTTGAAAGGAGCCCTAGCATAAAAGAAAGCAGGGGTTGAAAGTTGAAGCCCATAAACATGGATTGAAAATTGATTTTGATTTTAAAGATGAATTAGCTACAGGATTGTTGAAAAATTATTTGAATCTTTTTCTCCACATGTAGCCTTTTTTGGAAATATATCTTCATTACCATCAAATAGGTTGCAACTTTAATCTCAACATGTCCTCAATCTGAACCATCAAATCACTGAACCATAGGCTCTGATATCACTTACTGGGTTTGAAATCGAGAGAGCGTCATGCGGAAGCTTAAAATTTGCAAATCATAAAGACGATAATTCAGACGACACAAAACTAAACTAAAAAAAATATAATATTATTTATGATTTGGCCAATTGGCCTACATATAAAATCCAATAATAAAAAAATATAAAACTATTAGGAGAAAGTCTTCCTCTAAACAAAACTCTTTAATGACTACATTGTGTATATTATTGTGTTATGGTATGGGAAGAGGGGTCTTCTATTTATAGAGTTCCAAAACTTTTCCTCTTAGAAAGAGGTTATCCAAATATGGAAAAAATTTATATTTTCCTTTCAGGAAAAATAAAAGTAATTATGGTATTACTTTTATTTTCCTTCTAAGTAAAACTTAAATTTGATAAAAAAAATCAAGACAAAACCCTAACACATTTCAATTGAGTTCTAAACTCTCAGTGTGAATCATATTCTTATAGTCAATTAAGTCACCTTATAAATCAGTTTTATGTTAGGGATTTTATCTTTTCAACTCATTTATATCCCTCATAGTTAGTCCAAATGGCTAAGTACCTCTATTTGTTCACTCCTAACAACGATTCAACAGGAGTAAGAAATTTTCTTCCTAGAATTGTGCTCTTCTAGTTTCATGTCTACATTATTCCATAAGATTCTTATATATGTGATCAAGTTTAATATGTATCAGCTGAGTCAATACTCTATCAAGAGGTGATTCCAGTTATGAAACATGATCAATTTTAGAATATTGGTTTCAAGTTAGTAACTACATTCTTTTCATCTCAATATCAGTCTTCATTTGAGGACGAATGATCCTAAGGGGGAGATATTGTAATACCCCAAAAAAATTTAGGTAAGCTTCTAACCGTTCGTCATATGTTAGCGGTCCTAAAATTATTATTTTTAATCATAAATAAGTGTCATGATCATTTATCTAGTGTGTAAAGTGCTTTTGATGTGAAGAACGTTCATAGAAAACCCTTGGAGCAAAGTTGAGTTGAGAACTTTTGGTATCAATTGAGTTTTTATATTCGATCCTACAAGGGTCAACTTTAAACGAGTATAGCTTCTATAATATATTGATAGTTGGATATAAAGGCCTATAGAATGAAAGGTATTTGAGTCCTCTTTCCAACACATCTGATATTGCCTTAATTCGCCCGAGTGAAAAGTTATGAGCATTTTGCGAGTGAACTAGTGAGTGTCCGCTATAAGAGTGTAACATGCCCTATGTTCTCCTCGATAAGGGAGTGTCACACTCATGATCACAGAGGCGCTAAAATCTCATTTTTTTCTGTTAGCTTTTTGAAGGAAAATGGGTCATTTACATCCTAAATGTTCTTATAATCTATACTAAAAAGTTTTTTCCTCACCCTGTAACCCAAATACACATTTCCTCTCCTCCCAAACTCTGAAAAACACCAAAGAGGAATTTTTTCTCTAAAATTCAATCTTTCATGTTTCCTTTAAACAATTCAATAAGTCCAAGTATGTGAAGTTTGAACAAGAATTATCTAACGTCCTTGTGCCCAAAAGTTCAATTTTTACATGGATTTAAGCATTGTAAATGGCTTGGGTTTATACTCATTTTCATGCTTTCGAAATTATGATACTCCTATGTGCTTTAAAGTTCGTTCAGTATAATAATTCATATTTACTCATGTTTTTATCCGCATAGTTGATGTTATGAGATGAGTTTTAGTATTTTGACATGAAGTTTTATGAGTTGGTAAATGTATATGACTTTCAGCATGATTCAGTCAGTTTGCAAGTGAAAGTATGTGATTTTAGCGTGATTCTATGAATTTACAAGAAGTTTAGATTCACTACTTCAGATTACAAATTATTACAGTATTATTCAAATTTTAGTTTTTATTTTATGATCTCAGACAAGATATGAAATTCACATAGTTATTTAAAACTAATATTTAAATACAAAAACATGATTGATTTTTAGACTTATAAACCTATATGCTTAATTTAAGGTGAATTTCATATATTATGAGCACCAGTATATTTATTTTGAGAGTAGTATTTAGCACCGAGGGAAATGTGGGTTCAGCGTATCCTATTTTGCAGAAATTACGTCCCACCGTAGGTTTAAGAAGCCTTAGCAGAAAGTGTCCCCTTTGCAAAATGGGATCAATTTAGTGATCATTCCAGTTCAAGTTTTGTACCGATGACAAGGTATGGAACAACCCTCCTCAACCAGGTCAAACATTAGACTCCATACTAGCTTACATGATTTATGGCGGTTATAAGAATCTTCCATAGCAAAAGAAGATCTTAGAAATCAAGTGCAATGGATCACAAGCTTTACTCAAATGTTTTTTTTTTGACTTATTGTAACGCCCTGAGAGTACACCCTGGGCATCACACGGTGCTTACGACCCCGAAGGACCACAAGCTGTATCGCACTGAATATAATACTGGAATATATATGTGGAAGAAATCTGATAATGCCATAAGGTTCTCAAAATACTAAAATAATAAATGAGTACAACTGATAATAATATCTGAAAACTGAATAACTGACTATGCTAATCTGAAAGCCTCTAACTGTCTGAATATGGAGTTGATGGGACAAGTGTGACGCCCCGCGTCACTACCCATTAAATTCATCCCGTTTTTGGCACAATTCCGAGCGTTTCGGATGCGTTTCGGGGTCCAACGGGGTTTCCACATCGTCTATTGACAAGGACAACGTGGGGACATCTTTGGGAGGTCAAAATACAAGCTCGGGTCAACATTTATGGGGATTTGGAGCCTTGACCAGCAGCTGGACAGAATCTGCACAACAAAATCAGCATACTAGACAAGGTCCTTTCCACTAGTTCATGGATGGCATGGCCAAATATAGTAATGTTGACTTGCATTAATTGTATCCCTTGACTAAGGGGCATTATAAATATCTTGTAAAGCCCTCTTGGGCAGATCATCACATAGCATTTTCATTCTTGTTTTACTCAAGCAATATAATCAGAAAATTGGCTTTCGGACCTCCCAAATCGAGTGTCTTTCTTTCCGATTTACCTTACGTTTTTGTGTGCGTGTTCAAAGGTTCTTGGGAACGAATTTAGAGAGGGTTAGGACTGAAGTTTAGCATTGATATTGAGAGTGTTAAGCTGTCCGCACGTGGCTAAAAATAGGCCCGTGACAAGTGGTATCAGAACAGCACTTTGAACATGGCATACGACGGCGACGAGGAGGTTCACGGCGGAGACAATTTGGGCAAAACCAAGACCCGAAAACGTGACAAGAGTAGGAACAAGGATGAGACCCAACTTCCACTTAGTGAGGCTGTCACAAACGTGGAAGATGGTGAAGGTTCAGCATCCGGATCTCTCGATGAGAGAATCGTTAGCACGGAGGCTGGCTTAGCGGTTTTGGGCCATCGCTTCAAGACTCTTGAGTCCAACGTTGCTACCCTTGAGACTGCTGCTCTTGAAGGGCTGGACGAAGTCAAGGCCGACTTGTCCGAGCAAAATGAAGAGCACAAGGAGGGGCTGACCAGATTGGAGCTCAAGCTTACGGAAGCGTTATCGGCGCTACACGAGGAGTTTGCGTCAAAATTGTCCGAGGTGATGCTGGGACAGTCCGCTTTGCAGGAGGAAGTTGCTGATTTGAAGCAACAACTGGAAGCAGCCCGTGTTGGTGGAAATCATGGTTCCGTGGCTTACCATGATGCTCGTATTGAGGCTCCTAAACCCAACGTGTTTAAGGGTGAGAGGAACGCTCAAGACGTAGAGAATTTCATATGGCAATTAGAGTCATATTTTGAGCACGTCAAGATTGTTGACGGGGCAGCAAGGATCCGAATTGCAACCATGTACTTTAGCGATGTCACAATGTTGTGGTGGCGTAGGAAAAAGGTGGACATGGAGAGGGGTCTTTGCACCATAGCTGATTGGGATCAGTTTAAGGAAGAGTTGAAGGAGCAATTTTATCCTCAAAATGTTGTAGACGAAGCTCGACGGAAGTTAAGGGAACTTAAACAAACTTCTTCCATTCATAACTATGTGAGGGAGTTCACGAAGCTCTCACTTTTTGTGACAAGTTTCAGCAGTGAGGATTTACTCTTCTTCTTTCTTGATGGTCTCCAAAATTGGGCCAAACAAGAGTTGAGGAGGCGTAATGTCAAGACCTTGGATGAAGCCATTAAAGTGGCGGAATCCTTGACTGATTTTTATGTTGATTATGCCGAGGCGAAGGATAATCGAAACAAGCCTGTTGCTGACAAGGGAGATCGTGGAGACAAGGGAAAAGAGAAGTTCGTTCCCAACAAAAATCGTGAGTTCAAAGGCGAACGCAACCAGCCATCGATGTTCCGCAAGAACTACGAGGAGAAGAAGAAAGGTGTAGCTAACCGCGATTGCGGCTGCTACCTTTGCGGGGATACATCTCACTTTGCGAGATCTTGTCCTTCATTGAGTAAACTGGGAGCGATGATTGCAGCAACACGGAACGAGCAAGCTAGTGCACAAGCCGGAAGTTCCGGGGAGCAAGAAGCACAAGCTGCCAATTCGGAGAAAGGAAAGGGACATGCCGTGGGTTTGTTCAACTATATGGCTTTGTTCAACCACATGACGCTTGCTGATCTTGCTTCAAAGAAGCATAGCGTGAGAGCTCGAGAGTCATTATTTGTTGATGGAGAGGTGAATGGCCGAGCAGTCCGCATTATGGTGGACACCGGAGCAACACATAACTTTGTTACGGAGGAGAAGGCTAAAGAACTTGGCCTTGCATTCGTGACCAGTGATTCCATGTTGAAGACCGTTAATTGTCTCCCTACCAATGTCAATGGCCTCGCTCCTTGGGTGAGTCTCACCTTGGGAGGTTGGAAGGGAGAAACGGATTTTTCGGTTGTTCCGATGGATGTCTTTGATATTGTATTGGGGCTGGATTTTTGGTATGAGGTTAACGCGTTTATTTCGCCACGTCTCAACCAGCTAGCCATTTGTGATGTGGGTGGTTCTTGTAGTGTCCCACTTATTCGTGTCGCTCAAAGGGGCACACGGTTGTCGGCAATGCAGCTTGTTAAAGGTTTCAAGAAAGAAGAACCAACCTTTCTTGCGACATTGATGGAGATTGTGGACTGCTAAGAAGCTGATTTAGTGCCCTCATGTGTCCAACGTGTTCTTGAAGAGAATAAGAATGTAATGCCGGAGGAGCTGCCCAAACGGTTACCTCCACGACGGGAAGTTGATCACGAAATCAAGATGGTACCCGGGGCAAAGCCACCAGCTATGACCCCGTATCGAATGTCGCCTCCGAAGTTTGATTACTCATTGGAGTATAAACAGGGAAAAGCAAACGTTGTGGCCGATGCATTAAGTCGCAAGGCTGTTTTGGCGACACTTTTGAGCACGACCAGATGTGGTGTGCTGGATACCATCAAAGAAGGGATGGAACATGATCCCGTTGCCAAGCAACTTCTTGACTTGGCGCGCAAAGGCAAGACCCAAAAGTTTTGGGAAGAGGACGGATTGTTATACACCACCGGAAGGCGAGTGTATGTGCCTAAATGGAAAAATCTTAGGCGCTTGTTGATCAAGGAGGGACATGACACGACGTGGGCTGGTCATCCGGGACAGAAACGCACCATGGCTTGGGAGGAACAAGTCGATATGGAAAGGATGTATCTTGATAAAGCAGCCCACAAAATGAAGAAATTCGCTGATCGTAATCGTCGTCCAGTCCATTATAGGATTGGAGACAAAGTGATGGTCAAGCTCAATCTGAGGCAATTCAAGTCGTTGCGGCGTGTCAATAAAATTTTGATCCGACGGTATGAGGGTCCATTTGAGATTGTTGCAAAGGTTGGCAAAATTTCATATAAGCTAGACATGCCATCGTATTTGAAGAGTTATCCCGTCTTTCATGCTAGCAAGTTAAGATCGTATTTTGAAGACAAGGAAGACGTGGAGCGGGGTAAGTCTAATCGGGCCCAAATCTTCATGACGTCCGCTGCCACGGATAAGCAAATTGAGGACATACTTGATTATCAATTGGTTCGAGAAAAAGGTTGGGGCAATTCAAGCGCCCAATTCTTAGTCCATTGGAAGGGGCAATCGCCCGAGGAGGCATCGTGGGAAAAATATGAGGACTTGTGGCCGTTCAAGGAGAAATTCCACAAGTATTTGCAGCTATGTGGTGCCGCGGTCGTCGCCAAATCAGGTGGGGGAGAGTGTGACGCCCCGCGTCACTACCCATTAAATTCATCCCGTTTTTGGCACAATTCCGAGCGTTTCGGATGCGTTTCGGGGTCTAACGGGGCTTCCACATCGTGTATTGACAAGGCCAACGTGGGGGCATCTTTGGGAGGTCAAAATACAAGCTCGGGTCAATATTTATGGGGATTTGGAGCCTTGACCAGCAGCTGGACAGAATCTGCACAACAAAATCAGCATACTAGACAAGGTCCTTTCCACTAGTTCATGGATGGCATGGCCAAATATAGTAATGTTGACTTGCATTAATTGTATCCCTTGACTAAGGGGCATTATAAATATCTTGTAAAGCCCTCTTGGGCAGATCATCACATAGCATTTTCATTCTTGTTTTACTCAAGCAATATAATCAGAAAATTGGCTTTCGGGCCTCCCAAATCGAGTGTCTTTCTTTCCGATTTACCTTACGTTTTTGTGTGCGTGTTCAAAGGTTCTTGGGAACGAATTTAGAGAGGGTTAGGACTGAAGTTTAGCATTGATATTGAGAGTGTTAAGCTGTCCGCACGTGGCTAAAAATAGGCCCGTGACACAAGTCCCCAACTAACTCCGACTGAAATAACTATTGAACTGTTGTAATACTGAAATAGATAAACTCTGCTCTCAAAATATGAGGACTCACCATTATAACTGTTGCTGATAGCTTGAGCTGCTAAGTACGGTTAGGAACCTGAGCGTCCGGACTTATGATATGAGACATCATAACGCAAAAGAAAGAGTATGCGATCAGTATATGGAATATACTGGTATTCTAAGTGAGGTAAAGCTGATATACATGGTTTCATATGCATGAGATGATAATTGACTAAATGAACATCATGAAGTAATTGGATGAGGGTACATGCAAAACTGTAACCACTGAGCATACTGAACGTGCAATGCTACGCATATAGGTATACATTGTCTATCGGAGATTATACTGAAACTGAGTACTAAATTCTGATGGTTGAGTAATTAATAACTATTAGTTATGGTTTTGTAGAACTGATTGAGTTCTTTACTGAATACTGATACTGAAACTGTAACTATAAGAGTATTCATCTAATCGACATACCCTGATATAGACTGATTTGGGGTCCATCCTGTTACCCCCAGTTGGATGGGTGTTAGCATAATTCAATTCATAACATGGGAATTATAATTCAAGTTTTTAAAAAGGGTTCTTGAACTCCAAAGGTGGAAAGAAACTAAGGATGAACACCTAACATACCTTGATTATTGATTTTGTGGGAATTTTTGGTGAATTCTTGGGACTTGGACTTGAACTTGATGAAACTAGGGTTTTATTCTTGAGAGTATTTATGAGATAACGAGTGAATTTTGCCCTTTGGGAGGTTTAATTTTGTGTTATGGCTGAGTATTGTAGGGAAAAATGACCCAATTACCCCCACAAACCTGTAACTTAATACACAAAACTTGTCCAGTGACGCGATAGGTGATGCACCGCGTCAATGGGGTCAACACGATCACCGATGCGCCACGTTGATGGGGTCGACGCGATAGCCAAAGCGACGCATCATGATCGCGTTGGCTTGTTGTTTTGGTCATCCAAACATGACTCAAATGATGTCTGAAAAATTTAAAATTCATCCAAGATGACCTATTGACATCCCTGATCACGAATCAACTTAAAAATCGACATTCTAATGTCGTCGAGATCGAAAATAAGATCATCCAATTACGAAGGCTAAAAATAATTCTAAGTCTCAATACTTTGCTGATTTTTTCTCAATACTTAGCTGAATTTTTTTTTAAGTCTGGGACCCCCTATTACAAGCTATATGGGACTGAATTGAACTAAAACATTTACGGGGTCTCACACTTATGCTTATGATAATTTAGTTTTCAGTTGCTTTCATAATCATGGTGAGTCTATTTATACTTAGTGTCATACTTGATTTTGACCTAAGTTCAAAACGAACACGATATTATGAACTCTAAAAGAATAAATTTTGTACAGAGTTGTCACCTAATTTTAAGAAAAAAATAGGAAATCTACTTATTTATTAACAAGTATGACTTTATTTTAATCCATGAAACCAATTTAGATCATAGGTAAGGGTTCAAATTATTCCGAAGGGAAGATATTAGGCACCCTTCAGAATCCACAAATGTGGTTCCCGGCCAGACTTAGGTTTATTAAAAGAGGAAAAGAAAAAAAATCAATATTTGTAAATGCAAATATAAAACTTATTGAAATAATATAATGTGTATGCTATCGTTAAATAAAAGTATATAAACATATGTACATAAAGACAAGATTGAATAAAGAAAAATTATTCTAAATAAAAGACTACGTAATTTTTTTAGTATAAAAAATGTAAATTATTTGATTAAATAATCTAAATCAATTTAATATAAATATTAACGACCTAAATTTACCTAAACGCGTGATGAATATTGATTAAATGAAACATCCCCGCCCAACACCTCAAAAATAAAATTTCCACCATAATAATATTTGTACAATTGCAAGAATGTAAAAATACAAAACATAAAAACTCAAACTCTTCTTTTGAGTGCTCTTTTAAACAAATATTTCTGAGAACATGTACAAACACTCATAATAAAAATGTTATTAACAAATGAATAACTATTAAAATAAATTGAG
The DNA here is from genome assembly GCA_030864215.1 of Capsicum pubescens. Taxonomy (NCBI): domain Eukaryota; kingdom Viridiplantae; phylum Streptophyta; class Magnoliopsida; order Solanales; family Solanaceae; genus Capsicum; species Capsicum pubescens. The sequence continues at coordinate 3,698,860 of CM061539.1, forward strand.
AAGGTATGAGCGCATTGTATGTATAAAAATATATATTTTTTTGTTAAAAAAATGGGTTCGAATTAAATTTTAGATACGTCATGGCTACGAAATGGTTGCTCAATTAATTGGTCGTCCTAAATCGTCTTGCCAAGATACAAATAATAAAATAATAAAACCTTTTTGAGTTGTTATAAGAATTTCGTCATCGCCCGAATTTATTTATTTATTTATTATGTATTTATATACGTAATATCCGTCTTTTATTTTGTGGAGGCCTCGAAAATCGACGAATAATTTCTTCATTGGCCAAGTGTCGATCCTTAATATAAAATAATAAATTTGATAAAATAAAGTCCATCTTTGTAATGGAATAGCCTCAAATATCCGGACGAAGAGATAATTTCATTGGCCAACCAAATTATCACTTGTTAATTATCAATTAATCAAATAATAAAGATCAAAATAGTCCAAAATAATATTAACCAGTGACAAGTAAAGCAACAACTCTACAACGAAAAACATGGTAAAAATCACTAGAAAGACCAAGTCAACAAAATCAATAATAAAGCCAAAAGATGGCAATGAAATAACAATATTAACACTAACAGTGGATCATCAATATAACCACAAAATAATACCAGTATAGTGATAAACATAAACAATAATAATGACAATAAAAATATTACACCTATGATAGAACAAGATAATAATAATAATAATAATAATAATAATAATAATAATAATAGCACTAATAAAAGTATAGATGCACTGAGGAATAAAGGAAGAAATCAATGTTACAGCCAGCGTTTCATTAGAGAAGACGATGCACAACTCATTGCGTCTAGTCGGGATGGCGTCATTCGTCTAGATCTGATCTATAAATGGCGGGGAGAAGGAAAGGAATAAGTTCATATTTGTTGTATTGGAGTTGGAGCTCGCCGAAGTTGTTTAGGGATGGAGAAAAGGAGAGAAAGGGGCGGGGAAGGGCGGCGCTGGTGCGGCTGTGGTGGCTGGCGGTGTGCTTGTTCTGATTTTCATCATCGGCTGGAGAGGAGAAGGGGAAGGAAGCCACGTGGTGGTGTGGTGGTTGTCGACGGGGGGAGCGGTGGTGATAGTTGGTCGCCAGAATTGTTTGGCAACGGGAAACGGGGAAAGAGAGGCGCTGGTTTGGTGTAATTTGTGAGAGAGAAAGTGAGGAGAATAGATCTGATTGTGTGTTTGTTTTGTGCATGTAGTGTGTGTAGTGTGTGTAATTGTGTGGTATTTTAAAAAGTAAAAATAATAAAAAATAATATTTATTTCTACTTTTTCTTCCAACATATCCCTTAAGTTAGGAAAAATAGATAAAATAAAGTAAAAAAAAAATAGTGAGTAGACCTTGATTTGACTGATTTATTACTCTGTGTATTAAAATAATTAAATTGATTTATTTTTGCTGATCGTATTAAATAACGTACAATATAATTAATGCCGATATATAATTACAGAAAAATATAAATAACAAATAAAAAATATAATTATCTTTAAAAAAGATACATTATGCTATAAATAATTAAAATTATACTGTGCAGTAAAAAATTTGCAGTGATATACTGTGTACGAATGCAAATGACTATACAAAAAATATTAAAATAATAATAAATTGATAAAAAATCTAAAATTTATGAAATTAAAGATAATTATGAATAAATCATGTAAAATTAAAATATGACAATAAATGAGTAAAAATTGTAAAATGATGATGATTATCAGCATTTATTAACAATTGCAAAAGATATGTGAAAAATTGCATATTGTGTCATTTAACGATCAGAGAGCCTAAATGCGTTAATTTTAAGTATAGAGAACCAAAATTGGGTGTCAACACATAGCATGCATGTTTTACTATTTTTACTTATTGCATTCACAACCACATACTTAGTACATTCCAGAAGTACTGACCATATATATGTCTGTGTAGCAACATTATTTCATAATATAGGTAATAATTATAGCTTATAACATCATGATCAGACAATTCGCAGCTTCTAGTTAGTAGGTGATGAGTTCTCTTTATTCGAGGACTCCAGTCAGTTATAAATATACTCCCTCCGTTCCACAATAAGTTAATTGTTGGATTTTGGCACAAAATAAAGACATAAATTTATCATATTTTTCCATTTTTACCCTCTTCAAAAAATAAAGACACATGATACATCACCCCCAATGAACATTTAATGGAGGATAGATTTGGAAAAAATTTCCAACATTTACCTTGAATTGTGAACCATTCACTTATTTTGAAACACTAAAATTGCTCCAACAATTCACTTATTGTGAAACAGAGGGAGTAGTATTTTATTTTTATTCATTTGTATTGATTATGGATAGTTGGAGGTCATGTCTCGTCTACCTATAGTTAGTATTAGAAGAGACTTCATAGACAGTCAATCAGACTTGATGTATTCAGATTTAGTTTTCTTTTGTATAACCAGTGTTGAAAAAATATTTTAAACAGTATTATATTGAACAAATTTAGTTAATGATAGTGTTTCCGCTTAGTATTTCCTGTTTCTTGTACTTTATTCAGTTGTTCATGAATTATATCAGTATCATGAGTTAACTTGGGATCACCTGTGGTTCTAAACACCATATGACGTTCAGAGGGTAGTCTCGGGGAGTTACATAAGACTTTGAAGTGTCTTTTCATGTCAAAAGGTACCTTTTTCAATAAGTCTCACTTTAGAAAAAGGTTCATGAATTTTCTATAATTTCAAATAAACACATACTAATAAACATTATCTTTTAGGTCCAAAAACTTTAGTGTCTTATTGGATCATAAATTGGGCTTCTTTAGAGATAGCATATCTTCATACAATATATTAATACCCGAGTCCGCAAAACATAAGTTACTAACAAGTACCTCAAAAAAATTCTATGTTGAAAGCTAGAAGCGGAGAAGAATCTTGCGTTTGCATTACGGAATCAACTATCAAAAGTCGAATTCGAACTATGAAAGAACCTTACTGTCACGCCCCAAATCCCATTGGAGCGAACTGGCACCTGTAGCCGAGGAGGCCCGGGAGAACCCGTTCATAACCTATACTTTCACACTTACATTACTTATGAAAATTAGAAATTTGGGCAGCACTTCGTTGTAAATAGAAGAAAACAGTACCTGTATCAGCCCAGCAGACACGCATATATATATATATAAACAGTAATTGGCCGTCAGAGCCATCACGTCTATCAACCAAACACTCCTATGGCTGTACAATATGTCTACAAAAGCCTCTACATAGCTACACAACTGAGTTAGGGTCGGGAGAAACTCCCGCCCACAAAAGACTTTTATACAAATAACAAAAGTACATATAGAAACGACTTAGGATGCCCCGAAACAACTGGAGCTCACCACTATCAACAGAAAGTCCTGGCTCTTACTGCGGAGGTGTACGACCTGAAGTACCTGCTCCTGCAGGCATGAATACAGGTCCCCCGTGAGGGACGTCAGTACGGAAATATGTACTGAGTATGTAAGGCAGTGAGTATCAAGGTGAGATACAAAAGATCAACAGAACCCAGATACCAGTGAATAAACAGTATGAGTAGACCACACTTAAAAGAGCTGATGGGATACCTGCACATTACTTTCATATCATTACTTCCCGTATTCCTTATCAATACATAACATATGTTATACAATGGCCAACTGATCAGTGGTACTAATATAATACATCAGGGACCACCCCTGGAATAACATATATACATAATCTTTATAATACAATGGCCAACTGATCAGTGGTACTAATACAATACATCATATCAACAATTTAAAATAAAGACATTCCATTTCTTAATTCAATTAATCTTTGAGATTGGTTACTTTGTGGTCACACCTTATGGAACTTGAAACCATGATACCTCAATAGGAAAAACATGTAAATAGGTAATCAATATCATGAAAATGAAGTAGAGAATCATGGATACCTCATTAAGCCATTTCGGAGTCAACAATAGTATATGGACATTTTTTTGACTAGCCGGACATCTTAAAAGTGAAAACAAGTTCAATTGGTAGTGTCGAAGATCATATGATGTTATTATGTGTCATGTGTCGTAGGACAATGTTGGAAGCTTACTTGAGAGTGCCATGGGTCATTATTCATGCCAAAGATTAGATAGAGTATGTCTTACATACCTTGATATAACCACTTCAATACAAGTCCAACTTGACTTCCCGTACTCTTCGAACACTTATCTACAATAAGTCATTTGTGGCAAACTAGTATTAGCAACCAAACCTTACCATTTAGGTATTAACTTCACCAAATAATGTCTAGGAAGTAATCCTTTAACTCATAAATAAGAGTGCTACATACATCCTCTTATACTCTTATTACATTCACATATCATGCATTTTCATGCAATATCCCTCAACATCACTCTTAGCCTTTATTTCCCCTCTTAATCACCATCCAATACCAACATGATCACTAGGCATACATAACCACTAATATAATGATATATCACCACAATTCATCCTCCATAATCCAATACAACAACTTTCATAATTTACTACTAACAATTTATACAAAACAATTCATAACTATGTTTCTAGTTATCTTCCAACATCAAGACAATACTCATAATCCTTTATCAATACTTATTCATGGATAAGAATCAAGAATAAACAATATTCATACCTTAACAATGAACTCTTGTATTTAGAATCCTCCTTACGTAACCATGGGGTGCTTCTCGAAGCTTTCGAGATGGTGAACACAACTACAGAACCAATTCGAATTTTCTACGGTTGAATCACAAAATATTTGAAGTTGAAATTAGGCTAGGGTTTCACCTTCTCTTAATAATTGGATGATATATGATATATATGAGGCTAAGTGTATGTTTATAAAGACCAATTTTCGTCCAAGGGATAATAGAAAATGACCATTTTGCCCTAAAAATTTAAATAAATTCGAATCTGTCCCCAGTGGACAGTTTTGACAGGCTAAAGTAAATCGATCATAACTCTTTTCTCCGGTATCGGATTTGGGTGAAACCAATTGCATTGGAAATATAATTCAAAGGTATTTCATTTTCATATAAAGTATACCTCTCAGTTCTTCCTGTACAAGGATTTATGGTCGTTTAAAGTTGACCCAAAAATCTGTCCCAAAATTCTGTTTTTTTTTGGATAGGCTGTAGTAAAACGGGTATAGCTCCTTACTCAGACATTGGATTTGGATGAAACCAATTTCATCGGAAAGAATAATCTCGTAGATTTTCGTCGATATATAGCAGCTCACATAGTTCTTTTTGTACAAGGAGTTATGATCGTCTAAAGTTGATCCAAAGAAAATTGCCTAGCTGCAGTAATTTTCCTGCAGATTTACTGTTCACAGGCTTCCCGGCCACCGTTTTGAAATTTCGAATGTTCTCGCTTATATGAAATACTCCTCTGTTTTGGGAAAACTTTATATCGTTGGAAAGCTTATTCCAATACCTACACATACAACTATTGACGGGATACTTCTGAACACCATAAACTTAATTTAACCTATACGCAAGCCTTTAGGACTCCATATAATCGCGATAAGTGTACGAAAAAATTTACGGGGTGTTACATTCTCCCCCCTTAAGAACATTCGTCCTCGAATGTTAGCATAATTACTCAATTAAGACATGTCCAAGCTTACAATTAACATATTCATCATCATAACATACTTGCATAAAAATAAACACTTGCCTGTTATTGTTCTTCTTCCGTCTCATGAACTTACTCCTCATCGTTGAATAGGTAAGGGTACTTAATCTTCATCGCTTCCTCGGCTTTCCATGTGATCTCCTCAACTTGTTGATTCCTCCAAAGTACTTTTACCGATGCTATCTCTTTATTCCTTATCTTTTTAATTTGGCGATCAAGAATAACAATAGGCATTTCTTCAAAAGTGAGATCTTCTGTAACTTGTACATCTTCCGTAGTAGTAATGTGCGATGGATCTCCGATGTACTTGCGAAGCATCGAAACATGAAATATGGGATGAACTGCTGAGAGCTCTTGAGTTAGCTCTAACTCATAAGCAACTTGTCCAAATCTTTGAATGATCTTGTACGGACCTATGTATCGTGGCTTTAACTTTCCTTTCATGCCAAACCTCATCACTCCTTTCATTGGTGATACTTTCAAGAATACCCAATCATCGATAGAAAACTCAAGTCCTCTTCTTCTAACATCCGCATAAGATTTGTGTCGACTTTGAGCTGTTTCAAGCCATTGTTGGATCACTTTAACCTTCTCCATTGCTTGATAAACAAGATCCGGTCCAAACAAGACCGCATCACCTGCTTCAAACCATCCTATTGGCGATCTACACTTTCTTCCATACAATGCTTCATATGGTGCCATTTTGATACTTGAATGATAGCTATTATTGTAGGCAAACTCGATAAGAAGTAGGTGATCATCCCAGTTGCCTTTGAAATCTAATACACATGCTCGTAGCATATCTTCAAGTGTCTGGATGGTACGTTCCGCTTGTCCGTCCGTTTGAGGATAAAAAGCCGTACTTAGATTTACTTGTGTCCCCAAACTCCTTTGAAAAGACTTCCAGAAATTCGCGGTAAATTGGGCTCCTCGATCGGATATAATGGAAATTGGAACTCCATGTAACCGAACGATCTCCTTAATATACAACTTCGCATACTCTTCCGCCGTATAAGTTGTCTTAACTGGTAAGAAGTGCGCGGATTTGGTAAGCCTATCAATGATCACCCATATGGAATCAAACTTCCGAAATGTACGAGGCAAACCCGTGATGAAATCCATATTGATCTTGTCCCACTTCCAGACGGGAAGATCTATACATTGCATGTAACCACCGGGTTTCTGATGTTCTACTTTGACTCTTTGACAATTCGGACATTCAGCTACAAATTCGGCAATATTCTTCTTCATGTCATTCCACCAATATATTGCTTTCAAATCTTGATACATCTTAGTCGACCCTGGATGGATGGAATACCTTGAACAGTGTGCTTCTGTCATAATTCTCTTTCTTAGCTCAACTACATCAGGTACACATAAACGACTCTGACACTGAAGCACTCCTTCTCGCGTAAGCTCAAATGCCTTTGTCGTGCCACTCTGCACATCCTCCTTAAGCTGCAATAAAATTGGATCTGCATACTGCTTCTCTTTCACTTCAGCTATCAATGAAGATTCCGCTGCATTACGTACAATAACCTCTTCATCTGGAGTTTCGAGAAGTCGAACTCCCAAATTAGCTAGTTGGTGAAAATCCTTAATCATCCCCTGCTTTTCTATAGATGCTATTTTAGACTTACGACTAAGTGCATCCGCTACCACATTCGCTTTCCCTGGATGATACAAGACATCAACATCGTAATCTTTCAACAATTCAAGCCATCTCTGCTGCCTCAAGTTTAGATCTTTCTGACTGAAGATATATTGCAGGCTCTTATGATCGGTATATATGTCAACATGAACCCCATATAAGTAGTGGCGCCATATCTTCAAAGCAAATACAACTGCAGCTAGCTCAAGATCATGCGTGGGATAATTCCTCTCATGTGGTCGCAACTGTCTAGAGCCATAGGCTATTACTCTACCATGTTGCATTAATACGCATCCTAAGCCAATTCTTGAAGCATCACAGTACACTGCATACCCTTCTGTGCCTTCAGGAAGTACCAATACCGGTGTAGAAGTCAACTTGCTCTTCAGATCTTGGAAACTCTTTTCACAGGCATCATTCCAGTGAAACTTGGAGGCTTTATGCGTCAACTTAGTCAAGGGTGCAGAAATAGAAGAAAAACCTTCAACAAACCTTCTATAATAACCTGCCAACCCGAGGAAACTACGAATCTCCATAGGCGTCGTGGGTCTTGGACAATTCTTCACAGCCTCAATCTTCTGAGTGTCAACTTTTTATGCCTTCACTGGATACAATATGGCCCAAAAATACCACTGACTTGAGCCAAAACTCACATTTAGAAAACTTCGCATACAACTTACGATCACGAAGAATCTGCAACGCCTGCCTTAAGTGATTAACATGATCCTCTTCTGATCTAGAGTAGACCAGAATATCATCTATGAAAACTATCACGAACACATCTAGAAACGGATTAAACAGCCTATTCATCAGATCCATAAAAACTGCGGGTACATTTGTCAGCCCGAATGACATAACCAGGAATTCATAATGACCATACCGTGTTCGAAAAGCTGTCTTGGGTATATCTTTATCCTTGACTCTCACTTGATGATAGCCTGATCTCAAGTCAATCTTGGAAAAACACTGGGCACCCTGCAACTGGTCAAATAAATCATCAATTCGGGGAAGAGGGTATTTATTCTTGATAGTCACCTTATTCAATTGCCGATAGTCAATACACATCCTCAGCGAACCATCTTTCTTATGCACAAACAATACTGGTGCTCCCCAAGGGGACATACTAGGCCTTATGAATCCCTTCTCTAGCAAATCTTTCAATTCTCGCAATTCTGCTGGGGCCATTCTATATGGAGGAATGGAGATTGGTTGGGTTCCTGGTATTACATCAATACCAAACTCTACTTCTCGTTCAGGAGGTAAGCCTGGAAGATCTTTAGGGAATACATCAGGAAATTCATTTACCACTGGTACAGTGTGAAGATCCGGTGATTCCGATTCCGTATTCTTTACTCTAACTAAATGACATATGTAGCCCTTGGAAATCATTTTTCTCGCTTTGAAATAAGAAATAAATCTACCTCTTGGTGCGCCAATCTTACCTTGCTATTCAATAACTGCTTCATCAAGAAAATGTAAATACATCTTTTTCGTACAACAGTCAATTTTGGCATAACAAGACGCCAACCAATCCATACCCATTATAACATCAAAATCTACCATTTCTAGTTCCACAAGATTGGCCATCGTGTCTCGACCACACACAGTTACTACACAATCTTTATAAACTCTTCTAGCAATAATAGATTCCCCAACCGGGGTAGACACTTCCAACGGTTTATCTAACAATTCGGGGGTCCTTTTGAACTTTCTAGCAACCAAGGGAGTAACATATGATAATGTAGAACCGGGATCAATTAGAGCATATACATCAAATGAAAATATGGACAACGTACCCGTAACCACATTTGGGGAAGCCTCTAGATTCTGTCGATCCGCTAAAGCATAAGTGCGATTCTGAGTCCCGCTGGAACTGACGACTCTTGTTTCATTTCTAGCGTGACCCGCAGGTCGTGCGCCCCTACCAGAATAAGATACCGGTGACGATGATGCAACAGCTGATCCCGAAGGTCGTGCTACGCCACCTGCGCCCCTTCGTGGGCATTCTCTCATCATATACCCCATCATACCGCACCAATAACAAACATTTGTTCCCATTCGACATACGCCCATATGATGCTTTCTGCATCGATTACATAGCTCTCGAGAAGGTCTCGATTGGCTCATGTTCCCTTGCCCATGATAGCCCACTGATCGCGAACTATGACCCTCACTTCTTTGCCCAAATTGACTGCCTCTGAACCCCTGATGCTGTGGTGGAGCACTAGCTGCAGAATAAGAAAATAATGGCCTAGGTGGTCTAGCAGAAAATTGAGGTCTAAAACCTCCCTGTGGCGCCATAAACTGCCCTGTAGATTTGGCCCTCTTAGAAGACCCGCTTTCAAATTCCTGTGTTCTTCTTCTTTGCCTCTGATCTTCCATTTTCTGTGCAAATGCTTGGATACTAGCTATATCTATGTCTTTATTTAGTGTAGCAATAGTACAATCCCTAACCAAATACGGATCCAATCCATTCACATACCGATGAACTCTGTCATCCATAGTAGCTATAACATTAGGAGCATATCTGGACAAGGAATTAAATCGAAGACTATACTCCCTCACACTTGTATGACCTTGTCGAAGATTTAAGAACTGATCCGCACGGGCCTGACGAGTCTCATATGGAAGATAATGATCAATAAATGCCTCTTTGAACTCTTTCCAAGTAGCTGGGGGTGCATCAATGCCCCTTGACCGTTTCCAGTCTTCATACCAATATATAGCCTCACCTTTGAATCTATACGCGGCTAACTCCACTGTCTCTCTGCCCGATACATGCATCACCTCTAGGGCCCTTTGGATCTGATCAATAAAGTCCTGCGGATCTTCATTAAGATCGGATCCGGTAAAAGTAGGCGGATCCATCTTAAGAAAATCTTGCGTCCGAAGACTAGCCGCCCTATCAGTACCGCTAGAACCCGCGGCAGGAATGGCTTGCCCTTGGACTTGCCCAGCAACTATACGAGTCAAAAGTTGCACTGCATTTCTAAGATCTTGATCAACAACATTAATAGGTGGCCCTGGGGATATAGTTCTCCTCCCCCTTATTTCTTCCGGACTGGGGGAAGTTTCTGATGCATGCTTAGCTGGAGCCTCACTTTGATTAACTGGTATAGTGGGTGACTTACTAGTCCCCTCTTCGGCAGCCACATCTACTTGCTTACCGGTATTCTTGCTTCTGGTAACCGGCATCATTACTATAATAACAGAAACAAATGGATTCAGTGGTCAACTATGACTTCATATACAATATAAGCTCTATCGCACGATCTAAGACATGAAGAAAAGAAACAATTCCTAAATGTCCATAGCCTCCTGTTTATAGATGTGGTGCACAACAAACCGATAAACAAGACTCTACGTAGACACGGCTTTGTAGACTCACTAGGACGAACCTCTCTGATACCACTTTTGTCACGCCCCAAATCCCATTGGAGCGAACTGGCACCCGTAGCCGAGGAGGCCCGGGAGAACCCGTTCATAACCTATACTTTCACACTTACATTACTTATGAAAATTAGAAATTTGGGCAGCACTTCGTTGTAAATAGAAGAAAACAGTACCTGTATCAGCCTAGCAGACACGCATATATATATATATATAAACAGTAATTGGCCGTCAGAGCCATCACGTCTATCAACCAAACACTCTTATGGCTGTACAATATGTCTACAAAAGCCTCTACATAGATACACAACTGAGTTAGGGTCGGGAGAAACTCCCGCCTACAAAAGACTTTTATACAAATACCAAAAGTACATATAGAAACGACTTGGGATGCCCCGAAACAACTGGAGCTCACCACTATCAACAAAAAGTACTGGCTCTTACTGCGGAGGTGTACGACCTGAAGTACCTGCTCCTGCAGGCATGAATACAGGTCCCCCGTGAGGGACGTCAGTACGGAAATATGTACTGAGTATGTAAGGCAGTGAGTATCAAGGTGAGATACAAAAGATCAACAGAACCCAGATACCAGTGAATAAATAGTATGAGTACACCACACTTAAAAGAGCTGATGGGATACCTGCACATTACTTTCATATCATTACTTCCCGTATTCCTTATCAATACATAACATATGTCATACAATGGCCAACTGATCAGTGGTACTAATACAATAAATCAGGGACCACCCCTGGAATAACATATACACATAATCTTTATAATACAATGGCCAACTGATCAGTGGTACTAATACAATACATCATATCAACAATTTAAAATAAAGACATTCCATTTCTTAATTCAATTAATCTTTGAGATTGGTTACTTTGTGGTCACACCTTATGGAACTTGAAACCATGATACCTCAATAGGAAAAACATGTAAATAGGTAATCAATATCATGAAAATGAAGTAGAGAATCATGGATACCTCATTAAGCCATTTCGGAGTCAACAATAGTATATGGACATTTTTTTGACTAGCCGGACATCTTAAAAGTGAAAACAAGTTCAATTGGTAGTGTCGAAGATCATATGATGTTATTATGTGTCATGTGTCGTAGGACAATGTTGGAAGCTTACTTGAGAGTGCCATGGGTCATTATTCATGCCAAAGATTAGATAGAGTATGTCTTACATACCTTGATATAACCACTTCAATACAAGTCCAACTTGACTTCCCGTACTCTTCGAACACTTATCTACAATAAGTCATTTGTGGCAAACTAGTATTAGCAACCAAACCTTACCATTTAGGTATTAACTTCACCAAATAATGTCTAGGAAGTAATCCTTTAACTCATCAATAAGAGTGCTACATACATCCTTTTATACTCTTATTACATTCACATATCATGCATTTTCATGCAATATCCCTCAACATCACTCTTAGCCTTTATTTCCCCTCTTAATCACCATCCAATACCAACATGATCACTAGGCATACATAACCACTAAAATAATGATATATCACCACAATTCATCCTCCATAATCCAATACAACAACTTCCATAATTTACTACTAACAATTTATACAAAACAATTCATAACTATGTTTCTAGTTATCTTCCAACATCAAGACAATACTCATAATCCTTTATCAATACTTATTCATGGATAAGAATCAAGAATAAACAATATTCATACCTTAACAATGAACTCTTGTATTTAGAATCCTCCTTACGTAACCATGGGGTGCTTCTCGAAGCTTTCGAGATGGTGAACACAACTACAGAACCAATTTGAATTTTCTACGGTTGAATCACAAAATATTTGAAGTTGAAATTAGGCTAGGGTTTCACCTTCTCTTAATAATTGGATGATATATGATATATATGAGGCTAAGTGTATGTTTATAAAGACCAATTTTCGTCCAAGAGGTAATAGAAAATGACCATTTTTCCCTAAAAATTTAAATAAATCCGAATCTGTCCCCAGTGGACAGTTTTGACAGGCTGAAGTAAATCGATCATAACTCTTTTCTGCGGTATCGGATTTGGGTGAAACCAATTGCATTGGAAATATAATTCAAAGGTATTTCATTTTCATATAAAGTATACCTCTCAGTTCTTCCTGTACAAGGATTTATGGTCGTTTAAAATTGACCCAAAAATCTGTCCTAAAATTCTGTTTTTTTTTGGATAGGCTGTAGTAAAACGGGTATAGCTCCTTACTCAGACATTGGATTTGGATGAAACCAATTTCATCGGAAACAATACTCTCGTAGATTTTCGTCGATATATATCATCTCACACAGTTCTTTTTGTACAAGGAGTTATGATCGTCTAAAGTTGATCCAAAGAAAATTGCCTAGCTGCAGTAATTTTCCTGCAGATTTACTGTTCACAGGCTTCCCGGCCACCGTTTTGAAATTTCGAATGTGCTCGCTTATATGAAATACTCCTATGTTTTGGGCAAACTTTATATCGTTGGAAAGCTTATTCCAATACCTACACATACAACTATTGACGGGATACTTCTGAACACCATAAACTTAATTTAACCCATACGCAAGCCTTTAGGACTCCATATAATCGCGATAAGTGTACGAAAAAATTTACGGGGTGTTACACTTACCTTGGACTTTAGAGATCAAAGAGCTCACCTTGTAGAGCTTCCAGGAGTTCTATACGAAGAGAAGGTTGAGAAATGAAGATTTTATTAAACTTCATATAAATTTAAACTTTGTGCCACCTTATATTCATTGTGCCATTCACGATTGTAATTTGGTCGGACACTATCATCCACTGCCATGAAATTCACCATAACTGGTAGAGATTTACGGTCGTGAAAGATACCATAAAAGACCGTCCATCGCTGTGAAACTCACTATGAGTGTTGGAGGCCTTCTTATCCAAAAATTAATTTTTATTTCTCCCCAACTATGATCGCATTCATGATCATAATCCAATTTATGGACACACGGATGGTCTATCCCTAGAAATGTCCACCATTTAAAGAGTGCTTCATCTTGGGTTATGGATTTTTTTTCTATGTGGATAAACAAAGCCTAATTTGGATCAAATCATTTTGCCCATATGTCCATTACTATGGGGTATATATAAAAATTTTTTAGGTCTTATTTCATATCTACAAAAGAGTTTTTCAGAAGCCAAAAGAGAAAAAAATAGCTGATTTTCGCACCTAAAATTTCAGTAGAATTGTCAACTTCAAATTGCGATTTCCTCTTCGTTTCTTGTCCAATTGAGCTGATTTTTGGACAGCTTGTTCCTCTCATCTCAATATTTGATTAGGAATTGACAGAGTTGAATTTGGTGGCCTGTAGCTCCTGTTTTTATTTGTGAACTGTAGCTGCATTTTGGTATTTTTGTTCCTTTATTTCTCTATTTTTGGTATTGTGGTTTATGTGTTGTTGCTCGTTGTTTGACACTTGTTTTGTGGCCAATGTTGGAGAACATTATTGTAAGTCTTGATGATTATAGTGGAGGTTTGGTCCCATAGTTGTTTACTCTTCACATCAAAGGATTTTTCACATAAATTTGATGTCACTTTTGATTGGTTTATTCTTGTCTTATCATATTTGTATGGTTGATATATTTGATGCATATTCTTTATTTTGCTTGGATTTGCTTGTCTCCTCTTGATTCAAATTGAGAGAAAAAATTTAGACTTAGGTATTCTGCCATTGCTATCCTATCGTACACTTTAATAGTGCCTTGCCTCTTTCCCACTACTTCAATGTACGTTGAAACGTACGAACTGTACCTTTATTTCATGGTCGAACATTAAACTCCATCATCCAAAGCTTGCTCAAGAACCTAGCCGGTGTACGTAAGTCTAAGGCCAAGAATACAAATCGCATGTAATAACATGCTACCCATTGTGAATTAGGACGATATGTCTAGGCTTCATCATTTGGCTTCTCCAGCTCACTTAGTTGTATTTAATATCTTGCATACTTAATACTTCATAGATTAAAGGAGATCTCACTTAGCTATATTTAACATCCTGCGTACTTATATTTTATAGATTAAAGGTCCAAATGCACATCAAGTCTTATGGCTATATGACATTTTGTCAGCGTCAACTTGATCGAACATGTACTGATAGTTACAGTGTTAAAAAGCAATAAAAATATATTTAATAAGAAAAAAAGAGAACCAGATAGCATAGCTAGGAAATTATCAAAAAGGATCAAAAATATCCTTGAACTATTCGAAATGAAGCAAAACATCCTCCATTTGTTTTTAGCTAAAAAATATCCCTCAATTTATTTTTTTGACTCAAAAATATCCTTCAATTTATTTTTTGACTCAGAAATGCCCCTTTCTAATGGAATGCCACCAGGCTATTCATGTGGGCAAAAATGCCATCTGGTCTGCCTCATAAGCTGTCATCTGGCCTGCTCCTGCTTTCTTTACTTCCCCACCTTCTGTGATGTCATTGATTACGAGATCACCAATGAGTCTTGGTCCTCAACTAAAATCGTTAAAGCCTGTGCTTCCATTGCACTTAACATTTCAAGTCCTCAATTGACAATAGTATTTTCTCACATTTTTTTCCTTTGACTTGCATCAAGTTGCTGCTTCGTTTTTAGTAAAATCTGACAATGACCATGTCACATGAATGAACTTATTTACAAGCACATACTAGGTGTGGATAATTGTAAACAATTGACAGGGGCATAAATAGCTTCTTGCAAATATTAGTGTTGAAGACATTGAAGAAGTAGTGAACTCAAACAGAAAACAAAGTAGACTTGGTTCCAGCTTTCAGTTATAACTGTTCTAATAGTTAGTTACAAAGTAGTTAATGGCTAGTTGAGTTAGTTAGGCATATCACATGCTAGTATATATACATAACAATGTACATTGTTCTATTCATTCAATACAAGCAGTTACTCATCTCTCTCATATTCTTCTTCTCTCAGTTCTCTTCCTTCTCTTCTTCTACAAATACTATCAAAATCTGTACTTCCTCCATTATTGAATAAACAAGAAGCTTACTACTATCTTGTATAATTACATGGTATCAGAGCCATTACTCGCTAGAATACTGGTAGAGCAAGGTCGATTCTAGTAGATTGAATCAAGATCAAGAAGTCTGCAATCAAGGATTATAGAGCTACTGTAATGGATAATCAAATTGTTCCTATGAATGTGGCTGAAACAAGCAGATCTACTCCCAATTCATTGGACTACAATCATCCTCTCTTTCTCAGCCCTTCTGATGTAAGTGTCATACAAATCATCTCTTTTCAATTGACAGGAATTGAGAACTTTTCAGTCTGGTTTGGATCCATGCGTATAGCCTTACTAGGGAGAAATAAGTTGGGAATGGTAGATGGAACATGCTCTAAATATAAGTTCTCAAATGAGTTGAGTAGTCACTGGGAAAGAGTCAATGCAATTGTACTTTCTTGGATCATGAATTCAGTTTCTAAGGAGTTACTTGGTGGAATCATGTATGCATCTGTAGCTAGTGTAGTTTGGAATGAGCTATCTGAAAGGTTTAACAAAGTTGATAGGGAAATAACCTTTAATCAGCACAAAGATATAGCCACATTGTCTCAAGAAACTGCCTCAGTGTCTGTGTATTTCTCGAAACTAAAGGATTTGTGGGAAGAATTTGAGGCTCTTATGCCTGCACCTGGGTGTGAATGTGAGAAATCAAAAGAATATGTACTGCATCTGCAGAAACTAAAACTGTTTCAATAAACTGTTTCAATTTTTTATGGGTCTGAATGAGACCTACACACAAGCAAGAAGTCAAATCTTGCTTATAACCCCTATCCCAAATGTGAACCAAGCTTATGCAATGATCATAAGTGATGAAAGTAAAAAATCTGTTGTAAGTCAGGCTGGAATCTTGGGAATAAATCCTGCAGTTAATGCCAAGAACCTTGAGATAGCTATGTATGAAAGAAACAGTCCAGGTGGAAACAACAATCAGAAATTCAAGAAAAATTTTTATTTGCAATGTGATTTATGCAAACTGAAGGGGCACTCTAAAGAAAACTGCTGGAATATAGTAGGATATCCTCAAGATTACAAGGCCAAGAAGAAGTTCAAACATGAAGGGAACAACACAGCTTACAATGTGTCTTCAATGGATCAAGGTGGCTATGATCAGTGCGCAGGTCAGTACTCTCATTCTATGTAGAAGTGGTCTACTAAAGATGCAGGAAAGTCTCTAGTGTCTGATAGTCAGCTGAAGCAGTTGAGTCAGATGGGAAATGCTTCATTCACCAAGGAACAATATGGTCAAATCTTGCAAATGATCAACAAAAAAAACTCTGTCAACACACCTTGTGAGTCTACAAATGTAACAAGTGCAAGTATTTCTGCTTGTCTAGCCTCTTTTGATTCTCAGATATGGATTATAGATACTGGTGCTACTAATCATATGGTTGGAAACTCAGACCTGTTACTTAATAAGAGTGTTACAGAGTTGGTAAAACCAAAGAAGGTATATCTACCAAATGGTGACACTACAATGGTCACTCATGTGAGAACTAGTTGCCTGTCGGAAGGAAATAACATCACAGATGTCTATCACATTCCATAGAACCTTCTGTCAGTGTCACAAGTAACTAATGAGTGGAATTGCTCAGTGAATTTCTTTCCTGATTTTTGTGTTTTCCAGGATCTTTGTACTGGAAAAGTGAGGGGGATTGGTAAGCTTAATGGAGGACTATATGTGCTTAGATATCAGTCAAGGAAATAGGTTGTAATAGCAACTAAAGCATCTAGTAAACCAGCTATGGAAAGAACTCAAACTGAAGTAGATCTGTGGCATTAAAGGTTGGGACATGCATCAGCCAGTGTGCTGAAAAGAGTTATATCTCGATAATTTCAAGTAATAAAAGATAGAATAAAGAAATGTAGTATCTTTCCTAGTGCTAAACAAACTAGGTTACCTTTTCTGTCTACTAACAGTCAAAGTACATATTGTTTTGATCTTGTACACATGGATGTTTGGGGACCTTACAAAGTACCAACTATGAATGGAAATAGATATTTTCTAACAGTGGTTGATGATTTTTCAAGGTACACTTGGATATTTCTGTCAAAACTTAAGTCTGATGCGTGTGTTAAGATTCAACATTTTCTTGTATATGTCAATACTCAGTTTGACAAGGCCATCAAAGTAGTGAGGACTGATAATGGTACTAAGTTTGTCAACTCAATATGTAAAGAGTTGTTCCAGGAACATGGCATAGTTCATCAAACTACATGTCCATATTCTCCCCAACAAAATGGTGTTGCTGAGAGAAAACATAGACACATCCTAGAAGTGACAAGAGTTATCAGATTTCAGGCTGAAATTCCAATAAGGTTCTGGGGTTATTGTGTTCTAACTGAAGTATATATCATCAATAGGTTGCCTAGTCCAGTCATTCATCTTATGAGTCCTTATGAAAAATTGTATGGTAAACAACCAAATTGTGATCATCTCAGAGTAATGGGATGCTTGTGTTATGCCAAAGTACTGAATGAACATGATAAACTCATGTCTAGAAAAAGGACATGCATCATGATGGGGTACTCTATCACTCAGAAGGGATATGTTCTATATGATTTATCTACTAACATTTTTTCTGTATGTAGAGATGTGTTATTTAGGGAAGATATATTTCCTTTTAAGGAACTCAAGAAGCAGCCTCAGGCACCTCAACATGTGTTCCCTTTAGAAGATCAGTATCCAGTAACTACTGAGGTCATGCAGATTCCTATATAGGTCTCATCCCAAAGGACTACTGCCTCAGACAATCAGCAAGAGCAGCTACCACCAAGGGAACCTACTCTTAGATAATCTATAACAAAGGTATACCGCAGGAGGTCAAGTAGAAGTCAAGGGGCTACTCAGAAAGAGCAACAACTCCAGAGCATTCCTACCACTACACAAGCTGCATCTCAACCAGTTGCATCTCAGGATAAAAAAAGGTCAACAAAAGAAAGAAATTCACCTGCATGGATGAATGACTTTGTTTCCAAAAACACAAAGAAGGTACCTCATGCTCTTGCAAATCATGTGTTTTATGATAGACTTTCTCAGTCATACAAGAGCTAGGTGATGAACACTTCATGTGTTATTAAACCAACAAGCTACTCTGAAGCCTTCAAAGACCCTAGATGGGTGGAAGCAATGAAGAATGAAATAGAAACATTGAATTCTAACAACACCTGGAAGGTTGTTACTTTTCCTAAAGGAAAGAAGGCTATTGATTGTAGATGGATATATAAAGTGAAGTATAAGGCCTCAGGTGAAGTTGAGAGGTTTAAAGCAAGACTAGTAGCAAAGGGTTATGGACAAAGAGAAGACATTGATTACCAAAAAACATTTTCTCCAGTAGTGAAGATGAAAACAGTAAGAACTGTACTTGCTGCAGCAGCTAGAAATCACTGGTGTGTCCAACAAATAGATGTCTACAATGCTTTCCTAAATGGTGATCTTTATGATGAAGTATACATGGATCTACCTTAAGGATTTGCTATTCAGGGGGAGAATGCAGTATGTAGACTACTTAAATCCTTATATGGTCTTAAACAAGCACCAAGGCAATAAAACACCAAGCTATCAGAGGTTTTGGTAAGATCTCACTTCATTCAGAGTCAGTATGATCCATCCTTGTATATCAGGAAGACAACAGAAGGCATCATTCTTGTACTAGTATATGTTGATGACATGTTAATCACAGGAGAGGGTGTAAAGCTGATAGAAGAGACCAAGACAATTCTACACCTAAACTTCAAGATGAAGGATCTAGGTGAGCTGGGATACTTCCTAGGAATAGAATTTGCAAGGTCTGACAAAGGAATACTAATGCATCATAGAAAATATGCTTTAGAGTTACTATCTGAGTTAGGCTTAACAACAGCCACGCCTGTAGCTACTCCTATGGTCTACAACAACAAGATAACATCTAGACAGTTTGATGAGCATGTTAAGCATGTACAGACTACTGAGGATCCACCAGCAAACCAAGGTACTTATAAAAAAATGATTGAAAAGCTGTTGTACCTAACTATGACAAGGCCAAATATAGCATTTTGTGTTCAAACACTCCGTCAGTTTCTTCAAGATCCTGAAAGATCACACATGGAGACAGCACTCAGAGTCGTAAAGTATGTAAAATGACAACCAGGTCAAAGTGTGTTGTTGTCTAGTGGTTCAGATAATAAAGTGAGTGCCTACTACGATGCAGAATGGGCAACTTGTCCTCAAACTAGCAGGTCTGTAACTGGTTACTTTGTGAAGATTGGAGAGTCAGTAGTTTCCCAAAAATCAAAAAAACAAAACACTATCTCTAAGAGCTCAGCTGAGGCAGAGTTCAGAAGTCTTGCAACAGTGACAACTGAACTGGTATGGATTTTAGCTCTGATGAAGGAAATTGGAAGTGAAGCAATGCTACCTGTGGATGTGTTCAGTGATAGCAAGTCTGCACTACAAATAGCTGCTAATCCAATATATCATGAGAGGACAAAGCATATTGATATTGATTTTTTCTTTATAAAGGAAAAAATAGTCCAAGGAATGATCCAGACACAATACATTGCTACTCAAGATCAACCTGCAGACATGCTGACTAAAGGACTGACAAGAGCTCAACAAAATCATCCCAATACCAAGCTAGGAATCTGTGACATCTTCATACCTTCATAGCTTGAGGGGGAGTGTTGAAGACATTGAAGAAGTAGTGAACTCAAATAGAAAACAAAGTAGACTTGGTTTCAGCTTTTAGTTATAACTGTTCTAATAGTTAGTTACAAAGTAGTTAACGGCTAGTTGAGTTAGTTAGGCATATCACATGCTAGTATATATACATAACAATGTACATTGTTCTATTCATTCAATACAAACAATTACTTTTCTCTCTCATCTTCTTCTTTTCTCAGTTCTCTTCCTTCCCTTCTTCTATAAACACTATCAAACTCTGTACTTCCTCTATTTTTGAATAAACAAGAAGCTCTGCTATCATATATAATTACAATTAGTGTATCTTGAAGAATTAGCCCAAAACACCCATACCCATATCGCACCAAAATTGTTGTGCAAAATTTTCTTGGAGTAATCATTTATTTGTAAATAGTTTTTTTTCCTCATTTCTGGTTTAATCTTACTCTACTCTTGGTGGCTTCAGATGTGGGCTTGCTCAATCTACAGAAAAAATCAATACTCACTCTTTTTATAAAATTGGAACACCATAAAGACTCATTAGTGATGTCAAGGATGTACTCAATGACACCACAAAAGGTGTGGAAGTAACAGAAGCATGAGCAAGTCAGATGGCAGCTTATAAGGCAGGTTAGACGACATTTTTTATCTACATGAAAGTCTGATGGTATTTCATTAGAGAGACGGGTATTTGTAAGACAA
This sequence comes from Capsicum pubescens, assembly GCA_030864215.1. Taxonomy (NCBI): domain Eukaryota; kingdom Viridiplantae; phylum Streptophyta; class Magnoliopsida; order Solanales; family Solanaceae; genus Capsicum; species Capsicum pubescens. The sequence continues at coordinate 3,719,972 of CM061539.1, forward strand.
AACATAAACGGATGATATTTTTGAATCAAAATAAATGAAAAGATATTTTGAGCTAAAAAATAAATAGAAGATATTTTGCTCAATTTCAAATAGTTTAGGGATAGAGTTAGACCCTTTTGGAGCAAAATTAACTTGCATAGATAATACTGAAAATTACATATATACACAAGTGATAGCAGAACCAACCCCTAATACAGAAATAAGACACAAACACAAGAGAAACTGAGAGCTCAACAAGAACACTCTCTCGGCAGTAGCTAAAACATAAGAGAACCGAGAACACCAAGGGGATCACAAGGTGTATTTCTAAACCAAAACAGTAGCGATAACACGTGATGAACACAATATAACAAGAACAACAACAAGAGATAACAACAACCCACAGTTTTTACTAGAACAACAACAAACAATTACAAGAATAAAAGGGATAGGTAGTGAGACATTAACCCTTACAAGAACTAAGAACCTAGGTGTATCTTAAACACTAAAACCCTTAACTATTGTAAAAGCAGCACCAACACTCTTACCATGACACAAGAGGGCGTGGATCACTCAAGCAACAAGGTTTCTAACAATGTTTTGCAATACTAGTGATTCCACACTAGCATCACCCTCATTTCAGTTTGGTGGCTATTCCAAGCCCTACAACTAAGGTATTACACTCCTCATGCTAGAGAGAGTTTGGTTCAAGTGTCACAACTTTCAATATCAATAAACAACTAAAGACCTAAAACTAGTCTATTTATAGACTTATTATAAACATAAGTGAAATGTCTCAAATGCCCTTAATGAAGGGAAGACAAAAGGTGTCTTTGGAGTGTAGTGTATTGCCTATTCTTGGTGTATGATATGGTGTTCCTTTGCACTTCACTTGCACACTTCGATTCTCGGGTTCGATGCGCACTCTCATAAGTTCATCTCCGTGATTATTCTTGTATCATCCTCTCCATCTTGAGAGGAATTTTCCCACAAATTCACGGCTTCACCTCGTTCAATTAGCCACTTAAAGAAAGCCGCTCAAAATAGTACGCAAGACATGGAGAACCTGCAAGCTCAATAACAACACATCTCACCCAACATCTTCATTTTGAATCTTGACTTCCTCTCTATCTTGAGCTTTACCTTCAATCTTATCCGATTCAAGTCTCCTACCATCATACAAACATTGCCATAGACCCTATATCCTTCATGTTCTTTTCTACCATTCTCCTCTACATGGATATATTAGTTTTGGTAACATGGAGCTTTGGTCAAGGGGGTTGGTTTAGTAAAGCGGAGCTTCGGTTGTGGAGCTTGGATGGAAGGAATTTGAATTGGTGAAAGTTGACGCCTTTGGTTAAGTGGATCTTGGATGAGAGGGTTCAATTTTAGTGTAGGCATTTGGCGTCCAAGTCCTTGTTGGACTTGATCGAATTGTGGGGAAATGGGCCTAGTTGTGTCTCGATTTTGAGGGCTATTTAGAGCTTGGCTTGCGGCATTAGGTGATGGTCTTGGAGGATTGGTCATTGGAAGTAAAGTGTCAGGAGTAAAAGCACGAGAGTTCCTTCGACTCTCCATTCGATTCAAACTCTCACTCATAGTTACCACATATGAGCCAATTTTTTCAAGACCCAGATTCGCCCTAGCAAGATCACAGGACATAGTATCAAGGAGGGCCAAAATAGTACTTGTAGCATTGTGGTCCACCATGGGTTGAGGAGATGAGGTCTCGGGCTCCATTGCTCCAAAACAGTCCACAATGTCACAAAATCAGCCAACAAAGGACACAAAAACAGTCCCAAAACGTCACACACAACAACACCAACAAACGTTCAAGTCTTGAACCGCAAACAACAATACCACACAAATTAAACTCGTATTGTTGTTGTAGTTGAAGTATGATGTTTTTCAAACTTGAGTTGTTCAATCTCTCTCCTTGATGATGAATTTTCGGTTGTAGTGTAAGTGGACAAGGTTTGGACTCTCTTTTCAAGTGTCAAAGGCTTCCATCAACTTTTCACCAACTTGCACTAATTTGGTAAAATACCTTTATGTAGTAGCCTTGTCTCTTTCCTCTTTTGGCTCTTCTTGAAAAGCGTTTGTCACCCTTTTAGTAACTAAGTTTTTTGGATGCCCTTTGTTTCTTTACCACTTTGGTGTTGTCTTTAAAGTATTCCCAAGACAAATACAAAGCCTTGTCTCTCTCTTCTCTTTTGAAAATCAAACAACTCCTTTTGTTGAACACCACTTCAAGAACAATATGAACAACAACAACCTCTTAGTCGTCCACCCTTCAACAACACTTTGACAAGAGCTCAAATCTTGGACTTTAGACTCAAAGGGTGTTAGTGAACAACAAAATAACACAAGAAACTACTAAGACAACAAAAACACACCGAAATCTAGACACAAATCTCATCCCAAAACAACGACAAGACACAATTTCGGCCAAGACAACAAGAATGGACAGATTTGCTTCTTTTTGGAATTTTCAGTTTTTCAACATTTAATTTTTTGATTTTTCGACTTAGAGAGCCCAAGATTGGTAGTGTAGGAACACAATCAGCCTTTGCTTTGATACCAAATGATAGCGAAACCAACCCCCAATACAGAAATAAGACACAAACACAAGAGAAACCGAGAGCTCAATAAGAACACTCTCTCAGCAGTAGCTAAAACACAAGAGAATTGAGAACACCAAGAGGATCACAAGGTGTATTTCTATACCAAAACAATAGAGATAACACGTGATGAACACAATATAATAAGAAAAACAACAAGAGATAACAACAACCCACGATTTTCACTAGAACAACAATAAATAATTACAAGAATGAAAGAGATAGGTAGTGAGACATTAACCCTTACAAGAACTAAGAACCTAGGTGTATCTTAAACACTAAGACCCTTAACTATTGTAAAAGCAACACCAACACTCTTACCATGACACAAGAGGGCGTGGACCACTCAAGCAACAAGGTTTCTAATAATGTTTTGCAATACTAGTGATTCCACACTATCATCACCCTCATTTCAGTTTGGTGGCTATTCCAAGCCCTACAACTAAGGTATTACACTCCTCATGCTAGAGAGAGTTTGGTTCAAGTGTCACAACTTTCAATATCAATAAACAACTAAAGAACTAAAGACCTAAAACTAGTCACTTTATAGACTTATTACAAACATAAGTGAAATGTCTCAAATGCCCTTAATGAAGGGAAGACAAAAGGTACCTATGGAGTGTAGTATATTGCCCATTCTTGGTGTGTTATATGGTGTTCCTTTGCACTTCACTTGCACACTTCGAGTCTCGGGTTTGACGTGCACTCTCATAAGTTCATCTCCGTGATTATTCTTGTATCAACAAGTTAACTTTACCTTATTACATAAAATCTCATATTGAAAAAGAAATTACAAAAATCCCAAAGTAATTACTTAAATCCCTTAAACTCACTCTTTGTCTATTATTCTCCTCATACATATCAAAATACCATATTTTGCTCCTATTTTAGTGCATTGATTTTTGCTCCATATATGTGCTCCTTTATTTACGCCTACAATCAAGTTAATGTAATATTAGTACTCTCTCATCCCCCTCCTATTTGCGTCACTTTTACAATTGAAATTGAAGATGTACACTTTTAATTCACGTAATAAAGGAAATTGAATCATTCATTTTTCTTATTATCGTGTAGCCAATGTAATGTTACAATAACACTAATTTTTTCTTAAAATTATTATAATCTTGTAGATAATTAATGTATAAGGTGAATATTTTATATGTATAGTATGATATTATACATTTTGGAACATTATATTTTAATATATAAGTTATAATATATCAGACATTATACATTAGTTATTTTTGGAAGACTAATGTATAATATAATTCTTCTGCTATATATTTCATTATGTTATACATTAAGAAGTTCTTATTACATTTAAGAGACATTTTATGTATTATTTGGTATTATACAACTAGAAAGCATTAGTATTATATTAGGTTACATTATATCTTCTGATAAGGTTACAGAAGTATACATGTTTAATGTTAATACTTAAATGTATAGTATGACATTATACATTACTGTAGATTATTTTTTAAACGTATAATATGTCCACATACATGTGCAAGTGTTGTATGATGTTATCTTTTAAATTTCAACTTATCCGTTATTTGCATTGATTCAATAAATACATTACATATTGAATAATAAAACTGAATATATCAACTGTATTTGGATATATATTGTTCTCATTTAACTATTTTGTTAACTGATATTTATTTTTTTCATGGATTTAAAATTATTTATAATAAATTTATATGATTCCGTGAATGAAAGATAATTTCTTTCGTCAAAACATACTTTGGAAATCAATTTTCTAGGAGCTTAATGGAACATATCAGTATGAACACAAATAATCCATACGCATTAACATTACTCCTTACTAAAGTAAAGGAAAGAGAATGAAAAAAAATACTCCCACTAGATTTTATATTATTTTATGTTGTTGTTACATAATTTTTAAAAAGTTTTTAATTAAAATTATATTTTATTATTGTTTATGTAATTTATTACTACTAAAAATAGTATAAGAAGGAAATAATAAGACTTTTTTATTTGTTAAAATGAATAAACAACATAAAATATTGTAAATGAGAACAATTAATAATGATGTTTAAGAATTTTTTTTAATTTAAATTTCAGTTACTATATTTAATCATACATCATATAATGATAGGTAAGTAATTGCGTTAATTAAGGTATAGAAAGATAATATCTGATTTCTCTTTCCATAAATATAGGCAAATCCGTTTTATCATACATTGCAGCAATGTATAAGAGCCTAACTAATGTATAAGTATATTTTACAAATTAGGGAGAGAGAAAGCCTAACGGGATTATATGTAAATACTTTCACTATAGAAGGGATTTATATGGTTTATACTAGATAATATTGCATCATCCTCGCCTCTGGCGAGTAGAGCAAACTCTGTGGCCAGTTCTCTACTGCTTAGTGCGCTGACAGAGGAACGAAAGATTAGTCTCACGGCTGCCGGCTGTGGGGATACCTTGCGAAACAAAAAAAAAATATTGCATCATAAAAAAAGTAAAGATCCGTTTACAAAAGTTGCGCTAGAGGCTAAATTGTTGAATCTCCATATGAACAATAAGCTGAGCTGTAGAATTGTAATTATTCACTTGAAATTAATAGAAGGATTCGGTATCAAAAAATAAAATTTTTAACATTAATTATTTTTAAATACGAAAAAGGTATAAATACACCCCTAAATTTTAATAAGTGGTATAAATATACCTTTCGGCATGTTGGGATACAAATATACCCTTACTGTTAATAAAAAGGTACAAATATACCCCAAACTTTAATATATTGTGCAAATATATCCTTTATCATACTTTGAGTACAAATATACCCTTGCCGTTAATAAAAATATATAAATATACCCTTCCCATTAATGGCAGAACACGTGTAAGCATCATATTGGTTGCCGCTTTTTAATTTATTTTATCTGTGATTAATTTAATCCATCCTAAATTATAATTCATACCCCGTTCCAATAACCCGACCCGACCTGTGATACAATGAGGACATTGGTTTGGTCGAGGAATGTTCAAACTTTGTAAGTTTTTCTCATGTTTCTGTTCTTAAAATGTTATCTTCTTATTCACTCTTTGAAATTGGTGAACAATGATGTAACAATGAATTTAAAGCAGGTAACAATAACCATGACTTAGAAATAATTTTTGATTTATCGACACTCATGAATTAGAAAAAACAACAGTAATTCATGAAGAACATTAAACAATATCAGTATATTAAACTAACATCAGAACATTAAACAACATCACAATATTAATCAAATCTCTACTCGATTCTAGATGGTGATGGATCGAAACATGAATCGAACCGACGCGTTTGTTAGAATTTTTTGGATTAATGAGAGAGTGCGAGTGTGAGAGAGTGGAAGAAAGAAACATGTGTGAATAGAGACGCATGATATGTCTTTTGAAGCGTCTCTATTACACGGGTCGGGTCAGGTTATTTGGATCGGATATGATTTATAATTTAGTATAGATCAAATTATTCACAGATAAAATAAATTAAAAAGGACCAACCAATACGATGCTGACACGTGTCCCATTGTTAATGAGAGGGGTATATTTATACTTTTTTCTTTAACAAAAAGGGTATAGTTGTACTCTAAGTATGATAAAGAATATATTTGTACCATTTATTAAAGTTCAAGGGTATATTTGTACCTTGTCATTAACGGTAAGGGCATATTTGTACTCAAAGTATGACAGAGCGTGCATTTCTATCATTTATTAAAGTTCGAGAGTATATCTGTTATTTTTTCATTATAAATATAAAAAAGATTATTTTAAAGGCGAATTAATAAGAAGATAATGCCACATATGGCCCTGTACTTTCAGATTATACAGTTTGCTCCCCTTTACGACTCCAAGACTAGGCAAGAAGTTGACTGCATGGCAAGGGAAAATGGTAGGCTTTCCAGCTTTGAATGAACAATTGAAGTGGTTGTTGTTGTGGAAAGGATGGAATTTGTACCATCTGAAACAGATCAACAGTGTGGTCTTCACTTGTGGCCTCTCACATCACACTTCATTTTTCAGCAAACTACTCCGCCTTTGCTTACTTCTTCCTTCATTCCCATCTTCTTATGCTTCTTCTCTCTTCAGTCACATCACAAACCCCACTATACATACATGGAACATCATCTTCAAAGGCTTTTCTAATACTTCACACCCTCAAAGCTCCATTAGTTTCTACATTCAAATGCGCCAACATGGACTTTTTCCTAATAAACATACCTTTCCTTTGCTTCTAAGAGCCTTTTCTAGAGCCAAGAATCAAAACCCACTTCTAGTTTTAGCTCAAATACAAAAGTTTGGATACACTTCAGACCAGTTTGTGCAGAACTCTTTGGTTTCTTGTTTTGCCAGCAGTGGGTATGTCGACATTGCGCTCCAAGTGTTTGATGAAATTACACACAAGGATGTGCTTTCTTATACTGCTCTAATTGATGGGTATGCCCGGAATGCTCTGCCAGTTAGAGCTTTGGAACTTTTTCTGGAGATGAGACAAGAAGAGGTTAAGGTGGATGAAGTTGCTGTAGTAGCAGCTCTTTGTCCTGCTGGAACATTGAGATATGTTTGGTTTGGGAGGTGTCTTCATGCTTTCTATGTGGAAGCAGGGAGGGTTTCTAGGGATGTTTACATTGGCAGTGCTCTTGTTGATATGTATGCTAAATGTGGATTTTGGGATGATGCCTTGAAAGTTTTTGAAGACATGCCTTACAAGAATCTTATTTTTTGGAGTGCTATGATTGCTGCCTGTGTACACTGCAATAGATTTAGGGAAGCACTCTCTGTCTTCAAAGACATGCTGTCCGTAAAGGTTGTGCCAAATCAAGTAACATTGACGAGCGTTCTCAGTGCATCTACTAGGCTTGGGGCACTGGACCAGGGCAGATGGATTGCTAATTATATAAAAGAACACAAAATAAAATTCAATGCAGTACTTGGCACTGCTTTGATAGATATGTATGCAAAGTGTGGGTGCATCGAAGAGGCATTGTTGGTTTTTGAGAAGTTGCCAAATAAAGATGTTTATGTATGGACTGCTATGATCAATGGCTTAGCAACACATGGTGATGCTGCAAAATCCATGGCCTTATTCTTAGAAATGTTGAGAAATGGTTTAAGGCCCAATGAAGTAACCTTCATTGGAATTCTCAGTGCTTGTTCTCATGGAGGACTTGTGGATGAAGGAAGACGGTTCTTCTCATTAATGGACCAAGTTTATGCTGTAAAACCTAATTTAGATCATTATGGCTGTATGGTCGATCTTTTGGGCCGGGCAGGGCTTCTGGAAGAAGCTTGTAAATTGATTCAAGACATGCCAATGAAACCTACACCTAGCATATGGGGTGCTCTCTTTGGTTCTTGCATGATTCACAAGGCTTATGAATTAGGTGAATGGATAGGAAGACATCTAATCGACATACAGCCTTATCACTGTGGCAGATATACACTCTTGGCGAATTTGTATTCTACTTGGAAAAATTGGGAAGGGGTAGCTCAAGTCAGGAAAATGATGAAAGAAATGGGTGTGGAAAAGACCCGAGGGTGTAGTTGGATCGAATTGAATGGGGAAGTGCATGAGTTTATCGCCTTTGATGGTTCACATACTAAGTCCGAATACATTTACACAATTTTGGACAACCTAGTCAATCATCTGCAACAGATTACTATTTCTCCATGTGCTGATTCTTTAGTTCTTGAGAGGAGCTGAAAGTAAGCAGAGTTTATGTAATGATGAACTTCCAATACAGCCTTAATTAATCTGACTTTATTTGCTTTTATGCTTGTTGTAACTATTCTTTTCAACTTGAGATTAAGTATTAAGGGAAAAATGCCCTGATCTGATTGATTTGTTGCTTGTTTGTACATATCCCCAAATTTGTCTATTCCATACTACTTTTTTAATGCTCTCATCTCAAACTTCGAGATTGTGATGCAGTTTCATTGTGAGCTTTTACAGTCTTTTTCTTAAACATCTAGATGCTCTAGGGATGTCTTAACTCTCTAACATTTTCTTCTTGGCTCTGTCTTTTCATTGTTCTCGCAACTACATATTTATTGTAAATAGAAACTCTGTTTCCATACTGCCCTTTCCATAATGCCCGTCCTGGTTGAGTTGCTCGTGCATGTAAAATATTATAATAACAACTAAATTAATTAAACAAAATATAAAATGAAACAAGATTAGTTGAAACGAACAGTAACTTAGGTATTGAGCATTTCTTTGAGTAAATTCTGAATTTCCACCCCTGAACTATCTCTAAGGTGGACATGTATTTGTCGAGAGAAGTGGAGCCATGGAAAATCAAAGTGTCAGTTTGCTTACAAATTACAAGTTGCTGTCACATCTTAACTAGTTTAAGGATAAACTTGGCATCCTTGCAAAATCTGAAGGCCTGTTTGAGGATGGCATAACCATTTTGGTGTCTCTTGACTGAATGAATACTTACTAACTTCGTTAGTGTTCCTTCCTATTAATTATCCAGTGCTCAAATTTGGTTTTATATATTCAAATACAAACATCTTAATCATTGAAAACCATAGTCAAGTGCGAAGAAATCACTTAGCATTTTTTCTGTTGCTGAGATTTGAACTTGAGGCCTCATGGTTATCACTTCATGGACCATTAGGCCACAACATTTTGAACAAATTACTATATAATCTTTTTTTCCGGTTGCTAATATTTGAAGTTCTAGGATTGGAACTAATTTGATGCATAGATTTCATAATGAGACAAGTCTATGACAGAACATTGAAGGAAACTATACAGATTTTTTCCTTGACTGGATGGTAGACTGAGAAAGAGGGAACTTGTTATTGTTTGACCAATTTTCTTAAACATTGTGCCAAGGGTGACACGAGTACATTGCTATTGGATTTTATTTCCATAATATGAAACTTCTTAGAAGATACTGTTTAACCCTCATTATGCATAATAATTGAATAGATTCTCATGATGCATAATAATTGAATAGATTCCTCTTATTTTAAGTCACCAAAACACTTAGCTCAACTTCTCCATGTCTTTGACTCAGCTAGAATTCAGGATGACTAATGGTTATATGCTGCAGATTAAGTGTCAACTAGTTATGTTGAACAACCAGTAGTTGTTGAGATATATGACGGCAACAATTAAGTAAATGTAGCCCCTGCAGAAAATATCATGACCTGAAAATTTATCTCCTATCTGGCATCCAACTGTGAGATGCTTAATTCATTGACAGAAGTTTCGCCATGCTTGGTAGATGAACTGTCAGCTTCAGTGATTCGGCTTCTGCCACTGAAAAAGCCTGGCTCTTTAGGCAAGGGTAGCACAACATCACTACTCAACATGAGCACAACTGATGCCATACTTGGCCTATCTTCTGGACATTGCTGCACACATAATAGACCTACATGGACTGATCTTTGAACTTCAGACTGATCGCATGACTCCCTTAGTTGTGTATCTATTACTTCCATAACCCTGCCTTCTTTGAAGAGGATCCAGACCTGAACATTCGATATCATGCAGTTAGATGCTACTAGTTATAGTTAGCATAAATTTTGCACCATATAAGATAGACAAGAAGAGCTCCCACATGTCCTAGAAGATTATGGTTATGGTCTGGATGCAAGAACCCTCTATTTTTCTTCCTGCTTAAAATCTCCAGTACTAGAACCCCAAAGCTAAATACATCTGATTTCACTGAAAATTTTCCTTCTGCTGCATACTCCGGAGACATGTAGCCACTGTAGGATAATGTCAAACAAACAAAGTAAGTAGCTTTTTAGAAGACTGTAAATAGTTCACCGGTTTAAAGATTATTACTATGTCCCAACCACTCTTATTGTCATGGCTCCAGTCTCATTTCCTCTGAAACTTCTTGCCATGCCAAAGTCAGATATCTTCGGGTTCATATGAGTGTCTAGCAAAACATTGCTGGGTTTAAGATCTCTATGGATTATCCGCAATCTTGAGTCTTGATGAAGATAGAGAATTCCTCGAGCAATTCCATTAATAATATGGGAGCACTTAGGCCAATCAAGCAGTGATCTCCTATTTGTATCTGCAAAAATCCAAAGCTTGTGATAGGATCCTTTCAAATATTTCAAATCAAAGAGTAGATAACCAAATCCCTCTGATGATTGAATTATTTTGAGTGATGATTCTAGGAAAGCTAAGTATGCTAGGAGTTCAGAAGTGAGAACCAACCAAAAAGAAACCAATCTAGGCTATTATTCGGCATGTACTCATAAACCAACATTTTTTCTTCTGCTTGGATACAACCACCAAGAAGCTTCACAAGATTCCGATGCTGGAGTTTAGCAATGAAGATAACCTCATTCTTGAACTCTTCGGTTCCCTGTGCTGAGTATCTTGAAAGTCTCTTTACTGCAATTTCTTGTCCATCTTTCAGCATACCCTAGGTTTTCAGAGGCAATTAGTTGAAATAGCTTCCCCAGAATATTTTACTGACAATAAACTAGAGCTTGACATTTCTGTTTGGATGAAATAGGAGAATGGCAGATAAATTTTCTTACCGAAGCTTGTGTTTGTATTTTAATGTTTCGGAAATTGCTTTTTAGGAAGTTAGTTCGATGAAACAGAAAGAGCTGTTCTTAACATCGTTACCTTGTAAACGGGTCCAAAACCACCTTCTCCAAGCTTGTTGCTGAATGAAAAGTTATTGGTAGCATGAGATATAGTTTCAAAATCAAACAACGGTAAATCTAGCTCTTCATCTTTGCTTTCGTTAGTGCAGAACATTTCAGGGCTTCTTGTTCCTCTTCCTGTCAAAAGGAGGACTTAATTGGATGTAAAGAAGAGAGATTCTGCTATTTACCTAATGTGACTGCAGAAAAAAGGCACCATTAATTCAAAAGCAGCAAAACCTCTGGTTACCTTTGCTAAAATGTTGCTGATTCCGATCCTTCTTCTTCTTTTGCCTTAAGTACAAGATTAAGCACAGTGCTAAGAGCAGACCTAATGCTGCCAGTAGCAAGCTGATGACCAGTTTCTTTACTTTCCCTCTACTGGAGTTACCTGAGGATCAAAATAAATTCATATTTCATTAGAAGGATTATTTTGTTTTTTCAAATAATGTAGAAAACCCTCAACTGCTCATTCGATGACATTTAATTTATTCTGGAGTAAAAATCTAATGTAGCATTCTTAACAGCCTTACATTCAAAAGTAAAGAAACAAATCTGTACCTAACTCGGAAGAATCCAACTTTATATAGATATCTTGCCCGCTACCACCAAACTCTCTGATGTCCATCAGCTCACTAAACCAAAGCAAGCAGCCTTCATTTGTCCCTGTTACATCTGGATTTGCATACGCCATACACGAGCAGTTTCTCAAGCACAATTCCTCACATGCATTAAGAGTCACTCCTCGACTATACCAGGAAAAACGAGTGTCTGGCAACTTGATGCCCAAGTACTTCGAGAATTTAACCTCCTTTTGGCAATTCAATGATGTCTTTCTAACGCAGCCTTTTGACCAATTTCCCCTTGCCCATTCTGTTGGATCTTTGGGTTCAAATTTATCCAAACATCTGCAGATTGGAGAGTTGCCACTGTTGCACAAACCATATGATTGACACTGGCCATAAATGTCACAGTTATCTGCTGGTACGCTAACAAAGCCATCCCAATTCTGAGTTTGATTATTCCATATTGAAAGCTGTAGAACCCCATTTAGTTGCATCACTACCCTTGCAAAGATAGAGCTGTCTGTGAGCTGATACAGAAAGGATATTTTCTCCTGATCAGATACATAGGTATAGTTATAACCAGGGGAAGGTAGCTGCGATGGTGCATTAGAAAAGCCTCGACCATTCCATGGTCCAGACCTGTAGCGTTCAATGGAACCATTCATGACAAATGGTTGTGGGAATCCATGAAGATCAATTACCCAACTAAACTGACCCTTGGAGGGGTCATTTGTGCTCTTCCAGGACATGAGGAAACGACGAAAACCAGTATTTAGATCGACCCCAAGCTTCATTCCAGGTAGAAACGTGTCACTGGGGTAGTCAAAACTCTGCCACAAATAATTCTCAATTGCATCTCTAACAACAAGATTGCCTGAATCAAGAAGTTGTGCGACTGGATTTTGCACATGTCTAGTGGAATTGGATGACCAAATGACTCTGCCAGAACCATTTAGAAGAGTAAGAATTCCTTGTCTGGTAAAATTTAGTGCACCGGATGTATCTTTGAGTGGACTGTCTCTATTAGCAACCCATACCACCGTCTGTACAGTAACTTTATTGAACCATATTCCTAAGTACCGTTTTCCGGATGTCCCAGGGGAGAAAAATCCCAACTTAAACTTGCCACCTGATGAGATAATTGTGCCTCCATCTGTTAGAGGTTGATTTACAGGTATGGTATCTAGGGAACTAGACAGAGCCCATATGGATGACAAGAAGAAAAGTATGTTTATGCCTTTCATGTGCCTTATTGGTATCTTAAGTACTGTGATGGTTTGTATATTAATGGTATTTGTAGAGTTAAATTGAGATAGCTGGTGTTTTCAATTTGTTGTTTGTTGCTTACAGAGATGAGTGATTAATCATACCTTTGTTGATAGGCAATTTAATCAAACATATTTTTTTCGTTAGCGACGTGTGTGAACTTGAAAAATGACAAGACATGATAGGTTGACTATTTTTATTGACGTGTAAATTTTGTATGTTGAGATTTCTTTTGTTTCTTTTTACGAGTCAAATACTAAAATATGATTACGAGTCAAATACTAAAATATGATCATTCAACTACAGCAATTTTCCTACCAAAGTCATTTATTTGTTTTGTATCAGTAAAATCACCCAATTTAGACTAATTTATATAGCTAAAAAGAAAAACTTAAAAGAATAGTTACATAAACCTTCCCTCAAATTTGATCTCCATTTAAATTTCATTCTATGTGGTTATGCTGAGCTCTTTTACTTTAATTTTTATAATAATTTTAACCTAATTATTATTATTATTATTACCAATATACGAAAATTAGATTGAACTAATTTGCCTTTTATGATGTATATTTTTGTTTAATTAAATTTGTAAGCATTTTATTTTTTAAAAATATTTCCATCCCATGCATGTGATCTTTTTCTTCTTGAAAGAATGTATGAGTTATCCGCCAATTTAGGGACCAGGGGCTTTGAATTAAGAGTGACAATTTTTTTTTTAAATTTAGTGTAGGTAACTCAAATTTTAATTATTGAGTGTTAATGATTATTTTTAGATTAAGGCTTAGGAAAATAAATTTCATATCCCCAAGTTTTGAGACTATTATACTATGATCCATCTATATAAAACTCAAACTAAAAAAGAAGGAAAAAATGGCGCTTCTTCTCCCTTTTCTCTCTCTTCGCTTTTTTTTTCTTCCATTGTTGTTGTTATTGCTACTGCTGCTGCTTTTCTTCTTTTTCATCTTCATCATCTTTTGTTTTTGCTGCTGCTTGTCATTACGTTGCTGTTGTTGTGGTCGCAACTATTGTTATTGAATTAAATTTTTGGATCAAATTTTGTTTGTATATCAGTACGTGTTACTTATAAGTGATTTCGGTAAATAAAATTAATGATTTTTAGTTCAGTTTTTATCTGGGTATATCTGCTTTTTCAATAATTTTCAATTTTGTATCCAACAGTTCAACAAGTTTTGTATATGAATATAACAATTGTTGGATTGTTTTCACTACTGTTAATGTATTTCCAACTGGTAACTCATCTGTTGCAACAGATGACCTAACTGTTGGATTAAGTTATTAGTTATGAACATGCACCCAACAGATAACAGATGAGTTATCTATTGCAACAGATGCTTATCTGTTGGAATAGTGCATATAATTTTGTTTTTGTATATAGCCACTCAACTTTACTGTACTATCATATTATTAATATGTTTAAATAAATTTCTCTAGGTACCATTAGTGAAGGATTCATTAACATGTGTTGTTGCCATGAAAAGACAAATATCAAAGTATATTAATTGAATTATGGGCCCAACAAATAGTCAATTACATAAAAGTTCAGTATCACCGGTCATGATGATGTTACCATGGTTGATATTCAAAGAAAGACTTGTACATGTAGAATTTTTAATTTGGACGAATATGGTAGCGTTTCGGGCCTAATATGGTGCACAAGTTGAACATCAAATTTATGAGTATTCACCTTCATATTATTCGATAGAAAAATACATAATTGCATATTGTGAGGATATTTATTTGGTGCCTTCTGAAGATTCTTGAATTGTTCCTGTAGAGATTATGGAGAGAGATATACCTACTCCATACGTTGACCTAAGCAAATTGGGAAGAACGCGAATGAAGAGGAGGCGTGGAGTCGGGGAATCATTTCCAACAAGAGAAAATAAGTGTTGCATATGTAAGACGGGTGACCACAAAAAAGTTATATACTGGATTGAAATGCTCCATTATTATTGTATTAGTGAATAGTCTTGTTGGTTTATTATGAACTTGCTAATTTTCACTCCTTTTAGTTGGTAATGTATGTTTTTTATTCTATAAAATATATTTTTATTTATGATCCAACAACTGCTGAACAAAAGGAAAAAAAAATTACAATTGTACATCACTGAAAAAGATGATAGAAAATTTAATAAATACAACATGGTACAAAAATATTTTCAATAGATTACGTATCTATTGTAATAGATGAGTCATCCGTCGGAAGAAATCAAATCACAGTAAAACCTATTTTGATTCATTCCAACAGATGACCTATCCGTTGCAATAGATGAGTCATCTGTCGAAAGAAATCAAACCACTAGCAAGACATGTTTCAATTTCTTTCAATGGATGACTTATTTGTTGTAATAGATGAGCCATCTATTGAGAGAAATTAAAATATGTCTTGCAAGTGGTTTGATTTCTTCTAATAGATGATCCATCTGTTGCAATAGATAAGTCATCTGTTGGAAGAAATCAAACCACTAGCAGGACATGTTTAGATTTTGTCAACAGGTAATTCATCTATTGCAACAGATGTTTATATCTGTTTGATAATTTTCAACAAATGAGTTAGTTGTTGCAACAGGTTAGACATGTGTTACACATATATCTATATTGTTTTTACTAATTTGATGTGAAATCTTTCATATTAAATCATAATTAATAATAAATAAATTAATTTAACTATAATTAGCTTTAAATTTATAAGTTTAATTACAATTACAATGATTTACATGATCAACTAAATATATTCCTCCTAAATAGAGTGATCAATTGAATAATTTGATGTAAACTGATTCATATTAAATCATGGTTAGTAATAAATAAATTGATTTAACTATAATTAGCTTTTAATTTATGATTTTAATTACAATCTCAATGAATTACATGATCAACTTAGTGCATTCTTCCTAAATAAATTGATCAATTGATTAATTTGAAATTCGTCATATTAAATCATGATTAGTAATAAATAAATTAATTTAACTGTAATTAACTTTTAATTATAAGTTCAATTACAATCTCAATGAATTACATAGTAATTTCATGATCAACTAAGTGTATTTGTCCTAAATAGATTGAGCAATGACTAATTTGATAAGAAATGCTCCACCTTTAATCATGATTAGTAATAAATAAATTAATTTAACTATAATTAATTTTTAATTTATAAGTTCAATTACAATTTCTATGAAATACATAGTAATTGCATGATCAACTAAGTGTATTTGTCCTAAATAGAGTGATCAATTGACTAATTTTTGAGAAGTGGTTCATATTAAATCATACTTAGTAATAAATAAATTGATTTAACTATAATTTGCTTTTTAATTTATTAGTTCAATTATAGTTTCAATAAATTACATAGTAATTAAATGATCAACTAAGTGTATTCATCCTAAATAGAGTGATCAATATACTAATTTGATGTAAAATATTTCATATTAAATCATGATTAGTAATAAACAAATTAATTTAGCTATAATTAACTTTTAATTTATAATCTCAGTTACAATCTCAATGAATGACATAGTAATTACATTGTCACCTAAGTGTATAACCTATTTTAACAAATAATAACCCGTTGCAATTGATGTCTATATTTGTTTGATAATTCTCAACAAATGGATCATCTATTGCAACAGATTATTAATCTGTCTGTTTGATCATTTTCAAAAGATGAGTCATCTGTTGCAATAGGTGCCTATATTTGTTTGATAATTTTCAACAGATGAGTATCCGTTGGAACAAATATTTATATTTTTAAAATAATTTTCAATAGATGGGTCATCTGTTGAAACGGGTTAATTGTCTATTGTAACAAATGTCTGTATCTGTTTGATTATTTTCAACACATGAGCCATCTATTACAACAAATAATACATCTATTGTCATAAATATCTATATCTGTTTGATTATTTTCAATAGGTGAGTCATTTATTGCAACATGTTAGTCATTTGTCGCATCAGATATCTGTATCTGTTTGATTATTTTCAACATACGAGTTATATGTTTCAACAAATAATGCATCTATTGTAATATTTGAACTTAGTAATTCATTTTCAGCAATAATCTAACATTTTTCAAATCTAAGGATAAAATAATATTTATGACAATTACTAGACATCAATTAAAATAAAATTCATAACAAAAAATAAATTCAAGACATCATAAATTACATAAAATAATTCAATGAAAACATGACATATAAAAATTGTTATGTCGTCAGAACCCACAATTATATAAAAATAAAAGTCATCACAAATTACAAATTATTTAACTAGGGCTCTAAACTCCTAATTGTCCGACACTACGTTCCTCGATCTTCAAAGAAAACTAACTCCTCCTTCTCCTGACGGGTAGGATCCTCCTTGGTCTTTCTTTCACTAACTGTCTCACCATTTTCTACTAGTAGTAGTTCACACGAGAGACTATCCTTTCTATCGCTTGCCCTTGCTTTTCACTCTTATTTGGTCTCTTTTTTATAAAAAAAATAAAGTAAAGCAAAGCACCCGGAGCTTTTTGTAGTTCTAGCAGGAATGTAAGTGAATGAAGCCCATCCCCTAGCGAGTGAAGTGCTTATGCCCTTTTAGAGATACGGGCGAGCAAAAGAGCTCGTTCTTTCATTTTGAGATCTTTATATTCGTAAGATTATAATAGAGTCCTTTTACTTTCTATTATATTAGTCAAGCGCGAGCGCTCTACTACTAGTATAGTATAGTAGAGCAACCAACTTCAAAGTTTACCTAAAATAAATAAGAAGTATTCTAAAAAAGGAGAAAGGTTAGGGGGCTGAGAACCTCTTGCTTGCTTCTTGCTGTCTACTCGCGAGCCTTCACTGCCCCGTTCAGGGAATACTACACCAACACTCCATACACCTTGCATCATTTTAACAAAATTATCACACATGAAAGTATTTGAAGTTGTCAAATTGATCCCGATTATCAAATACTCTACGAAGGCAAGTGAATATGACGCACATGTATTACCAATTTTATTTTTGGCAAGATTTGATATTCTCTCATTAAAATCTCATTTTTCATTGAGCAATTTTTCTAGCAAGTGATCAAACATGCTACTTTAGTTGAACAATTTGAAAAACAACTCCAGCAGACGTTCCATTAGACATAAGAAATCCCCTTCTTCAAAGATCGAAATATTTTCATTATACACATTCATGACTCCTTCCTCGATGATTATCTCAAGAGTCACAAAGTGTTTTTGTCAAGATTTATCACAACCAAAATTCCCCGAGCACCTGTTCAGAATAAGGCACCTGGATAGGGTCTCTTACCTCTACAGTAATTGAGCATATCATCTTTGTAAGATCCCGCAAAATTTTCTTGTTGTCTAAGTCCTTTTGAGCATGTCAAGAGAGATCTCACACTTAGAAATTTATCTAAGTGTTGGGACTTAGTCATTTTTAAGACCTTCGAACTTTGAGGATTTATTTGATGACCTTCCCGACCTTTGATGGTTGATTTTTTTGTTGATTCATGATGGGGTAAGTTAATAGTACACTCGGGTGAGTTTCAAAAATTTTGGACCACGTTTAGGGCATGTTTGGATGCCTAAACCAGTAGCATCATTCGATTTACGCGCGTCACACGATCCAGTCCACTCCGGGCATCGTGTGATAGAGCATGCGGCGCACGCTCCAATACAGAGGACTAGATCATGCGACGCACGCTCCACTCCACCTACCTAGATTTTTTAGCTTCCAGCTCTACGTCATTAAGGGCAAAATAATCCCTTTTCCCATTCGCAATCCGTCAAAACCCATGATTAAAGCCTTTTAGAAGCATTATATGCTAAGTTTCATCAAAATTACTCTCATCCAAAACCTTAGTCTTCAACCTTCAACATCAAGAATCTCAAGATTTCACCGTTGTTTTTCCAAATTTCTTCAAGATTCAAGGTTCCCATTCCAAGAGCTTCAAGAACCCTCATTCAAGAGTGCCAATAGAGTCCCAAAAATCAAGTTTGTTCACCTTGTTCGTCATTTAAGGTATGTGGGGTTATGAATTAGGACAATTCTTTCGTTCTTGTTCCCAAAACTTATTTTTAATTGCAAGGATATATGATTTTACATGTTTTCCTATGAATTTGAAATGTGGGTTATGCCCAATATTGCTATGCATGGGATTTTGAGATTTTCAATGTTTTAGAAGATGAATTACATGAGTATGTTGATATTATTATGCTTATTGCTGAAATTTCCAAATTTTGAGTTGATTTATAAAGGTTTATGTTATCAAGAATGAGTTTTGAGGTATTTTAATATGAGATTGACATATGGGTCACTAAGCCCTATTTGAGATTGTTATGCTATAAGCACCCTATGATTATTGAGAAAGATTATTGAGAAAGATTTGACCTTTTGGTCTCATTAGATTTGAAAGTCCACTTTGCAGATTGAGATTACAAATTTTATAGTTGGTTTCATTATAAACCATGAGATTATTTTAAAGTGGATTTTCTTGAGATTTTGAGCATGAGATTGGGAGTAGTATTTAGCTCCAAGTTGTATAGGTTACTATGGTTTCATACCCCAGAACTACGTGCCACCGTAGGTTGAGATATTTATTCCCACTATACGTGGATGACTGAGATTGTGATCACTGAGATAGATTGTTCTATTTCGATGGTAAGGATAGAATAGCCCTAAACTTAAGGAGGCTAGTCGTGAGACACTATGGATGCTCACATGGTGTACATTTCGGTTAGAAGAACCTCCCAAAATATCCCCCACTCTTGAAATATTTTAATTATTTAAAGTCTTGAGATAGAGTATTTACTATGCAGAATGAGTTTCAGATTTCATCTAGATTTAGATGACTTGAAAACGAGGAAGAGAATGTAGATTTTAGAAGTAAGTGTAATGGCTCATACGATTCAGATTTTATGTTTTACTATTCATGATCTATATTTTTAGATTTTAGATTTCTCAAGCTATGTGAGTCATTTACATTTAGCATGCATGATTTTATAAACTGTGATGATTATGAGATATTGTTTTTACTTAATGCATGCACCCCCATATACTCAGTACATCCTCAAAGTAATAATACACATATATGTCTATGTGCTACATTGTCTCATAATGTAGGTTCAGGTGCTCAGTCTCAGCAATGACAGTGACTTCTTAGTACCTCATCTACATCCCTGTAGTTGTTGAGTCCTCATAGTTTAGGGACTTATGCTATTTAGATTTCTAGCTTTAATAGTAGATGTGTCATTTCTTCTTTCAGAAAGTTGAGTTAGCTGGGGCCTGTCCCAGTGACTCTCTAGATTTAGTCATTAGAGACTTGTCGGACTATTAGATTTAAACTTAGACTTCAGATGTCATATTAAGATATTTTTAGTATTTGTTTTATCAGACTATTGATATTTGCACTTTGAGATATGTTTAGATAATTCAGATAGATTTTCCATACTAATTATGATTCCATGCTTATATTTATCCCTTTATGAGCCTCAGATTAGTAGAAAGCAGCTAGGGTTAGCTCAGGACTACTTATAGTTTGGGGCACCATGTGGCGTCCCAGGAACTAGATTTTGAGGCATTACAAACTTGGTATCAGAGCATAAGGTTTATATAGTCCTAGAGAGTCTGACAAGTCGTGTTACATAGAGTCTTAATCTTTGGTGTGAAGCGCGCAACATCTATGATCAAGAAGCTATGAAGCATTTTAGGAAAAATCCTCTTTTTTTTCCTGATCTATCGTGCTTATAGTTTTCTCTATCTGCTATTAACTCATGCTCTTTTATGACAGAATATGCCTTCTCGTATAGCCAATGCCAGTAGAAATGATAACCAGCCACCTTAGGCCGCAGATCCCTTGAATGAGAATGTGTCACATGCAGAATTTTAGAAAGTTTTTCAGGCGCTAGCCCAAGCTGTGACAGCTAATGTCCAGGGTAACCGTCAGACTGTATACCCACCTCGGTAAGATGGAGATTTAGCTGCATCCAGAATTAGAGACTTTATGAGAATGAACCCTCCAAAATTCTTTGGGTTGAAAGCAGATGAGGACCCACAACTGTATCTTGATGAGGTGAAGAAGATCACCTAGATTATGCATATTTTCAAAAAAGAGAGTGTAGAGTTTGCATCCTATAGGCTGAAAGATGTTGCTCGTGATTGGGTGATGATGTGGAAGAGGAGTAGAGGGGAGGATACAACTCATATGACTTGGCAGGTATTTCAGGATGCATTCTTAGACAAGTTTTTCCCACTTGAGATGAGGGAAGATAAGATAGAAGAGTGTATGAACCTGAGGCAAGGCTCCATAACGGTGAAAGAGTATTTCCTCAAGTTCAACTAGTTATCTAAGTATGCCCTTGATCAGATGGCTGACTCTAGATCGAGCATGAGTAAGTTTGTGACTGGTGAGTCTAGGTTGGTAGTTAAGGAGTGTAGGACTGCTATACTCAACAGAGACATGGATCTATCTAGATTGATGATGCACGCTTAGAAGATTGAGGTAAAAAAAACTAAGGAGAGAGAGAGAGAGAGTCAGTAAGAGGGCTAGAACAGGGCAGTTTAATTATGGTCAGAATAGGTTCGGAGAAGAAAATCGTTTGCAGTTTTAGAATCGGTCATCTATGCCCGCACCTTCACCCAAAAACAGACAGGAGCAGTGGGGTAAGTCTTTTATGTCCAGATCTCAGAATTGTGTGAGTGGGAAGCCTAATATTCCATGTGCAAAGTGTGGTAGAGATAATAGAGGTAAGTGTTTGTGGGGTCAGAGAGGGTGTTATGTCTGTGTCCAGGAGGGTCACAATATTAGAGATTGCCCGAATGCTAGACGGAGAAATAGAGATATTCATTCTCAGACTCAGGCTAACAGTGCACCAGCTCCTTTAAGCCAACCAGGCCCTCCTCAGGGTGCATCATCTAGTACTGGTAATGGTCAGCGCCAGAATAGGTTCTATGCTTTACCATCCCGTCAGGAGCAGGAGGATTCTCTAAATGTTGTTACTGGTATGCTTCGTGTTTTTTATTTTGATGTTTATGTATTGTTAGACCCTAGGTCGAGTTTCTCTTATGTGAATCCTCTAGTTGCTGTGAATTTTGAGATGAGTCCTGTAAATATCCCTGAACCTTTCTTGGTTTCCACCCCAGTAGGTGAGTCAGTTGTTGCTAAGTTGGTTTACAAAAAGTGTCCTATCAAAGTTCTTCATAGAGTCATGCTGGAAGACTTAATAGAATTGGATATGGTTGATTTTGATCTTATTCTTGGATGGATTGGCTCCATTCTTATTATGCAACCATAGATTGTCGCACTCGTGTAGTGAAGTTTCAGTTATCAAATGATCCAGTTTTTGAGTGGTCAGGTAATTCAGTATCTCCCAAGAGTCATTTTATATCCTATCTTAAGGCCAGAAAGTTGATTTCCAAAGGCTGCATTTATCATCTAGTTAGAGTTAAGAATACAAGTCTGAGGCTCCAACTATTCAGTCAGTCAATATAGTTAATGAGTTTCCAGATGTTTTTCCAGAAGATCTCCCAGGGGTACCTCCCGATAGAGAGATAGAATTTTGGATTGACCTTTTTCCCGATACTCAGCCTATTTCTATTCCTCCATGCCGAATGGCTCCCACAGAGCTTAAGGAGTTGAAATGGAAACTCAAAGATCTCTTAAATAAAGGTTTCATAAGGCCTAGCATTTCTCCATGGGGTGCTCCCGTCCTATTCGTGCGAAAGAAAGATGACTCTTTATGTATGTGCATTGATTATTATCAACTAAATAAGGTTACAGTCAAGAACAAATACCCTCTTCCTAGAATTGATGACTTGTTTGATACATTGCAAGGTGCAAGTTATTTTTCAAAGATAGACCTTAGATCCGACTTTCATCAGCTTAAAGTAAGGGAGTCTGATATTCCAAAAATAGCCTTTAGAACCCGCTATGGTCATTTTGATTTTCTAGTTATGTCTTTCGGGCTAACCAATGCTCCAGCAGCTTTCATGGACCTCATGAATCGAGTGTTCAAATAGTATCTAGATATGTTTGTCATAGTGTTCATAGATGATATTCTTGTGTATTCTCATAGTGAGAATGACCATGTAGATCATCTTAGAATTGTCCTGCAGACTCTTAGAGATCATCAATTGTTCACCAAATTCAGCAAGTGTGAATTTTGGCTAAGTTAAGTAGCCTTTGTAGGTCATATTGTTTTCGCTGAAGGCATTAAAGTTGATCCCCAAAAGATAGAAGCCATAAGAAATTAACCTAGACCTATCTCTCCAACAGACATTAGAAGATTCTTGGGTCTAGCTGGCTATTACCGCCGTTTTATTGAAGGTTTCTCATCCATTGCATCCCCTATGTATAGATTGACCCAAAAAAAAGTTAAGTTTTTGTGTTCAGATTCATGTGAGAAGAGTTTTCAGGAGTTGAAGACTCGACTCACATCATCCCCAGTGTTAGCTTTACCCGATGGTATAGATGGTTTTGTGGTGTATTGTGATGCCTCTAGAGTTGGTTTGGGTTGTGTGCTGATGCAGAGAGGTAAGGTCATAGCCTATGCCTCTAGACAGTTGAAGCCGCATGAAAAGAATTACCCAACCCATGATCTTGAATTAGCTGCTGTGGTTTTTGCTTTGAAAATCTGGAGACACTATCTATATGGTGTTCATGTTGATGTCTTTATGGACCACATAAGTCTTCAATATGTGTTCACTAAGAGAGAGTTGAATCTTCATTAGAGAAGATGGTTAGAGTTGTTAAAAAATTATGGTATAAGTATGTTGTATCATCCGGGCAAGGCCAATGTAGTGGAAGATGCCCTTAGCAGGTTGTCTATGGGCAGTGTTGCTAATGTAGAGAAAGATAAGAAAGAGTAAACTCATGAATTTCATCGTTTGGATAGATTGGGTGTTAGGTTGCTTGATTCAGCTGAGGGGAATGTTTGGGTTCAGAGTAGTTTCGAATCTTCCTTAGTTTCAGAAGTGAAAGAGAATCAGGAAATGGATTCTAGTTTGGTCAAACTGAAGGAGTCAGTTAAAGACCAAAAAATGGAGGTTTTCTCCCAAGGGAGAGATGGTGTGTTGAGATGTCAGAATAGACTGTGTGTTC
Organism: Capsicum pubescens; assembly: GCA_030864215.1. Lineage (NCBI taxonomy): Eukaryota > Viridiplantae > Streptophyta > Magnoliopsida > Solanales > Solanaceae > Capsicum > Capsicum pubescens. The sequence goes on from CM061539.1 coordinate 3,744,138, forward strand.
CTTGTGTTGATGATTTGAGGTAGAGAATTATGGCTGAGGCGCCTGGTGAGAGATATTTCATTCATCCAGGCGCTACCAAGATGTACTGCGACTTGCCGGAAATCTATTGGTGGAATGGTATGAAGAAGGAGATAGCAGAGTTTGTAGCAAAATATGCAACTTGTCAATAGGTTAAGGTAGAGCACTAAAGACCCGGTGGTACGTTGAAAGAGTATAGTATCCCCATTTGGAAGTGGAAGGAGGTGAATATGGACTTTGTGACTGGTTTACCCCTTTTACGTCGGCATCATGATTTGATTTGGGTTGTTGTAGACAGGTTGGCTAAGTCAGTGCATTTCTTGTAAGTGTATACGTCTTATATAGCTGAAGATTATGCAAAGTTGTATATCCGAGAGTTAGTTAGGTTGCATGGAGTTCCCTTGTCTATCATCTCAGATAAGGGTACTCAGTTTACTTGCTAATTTTGGAAAGCTTTCCAGAAGGGTCTTGGTACCCATGTTTATTTTAGTTTCGCTTTTCACCCTCAAATAGATGGTCAGGCAGAGAGGACTATCCAGACTTTAGAAGATATGTTGAGGGCATGTGGTCTTGATTTCAAGGGTAGTTGGGATGAGCATTTTCCATTGATTGAGTTTGCTTATAATAACAGTTATCATTCTAGCATCCAGATGGCCCCGTTTGAGGTTTTTTATGGGAGGAGATGTAGGTCACCCATAGGTTGGTTTGAGGTGGGTGAGGTCGCTTTTCTTGGGTTAGATGCAGTGTTTGAAACTATGGAGAAAGTTAAGTTGATTAGGAAGAGGTTGAAGACAACCAGAGTCGTCAGAAATCATATGCAGATGTGAGGAGAAAAGATCTTGAGTTTAAAGTTAATGATTTAGTGTATCTGAAAATTTCACCCATGAAAGGGGTGAAGAAATTTGGCAAAAAGGGGAAGTTTAGTTCCCATTATGTTGGCCCTTATAGAATTCTGAGACGTGTGGTGAAAGTAGTTTATGAGATTGAGTTACCCACAAATTTGTCAGCCGTTCATCCTGTATTCCACGTCTTTATGCTTAAGAAGTGCGTCGGTGACTCCACGGTCATAATTCCTTTAAAAAGATTAGGTATTCAGAACAGTCTTTCATATGAAGAGATTCCAGTTGAGATTTTAGATCATCAGATTCGTAGACTAAGGAACAGATAAGTTCCCTTAGTCAAAGTTCTTTGGCGGAATCTGTCAGTTGAGGGAGCTACTTGGGAAGCCGAAGTTGATATGCGAGCCAAGTACCCTCATCTTTTCTCTGCAACCTCAGTTTTAGCCGAAGGTACTACTCTTCTTTGATTCAGTTACTTTCTAATCAGAGATTCTACTATATAGATATTCTTATTATAAGTTCATGCTCTCGCAGATTAACCCAGAAACTCTGAATAGTTTAGAATCAGTTTAGCAATATTATTTCAGTTGTGCATGCTATCATGTATCCTCAGATTTCTCAACATTCTTATATTAACTAGAAACATTCAAGGATGAATATGTTCAAGGGGAGATATTGTAAGACCCAACAAAATTTTCTCGTTGTTTAAGTCCTTTTGAGCATGTCAAGAGAGATCTCACACTTAGAAGTGTTGGGACTTAGTCATTTTTAAGACCTTCAAACTTTGAGGATTTATTTGATGAACTTCCTGACCTTCGATGGTTGATTTTTTGTTGATTCATGATGGGGGAAAGTTAATAGTACATCTTGGGTGAGTTTCAGAATTTTTGAACCCCGTTTAGGGCATGTTTGGATGCCCAAACCAGTAGCATCATGCGATTTACATGCGTCGTACGATACAGTCCACCCCTGGCATAGTACGATAGAGCATGCGGCACACACTCCAGTCCATAGGACCAGAGCATGCGGCGCACGCTCTAGTCCAGAGGACCAGAGCATGCGATGCATGCTCCACTGCACTCACCTGGATTTTTTAGCTTCCAGCTTCGCGTCATTAAGGGGAAAATAGTCCCTTTTCCCATTCCTAATCCATCAAAACACATGATTAAAGCCTTGTAGAAGCATTATATGCTAAGTTTCATCAAAATTACTCTCATCCAAAACCCTAGGCTTCAACCTTCAACATCAAGAATCTCAAGATTTCACCGTTGTTTTTCCAAATTTCTTCAAGATTCAAGGTTCGCATTCCAAGAGTTTCAAGAACCCTCATTCAAGAGTGGAAATAGAGTCCCAAAAAGTAAGCTTGTTAACCTAGTTCATCATTTAAGGCATGTGGGGTTATGAACAAGGACAATCCTTTCGTCCTTGTGCCCAAAACTTATTTTTAATTACAAGGATATATGATTTTACATGTTTTCCTATGAATTTGAAATGTGGGTTATGCCCAATATTACTATGCATGAGATTTTGATTTTCAATGTTTTAGAAGATGAATTAAATGAGTATGTTGATATTATTATACTTATTGCTGAAATTTCCAGATTTTGAGTTGATTTATAAATGTTTATGTTATCAAGCATGAGTTTTGAGATGTTTTAACATGAGATTGACATATGGGTCACTAAGCCCTATTTGAGATTGTTATTTTGAGAATTGTTTTTCTATAAGCACCCTATGATTTTTGAGAAAGATTTTTTTAGAAAGATTTGACCTTTTGGTCTCACTAGATTTGAAAGTCCACTTTGTAGATTGAGATTACAAATTTTATAGTTGGTTTCATTATAAACCATGAGATTATTTTACAGTGGATTTTCTTGAGACTTTGAGCATAAGATTGGGAGTAGTATTTAGCACCGAGTTGTATAGGTTACTACGGTTTCATACCCCAGAACTACGTGCCACCATAGGTTGAGATATTTATTTCCAATATACGTGGATGACTGAGAATGTGATCACTGAGATAGTTTGTTCTATTTCGATGTCAAGGGTAGAACAACCCTAACCTTATGGGGACTAGTCGTGGGACATTATGGATGCTCACATGGTGTACATGTCGGTTAGAAGAACCTCCCAAAATGTCCCCCGCTTTTGAAATAGTTTAATTATTTAAAGTCTTGAGATAGAGTATTTACTATACAGAATGAGTTTCAAATTTCATCTAGCTTTACATGACTTGAGAACGAAGAAGAGAATGTAGATTTTAGGGCTAAGTGTAATGGCTCACAGGATTCAGATTTTATGTTTTACTATTCATAATCTATATTTTCAGATTTTAGATTTCTTAAGCTATGTGAGTCATTTACATTTAGCATGCATGATTTTATAAACTATGATGATTATGAGATATTGTTTTTACGTAATGCATGCACCCCCATATACTCAGTACATCCTCAAAGTACTGATCCACATATATGTATATGTGCTACATTGTCTCATAATGTAGGTTCAGGTGCTCAGTCTCAGCAGCGACAGTGACTTCCGAGTACCTCATCTACATCCCTGCAGTTGGAGAGTCCTCATAGTTTGGGGACTTATGCTATTCAGATTTCTAGGTTTAATAGTAGATATGTCATTTATTACTTCAGACAGTTGAGTCAGCTGGGGCCTGTTCCAGTGACTCTCTATATTTTGTCATTAGAGGCTTGTCGGATTATTAGATTCAGACTTAGATTTCAGATGTCATATTCAGATTTTCCGTATTTGTTTTATCACACTATTGAGATTTGCACTTTGAGATATTTCTAGATAATTCAGATATATTTTCCATACTCATTATGATTTTATGCTTATATTTATCCATTTACGAGACTCTGATTAGTAGAAAGCAACCAGGGTTAGCTCAGGACTACTTGTAGTTCGAGGCACCGTGTGGCGTCCTGGGAACTAGATTTCGGGGCGTTACAATGTTCTTATTTTTCTCCTTCATTATTCTTATCATCTTTTTCTACTCCATCATCTTTTCTATCTCCTTCTTTATCTACATCTACTTCCTTTTCATTTTCATCACTTTCCTCTTCATTTTTTTCTTCTCCCCCACTTTCCTCGTCCCCTTCACTTTCCTCATCTCTTTATTTATTTTTATTTAAATCTTCAAATTTTTTTACTTCTTTCTACTTCATTCTTATTCATTTTTTCCTTCTTTTTTCTATATCTAGAGTTGATTATAAAGGGACTTCTACTTCTATAGCTTGTACAATAAGCTCATCTAGTGGTGAATGTAGTCTAGCTACTTTACTTCTTTCTTTCTTTTGAGTTGATTTACTTCCTTTTCTTTTGGAAGTCATTTTTCCACAAATATGAAAAAAATATAAAAAAGATTATAATTGATTTATGCATCATTAAGAAAATGATAACAGTAAATCTAACAAGTATAACACAGCAAAATAATAGTTCCAACATATCAGTCATCTATTACAACGGATGAGTGATCTGTTGAAAGAAATAAAAATAATTTTAATATTATTTTGATTTCGTTCAACTAATGAGTTATTTGTTGGAAGAAATGAAAACAGTAAGGTTTACTAGTTTGATTTAATCCAACAGATTATTCATTTGTTGCAAAAAACTATTCATTTACTAAAACAAATCAAAATAGTATTGAAACTATTTTAATTTCTTTTAATAGACCACTCATCTATTGAAACAGATGAGTCATTGTTGGAAGAAATCAAAACAATATTGAAGTTGTTTTTATTTCTTCCAACAGATCAATCATCAGTTGCAATAGATGGATAATCTATTGGATGAAATCAAAATAGGATACCCAGTACTGTTTTGATTTCTTCCAACAGATGACTCATCCGTTGCAACAGATGAGTGATTTGTTGGAAGAAATAAAAAATAGTCTTGAGCTGTTGGAATAACTGTTATGGGTCCATCCAACAAATGACACATATATTGCAACAGATGAGTTATCTGTTAAAATAATTGTTAGGTTTTTTCCAACAGATGAACCATTTATTGCAATAAATGAGTTATTCGTTGAAAAAAAAAATCAAATTTATAGCAAGATTTATTTATATTAACAATATATGTACCACATAAATACATACATAGATCAACAAGAACACCAACAACAATACTATCACTTATAAATACACCAACATCAATATTTATCAATACAACAACACCAACAACACCAACATTCACCAATATACCAACATCAACAATAACATAAATAAATCAATACCACTAACACCACCAACACCTACATACCCTAACAACAACACACTCAACAATACCAACAAACTCCAAAAAACACAATAAACATCAACAAATCAACAGTTGTTTAAGTAAGTGTTAGCTTAAACCAACTAAATCAATAGTTATTGGATTTGGTCACAATAGACATCTTTGAAAAAAATTAAAATTCAAGTTTCACTATTTTTACAGTAATATTTGAGAATAAAAACTACAACAGCAACAAAAGATTCTATTTCACTCATAAAATATGCCACATTTACATTAACCACCATATTAAGAGAATAAATGCCATAAATTAGGATTTTCTTGAATTTTCGTTTCATTTTTAAGCATCATATACTAAAATTATTAATCCATACTAGAAGAAAAGTTTACTCAAGTTCTTCTTTTTCTTCATAACTAAAAAGTCCCTTGTTTTTAGAAAAAATAAAAAAAAAGAAGCTTTTACATGTGAAGAGAAAAAAAATTATTGGTTGAAAGTCAAAAAGGAATGATTAAGAACTCGAAACTATTGTCACCTGAGGTTGAAAGTTGTCGGAGATTGAAGATCACGTCGATTTGGTGTCGATGGTTTGCAACAATTATTGGGTGGTTTCTTTTGAGAGAGAGGAGAGAGAGGGGAGTTTTGATTTTTGAAAAACTATTTTTTTATTAAAAATATATTTATAGATTGATTTGTATTTTTCTTAAAAAAAAGAACTTTCAAAAATATTAATTGAGTCCCCAATTAACTTCATTAATTTTTTAAGTGGATTTGACCCTTAAGCTTGGTTAAGTGTCACCAATATTTAAAATCAAACTTGGATGATACATTTTGTTCATTTTTCTCCAGGGACCTGGTCCCTACCAAATGTATACAGTAATGAACAAGAGTAAATTGAAAGTACAACACAAGAAAATAATACACACACAATATTTACGTGAAAACCTCCTTTCTCAAGAGAGTAAAACCACGAATTACCTTGTAGGATTTTGTCATAATTCAAAAATCAAGGATCATGATGACACTTATCACGGCGTACCTTGACAAGTAAGCCAATCACTCAAACTGATATACATAGGAAAAAAGATAGAAATACCCCTAAGGTAAGACTTGTAGAACGAAGCCAAACCACACAAGTATGATAAATGCAGAAGGAATATAATCAGCAACACAACCATAACTCCCAAAATTTTTTGCCAACAGTATAAGAACTAGTAATACAATCATGAGTCAATACATTAGAAATACCCACACAAGGTCAACATATATCTCTAAATACAAATAAAGACATAAGTATTATAGAAAGATAGAAGTGAACTCCGGCCGCATGAATGCTCAATACCTTGAGTAAATCCGAAGGCACTCAAAATCAACCTATCTGAGGCACATTCGAGATAGGACCTGCACCAAAAGGGCGCAATAGGCGTGAATACGGTTCACTTGTACTCAGTAGGTATCATAGGCTGACCAAGCAAAGTAGTAAATAAAGCATATAAAATATACACTAAGTACACATCACCTGTAATCAGAAAATGTCCCACAATGGTAGGCCACACCGCTTGCACTAACAGTTAGACAATATCCACACATATACAACAACACTCCAGATAGGGATACAAATACAAATAATATCACATTTATGTAGAATGAAAAAGGATCATGTTAATCAAGATCGTCGATTACAAATAAAGGATGATAGATTAATTAGACATTAACAAGTCAAGATATAGAACGAATAGATAGATGATGAGTCAATATAATAATACAAGAATAACATAAACAAAATAAAACAAGTACAATGTATATGATGATGATAATAATGATGATGGTGAGGATAATGATAAGGATGCATAAGGTTGGCACACAACCTTGAGTTTGACACACAACCTTGAAGTTGGCACACAATCTTTGTGTTTCCAATATTCTCAGTATTTCAGTATTTCTAAAGCACATCCATAACATACAACACAAATCAAGTACACATACATGACAATAAGTAAATATAAAACAATAAAACAAACAAGTGAAATGATGCATATGATGACATGAGAATGATGATTTAATGTTCACAACTATACAAAATGAGTATTTCCAAAATCAATCTACATGGTGTATTTCCACTACCAACCATAATATTACTATTCCACAACCACGTGAGCCAACATCCACTCACTATTTTCACTATCTATGAATTTTTCACATGATTCATATGCCCACAAAGTATGAATATAAATACATACATACATACATATATATATATATATATATATCTATATATCTATATCTCTATATATATATGTATATAAAACCCCGCACAGTCACACATATCACAGGATATCTCAAATTCAACAATTATATCACATTCAAGACCCCACATGGGGAAAACATATAGATAGCCATATTTTATGATTAGTTCTCACCTTTTATATGCATTTTGTACCAATATTTACTATCTAGACCATTCTAAAAGGGTTAAGCCATAACCTGTTTTGAATGCCGGAACCGACCTGCAACACTTCAACCACAAAGTCTTACTTCTCACGAACAGTCCTGAAATCAATTAAAATCAAGAAATATAGAATCTATGTATCAAAACAAAGCTAACGACACCCATATTGAGTACTTTTATTTTGGGGTCAAAACGGACCCTCAAAATAAATTTTTGAAAAAGAAAGAAAAATCATAACTTTACTTCAAAAATGTATTTTTCATATTCTTATGAATCTAAATTTGAAAATTCAAGTCTAATCGAGTAAAAAACAAGGTTCAAATTGAAGAAAAAATATTTTTGAGCTTTACCAATTTTTTTTTAAAATCCATGTTAAAATCAAGAATCGAAGTTGTTTTGAAGGTTAAATTGATGAAAAAACTAGTAATTATAATATTAAAATATTATTCAAGTGAAAAAGAGTGAAGTTAGGGCTTAAAATCAAACTCTAAGATTTTTGGGATTTTGATAAATTAATCAAGGAATTAAAGTAAGAAAGGATGACGTCTCATCTTAAATCCATAATAGAATCAATAGATATATGTTAATCTAACTTCCCAATCTTCCACATGCTTCACTTTTAACTCTCACACTATTTTAGGGTTTAACTCTCAAGAGAAAAAGTGAAAGAATGAGCAAAATGGGCCAAAAAGGGCTATTTTATGTAGATTTTTCTGCATTAGATTTTTCTAAGTCTAAATAGACTTCGATGGGGTATTCGGGATTCATTTGGAATTTGATATATGAAAAAGAACTATGAAATCGCACTAAATTCGATGCTTCAGACTCAATGGAAATATCAAATTTTTGAAAAGATATCATTTTCACAAAGTTGATCCCCGAAACTCGAAATCACAATTCCTCGAAGTGAGATTTAAAAGCCATAAAACCAAACCAAGTATGTTAACACCCTAAAATCAACATTTTGGTTGTATTTACAAAGTCAAATTTTCCATACAAGTTTGTTTCGACCAAATGTGGGTCCTACACTCATATTTTCGATTTTCCAACTTTTCGACCAACAGGTCAAAATGAGCTCGAGCGTATCGGGATTCAAACCAACAATCTACCTAACCTAAAATTAATATTCTGGAGCTGCTGGCACAGTCCATTTAGCCATCTATTGCACAGATCAAAAGATAATCACACAAGTCCATAATAAGGCTTTCGAAGACACCAAAAAATCATACTATCACACAAATAATACCAAAATGCATTGAGAACGGGGTCAATAACCCCTGCACTCTAGAAATAACAGAATACAATTTCAGAGAGGGGAAAAATAGTCAAATCATACAAAATCACAAATTACACATTTCATTAAAAAGCTGGTTGTTACAGATTTTCAGCCACTTTACTATCTTCAAGCAACTTGAAGACAAACTCCAAAGTTCAAAGGATTAACCTTTTAATCCTCTGTAACTTGCAATAACTCTATTATGAGACTCCACAACAATAACTCTATTGCTAACAACTAAAATAACTAACTCTGACTGAAATTAGGGTATTTTTGAGTTTACATTTCGTTTTTAAGCATCATATACTAAAATTGTTAACCCATACTAGAAGAGAAGTTATCTCAAGTTATTCTTTTTATTTTTAACTAAAAATCCCTAATTTTTTTGAAGAAACCTTTAATTATGAAGAGAGAAATTGACGATTGAAAGTCGAAAAGGAACGATGAAGAACTCAACTATTTTTCCTGGAGGTTGAAAGTCGCTAGCTATTGAAGGTTGCATTAATCTATTGTCGATGGTTTGCAACACCTATTGGGTAATTTTTTTAGAGAGAGAAAGTCGAGACGTTTGAGAGGAGAGAGGGGAGTTTTGATTTTTGAAAAACAAATTTTATTAAAAATATAATTGTGGGTTTATTTAAAATTTTAAAAAGATTAAGAAGTTTTAAAAATATTAATTAAGTTCTCAACTAACTTAATCAATGTTTTAAATGTCTTTAACCTTTAAGCTCGGTCAAGTGGGGAAAATTGAAGAAAAGGTGTCTTTTAAGTTGTATTTGAGTATTGGTGACTTTGACCAAAGGGAAGGGTCAAAGATTAAATTAAAACTTGATTAAGTTAATTGCAGACTCGATTAATATTTTTAAAACTTCCTAATCTTTTTAAACATACAAATTAACCCACAACAAAACTCCCCCCTCTCCCCCAACATCTCGACTCTCTCTCTTAAACTTATCCTAATAGTTTTGTAAAATCATCATCAACAAATAGACAACCTTCAATCTCCGGTGACTTTCAACCTCTATGACAATAGTTTTGAGTTCTTCATCGTTCCTTTTTGACTTTCAACCATCAATTGATGTGACAACATTCTCCGACAACTTTCGACGACAACAACTTCGAGTACTTCATCATTCCTTTTTGACTTTCGTTGGTAAAAAATTAGGCCATTTTAGTTATGAAGAAAAAGAGGAACTTGAGTTAGCTTTTCTTTTCGTATGGGTTAACTATTTTAATATTTATTGCTTAAAAATGAAAAGGGAACTCAAGAAAATTCTAATTTTTGGTATTTCTTATCTTAATATGATTAATGTAAATATGGTATATTTTTAGAGTGAAATATAATTTTTTTGTTGTTACTATAGTTCTTGTTCTCATACATTATTGTAAAAATAGTGAAACTTGTATTTTAAATTTTTTGCGGAGACATCTATTGTAATCAAATCTAATAACTATTGATTTGTTGGTGTTTGTTGTATTTTTAATTTTTTTTCCCTGTTTGTGTTTGTATAATTGTTGGCGTTGTTTGGTGTGTGTTGGACTATTGGGTTGGTATATTGGTAAATGTTGATGTTCTTGATGTGTGTGTTGGTGTTGGTGGTGTTGATTTTTTTGTGTTGTTATTGGTATTGGTGTCTCGGTAAATGTTGTTGTTATTGGTGTTGTTGTATTGGTAAATATGATGTATTGATAAATGGTGATATTGATGTAGTTAATATTGATACAACTTGCTACTGGTTTATTTTTTTCTCAACAAATGAACCATCTATTAAAAAACAAAGCAATTATTCTAACAGATGACTCATATGTTACAACAGATGGGTCATCTATTGGATGAAATCATAATATTTATTCCAACAAATGACTGTCAAGACTTTTGATTTCTTTCAATAGATAGGTAATCTGTAGGAAGAAATCTAAACAATATTGAAATTTTTTATCAACACATGGATAATCTTTTGCAATAGATGAGTAATCTGTTGAAAGAAGTCTAACTAATATTAAAATTATTTTATTTCTTCAAATGGATCACTCACCTATTGGAACAAATGAGCGATCTGTTGTAACAGATCAGTCATTGTAACACCCCGAGAGTACACGCTGGATGCCACACGGTGCTTGGAACCACAAGTGATCCTAAGCTAAACCATAAACTGGCATACTGTTAAGCAACTAAAATATAATACATTCAATAACAGGTTCTGCTGTACAAAAACATAATCATACTGAAAATCTAAAATATATACACTACTGATAAAGCTTTACAATCTGATAAATCTGAAGGAAGAAACTGAAATTACATGACTGACTCTGACCGACATCTATGAAGCCTCTACTAAACTGGCTATAGATAGATGGGACATGCCTCTAACTACCACTAGTCAATACACATGGAAAATAAATGAACTATACATGAACTAAAACTATCTGGACTTCTCAAAATAAGAGAACTCATTAATTGCTGGCTAGAAACTGCAACTGTTTGAACATGATGTGTGGGCTACAAATGGTACCTACATTATGAAATAATATAGCCACACAGACCTATATATGGATTAGTACTCCTGGAATGTATTGAGTATGCAGGGGTGAATGCAATAAGTAAAACTGATTTCTTACAAAATCTTAAAACATGCATGCTAAGTGTAAGTAGACTCACCAATAGGCTGGAATAAACTGAAATCTAAAATATCTTAAAACATGAGTAACAAACATAATTTGGTAAGCTGGTGAATCTCTACACTTAGCTTCTGTAAGACTTTACTTTTATGATATAAGCAGAATTGAAGCTGGGATATGGTAAAACATGGATACTGTATGAATACTAATTTTGAAACTACGTGATGGAGGCTGACGTAATTCGAGGATCTGAATATACAATCATACAAAGCATTAATATATAAACACACAGAACCAAACATAACATGTGCTAAGATTATTTGATTAGCTGAATGACTGATTGCTGAATACTAGTGATGTAAGGCTGAATTGTACTTAGTTTGAACAACTGGGGTAAAACTGTAGAGTACTATGCTTATGAGGTAAGGGATATCAAAACAACATAAGATAACTGAGTGTGAATGCATGAGAACTATAATATCTGAGAATGCAAAACCAAGCGCCTAACATGATTTTAATGATGCATAAGTCAATTATAATTTTTTTTTATTTTTCTCTTATTTTTAGATAATATGGATCCCAAAAGAAAAAAATAAATCAAGTTCAAGTAAAGGAATAGGTGAAGTACTTAGGCTATATTCACTACTATATGAGCTTTCTTTACAAGCGATATCTCAATTAGAAGTAGAAAAAAATGAACACTAGGAAGAGAAAAGCTTTAAAAGAGATGTTGAATTTAGTTAGAAAAGTCAACATGATTCAAATGCTAATATTGACCCTAATATGTTTTCCACTGAAGAGTTTGCAAAACTTTCTGTATTAATAGTTTTTCTGTTAGAATGCAGTGTGATGGTGCCATAGATTTAACTGGTGATTGTGTGGTAAAGTCATCCATGGGAAAATATTTTGATATCTTCAGAAAAAATTGGATGTTTATTTCAGGGACAATTGCTTTGGGTAATATCTTGATTTGTTGGAGGACAATAATTCTCATTTCCAAATGACCAGTGTGTATGATCTTCTCAAATGTAGATTTATATATGAAAATAAAGATAAGATATATCAGGTGTGGATAAATTTCTATGGCATTCCAGTTTGTTTTGGTTGGAAGGAAATTGCCATAGTTACTGGACTAAAATGTTATCTTCCTTTACAAAATATACCTATTGTAACACAAAAAAAAACCCTGCACATAAAAAGGCAAGTTAAGTGATAGTGATGACTTGTTGTCCCTTGTTGGTCCATACTTTAAAAACAAAAATTTGATAGAGGAGTTGAAAGGTAAAAGACTTACAAAGTAGCACAAGCAATCATTGTGCTTGGTTTAATTTGTACATAATATTCTTTAGGAGAAAGACATTAACAATAACACACCACTTGATTTAATAAATATTTTCGAGGATCTTGAGGCATTTAACAACAATCTTTGGGGTCATAAATACTTCAAAATAACTGTCAAATATTTGTTGACTCCGTTAACGCCAAAAATAGTCAACTTATATGGCTTTCCGTGGGCTTTCATAGTATTTTTTTTGTTGGATAAAGTTTTTAATTAATTGGTATAATTTTACAAGCTTATGCATTTGAAGTCATTCCTTATCTCAGACAAGAAGTGAACTACCAAGAAGAAGTTTCATGTCCAAGAATCCTAAAATAGTTATCGGCCAAAAATGATTTTAAAAAAGTTCTTTCTCTTTCAACGCCCTCCCCCTGAGGAAGCAGTAAGTCTAATTTTAATTAAATTTTTATTTTAATTAATTATTTATTTTAATGATTCAGTCATTATTCTAATATATTAACTAATTTATTTTAGATTGTGAATCTGTGGCTTATTCTGACTAATCAAGAGTTGAAGATGTTATTTTTTGTTACTTTAAGATCTGCGCAAATTTTATCGGACCCTAAGGTAATTGATAGAATAAAAAAGGAATGGGTTGGAATAATAGCCATCAAAAGAAAAATACTTTGGGAGGGTGGGCTTATTCTTGGTGATCTTGTTGTTGATGATGCTATTGGTGGTGATAGAGTTATTATTGGTTATGGTGGTGGTGATGGAGTTGTTGGTGGTGTGGTAGTGGTGATGGTGCTTCTGTTGGGGTTGGTAGTGTTGATAAGTTGGTTGATGCTCCTCTTGCAGTTTTTGAAACAAGAAATGATCATACTAATTTTACTGATTTTGGTGGTTGATATATCCCTTTAAATTTGCATATGAAAATTTTCTCACACGAAATAGGTAGTTAATTATTAGGAGATCTTGCCCCTCATAGCTTATGTTGTGCATGGAAATGCCAAGAGTGCAAGAAAAAACATGATGGAGTTGTTAATGCTATTAATGCATTAACTGCTGAGGTAAAAGAATTAACATCTAAGAGGGATGTCATTCCATCAAAGAGGATTTTAGATCCATTCACTCCATTAGAGGTTAAGAGGAGAAAAAAAGTAATTTCCAAGGTATTATCAAATATTAAAAAAAATAAATTACAACTCCTCTTTCTTGTACTATTGAGAAATATACAAGGTACATAAGAGAGTAGTATGAACTGAAAAAGTTGAATATTTATCGTTTGTTCCAATAGACTACCTATCTGTTGCAATAGATATCCCATCTATTGCAATAAATTACATATCTATTTCAATAGATGGGTAATCTGTTCCAACCATCTGCTGCATAACTTGCAGTAGCTTTGTAATATATTAACAACTAGAGATATAAGTGCAACAAATATTTCATCTGTTGCAACATATGGGATATCTGTTGCAACAGATTACCCATATGCTACATCACTTTATATATCTTATCTTTTTGTTTTATTTTATTTATATCTTTGTGATAAGCATTGACAATTCTGGCTTTTTAGGTGGACGTCACAGTGCATGTTACTGCTGAAGAACATATACCTGATTTGATAATCCATCAATGGCTTCCAAAGAGGTAGAAAAAGTGAAGTTTGTCAGTATGGATGAAAGTTCAGATGAATGTCAGAATTATCCGTTTGAAGGTTTCAATATCTCGGACGAGACTCTAACACAGTTGATCAACATTTATTCAAAATGAATTGCCAATAGACTGTTAAAGTATCATGCCGACAAGTAACAACATAAATTATTATAAAAAATCCCGGTTCATAAACTTCTTATATAAACATGATATTAAATTTATTTAAATCATGCATAAAACAAAATGATGGCCACTACAAACTGAAAAAATCAGTTCTTGAATTTGATATGGTCAAATTTATTGTGGAACATCTCAAAATGAAGAATTGGTTTTAGTTGATGTCATAGCCCAACACTTGTAGGAATGATGAGGTTTAAATGTCATTTATCTTACTATTAACTATATTTGATGTCCTATTTTTTAATTGTATCTGTTAAATAATTTATTTTACTTAATTATAATATTTGATAATATGTGCAACACATCGATGTCGTAGAACGAAAAAAGTTCAAGTTGCAAACATAAAACAACGATATAGATACATGGCAACCAACTGTTTGTTATCGATAAAACCTACGAAAGGTATTATCACAAATATTTAGAAGTTGCTCAAAATGAGGAATATTTAAGCAACATCATCAAAGATTATGGCATTCCAGTTGGCCCACCTTGGCATTTGATCGATGAAGTGTACATCCCAGTCAATTGTGATGGTGAGTTCCATTGGGTGTTGGTTGTAGTTATTCTAAAAGTGAGGCGCATCTGAGTTTATGACTCAATGTCGACAAAGAGACGTTCTGAGCCGTCATTCGAGATACAAAAACTGGTTATAATATTGCCTACTTACCTTCATATAAGTGGCTTTTTGGACTAAAAGATTTGTTCTGATTGGTGGATTATTGAAGCATACCAGTATAAAATGGGTGATAGCTATTTTTTTAGGGTAATCCATTTAATGGAGGATATGTTGAAGGAATTGCTCAATGATCCAGTGGCATCCTGTAAGTACTTGTCATGATTTATTTTCATAAATTTGCAACTCTTACATTAATTGGATATGTATTATTTGATTTTTACAAATGCAGGAATTGCGGTGATTTTATTGTCATTTACGCTAAGTATTTGAGCGATGGATTACAAGTACCAAATGATGGAGTTGATGCCAAATTACTTTGTAAAATATATGCTACACTTTTGTGGAATTATGAAAGTCTGAAAGCTCGAAAAGGGTACGTAAGTGACAGTGAAGATCAACCACGACCAAAGTCAAATTTCATGTCACCGGATAAAGCATAACTGGTAATATTGAGTAGATCTTCATCGCTTGATCCTATAAATATTGGTTCTAAAACTTAAATTGTAAATATTTATCATCTGTACCCGTACAATTTTATATTTCATGTAGTTGTTGAATTATTTAATATAATTTGTGAAGGTTTGGATTTTTTTAATGAATTTTATTTTAATTGACGACCAATTATTTATCATGAATTATATTTTTATCCTTATATTTGAACTTATTAATCAAAATGGATTACTAAATTCAAATATTACAATAGATACATTATCTGTTGTAATAGATGACCCATCTATTGAAAATTATCAAATCGATGTAGACATTTGTTGCAATAAATGACTAATTTGTTGCAACAGATGACATATTTGTTGCAATAGATGTCTCATTTATTGAAAATTATCAAACAAATATAGGCATCTATTGCAACAGATGGTCCATCTGTTGCAACAAATGAGTTATCTATTACAACAAATGTCTATATTTATTTGATAATTTTCAACAGATGTGTCATCTATTGTAATAGATGCATTATTCGTTGCAATAGATGAATAATCTATTGGAAACAACTAAACAGATAAAGACATGTAATTTATTACTTTAAAATTCATTAAAGTTGCAATTGAACTTATTAAATAAAAGCTAATTTTAGTGAAACTAATTTTATTTATTACTAATAATGGTTTAATATAGACCAGTTTCACATCAAATTAACTAGTTTTGACCAAATGGAAGGGTCAAAATCTCTTTATAAAAGTTAACTAAGATAAGATAATTAAGACCAAATTAACATTTTCAAAACTTGTTATTCTTTTCCAAAATACAAACCAACTCACTAATTAATGCGTAATAAAAAATACAAGGGGCCAATCATTTCAATCATTTCCATCGGTTTTCGAAAATCTAAAAAAATGTTTCATCTTCTTCTCTTCTCAACAACTCAAACTTTGTTCTAACAGAATGCTCAAATTCTTCACAACAAATCAGTTTTGTTTCCATTTTCGACCACATCAATTGACATTTTTGACTTTCTTGTAATTTGTATTCATCATTTTCCCTCTCTTAACTGGTAAGAATTTTATATTTGATATTTTTTCAAAAAATTAGGGTTTTTTAGTTAATGATGAAAAAGAAGAACTTTAGTTGAATTATCTTTAAGAGTGTGTTAACAATTTTGGGTTTTGATGCTAAAAAGGTAAAAAGAACAAAATTCTAATTTTTGTGGTATGTTCTCTTAGTATGGAGGTTAGTGTAAAATGTAACTGAGGTATATATTTTTAGTGAAATATGATTTTTTTTGTACTATTGTTTTTGTTCTTGTTCTCGAACATTGCTGTAAAAATTACACAACCTTGAACTTTGACCTTTTTCGGAGATTGATAATTTTTTCTTGTTGTTTGTGTTGTTGTGTTGAATCACTTTACTTTACTTGATATTTATTGGTGTTGTTGGTGAATGTTAACGGTGTTATTGGTGGGGTTTTGTTTGTTTTTTGTTTATTTGTGTTGCGGTATGCTATTTGTTTTGATTTTTTTTTTTGTTGATGTTGTTGGTGTTGTTTGTATTGTTGGTGTTGGTACTGTTGATGTTTGTGTATTGCCCAATAGATATGTAATCTATTGGAAGACCTGTTTTAATTTCTTCTAATAGATGACCCATATGTTGTAATAGACGGGTCATCTTTTTGAAGAAATAAAAAAAGGTCCTATTATTGGTTTGATTTCTTCCAATAAATGACCCATTTGTTGCAATAAATGGGTCATTTTCTAGAATAAATTAAAATAGGTCTTTCAATATATGACTTAACTGATGCAATAGATGGGTCATCTGTTGGTTAACTAGAATGAATTTGTAATGCCCCAAGTCTGGTACCCCGGATGCTACACGGTGCTCATAATCCCGAAGGACCACAAGCTAACCCTTAACTGATACCTGTAACTGAGCACTATATAATATACTATAAAAATATGGAAAACTAGCGGAAAACTTATTATAAGGTTCAAAGATCTAAAATACAACTGAAACTGAATACTAATACAACTGTCTGAATGTCTGAAAGACTCAAAACTGTCTGAATAAGGAGTTGATGGGACAATCCCTTAACAACTCCATCTACTAAAATACTGAATCTAGTAATATAATGAAATAATAAAACCATCTTCGAATGATGAGGACTCACTGCTGGGTCTACTGCTGTTGACTAAAACTGAACGGCTAACAGTGCTCTGGAGCTCGTGCTTTTGAACCTATGGTATAAAACACCATAGCGCAGGAAAGTATGGGTTAGTACGTGAGAATGTACTGGTATGCTAGATGAGGTAAAGTCTAAATGGAAAGGCACATGTGCATGAACTAAAGCTGAATGAATAACATGAGTAGACTGAAAAAGGAATACATGCATAAATGCATACACTATAATTGAAATCATAATAACACTGAATACTGAGTTCTAATAACTGGATTACTGATAACTGGGTTTACTAATAACTGTTATCTGAGTTTATTGATACTGAACTCTGATAACTAAGTCTACTGATACTGAAATCTGAGATCAAGCCTATATAATGGGTGATTTCTAAATCTATGGATACTTGAAATAATTGACTGAATCTGAGATCAAGCCTATATAACGGGTGATTTTTGAATCTACTGATAATGATAATGATTGTCTGAATCTGAGATCAAGCCTATATAATGGGTGATCTTTGAATCTACTGATAATGATAATGATTGTCTGAATCTGAGATCAAGCCTATATAATGGGTGATCTCAGAGAGGTAGTCAAGAATAATATAATGGGTGACTTCTCAGCTGAATTCTATTGCTGAGACTGAATCTGAAACTGAAACTGTGGGAAGTAGTCATCTAACCGACATGCCTCTTTTAGCTAATTTGGGGTCCAACCTGTAACCCTATTTGGAAGGGTGTCAATACCGTGCCACGGGTAAAGACAACTACTATTTAAACCCAGGATGCCAACCCTAAATAACGGGTAAATCTTGGTTGGAGCCAAGCCTAATATAATGGGTGACCCTTTGGAGGTAGTCAAGCCTAATATAACGGGTGACTCCCCATCCTGCGCTAGCTACATAGTTCTGGAGTACAGAGATTGCTACTAACGACTCTACCTAAAATAACAGGGAAGCCGTCATCCCTGCCCTTGCTCGGTGCCGAATCCCACTCCTAACTGAATAGACACTGAACTAATTCTTAGAGGCTACTAGACTGAGCTGGATCTGTTACTGATCGTATTGATTAACTGATCTGAATTGAACTTACTGAGTTCCATTGGTAGATGGAATACTACTGAATTCTTTTATCTGACTGAAGGCTAATGAGTTCTGGACTGAATACTTGAATACTATTGAGGTCTGAACTAAATACTGAACACTTGAACTGGACTGGACTGATACTGAGATTACTGAATTATTTCTAAGTTCTGTAACTGACTGAGTTCTACGGATCATGGATTGACTGAGATTATCTTGAAAAATGACACGGCTTTACACAATCAGCTAAATTATTGGGTACAAGTACCCCCAGGACTCGATAACATAAGTGATACAAAACATGACAACTCTTGAATAATAAGACAATGGACTACCATTCACAATAGAATCAATGAGGCATTACTTCAAGCACTTGTAAGCCTTAAACTTGCACATGTATAGAGATGCATATTAATGTTTCATAATTTATTCACTAAGGAATGAACATGAAAGGGAATGCATGCAATATATCCTAATCCATTCACTAAGGTCTTTCAACAAACACTTGACATGCATGAACTTACACATAATTAGGGATTTTATGCTAACATGCTATTATGACGTTATTTCACTCACATAGGCATTTTATCAAACAAATGAGGAGCATGCTTTGGTTATACAATAATTTCTACACCTAATTATCATGGATACATCAATCAACATGCAACTTGAAGGGGTTTTATCATGAACATCACATAATATCACATAATAGGATCAAAGTTTGGGACTTTGTAATTAAAACATGGATTGAAACTCAACAACAACGTGAACTTCAATTTCTACTCCCATAAATCATGAAAAACTCATAAATATGAAATCTTGAATTTAGAAAAAGGATTCTTGAACTTCTTTGAGGGAAGGAACCCAAGAATCAACATCTATTATACCTTAGTTCTTGATTTTACAAAGATTGATAGTGGAATTTTCTTGAATTTGGATCTTCAATTAGAAACCCTAAACTTGTTCCTGAGGAAAATTGAGAGAAAGCTAGTATATGTGGATAAACAATGGCTGAATCTCATGTTTATGAGGTTCAATAGGGGTGGGAAAACAACCCTTTTGCCCTTGCAAATATAGAATTGGACTGCTAAAAATTTTCCCCAGCAGGAATAGGCAAGGCGCCGCCCTGCCTAGTCCGCCGAATTATACAGGGCGATGCGCTGCTTAGAGAGCCGGGCTAGCTGGGGTGATGCGGGCTTATCTCATCGGGATACTGTTTTGAAAATCCAAACATGCCATTATGCTATCCTAAAAATTTTGAAACTCATCCGAGATGTACTATTGACTTGGCCCATCGTGAATCAACTTAAAAATCAACAAACGAAGGTCGAAAGGTCATGAAATAATTCATCAAAGTTCGAAGGCTTATGAAATGAAGAAGTTCCAACACTTAGCCAAATTTTCTAAGTGTCAAGTTTCTGTTGAAATGCTTTAAAAAGCTCTAATGACTAGGAAGATTTGCAGGGTCTTACATTATCTCTCCCTTGGGAACATTCATCCTCAAATGGGACTGACTAGGCTGAGAATACTGATAGACTGAACTTACTTAAGGGATGTGAACATATGAAACATGAATATATGAATAGAACTACTGATGTACTGAAATTTCATACTGAACATGCATATCTGATGCATTGATATCTGACTGAACTGACTCTTGAAGGCATGACTGAATATGCACTGATAACTGATACTAACTCTGTAAGGAACATCTGAACATGCAACTGAGTGGGTTTTAAGAACATGAAAGCATCGGGGAGTTATAGGGTATCTCCCCTAGGGACACTATGTCCCTCTAAGACTGCTTACTTTACTGTTAGTACGCTTACTATACTGAGATACTGGGGAAAAGCTGAAGCGATGCACAAGGCACCTACGAATTGGATCATAACTGAACCTCGGGAGTCTGAAACTAATGTATGTCTCATAAACTATGCTGAACTTGCAACTACTAGGACTTGCTATCTTGGAATAGTTACATTACTGAGATTTCTGATAGTATGTCTCGATGGAAAGATAGAAAAAAAAACCATATGAATTTGACTGCCTGATTGCTAAACTGACTTGCTGGATTTACTAACTAACTCATGCTGAAAACTTATACTTAACTGAAGTACTTCTTCTGCACTATTCCAACTATACTCTCCATCGCTTCAAGCTATCATCATAAGTCTGTGAACACTTTACTAAACTCTGAACTGAACTACAACCAATCTACTCTAGAGTCTAGGGTGTAATAATGCACATGAATAATAACTCATCCTGAAAGTCTGCACCTAAAAGAATAAAACTTCACTGCTAATACTATCTTCTGGAATACAATTCTTAACACTCTTTATTTTTTACAATCATCATCACATACTTACGCTCCTTTCAACACATGCCTGTCTGATGTTGGGCGTATTTATATGTCTAAGCACTATAACTTACCCATGTTTTAGCTAAGTTTTGAGGATAAAATACATAATTCCTGCACTTTTAGTCTACTTTCAATTAAGTGAGCTGACCTATGTGATTAGCTTGCTTTTCAGGTACTAATGTGGAAGATTTCAGCACTTTGGGGACCTGTGGACAACAAAGGAAAACTTCACATAAAAGGGAAGGCAGCTTTTGGACTAAATGTGATGCATGGGAACTTTTTCCCGGGAAAACTCAACATTTTTAAATAGTTAAGGATGCAGTAGCAACTTAGTAGAGAAGGTTGTTATTAAAAACCTTATTGCTGAATTTTCAGCCATAATTCACATTATTCAAAAAAATTCAGATTCTGTAATATTTTTGGAGAGCAGAAAACGGCTTAGCTTGAGCAACGGAGAGAGAGAAACACGTTCCTCTCTTATTGTCGCTAGTCATCTCCATCGCCGAGATTGTTCTAAGTTTTGGTATGATGATTATGTCTATTTTGATTTCCATTGTATTCATGAGTAGCTAAACTTATCTGTTAGGGTTATGGAAACCTTGTAGTATACTCTCTATTGCTATGGGTTTGTGAATTTATGATGTGTAATGCACTTATATCATTACTCTCTTCATTATAATTGAATTCTCGTGGTTGCAAACATAGGGAATACGCCATTAGAGCAATAACTTGTTCGATAGAAAAGTTGTTGTTTGGAAAAGAGAGTGTGACAAGAAATTAGGGTTTCCAACCTCTAGTTTACACGTTAATGCCCTAGCAGGATTAACTACTTGGAGAGTTCGTATTAGTTGTTGTACACTTTAGGTTCGAGAGAACTAAGGTGAATAAATCCTTGATGGTTGAAAAACACTTGGATTTAGAATTAGAATATGTCTCTCTATAAGTGCATGCATGTATAAAATTCGTATTACCCATAGTTAATATAGAAGTAGAAGCTACAAGGTGGACATAACCCTAACTTGTCATTCTCTGTGATCAATTACTTTTACACATATCGTCTCATTCGTTACACTAATATTACTATTGTGCACTTAAACCAAAACCCCCTTATCTTGGAATCTTCGACCAACAGTCTAATAATAATCGCAATACTTAGTGATCATAGTATTCCCTGTGGGATTCGACACCCAACCCAGTTGGGTTCTATATTTGACAGCGACCGCTTACACTTTCTAACTAGAGTTGTAATTTGGGCGTATCAAATTTTGGCACCGTTGCCGGGGAATACGGTTGACAACTAAGTTTGTGATAGTTAATAGACCCTTTGGTCAAAGATTATCAAATTTTACTTTTTGTTTGTTGTTTTTGTTCTGTTCAGGTTTAGTAGAGTGCATGCCAAATACACGAAGTTCTGGCCAGCCCTTATTACCTATAAATCCTGAACCACATCTTATTGGCAGAATGGATGCACAACGAAACCTTGAAAGGATGGCTACTCAACAGGAGCAGGCTAGATTAGCTGCATTGGCAGCTGCACAAGTACATCAACAGAATGCTGATAACCCAGGTCGGGAAATAAATCTTGATGATGAGGACCTGGGTGATGATGAGTTATTAAATCTAAGGCGTACAGATGATGTGGCTGCACCTGTGAACAGGAATGTCAATAGAGATCGTCAAACTAGAATGAGACCTGAACACCGAGCTATACAGGTTCCTTTTGATGATGATGATGACGATTTGGATGGGGCTGGTGCCACAGGGGCTATTATTCCTCCGCCCTTGGCACCCGGAGCCAAGTTCAATATCACTAGCACCATGATCCAGCTATTGCAACTCAAGGGGTTATTTGGTGGACTGGCAGGCGATGATCCAAATATGCATCTGATTAATTTTATCTCAACATGCAAGTCGTTTGACAATCCAGGAGTTGGACAGAATGCAATCCGGCTGTGCTTATTTCCATTGTCTCTATCTGGAGAGGCAACTCTATGGTTAAACGGGCTAACTCCTGGCTCTATTACCAATTGGAGGCAACTGAAAGACGCTTTCCTAGAAAGATTCTTTCTGCCATCTAAGAGAGCACAATTAAGAGATGAGATAAGCAATTTTTGACAGCTTCCAACTGAAGCTCTCCACGAAACATGGGAGAGGTTCAAGAAGAAGCTTATGCGGTGCCCAAATCATCAGATGACAAATATCCACTTGATGGAAATATTATATAGGGCTTTGAACTCAGTGACTAAGCCAGTGGTTGATAATGCTGCGGGTGGGTCATTCATGGACCTTACTTTTATTGAGGCATGTGATATGCTTGATCGTATGACAAAGCAGAGTAGAGCTTGGCATACCAGGGATTCTGAGGTAGCAAGCTCTACTGTATCTATTGGCATGACGACAGAACAGAGGCGAAGAGAAGAGGAACGTGACCAAGATATGGCTCACATAAAAACGCAGATGGACCTTCGCACCAAGCATTTATTATCAGGGAAGACAAAAAAGGTCAAAGCTATTGTATCACAGGGAAGAGATGACTCTGATTCTGAGGAAGAAGCTAATTACTTGAATAATCAGGGGGGTTTCCGAGGCAATGTCCAAGGAAACCAAGGTCGGAACTATTATGAAAAATCTGGATACAAGGACCGAGACCAAGGGAGTTGGAAGAATAAGACTGACAGAATTGGTTTGTATGTTCCTCCTGGAAATCGTGAAACTGCTGCATCTGGCTCAGGGAAGATGTACATGGAGGACATGATGGCTAAGCTGTTGAAAGGAGTGGAGGCAACCAACACGGGAGTAACGGAGGTAAAAAATGATTTGTCCTCAATGAATCAACTGGTTGACTCACATTCCACTGCAATAAAACAGCTGGAACAACAAATGAGTCAACTATCAGCGACATTCAATCAAAGAAAAGATGGCACTTTACCTAGTGACACTGTGCAAAATCCAAGGAATGATGGATCATGTTTGGCTATTACTACCAGGAGTGGTAAGGTATTGGAAAATCCATCCAAAGGCAAGCCGGTGGTTGATAATATAGAAGAGAATGTTATTGAGGCAGATTGTGATAATTCTGTAGAAGCTGAAAATCAGAATGAGAACGTTTATGATACTACACCTAGATGTCAGCAGTCAGAAAAGATTGATAATGGGAAGCAAAATAAAAAGGAAGTGGTGGAGAAAACTCTTCCAAATCCACCACCACCTTTTCCTCAGAGACTGAAGAAGAAGGCTTATGACACCAGGTTTAGTAAATTCATGACCATGTTGAAGTAACTGACTATTAATGTTCCTTTGGTGGAGGAACTGGAGCAGATGCCAGGGTATGCCAAATTCATGAAGGACCTTTTGACAAAGAAAAGGGCAGCAAGCTATGAACTGGCAGATAATTTTCATCATTGCAGTGCAATTACCACGAGGTCTTTAGTATAGAAGAAGGCAGATTCGGGTGCTTTCACTATTCCTTGCACGGTTGGATCTTTGGATTTTGCTAAGGCGTTGTGCGATTTGGGGGCTAGCATTAATTTGATGCCACTAGCCATTTATAGACAGTTAGGGTTGGGCGATCCTACACCAACCAACATGCGGCTCGTAATGGCAGATAGGTCGGTAAAATGACCTGTTGGTATCTTATATGATGTACTAGTAAAGGTTTCTACCTTCATTTTTCCTGCAGACTTTGTTATTTTGGATTGCGAGGTGGATTCTGAAGTTCCCATAATCTTGGGTCGTCCTTTCCTCGCAACAGGAAGTGTGCTTATTGATTTACGAGCAAATGAACTTTTATTTCGGATGAATAACGAAGTGGTACGTTTTGATGTATGCAAATCAATGAAGCAGCCCAAAGATATGAATGTGTTCTCTGTAGCTGATGTTTATTATGAGGATGAGAAGGAATTATCTTCAGAGAAGCAGCTTACTGTTGAGCCATTGGCTGCTGT
The DNA here is from genome assembly GCA_030864215.1 of Capsicum pubescens. NCBI lineage: Eukaryota > Viridiplantae > Streptophyta > Magnoliopsida > Solanales > Solanaceae > Capsicum > Capsicum pubescens. The sequence goes on from CM061539.1 coordinate 3,769,389, forward strand.
GCTTTTGAACTTTGAGCATGAGGATGTTGAAGAGTACGAAGAAACTATCTGTGCTCTGACAGGAATGGGGTCATATTCATATGCCCCTAAGAAGCTGGACCTTGACCTTAAGAATCGACCTTCACCACCAGCGAAGCCATCCATTGAAGAGCCACCAATGCTAGAGTTGAAAGAGCTACCCAGTCATCTAAAGTATGCGTTCTTGGGAAGTGGAAATACACTGCCGGTTATAGTTGCTGCTGATTTAGGTGAACAACAAGTAGCGGCTCTCATCTCTGTTCTGAAGAGGTACAAGAGAGCCATTGGTTGGACTATTGCTGATATAATTGGTATCCCTCCTGGGATATGTATGCACAAGATTCATCTCGAGGAAGATTGCATGCCCACTATTGAGCATCAACGTCGTCTGAATCCACCTATGCAAGAGGTGGTGAAGAAAGAAATCATAAAGTGGTTAGATGCAGGGGTGGTGTATCCAATATCAGACAGTAAATGGGTGATTCCGGTACAATGTGTGCCCAAGAAAGGGGGCATGGCAGTAATCACAAATGAAAAGAATGAGCTAATACCACTCAGACCTGTCACAGGGTGAAGAGTGTGCATGGATTACCGGAAGCTGAATTCGTGAACGTTAAAGGATTACTTCCCAATGCCATTCATGGATCAAATGCTTGATCGATTGGCAGGGAAGGGATGGTTCTGTTTCTTAGATGGTTATTCCGGATATAATCAGATTTGCATTGCTCCTGAAGATCAGGAGAAAACCACTTTTACATGCCCATATGGTACTTTTGCATTCAAACGAATGCCATTTGGGCTATGTAATGCACCTGCCACTTTTCAGCGGTGTATGATATCCATTTTCTCTGATATGGTTGAAGACACCTTGGAGGTGTTTATGGATGACTTTTCGGTTGTAGGTGAGTCATTTGAATCATGCTTAGCAAATCTGAGTATGGCTTTGCAGAGATGTGTTGAATTCAATCTGGTGTTAAATTGGGTGAAGTGTCATTTTATGGTGAAGGAAGGCATCGTTCTTGGGCATAAAGTCTCTGAAAAGGGAATTGAGGTTGATCGAGCCAAGATTGAAGTTATCGAGAGACTACCACCTTCAATTTCTGTAAAGGGGGTTTGTAGTTTTCTCGGTCATGCAGGTTTTTATCGGAGGTTTATTAAAGACTTCTCCAAGATTGCTAGCCCATTATGCAAACTTTTGGAGAAGGAGGCAAAGTTTTACTTTGGTGAAGATTGCTTGAAGGCATTTGAATGCCTCAAAGGAAAGCTAGTTGAAGCTCCTATTATTGTAGCACCCGATTGGTCTCTACCTTTTGAAGTTATGTGTGATGCAAGCGGGGTAGCCTTGGGTGCTGTACTTGTTCAGAAAAGAGAAAGGCTATTTCACCCAATCTACTATGCGAGCAAGGCCTTGAATGGAGCACAGAAGAACTATACCGTCACTGAACAAGAGCTTCTAGCAGTTGTTTATGCTTTCAAAAAGTTCTGTGCTTACTTGTTGGGAACCAAAGTAGTGGTTCATACAGATCATGCAGCTCTAAGATATCTAATGGCAAAGAAGGATGCTAAGCCAAGGCTAATTAGGTGGGTGTTACTACTTCAAGAATTCGATTTTGAGGTAAAGGATAGAAAAGGTTGCGAAAACCAAGTAGCTGATCATCTATCTAGACTTGAGAGTGAGCACATAGTGCAAACCGACCTTGATATTGATGATGCATTCCCCGACGAAGAGATTCTAGCAACTATGGTGGAATACTTACCGTGGTATGCAGACTTTGCTAACTACGTGGTAAGTGAAGTGATTCCTGAGCATCTCTCCTTTCATCAAAAGAAAAAATTCATGCATGATGTGAAACATTACTTCTAGGATGAGCCTTATCTTTTTTGACGATGTGCTGATGGTATTATTAGGCGATGCATCCCAGATGAGGAGATGCCTAGCATACTGGAAGCAAGTCATGCTTCCCAAGTTGGGGGTCACCATGCAGGTGATCGGACGGCCAGGAAAGTACTGCAAAGTGGCTACTATTGGCCTTCATTATTCAAGGATGCCTACGATTTTGTAAGAAAGTGTGATCAGTGTCAGAGGCAAGGATCTATCTCAAAGCACCATGAGATGCCCATGTCTAAAATGCTTGAAGTAGAGTTATTCGATGTCTGGGGTATTGATTTTATGGGCCCATTTGTGAGTTCATTTGGGATGAAATATATCCTAGTTTCTATGGACTATCTATCCAAATGGGTTTGCGCTAGCTGATAATGAAGGTAAGAGTGTCGTAGCGTTCTTAAAGAGAAATATCTTCTCTCGTTTTGGGGTACCTCATACCATCATAAACGATGGAGGATCACATTTTTGCAACAATCTGTTCAGAGTCGTATTGGTAAAGTATGGGGTTAAGCAACATAAGGTAGCTACACCGTACCACCCACAAACTAGTGGGCAGGTAGAGGTTTCAAATCGGGAGATCAAGCTGATCCTTGCTAAGACTATGAATGCCAGCAGGAAAGATTGGTCCAGAAATTTGGATAATGCCTTATGGGCATATAGGACCGCGTTTAAAACACCAATTGGCATGTCACCATACCAACTAGTTTATGGAAAGGCTTGTCACTTGCCAATTGAGCTAGAACATAAAGCAATGTGGGCACTGAAGCAGCTTAACCTGAATTGGGATGATGCGATTAATATGAGATTGGGACAGCTGAATGAGATGGATGAATTCCGTCTACATGCGTACGAAAGAGCAGATCTCTACAAGGAAAGGATGAAGAAGTACCATGATCGGAGGATTATCCAACAAAACTTTTAGAAGGGCGATTTGGTACTTCTTTTCAACTCCAGACTGAAGCTGTTTCCAGGTAAGTTGAAATCTAAATGGTCTGGTCCATTCAGAATCAGCCAAGTTTACTCATCTGGAGTAGTGGAGTTTGAAAACAATGATGGTTGTGTCTTTAAGGTGAATGGCCAAAGAGTGAAGCTATATATCGGTCCAGCCGATTTGATAAAATGTATAGCCACCATATATCTCGAGGAAGTCTGAGTACTCAAAATAACTATGTCGTGCCACGACAATAAATCAAGTGCTACATGGGAGGCAACCCATCATTCTAATCATTTTTGTTTCACTAGGAGTTTGTTTTTGATAAATAAAAATGCAAAAAGAAGAGTCGAGCCACGACCAAAACTAAGGCGCTTGGTGGGAGGCAACTATCCTTCTAATCATTTTTGTTGTTTTTGATTAAGTGTAGGTGCAAGACGTACAAAGGAGGAGATTAGTCCAAAATTTTGATTTGAAAGTGAGCCATGCCAATGGTAGTAAGTCTAGGAATGATGGAGCAAAGGCCATAGGCTAGGCGTCGCCTATGCCAACATAGGAAATAGGCTAGGCGTCGCCTATGCCAACATAGGCAATGGGCAAGGCGCCGCCTATGCCATTGCCTATGCTCACTGCCTCACATAGGCGATGGGCAAGGCGCCGCCTATGCCAACATAGGCAATAGGCTAGGCGCCGCCTATGCCAACATAGGCAATGGGCAAGGCGCCGCCTATTCCATTGCCTATGCTCACTGCCTCACATAGGCGATGGGCAAGGCGCCGCATATGCCAACATAGGCAATGCTATAGGCGCCGCCTACTTTTGCCTTTTTGCCTACTAACCCATTTGTAAATGGATCAAACCGACCCATGGCTCATCCTTTAAATAGATCCTCTACCTTTGAACACCACTCAATTGTTTGTTGAACCTAGGCGCCGCCCAAGCTCCCTTATCCTCTCCAAGTTTTCCTCTTTTCTCATCTAATCCTGCAAACTCACCTTCCCGATCCATCACCAAGTAAGTTGTTCTTTTATATTCCGTAGTTGTTGCAGTGCTACGCTTATAATGGTTAATTAGATTTTGAAGTAGTGCTTGGTGATGAGAATATGGTTGGTTTGTTATGATGCATCTCATTGAGTGAAAGGATTCTTGTGGGTATTCTTGACTTTACTCCGGCATGTATTGTTTGGTATTCACTGTCATAATTTTTTTTATGGAGTTGAAATTTTGAAGTTAATGCATAATTTTGAGAGTTGTAAGCTTGAATGTTTGAATGACTCGTTCATCGATGTAATGATCATGATTGACCACAAGCATAAGATGGTGTGATTTTTTCTATGCTATAGCATGATAAGATTTCTATGTGGTTGTCTTGTTCAAAGATTGCATTGCTCTAATGAAATAAAGTTGAAAATGATAGTCAAGATTACATGACCATTGTGTGCTGCTTCTCTATATCAAACTGAGAAATTGTTATGTAAAGTGAAGGGTTGAAAGTATGACTGCGCTATTAATGTTGTTGGAACATACCACCTAAATGTATGTCGATGAAGTCTGAGTAATCGACATCACTCACTCAATTAGTTTGTGCAAACAAATTAAGTATGGGGTGGTACCATCACTATTTTCTTTTTCGATTATAGTAAATCTTCTGAAATGATGATGATGTACTGACAGACGATGATCACCGACTGCTAGACTCTGATGTGGAGGACAACTCTGATGATGACGACTCTGATGATGATTCTGACGCAGGGGGTATGACCCCGGATATAGAGGAGGAGTCTGACTAATCAGGTTTTGCTTATTTATTTACACTGAGGGCAGTGTGTTCCGTCTAAGTGTGGGGTGCGGGTATATGTCTGCTATATTGTGTAATGCTTGCCTACATCTATTCTTAGTTGTTTGATTTAGTCGTAGTTAGTTAGTTGTAATTAGTCAGAAAGTGCATGAAATTGTTCTGATAGACGGCATGGCATTATAACAAGAGTTTGTGCTGAATCACTACTATTGAAACATTTAGGCTCTAAGTTGTGACTCACTGTGTGATAATTGTTTGTGGTTTAATTCATTCATCTGTTGGGTCAAGAATCTGTAATGCTCCCAATTAAGTTGACCATGTTCCATGTGTGTGTAAGGTTATTGTATATTCTTTGTTGCGGCTGATGCTAGAACTTGCCTAGTGTGTGTATGAAGCGAAATAAAGATTGTGAGTTTAGGAGATGATTTAGGCATTTCTTTGGCAGCCCTGATATTTTTTTTTAATCTTCTTTTGACCTACCTTTGTACATTATCTTAGATAGCCCCATTGAGCCTTTAGCTTGTTCTTTTGTTAGCCTCATATGTAGCCTAATCTGTTCTTTAATAGACCGTAATTTGATCCAAAAAGCTCCTAGGCACTTTAATGTAAAATCAATGTGAGTTAGGAGTTTGAGAATAAGAGGAAAAAGGTGAAATTGATGCCCCAAAGTCTAGTTATTGGCGTGAGCAATTGATGTGGTTGGGAGTAGCTAAAATTGTTGAGAAAGTTCAAAATTTTATCCCGGACATGTTACAATGAACTTGTTTTGGCCCTGGTCCTTCTTGGACATTGTGCACCTCAACTAAGGCAAAGTGCTTAAGTTGAGGGTGGCTAGTATAGGGGTGCGTAACGTGAAAAGGGTGCAAATAAAAAAAAAGGAGGAAATACTTGAAATGGTTGCATACTCCCACCACAGTGTTATAAATTAAGCTTAATGAGTTGGGGTGAAAAGCAAATCTGTGAAGATAGAAAAAGTGGAAATTGGTTGTTTGAGATTGATCTTAATTGCATAATGTAGTGTATTAAAGCGCTTAGGGAAGATAGTCACTATTTCTGGCAAAAATAGTTCCTACCCATGCTTTAGCCTGCATTACAACCCGTAAAAGATCTATTTGATCCTAATCTTAGCATTCTGATATTAGTGGAGTATTACACTAAGGGCAAGCATATGGTCATCATTTGTAATTTGAGAATTCTTTCTGAGAGTGAGCGCAACTTGATTCTTGTACCCATTTTGTTAGAAATTGCATGATTGTGAGGGATTATGGGTAACTCTTTTGTTGTGAGGGCACATGGTTGATGATTGTTGGGTAGTTTTATATGATTTTTTTTTGGCTTAACTTGTGTATACGAATTAAACAACTTAATGAGTCTATGTTGAAGGGTGGGTTGTTTCTAGTAATGATCAAGAAATCTACTCTTTGTTAATAATTGCAGTGTATGTCTTGTTGGAAATTTTGTGTTGCTCTTGTAAATTCTAGTTAGGTGTTCGCAGGGATGTAATATTTTGTTCGAGGACAAACAAAGCTTTAAGTGTGGGGTGGTGATGTTGGGCGTATTTATACGTCTAAGCACCATAACTTACCCATGTTTTAGCTAAGTTTTGAGGATAAAATACATAATTCCTGCACTTTTAGTCTACTTTCAATTAAGTGAGCTGACCTATGTGATTAGCTTGCTTTTCAGGTACTAATGCGGAAGATTTCAGCACTTTGGGGACCTGTGGACAGCAAAGGAAAACTTCACATAAAAGGGAAGGCAACTTTTGGACTAAATGTGATGCATGGGAACTTTTTCTCGGGCAAACTCAATATTTTTAAATAGTTAAGGATGCAGTAGCAACTTAGTAGAGAAGGTTGTTATTAAAAACCTTATTGCTGAATTTTCAGCCATAATTCACATTATTCAAAAAAATTCAGATTCTGTAATATTTTTGGAGAGCAGAAAACGGCTTAGCTTGAGCAACGGAGAGAGAGAAACACGTTCCTCTCTTATTGTCGCTAGTCATCTCCATCGCCGAGATTTTTCTAAGTTTTGGTATGATGATTATGTCTATTTTGATTTCCGTTGTATTCATGAGTAGCTAAACTTATCTGTTAGGGTTATGGAAACCTTGTAGTATACTCTCTATTGCTATGGGTTTGTGAATTTATGATGTGTAATGCACTTATATCATTACTCTCTTCATTATAATTGAATTCTCGTGGTTGCAAACATAGGGAATACGCCATTATAGCAATAACTTGTTCGATAGAAAAATTGTTGTTTGGAAAAGAGAGTGTGATAAGAAATTAGGGTTTTCAACCTCTAGTTTACACGTTAATGCCCTAGCAGGATTAACTACTTGGAGAGTTCGTATTAGTTGTTGTACACTTTAGGTTCGAGAGAACTAAGGTGAATAAATCCTTGATGGTTGAAAAACACTTGGATTTAGAATTAGAATACGTCTCTCTATAAGTGCATGCATGTATAAAATTCGTATTACCCATAGTTAATATAGAAGTAGAAGCTACAAGGTGGACATAACCCTAACTTGTCATTCTCTGTGATCAATTACTTTTACATATATCGTCTCATTCGTTACACTAATAGTACTATTGTGCACTTAAACCAAAACCCCCCTTATCTTGGAATCTTCGACCAACAGTCTAATAATAATCGCAATACTTAGTGATCATAGTATTCCCTGTGGGATTCGACACCCAACCCAGTTGGGTTCTATATTTGACAGCGACCGCTTACACTTTCTAACGAGAGTTGTAATTTGGGCGTATCAAATTTTGGCACCGTTGCCGGGGAATACGGTTGACAACTAAGTTTGTGATAGTTAATAGACCCTTTGGTCAAAGATTATCAAATTTTACTTTTTGTTTGTTGTTTTTGTTCTGTTCAGGTTTAGTAGAGTGTATGCCAAATACACGAAGTTCTGGTCAGCCCTTATTACCTATAAATCCTGAACCATATCTTATTGGCAGAATGGATGCACAACGAAACCTTGAAAGGATGGCTACTCAACAGGAGCAGGCTAGATTAGCTGCATTGGCAGCTGCGCAAGTACATCAACAGAATGCTGATAACCCAGGTCGGGAAACAAATCTTGATGATGAGGACCTGGGTGATGATGAGTTATTAAATCCAAGGCGTACAGATGATGTGGCTGCACCTGTGAACAGGAATGTCAATAGAGACCGTCAAGATAGAATGAGACCTGAACGCCGAGCTATGCAGGTTTCTTTTAATGATGATGATGACGATTTGGATGGGGCTAGTGCCACAGGGGCTATTATTCCTCCGCCCTTGTCTGAACGTCTAGTCTAAAAGCCTCTAAACTGTCTGAATAAGGAGTTGATGGGACAATCCCCCAACTAACTCCATCTACTAAAATACTAAATTTAGTAATATAATGAAATAATAAAACCATCCTTGAATGATGAGGACTCACTGCTGGGTCTACTGCTGCTGACTAAAACTGAATAACTAAGGGTACTCTGGAGATCATGCTTTTGAACCTATGGTATAAAACACCATAGCGAAGGAGAGTATGCGTCAGTGCATGAGAATATATTGGTATGCTAGATGAGGTAAGGATAAATGCAAATATTTACATGCATGAACTAAAGCTGACTGAATAACATGAGTATACTGAAAGAGGAATAGATGCATGAATGCATACACTATAACGAAAATCGTAGTAACACTGAATACTGAGTTCTAATAACTGGATTACTGATAACTGGGTTTACTAATAACTGCTATCTGAGTTTATTGATACTAAACTCTGATAACTGAGTCTACTGATACTGAAATCTGAGATCAAGCCTATATAAAAGGTGATCTCTGAATCTATGGATGATGGAAATGATTGACTGAATCTGATATCAAGCCTATATAATGGGTGATCTTTGAATCTACTAATAATGATAATGATTGTCTGAATCTGAGATCAAGCATATAAAATGGGTGATCTATGAATCCACTGATAATGATAATGACTGTCTAAATCTGAGATCAAGCCTATATAATGGGTGATCTCTGAGAGATAATCAAGCCTAATATAACTATTGACTCCTTAGCTGAGTTCTATTTCTGAGACTAATTTTGAAACTAAAACTATGGGAAGTAGTCATCTAACCGACATGCCCCTTCTAGCTAATTTGGGGCCCAACCAGTAACCTCAGTTGGAAGGGTGTCAATATCGTTCCACGGGTAAAGAAAACTACTATATAAACCCAAGATTCCAAGCCTAATACAACGAGTGACACGTGGTTGGAGTCAAGCCTAATATAATGGGTGACCCCTGGGAAGTAGTCAAGCCTAATATAATGGGTGACTCCTCATCCTGCGCTAGCTACATAGTTCTGGAGTACAGGGATTGCTACTAATGACTCTGCCTAAACTAATTATCACGCCCCAAATCCCATTAGAGCGGACTGGCACCCGTAGCCGAGGAGGCCCGGGAGAACCCGTTCATAACCTATACTTTCACATTTACATTACTTATGAAAATTAGAAATTTGGGCAGCACTTCGTTGTAAATAGAAGAAAACAGTACCTGTATCAGCCCAGCAGACACACATATATATATATAAACAGTAATTGGCCGTCAGAGCCATCACGTCTATCAACCAAACACTCCTATGGCTGTACAATATGTCTACAAAAGCCTCTACATAGATACACAACTGAGTTAGGGTCGGGACAAACTCCCGCCCATAAAAGACTTTTATACAAATACCAAAAATACAAATAGAAACGACTTGGGATGCCCCGAAACAACTGGAGCTCACCACTATCAACAGAATGTCCTGGCTCTTACTGCGGAGGGGTACGACCTGAAGTACCTGTTCCTGTAGGCATGAATACAGGTCCCCCGTGAGGGACGTCAGTACGGAAATATGTACTGAGTATGTAAGGTAGTGAGTATCAAGATGAGATACAAAAGATCAACAGAACCCAGATACCAGTGAATAAACAGTATGAGTAGACCACACTTAAAAGAGCTGATGGGATACCTGCACATTACTTTCATATCATTACTTCCCGTATTCCTTATCAATACATAACATATGTCATACAATGGCCAACTGATCAGTGGTACTAATACAATACATCAGGGACCACCCCTGGAATAGCATATATACATAATCTTTATAATACAATGGCCAACTGATCAGTGGTACTAATACAATACATCATATCAATAATTTAAAATAAAGACATTCCATTTCTTACTTCAATTAATCTTTGAGATTGGTTACTTTGTGGTCACACCTTATGGAACTTGAAACCATGATACCTCAATAGGAAAAACATGTAAATAGGTAATCAAATCATGAAAATGAAGTAGAGAATCATGGATACCTCATTAAACCATTTCGGAGTCAACAATAGTATATGGACATTTTTTTGACTAGCCGGACATCTTAAAAGTGAAAACAAGTTCAATTGGTAGTGTCGAAGATCATAAGATGTTATTATGTGTCACGTGTCGTAGGAAAATGTTGGAAGCTTACTTGAGAGTGACATGGGTCTTTATTCATGTCAAAGATTAGATAGAGTATGTCTTACATACCTTGATATAACCACTTCAATACAAGTCCAACTTGACTTCCCGCACTCTTCGAACACTTATCTACAACAAGTCATTTGTGGCAAACTAGTATTAGCAACCAAACCTTACCATTTAGGTATTAACTTCACCAAAAATGTCTAGGAAGTAATCCTTTAAATCATCAATAAGAGTGCTACATACATCCTCTTATACTCTTATTACATTCACATATCATGCATTTTCATGCAATATCCCTCAACATCACTCTTAGCCTTTATTTCCCCTCTTAATCACCATCCAATACCAACATGATCACTAGGCCTACATAACCACTAATATAGTGATATATCACCACAATTCATCCTCCATAATCCAATGCCAACAACTTCCATAATTTACTACTAACAATTTATACAAAATAATTCGTAACTATGTTTCTAGTTATCTTCCAACATCAAGACAATACTCATAATCCCTTATCAATACTTATTCATGGATAAGAATCAATAATAAAAAATATTCATACCTTAACAATGAACTCTTGTATTTAGAATCCTCCTTACATAACCATGGGGTGCTTCTCGAAGCTTTCGAGATGGTGAACACAACTACGAAACATATTCGAATTTTCTACGGTTGAATCACAAAATATTTGAAGTTGAAATTAGGCTAGGGTTTCACCTTCTCTTAATCATTGGATGATATATGATATATATGAGGCTAAGTGTATGTTTATAAAGACCAATTTTCATCCAAGAGGTGATAGAAAATGACCATTTTGCCCTAAAAATTTACATAAATCCGAATCTGTCCCCAGTGGACAGTTTTGACAAGCTGAAGTAAATCGATCATAACTTTTGCTCCGGTATCGGATTTGGGTGAAATCAATTGCATTGGAAAGATAATTCAAAGGGATTTCATTTTAATATAAAGTATACCACCCAGTTCTTCCTGTACAAGGAGTTATGGTCGTTTAAAGTTGACCCAAAAATCTGTCCCAAAATTCTGTTTTTTTTTGATAGGCTGTAGTAAAACGGGTATAGCTCCTTACTCAGACATTGGATTTGGATGAAACCAATTTCATCGGAAAGAATACTCTCGGAGATTTTCGTCGATATATAGCAGCTCACACAGTTCTTTTTTTACAAGGAGTTATGATCGTCTAAAGTTGATCCAAAAAAAATTGTCTAGCTGCAGTAATTTTCCTGCAGATTTACTGTTCACAGGCTTCCCGGCCACCGTTTTGAAATTTCGAATGTGCTCGCTTATATGAAATACTCCTCTATTTTGGGCAAACTTTATATCGTTGGAAATCTTATTCCAATACCTACACATACAACTATTGACGGGATACTTCCGAACACCATAAACTTAATTTAACCCATACGCAAGCCTTTAGGACTCCATATAATCGCGATAAGTGTATGAAAAAATTTACGGGGTGTTACATTCTCCCCCCCTTAAGAACATTCTTCCTCGAATGTTAGCATAGTTACTCAATTAAGACATGTCCAAGCTTACAATTAACATATTCATCATCATAACATACTTGCATAAAAATAAACACTTACCTGTTATTGTTCTTCTTCCGTCTCATGAAGTTCCTCCTCATCGTTGAATAGGTAAGGGTACTTAATATTCATCGCTTCCTCGGCTTCCCATGTGATCTCCTCAACTTGTTGATTCCTCCAAAGTACTTTTACCGATGCTATCTCTTTATTCCTTATCTTTTTAATTTGGCGATCAAGAATAGCAATAGGCATTTCTTCAAAAGTGAGATCTTCTGTAACTTGTACATCTTCCGTAGTAGTGATGTGCGATGGATCTCCGATGTACTTGCGAAGCATCGAAACATGAAATATGGGATGAACTGCTGAGAGCTCTTGAGGTAGCTCTAACTCATAAGCAACTTGTCCAAATCTTTGAATGATCTTGTACGGACCTATGTATCGTGGACTTAACTTTCCTTTCTTGACAAACCTCATCACTCCTTTCATTGGTGATACTTTCAAGAATACCCAATCGTCGATAGAAAACTCAAGTCCTCTTCTTCTAACATCCGCATAAGATTTGTGTCGACTTTGAGCTGTTTCAAGCCGTTGTTGGATCACTTTAACCTTCTCCATTGCTTGATAAACAAGATCCGGTCCAAACAAGACCGCATCACCTGCTTCAAACCATCCTATTGGCGATCTACACTTTCTTCCATACAATGCTTCATATGGTGCCATTTTGATACTTGAATGATAGCTATTATTGTAGGCAAACTCGATAAGAGGTAGGTGATCATCCTAGTTGCTTTTGAAATCTAATACACATGCTCGTAGCATATCTTCAAGTGTCTGGATGGTACGTTCCGCTTGTCCGTCCGTTTGAGGATGAAAAGCCGTACTTAGATTTACTTGTGTCCCCAAACTCCTTTGAAAAGACTTCCAGAAATTCACGGTAAATTGGGCTCCTCGATCGGATATAATGGAAATTGGAACTCCATGTAACCGAACGATCTCCTTAATATACAACTTCGCATACTCTTCCGCCGTATAAGTTGTCTTAACTGGTAAGAAGTGCGCGGATTTGGTAAGCCTATCAATGATCACCCATATGGAATCAAACTTCCGAAATGTACGAGGCAAACCCGTGATGAAATCCATATTGATCTTGTCCCACTTCCAGACTGGAAGATCTATACATTGCATGTAACCACCGGGGTTCTGGTGTTCTACTTTGACTCTTTGACAATTCGGACATTCAGCTACAAATTCGGTAATATTCTTTTTCATGTCATTCCACCAATATATTGCTTTCAAATCTTGATACATCTTAGTCGACCCTGGATGGATGGAATACCTTGAACAGTGTGCTTTTGTCATAATTCTCTTTCTTAGCTCAACTACATCAGGTACACATAAACGATTCTGACACTGAAGCACTCCTTCTCGCGTAAGCTCAAATGCCTTTGTCGTGCCACTCTGCACATCCTCCTTAAGCTGCAATAAAATTGGATCTGCATACTGCTTCTCTTTCACTTCAGTTATCAATGAAGATTCCGCTGCATTACGTACAATAACCTCTTCATCTGGAGTTTCGAGAAGTCGAACTCCCAAATTAGCTAGTTGGTGAAGATCCTTAATCATCCCCTGTTTTTCTATAGATGCCATTTTAGACTTACGACTTAGTGCATCCGCTACCACATTCGCTTTCCCTGGATGATACAAGATATCAACATCGTAATCTTTCAACAATTCAAGCCATGAGCAGCTAGTTCTAGCGGAGCTCAGAACCGTGTGTATGCCCTAGCAGATCGGTAGAATTTAGAGGCTTCTCCAGACGTGGTTACAGGTACGTTGTCCATCTTTGCATTTGATGTGTATGCCTTAATTGATCCTGGTTCTACATTATCGTATGCTACTCCTTTGGTTGCGGGAAGGTTCGAAAGAACACCCAAATTATTAGCCAAGCCATTTGAAGTATCAACGCCAGTGGGGGAATCTCTTATAGCTAGGAATGTTTATCTAAATTATGTTGTGAATATTTGTGGTCGTGATACGATGGCCGATCTTGTTGAGTTAGAAATGGTAGATTTTGATGTTATTATGGGCATGGATTGGTTAGCGTCTTGTTATGCTACAGTAGATTGCCGTTCTAAGAAGGTATATTTCCATTTCCCAAATGAGGCATTCCTTGAATGGAAGGGTAATGTTGGCACGCCGAGAGGTAGATTTATTTCTTACTTTAAGGCAAGAAAAATGATTTCCAAGGGGTACATATACCATTTGGTTAGAGTAAGGGATACAGAGGTAGAGCCGCCAACTTTTCAGACCGTTTCGGTTGTGAATGAATTTCCTGATGTATTTCCTGAAGAACTACCAGGTTTACCTCCTGAACGAGAAGTGGAGTTTGGTATTGATATGTTGCCAGACACACAGCCAATCTCAATTCCTCCTTATAGAATGGCACCAGCAGAGTTGCGAGAATTGAAAGAGCAACTGAAAGACTTGCTAGAGAAAGGATTCATCAGGCCTAGTATGTCCCCTTGGGGAGCACCAGTATTGTTTGTGCGTAAGAAAGATGGTTCGCTGAGGATGTGTATTGACTATCGGCAATTGAATAAGGTGACTATCAAGAATAAATACCCTCTTCCCCGAATTGATGATTTATTTTACCAGTTGCAGGGTGCCCAGTGTTTTTCCAAGATTGACTTGAGATCAGGCTATCATCAAGTGAGAGTCAAGGATAAAGATGTGTACCCCTACTCAAAGGAGGCACCGATGATGACGCAACAGCTGATCCGGTAGGTCGTGTTATACCATCTATGGTTCTGCGTGGGCAATCTCTAGCCATATGCCCCGGTTTACCGCACCAAAAGCAATTGTTCATTCCAAGCCGACATTCGCCAAAGTGAAATCTTCTACATATGGGGCACGGGTGTCGTGGAGGTCTCAATTGACTCATACTCCCTTTCCCTTGATACCCCACTGTTCGCGAACTCTGATTTTCACTGCTTTGCCCGAACTGATTACCTCTGAACCTTAGAAATTGCGGTGGAGCACTAATTGCAGGATAAGAAGATAACGGGCTAGGCAATCTATGAGAGAACGAAGGCCTAAAATCTCCCTGAGATTCCATAAACTGCCCTATAGCTCTAGCCCGCTTAGAATATCCTTTTTCTGATTCCTGGGTTCTTCTTCTTTGCCTCTGATCTTCCATTTTCTGAGCGAAAGCTTGTATCCTCGCTATATCCATGTCCTTGTTCAAAGCAGCAATGGTACAATCTCTAACCAAGTATGGTTCCAATCTATCCACATAGTGATGAACTCTGTTATCCATAGTAGCTACCACATTAGAAGCATATCGAGACAAAGAGTTAAATCGAAGACTATACTCCCTTACACTCATATTACCCTGACGAAGATTTAAGAATTGATCTGCACGGGCCTGACGAGTCTCAAATGGAAGATAATGATCAATAAATGCATCTTTGAACTCTCCCCACGTAGTTGGAGGTGCATCAATACCCCTAAATCGTTTCCAATCCTCGTACCACAATATAGCCTCTCCTTTCAGTCTATATGCTGCTAGCTCAACCATATCTTTACCGGATATGTGCATAACATCTAGAGCCCTTTGGGTTTGATCGACAAAGTCCTGCGGGTCTTCATTAATATCTGATCCGGTAAAAGTAGGAGGATCCAGTTTCAGAAAATCCTGTGTCCGAAGGCTAGCTGCTCTATCCGTACCACTAGAACCCGTGGTAGGAATAGCTTGCCTTTGAACTTGACCGGCAACTATACGCGTCAGAAGTTGTACTGCATCCCTCAAATCTCGATCAGCAGCATTAATAGAGGGCCCTTCCGGAGGAGAAGAAGCTCCTGATATATGCTCAGCTTGAGACTCACTTTGTTCAGCTTGTGCCGGTGGTGACTTACTAGTACCTTCTTCGGCCACTACATCTACTCGCTTCCACTTATTCTTTCTCCTTGTAACCGGCATCGTTACTATAATAAATAATTAAAAAAAAACAATTGGATTAAGCGATCGATTATGACTTTATCTCTAATATGGGCTCTATTGCACGATCTAAGAAATGGAGAATGGAAACAATCCCTAAATGTCCAATAGCCTCCTGTTTATAGATGTGGTGCACAACACACCGATAAACGAGATTCTACGTAGACACGGCTTTGTAGACTCACTAGGACGAACTTCTCTGATACCACTTCTGTCACGCCCCAAATCCCATTGGAGTGGACTGGCACCCGTAGCCGAGGAGGCCCGGGAGAACCCGTTCATAACCTATACTTTCACATTTACATTACTTATGAAAATTAGAAATTTGGGCAACACTTCATTATAAATAGAAGAAAACAGTACCTGTATCAGCCCAGCAGACACGCATATATATATATATATAAACAGTAATTGGCCGTCAGAGCCATCACGTCTATCAACCAAACACTCCTATGGCTGTACAATATGTCTACAAAAGCCTCTACATAGATACACAACTGAGTTAGGGTCGGGACAAACTCCCGCCCACAAAAGACTTTTATACAAATACCAAAAATACATATAGAAATGACTTGGGATGCCCCGAAACAACTGGAGCTCACCACTATCAACAGAATGTCCTGGCTCTTACTGCGGAGGGGTACGACCTGAAGTACCTGTTCCTGCAGGCATGAATACAGGTCCCTCGTGAGGGACGTCAGTACAGAAATATGTACTGAGTATGTAAGGCAGTGAGTATCAAGATGAGATACAAAAGATCAACAGAACCCAGATACCAGTGAATAAACAGTATGAGTAGACCACACTTAAAAGAGCTGATGGGATACCTGCACATTACTTTCATATCATTACTTCCCGTATTCCTTATCAATACATAACATATGTCATACAATGGCCAACTGATCAGTGGTACTAATACAATACATCAGGGACCACCCCTGGAATAACATATATACATAATCTTTATAATACAATGGCCAACTGATTAGTGGTACTAATACAATACATCATATCAACAATTTAAAATAAAGACATTCCATTTCTTACTTCAATTAATCTTTGAGATTGGTTACTTTGTGGTCATACCTTATGGAACTTGAAACCATGATACCTCAATAGGAAAAATATGTAAATAGGTAATCAATATCATGAAAATGAAGTAGAGAATCATGGATACCTCATTAAACCATTTCGGAGTCAACAATAGTATATGGACATTTTTTTGACTAGTCGGACATCTTAAAAGTGAAAACAAGTTCAATTGGTAGTGTCGAAGATCATAAGATGTTATTATGTGTCATGTGTCGTAGGACAATGTTGGAAGCTTACTTGAGAGTGCCATGGGTCTTTATTCATGCCAAAGATTAGATAGAGTATGTCTTACATACCTTGATATAACCACTTCAATACAAGTCCAACTTGACTTTCCGCACTCTTCGAACACTTATCTACAATAAGTCATTTGTGGAAAACTAGTATTAGCAACCAAACCTTACCATTTAGGTATTAACTTCACCAAAAATGTCTAGGAAGTAATCCTTTAACTCATCAATAAGAGTGCTACATACATCCTCTTATACTCTTATTACATTCACATATCAAGCATTTTCATGCAATATCCCTCAACATCACTCTTAGCCTTTATTTCCCCTCTTAATCACCATCCAATACCAACATGATCACTAGGCCTACATAACCACTAATATAGTGATATATCACCACAATTCATCCTCCATAATCCAATACCAACAACTTCCATAATTTACTACTAACAATTTATACAAAACAATTCATAACTATGTTTCTAGTTATCTTCCAACATCAAGACAATACTCATAATCCCTTATCAATACTTATTCATGGATAAGAATCAAGAATAAAAAATATTCATACCTTAACAATGAACTCTTGTATTTAGAATCCTCCTTACATAACCATGGGGTGATTCTCGAAGCTTTCGAGATGGTGAACACAACTACGGAACCAATTCGAATTTTCTACGGTTGAATCACAAAATATTTGAAGTTGAAATTAGGCTAGGGTTTCACCTTCTCTTAATAATTGGATGATATATGATATATATGAGGCTAATTGTATGTTTATAAAGACCAATTTTCGTCCAAGAGGTAATAGAAAATGACCATTTTGCCCTAATAATTTAAATAAATCCGAATGTCCCCAGTGGACAGTTTTGACAGGCTGAAGTAAATCGATCATAACTCTTTTCTCCGGTATCGGATTTGGGTGAAACCAATTGCATTGGAAATATAATTCAAAGGGATTTCATTTTAATATAAAGTATTCCACCCAGTTCTTCCTGTACAAGGAGTTATGGTCGTTTAAAGTTGACCCAAAAATCTGTCCCAAAATTCTGTTTTTTTTTTATAGGCTGTAGTAAAACGGGTATAGCTCCTTACTCAGACATTGGATTTGGATGAAACCAATTTCATCGGAAAGAATACTCTCGGAGATTTTCGTCGATATATAGCAGCTCACACAGTTCTTTTTTTACAAGGAGTTATGATCGTCTAAAGTTTATCCAAAAAAAATTGTCTAGCTGCAGTAATTTTCCTGCAGATTTACTGTTCACAGGCTTTCCGGCCACCGTTTTGAAATTTTGAAGGTGCTCGTTTATATGAAATACTCCTCTGTTTTGGGCAAACTTTATATCGTTGGAAAGATTATTCCAATACCTACACATACAACTATTTACGGGATACTTCCGAACACCATAAACTTAATTTAACCCATACGCAAGCCTTTAGGACTCCATATAATCGCGATAAGTGTACGAAAAAATTTACGGGGTGTTACAATAATAGGGAAGCCATAATCTCTTTCCTTGCTCAGTGCTGAATCCCACTTCCATATGAATAGATACTGAACTGATTCTTAGAGGCTACTAGACTGAGCTGGATCTGTTACTGATCGTACTGATTAACTGATCTAAACTGAACTTACTGAGTTCCATTGGTAGATGGAATACTACTGAATTCTTTTATCTGACTGAAAGGTAATGAGTTCTGGAATGAATACTTGAATACTATTGAGGTCTGAACTGAATACTGAACACTTGAACTGGACTGGACTGATATTTAGATTACTGAATCATTCCTAAGTTTTGTAACTGACTGAGTTCTATGGATCATGGCTTGACTGAGATTATCTTGAAAACTGACACGACTCTAGACAACTAAATTGTCAGGTATAAGTACCCCCAGAACTCGATAACATAAATAACACACAACATTACAACTCTTGAATAATAAGACAATGGACTACCATTCACAATACAATCAATGAGGCATCACTTCAAGCACTTGTAAGCCTTAAACTTGCACATGTATAGAGATCTATATTAATGTTTCATAATTCATTCACTAAGGAATGTACATGAATGGGAATGCATGCAATATATCATAATCCATTCACTAAGGTATTTCAACAAATACTTGACATGCATGAACTTACACATAATTGGGGATTTTATGCTAACGTGCTATTATGATGTTATTTCACTCACATCGGAATTTTATCAAACATATGGGGAATATGTTTTGGTTATACAATAATTTCTACACCTAATTATCATGGATACATCAATCAACGTGCAACTTGAAGGGGTTTTATCATGAACATTAGATAACATCACATACTAGGATCAAAGCTTGGAACTTTGTAATTAAAACATGGATTGAAACTCAACAGCAACATGAATTTCAATTTCTACTCCCATAAATCATAAAAAACTCATAAATATGAAATCTTGAATTTAGAAAAATAATTCTTGAACTTCTTGGGTGGAAGGAACCCAAGAATCAACATCTAACATACATTAGTTCCTGATTTTACAAAGATTGACGGTGGAATTTTCTTGAATTTGAATCTTTAATCGGAAACCCTAAACTTGCTCTTGAGTAAAATTGAGATAAAACTAGAATATGTGGGTAAACAATGGCCAAATATCGTGTTTATGGGGTTAAATAGGGGTGGGTAAAAGACCCTTTTGCCCTTGCAAATACGGAATTGGACTGCTAAAAATTTACCCAGCAGGAATAAGTAAGGCACTGCCCTGCCTAGTCCCCTGGATTATCTAGGGCGCCGCCTTGCTTAGAGCGCCAGGCTAGCTGGGGTGACACCGGCTTATCACGTTGAGCTACTGTTTGAATAATCCAAACATGCCCTTATGCTGTCCGAAAAATCCCTAAACTCACCCAAGAAGTACTATTGACTTGCCCTATCGTGAATCAACTTAAAAATCAATAAACGGAGGTCGGAAAGGCCACGAAATCATTTATCAAAGTTTGAAGGCTTATGAAATGAAGAAGTTCCAACACTTATCCAAATTTTCTAAGTGTCAAGATTCTCTTGATATGCTTTAAAAAGCTCTAACGACTAGGAAGATTTGCGGGGTCTTACAGAATTATTCAAATAGATGCCCCATCTTTTGTAATAGATGGCTTATCTTTTGGAATAAATCAAAATAACTCTTCTAAATAAATGATCTATTTGTTGCAATAGATGGATAATTTGTTGGAAGAAATCAAACCAGTAGCAAGACTGTTTTGATCTCTTCTAATAGATGACCCATCTGTTACAATAAGTGGGTTATTTATTGCAATAGATGGGTCATCTGTTGAAAATATTTTTATAATGTGTTGTATTTATTTAATTTTGTGTTACCTTTTTTAAATAATGCACACATCAATTGTAATTTTTTTTCTCTTATTGGTATATAAAAAAGTCTCCCAAAAGACAAAAAGTGGATCAACTTCTGATCAACCAACCAAAAAGGCTAAATTACAAATGGGTTTGGAGGAGATTGTTGAACAAGCTCTTTTAGAAATAAATGAAGTTTTACCTTCTGTAGATAATGAAGTTGTGTAAAGATATGATTTACAAAAGAAAGTTGAGGGAGTTGAAGAGGAGTTTGTAGAGGGCGGTGATGAAATAAAAATGAGGAAAAAAATGGAGATAATGAGGATGGAGATGATAAAAATAAAAGAGATGAGGATGAAGGTGAAAATAAAGTGAAAAAAGAAAGTGAGAAAGAAGAGAAAAATGAATGTGAGCTTAGAGATGATGAGGAAGAAGATGTTTCTGAAAATAAAAAGATAAAGATGTTGATGATGATCTTGTTACATCATTGATTGAACGTGAACTTAGATGAAAAATACCCCAGTATGATCTTGTCAAGAATTTTAGTATTGAAAAGTACCATATTGAGATGCCTATAGATAACCCCACAGGTTTAACTGGTGATTTTGTAGTTAAATCTCTAATGGGTAAAAATTTTGATATGTTTAGGAAAATTTTGAGGGAGGAAAAACTGAAGGATTATTTTAAGTCCACCTCCTTTAGATACTTTCTAATCTGCCAGAGGACAACAGTGCATTCTTTCAAATGAATATGGTATATAATATTCTCAAGCGCAATATCAAGTACAAGGGTAATGAAAAATAACTGAAGGATGAGGACAAGAAGATGGATGAAATCTGGATAAATTACTGAGGCATGCCGATTTGTTTTGGCACAACAGAGTTTGCCATAGTGATTAGCCTGAGATGCCATCATCCACTTGAATATCTTCCCAAAGTAATACATAAAGTCAAGTAGAAAATCCAAACCACTATCAAATAAAGGCAAGTCATTAACCAAGACACCACCCACCAAAACCAACGAAGACAGAGAAAAAATAAATGAGTTATTGGTCATTGTTGGACCTAGATACAAAGCCAGGACGTTGATAGCTAATCTTTAGAATAAAAAGTTTCCAAAGAAGTACAAGGAGTTGTTACACTTAGTTTGGTTCGTGCATTCCATTATATGGGCTAGAGACATCAACAAAGTCATAGAACCTGAAGTGTTGGTGCTTGCTTAGAATTTGGATAAATTCAACAATTATCCATGGGGATGTGAAAGCTATTTATTTATTTTCAAATATTTATTGACAAAGTTATCCCCAAAGACATTCATCTTATACAGTTTTCCTTGGGCTTTCATGGTAAATTTTATCCCTATTTCTTTAGTCTTTCATTTATTTATGCTATTGAATAATTATTCTAACTTTTTTTGCATCATATTTAAATTTTGGGCTTGGGCATTTAAAGTCATTCCTCATCTCCGATAGTAGGTCAAGGACTACTCGGATGAGGTTTCTCATCCAATAATCCTTAGGTGTTTATCTACCAGGAACAAACCAAAAATGATTCCCCTTGATCTCTTAAACCCTCCTGATGATATAGTAAGTCTTCTTTAAATATAATAATTTTAATAAAGTTAAGATATTGCACAAAATGGGTCATTTGTTGCAATAGATCGTTCATTTATTTCATAGGTTCTCTGAATTTGTATTAATAGGATTACCTATCTACTGTAACTTATGCAATAGATGGGTAATATATTACAATAGATGGTCTACCTATTGCAATAGATCACTTATGTATTGCAATAAATAGTCCATCTATTGCAACAGATGACTCATCTATTATAATAGATGGTCCATCTATTGTATAGGCTTGTGTTAACATATTACCCATTCACTGTAGCTTATGAAACAAATAGGTAATCTATTGCAACATATTATCCATTTACTGCATATATTCTCTGTGTTAGCATATCACCTAATTTATTATAAATTATTATTTGATTTTAACATATCTACTTTTATTTATAGGTTGTGCAACCCTGGCTTATACCTACTGAGCAGGAGTTAGAGATGACTTATTTTATTTCTCTAGGTGTTTTCCAAACAAATCCAGGCCTAAAGGTGGACCCAATAAAAAAATAGCTGGATCAAGAGCCTTAAAAAAGTAGCTAGGGGAGGTTAGTTTATTCTTATTGAGCCTCATGTTGAGGTTCTTGATGATAATGCAGCAAATTTGGGTATTGCTGCTGGTGGTGGTGATGGTATTGGTGGTGGATTTAGTTATGGTGTTGGTGTTAGTGGTGGAGTTAGAGTTAGTGATATTAGTGTCAAGCATATTGGTGATGGTGTCTAGCATTGTGATGATGCTCATAAAAAAAATTGTTTGAAACCAGAGTTGACCATGATGATGGTCATAATGGTGTTGGACTCACCCTTTTCAGTGGCCCCTCTTTAAGCTCATTTTCTGTTTGCAATACCAAGAGTGCAAGGACAGATATGAAGATTTTATTTAAAGCATAGATGGCCTGTCTACTACAGCCAAGGAATTAACATCCAAGAGGGGTGTGAAACCATCAAGGAAGTTTATAGAGTAATTCAATCCATTTTAGGTTAGGAGGAAGAGAAAAGAAATTTCAAAGGTACTCTCAAGTATTAAATCAAGAAAAATTACAACTCCTCTTCCTTTTAATGTTGAGCATGTTCAAGGGGCCACTAAAGAGCACGGACCACTAAAGAAGGTGAACATATACAAGTTGGTTCAACCCACCAAGAAGTCTAGTTTGAACACACTGATCAAATCCAAAAAGGCCTCACAATTCTACACCATGCATGAATTTAGGCCACTAGACTTCAAGAACATGACTAATATGAAGGTGTGGTATGAGGACTGAGTAAGTTTACTTTTTCTAACCTTCTATCTATTTTATTTCTTAAATTCTAAGTTATCTATTGCAATAGATTTAGGGGCGTGCAAAGATCGAACTATCCTATAAAAATGTTATTGGGTTAACGATTTTTTATTGGTTTTATAAAAATATTTATTGGGTAAACGGTTTGATTTTGCTTTTAGCTTATTGGGTTGTTGGTTAAATCGATAACCAATAAGGATATACTAAGTTACTGTTTTATCCCTAATAATGTTATATACATGTGTGTGTATATATACATACATACACACACATATATATATATATATATACACACACACACATACTACTTTTCATAATTCAGTGATTCACTATATACACTACTTATTTACAATTCAGTGATTCACAAAGTATTAACCTATTCAGGGAAATAAAGACACAATATAAAATACGAGTATTATTGTATTGGAATGCTTGAAACATTTAGTATCTTCCAACAATTAGGATTTCGTTTTTTTTACCGAACTAACATTCAATTCATGTTTGAAGATTCTTGTAAATTAAAATGCATTGCGTAAGATTTTGGCAATAACTAAGAATTTTTTTTATGTTAGTTGTTACTATTTCTATTTATGAGTATTTACTTACTAGTTAAACCAAAAACTGAATCGTTAAGGACCAAAAATCGATAAATCGAAAACCAATTTCTTATTGGTTGGTTATTGATTTTACATATTTTAAAACTAAAATTTGATAAACCGAACCAACAATACATAAAACCGAACAGAACCGATTGATGCATATCCCTAAATTGGTTAACCATCTGTTTCATAAGTTGCAGTAGATTGGGTAATTAGTTAATATGACTCATTTACTACAACAGATTACTCATATGTTACATAAGTTGCAGTAGATGGATAATTGAGTAAAGACATCTTCCCCCCCTGAACTTGTCCTCCCAACTCACTTTAACACTTAAATTTAACTTCCGTTTATTTACCTCCCTTAACAGCTTTAAAGTTTATTTATTTCATCCCTAATTCTGACATGATATTTTTTTTTTAAAAAAGGGCGCGTTTATTTATTAAAAAATTTAATTTTAGTAATATTATATTTAAAATATAGTAAAAAAATAAAAAATAATATTTTTTTTTAAAATACACTTTCTTTTTCTTCTTCTTCTTCTTCTTCTTCTTCTTCTTCTTCTTCTTCTTCTTCTTCTTCTTCTTCTTCTTCTTCTTCTTCTTCTTCTTCTTCTTCTTCTTCTTCTTCTTCTTCTTCAAAAGATCAACAACAACAATACTCAAATTCCTCTATTAACAACCTCAAATACATTCTTCACCACTTCTCTTCTTCAATTTTTTCATATTCCTCCATTAACACCACCAAAAAATAACCACTAAGACACTAAGTTAAAAATTTTCCTGCATTAAACACCCAGCTTTCATCTTAAAGATAAACCATCCAATTTTCATTCAAATTTCTTATATATATATATATATATATATATATATAGAAAAAGAAAAAAAGAAAATTTCCTCTTCTTCACCTATCCCACCTCCAAACCTATCAACAACACCCCCCCTTCCGCTCCTCCTTAGCCAAATCCACCACCAAACCCGCCAACATCCCCACGTAACTTCTCCTCCAATTATGAAAACTGCCACCCCACCTTTAATTTCTCCTCCTTCAACCCTTTAGATCAATAAAAAAAGAATGAAATTGAGTTTAAATAAATTGCATGCCTTGTATTCTACATAAAAAATTTACATGGTTTGGATGTTTGGTTATTGATTTTAGAGAACTTAGTGTTGATTTGGTCGAATTTTTCAAGTGGGTTGAATTTTTTTTATCACTATTTTATGGTATTTTTCGATGGTTGTAATTAGATTTTTCAAGTGGATTGAGTTTTCCAGTGAAAATTTATCGAAAAATCTGATATGTGTGGTAGTACTGGGGTGGACGGAGGTGTGTGTAGGTGAGGAAGTGTGAGGGTGGAAGGGGTGTGTGTGTGTGTAGGTGTGGGAGTAGACGGGAGGGGAAGGAGTGGGAGGGGAAGGAGTGGGGGGTTACGAAGAAGATGGAAAATGGGTGGTAGGGGTATTTTTTTAATTTAAAATATTTTATATATATTTAAAAATATGTATATATGTATATATTTATATATATTATTTTTATATATAAATATATATAAATTATTCAAAAAATACTTTATTTACGTGGTTTTGACGTGGCAATGATATGGCGCTGATGTGTCAACGAGTGTGATGAACTCTCCATTATAAGAGTGGTATAATATATTGAGGGGTGAAATTAATTCACTTTAAAGATGTTAAGGGGGTAAATAAACGAAAGTTAAGTTTAAGTGCTAAAGTGAGTTGGGAGGACAAGTTTAGGGGGGAAAAATGTCTTTTTCCTGGGTAATTTGTTAACATAGGTTCATAGAACCTATGCAATAGATGACTCATCTGTTGTTATAAATGGTCCATCTCTTGCAATAGATGGACCATTTGTTTTATAAGTTATAGTAGATAGGTAATCTATTAACAGGTTTAGAGAACCTATGTAACAGATGACCCATCTGTTGTAACAGATGGTCCATCTGTTGTAACAGATGGTCCATCTGTTGTATCTTTCCAATTTCTTATAAGTTACTACCTTATTTAAAAATTGTATTCTTATGTCAAAGCATGTTGATGAAATTCTTTGCCTTATGAGGGAAAGACACCTTAAATTCACAGAGCATTATGATCTTGGGGATAGGATTATGTAACTCAACTTCTACAATAACTTCTTGGGTAAGTACAACAAACTCTGTGAAGAAGCGACAACTCCCAGAGCCAAAATAATTGAGGAGTTAGTTGCTGAGTTTGTATGAAATGATGATGTGATTGACTATTATAGATTAAAGATTCCATTCCTAAATGTCATGGATTGGATCATTGTAAAGAGGATTCTTACAATCATGAACTTGAAGAATAACATTTTGCGATTATTGATATCCTCATCAATGAGAGAGTCATGAATGTTTATGAATACAACATACTAGTCTTTGAGGTATGGAAATTTTTTGTTTTCATGAAGCCACTATTGGAGTTGTTCCAAAAATTGTTGAAGCAAAGTGGCATAATGGGTCACTTGCTAGAGAAGTTGCTCAACAAAAGATAGTCTCTTAAAGGTCAAAAATAGGGCCTTCCAAAAAATTAGATTGGTGCCTCGTGCGGGTTATATACATGCGAATTTATTGAATGTTAGCTAACCGACACAGAAATGACAACTCCAAGGACCTTATTGAATGACAACACAGTGTCAAGGATGCAAGTGTTCTGGGTTGCTGGGATACTCTATAAAATTTTGAAGCCCTGATTTTCCTTGTAATTATTTATCTTGATGTGTATAAAAATTATTAATGACGATTTTTTATTTTTAGTATTTTAGTTAATTATTTTATTTAATTGGTGATGACAATATTTTAGTAATTTAAACTGAAGTCCATTTGTTTTGTTATTAATTCTATTTTATCCTTAGATTTGAAAACTTATGAATTATTACAAAAAATAATTACTAAGTTCAAATATTCCAACAAGTGCATTATAGGTATAGACATCTTTGATAACACTCAAATTACACTCTTGAATGGGTATAAACAATTGTTGTCAATAAAATAGCCCAACTTAGATTGGGGTCGAATCCACAAGGAGTGAAAGCATGGAATTCAAAACTCAAGAGTGTTGATAGTCTACTAAAAGGTGACCCATAATGTGAATAAAAGAAAAATAAATGTAAAATAGGGGAATTAGTTTGAATGTGTTTGTAGTGAATTACTTCAATTTTAGAGAACTATCTTGATGTTGCAAAATGCTAAGAGTGACTTCAATCGAGAATAGGTCTTGGGGTTATGCAATTCTAGGAGTGGGTTCATGCATGGGTACTTGACAATTTATCCAACTTTTAACTAAAAGTCATGGGTAGGTTAGATGTCAATGTATTAGTGTCAATCTTTCAATTATAACACCAAATTTCACAAATGGATTCTTTTGAACACTTCACAAGTGTGACAATTTTCCACATCTATTGCCTTAATTGACATCCTTATGTCTAAGAGATGTCATTAAATGAAATGAATCAAGTTATTGGTTGCATTTATTCCTCACCCATGTCCTCTCTTTTAAGAATGACATGGGATCAAGGGTGTTTGGGGTTTGCAACCCACAACCCTTAGTTAAATCATAGAATAAATGAAACACCCATTACAAATAACTAATTAGAAAAATAATTAGCTAACACCCATACAACACCACAACCTAAGCAAGCATAACCCCAAGCTTTAGAATTAGCTACTCATAGACAAAAAGTGTAAAAATATACCAAAGTTATCATTGGCTTCATCCATGAGAAGTAGAGAGAATGTAGCTATAAAACTGGAATATCAATAAATCTTCAATAAAAAATCACTAACTTATATTTTTCATTCAAGTTTAGTACAAAATTCTTCTAATATGAAAAGATAGGTGATAAGA
This sequence comes from Capsicum pubescens, assembly GCA_030864215.1. NCBI lineage: Eukaryota > Viridiplantae > Streptophyta > Magnoliopsida > Solanales > Solanaceae > Capsicum > Capsicum pubescens. The sequence continues at coordinate 3,797,115 of CM061539.1, forward strand.
TAAAAAGAGAGACGCTAAGATGCTAATTTCCAAAGATGCAGGCTAAGTCTTGAAAAATAAGCTAGGAATCCTTCTTTAGGCCCCACTTTCACATTTGACAAAATTACAAAATTGCCACCTTGCTCTTGATCTTCTTGAGCGGATCCAAAGCGGATAAAGAACAGATAGAGAGTAGATGGATAGCATCTCCAAAGCAGATGCAAGGAGGATGCGGAGTGGATGACTCTTTTCCTTCACATTTGACTTCTTGTTGACTTAAATGACTTGTCCATCTTCCCCTTTTTACTTTTACCTACATAAATAAGTATTAGTAAGATATTACCATCAAATCAATGGAGAAGCATGATAATTTAGGCTTAAAAGATGCTAACAAGTCGTTAAATTAATGATTATATTAATCTGCATAATGCAACGGATGACTAACTTATTGCAACAGATGATTCATCTGTTGGAAGAGATAAAAAAGATATAGACATACATTACATAATGCCACAGATGACTAACCTACTACAACAAATATTTCATCTATTGAGAATTATGAAATAAATATATTTTATATTGTAACGGATGTATTATCTATTGCAACAGATGAGTCATCTACTGGAAATTATCAAATAGAGATAAATATTTATTACAACAGATGCATTATCTATTACAATAGATGAGAAAGATGATGGAAATTACCAAATAGATAAGGACATCTATTTCAACAGATGAGTCATCTATTGCAAAATATATCTCATCTGTTGGAAATTGTCAAACAGATATAGACATTTGTTGAAACAAGTTAAATTTCTTGCAATAGGTTATACACTTAAATGATCATGTAATTAGAATATAATTCATTGAAGTTGTAATTGAAATCATTAACTGAGATCTAATTTTACTTAAATTAATTTATTTATTATTAATAATGATTTAATTTAAAACATTTCACATCAAATTAGTCAATTGATCACTCTATTCAGGACGAATACACTTAGTTGATCATGTATTACAATGTAATTCATTGAAGTTACAATTGAACTTATTCATTGAAAGATAATTTTAGTTAAATCAATTTAGTTAGTACTAATAATGTTTATATTTGAATCATTTCACATCAATTTAGTCAATTGATCACTCTACTCGGGACGAATACACTTAGTTGATCATGTAATTATAAAGTAACTCATTGAAGTAGCAGTTGAACTCATTAATTGAGAGCTAATTTTACTTAAATCAATTTATTTATTGCTAATAATAGTTTAATTCAAATTATTTCACACCAAATTAGTCAGTTGATCACTCTTTTTTGTAATACCCCACATTTTTGAGCTAGTCTATGAACCGTCGTTCTTACATGTAGAAGCTATAGTCCAAGTGATTCCCATAAGAATATAAGTTTTATTATCCTTAGATTCATGTTTGATTTGCTTTTGAGGTGAAAAATATTCATAGAAAGCATTTAGAACCAAGTTGACCTAAGATCCTTTGATTCGTCCAAAAGTTGATATTTGATTTTGCAGGGGTCATATTTAAATGAGCATAACTTGATGTATATGTGTTATTTTGGCATATTTATACCTATAAAATTATAGAGAATCAAATTATCTTTCCAACGATACCAATTTTACCAAAATCCGATACCTGAGCGAAAAGTTACAACCATTTTCATGAGAGACAGTAAGCTGAGGCTCTAAGCGAGGCGGCGCCCTGCCTATTCCCGCCAGTGTAATTTCTTCCAGTCAAGCTCCGCATCCATGAGGGGTATTTGGATCATTTAACACCCTTAAATATCCCCAATAACACGAGATTCAACCCCCAAACACCAAATTATACCCTCATTCTCTCAAATTCTCTCAAGAACAAAGCTTAGGGTTTCAACCCAAGATTCAAGAAAACTCAAGATTTCACCATGGTTTTTCAAAATTGATTCAAGATTCAATATTCCTAGACCAAGAGCTTCAAGAGTCTACCTTCAAGAACACCATTGAAGATTCAAAAATTCAAGCTTTTAACATTCAAAGCACCTTAGGAATCCAAGATTTAAGGTTTCTCATCTAAGATCGTCAATTAAGGTATGTGGGGTTTCAACTAGGACAATCCTTTCGTCCTTGTGCCCAAAATTTATTTTAATTTATAAATTACTGAATTTTATGAGATTTTCCATGAAATTGAAATTAGGGTTTATACCCAATTTCTATTGTTTGAAGATTATGAGTTTAAAAGTGATTGAATATTGAATTGCATGACTATTTTCATGTATTTATGCGTGTAACACAATTTTCTAGATTTCCGAAAGTGAGTTTAAGTATGATATTGAGATTCTTGATCTTATTATTTTGATAGTGTTGTAGTATTTTTAAGAAGCATATTGTGTTGGATGTTTTTATGTGATTTTGAATGTTTATATATGAGTTCTAAATTGGGATTCATATCCACTATCACTATTTACAAGATTATGAGTTTGAGAGCTATTGAAGATAAATTTCATGAGTTTGTTTATATTTTCATAAGCATTGCTGAAATTTCCAGATTTTATGATAAATTATGAGTATTTAAATTATCACGAATGAATTTTTAGACGTTTTGTTGTGGGATTGAAACATGGGTCTTTAAGCCCTATTTGAGATTGTTATTTTTGAGAATTTGTAATGCCCCAAATCTGGTACCCGAAACGCTACACGGTGTTCATGACCCTGAAGGACCACAAGCTAACCCATGACTGATATCTGTACCTGTATACTGCATAATGTAATGTCAAATGCAGAAACATGAACTGAAAGGTCATAAGGTTCAAACTGTAACATAATATCTGAGGAAAAGTATAACATCTAAATGGGGCATGAAATACCCAAAACAACTGAAATAAACTAACTGAACATAATAGTCTGGAAAGCCTCTAACTGACTGAACTGTCTGAATGAGGAGTTGATGGGACATGTCCCCAACTAACTCCAACTAATAAATTAATTAATAAGGTAATAAAGAAATGATCATTTCCTCGAAGGATGAGGACTTGCTGCTAACTCTGACTACTGATATCTGCAATCTACTGATGCTTTGGAGCTCGTGTCTATGAACCTATGGTATAAGATACTATAGCGCGAATGCGTCAGTACAACTGAATGTGAGGTAGGATAAATGCATAGGGTTCATATGCAAGAACAATAACCGAATGACTATCATGAGTGTGAGAATACATGCATGAGACATGATAACTGATACTGATACCGTGATAACATGATTACTGAATTTGAATATTGATAACATGACATACTGATAACTGATAACATGAGTGACTGTATCTGACAGTCCTGATCTGATCGAACTAGCTGAGTTCTGTACTGTATCTGAGTTGACTATCTCTGACAGTCCTAAAATCTGAAGAACTATCTGAGTTCTTTTACTGAGACTGATACTGAAACTGTGGGAAATAGTCATCTAACCGACATGCCCAAAATAACGCATTGTAGAGGAACTGGGGTCCAATTTGTGCTCTGATTAGAAGGGTGTCAATATCGCGCCACTAGTAAGGACAACATATGAGTGACCCTAAACTAGCAGGTTACTTTAATGAAAATGGTGGGAACCCTCAACTAGCTAGTTAAGCCACCTTATCTACCCTCAACTAGCAGGTGTGATGTCTCAACCTACGCTGGCTATGTAATTTTGGAATACAAGGATTTCTTCTAAGAATCACACCCTCTACTAGCAGGTGAGTTACCATCCTTGGGTTCACTCGATGCTAATTTCTACTCCCATCTGAATAGCCACTGAACATGGATTACTGAGATGAACTGGACTGAATTTACTGAGTTCCGTTGACTGACAAAATAATACTGATATCTGCTAATTGACTAAGTTCATGAGATTATTGAGATTTCCTGAGTCATAAGACTATCTGAAGTCTAAGGATCATGGCTTGACTAAGAGTATCATGAAAACATGACATGACTCTAGGCACACGGCTAATATTTTGGGTACAAGTACCCCTAGGACTCGATAGAAGGAAACTGAAAAAGCATGACTTACTTGAACACATGACTAATATTATAATCCATAATTCATTTATTGAAGCATTTCATCAAACAAGTGATATGCATAAACTTGTACATACATGGAAATTTTATGATATCATACTAGTTGGGCATTTTCCTTCATCTAGGCATTTAATCAAACACATGGTAGGCATATTATGTGTAGAAAACATCATACAACAATTAAACATCATGATTCAATTCTAATTTCATCATTCAAGGGTTTAATCATAGGTTTACATAAATCTATTTCTATACTAATCAAACTGACGTAAAATTTATCACCCAACATGGAATATAATTCAATTACTCATTATTAACATGAACAAGAGAAATCCAATCATGAAATTCATAAAGGGAATCCATAAACTTGAACTTAGAAAAGAGATTCTTGGGCTTCATGGATGAAAGGAGTCCACGAATGAACACTATGCATACCTGGTAATAAGTTTCTTGAAGTTCTTGAACTTGAAGAATTTGAATATCTTAGTTCTTGGAGAAGATTTAGATTTTATTCTTGGGGATTAATCTTAGAGAGAAAACTCTAATTTTATTGTTGTGAAATAATAATGAACAAATGAGCTGAGGTCGAATATAACTGGGTATATATAAGCGGGTCGTTAAAGACCAAAATACCCCTGTTAAAATAACTTAAAAATTACTGAGTGGGACATGCGATGGTGGGGTACGATGGCCTATCGCTGGATTGATGGTTCGTCAAACTCACCATCGGACTGATACAGAACTGGAGCTTACTGCCTTTGTGCGACGGTGAGGTGCGACGGTCCGTCAGACCTCTCCATCATACTCATCCAGAGAGATGGATCATAGCCTCGATGCGACGGTCGTGGTCGACGGTCCGTCGCTTGTCCGACGGTCTGTCGGCCTACATCGTCGCACCTGGGTGGTTTTATTGCCTTCTGTATTTTGACCATAACTTCCTCGTCCGATATCGGATTTTGACAAAATTAGTATTGATGGAAATCTTATTCGATTTCCCACATGAAAAAAAGTGAAAATCTTAAAAATACCACGTGTAAAAAAGTGGATTCATATTTCAAAGAAAGTTCTAACATTCTCGAGATAATTCGAAGCTAGAAAAAGGTACGGGGTATTATAGAATTGTTGTGCTATGTGTACCCTATGATTTGATTATCTTGAAGTAATTTAGAAATATTTGACCTTTTTTGTCATAATAGATTTGAAATCTACTTTCAAATATGAGATTACAGATTTTATAATCAATTTCCTTGTGAATCGTGAGATTACTTTTAAAGTGGATTTTTCTTGAGATTTTTATCATAAGATTGGGAGTAGTATTTAGCACCGAGTTGGGTAAGTTACTATGGTTTCATACCCCAGAACTACCTGTCACTATAGGTTGAGATACTTATTCCCACTATATGTAGATGACTAAGATAGTGATCACTGAGATAGATTGTTCTATTCCGATGGCAAGGGTAGAACAACCCTAACCATACGGGGGCTAGTCGTGGGACACTATGAATGCTCACAGGGTGTACATATTGGTTAGAAGAACCTCCCAAAATATGTCTCCACTCTTAAAATAGTTTTAGTTATTTAAAGTCTTGAGATAAAGTGTTTCCCCCACAGAATAAGCTTTAAGATTTCTAAATCCTAAGACAACTTGCTTTCCAGATTTCAGAAACTAAGTATAAATGCTCACAACTTATTTAGATATTATTTTACTTAAGATTTCAGTTATAGAATTATAGTTACAACTTTTAGAAATAATGGTGAGCCTTTTTCACTTAGCCTATAGGATTTGGGAATAAAAAAAGAATACAGATTTTAGAACTAAGTTTAATAACTCATGAGATTTATACTACATTCTTTACTATCTATGATTTAAGAGTTTTTGATTTCAGATTACTCGAGCTATGTGAGTTATTTACATTTAGCATGCATAATTTTATAAATGATGATATTGAGATATTATTTTACTTATTGCATGCACCCCCATATACTCAGTACATCCTCAAAGTGCTGATCTATATATATGTCTACGTGCTATATTGTCTCATAGTGTAGGTACAAGTTTTAGTATGCACATTCAGATTCAGACAGTTGCAGACTTCAGCCAGCAAGATGATGAGTTCTTTTATTTCGAGGACTTCAGTTAGATTCATTTATGTTCTTTACTTTATTATTCATATGTATTGATTAGTGGTAGTTGGGGCCGCGTCCTATCTATCTATAGTCAATATAGTAAAGGCTTCAAAGATGTCAGTTAGAGTCAGTTATGTAAACTTCAGTTTTCAATTTTGTTTTGTATAAGCAGATTTGTATTCATCTTAATGTAACTTTGTATTGATCAAGTTTAGAAAAGATTAATTTTCTGCATTTTTTTTAGATTTATGTGTTTTAATCAGTTTCTTATGAGTTATGCCAGTATAAGGGTTAGCTTGGGATTACTTATGGTCCTAAGCACCGTGTGATATCTTGGGATAAATTTTTGAGGCGTTACAAACTTGTTATTAGATCCCGGTTTAAGTGTCCTACGGTGTCTTTGAAGCAGTGTCTAGTAGAGTCTAGAGGAACGGTACGAAGACGTCTGTACTTTTCTTTAAGAGGCTACAAGGCATTTAGGAAATTTTTCCATTCTTGCAAGTATCAGATTGTGCTATAGAAAGGGTCTCTAAGAAACTTATGAAGATTCTCATCTTACTCTATTCGGGCCATTTCTGTCTTATTCTCAAGGTATCAGAAATAGTCAAGCTCAAATCCTTACTGCTAGAGCTTTCTCAAACAGTATCCACAGATATATATGGGATTATAAGAAGGCTAGAAAGTATCCCATTAGTGATTTTAGGTTCCAAAGTTTGAAGGGCTTTATTCATGCTCATGAAAAGTCGTGCACTAATCCCAAGTCAGATGTGCTTTTAGATTCCTCCTCAGAATCCATAACAATAATCTATACTTCCCTATCTATGTATTATTCTTGAGATAACATAATCAGCAAGTTCCAGTTCCTCCCCAGATAATGCTTCTATATTTTCTAGCAGAAGTTATACAAAGGACTTGAAAGGATCTCTCTAGTGTGTTAGGTTCCTTAAGTTGAAAGTTATGTCCTCATTCTTATGAGTCATTCAATTAAGACAGAGTAAGATATGTATTCTTAGATCATTGAATATTGTGTGTCAAGTTTCTATCTCTTGTAATCTTGTTATCATTGTATTGTTGAAAGTAAAAGTCTAGTGAAGCTGTGTGGGGCTCTTTCTGTAATACCCCAAAGTTTCCTAACTAATTTTGTCCTAAGAATGTTAAGTATTAGCTTCTAAATTGAATGATGTTTATTCCATGGGGAATTTTTAAGGTTTTCACTTTTTGTCATGTGGAAAATTCAGTAAGCTTTCCATCGATATAAGATTTGCCTAAATCCGATAATCGGGTAAGAAGTTATGACTATTTCAAGTTCCCATCGTAAAAACAGTGCCATATTAGTTAGTGGCGCGCCGCGCCACAAGAGAAAATGGCATTTGTCAAATTCCAGTAGGGGTTTATGATAGTGGTACATTGCGCCAAACTTCCAGATCACAAATAAAGTGGCAATGCGATGACTCCACGTCGCGCCGTCCCCCAATTTCCCAGGTGTCAAATTCCAGTGACACGACGCGATAGCACCGCGTTGCGCCAGGGGTCCAGGTCGGGAAATTTTCACAAATTTAAAAGATGCATCTAAGGTTAACAGGGTCAATTTCCCACCCCTATTTAAACACAATAACACGTGATTCAGCCATTTTTTAGCCAAAACATAGCGTCACTCTCAAGTTTTTATCAAGAACAAGATAGGGTTTTCAATTGGGGATTCAAATTCAATACTCAAATTCAAGAGTCTGTCCGTCAATTTTCATAGAATCAAGAACTAAGGTATGCGTTGTGTTGATTTTTGGATTCCTTTCATCCATAATTATCAAGAACCCTATTTTAAATTATGAATTATGTTATTATGTTGTGGGTTGCTCAATTTTATGTGATGATTGTTGTTCGATTCCCAAGTTGGGATCTTTATGTGAAATTCTGAAAACTACGTTAGCATACAAATTGAAATCCATGAATTTGGTGGTTTATGATTTGTGAAATTTGATGATTTCACCTGTGCCTTAAGTTGTGCATGTAAGGTGTTTGATAAAATTCCTAAAGGGATATAAATTGTGCCTTATAGCTAAGTTGTGATCCAAATGATAAATGCTGGGTTTACTTTTATTATCAAAATGGCTTCTATGATATTGTTGTGCATTATGAATGTTTGAAGGATTCTTTAGGGGACTAGTTGCTGAAATATTGGTATGTTGATATGTACTCCCATTCATGTATAATATTATGATAACCATGTACTTCATGAAATCCCCAACTTATCGTATTATGGATTGTTGATGTTGGTCTTGTATCCAAGAAAGTCATGTTTTTTCAGTTTCTTTCTATCGAGTCTTGGGGGTAGTCGTACCCAAAAAATATTAGCTGTGTTCCTAGAATTAGTGTCATGTTTTCAAGATACTCTCAGTCAAGCCATGTTCAGTAGAATTCAGTCAGTCTCATGACTCAGGAAAATTCAGTTATCTCAGTAATCTCAATCAATTATCAGATCTCAATAATATTCCATCAATCAACAGAACTCAGTTAACTCAGTCCAGTCAATTCAGTTAATCAAGTTCAGTATCTATTTAGATGCGAGTAGAAATTAACATCGAGAGAACCCAAGGATGGGAACTCACCTGTTATATAAGGGTATGATTCTTAGAAGTAATCCTTGCATTTTAGAACTATGTAACCAACATAGGTTTAGGCATCATAGCCTGCTATATAAGGGTAGATGGGGTGTCTTAACCTGTTATATGAGGGTTCCCACCATTCTCATTAGAGTTACCTATTATATGAGGGTTACTCACAGATTGTCCTTACCAGTGATGTGGTATTGACACCCTTCCAATTAGGGTTACAGATTGGACCCCAACTCAGCCATAATGGAATATTAGGGGCATTTCTGTTATATGAATACTTCCCACAGTTTTAGTTACAGAATTTAGGACTGTCAGATACAATCATTCAGTCTCAGTAATAGAACTCAGATAGTTCTACAGAATTCAAGACTGTCAGATATTGTCAACTCAGAATAGTACAGAACTCATCTAGTTTCATCAGAACCTAAATTGTCAGATACAGTTGCTCAATATCAGTTATTACAGTCATACAGTTACTAGTGTCTCATGTTATCAGTACTTAGACTCAATAATCATGTTATCACGATCTCAGTTACAGTCTATGCATTCATGCATGCATACATTCTCACATTTATGGTCTTCAGTCAATTAGTATAGTTCATGCATTTGAACTACATGCATTCATTCTACCTCACATGCATACTAGTACATTCAATCATACTGACGCACGAGCTCCAGAGCATCAGTAGATTCCAGACATCAACAGTCAGTTAGTAGTGAGTTCTCATCTTTTAAGGACATGATCATTTCTTTATTATCTCATTAATTAATTTATTAGTTGGAGTTAGTTGGAGATATGTCCCATCAACTTCTTATTCAGACAGTCATGTTTTATAGTCTTTTCAGAGTATAATATGTTTAGACAGTTTTGTTTTGGGTATTTATACCTCATTTTAGATGTTATTTCCTATGGTGATTTATTAGTTTTGAACCTTATGGCCTTTCAGTTTGTGTTTTCGTATTTATACAATATATCATGCAGTATACAGGAACAGATATCAGTCATGGGTTAGCTTGTGGTCCTTGGGGTCATGAGCATCGTATAATATTCTGGGTATCAGATTTAGGGCATTACACTTTTGATTCACCAGCATAGTTATTTTATTATTTGTCTTATTTTCTTGTTTAAAACATAAAATCAAAGTCTAGTGAAGTTGTATGGGGCTCTTTTGATTTAATAGCATAGTTGCTTTGTTATTCATTTCATTTTCTTGTTCAAAACATAAAATAAAAGTCTAGTGAAGCTGTGTGAGGCCTATTTCGATTCACTAGCAACTTGTTGTTCATCTTGTTGTCTTTGTGTCGGTTAGAACTAGGGGTTTAGAGGCGTAGTGACCAGAAAAGTGGTAAGGGCGATTTATTGAATATATGTATAATCGAATCTTTTTGCATAAGATTAAGTTAGTAATGAAGTGATATGTCCTTGTGTGTTAGTTTAGTGAAAGGTAGAGAAAGAGTTATTAGTTAAGTTGAATTGTTGTTTGCCTGAAGTGTGAAAAGAGTTATTGATGGTATTTGTTATGTTAGAAAGTATGGGTTATTGACAAAAGTATTTGGTGGGTTAGTATTGCCAATTTAGGTATCCCTTGGGACTACAAAAAGGAATTTAGTTGAAACTTATAGAACTATGAAAGAAGTTTAGGTGTATAGATGGGTAAATGGTAGTGATGTGTAGAAGGAGGATATGATAATGGATTGTAAATAAGATAGGCCATACAATTATTGATCAATTATTATGGTTATGAGATTCTAGGGGGCTAGTGTTTCTTGATGCTTTGTTTTATACTTTCCAAGTGAGAATAGTATATGAGATTTTATTGTTAATCATACCTAACACTAGATACTAAGTTGAATAGTAGATGATCATCAAGGTGGAAATAACGATTGCTTGGTTAGTGATGCTAGCTGTATGGAGGTGAACCAATAGGCTTGAAATAGTGAATTCAAGAATATAAGTTTACTGATTTAAGATTAAGTATGATGTTGTATGAATGATGTAGAAGTATGCCTAAGGTAATATGGGGCTGCATTATTTTCGAGGATTATGGTATGTTGTATGTGGCTAGTAGTACCGTTGAGTTACTAGGTGGAGAAAGACTAGTTAGATGGTGTACTAAATAGCCAAGTTAAGGAGTTTTGATTGATAGTGTTGAGCCTTTTGTTATGATCTTGATTCTCATGGTCTAGGGATATAAGTTTGGAGATGCGATATTGGTAGGCTATGATGGAAGTAGTATGGTTCATTAAGGATTGAAGGTATCCATGTTAAGTGTTGGAACCTAAGTTAAGTTTTAAAGATTGAGCTAATAGAAAGTAAAGTTGGAGAACTAGTTGGTGTGAACTCATAGTATGGTGTTACTCCTGAAGATTCTAAGTTAGTAAGTGTTCAAGTTATTAGATGATGTATATTGGGGACATAGAAAGAGTTGTATCTTAGAATGAAGTATTAGCAGTGGGTTTTACACTTTAAGGTGTAGTCTTTCAGGGTAAGTTTATTATTTGTGAGTATTATTATGCCCTAGACTCTAGAGTAAAGGGATTGTAGTTTATATTAAAGTTAGTAAAGTGTTCCATAGACTTAGAATGTCATCTTTGATCTAAGGGGGATATTGTAGAGTGAAGAACCAAATCAAGTTTTGAGAGTTAGATTGCGTTATATGTCAACAAGAGTTGCGATGAGATACTTATCCTTTCTTTCTCTAGAGTATTCCTTGGATTTCAATCTTTATCACATCAGATTCATGTCATGCATGATAGATCCATGCCAAAGGCCAATGCTTATACACTTCATGTGTACTCAAGTCCATTATTGGTTTCTAGTAAGTAAGTAATAGCTTCAGTCTATGATTTAGGTCATTCCTCAGAAATCTATGAACTCCAATCTTATGTTGAACCGCTCATGATAAGTATGAATGCATGTTTCAGAGTATGATTAGCTCCAAAAAAAACTCATGATCCTAGTGAAATATAGTTTATATCATGTATGCCCTCAGTTTAGATCTCTTTAACGAATCTATACCTTTGACATTCTATTCGTCAGGCCCCAGTTAAGTGTTAAAGTTATGTATAGTATTCTTTCGTACTTTAGGTCCTTATGCATTATCCCTTCTGTGACCTCTTCCTACGTTAAGATAGTAATGATGAACAATTGTTTAGATGGGAGAGAGTAAATGTTTATTATTGAGAAAAGATCGTTGTATGCCCATTTTAGCCAAGGCTATAAGTGTGAAGTAAGATTTAAGACAAGTCTTTAATACATATGGTGGTTAGTTGAAAATTTGTGTGTATGTTCTTAAAAATAGTGCAAGAATGTTGTAGTTGATAGAGATTTAGAGACTAGGAGGAGTAATCCTTTATGGGTGTTTGCCTTAAAGTTCATATGTGGTTATAATGATAGGTTTGAATGTCGTGTTGGGATATAAGTGGAGGAATGCAATATGCACTAGTGAATCTATAGTAAGAGTTAATAGTTAGTCATTGAAGTGATAAGAAGAATCATCTTAGAGAGGAAAAGTCGTGAAAATGCTTGGGGTATTGAATTCATGGTTCATACTAGTGTTATAATGTTATGTGTAGTAAGTTGTAATTCAAGTTAGACTTGAACATGGTGAGAGAATTTAGTTCAGATCAAACATTAGTATATGAAGTTATGTGAACCCGTGTGACGTCTCGGGATAGATTTTTGGGGCTTTACAAACTCGAATCTTAGAAGAAGGTATTAGCATTGGCTGTTATACATGAAGATACCCTCTTTCAGGCTAAGTTTAGTTTTATGTGTATTTATTGTATCCCAGACTCTAGAGTAAAGTGGTTTCAGTTTAGATCAGACCTTATACACTGGTTCACAGACTTAGAATGGTGGCTTAAACCTAAGGGTGAGATAATAGAATGAGTAATCAAGGCAGCCTTCCAGATTTTTAGTAGTGATGCCAGAATGTTATAGAACATCAGGAAGTGAGGATGAGGCTCAACCCATTCCGATTTCAGCATCTTCAGTTATCCTGATATCTAATCATGCCTTACATATTGGTTCCATTACTACAGCTCATATTTATGCACCTTATAGAAAAAAATCGCGTATTCTTCCAGTTCCTAGCATAAGTAGTACAGCTAACTGAGCAGTACAGATTGCATTCCATGAAATTATGGATTCTAAGCTCAGGCCATGCAGATTATTACTCATGTACTCATGCTTTACAATAAGTTCAATTTCAGTACTCAAGCGATACTCTTTATGATCAGAAACATGTACGTCCTTAGATTTGATCTGTTGAATGAATCCATGTCGTGAATGCTTTATTCGTCAGGCCTCAGTAAGGTGTTAAGTTATGCTTAGTATCCCTTCATGTTTTGGATCCCGATATTCCAACCTTTCAGTGACCTTCCCTTAGATCAAGATAGTGATGATGAAAGATTATGTAGATGGAAAAAAGTAATTGTGTCATGTTGGAAAAAATTATTGTATGTTTGTTTTATGTAAGTCCATGAGTGGAGAATATTGAGGTAAAGTCTTGTGTATGATTTGGTTAGTTGAGAATAGTTTAGTGTGTCTTCCGAAGAATTGAATGGTGTAGATATCGATATGAAGATAGGCTTGAATGTTATGTCAGTATGTAAGAGGTTGAATTTAGTTGTTAAAGTGCTGAGGAAAATTATCCTAGAGTGAGTAGTTATGATAGTGCTCGGAGTGTTGAGTTCATGGCTCAAATTTGTATTATGGGGTGGAGTTACGTGTAGCACCTTGTGGTTTCGAGTTAGGCCTTACCATGATAAAGGGAGCTAGTTTAGTTTAGACTTTAGCAGATGGAATTATCAATGCCCTATGAAAACTTTAAGTTGAATCAAGCGAGTGTGATATTTGAGGGGAATAACATAGCCGAGGAAGCATTTGAGAAGTATTTCTAATCTTGAAAGTAAGAAGTAGCATTTCTTAAGGCCTAAAAATTCTATCCTAGCTTATGATTTATGGGTCTATGTTCCATGCCATAGAGGGGTAGCCATGTTGTAATTCCTTATTTAAAATAATATAGGGGTAGCAATGGTGTAATTCCTTATTTAGATGTTTTATTCAGATCGTGGCCAAAGTTTTTTACTCCCTAATAGCATTAGAAATTTCTTATAAGAGTGTTGAAGAAATACCCTATTTGGGTGTAAGCATCCAGTATGATTCAGTCTGTAAGTATCCTGTGTATTATCTCAGTCTTTTCCTAATTTATCAACCGAATCAGTATCATTCGAGGGCGAACGATCACAAAAGGGAGGTATTGTAATACCCCAAGTTTTCATGTTATAAAACCTCTCATCTTTTCTCATGAGATCAGATCCATCATAAAGAAATGGTTACTCATAAGTTGACTCTCTTGTTTCTATCTTAGCCATATAGGTATGTTCATAAGAATTCATGCACTTACAGATCAATTCAGTAGCTCATTATGTTTGAGATTCAGCTATTCAGTTTATTTCAGTCGTGCATGATAGCGTATAGCCTCAGATTCCTCAGTGTTTCAGCCTAATTAGCCACATTCGAGGACGAAAGTTCCCAAGGAGGAGATAATGTAATACCCCGCATTTTTGAGCTAGTCTATGAACAGTCGTTCTTACATGTAGAAGATATAATACAAGTGATTCCCATAAGAATATAATTTTCATAATCCTTATCCTCATGTTTGATTTGCTTTTGAGGTGAAAAATATTCATAGAAGCATTTAGAGCCAAGTTGAGCTAAGATCCTTTGATTTGTTAAAAAATTGATATTCGATTTTGCAAGGGTCATCTTTAAACGAGCATAACTTGATGTATATGTGATATTTTGACATATTTAGACCCAAAAATTATAGATAATCCAATTAGCTTTCCAATGATACCAATTTCACCAAAATCCGATACCTGAGCGAAAAATTACAACCATTTTTGTGAGAGGCTGTAAGCCGAGGCGCTAAGCGAGGCGGTGCCCTGCCTATTCCTGCCAGTGTAATTTTCTGCAGTCAAGCTCCGTGTCCATGAGGGGTATTTGGGTCATTTTCCACCCTTAAATAGCCCCAATAACACGAGATTCAGCCCCCAAACACCAAATTATACCCTTATTCTCTCAAATCCTCTCAAGAACAAAGCTTAGGGTTTCAACCCAAGATTCAAGAAAACTCAAGATTTCACCATGGTTTTTCAAAATTGATTCACGATTCAATATTCCTAGACCAAGAGCTTCAAGATTCTACCTTCAAGAACACCATTGAAGATTCAAATGTTCAAGCTTTTAACATTCAAAGCATCATAGGAATCCAAGATTCAAGCTTTCTCATCTAAGATCGTCAATTAAGGTATGTGGCGTTTCAACTAGGACAATCCTTTTGTCCTTGTGCCCAAAATTTGTTTTAACTTATAAATTACTGAATTTTATGAGATTTTTTCATTAAATTGAAGTTAGGGTTTATACCCAATTTATACTGTTTGAAGATTATGAGTTTACTAGTGATTGAATATCGAATTGTATGACTATTTTCATGTATTTATGCACGTAACGTAATTTTTCAGATTTTCAAAAGTGAGTTTAAGTATGATATTGAGATTCTTGATCTTATTATTTTGATGGTGTTGAAGTATTTTCAAGAAGCATATTGCGTTGGATGTTTTTTTTGAATATTTATATATGAGTTCTAAATTGAGATTCATACGCACTATCACTATTTACAAGATTATGAGTTTTGAGAGCTGTTGAAGATAAATTTCATGAGTTTGTTTATATTTTCATGAGCATTGCTGAAATTTTCAGATTTTATGATAAATTATGAGTATTTAAATTAGAGAAAATGGTCAAAAGTCCTCCTAACCTTTACCCCAAATCTCAACTACACACTTATACTTTACGGGGATCCTATGACCCCCCTGAATTATTTTAAAGTGGAATTATTACCCCCCAAAAACCTGACAACCAGTCATTTTGGATAGTGTGTGATGCACGCGCCAACAGTATTTTGACACGTATTGTTTTTGTTTTAAATTAATTTTTATTTACTTTCATTTTTATTTTATCACTTTTTATCATTTTTCATCATTTTTTCACCATTATTTTTTTCACCATTACTTTTCATCTATTTTCCTTTTCAAACTTTATTATTCCTACTTCTATGCAAATAATTTTTCGATGATCTTGAAGTGAAAAATAATGAACACTACCGAATTTAAAGTTTCCAACGATCTTGAAGTCGAAAATAATAAACAACATCGAATTTAAAATTTTTTGATAACCTTGAAGTGGGAAACAATGACCATATCAATTATTAAATTTTCGACGATCTTAAATCCAGAAACAACGAACAATATCAATTTCAAAATTTCCAACGACCATGAAGCCGGAAACAATGAACAATACGGAATTAAAAAATTTTGATGACCTTAAAGTCGGAAACAATAGAGAATTTTAAAATTTTCGACGACCTTCAAGTCAGAAATAATGGACAATATCTATTTTAAAATTTACGACGACCTTGAAGTCGAAAATAATGGACAATAACGATTTTGAAGTTTTTGATGATCTTTAAGTCAGAAATAATAAACAACATCTAATTTAAAATTTTCGACAACCTTGAAGTGGGAAACAAAACAATATCAATTTTTAATTTTTCGACAATCTTAAATTCGGAAACAACGAAGAATACCAATTTCAAAATTTTCGATGACCTTGAAGCCGGAAACAATGAACAATATCGAATTTAAAATTTTCAATAACCTTAAAGTCGGAAACAATAGAGAATTTTAAAATTTCAACGACCTTCAAGTCGGAAACAATGGACAATACATATTATAAAATTTATGGTGACTTTGAAGTCGTAAATAATGGATAATATCGATTTTAAAATTTTCGACAATCTTGAAGTTGAAAACAATGAACAATACCCATTTTGAAATTTTCGACGAATTTGAAGTTGAAACTAATCGATTTTGTGCTTGGAGATGAGGAAAATGATAAATTAATTTTGGATGCCATTGATGAGTTCTTGGATGTCATTGTTTGTTTGAAAGAAGAAGAAGAAGAAGAAGAAGAAGAAGAAGAAAGAAAATGAATAAAGAAAAAGAATAATTAAAAATAAAAAAAGAAAATGAATTAAGAAAATAAAAAAATGTTAAAAATAATTTTTTAATAAAAAAAATTCGTTCTCACTCTCTTTAAAGAGAGTGAAACACACTCTCTTGCCATGTCAACGTTCAGGGGGGTAATAATTCCACTTTAAAATAGTTCAGGGGGGTCATAGGACCCCCGCAAAGTATAAGTGTGTAGTTGAGATTTCGACTAATGGTTGAGGCGGTAATAGACTATTTTCTCTTTAAATTATCAAGCATGAATTTTTAGACGTTTTGTTGTGGGATTGAAACATGGGTCTTTAAGCCCTATTTAAGATTGTTATTTGTGAGAATTGTTGTACTACGTGCACCCTATGATTTGATTATTTTGAAGTAATTTAGAAAGATTTGACCTTTTTGGTCATAATAGAGTTGAAATCCACTTTCTAATATGAGATTACAGGTTTTATAATCGATTTCCTTGTGAATCGTGAGATTACTTTTAAAGTGGATTTTTCTTGAGATTTTTATCATAAGATTGGGAGTAGTATTTAGCACCGAGTTGGGTAAGTTACTATGGTTTCATACCCCAGAACTATGTGCCACCGTAGGTTGAGATACTTATTCACACTATATGTGGATGACTGAGATCGTGATTACTGAGATAGTGATTACTGAGATAGATTGTTCTATTTCGATGGAAATGGTAGAATAGCCCTAACCTTCCAGAGGCTAGTCATGGGACACTATGGATGCTCACATGGTGTACATGTCGGTTAGAAGAACCTCCCAAAAGATGTCCCCACTCTTAAAACAGTTTTAGTTATTTAAAGTCTTGAGATAAAGTGTTTTCCCCACAGAATAAGCTTTAAGATTTCTAAAGCCTAAGACAGAGTACTTTCCAGATTTCAAAAACTAAGTGTAAAATCTCACAACTTATTCAGATATTATTTTACTTAAGATTTCATTTACAGAATTACAGTTACAACTTTCAAAAATAAAGGTGAGCCTTTTTCACTTAGCCTATAGGATTTGAGAATAAGAAAAGAATACAGATTTTAGAACTAAGTGTAATGACTCATGAGATTTATACTACATGCTTTACTATCTATGATTTATGAGTTTTATATTTCAGATTACTCGAGCTATGTGAGTCATTTAAATTTAGCATGCATAATTTTATAAATGCTGATATTGAGATATTATTTTACTTATTTCATGCACCCCCACATACTCAGTACATCCTCAAAGTGCTGATCCACATATATGTCTACGTGCTACATTGTCTTAAAATATAGGTACAAGTTTTAGTATGCACATTCAGATTTAGACAGTTGCAGACTCCAGCCAGCAAGATGATGAATCCTCTTATTTCGGGGACTTCAGTTAGATTCATTTATGTTCTTTACTTTCTTATTCATATGTATTAATTAGTGGTAGTTGGGGTCGCTTCCTAGCTATCTATAGTCAATATAGTAGAGGCTTCACAGATGTCAGTTAGAGTCAGTTATGTAAACTTCAGTTTTCAATTTTGTTTTGTATAGGCAGATTTGTATTCATCTTAATGTAACTTTGTATTGATCAAGTTCAGAAAAGATTAATTTTTTGTATTTTTTTCAGATTTATGTGTTTTAATTAGTTGCTCATGAGTTAGGCCAGTATAAGGGTTAGCTTGGGATCACTTGTGGTCCTAAGCACCGTGTGACATCTCGGAATAGATTTTTAGGGCGTTATATTTTCAGAACTAATACAATTAGTTGATCTTGTAATTACAATATAATTCATTGAAGTTGCAATTGAACTCATTAACCGAGAGCTAATTTTACTTAAATCAATTTATTTATTACTAATAATGGTTAAATATAAATTATTTCGCATCAAATTAATCAATTGATCACTCTATTCAGGATTAGTACACTTAGGGGTCGTTTGGTAGAGTGTACAAGATCAATGCAAAATATAGTGTATTAGTGATGCTTGCATTAGTAATGCTTGTATTACTTATACTTGTATTAGTTATGTATGTATTATTTCTTATACATTGTTTGGTTTGATGTATAAGAAATAATACATCTTACATAATTTCTATAAAAGAAATGTTTGTTTACAAAAATACCCTTCTTTGATTTTATACACTTTTTTGCAACAAAATTTCTTTGCCATCTCAAATATAATTAGTATTTTTGAACTAGTATATAGAGGGTTCGGATTAATTGCAAGACCTTCATCTTTGCGCATGAAATATTATGCCAACGGATTAACATAGTCAAAATAAAAATAAAATATAAGACCTAAAACTAAGAAATAGTCTCAATTTTTTTTAAAATTTTTTAAAGACCCTCGAAACAAAGAAAAAATATGTTACAATTATTTAAATCAATTATTCATTATTGTAGATTAAAATGGTGGGAAAAAAATTGTGAAATGTTTTGAAAAGATTCACTATTGCAAATTAAAATGGCGAAAAAAAGAATGGTGAAATATTTTGAGAGGGAAATTGAGGGGTATTAAGGTCATTTAATAAGTTAATGCATTTATTAAAGACTTTTCATTACTAATACATAGAAAATAGGTGGTATTAGTAATACACACCTTAATACACAATAAAGTGTATAACTAATGCATTAGTTATACATTGACTAAAAAATTGTACCAAACAAGATATTCATAATACACGTTAATTAATACATGCATTATTTTTGCCAATACACTCTACCAAACGACCCCTTAGTTGATCATGTAATTACAATGTAATTTACTAAAGTTGCAATTAAACTTATTAATTCAGAGGTAATTTTAGTTAAATTCATTTAGTTATTACTAATAATGATTTAATATAAATTATTTCACATCAAGTTAGTCAAACAAATATAGATGTATGTTACAATAGATGACTATCCTGTTACAGCAGATGACACATCTGTTGAAAATTATCAAATAGATATAGACATCTGTTGCAACAAATGACCAACCTATTACAACAGATAACTCATCTGTTTAAAATTATCAAGCATATATAGACAACTATTGCAACAGATGACTAATTTGTTACAAGAAATCAAAATAGGTCTTCAAAAGATTTGATTTTTTCCAACAAATGACTAACCTATTACAACAGATGGATCATCTATCGGAAGATCTTTTTTTTTAAAAGCAATTTCATGTCCAACATAAAAAGAGATAAAATCCTAGGGAACCTCAAATATTTGTTTTTCCACTTGTCTTGTCTTTTCTCCTCTTTCTTCTCAAAGTTCCCCACCATTAATTTTTAAAAGCAACTTGTTTGCTCACCTTTCTTTTAATTTCTCCTTTCTCTCTTTTTTTCTCTCTTTTTCTCTCTTCTAGACTATTTTGCCTGAGCTTGAGTTGAGAGATATTCCCACTGTGGCAAAGCTTTGAGACTATCCAATACCTCATTTGGATCAATTTCTATCTTATTCTAATCACACTTATGTGCCTTTTATGACTATCGTCTACTCTCACACCTAGTAAGTACAAGTTTTCAAGCTTAGTTTTCCTCTATCTTGCAATTTCTGCCTCTTAGCTATCCATCTTTGTTTTGTTTCAAATGGTCTGGGTTTATCCCCAAGGGACTGTTGCAACACTCTATACCTATGAAGATTTACGCTATCTTCTCCCATCCTGATCTTCGTAGCTCCAGTGAATCACAACTCTTTTACCCCCTTATTGGTGAAGTTTTTTGGTAACTAAAGCACATAGTCCTAACTTTTATTTGCACAGATGTAATGTATCCTTCTGGGAATACTTTATTAATGGCTCTGAGCCTTATTTTTTATTTTTATGTATTTGAATGAATGGGGATTGATGAATAAATGGATGACTGGTCGTTGTTGGTATTTACATCACTTTCTCTTTCCTGTGATTTCATTAAATAATGGATGGTTTTCAAGAGGTTTAATTTCTTCCAAAAAAGAGTTATATAATAATCAAGTTCATAGTTAAACCAACAACAAGACTATCTACTAATAATGGTTTAAAATGAGCCACCAACAAATTAGTCAAATAGATATAGATATTTATTGCAACAGGTTAATAACCTATTGCAATAGATGACTCAGTTTTGGAAAATTATCAAATAGAACTAGACATTCGTTGCAACATATAACTAATCTATTGGAAGAATCAAAACAAGGTCTTGCTAATTATTTGATTTCTTTCAATAGATAGGTCATCTATTGTAATAGATCACCCATCTATTGCAATAGATTACACATCGGTTAGACAAATAAAATGGAACATCAAGGGTTTAAATCTCTTCCAATAGATGGCCCATCTGTTACAACAGATGTGCCATATGTTAGGAGAGCACAATCAAGTAGCAAGAACTGTTTTGATTTCTTCCAACAGATGACCCATCTTTAGAAGAGCTATCTATTGGAAGAACTCAATCCAGTAGAAAGAACTCAATCTAGTAGCAAGAACTATTTTAATTTATTCCAACATATGAACCATCTATTGAGTAGCAAGGATTATTTTGATTTCTTCCAATAGATGACCCATATCTTGCTATAGATGGGTCATCTTTTGTAAGAACTCAATCTATTAGTAATAACTGTTTTGATTTCTTCTAACAGATGACCTATATCTTGCAATATATGGGTCATCTTTTGGAAGATATCAATCCAGTAGCAAGAACTATTTTGATTTCTTCCAACAGATAAGTCACCTATTGCAACATAAGGGTCATCTATTGGAAATATTTTTATACTTTATTGTATTTATTTACTAACTTGTTACGTTTTTTTATTTGATGCACTAATTTGTTGTTGGACCATAAATAAAAACATATTTTATGTAATAAATAAAATAATATTTATATTATCAAAATAATTTAAATTATCAAGTTCATATGCTATACCTAAGGTTTTGGGCTCTAAAAATTTTTAGTGTTAATAATACTGCCCAGACTACGACTCAGGTCACAAGTCGTTATCACTCGTCATGAGTCATAAAGTATGAATTATGGTCTCACTAGTGAGTGGATTGGGTTGGGTTCCCTTGGAAATTAGTCCAAGTTACAACTCATTATGAGCCGTAATGCATCATAGGGAGTGACTCATTGCCTTAACAGTAGGATAGCCTGAGGTTTCTTCCTTGACCACAAGTTGATGTCACGAGTCATGACATATGGTAATGAGTCATAATGTATGACTCGTGGTCATAGCAGTGAGGTCCTAGGATCTTAAGGCTCAGGTCACGAGTCTAGGTAATGACTTGTGGTCAAACCTTACATGTTGTTACCCTACCTATGACGACTGGCACCTATTTTTCCTGTACATTTTCATTAATTGTTTTTTGGTCTTTTTCCTTCCTTTACACTTAACCCATGACTTAAAACACTCCTAGGGTACCTTTAACATCAGTTAATCAAATAAAAAACTACTCTCTCCTCTTAAATCCCTCAAAGTAAGAGAAAGTTAGGGTTTTCAAGGGATAAAATATCTAGGCTCAAATTAATAGTTTCTTTCCGAATTCCTTGGTGTTTCAGGCATGTCTATCATCCCTAAACTTGTAATTTTTCTTATGGAATGAGTTGATTCAATAATCATGTGGTTTAATTATGGAATTAAAATTAGGTTAAGGGGTTTTAATGGTAATCACTTGAATTGCTTTCCCCATAATTTAAATACATTATTCATACTTTAATTAATGGTTTTGGGGCTAAAGTGGGGCAATAAGGTATGGTTTGGAATGGGGAATATGGGTTTCCCTAAATTTATGTATTCTGACTTAGAATTGGCATTAACCTTAACCCACTTTGTAATTTGGTTTTGAAACATGGATAATTACATGTATTTACCCACTCTTCTAAACTATTGCATTGCACTAAAGTCAAAATGGAAAATTGCTTTAGAAAGGCCTTGGTCACCATTTGTTTGGATCAAAATAGAACTTGGGAGCCTAATGGCTAATGAATTGGTTATGGCATAATGGTATAGCTTGCAAGCATAATTGGTATGATGATACCAAGTGGTAAATACCTTAATAATTTAATCCTTGGTTAACGGTTGGGATTATGGGCAAATGTTTTATTTTGGGCTTAAAGAAGGTTGTAGCTCGTTGTGAAGGTGGAGGTCTCGGGGGGAACAATACTGGAAATCACATTTAACCGTGTACAAAGTTTACATATTTTATATTTATGGGATGGTTGGAGCTTTGGTGTCTTAGGTCCTCCCTAATATTTTGTTGTTTGTGAAACTAACATGCGTTGGGGCCCATTCAGTAGGGGGAGCTGAACCCATATAGCCTGTGGGTGATCCTAAGACATATATAACTATACAGTCCAGTTAATATTTTTAAATCTCACGTTCATGGTCCTACACCCTATCTAGGCATTTTATATATGTATATATGAATATGTGTATGTGGTTTTGATCGATTATAGACATGACATTATTTTATCCCTTCCCTAAGTTACATGTTAGTTCTTATCCCACTGACTATCCATGGACCCTACAATATTTCATGATGTAGGATTATAGGGTTCTTTGTTGCTCTTGTGGAACGTTAGGTGATCCAATTCATTCATTAGTCCGCTGTGAATTAGTGAGCCTCCATCATCCAAAAGGCCGATCATTTTATTATCTTGTTTTCATATATTTCTTAGACAGTCATATTGGGATTTCTTTTGGCTATAGTTGGGGGAATTTCCTAACCTAGTTTGATATTCGGTTTTAGAGGCTTTTATGGATAATTATGGGATTTATTGTTGTTTTGACTCTTAGTTTCAATTTGAGTTGTCTTATCTGTCTTTCTTATAGTTTAGTTGTATTCCACTGTTTATCTTGATTATGCTCTATTGGTTAGGCTAAGGGGGTGGTCTCTGATACTCGGTGGTCTTGAGATACCCATCACGGCTAGTCCCTAGTTTGGGTCATGACAAGATTGGTATTAGGGCACGCTTCAGGGTCTTTGGGTGTCCATAAATCCATATCAAGTAGAATCCCTTTTATGGGTGTGTAACGGGCGACACTTATAAGGGAGAGACTACAAAGAATTTAGGAATATTTCTTTTTCTTGTGTTCTAGTTTGGGATATAGAGTTTTGTATCTTGAAATTCCACTAACTCCTAATGTATTTACATTTTAGATCATGCCCCCTTGAAGATCTGATGCTCGTAGAAACTCTATTAGAACCTTTATTCTGCATGAGGGAAACATGGGTAAAAATCTCCCTATTTATGTAGTGAAGACCTAATCTAGTGTCCTCGCCCCTGATTGCACTGCCTCACTTGGAGTTCCACTAGCTTCTTCTAGTCTTTATCGGTCTTCTCGTACTGATGATACTCATTCCCGAATATCTCATGGTGATATTTCTAATACGGAGTTATGCCAGTCCATTTATTTTCTTACTCAATTGGTGGCATCCCAGTCTCGCCAGTTCGATCATATTGTTTTGGTTGCTCCTTTATCTATGGTCACTTGGGTTGTCCATTTTATGAGGCTGAATCCCCCAACCTTTATCAACTCTAAGGCTGGGGAGGATCCTCAAGGGTTTGTAGATTAGATAGAGAAGATTTTTAGGGTGATGCATGCTACTAATTGTGAAGGCGTAGATTTTTCTGCATACCAGTTGATGTATCTTATCAGTGGTATGAGGAGTGGGAGCAATTAAGAGGTGATGATGTTGAGTCAGACTAGTGGGATGAGTTTTCAGGTGCCTTTCTTGACCATTTTTTCCTCATGATCTAAGGAAAGCTAAAGCTTAGGAGTTTGTGCATCTGAAGTAGGGGAAGTTTAATATGAAAGAATATGCATTGAAATTTCAACAGTTGTCTCATTATGCTCCAGAGTTGGTGTCTACCATGATAGCCAAGATGAGAAAGTTTTATTCTAGGTTGTCCTGTGAATTGGTATTAGAGTTTAAGGCTATAATGTTGAACAATAACATGGATATCTCTAAGCTTGTGGTTTATATGCAACAAGTAAAGGATGGAAAGAAAAGGCAGATGGAGATGGGAGAGAGACAGAATAAGAAGTTCAGGTATTCAGAACAGGGTAAGAATCATCAGAATAATGAGAGAGATACCAAGAAATGGACTAAGAATAAGACTTGGGGAAAGTCTAATTCATATTCTTCAGTTAGTACTCTTATCCTAAGCCATATGGTGACAACCGTTTTCAGGCTAGTAGTAGTCCTAAGGAATAGGGTACCTAGACTCAAGCTAGTGGAGCTTAGTCCGCCCCATCATATCCTCCTTATAGATTTTGTAGACAGCTTCATTGTGGTTATTGTGATGAGGGGAGGAACTTGTGCTTTAATTATGGTTATCCTAGGAATATATAGAGGAACTACTCTGCAGCTAAGGTAGCCAATGGGGCTAATCAAATTTCAGTTGCCACATCTTCGGCTCCTATACCAATGTGTGCTACTTTAGGTACCGGCACTGGCCAGAATTGTCTGTATGCTCTCACCGCCCATCAGGAATTTAAGGCATCTCCTGATGTCTTTACTAGTATGTTACAACTCTTCTCTCATGATTTCTATTATTTGCTTGATTCGTATTCCAACCTTCCTTATGTGAGCCCTTCTGTGGCTGTGCATTTTGGTTTGGGCCTCAAAAATATTTCTTACCCCTTTTCTGTGTCTAGTTCAGTGGGTGATTTTATTATTGCTAGAGGGGTTGTGTGGTGTCTATCTTTCATAAGGAGACGTTGGTGGATTTGATAGAGCATGCATGATAGATTTTAATGTAGTCTTGGGGATGGATTGACTTCATTCGTGATATGCTTCTTTGGATTGTAGGACCCAAAAGGTCAATTTTCAAATTTTTAATGAATCAATACTTGAATGGGAGAGGAGTTTCTTAGTGCCCAAAGGGAGGTTTATTTCTTATCTTAGAGCCCCAAAGTTGATTTCTAAAGGATGTTTGTACCATTTAGTTTGGGTTAAGGATTTAAATTTTGAGGGCGCCTCTTTGCAATTTGTCCTTGGTCAATGAATTTCCTGAAGTTTTTCCCGACGATCTTTCTAGAATCCCTCCCGAAAAGGAAATATATTTTGGGATTGATCTTCTACTGGATACCCATCCCAATTTTTTTCTCGTTATAGTATGGCTCTGGTTGAGCTAAATGAGTTAAAAGAACAATTATAGGATCTTCTTGATAAGGGTTTTATCTGCCCCAGTGTTTCTTCATGGGGTGCTCCTATTATTTTTGTGAAAAAGAAAGATGAGTATCTTCTGATGTGTATAGATTATCAGTAGTTGAATAAGGTTACAGTGAAGAATAAGTATCCCCTTCTTAGGATTGATGATCTCTTCGATCAGTTTCAGGGTGCTAGGTGTTTCTCTAAGATTGATATTTTCTCAGGCTATCAACAGTTGAAAATCAAGGAGGTTGATATTCCAGAGACTACTTTCTAGACCCGGCATATCCATTACGAATTTCTAGTCATGTCATTTGGGTTGACTAATGCTTCGCCTGCTTTCATAGATCTCATGAATCGAGTATTTAGACAGCTACTGGACTTGTTAGGGATAGTCTTCATTAATGATATCTTGGTGTATTCTAAGAGTGAGAAGGAATCACCTTTGAATTCTGTTGCGGACTCTTAAGGATCTATAGTTATATGCTAAATTTTCTAAGTGTGAGTTTTGGATGAATGCGGTAACTTTTGTTGGGCATGTTGCTTTTAGTGAGGGGATCAAGGTAGATCCATAAAAAGTTAAAGCGGTAAAGAAATGTCCTTTACCAATGACTCCAACCGACATTAGGAGCTTCTTGGGCTTGGATGGTTGTTATAGGATATTTGTGGAGAGTTTCTCTTCTATTACTGCCTTTAAGTTTTAGTGGTCTGATGCTTATGAGTCTAGTTTTGAGAAATTTAAGAATAAGTTGACTTCTACGCTAATATTAATCCTGCCAAAGGGTATTGAGGGTTTTGTTGTGTTTTGTGATGTGTTCCATGTGGGACTGGGTTGTGTTTTAATGCAGCATGGTAAGGTTGTAGCTTATGCTTCAAAGCAGTTTAAAGTTCATGGGAAGAATTATCTGAATCACGATTTAGAGTTGTCGGTTGTGGGTTTTTCTTTGAAGATTTGGCACAAGTATTTGTTTCGGGTGCATGTGGACATCTATTCAGACCATAAGAGTTTCCAGTACGTGTTTGTAATACCCCATACGGTTCTACAATAAAAATTATGCCTTTGTTCCTACTAGTGAAAACTCTAGTCCCGTGATTCATGCTTGAATCCATGTTTCATGATCACTAACTTTGTGTGAAGAGAGATTATGAGGTGGTAAATATGTTCATAAGAGTCACTTAGAGCAAAGTTAGCTAAGAACCTTTGATTTGGACTATTTCTAATGTTTGATTCCATAATGGTCATCTTTGAACGTGTATAACTTTATTTATATATGGAATTTTGCAGATTAAAACCCACCAAATTGTAGATAATCGAATTAGCTTTCCAATGACACCAATTTCACCATAATCTGATACCTGAACGAAAAGTTATGGCTATACAAAGGGGTGTGCGTCCCATAACAATCGCCTAAGGCTACTGGAATGGCTAGGCAATTGTCATGGCATTTCCAAGCCCAGGGTTAGGCGATTGTCAAGGCATTTCCAACCTTGGCTTGGCGGATTGACTGGGTGTCGCCTAGGTTATTGCCAAGTGCCAAAAACACTCTGTTTTAACTTAGATCAAGGGTGTTGAAGTCATTTCACACCTCTAAACCATCCCTAATCACTTCAAAACATTTTTATGAAGTATTAGCTGCATAAACTCCCCTCTCTTAATCCTAAACAATCAGTAAGCAACTCAAAAGAACTCTTTCATTCCCAAGAACATGATTCAATCTCTTTTCACAAGAAATCAAGGAATTCAAATTTCCAATCTAAGAATCCCTCCAGAAATCCATTGTTAAGGTATGTTAGATGTTCATTCATGGTCCCTTTTCACCCACAGAGTCCAGGATCCCATTTTCAAGTTCAAATTTAAGATTTTTATGTTTTAAAATGAATTATATCCATGAAATTTCATGAATTTCGATTATGTATCATGTTTACAAATTATTTTGGTTGAAATTGCCCTTGATATGTTCAAATGGTGATATTCACATGTTAAATCCTTAACCTATGTTTTTAATATAAAAATCATGTGATTATTACATGATTTAATTATTCCTATTCTATAACTCATGACCCTTATGTGTATGATAAATTGCCTAGATGAATGGGTTTTGTACAATGACTACTTATGATGTCCTCAAAGTTGTATTGGGTCTATTGTTATTACTATCAAGTCCTGGGGGTTACAAATACCTGAAAACTTAGTTTTTTACTTAGTCTCTGTATCTTCAGATTGTCTACTTAGTCTCAGTATCTTCAGAATAGTTTTAGATATGTTATGAGTATTATCAGTTCAGTCAGTTATCAAATTCAGCTAAACTTAGATCAGTTCAGTATTCTGAGTCAGTTCAGTTGGGAGTAGGATTTATCACCGAGCAAATGTAGGGATGCCATCTTCCCCGTCAGTCAGGCAGAGTCGTTAGTAGCAGTTATTATATTCTAGAACTATGTAGCCAACGTAATATATGAAGAGTCACCCAACAGTTTAGGCTTGACCTCCTCTCAGGGGTCACTCGTCAGTTTAGGCTTGATACCCTAGTCTATCAAGACATCAGTTTAGTAGATCCACATAGCCATTGTTAGTACCATGGCACGGTACTGACGCCTTTCCAACTGGGGTCACAAGTTGGACCCCAATTAGCTCATATTGGAGCATGTGGGTTAAATGATAACTCTCATAGTCTCAGACCAGCATTCAGTACAGAGTTCAGTTTTAGGTTTTATTTTCCATAACATATAGTTACCAGTTAATCAGTTATTAGTATGTTAATATTTCAGTTTACAGACTATTTCAAAATCATATTATACGCTTGGTCATGCATTCTCTGATTTTACAGTTTTTATGTATTTACATTTAGTTACCTTATGTTATTCATTTATTCAGTTATTATTCATACACATGAACCTCTGCATATTGGCCTAACCTCATCTAGTATACCAGTACATTTGAAGTACTGATCGCATACTTATTTTTTGCGCTATGATGTTTGATATCACAGGTTCGGACGCTCAGGTTCCCAACTATACTTAGATATTCCAGCACATCAGCAGCATCAACAATGGTGAGTCCTCATCTATTAAGGACATGGTTTTTATTTCAGTTCATTTCAGTATTTTATTTCAATTAGACAGTTAGAGTTAGTTGGGGCCTGTCCCATCAACTCTCTTTCAGATGAGATTTATAGGCTTTCAGATATTTTAGACAATTAGTCAATTATTGGTATTTTCAGTCAGATTTTTAATATTTTTGCATATGTTTCAGACTTTTGGGTTATCAGTTGTATTATTTTCAAATTTAAAACCTTAAGGCGTATTCAGATATCCCGCATATGTGTATTTAATTATTATTATTCAGTGCTCACAACAGTACCGGTTTATAGGTTAGTTTGTGGTCTTTCGAGACCGTAAGCACCGAGTGGAATACAGGGTGTATTTGTAGGGTGTTACAAACTTGGTATTATAACATAAGGTTTAAAGTGTCTAAGGAAGTCTAAAAGCAGCATTAAGTAGAGTCTTGTGCATGGGTGTGAAGCACTCCAGACTTATGGACAATAGGCTATAAGATATTTTAGGAAAAGATTCCCCTCTTTCAGTATTCATGTCGTGCGAATGAGCATGAGCTCAGTTTAAAATCCCTTTCTAATTTAATATTCTTTCCATTTAACAAACGTGCCTCTCAGAAAGAATAACGAAAGAAGAAACGGGAATCAGCTCGTACCTCCGCCTGTTCAGGAAAATCTCCTGAATAAGCATGTTTTGCATGATGAGTTTAAACATGCGTTCACTAATTTATCTCACTCAGTAGAAGCTCAGAATAATGAGTAGGTTGCTGTCCCAGCCTTTCAATGGCTAATACTACCGCATCTAGGATTTGAGACTTCACTCGAATGAATCCTCCTCTATTTTTGGGATCCAAGTTTGATGAGGATCCGCAGGAGTTTATTGACATGGTTCAGAAGGTAACTGACATTATGGGTGTGACTTATAGTGAGAGTGCAGAGTTGGCTGCTTACCAGTTTTAGGATATAGCTCACACTTGGTATAAGTAGTAGAAGGGGGATAGAGGCATAGATACAAGGCCTATAGAATGGGAGGAGTTTGCTACAGACTTTTTAGATAATTTCTTTCCTTTGGAGTTATCATGTAACAAAGGGGATTCTTATTTGTACAAATGGTGCTTTGAGCTTGGAACGAGCATGGAGATATTAACGATACTTCTTTATTTTTTGAGTTGTTCTGCCGGATCGGTCGTTCAAGATCTTAGGTCTTTATCTGGACCCAATGAAAAAAATGGGATCACTTCTTATAGACTTGTTGAGAATGATTAAATTCTTTCCTTTGGAGTTGAGAGAAGATAAGGTGCTGGAGTTCATTAATTTAAAGCAAGGAAATTTAAATGTGAGAGTATTCTCTTAAGTTTACTCAGCTATCCAGTTATGCTCCTCATGTGGTGGCTGATAACAGAATAGGATGAGCAAATTTGTGTCTGGTGTATTTGATAGTATGGTCAAGGAGTGTAGGAACGCAAAGTTGATTAAGAAGATGGACTTGTCTAGGCTTATGGTCCATGCTCAACAGATTAAGGAGGAAAAGGTTAAGGAGAAAGAAAGAGAGAACAAGAGGGCTAAGACAAGTAGTTTCAACTTTGCTCAGTCGAGGTCAGAGGGTGGTAACCATCCCTAATTCTGTTAGAAATCTTCCGCTCCGGCTCCATCTTCATCTAGTGCTCTTGTTCCAAAGTTCAGAACTGACAATCGGGATAGGGCGCTAGGATCTAAGTCCCAAGGCAGTGTAAACAGTGGTCGCATAATTCCTCTTTGCTAGAAATATAGTAGAAACCATCAGGGTGCGTGTAGAGCTAGCAGTAATGTATGCTTTGGGTGTGGCAAGCCAGACCATCGGATCTGCGTGTAGGGTAGTTGCTTAGAAGGAAAGGGATTTGATCCAATAGGGCCAGTACCATTTGTCATTAGCTCTAACAGGTCATCAAAATCAGCAGGGTACCACCGCGAGTGTCACCAGCTGTCAGCGCCAGAATAGACTATATGCACTTTAGTCTGGACAGGATCAGGAAAGTTCTCCTGATGTGGTTACGGGTAAGTTGCAGGTCTTTCATTTACATATATATGCTTTGTTAGACCCTGGAGCTTCACTTTCTTTTGTAATCCCCTATATAACTTTTAATTTTGGTGTTAGTCCTAAAACCTTAATAGAACCCTTCTCAGTGTCCACTTTAGTAGGTTTCTCTATTGTAGCCAAGCAGGTATACAGAAACTATCCTATCACAATATCCCAGAAAGTCACTTCAGTAGATCTTGTGGAGTTAGATATGATCAATTTTGATGTCATTCTCAGCATGGATTGGTTATGCCTAAGTTAATTGTAGGAATAAAGTTGTTCATTTTCAGTTTTTGAATGAACCAGTCCTTGAGTGGAGAGGTAGTACTTCATCCCTTAGGGGTCAGCTTGTTTCGTATCTTAGAGAGAGAAAAATGATATCCAAGGGGTGTGTTTACCATTTTGTTAGAGGTAAAACTCTATTTTCGAGACTTCTAATCTCAAGTTAGTTTTAGTAGTGAGGGATTTTCCAGATGTGTTCCCTAAAGATCTTCCCAGAGTTCCTCCCAAAAGGGAAATTGACTTCGGAATAGACCTTCTTCTAGATAACCAGGCCCAGTATTTCTCCATGGAGCACTCCAGTCCTTTTTGTGCGTAAGAAAAAAGATTCTCTTAGTATGTGCATCGATTATCATCAGTCGAACAAAGTCACCATTAAGAATAAAATCCACTCTCTAAAATCGATGACTTGTTTGACTAACTTCAGAGTGACAGTTATTTCTCAAATATAGAACTCAGATTCAGCTATTATCATCTCAGAGTCAGATAATATGATATTCCAAAAATAGCATTTAGAACTCGGTGATATTACTTTGAATTTCTAGTCATGTCTTTTGGACTAACGAATGCCCTAGAAAATTCCACGAACTTGATGAATAGAGTGTTCAAACAGTACTTGGACATATTTGTTATAGTCTTTATTGATGACATTCTCATCTATTTCCGTAGTGAAAATGATCATGCAGACCATCTCCGAAATTTATTGCATACTCTTAGAGCCTATCAGTTGTTTTCCAATTTCATTAAGTGCGGATTTTAGCTAAGATCAGTAGCTTTCCTAGACCATTTTATTTCCAGTGATGGAATTAGAGTTGACCCTCAAAAGACTGAAGAAGTGAGAAACTAGCCCAGACCCATTTCTCTATCAGACATCAGGAGTTTCTTGGGTTTGGCTTTCTATTAAAGGTGATTTATTGAAGAGTTTTCATTTATTGCGTCCCCCGTGTCTAGATTGACTTAGAAGAAAGTCAAGTTTTAGTTGTCAGATTCTTGTGAGAAGAGTTTCAGTATTTGAAGACTCGACTCACCTAAGCCTCAATTTTGACATTGCCAAACAGTTCAGAGAGATTTGTTGTTTACTATGATGTTTCTAGAGTTGGTCTTAGTTGTATGTTGATGTAGAGAGGTAAGGTCATAGATTATGCCTCTAGACAACTTAAACCCCATGAGAAGAATTACCCTACCCATGATCTTGAGTTAGCCGTTGTTGTTTTTGCTTTCAAATTTTGGAGGCATTATCTCTATAAGGTGCATGTTGATGTGGTCATTATCTCTATGGGGTGCATGTTGATGTGTTCACAGACCACAAAATCTTGCAGTATGTGTTTTCACAGAAAGATTTGAATCTTCATTAGAGAAGATGGTTGGAGTTATTGAAAGACTATGATATAAGCATTTTGTATCATCCGGGCAATGCCAATGTAGTAGTAGATACCCTTAGTAGACTATCTATAGGTAGTGTTGCTCATGTTGAGGATGATAAGAAAAAGTTAGTCAGGGAGGTTCATCAGCTTGCTATATTAGATGTTCGTTTGGTTGATTCAACTGAGGGTAATGTTTGGGTTTAGAGTAGTTCGTAATCGTCTTTGGTTTCCAAAGTAAAGAAAAAGTAGGATAAGGATCCTAGTTTTGTTAAGCTGAAAGAATTAGTAAGAGATTAGAAAGTTGAGGTTTTTTCCCAAGGGGGAGATGGTGTGTTTTTTTGTCTAGGTAGACTATGTGTTTTATGTGTTGATGATATGAGGTAGAACATTCTTGTAAAAGTGCATGGTGCACGTTATTCTATTCATCCAGGGGTCACTAAGATGTATCGTGATTTACAGGAAATCTATTGGTGGAGTGGTATGAAGAGGGATATTGTAGAGTTTGTTGCTTTGTGCTCTAACTGTCAGTAGGTTAAGGTTGAGAAGCAGAGGCCTAGTGGAACTTTGCAGGAGTTCATTATTCCACTTGGAAATGGGAAGAGGTGAACATAGATTTTGTGACAGGTTTACCTCATTCACGTTGTCAACATGATTCGATATGGGTCATTGTAGATAGAATGACCAAATCAGTCTATTTCTTACTAGTCCATACTTCCTATACAACTGAGGATTATGCCAAGATTTGTATAAGAGAGTTGGTTAGGTTTCATAGAGTCCCATTGTCTATTATTTTAGATAGAGGTACTCAATTTACCTCTCACTTTTGAAGAGCTTTTTAGAAGGGTCTTGGTACCCAAGTTCGTCTCAGTACAACCTTTTACCCTCAGAAAGATGGTCAGGCAGAGAGGGCCACTCAGACTCAAGATGATATGTTGAGAGCATGTGTTCTTGACTTTAAAGAAAGTTGGGAAGACCACTTGTCTTTGATCAAGTTTGCCTATAATAACAGTTATCATTCTAGTATTCAGATGGATCCGTTTGAGGCTATCTATGGAACAAGATGTAGATCTCCTATTGGTTGGTTTAAGGTAGGTGATACTGCGTTGATATGGCCTCATTCAGTGTTCGATATGATGGAGAAATTTCAGTTAATTAGGGAAATACTTAAGATAACCCAAAGCCAATAGAAATTCTATGCAGATGTGAGGACGCGAGATCTTGAGTTTGAGGTTAGTGACTAGGCCTATTTGAAAATATCTCCCATGGATGGAGTGAAGAGATTTGGCAAGAAAGGTAGGCTTAGTCCCCGATATATTGCCCCTTACAGAATCTTGAGCCGTTTTGGGAAGGTAGCGTATGAGCTGGATATGCCTGCAGATTTGGCATCAGTGCATTTGTTGTTTTATGTTTCTTTTGTAAAAAAGTGTATTGGTCATCCAGCTATAGCTATTCCTTTAGAAAACACAAATGTTTAGGATAGTCTCTCTTACAAAGAAATCCCAGTTGAGATTCTTGATCGTCGGATTCGTTGACTAAGAAACAAAGAAGTTTCTTGGTCAAAGTTCTTTGGTGGAATCAGTCCGTTGAGGGAGATACTTGGGAAGTAGAGGCAAATATGTGAACCAAGTACCCTCACCTTTTCTCAGAAAACTCAGACTCAACTTAAGGTAATAACTTTCTTTGATTATCTCTTTTCCAATCTCAGTTCCAGCTATATAATTGATCTCATGGCATTACATGCATTCATGAAATTAGTTCAGTTACGTGTCATGTTTCATATTCAATCATGTAAGCAGGTTTCCAAATGTGCATGGTCAGTATGTGGTCTCAGTTTCCGAGTTTAGAACTCTTAGTCTAATCAGTCTCATTCAAGGATAATGTTCCCAAGGGGGAGATATTATAATATCCCATACGCTTCTAAGCTAGAAATCAGACCTTTGTTCCTACGAGTGTAAACTCTAGTCCCATGATTCATACTTGAATTCATGTTTCATGATCACTAACCTTATCTAAAGAGATATTATGAGGTGGTAAAGATGTTCATAAGAGTCACTTAGAGCAAAGTGAACTAAGACCCTTTGATTCGACTAATTTTTGGTGTTTGAATTCCACAAGGGTCATATTTAAATGAGTATAACTTTATGTATATGTGGAATTTTGTAGATTAAGACCCATAAAATTATAGATAATCAAATTATATTTCCAACGATACCAATTTTTCCTTAATTCGATACCTGAGCAAAAAGTTATGGCTATGCAAAGGGGTGTGCGTCGCCTAACAATCTCCTAAGGGTACTGGAATGGCTAGGCGATTGGCATGGCGTCACCAAGTCTAGGGTTAGGCGATTGTCAAGGTATATCCTAACCCTAGCTTGGGCAATTTACTTGGCGTCGCCTAGGTTATTGCTAAGTGCCAAAAATACTCCATTTTGACTTAGATCAAAGGTATTGAAGTCATTTAACACCCCTAAACCATCCCTAATCACTTCAAAATATTTTTATAAAGTATTAGACGCATAAACCCCCCTCTTTTAACCCTAAACAATTAGTAAGAAACTCAAAAGCACTCTTTCATTCCCAAGAATAAAATTCAAGCTCTTTTCATAAGAATAAAGGAATTCAAGTTTCCAATCCAAGAATCCTTCCAAAAATTCATTTTTAAGGGATGTTAGATTTTCATCCATGGACCCTTTTCACCCATAAAGTCCAAGAACCTGTCTTCAAGTTCAAAGTTATGATTTTATGTGTTAATATGAATTATATCCATGAAATTTCATGAATTTCAATTACATATCCTTTTTACAAATTATTTTGGTTGAAATTGCCCATGATACGTTCCAATGGTGATATTCACATGTTAAATTCTTAACCCATTTTTTTAATATCGAAATTAGGTGATTATTACATGATTTAACTCATGACCACTATGTGTTTGATAAAATCCCTAGATGAATGGGTCTTGTACAATGAGTACTTATGATGTCCTCAAAGTTGTATTATTGGCCTATTGTTATGCTATCGAGTTCTGGGGATGAAGAATAACCGAAAACTTAGTTGTTTACTTAGTCTCAGTATCTTCAAAATGGTTTCAAAAATGTTATGAGCATTATTAGTTCAATCAGTTATCATAAACAGTTAAACTTAGATCAGTTCAGTATTTTGAGTTAGTTCAGTTGGGAGTAGGATTTAGTACCGAGCGAATGTAGGGATGATGTCTTTCCCGTCAGTCAGGCAGAGTCGTCAGTAGTAGTCCTTGTATTCTAGAACTACATAGCCAACGTAGGATATGAGGAGCCACCCATTAGTTTAGGCTTGACTTCCTTTCAAGGGTCACCCGTCAGTTTAGGCTTGATATCCTGGTCCATCAAGACATCAGTTTAGTGGATCTACACAGTCAATATTAGTACCCGTGGCACAGTATTGACACCCTTCCAAATGGGGCCACAGGTTGGACCCCAATTAGCTCATATTGGGGCATGTGGGTCAGATAATAGCTCCCATAGTCTTAGACTAGTATTCAGTACAAAGTTTAGTTTCAGGTTTGCTTGACCATAGTATACAGTTACTAGTTATTCAATTATTAGTATGTCAGTATTTCAGTTTACAAACTATTTCAGAATCATATTATACTCTTGGTCATGCATTCTCAGATTTCACAGTTTTCATGCATTTATATTCAGTTACCTCATGTTATTCATTCATTCAGTTATTATTCATTCACATGAACCACTGCATATTAGCCTAACCTCATCTAGCATACCAGTACATTCAAAGTACTAATCATTTACATATTTCTTGAGCTATGATATTTGATATCATAGGCTTATACGCTCAGGTTCCCCACCGTACTTAGACATTTCAGCACATCAGCAACATCAATAGTGGTGAGTCCTCATCTTTTAAGGACATGATTGATATTTCAGTTTATTTTAGTACGTTATTTCAATTAGACAGTTAGAGTTAGTTGGAGTCTATCCCGTCAACTCTCTTTCAGATAAGTTTTAGAGTCTTTTAGATATTTTAGATAATATCAGTTGTTGGTCTTTCATTTAGATTTTCAATATTTTCACATATGTTTCAGACTATTGGGTTATCAGTTGTATTATTTTCAGATTTAAAACCTTAAGTCCTATTCAGTTGTTCTGCACATATGGATTTTGTTATTATTATTCAGTGCTCACAGCAGGTACCAGTTTATGGGTTATCTTGTGGTCTTTTGGGACCGTAAGCATCGTGTAGCATCCAATGTGTATTTTTGAGGCGTTACAATGTTTACACAGAAGGAGTTAAATATCAGGCAGAGACGATGACTCGAGTTACTCAAGGATTATGACATAATTTTGCATTACCATCTAGGTAAAGCAAATGTTATTGTTAATTCCTTTAATAGGTTGTCAATGGGAAACATATATCATATGGATAAAGAGAAGAGAATATTGGTGAAGGATATTCAACGATTAACTAATTTTGGAGTCCATCTCTTAGACTCTGAGGATGAGGGAGTGGTTGTTCAATAAGTGGTGAAATCATCTCTAGGTACTGGGGTGAAGAAAAAGTAGGTAGATCCTATACTTGTGTAGATTAAGGATAACATGGGTCAGCACAAGGTTATGGTATTTGAGATAGAGGGAGATGGCATTTTGAGGTATCAAGGAAGATTATGTGTTCCTGATATTGATGGGCTATGAGTAAAAATCTTGATTGAGGCTCATGAATCAAGGTATACAGTTTATACAGGTTCAACCAAGATGTACCATGTTTTGAAAGAGATCTATTAGTGGAACAATATAACGAGAGATGAGAATTTTGTGGCCACTTGTATGGTCTGTTAATAACTTAAGGTAAAACACTTGAGGCCTGGTGGAATGTCTTAAGAGATAGAGTTTCCATGTGGAAGTGGGAGATGGTCAACATGGATTTTATTTTGGGTCTTCTACAGTCTCGCAATCAATATGATTCAGTTTTGGTCACTATGGATAGGATTACTAAGTCTTCTCACTTCTTTCCTGTGAGGACTACTTACTCTGGAGAGGATTATGCTAAGTTGTTTATTCAGGAGATTGTCAAAATGTATGCATCTCCTGTGTCCATAATTTCAGACAAAGTTACGTAATTTTCTTCTCACTTTTGTCATTCGTTTCAAAAAGGTTTGGGGACTAAAATGAACCTTAGCACCTCTTTCCACCCTCAAATAGATGGACAAATGGAACAAACTATTCTGACTTTAAAGGATATGATAAGGGCTTGTGTGATTGATTTTAAAGGTATTTGGATTGATCATTTACCTCTTATTGAGTTTGCATACAATAATAGTTATCATTCGAGTATTCAGATGGCTCCTTTGGAGGCTCTTTATAGTAGGAAATGTAGGTCTCCTATTAGTTGGTTTGAGATTGGAGAGACTTGGTTGTTTGGTCCTGACTTGGTTCACCAAGCCATGGAAATGGTAAAGGTGATTATAGTTATAGATTCATGCAACCCTAAGATTTAAACCCTTGAATGATGAAATTAGAATTGAATAATGATGTTCACATGTATCATGCCCGCAATATGTTTGATTAAATGCCTAGATGAAGGAATATTGTCTAACCAGCATAACATCATGAAATCCTCAAGTATGTACAAGTTATGCCTGTTATAAGTTTGATGAAATGCTTCCTATGAATGTAGTATGTATTATGATGTTAATCAAGTCTTCAAGTAAATCATGTTATGTCAGTTTCCTTCTATCGAGTCCTGAGGTACTTGTACCCAAAATATTAGTTGTGTACCTAGAGCCATGTCATGTTTTCATGATACTCTCAGTCAATCTACGAACTCTTAGACTTCAGATAGTCATATGACTCAGGAAAAATCTCTATGATCTCATGACTCAGTCAGTTGTCAGATATCAGAAGTATTTCATCAGTCAATGGAACTCAGTAACTTAGCTCACGATCAGTTTAGTAAATCATGTTTAGAGTCTATTCATATGGGAGTAGGAATTAGCACCGAGTGAACCTAAGGATGGGAACTCACCTATTATGTGAGGGTGTGATTCATAGAAGCAATCCTTGCGTTCAAGAACTATGTAGCTAGCATAGGTGTAAACATTGTAACCTGCTATATGAGGATAGATGAGGTGGCTTATCCTGTTATGTGAGGGTTCCCACCGTTCTCGCTAGAGTTACCTGTTATATGAGGGTTACTCACATGTTGTCCTTACCAGTGGCGCGGTATTAACACTCTTCAATCAGGGCATAGATTGGACCCCAGCTTAGCTATTATAGCATATTTGGGGCATGTCGGTTAGATACTACTTCCCACAGTTTCATGTTACAAAATCTGGACTGTCAGATATAGTCAATCAGTCTCAGTAATAGAGCTCAGATAGTTCTTCAGATTTCAGGTCTGTCAGGCACAGTCAACTCAGATATAGTGCGAAACGCAAATAGTTCCATCAGATTTAAGACTGCCAGATATAGTCATCCATGTTATCAGTTATATCAGCTATCAGTATGCCATGTCTTCAGTATTCAGTTATCATGTATTCACGGTATCAGTATCAGTTATCACGTTTCATGCATGTGATCTCCCGCTCATGATAGTTAGTTGGCTATGTATTATTATTATTGTTCATACATATGAACCCCATGCATTCAACCTACCTCACATGTATACTCAGTACATTCCATCATACTGACGCATTCGCGCTATGGCGGTTTCTTCTTATATTACACCATAGGTTCAGAGACACGTCTTCCAGACCAGCAGCAGTAGCATTCTAGTACTCAGAGTTTAGCAGTGAGTCCTTATTTTTTGAGGACATGATTATTTGTTCATTATCCTTTGATTAGCTATTAGTTGGAGTTAGTTGGGGACAAGTCCCATTAACTCCTTATTCAGTTTATCCAGACAGTTAGAGGCTTTTAGAAGACTACAGTATTTTTATGTTTCAGTCTACAATATTTCAGTTTTGTTTTGGTATTGAGATATCACTCCATGTCAGACGTTATTATTTTCAGTTATGTTCAGTATTGAACCTTATGGTCTTTCAGTGCATGTTTCTGCAATATTATGTCATATTATGCAGTGTATAGATACAGATATCAGTCATGGGTTAGCTTGTGGTCCTTCGGGATCATGAGCAATGTGTAGCATTCAGTTCAGATAATCTGGGCGTTACAACTGTGCACAAAATTTAAAAAATGATAATAAGCTGATAAAAATTCTAAAATTTATAAATTAAAGATAATTTTCAATAAATTATGTAAAATTTAAATATGACAATAAATGAGCAAAATTTGTAAAATAATGATGATTATCAATAATTTATTAACAATTGTAAAAAAATATGAAAAAATGCATATTGTGTCATTTAACGATTAGGAAGTCTAAATGCGTTAATTTCACGTTTGGAGAGCCAAAATTGGGTGTCAACAGTCCCATGAAGGATGTTCGTATTTTAGATTCCTTATCTTATGAGGAAGTCCCGGTTTATATTTTAGATAGGCAAGTTTGTAGGTTGAGAACTAAGAATGTAGTTTCCGTAAAAGTACTTTAGAGAAATCAAATGCCACTTGGGAAGCAGAAGAGGACATGAAGGCCAGATACTCATTCTTGTTTCGTGGGTTAGATGAAAATAGTGCATTTCTTTTATTCTAACCACATTTCGATTTTTTTCCTTGGATTCTGATCGGATTCTGTTTTGTATCATGCGAAGGGTGATTCTGACTCCCCATTCGAGGATAAATGATTATAAGGGGGGATAATGTAATACCCCAGGTTTTGGACTATAAAAATTTTTAGTGTTGACAACAGTGCCAAGATTACGACTCAGTTGACGAGTTATTATCACTCATCACGAGTCATAGAGTTAGACTCATGGTTTCACCAGTAAGTGGCTCGGGTTGGTTTTCCTTGGAAAGAAGTCCAAGGTACGTCTTATTATGAGTTGTAATGAGTAGGGAGTGACTCATTACCTTAATAGTGAGATAGCTTGAGGTTTCTGCCCTGACCACGAGTCGACATCACGAGTTGTGACGTTTGGAAATGAGTCATGATGTATGACTCATGGTCATAA
The DNA here is from genome assembly GCA_030864215.1 of Capsicum pubescens. NCBI lineage: Eukaryota > Viridiplantae > Streptophyta > Magnoliopsida > Solanales > Solanaceae > Capsicum > Capsicum pubescens. The sequence continues at coordinate 3,837,856 of CM061539.1, forward strand.
TAGTGAGGTCTCATGCTTTTGAGGCTCAAGTCACGATTCCAGGTAACGACTCATGGTCATACCTCATGAGTCATTACCCGACCCGTGACGACTGGCTCCTATTTTTCCTGCATGTTTTTATTAAGGGATTTTTTATATATATTTTCCCTTCCTTTACACTTTACCCATGACTTAAAAACACTCCTAGGATCTTTTTAACATCAGTTAATCAAATAAAAAACTACCCCCTCCTCTTAAATCCCTCAAAGCAAGAGAAAGCTAGGATTTTTAAGAGATTAAACATTTAAGCCCAAATTTGTGGTTTCTCTCCAAATTCCTTGGTGTTTCAGGCATGTCTTTCAGCCCTAAAATTATAATTTTCCTTATGGAATAAATTTATTTAATAATCATATGGTTTAATGTCACTACCCGAGCCGGGGTCGGGGCCCTGGCCGTGACGAGCATTCCGAACCATGAAGGCCCAAACACCCTTCTCTATCTGGTAGTCATGCACTAAATTCATATAATAAAAGAAGATGTGGAAATACAATTAATATGGAATCATGGTCATACTCTGAATTCAGCTTAACAATGAAGAATTAAAATCCAACAACAACCAGACAACATCTAAACCAGTCTGAGAAATCTCTACTACATGCTAAAATGACAATTGCCTGAAAACTGGGACAAGGCCCCCAGCAGACCCAAAACAAATAATTAATTAACATAGTCTGAAAGATACAGGCCTTTTAGAATAAAGAAGGCTCACCACTACACAGTTCACTTCTCTCTGAAAACTCTACTGCTTAGCCGAACCTCTAGATTGAGCCTCAGACCCTGGAAGGTAAGGGGTCAATCAATTGTACTGATTTGCAGAGCAAATCCAAAATAATAATTTTTATTTAACATATATGAGAGCAATTTAAAATGGTTTATAAATATATCTTATGGTAAGAATTACATGGGCATATTTAAAAGACTTTATAAAATCATCTGAACTTTGTGACACTCTTTGTTTTACTTCTGTGCTAGGTGGTATACCTTACAACTCTAAAATTCCATGGGCTATATAGAATCTGCCCTTAACTCAGCAGCCACGCCCCCAACCCGAGTTTGCTGCAAGGGTTGGAGTCTCTATCTCTGTACGCCATAGGGCACTAGACTAGGGTAAAATCCCTCGTGGGGAAAAATAATGAACACTTATCGGCAAAACACGATTTTGGTCTTAGAGTTACTTGAACTCAATCCTTCTTAGGGAAACCACCTAACCATCTTTATCCCATTTTTAACTCTTTAAAACATGCATTCTCTGAAATTAAACTCTAAAAACTCTTACTCTGTTCTGGCATACACTCATACGGTATCGTCATACCATTAACTTGTAGGTCACATCTCTGAGCCATTTTTAGCATATAATAATCTCTATTTCGCAACGTAAGTTTGGGACCACTATATCAATAAATCAGTTCAAAGAACTCTTTCTTTAAATTCATGTAAACACATGCAAGAAACTTTCTCTTTGTCAACATTTCAATAGCATAAGGTGGTCAAGTCAATTTACTTAATAACATGAAATTCTTTCTTTTTATCAAGCATATAGGTATAATAAGAAACTCTCTTTCATCATCTCTAAATTATGTCAAATACTTGGATATTGAAAAGACCACTTTCAATTCATAAAACAGGTATTTTAAATCATTTTCAATAAGTTCATAAACTCTAATTCATCAAAAGAGAGGGATTTCAAAATAATTCTCTCAATCAAATCTTTAATTTCATACATATACATATGAGTATAAGTCAATTTAAGGGGGAAAGGCCTAAAGGCCAAAACAAAAATATCATTTAAACGTTCATGATGCATAATTAAAATCATGGATTCCAAAACCCCTTTTTAAATTCATAATTGATAAAATTTAAATCATATTCAAGCGTTTCAACAAGCCCATAGAGTTTTTAGGATAAACCCCACGTACGTTAATGTAATACCCGTGCCTTTTCCTAGCTTGAAATCATCTCAAGGATGTTAGAACTTGCTTTGAAATATGAATTCACTTTTTAACACATGTTATTTTTAAGGTTCTCACTTTCTATCACGTGGGAAATTGAATAAGCTTTCCATCGATACCAATTTCATCAAAATCCGGTGTCAGATGAGGAAGTTATGGCTGAAATACAGAAGGCAAAAAAATGCCTAGGCGTGACGGTGCAGGCCGACGGACCGTCGGACAAGCGACAGACCATCGACCCCGATCGTTGCATCAAGGCAGTGAGTCAGCTTTCTGGATATGTACGATGGAGAGGTCCGACGGACCATTGACCCAGCGACTATTCGTCGTACCCCATCGTCGCTCAGTGGCAGTAGATCCCAGTTCTGTCTCAGTTCGACGAAGAGGTCCAATGGACCGTCGACCCAGCGACGGACCGTCGCACCCCACCATCGCATGACCCATTTAGTTATTTAAAGTCATTTTAATAGGGGTATTTTGATCTTTTACCACCCACCTATATATACCCAGTTATACCCGACCTCAACTTATTTATTCACTATTATTTCATAACAACACGATTAGGATTTTCTCTCTAATATTAATCCTTAAGAACAAAATCTAAATCTTCTTCAAGAACTAAGAGATTCAAATCCCTCAAGTTCAAGAACGTCAAGAAACTCAATCCAGGTATGCATAGTAATCATTCATGGACCCCTTTTGTCCGTGAAGTCCAAGAATCTCTTTTCTAAATTCAAGTTATGGATTTTCTTTATGAATTTCATGATTGGGATGCTTTTGTTCATGTTGATAATGAGTAATTGAACCCTATTCCATGATTGGGTGATAAATTCTATGTGGGTTGATTATTATAGATATAGATTTATGCAAACCCATAATTAAACCCTTGAATGATGAAATTTGAATTGAACCATGTTGTTTAATTGTTGTACAATGTTGTTCACATATACTATGCCTACCATGTGTTTGATTAAATGCCTAGATGAAGGAAAATGCCCAACTAGCATGATATCATGAATCCCCATGTATGTACAAATTTATGCCTATCACATGTTTGATGAAATGCTTCAATAAATGTATTATGGTGATTATTATGTATTCAAGTAAGTCATGCTTTGTCAGTTTCCTTTTATAGAGTCCTGGGGGTACTTGTACCCAAAACATTAGTTGTGTGCCTAGAGACATGTCATGTTTTCACGATACTCTCAGTCAAGCTATGAATCCTTAGACTTTAGACAGTCTTATGACTTAGGAAATCTCCATGATCTCATGAACTCAGTTAGTTTTCAGATATCAGTAGTATTCCGTCAGTCAATGGAATGCAGTAACTCAGTCCATGTACAGTTCAATTAATCATGTTCAGAGTCTAATAATATGGGAGTAGAAATTAGAATTGATGAACCCAAGGATGGGGACACACACTGTCAGATAAGGGTGTGGTCCTTAGAAGTCATCCTTGCGTTCCAGAACTATGTAGCCAGCATAGGTTGAGACATCAACACTATCCGATGAGGGTTGATGAGGTGGATAATCACTGTCAGATAAGGGCCCCAATGTTCTCTTTTGGGGAAACTATCAGATGAGGGTCACCCACAACTTGTCCTTACCAGTGGTGCGGTATTGGCACCCTTCCAACTGGGGTTACAGATTGGACCCTAACTCAGCCGTAATGACGTATTAGGGGAATGTTGGTTAAATAACTACTTCCCAAAGTTTTAGTATTATAACGCCCCGCGATCCTATCTTGTGACGTCACACGGTGCTTATGGACCCAAAGGAACCCTTTACTGATATCTGTACCTGTACACTACATAATATCTAAAATAAATGCGGAAACTGGCCATAAGGTTCAACACATCTGTACATACTCAAATTGGAAACTAAATACTAATACATCAACATCCATCTGAAAATTCTCTAAACTATCTGAACTATGGAGTTGATAGGACATATCCCCAACTAACTCCATCAACTGAGAATATAAATAAAATCTGATACAATAATAGTAAACTGAGATTCATCCTCGAAGGAAGAGGACTCACTGCTACTACTACTAACTGGGACTGAACTGCTAAGAAAACTCTAAATCTTGTGCCTCTGAAACTATGGTATCAAATAAAACACCATAGCGCAAATGCCTTAGTACAAAAATGTATCGAGTATGTAGACGAGGTAAGGCTAAATGCAAGGGCTCATGTATGCACAATGTGTAAACTGAATAATCATGAAAACGTCGCACGAGAACACATACATGAATGCACAGGTCATAATCACAATCATCACAACTCTAGAGACTGGAACTCAGATACCACTTTTCTGTAAACTGAACTCATTATTGACACTGAGATACTGAATCACTGACTCATCTGATATTAATAATTGGGAAATATGGATGCACTTTCATCAAGGAGTGAGTTTTGAAATCTCTGAACATACTGAGATTACGAGTATCTGAAGCTTCTGAAATAGATAGCAACCCTATTTAACAGGTTGTCTTTGAGTCTGTGGATAACAATACTTCTTCATAAATGATTTTGAGATCGTCCTATCTAGCAATGGATCATCGAATTAGCAAGAAATTATACTTAATGGCCTGTATCTAACAGCCTTAAATTCTGTACACTGAACTGAGCTCTTTCTTAAAGTCTGAGACTGATTCTGAAACTGAGACTGTGGGAAGTAGTTACTTAACCGACATACTCCTACTATCTCTCAGGGGTCCAACCTCTACCCCCGGTTGGGAGGGTGTCAATACCGTGCCACGGGTAAAGACCTTATCTTTATATGACCCTCATCTATCAGGTCCTCATATGAGAATGGTGGAGCCCTCATCTAACAGGTTAAGCCACCTCATCTACCCTCATCTAGCAGGTATGATGTCTATTATCCACCCTTATCTAGAAGGTGTGATGTCTCAACCTATGCTGGATACATAGTTCTGGAGCACAAGGAATAAGGATTACACCCTCTACTAGTAGGTGAGTCCCCATACTTGAGGTCGTTTGGTGCTAGTTTCTACTCCCAACTAAAAGACACTTATTTGATTCTTTACTGAACTTAGACTGAGCTGAATCTGATACTAATTATATTTTTCTAGAGATCTGACTGAGTTATGCTGAGATTACTTAGTTCTATATCTGACGGAAAGGTATCGAATCATAGCATCTGACTGACAATGCAGAGCTTGAATAGATTATTCAAATTGCTTTTGAGATTAGAATTGAATCACTTGAATACTATTAGATCTGAGCTGATTACAGGACGGAGGCTAAATTACTAGCGATACAGAGATTATAGAGATAACTGAGATTACAAAGCCTGAGATTACAAAGCCTGATTAAGCTCCGCACATGTCTGAAGATGAATAGTTCTATAGTTCACTGAGTTCTGAGAATCGTGGCTCGATTGGAATTATTGCGAAACTGATACGGGCTCTAGACAACAGCTCTATTATTGGGTATAAATACCCCCAGGACTCGATAACATAAAAGTAAAACATAATCATTCTCACATCATCACGATCATCCATTCACCATCACAATCATTCATGCATCAACACAAGCATTCATTCATCATCATAATCATTCATGTATTATCGCAATCATACCTTAATCGTCACCATCATTAATGCATAATCACAATTATTAATGTATCTCGGGATATTAATCACATAATAACATAGAGGAAACATGCTATTAGATTGTACTCCATTCAACAAGGTTTTACCTCAACTATTTCATACCTATATCGGTCTTAACATGTATTTGGATTTCACACCGCTTCGGAAACTTCATACTATCATGTCATAGCTTACTTGCTAATCACTTGGCATATATTAAAAACTTAGCATATATCAAAGGACACATAATGGGGAATTTACAGCCATCACATCTCCACTCGTTCACTAAGGTCCTTCAAAAAAATACTAGACATGCATAGGTTCACACTTATTTGGGGATTTCCTACTAGCATGGAATAATTCATTCACTTAGTCATTTTATCTAACACTAGGCATGCATAGACTAGCTCACAATTTGGGGCTTCCTATTCAACATACTATAATGGTCCATATTCTTCTCCTAAGCTTTTATCAACCTATGGGAGACATACTCTGCTAAATCAACCAATTCTACACCTAGAAGTCATGAACACATCAACAATTGAAACACATAATCGTATCTTAGAAGTCATTAGATCATGATTTAAATACAATGCTTAATTTATAGTCTCTTAGACATTTTATCGAACACCTCACATGCACAAATAATAACCCAACTATTCATCATGAACAACCAAATTTACGTGTTTCTACTCATATATTATCATATATTCATACAAACTACATAAGTATCCCATATTAGAGGTCATTCAACATCAAAAACAAGTACATAATCCATTTACCACATAAATACCACCTACTAAGGCCAAGAACATGAACCACAACTCAATCATAGCAAGAACATCAATTTCAACTCACAAGAATCATTAAAAAAAATTCATAAACATAAATCTTGGAGATTTAGAAAAAGGTATTTGAGCTTTTTGGATGAAAGGGACCTAAGAATCAACATCTACATAACTTGGGGAAACTCTTTCGTGAAAGCCTTCAGAAGAATTCTTGATTTTTGCTCTTGATTCTCTCTAAATTTTTGGTGGAAGAAGAGAGAATTTTTTATTTTAGAAACCCTAGTTTTTGGGTGAAAGAAGAGAAAAGAAATGAGGCCTTCAACCCTTAAGTGGGTATTTATAGAGGTTGGGGAAAGAGTAGAAAAGACCAAATTGCCCTTTAAAGAAAAGAGTTGAAAACTGCTGATCGGGGTCTGTGACGGTCGATCTAACGATCCGTCAGAGGGACTGACGGTCCACCAAGTCATTTGTCACTCGAGTGCCAAAATTGGGACATTCTGCCTCAATATGATGGTTGAAGTAACAGTCCGTCAAGAATCTGACAGTCCACTAGATCGTCCATCACCCGAGGGTCAGGAATGGGCCATTCTGTTTCGACCTGACGGACCCTTTGACGGTCCACCACTTTGGCCGTCACTCGGGGGAAAAAAATGGGATGTTCTATATTGGCCTAACGGTACACTTGACGGTCCACCAAGGACTTGGCGGTCCGCCAGCTCGACCATCAAACCTGGGCGATTCCAATACCGTTTAGTAAAACGGCCATAACTCCCTCGTCCGATGTCGGATTTTGATGAAATTGGTATCGATGAAAAGATTATTCAATTCTCTATATGACAAAAAGTTAAAATTAGAGAAATACAATGCGATTCAAAGTATTTCATACTTGGGAAGATATTTCTAAAACTTTTAGACTCAGATTTTCGTTTTTCCGAAAATGCTCTAAGGTTCAGACTAGGAGAGAACTTTGTGGAGTATTACAAGTATCAATATCAGTAAAAGAACTCAGATATTTCTTCAGATTTCAGGACTGTCAGATACAGTCAACTCAGTTTAGTACAGAACTCAGATAGTTCCATCAGATTCAGGACTGTCAGATACAGTCACTCATGTTATCAGTTATATCAGTTGTCAGTATATCATGTATCAGTATTTGTCACGGTATCAGTGTCAGTTATTATGTCTCATAAAAGTATTATCACGCTCATGATAGTCAGTATGTTATTATTATTGTTCATGCATATGAACCTCATACATTTAGCCTACCTCACATACATACTAGTACATTCAGCCGTACTGATGTATTCACACTATGGTGTTTTATACCATAGGTTCAGAGACACGAGCTCCAGAGCAGCAGTAGATTCCAGTATCAGCAGTTCGAGTTAGAAATGAGTCCTCATCTTTTAAGTACATGATCATCTATTTCTTTATTATCTCATTAATTAGTTTATTAGTTGGAATTAGTTGGGGACATATCCCATCAACTCCTCATTCAGACAGTTCAGTCAGTTAGAGGCTTTCTAGACTATCATGTTTCAGACTTTAATATTTTTAGTTTTGTTTTGGGTATTCTTTTACCCCATACAGATATTATATTATTCATATTATGTTCAACTTTGAACCTTATGGCCTATCAGTTTTTGTTTTCCGCATTATTTAGTATTTTATGTACTATACAGGTACAAATATCAGTCATGGGTTAGCTTATGGTCCTTCGGGGTCATAAGCATCGTGTAGCATTTTGAGTACTAGATTCGGGGCGTCATACTTAAATTAAGAACTTTGAACAAATGTTCTTGATGCTCTTGGTTTGGCGATTCCGATTCTTGAATCAATTTTAAAGACTAACGGTAAAATCTTGAGTTATTTTAGACATTGGGTTGAAACCCTAGGTTGTGTTCTTGGTGAATTTTGAGGAAAATATCAATAATATGGTATTTTGGGAGTATAATCCCATGTTAAAGCTGAAAGGGGGGTAGAAATACCCAAATGCCTTTAATGAGTCGGGGTGAAAAGCTAAAAATTGGCCCAACGCGATTCGCAAGGCGCCGCAGGGGATAACCCAATGGGTTAGGCAGGGCGTCACTTTTCCTATCGCCTTGCCCTTCCCAGGTGAGGCGATCCGTAGGGCACCACGGGTTAATCGCCCAGCTCACTATTTTGCAACCCCAAATGTTCCCTTAAGCTCATCTAAAATTTCAAAACTCCCCCGGGATGAACTTTTAACTTGACCCATCGCATATAAAAAAAAATTCACAAACGAAGGTCGGGAAGGTCAAAAATAAAATCCTCAAAGATTGGGATCTCAAAATAAGACTAAGTCCTTTTTGACACTTAGAAAAATTTCCAAGTTTCCAACTCTATATGCATGCTACTAGGGGATAACACATGGAGGATTTTTGTGGGGTGTTACATTTAATTATGGAATTGAAATTAGGTTGAGGGGTTTTGATGATAATCATTTGATTGTTTTTCCCATAGTTTTAAATACATTGTTCATACTTTAATTAATAATTTTGGGGCTGAATTGGGGCACTATGGTATGGTTTGAAATGAGGAACATGGGTTCCCCAAATTTATGTGTTCTGACTTGGAATTGACACTAACCTTAACTCACTTTGTAATTTGGTTTTGAAATAAAGATAATTGAATAGCTTTACTTGCTCTTTTAAAATATTGCATTTCAATAAAGGGTAACTGGAAAAAATGATTTTGAAAGGCCCTGGTGGCCATGGTTTTGGATTAAAATAGAACTTGGGAGTCTAATGGTTAACAAATTGGTTAGGCATGATGAAATTAGCTTTCAAAAATAATTGGTATGACGATACCAAGCGGTAAATGTCTTAATAAATAACTCCTGGGATAACAATTGAGATTATGTGCAAATATTTTAATTTTGGCTTAAAGGGGATTATGTAGCTCGCCGTGAAGGTAGAGGTCTCAGGGGTACCAATGCCAGTGTGGGGGTCTTTATGACCGTGTACATAGTTCACTCATTTTATATTTATGGGATAGTTGGAGACTTGGTGTAGAATTTTCTCAATTCGTGCGGCTAACAAGAGTTGGGGCCTTTTCAGTAAAGGGAGCTGAATCCATATAGCTTGTGGGTGCTCTTAGGAAGGTTAGAGCCACACAGTCCAGGTTAATATTTTAAAATCTCATGTTCATGGTCCTGTACCCTATCCCGGTATCTTATACATGCATATATGGATGTGTGCATATGGTTTTTACTAATTTTTCCATAACATTATTTTATCCTTTCCCTGAGTTACATGCCAGTGTTTATCCCACTGACCATTCCTAGACCTGTATAATTTCATAATGTAGGGTCCTAGGGTCCTTTGTTGCTCTTATGCAGTGTTAAGTAATCTGGTTCGTCTATTGGTCCACTGTGAACTGGTGATCCTCCATCCTCCAAAAGGTCGTTCATTTTATTATCTTATTTTCATGTATGTCTTAGACTGTCATATTAGGATTTCTTTTGGCTATAGTCGAGGGCATGTCCCATCCTAGTTTGATATTCAATTTTAGAGGCTTTTGTGGACAATTGTGGGATTGGTTGTTGTTTTGACTTTTAGTTTCCATTTGTGTTATCTTATCTATCTTGTTTATGGTTTGGTTATCTTCCGTTGTTTATCTTGATTATGCTCTGTTGGTTAGACTAAGGGGGTGTTCTTCGATCCTCGGTGGGCTTGAGATACCTGTCATGACTAGGCCCTGGTTCAGGTCGTGATATCATATCTAAACTAAAAACAAAACTTATTTTACTATTACAATGATCATGCTACATTTCAATCTAGGCATGTAGTTCTTTTGTAGCCAATATTCTTAAATATGTAGAACTTGTTTTTTTCTTAGTTTGCTTGGGTCAATATATGGAGGAGGTATTTTTCTCTCTAAAATCTCTACAGAAACAATCCAAGAATCTTCAGGAGGCAATGAATTAATATACTTAAATATGCCACTATGTATTTTTTTCACCAAATAATATGAAGACAATTACTCATAAATTTGATTTCCAAATTACGCACCATATTGGGCTCGAGACGCTATCATAGCATGTGGACAAGGTATTTTTTCCAAGTGAAAAACTCTATATGTACAAGTTCTCCTTTGAAGATCGACCGTGGCAACATCACCATGACCATTGATACTGAACTTATAATTGGCTATTTGATGGGCCAATAACTTACTACCTGAATTGACGTACTTTGATATTTATTTTTCCATTGAAGGAACAAGTCTTCTTGGTAAGTTCACCAACTCCATTCATCTCTCGTGAAATAATTTGGCAAATCTTGTGTTTATTTCATCAAATAGTGCCACAATGGAAAATTCTCTTTCAATGTCAAACATTGCATTCATCGATTTAGATATGTTTGATGTCATAATATTATACCTATACAAAAAAATCACTTAGTAAGACATATTATTACAATAAACTCAAACAAGACATTAAATTTATAATAATGTATCTATTTTTTGAATAAAATGCCCAACTCTATTTCTCGGATCTAACACATTCGAGATGTTTTGCTATCTTGGGTACCATATCCCTTATTTGATTGAAATGGTCAAAGAACTCAGCTTTATCATAAGTTTTAGCTTCTTTACAAAAATTAGACACGACTTTTAAGTTGTGATAGTTATTTCGAATATTTACCCAAAAGTGCCTTATGCAACAACCATAGTGAGCTGAAGGGTAGACAATTGAAACCATCTTTTAGATATTTGGATGCTTATCAAAAATTATACAGAACACATAGATATTATCTACATATCTTCTTATTTTTTCAAAAAAATATTGATATGAGGCATCACATTCCTTGTCTACTACACCAAAAGCCACTGAAAAGATATGATTCTTTGCATCCCGTGCCACCGTTAATAACAAAATTCCTTCATAATTACTCCTCAAGAATGTCCTATCTACGACTATAACTTTTCTCAATTATTGAAAATAAAGAATCCAAGCATCATAGGCTATAAAAAATTACTTGAACCTTTCATTTTCATCAACCTGCAATGTCGTCTTACTTTCGAGATTTGTGGACTCAAGCATGTAACGGTAGGCATCAAGCACTGCATACCCGTTCTCATGTGTTTCCCTAATCAAAGACTTTGACATCTCCATGTCCTTATAAATATTCCAATAACACACCTTACAACCCAATTTTGTACGGGGTTGATTGGCCATATATCTTCTAGAAGGTCCTTTGCTATTGGGAAATCTATTTTCAAAGTATTCACCGATGACCTTTGTTGTGGTATGCGGATTATGGCTCATAATATTCTCTGAAACACATGTGTGACACTTTTCATAAGTTCTAATAACAAACCTATCAAAAATTATGAATTTTACAGCCCCCAACCTCCACTTGCACTCCGGATGAACACATCTAAAATTATACACATTACGCGAATTAATCACCTTTTTGAGTCTGAAATCTTTTTTTAAGAAAGCAATATTCAATAAAGTGATTAGTTCTTCCTTGTTCTTGAATGTCATTCCCTTGTAAAAACCAGTTTCATCATCTTAAAGATTGTTCAACTATGTTGATTAAGAATTGCCCACTGTATTGCTCGCAAAAAATGGGCATAATTGTTTGATCCTCCTTGACCTTCACTTCATCTTTACTCTCATCATCTAGAGTATTCATGTCCATATCATCCAATTTATCATTAAACATATTTTGTTCTTATTCTACATTCTGATTCTCATTCTTTATCGATTTTTCAACCACGTACACCTTTAAAATCGGTCTAGCTGCATCACCTAGAGAATCACGAAAATGAACTTGATTGCTTATCTTAAAAGGTAATACCCTCTGATTTTCAAAAGTGTTGTGCATGTAACTGATGACAAGATCCTTCAATTGATAATTTAATCCACAATAGCCAATGATTAAGTTCACAAGATCATCATACAAATGATCTCTTTAGACTGTCATCGCTATCGTCTCTAATATTTCACCATTCTTCCAATGACAAATATATCAATTATTCTTCTCGATCCATTCACCATGACAATCAACCCCTATTGTGATTGATCCCTCTATTAATAGTACCTAAAGAAATTTGTTAAAAAAGTTAATAATAATACTATAGTAAAATTAATAATGATAGTATAGTATACATAATAAAAAAATTATATGCACTATACTATCATTATCAATGTTGCAACAGATGAGATATTTGTTGGATTAAGCTTCTTTTTTTGTACCAGTACCATAACATAAATCCCAATAGGTGAGTCATCTATTTCTACAGATGACTCACCTGTTGGGATATATGTTGCAGTGGACAAAACCTAAAGCTGACTCCAACAGATGAGTCATTTATTACAACAAGTGAGTCATCTGTTGCAAAAAATAACTCACTTCTTGGTATTCATGTTACAGTACTAGGGCAAAACTTGAAGTTGATTCCAACAGATGAGTTATCTGTTGCAATAGGCGAGTCATCTATTGCAATTGATGACTCATATGTTGGAATTTAGCTTCAGGTTTGCTATAACATGAATCACACAAATGAGTCATCTGTTGCAACAGATGACTCACTTGTTGCAGCAGATGACTCATTTGTTGGAATTAAATTCACGTTTAGTCCACGGTAATATGAATCCCAACAGGTGAGTCATCTGTTGCAACAGATGATTCATCTATTGAATTCAGCTTCAGATCCTATAGTGTTGTAACATGAATCCAAAAGATGACTCATCTGTTCAATTTATATACCGGTCTTATCCATTATTGAAAAAATAGATGAATAATCTATTGCGACAGATGACTCATCTATTGGATTGAGCTTTGGGTTCTATCCGTTATTGAAAAAACACATGACTCACTTGTTGTAATAGATGACTCATCTGTTGGATTCGACTTTAGGTTCTTTCCATTGTTGAAAAAACAACAGTAATTAAACTAAAAAAATCATAATTTCACTTACCAAATCACCTATAAAGTAATGCCTAGTGATATACAAACAAAATTCGACCTAAAAATTCGTTCTGTAGCAACAGTAGTATTAACAACAACAACAATGATACAACAAATGAAGAAGAAGAAGATTAATTAAAAAGATGATGATAATGAAGAAAAAAATAAGAAGAAAAAAGCAGCAGCAAGAATGAAGAACAATAAAAGCAAAGAGAGAAACAACAATAAAAGTGAAGAGTGAGAAAACAACAACAACAATTGATCCTACATTTTTTCCCACCATTTTTAGTTATATTAGGGTTTATATTTGATCGCAGTGTAAAATAAAAAAACTTATATGCAATATTTTGAACTTTCTTAACACTATCATTTAATAATTATCACCTGCACTTTATTTTAGAATTTTTTTTACCACCTATAATTCATTCTCCCACCTCAAGTGTCACCAAACTTGGATGCCAACTTTTGTTCAATTTTCTGCATGGCAAGGGAAAATTCTATGTTCTGCATATTGAAAGGATGAAATTTGTACAATCTAAAACAGATCAACAGTGTGGTCTTTGTAGACACGTAAAATTTAATGGGTCAAATTCATATAAAATTTGGATTTGACCAATATTTTTTGAGTCTAAAATTATTTTTGGCTATAAAAATAATAAGCCCATTTTATTCCTCATCAAGGACTTCAAGGTCCATCTCACTTTGAGGCCCAAACTTATGCCACGTGTCAAGTGACATGGCATCCCAGTCAAATTAAAGACCAATGAGGCAATGCCACACACTCAAATGATGTGGAAATCCAAGTCAAGTTCAAGAGCCAATTAAACATCGTCAAGTGTCCCAAATGACATATTTTTGGCCAATCACAAGCAACTTATCACATAACATTTGTGATAAGCTTAAAACTGAATGGACCAATCAGAATGAGGAAGAAGAGGTTATTTATACTTAGACTGTCTACCCCTACAACTATAAATAGGAGGGTTACATAATTTTCTGGGGTTATTCTGCAAGCATTGGAGAAAGCTTCTGCATTGACTACATAGATCTTCAAAGAATTGACCAATGGAGTTCTGCCCGTAGATCAACTCGACAAAACGAACGGTTGTCAGATAATTCCTGAAGATCCAAATGCATTTCTAGGAGGCTCAAATCACCCAAAAGTTTGAGAATTACGCTACAAAAAGCCCTCAAATCACGGAAAAGCTTAGTAGAGAAGAATTGGGAGACTAACAAAATTGTACCAGAAAAATTTGTTTAAATAAAATTATTCTGTTTATTTGTTTTTTTTGCTTGCAGTTAATTTTTTGCTTTACAGAAATTTGTTGTGAACAAATTTTGGCACACCCAGTGGGATACTTTCTTCTCTCCATCTCTTCTTCCTTCAAATCAAATTCAACTACTGTTATGGACTTCAAAACTCCAAAATATGTCTCATGCAAGAACTTTGCTACTGCCACATCTAATGAGCTCAGCCTTGTTGGTATCCTCACTCGCCGCAAATTTAAGACTAGTGGTTGGGACGGATCTAAATACTTCACTTTTTTGGAGAAGGAAAAAAGAGCAAATCTCATGTGACGGCTGAAGCTGCAGCTCCTAGGGGCAATTTGACATTCTTGATATGTGATGAATTCTCTCAAACTAGCATCAATTTTGGTAAATCTGAAGATTTGACTGATTCCCAAGTTTTAACTAAGGTCAACGCCTTGATGGCTGACGCAACTGATATGGATAAGAAGTTTGCACTAATGGAAAAAACCATTGAAGTTTTGAAGAAATCTGTTGAGGATAAAGATCTTATAATCACTCAACTGATGAACAATTTGGAGTTCTTTGCCCCTGGAGAATCGAGCCACGACCCTGCTTATCTACCCAACTTTACATCGTAAAATAAGAATGTCGATGAGTCATCTAGCAAGACTAAATCTCAAAAAGAGAAGCAGTCTACTTCGGTTGCTACTCTAAAAGTTCAACAACTGCAAAATATGAATGCAAATACCATAAAGGCACAATATGGCGGTCCATCACGAAGTTTCGTAGGATACTCAAAGTCGTATCCTAAGCGAATCGAGGGCTTACCGATGCCAATTGGATATCAACCGCCAAAGTTTCAACAATTTGATGGAAAGGGAAATCCAAGGCAACACATCGCTCATTTTATTGAGACTTGTAGCAGTGCTGGTACTCATGGTAATCTTCTTGTCAAGTAGTTTGTTCGCTCTTTGAAAGGAAATACTTTTAATTAGTACACAGACTTGGAGTCTAAATCAATTGATTATTGGGAGCAACTAGAAAGTCGATTCCTAAATCATTTCTACAGCACCCGTCATACGGTCAGCATCATGGAGTTGACAAACACAAGACAAAGTAAAGATGATCCTGTAGTGAACTACATAAATCATTGGAAAACATTGACCTTTGATTGCAAGGATCAACTTTATGAAACTTCCTCGGTTGAAGTTTACATTCAAGGGATGCATTGGGGCCTTGTGTATATCTTCCAAGGAGTTATGCCTCGAACTTTTGAAAAATTAGCTACGCGCGCTCATGACATGGAGTTAAGCATTATAAGTTACAGAATGGCGTCACCTATTTTTGATCCTAGAAAAGAAGTCATGAAATTCAATGACTCATCAGAGGACGAAATTGGGGAATCTATGGTGACAACTGTAAGTTCTAAGAAGGCCTTCACAAGACAAAAATTTAAAGAGAAAGCTTCAAAGCAACAAATGCAAGAAGTGGAAAATCAACCAACCTCAATAGAATTACAAGCAAGGGTATATATTTTTTCCGACTCTGATGTCCCTGGAATTCTAGATGAGTTGTTGGTCAAAGAAGTCATTGAACTCCCTAAGTCAAAGCAACCCGAAGAATCAAACAAAGTCAACAATCCTAAGTACGGCAAATTTCACCGCATTGTTGGTCATCGCACCACAAAATGCTTCATCCTGAAGGAAAAGATCATGACATTAATACAAGAGGGAAAGATCATCATTGATGATAGCGATACAGTTGATGCAAATCATGTTAGTGCCAAACTGGACCATAATAAAGGTTCAATTTCAAAAGTTCTACAAGCCATGCACTTTGTGGAATCACCAAAAGTTAAAGACATCATCATACTATAATTTGGGATCTTTGACCCAATTGGGGTTCCAGCCTTGAAGAAAACGACAAGTAAATTCACGGAAAACAACTTCTTCAGTAGAAAGAAGGGTGAAATTTGGACATTAGTCGCTCACTAAAGAAAAAAATATCAAAAAACTTCTAAACTCCAACTCTCAAAAGACGACACAAGATCAAATGCATATCTTCTTCAACCAATGGGGGAAATAAATACCAAATTGAAGTACAACAATACTTCATTACAAAGGATTGGGAGGAAAGTTACATTATAAGAATTCTTTCCTAAGCCGCTCCTTAAGGCACGAGCATAAACTACATGATGCTCCTCGTTACACGAGCCTAAACTTCAAGTCAAGATGCTCCTCGATGCATAAGCCTAAACTGCAAGTCTAGATACTCTTCGATGTACGAGCCTAAAGTGTAAGTCAATATGCTCCTTGATGCGCGTGCCTAAACTGCAAGTAAAAAATGCTCCTCGATGAACGAGCCTAAACTACAAGTAAGATGATCCTCGATGCACGATACTAAACTGCAAGTCAAGATGCTCCTTGATGCATGAGCCTAAACTGTAAGTCAAGATGCTCCTCGTTGTATGAGCCTAAACTACAAGTCAAGATTCTTGTTGCGTCTCTTCGTACACGGAAGTGTACGTGATTGTACAAGTATTATAAAGACTTAGACAGTCAGATATCGTTCCCACGAGGACTAAAAAATTGTAAATTTAATCAACTTTTAGTTTTAGACACGAGGTACTAAGTGTTATAGAGTATCATGATGATTGTAAATTTGTTAATAAAAATTGTAACTTATTAAACAAGAAAAAACTAGTTGTGACTAGGGCAAAGCAAGCAACGGTTATAATCAATAATGACGAGTATTCCAGGGTTGAGGCATTTCGAACAATCATACAATTCTCTATTCTTATCAGGCTAATTGGTTATCAAGTTGTTGATTTGCAAGGTTTATGCCACAATCTTGGTTTCCCGACCTAAAATCTCCTATCTATTAAATATTGTACTACAATTCCCATAGAGATACAATAATTCTTCTAGATTCATAAAGTTATCTTCTTGCAATTTGAACCAAGAAATGCTTCTAGGTATATCCCTATCCTAGATGCTAATTCAAACCCCTTATTTGATAAAAGGATAAGAACCTTGCACCTTAGTTTCTTCATTATATCCTACAATTCTCCTTCCGTATGCACATAGAAATATAAATTTATTCTAATGGTGGCCAATCATCAAAATAGTAAGCTCAAGAAATTAAGAAAAAACAGATAATCCAAAAAGAAACTATGGATAAGAATATAAAAGAGTAATCATGTTATTGGCCTCAACCCCAGAAATAGGGTGTTTAGCCACTCATGTTTGAATTCAAAATCCAAAATAAGTAATTAATCATACCCCAAAATGATTCTTCAAGTAAAGAAGTTTGAAAGAAATATTAAGAACCCTAAAAGAGAGAATTTTGTGTGCTTCCACCGCTGGTATTCTTGCCAAAAAGCCCTTCTAATTGTGCTCACGTGTTCCTTTTATACTTGAAAAAATTTCACTAGATCTGTACTTTTGACGCGACGCGTCACATATCGCGTTGAACAAACCAACGCATCGCATCCTCATCGCATTATTCCATTGGAATTCCACTTTCATAATAAGTCTAAGTCTTTTTTGTCAACACATGACACAACACATTGACATCGCATCATGTCACTGGAAGTTGCTCCTCAATATTCAGCTAAGTGTCCAAAACTGAGGCATCGACGCGACGCGTTGAGATTGCATCGATGCACTGGAAGTTGCACATATAATTTCTACTAACTCAGAAAAATCATGAATCAACACAACGCGTTAACATCACATCAATGCACTGGAACTTGTTCTTCAATTTTTGGATAAGGCACAGAATATTACCAGTTGACGCGACGCGTTAAGATCGCGTTGTGTCACTGGTAATCTTTTCCATTTTCTTTCCTTTATCTCATCAATCCTCCGCACCTTTCTTTGTTCATTTGTTTTGTACATCTCCATATGTTTTTGCCTTCTATTTACATGGTCCTTTGCCTCATCACACTATGCATCCCATTTTCTTCCAAATCCTTGCAAAATCAACCCTGTTTCTCTAATCACATCGGTTAGCCATGAAACATAATTTATCAAGCAATTTAATATTTTTAGCACACTTTTTATTCTCGAAACAAGTCCAAATATGTGTAGATCGCTGTGTTTGTACATATAAATACGCCCAAGATCACCACCCCATACTTAAAACCTTGTTCATCCTCGAACAAACTTCAAGTAGCACAATCCTAAACTCTTTTAATCACAACCTAAGAATCATGCTAGTGTTGGGCACATAACTTTTTATTTCACAATTCATTGTCCTAACAGTAGCATTCAATTCATTGGCGAATTTAATATAAGCACGAAATCAGGAATTCAATAAGTAATCCGGACTTTCATCCGCATGCACTCTCAAAGCAATAAAGTTTTCCCATATCAGTATACTTTAACGCTCTTAATCAGAATGGGAATATTAAAATTCAAACACTCGCTCTCAACAAAGAATTCACACATATACAGAGATGAACCATATGCTTGCCCTTAGTGTACTACTCCACTAATAGTCGGGTGTTGAAATGTAGAATCAATTAGGTATTTTCAAGGTTGTAATGCAGGCTAAGGGATGGGTAGGAACTATTTTGGAAATAGTGACTAATCTCCCTAAGCACTTTAATACATAACTACCTTCATTCAAATTCGCATTCTTTTCAACCAAACTTTCCACTTCATTATCTTTACATATCTATTGTTCCACCCTAATTTTTTGAAGCACATTAACATCACTTTGGCAGGAGTATTTTCTTTTATATTTTAGCTTTTCTTCACACCCCAATACTCGTTACGCACCCCTATAGTAGCCACCCTCAACCTAAGCAATTTGCCTTAGTTGAAGTGCACATTGTCCTTAACGGACCAGGGCCAAAACAGGTTCATGGTAACGCAATAACCGGGAAACAAAAACTAAAATTTTCATCACACCTTATTTTCTAACTCCTAACCATCACAAATAAATGAGCAAATTACTTCTCTTATAACTTCACTTTCACCCTTTTGTTTTTTTCTATTTTGTACTTCAAATTCCTCTTTATTCCGTTGTTTGCATTAAAGTGCTTAGGAAATATGGATCAAATTAAGATCTTACCAAAGAAAAGGACTAGGCTACATATGAGGCTACCAAAGAAATCAGGCTATAGTCTTGACGGGGCTAACTGTGACTATGCATAAGGGTAGGCAAACAAAGTCTTTAAAATCTGGTTAACAAAGAAATGCCTACATCATTTCTTACTCCCAACACCCTTTATTTCACTTTGTAAACACACCGGGCAAGTTCTAGTCATTCCTATACATGCATAATATGAATAATTACTCACACATTCGGTGCATGCTAAGAATCAAATCGGATCCTTAATATCTCCAATTTTTGCTCTTATTCAAATTCAATATTAAGCCAATCAAATCAACTACACCTATTGAGATTTCACATTAAAAAATCACATAAATTTTTTTCCAACACTAGCATTCCTCAAAGGTTGCAATCGAGATCTTGCTATTTTCTCAGCTTCTAAAGACACACTCTCCTTAAGACGGTCATCATCCATCCATCATAGGGGAAGGCACTAACTAAGATGATTGCTTAGTTAAATTTGACAAAAAGGCACATCTAATTACTGTAATCGAAAATGTACCACAAAGGGTCAAAATAGAATACCATAAATAACATAAACAGAAACATAAAATCTTGCCAAAAAGGGCAATACTTGTCAACTCACAATATCCCAAAAATATAAGAATTGTTCAACCAATCAAACCACATACATAATCAAAATAGAAGATATAATGATGAAGATGCATCGACCACCCCACACTTTAACCGAGAACTGTCCCCAGTGCTAGCAATAAAAGAATGGTAGCGTGATACTCTTTTCTTAGTTAAATATTACCATGGCCAGCACATCATCGACTTCAGCATCATTACCATCACTAGCGTCATCACCTGAATCATCATCATCATCATCAGAATTTTCCTCCTCGGACTCATTATCATAAGAAAATACCATGCGCCACTTCTAATCAGTGGGGATATCATCACACACCGGCTCATCAAACTCATCACTAATCCGCAACATGGTCTCCGCATGAAGCCCCAACAGATAATCCAACTCTACATCATGGATTTCCTATTGGGTAACTGCTTATCCAAACACCCTCAGCAGCAACTGGGTAAAATAATACATCCGAGCTAAAATCTCATTATTCCGAGTATGATGCTCGGGTATAGCCAAATTTTTCCCATGAGGCGCTGGCCCTTTTGTGCAGAAGATATCCAGTAGCCTATCACCAACAGGCGGTAAATAATCTACACCTTCTTTCGGTACCCCCTATTGCCTCAAATATCGAGTCAGCAATCCACCAAACTCGTATCTTCGCCCCTAGAAATCTAGAATTTCTCATTGTCGAGAAGATGATTATACCTACATTTAAGTCCACATCCTCACACATGAGGGCAAAAATCAAACAAATCCTATCATGGGTCACCTCCATCATATGCGTCCCATGAATTAAGTAGGCATAAAAAATTTGGGCCCACAATCAGGCCTCCTTGTTGAGATAAGTGAAAAGAAGTGAAGTGTGCGCACCTCTTTATTTATGGAGAATCCACCTCGTCATTGATCGTGTACCGCAAAGAAGGCGGCGTATTTGCTAATATGGGGGTGTGACTATTATCCTCTTCAAAACTTCAGAATCTGTATAAGGTGCAGGTACACCTAACAACTCATTGATCGTGTCTGTTGTGAAAGTGATTATCTGACCACGCACTTCAACTTCCAAATCTTTTAGGTTCCAGTTTGCGTAAAACTCCCTCACCAAACTCAAATTGCATTCCCCTGGTTGCACAAAAAGAAACCCCATATGTTAAGCCTCAATCGTCCTCACCATTGAAGGGTACTCCTTCATCAAAGTCCTCCAGTTTATAAACTGATTAGCTGAGTATTTTGATTCCTTGTGCTGCGAGTACCACTTCCTACCCGCTTCAGTAACAACTTTTGTTCCATACCTGTTATGCCCCCTGGGAACTTGTGGAGCTACTGGTACTCTATCAGTTTGTCTGCTTCTCTTGGGTGCATACCCCGATGTTCCAGCTACGTTCTTTTACTTACTAGACATGTTACCTTTTTATCCCAACCTACAAGAATATAAAACAAGCACCTTAGACACTAGCTACCACTAAGTGTGAATGTCACCCCACACTTAGTTGCTAGCATAAGTTACTACAAAAATTATATGTACTCGGGTACTCAAACTTCACTTTTTTATTTCAGAAGTCCATGATCAGTTATCCAATATTTCTTATTCAACATCAATTACTCTTAAGGAAGTGACAAAGAAAATTATCTTATTATGACCACTAACTACCTTAACTCAGAGTGCAGGGCATCATTTCAAATAACGTCAACACATAAGAACCTATATTTCGTGATGAACATACATCACCTATTCAAATGCCCCATACTATATCAGTGCAACCCCACACTTAATTTCTATCATGTAGTGAATCAATAAATCCCATTTCATTGACAGTGAAGACAAGGTTAAGCAAAACACATCATAAAAAAAATTAATTTACATCTAGACCCATGAAGTTACCACATAATTTAAGTCATGATTTTAGAACATCCATGCTTCTCAATATGAAAGATGCGTCAAATCAACAACCACAGCATATCACATCACCTCCAAGAATTCTCACATAATTATAACAAGTACTATTCAAAGTAAATTTAATTTAGTTACACAAGAACTCGTGGAAATGGAAATTCTAGTTCAAACTAAGTTTTAAATCACACAAATTATAGCAATATTTAAAGCATATGGATTCTCAAAATGTAAACTCAAAATATCATGATGACTTACCTTGTTGTTATGAAGAAAAGAGAGAAGAAGTTGAAAACTTGATGACTTCTTGACAATAATGGACTAAGGGATGCTTGAGGGTTTGAGGGAAAAAGGGGGAGGCATGCTAGGGTTAGGGGGAAGAAAAATAGGGTTAGGTAGTATTTATAGAAGTGTCCCAGAATTGATCGAGCAACAAAATGCGTCAGGTATTGTAAGGACTAGTCAACGCGATGCGTCGGAATCGCATCGCTTCTCTCAAAGTTATATCTAATATCAAGTCTAAGTGTTTCCTGTATTTCATCCAATGTGGCGCGATGGGTATTGCATTGACACACTGACATGATGCGTCAGAATCGCGTTGGATCTCTAGAAATTTCCTTGAAAAAATTTTCTAAGTTTGGAATTTATGCAATCGACGTGACGTGTTGGAATCGCGTCGATCCTCTGGAAATTGCATCCAAAAATTTTTCTAAGGCCAAATTTCTCATCTCTTTAAGTATCTTTTCTTTTCCCTTACCTTTTTAACACTTAAAGATGATTTACTTACTCAATGGTCCATGTCAACATCTTCTTTGTCTCCCTCTTTGATTTCTCGCTCCTGCATATCAATCAAAAACAACAAAATTACATAAGAAAAAGTGGGTTGCCTCCCACCAAGCGCTTTATTTTTGGTCATGGCACGACTCATTTTTTTGTATTTTTTTTTTGTTCTTCAACTACTTAAATTTAAACTACCTATTACATTACATTTGTGGGTTGCCTCCCACATAGCACCTTATTTTACGTCGTGGCATTACTCAGCTCATCATCACTCCTCAGAAAAAGTGATAGATTCCTTGTGCTTATCCGGATGGTCCGCCTAATAGTGCTTTACACGCTATCCATTCACAAGAAACTTCTCTATCTTCTCTTTATTCCACAACTCCACAACTACATGAGGTGTTATACGCACCATCTCAAAAGGTCCAAACCACTTCGACCATAATTTTCTCGAAAAAAACTTAAGCCATGAGTTTAACAACAACACAAGTTGTTCGGGTTTAAATACTCTATCTTGGATTTTCTTGGTATGCCATCTTTTAGTCTTCTCCTTATATAGCTTGGAATTTTTGTAGGCATGAAGCCTAAACTCATCAAGCTCATTCAGCTGCAATAACCTTTTCTCCACCGCGGCCTTCATCTCAAAATTTAGCTTCTTTGCAGCCCAATATGCTTGGTGTTCCAACTTCACAGGAAGATGACAAGCTTTACCGTACACCAAGTGATATGGGGATGTCCCTATGGGTGCCTTATATGCTGTACGATATGCCCACAGTGCATCATTTAGCTTTTCCACTCACTCTTTCTTCTGCCCATTTACCATCTTCTAAAGTATATGCTTAATCTCCCGATTGGACACCTCAACCTATCTACTTGTTTGGGGATGGTATCAGTGGCAACCTTGTGCCTAACATCGTATTTAGTAAGAAGATTTTTGAACCAGGTGTTAATGAAGTGCGTACCTTCATCACTTATTATTCCTCTTGGTGTACCAAATCTAGAAAATATGTTCTTCTTCACAAATTGCAGCACCACTCTTGCATCATTGGTCGGACTCGCCACAGCTTCCACCCTTTTAGACACATAGTCAACCACTACAAGAATGTACAGATTACCTTTTGAAGGTGGGAATGGGCCCATGAAATTGATACCCCACACATCAAAGACTTCAACTTCTAAAATATTATTGAGGGGCATCTCATGATGCCTAGATATGGTACCCAAGCTTTGACATAGATCACAATTATTTACGAAAGCAACTGTATCTCTAAATAAAGTAGGCTAGAAAAAACCTGATTGTAGCACTTTTCTCGCAATCCTCTTACCCCCATGATTTACACCATAAGGAGATGAGTGACAATCTTATAGAACCTTTGAAAATTCAGCCTCTGGGATACACCTATGAATGACTCCATTCGGACCCTGCTTGAAGAGATATGGTTCATCCCAAATATATGCACGAGAATTGTAGAGTAATTTCTTCCTTTGTTGTGTGGTGGCATCTGGAGGGTACACCTCACAAGCTATCAAGTTCACAATATCAACATACCATGGGAACTCACCAGCATAAATAGAAAATAGCTTCTCATCAGGAAATTCTTCCTTAATATTACGGAAGTCATCAACAATATGGTCTCGATTTTCCAGCCTTGACAAGTGGTCAGCAATTTGATTTTCAGCCCCTTTCCTATCTCGCACCTCAAGATCAAATTCTTATAGTAGAAGAATCCACCTAATCAGTCGTGGCTTCGCATTCTTTTGGTTTATAAGATATTTCATGGTAGCATGGTCAGCATGAACAATGATCTTGGTCCCAACTAAGTAAGATATAAACTTGTCGAATGCATACACCACTGCCAACATCTCTTTCTCCGTAACTGTGTAGTTAACTTGGGCATCATTCAACACTTTTCTAGCATAGTATATGGAGAAAAATACCTTATCTCTTTTCTGACCTAAAACTGCTCCTACTGCGATATCACTAGCATCACACATTAACTCAAAAGTTAACTCCCAATCTGGTGTGATCAAAATAGGTGCTTCAGTCTACTTTTTTAAGCTTTTCAAAAGCTTCATGGCAATCAGCCCCAAACTCAAACTTGGCTTCTTTCTCTAACAATTTGCACATGGGGCTTGAAATCTTTGAGAAATCTTGAATGAATCATCTATAAAACCCTGCATGTCCAAGAAAGCTCTGTACTTCTTTGACAGTAACTGGATGAGGCAACTTTTCACTCACTTCAACCTTCGCCTTATCCACTTCGAGTCCTTTGCATGAAGCTTTATGGCCTAGGAAAATTCCTTCCTTAACCATAAAGTGGCACTTCTCCCAATTCAACACCAAGTTTGTTTTCTCGCATTGAGCTAGGACTCTATCAAGATTCTACAAACACTTATCAAAAGAAGTCCCATACACAGAGAAATCATCCATGAATACCTCCATGAATTCTTCCACCATGTCTGAGAATATCACCATCATACATCTCTTAAATGGAGCACGTGCATTGCATAAGCCGAAGGACATACGTCTGAACGTATATATACCATATAGAAAATTAAAAGTGGTCTTCTCCTGATCTTTTGGTGCTATGCTTAACTGATTGTAGCCAGAGTACCAATCCAGAAAACAATAATACTCGTGTCCCACCAATCTATCCAGTATCTGGTCTATGAAGGGAATTGGATAGTGATCTTTACGATTCGTTTCATTCAACATCCGATAATCAATACAAATTCTCTAACTGGTCACCGTATGCATAGGGATCAATTCATTATCATCATTGGTCACTACAGTCATTCCTACCTTCTTTGGTACACAGTGCACCGAACTCACCCATTTTCTATCAGAAATTGGGTAGACAATACCACTATCCATCCACTTAATCACTTCTTTTCTGACCACCTTTTTCATCACAGGATTCAACCTTCATTGTTGCTGCAGTCTATGTCTGTAACCCTCTTCCATATATATTTTGTGCATGTAAAACACTGGATTGATTCCTGTAATATCAGATATCTGCCAACCAATCGCCTTTCTTCTCCTCTTTAGAACCGCTATAGCTTCCTTTACCTATACATCTGATAATCCTGCAGATAAAAAAGGCAAGGTATCTTGATCACCGAGAAAAATATATTATAAATAATGAGGGAGAACCTTGAGCTCCAAGTTAGGAGCTTCTCTGACTAAAGGCCTAGGTGATGGACCAATTGGCCTATTCAAAGGCTCGAATGTCACCTTCTTCATCTCAATCACTGCCAAATTCATAATCTGGACCAATTCTAATGCTTTCGAGTCTCCATACAAATCATAACCCATCAAATCTCTCTCTAATGGATCATTAGACAACAACAACTACCAATCTGTAGTAATATCAATCACCGATATAGAATACAACTCCTCATATATGGCTGGCAGTTTCAATGCTTTGTACACATCAAAAACTTCCACTTTATCGTGAACTCGCATTGTCATTTTTTTAGCTTTCACATTAATGAGTGACTGTCCTGTTGCTAAGAAGAGTCGTCCCAAAATAAATGGAACAACAAGATTAGCCTCAAAGTCAAGAATCACAAAATCTATCGAAAAGATTAATGATCCCACTTGCACCAACACATCTTCAATAATACTATCTGTCCTAGAAAGGGACCTATCCACCAACTGCAACACAATAGTTGTGGGTTTGGGACTCCCAAGACCTATCTTCCGATACCATGATATGAGCATGAGATTTATGCTAGCACCCAAGTCACACAATCCACGTGCACAAATAGTCTGTCCAATGGTAATCTATAAGGTGAAACTACCTGGATCCTTTAACTTCATGGGCAGTTTATTCTGAATTTTAGTCATGCACTCTTAAGGGAAACTATAGCATATTCAGTCAACCGGTTCTTATTGGAAATAATATCCTTCAAGTATTTCACATATTTTGGTACACTTTGCAGAATGTCAACAAGAGGAAGGTTTACTTGAACCTGCTTTGGGAGATCTACAAAGTTCTTATAACTGGCTTCATGTTGATGCTTCCTTGCCCTTTGAGGAAAGGGTAAGGAGATAGTCTTCTTTTCCACACAAATTTCTTCACTTTTCTCTTTTTCCTTGACTTTCAACTCTGCATTATCTTTCAAACTATCATCAGTAACTACAGGCTTATCCTGCTCCTAAATCATCTCCTTAGTTTATAGCCCACTCCTTGTTGTAACTGCATTCACCTACTTTGGATTAGCCTTTATGTTGCTCAGTAATGCTCTTTGCTGCCTTGAATTATGTGATCCTGCAATTTGACCCAACCGCAATTCTAGATTTCTTGTAAGCAATTGTTAACTCTTCAACTCAGCTGTAAATTGTGCTTGTTGAGTCTTAATGTCTGCCGAAAACTGTGCTTGTTGAGCCATAAACTGCTTAATCAACTCCTCCACATTACTATTCTGAGTGGTTGCCTGATTATTTTGAGCTGGCTGTGGATATAGTTGCACTGGTCCCTTGTATTTGTGCCTGGTTTCTACCCCATGAGAAATTAGGGTGATTTCTCCAATTGGGATTATACATATTCCTAAAATTCTGTTGACCCTGATGATTTATATTCCCCACATAGTTTACTGAATCTTGATTAACAGAACATGCGTATGTTATGTGCTCACCCCTTCCACAAACTTCACACCACGAATTTACCTATTGAACTGCATTTGTTGTGATTGCTGGTTGTGTTGCACCCAACTTTAGGTTGTTCAGCTGAGTAGTCATGTGATTCTACATTGCTGCAATCTATTCCTATAAATCAGTGAATTGATCAACCTCCAATACCCCTGCAACCTTATTGGGAGCGCTCCTTGAGTCTGTATTCCAATCAAAATTCCCTTATGTGATTCGATTCAACAATACATATAATTCTTCATAAGTTTTCTCCAAAGCTTGGCCTCTTGCTGCCGAATCCAAGAGAATCTTCATATTAGACTCAAGTCTTTCTATGTATGTGTGCACCAAGATGTCATTCGATTGATAGTGATAAGGATAATTTTTTAGCATGCCTTTAAATCTCTCCCAAGCTTGGTAGAGATTTTCTCCATCTTTCTGTCTGAAACTCAAGATCTCACTCCTTAAACGTGCAGTCTTTTGGGATGGAAAGAATCAAATAAGGAACTTCCGATCACAATCTTCCCATGAAGTGATGGAGTGTGGTGGTTTAGCATGTAACCACCTCTTTTCTTCCCCATTTAGAGAAAAAGAGAAGAGTGTCAATCTGACGTAATCAGCATTCACATCTTCAGGAATGTATGTATCACTTATTTCCAAGAAGGTCTGTATGTGCTGTTGCGGATCCTTGTGTGAAAGTTCATGAAATTGCCCCACAGAATTCAACAATTGCACCATATTTTGTTTCAATTCCCATCGACCTCCTGGCTCAGACTTCCGAATATTATTATTCACATAGTTCGTAAGTGGGATTACCACCTCACGAATAGGTATTCCAGCTGGTTAAACAGGAACGAATGGAATAATTGGAGTTGGAAGATTTCCAACATTTAGATCTTGTATTTCAGCCATCTGGCCCTGTTGAATGTAATGTTGAGCTCTTCGCCTCTAATGAAAATTACTTTCGGTTCTACAAAAGGCTCTACCAACTCTATATCCCTAGCCAGTCTAATATTCAGCTAAACCTGCAAAAATTCAGCTGCTAAGATCAAGTTGTTAAAACTTAAACTTATTATCAAAAATAAAAAATTAAGCAATTTAATAATTCTATTAGTCCCCATTGACGGCGCCAAAAAATTATTGCGTTTCTACGCACACGCAAGTGTACGTGATCATACAAGTAGTATAAAGACTTAGACAATCAGATACCGTTTCCACGAGGACTAAGAAACTAGAAATTTAATCTACTTTTAGTTTTAGACACGAGGTATTAAGTTTTATAGAGTATCAAGATGATTGTAAATTTGTTAATAAAAATTGTAACTTATTAAACAAGAAATAACTAGTTGTGACTAGGGTAAAGCAAGAAATGGTTGTAATCAATAATGACGAGTATTCCAGGGTTGAGGCATTTCGAACAATCATACAATTCTCTATTCTTATCAGGCTAATTGGTTATCGGGTTGTTGATTTGCAAGGTTTATGCCACAATCTTGGTTTCCCGACCTAAAATCTCCTATCTATTAAATATTGTACTACAAACTCCCGCAGAGATACAATCATTTTTCCATATTCATAAAGTTATCTTCTTGCAATTTGAACCAAGCAAGGATTCTAGGTATATCCCTATCCTAGATGCTAATTCAAACCCTTTATTTGATAAAAGGATAAGAACCTTGCTCCTTAATTTTTTTGTTCTATCCTACGATTCTCCTCCTGGATGCACATAGAAATATAAATTTATTCTAATGGTGGCCAATCATCAAAATAGTAAGTTTCAACCATCACAATGATAACAAGATTACAAGAGATAGAAACTTGATACATAATATTCAATGATCTAAGAATACACATTTTACTCTGTCTTAACTAATAGACTCATAAGAATGAGGGCATAACTTTAAACTTTAGAGGCTTATAACACAATGCAAGGCTCCTCTCAAGCCACTTTGAGAGACTTCTGAAATACTCTTGCTAGCAAGTCTGAGAGCATTATCAGAGGAAAACTAGAACATGCTGATCATGCTATCTCAAGAATAATACATGGGTAGGGAAGTATAGATTTACATTATGGATTCTGAGGAGGAATCTGAAATCACCTCTGACTTGGGATTAGTGCACGACTTTTATGAACATGAATAAAGCACTTCAATCTTCAGAACTCAAAAGCATAGATGGGATATCTTCTAGCACGCCTATAATCCCATAACTATCTGTGGAGACTGTCTGAGAAAGTACTATCTGTAAAAATTTGAGCTTGACTGGTTCTGATATCCTAAAAATAAGGCAGAAATGGCCTGAACAAAGTAGTATGAGAATCTATATAAGCTTCTTAGAGAACTCTTCTATAGCACGATCTGAGACTTGAAAGAATAGAGATATTTCCTAAATTCCTTGTAGCCTCTCAAAGAAAAGTACAGACGTCTCCGTACCGTTCCGCAAGACTCTACTAGACACAGTTTCACAGACACCCTAGGACTTTTGAACTCTGTGCTCTGATACCAAGTTTGTAAGGCTCCAAAAATGGGTCCCGAGATGTCACACGGTGCTTAGGGTCACAAGTGATCCCAAGCTAACCCTTCTACTAGTATACTTACAAGCAACTGAATAAAATACATAAATCTGAACAAAATCAGTGAAAACATAAAACTTCTCTGATCTTGATCAATATAAATCTGAATTTATAAGATTACAACTCTACTTTTAATAACAAAATTGAAATTAAATACATTAACACCACTGACTGTCTATGAAGCCTCTACTAGTACTGACTATAGGTGGCCGGGTCATGACTCCCAACTATTCCAACTCAATACGACTGAATAAAGAAAATACAACACTTCTCAAGCTGTATAACTGACTTGAGCCCTTGAATAAAAAGGACTCAGCACCTGCTGACTGGAAGCTGTGAACTGACTGAATATGGTGTATGCGCTACCACTTGTACCTACATTATGAGACAATGTAGCACATAGATATATATGTGGATCAGTACTTTGAGGATGTACTGAGTATATGTGGGTTTATGCAATAGTTAAACAATATCATCAATCTTTATAGAAATCATGCATGCTAATATAAATGACTCACATAGCTTGAGCAAAAACTGAAATCTAAATCTCATGAATCATGAATAAGGAAGCATGTAGTATGAATCTCGTGAGTCATTACACTTTATTCTAAAATCTGTATCCTCTTCCTGTTCTTAAATCTTGTCAACTGGATGAAATCTTAAAATAATAACTTTCAGGACATACACTTTAATCTTATGAAAATAAGGGACTTCTTTTGAAACTTAAGAATTATAGCACTTTAGGAAACTTAGGACTTGGGACTCAAAGACTGTAACACTTTTAAAGACTTTGGGACTTAAAACTTTGGAAATCTTAAAAAATTAACTTTCAAAAGATATACTAAGACTTTAAATCTATAACCTATTTAAAGAGTAGGGGTCTTCTTTAGGGATATTCTTCTAACCGACATAAACCATGTGAGCTGACATAGAGTCCAACGTGTTGCCCACGTTGGGGAGAGCTACTCTATCCTTGCCATCGAAATAGAACCTTTAAATTTAGTGATCACTATCTCGGCCTCGGGCCCATAAATTTCAATCCTACGGTGGCACATAGTTCTGGGGTATGAGACCTTGGAATCTTACCCAACTCGGTGCTAAATACTACTCCCATACTTAGGCTCAGAACTTTTAGGAAATCCACCTTAAAATAGCATAAGGGTTTATAATAAAAAAACCAATTACTCTTCTCTTTGCTATAAATCATGTACTATATGAATAATGTGGATTCCTTATCTTAGCTTAGGATCAAAAGATCAAATCTTGCTTATCAAAAAAATGCTAAAAATATAAGCTTCTTGAAATATCAAAACTCAATCTTAGGGATTAAAGCTCATGCTTCAAACTCATGTCAAAACATCTCAAAATTCATGCTGGATAACATAAACATTCGTAAATCATATTAAAATCTGGAAATTTCAGCAATACTCAAGAAAATATAAACAACTCATGAAATTTATCTTCAACAGCTCTCAAAAACTCATAATCTTGTAAATAGTGATAATAGATATGAATCCAAATTTAGAACTCATATATAAACGTTCAAAATCATAGAAAAACATCCAACTCAATATGCTTCTTGAAAATACTTCAACACCACCAAAATAATAAGATCAAGAATCTCAATATCATACTTAAACTCACTTTCGAAAATCTGAAAAATTACATTATGCACATAAATGCATGAAAATAGTCATGAAATTCAATATTAAATCACTTGTAAACTCATAATCTTCAAACAATATAAATTGGGTATAAATCCTAACTTCAATTTCATGGAAAATCACATAAAATTCCGTAATTTATAAGTTAAAAGAAGTTTTGGGCACAAGTACGACAGAATTATCCTTGTTCAAACCCCACATACCTTAATAGACTTTGTTGGATGTAGAGAATTTGACTTTGAAACCCTAGGAGATGATCTTGAATGCTTTTTCGAGATTCTTGAATTGTGAAAAGATTAGACTTGTAAGCTTGATTGAAAGAATCCTTGTAGAGAACTTTGAATTTGGAACTTAACTTTTTTATTCTTGAGAGATGACACTTGGATTTTATTCTTGGGAAGAGGCAAAGGGTTTTGATTTGTTTACTGACTTCATAAGGTTAAGAAAGAGGAGTTTATGTGATTAATATATCATAAAAACATTTAGAAGTGATTATGGACGGTTTAGGAGTATGAAATGACTTCAACACCCTTGATATAAGTCAAAACGGAGTGTTTTTGGCACTTGGAACTAACTTATATGGAGCACAAGTAAAAGCACAATACAGGTTGGGTGGCGCCTAACCAACGCATACCCTTACTGTCTCTCACGAAAATAGGCATAACTTTTCATTCGGGTATTGGATTAAGGAGAAATTGATATTGTTGGAAAGCTAATCCAATTCCCTACAATTTTGTGTGTCTAAATATGCCAAATACCACATATACATCAATTTATGCTCTTTCAAAGATGACCCTTGTGAAATCAAACACTAAAACTTGAAGGATTCAAAAGCTCTTAGCTTGCATTACCTTAGGTGACTCCTATGAACACGTTAAACACATCATAAGCTCTCTTATCACTAGGATACTCATTGTAAGTCATGTAATCAAAGATGAATTATAATATTAGAGGTATCACACATAGGAAGAATGGTTCGTTTTCTAGTTTAGAAGTATACGGGGTATTACATGCTCATAACTATTTTGAAACGATTCTGTAGATACTGATAACTAGGTACGTAGATAAATTTTGGGTATTCAAACCCCCAGGAATCGATAGCAATAATATCAAGATCAAACTAAAACTTTGAAGACATGATATGCAAGCATTTATTTAAAACTCATTCTTGTAGGCATTTCATTTAACACTTGCAATGCATGGTTTAAGCTAAGCATGGGATTAGTTTAAAGATTATAGTAACAACATGATTTTAATAATAAAATCACCAATTATGGCTTAAATCAATGAACAACACCATTCAAACATGTAAGGTTTAATATCACCAATACTTTCATGGAAACATGGTAAAAATTCATAAAATATGTAATATGGGCTACTTTCAATGAAAATAGATTGTAAACATCATGTGTAATCAAAATCCATAAAAGCTTCATGGAGAGAAATCATTATAAACATGTAATTTTATGATTTAAAATATAAAAGATGGATTCTTGGACTCCATGGGTGAAAAGGTCCCATGGATAAAAAGGGCCCATGGATGAACATCTAACATACCTTAGAGCTTTAATCTTGAAAGAAAATTAAATTTTGTTGAACGTTCGTGGATTGAGAATTATAATTTCTCGGTTTTCTTGAAGAAGGGCTTGAATCTTGTTCTTGGGAGATGGTCATAAGAGGAAACCCTAATCTTCTTGTTATTGTGAGTGGAGAGGATTATGAGTGATGAGAAACTGATATCTTATCAGCTAATAGGGTTTAATACATGATAAAGGTAGTGGGGGTGGGGTTTGAGGTGAGGAAAATACCAAAATATCCCTAAGGAAACCAAAAAAATTGTAGAAACCTTCAATTGATGACTAAAGTTGACGGCCCGTCACTTAGGTGACGGCTCATCACCTAGGTCATCACTTTTGGGATAGAACTGATGTTTTCTACCTAAGGCTGGTGGCTTGGGCTAATAAGTCTTCACATAGTTAACTGTCCATCAGCTCAAGTCGTCACTTTGTTGATAGGCTAATATGCTAGAGTAAAATGGCCATAACTTTTTGCTCTGATATCGGATTAGGTTAAACCAAGTGCGTTGAAAAGAAGATTTAAAGATATTTCATTTGATATGTTTTAGTCTATGTAACTCATTATGTAAAAGGAGTAATGGTCATTTAAAGTTGACCCAAGCTGAAATGTTCACTAAAACTTAACCAATGGAAGCATTCTTAACTCGTCTTTGAGTTAGGAGGTATTTATGGCCTCAACTGTTATAAAAAGATATTTTCACACTATATTATTGATAATAATACATATATGGACATAAAATCATTGGGTTAAAAGTCATATGCATAGGAACAACGATTTAAATTCTAGCCCAAAAATGTAGGGTGTTACAATATCTCCCCCTTGGGAACATTTGCCCTCGAATGAGACTGGTTAGAATGAGAGTACTTTACTAAGGTGACTGAGAGCATATATTGGACATACATAAATCTGAACATGATTACATAACTTATTCTGGCATGATACCTGACCGAACTGGCCTCATGAATACATGCACTGAAATGAGAATAGTTATAAGACTGAGATAGAAAAGAAGGAGAGTCAAGTTATGAGTGATCACTACCTCCAGTTGGATCTAGTTTCATGAAGAAAAGATGAGAGATTTAGGACATGAAAACTCGGGGTGTTACAATATCTCCCCCTTGGAATAGTTTGTCCCCAAAACGATACTGACTTGGCTGAATTACTAAGGAAAGAATGAGATGAAGCATGGGACACTTAGGAACTGAATCATGACTGAATATCTGGAATCTAAAACTGATGCATGATGCGTGAACTGAATTGGATTCACAATCCTCATAGATGCGAACAAACTATCTGTTGGAAGGGACATATTCATGAACTTAGGATAGTAAGACTAGATCGGAAGACGTAAAAACCATAGGAATTTTCCTGTCTGACTACTAATCTAAATTACTGGCTATACAGACCAACTCATAATGAAAGCTTATACTTAACTGGAGTATTTCTTTGACACTCTTCCAATGAAGTTCTAATGACTTTAGGGAGTAAATAATTTGGGGCATAGTCAGAATAAAACATCTGAATAAGAAATCACAACATGGCTAAAATTCTGTAATATGGAACATAGGCCTACAAAACATCATCTAGGATAGAGATACTAAGCCTTATACATTACAACTACTAACTTTCAAGTATAGACATACTCCTCGGATACTCTCTCAATTGTACTTTTCACCTTAATACTACGCTTCACCTGAGACTACTGAAAATATTCACATGAACACTGATAACTTTACTTACTAAAGTCTAAGCTGAACTGAATCCTCTCACTCTGTTCAAGCCTACTCGAATCTACAAAATGCACACATAACACCGTAATACTAACATGAGTCATGAACTCAATACACTCTGCATTTCATTACTTCCCACCTCTTAAATAATTTTGATTACCCCTTCAACAACTAAATACAACTTTTTACTATACACTCACTAACGTGTAATGCCTTTATCCACTTACACACCAACATGGCATTCAAGCCTATCTTCATAAATATAGCCTCGTGTAAAATAAGCATGCAAATATCTTTCTTTAACATGAAACATTTACTCACTCCCATTTAAGCAGTTGCTCAATACTGCATCATTTCATTAGGAGAGGTCACTAAGAGGTTAAAATCTGAGGAAATGAAGCATAAATAAATGCTATACGGAACTTGACACTTAACGAAGGCTTGGGGAATAGAATATCAACATCATGGATAGAGACCAAAATCGAGCATATTCATTACATAATCTAAATTTCGCTTATCATTAAGAGTGTAGCATGAGTACTAGTACTGAACATGATGTAAAGCATGAATACATGAGTCATGAGCTGCATGACCTGAGTTTGGATTTTTTGAATTCATGGAACATGATTTACACTACTAAGAAAACTGTAATTCCTCATACTAGGAACTAGAAGCGTACATGATTTTCTATAAAATGCATGAATATGAGCTATGATCATAGGGCTGACATGTAAGGCATGAGTAGATATCATGATGACTGAGAAATGTTGCACTGAGATATGAACGGATTGGCATCATCCTCTCTAACTACTTTTCTACACATACTAGCATTACTACTAGGATCTGAGAGCTTGACTTGGCTACTTACTCTATCATCTCCCCCTTAGATTAAAACCATTATTCTAGGTTTGGAAACTAGTCAATCAACATCCTAAAATGAACTGCCACTACTATATTCTAGAATCCAAGATATAACAATACTCATAAACACTAAACTCACCCTGAAAGACTGTACCTGAAAGTGTAAAACCCGTTGCTAATACTTTCTTCTAAGATAGAACCCTTAACTTTTTATATCCCTAACAATCATCATATAACAACTTAAAATTGACTAACTTAAAATTTTCGACTCCTCTTTCTATTAACTTAACCTTCCAAGATTCAAACTTTGATTCTAACACATATCTTGGATATCCCCAAATATGTAATAACCATACTACTTTCACCATAGCCTACAAATATCACATCCATAACATATGTTTCAAATCAACAAACTTAAATTCTTACATACACTGCTTCAAGCCTACAGATTCACCTTTCATACAACTAGCCCCATGAAATATATAATCTTCTCAAATTTAGAGAACACTATACTAACTCTACTACTGATGCTAAATTCCTAGTTTCATGCTTCTAATTCTAGATCATATGCTATCATAGGATTCTAAGAAGGAATCTAAAAATACGTATGACTCCTAAGAACCAAGGTGCTACCCCTTTATTCAATGACTAGTTTATTGAGAAACTGAAACTGAATGACTCTTTTTCTTAAATCAACTAAAGTGGTTTGTTGGGATACTACAACAAGGCAATTTTTGTCTACCCAACTAACTATGATAGATTTAACCACTGAGGTAGAAACTAAGAAGGGCTCTACTAAGGTTTCGGGTCTGACACCGAAGTTGACAGCTACATAAGGGGTTATAAGAGAAAGTAAAGCTCCATGGTCTAGTAAAACATACACAAAAATATGGAAGGCCTGTAACATACTCATATCCACATCAGGAGAACTTTCCTGATCATATCGAGACTGGAGTGCATAAAGTCTATTCTGATGTTGACCACTGGTGGCACTGAAAGTGGCACGCTGCTGAGTCGGGCAACCGAATGGGACTGGAGGATGACTGTGCTAACACCATGGACAAGACTTAGGGCATTCTCTGACTTTGTGGCAAGAATCCCATATCCAAAACACATATCATTGTCTGCTCTACACACATCATTATGATTCTTACCACATTCTCCGCAAAGTGGATTAGTACGAACACCTTTCCCACTACCCTGTAACTTAGATCCGGGTGCTTTATCTCAACTGTCATTTTTAAATTTAGGTACGGGCACATAGGCTGAAGGCAGAGATGGGGCTGAGAATTTTTGCCTGAATTGGGAGCGGTTACTACCCCTTGACCTTGTCTTAAAACTACTTAGTCTAGACCTATTATTCTTCCTTTCTTTCTTCATACGCTTCTCCCTCTCACTCAGCTGAGCATGAACCAAAATCTTAGATAGGACAACAGCCTGTAGATTTTTTTTTATAAACTACTAAATAAGCTAAGGTAGTAAAAACAACTTTGAATTTGGTGTGGGAGACATGTTCCTTAAGGGGATCTTCCTAAATGGGCGGAGGTGCGGACTGATTCCCATTCCTTTTTCCATTATTTTTTCTAGGAGGCATGGTCCATAACAGAAAAAAGAATGAATTAGAAATGAGGGTTTAAATAGAGATCATGCTCTTTCGAGCAATATGAATACTGAAAGAAAGGAAAATTTTCCTAAAACGTCTTGTAGCCTCTTGTCAAGAATCTATCTGATGTGGCTTTCAGACGCCCTAGGATAATTTAAAACCTTAGGCTCTGATACCAAGTTTGTAACACCCCAAGAGTACACCCTAGTTGTCACATGGTGTTTTTGGTCCCGAGAGATACAAGCTAACCTATGAGCTGGTACCTATTGTGAGCACTGAATAAAACTCATAACAAAAGATTTATTTTTTGGAATTTAACTAAAATAGCCATAAGGTTTTTAAGTCATAATTTTGATACTCTTTGCAAAAATAATACTGATAATAACAATTGAAAACTGACTAACTGTTTTTACTAGTCTAAAAGCCTATAACTGAATAATTGAGGAGTTGATGGGACAAGTCCCCAACTAACTCTGACTGGCTACTGAAACTAAAATACAAAGATAATCATAAGTTGATCCTCGGAACATGAGGACTCACCATTGCTGCTGCTACTGGTGCGCTAGGATATCTAGGTATGGTCGAGAACTTGAGCATCTGAACCTATGATACGAGACATCATAGTGCAAGAAAAGAGTATGTGGTAAGTACTTTGAATGTATGGGTATGTTAAATGGGGTTAGGCTGATATACATGGGCCTATGTACATGAAATAACTGACTAAATAGCATGAGATAACTGAATAACTGATATGAATATATGAATGCTGTAAAATCTAAGAATGCATGACCAAGCATATAACATAATTCTAAAAGTAGTTTGTAAGTTGAAATACTAAAATCTGATAACTGAATAACTGATAATTGTATACTATAGTCAATGCAAGCCTGAACTGAATTATACTAAACATTGAACTGAGACTGTGGGAGCTAGCTATAACCGACATGTCCTAATATACTATCAGGGTCCAACCTGTAACCCTAGTTAGAAGGGTGTCACTACCGTGCCACGGGTACTAACACTGGCTGTGTGGATCCACTAATCTGAAGTCCCGAAGGATGAGAGTATCATGCCTAACTGATGGAGGACCCTTCAAAATCTACAGTGATGTCATAAGTCTAGAACCTAGGGAATGCTACTAGTACCTCATTCCTAACTGACGGGGGAGACACCATCCCTGTGCTCACTCGGTGCTAAGTGTTACTACCAACTGAATGACACTGAATATTAGATTGAACTGAGTTTAACTGAATGTAATAAATGGTCGAACTAATAATGCTCATAACTATTTTGAAACCATTCTTTAGATACTGATAACTGGGTAAGCAGATAAATTTTTGGTATTCAAACCCCCAGGACTTAATAGCAATAATAGCAAGATCATGCTAAAACTTTGAGGACATGATATGCAAGCATTTATTCAAAACTCATTCTTGTAGGCATTTCATCAAACACTCCAATGCATGGTTTAAGCTAAGCATGGGATTAGTTTAAAACCTGTAGTAATAGTATGATTTTAATAATAAAATCACCAATTAACGATTAAATCAACGAAAAACACCATTCAAACATGAAAGGTTTAATAGCACCAATACTTTCATGAAAACATGGTAAAAATTTGAAATTCATGTAAGTTCATGGAAAAAATTCATAAAATATGTAATATGGGTTTATTTCAATGAAAATAGATTGTAAACATCATGTATAATCAAAATCCATAAAAGCTTTATGGAGAGAAATCATTATAAACATGTAATTTCATGATTCAAAACATAAAAAATAGATTCTTGAACTCCATGGGTGAAAAGTTCCCATGGATGAACATCTAACATACCTCAAATCTTTAATCTTGAAAGAAAATTGACTTTTGTTGAACGTTCTTGGATTGGAAATTATAATTTCTTGGTTTTCTTGAAGAAGGGCTTGAATCTTGTTCTTGGGAGATGGCCTTGAGAGGAAACCCTAATTTTCTTTTTCTTGAGAGTGAAGAGGATTATGAGTGATGAGAAACTGATATCTTATCAGTTAATAGGGTTTAATACGTGATATAAGTCTTGGGGTGGGGTTTGAGTTGAGGAAAATACCAAAATACCCCTAAGGAAACCAAAAAAAATCACAGAAACCTTCAGTTAACGACCAAGGTTGATGGCCAGTCACTTAGGTGACGGCTCATCACCTAGGTCATCACTTTTGGGCTGGAATTGATGTTTTATGCCTAAGGCTGGCAACATGGGATGATAAGTTGTCACGTAGGTGACTGCCCGTCAGCTCAGTCATTACTTTATTGATTGGCTGACATGCTGGAGTAAAATGGCCATAACTTTTTGCTCTGATATCGGATTAAGGTGAAACCAAGTGAGTTGAAAAAAAGATTCAAAGATATTTCATTTGATATATTTTAGTCCACATAAATTATTATGTACAAGGATTAATGGTCGTTTAAAGTTGACCCGAGCTGAAATGTTCACTAAAACTTAACCAATGGAAGTGTTCTTAACTCGTCTTTGAGTTAGGAGATATTTATGACCTCGACTATTATAAAAGGACATTTTCACACTATAATATTTATCATAATACATATATGGACATAAAATGATTGAGTTGAAATCTGTATGTAGAGGAACAACGCTTTAAATTCTAGCCCAAAAATGTGGGGTGTTACATGACTACTGGTCGTGATTTGATACATGTAGTTATTGGATAGCTCACAATGAGGGCACATGACAAATTTGAAGTTTTAGATGTACTCATGAAGTTTCCATCTATCTATGAGGAGTTATCTATAATCAAGGTGATTAATCTTGATTCAGAGCTCCTACTGGTTACTTCATAGGATCTCTTCACGCGAGTTCTAGTGGGGCATGATATATTTGGAGATGCAAAAACCCATGATATGATGTAGGTTCTAGATGTAGCCAACATATTTATCCACACATACAATTTCAAGCCTCAAAAGAGACATCTTAGGCCACCATCTAAGACATCTATTATGGAATCCCCAAAATTCAAGATGAAGACATTTCCATCACACCCCAAGTATGCTAACTTGAGAGAAAATGACACCTTATCAGATATTCTCTATATAGGTTTGACTGAGACATAAGTTGGAGAAGCTTTAGTTGTTTTGAAAAGAAAGAAAATAGTGATTCAGTGGAAGATGTCTGATATTCACAAAATAAGGGAACAAACTAAGTGTTTAACATCCGCATAGACTGAATCAAATTATAAAATATGTGGTAAGAAAATAAATAATCAAGTGACTAGATGTTGGCACTGTATATCCTATTTCAGATAGTAAGTGAGTTAGTCCAGTCTAATGTGTGCCCCAAAAAGTAAGGCATATCGGTAGTTACTAATGAAAATAATGAGTTCATCCCAACACGATCAATTACAGGGTGGAGAATTTGCATAGACTACCACAAGCTCAACGAAGCCACTCAAAAAAATCACTAATTGATTCTCTTTATTGATCAAATACTAGATAGGCTTGCAGGCAGGAGTACTATTGTTTCTTAATTAGATAGTCATTGCTTCAGACGATTAGGATAAGATGACCTTTACTTGTCCATATGGAACCTGTGATTCAATTGCATGCCTTTCAGGCTATGTAATTACCATGACCCAAACCAGGACCTGAACTTGAAGGGCATGTCCAATCCACTGAGGACCGAAGACCATCCTCATTTTCCTATATAACTAGTCATATCCAAATATAACCATATAGCATGCAATAAAGTTTATGAGAGTTCATATTATGTCAAATCCTACAACCAATAACAAAATAACCAATCACACCTCCTAAGTCCATAGTAATCCAACAAATACTCTAAAAAAAACCAAAACTGAATGTCAACAAACTATTGGGACATGCCCCCGATATTAGCCAAAACCAAGTCCAAATGACTAGACAATATGCAAAATAAAACATAACATGAGATGGAGTCTTCCAAGGTATGAAAGCTCACCACTTCAATCTGAATCTCTAGCTGATCCCGAATCCAAGTCATTAAGTAGGAGATGTGGCAGTATGGTTGGTTCCTGTATATCGTGGGCATATAGCATCCAAAGATGGTTCATGATTGTAATCTAAACAACGGGGCTACCACTTTCATAGCTTGGCTACACAACCCTCTTTAAAGTCTAATTTAAAACATTCATCATACAATCGTGATCATTAATCCAGTTATGTTTAAGGCGTCCCATTGGTATCGTCATACCAACCCTACTTGCAAGCGTATAACATACCAAGACTATTATTACATCAAATGGGACTCGAACCCAGTGTTCAAAAGAGACATCAATCAATACGACCCTTGGTACTCATCATTATCCAACCAAACCCCCAAGATTTCAATTTAATTTAATTTATGGCCACCAAGGCCTTTACAAAGTCATTTATCAATCACTAGCATTCTTCTGCCAACATATTAGTTCAAATACATAATTCAAACTTATGACAAGGTCAGTCTTATTAATAATTTCACAAATAGGTTGAGGGCATATTGTGACTCCCTAAAAATAAGACTCGAGACATCACACGATGCTCAAGATTACGAGTAGCCTTAAGCTAAACCTGTCTGCCTTCTACTAAGTCTGAATCTCATAATAAGGGAATATAGATATAAAAATCATACTAAATGCGGAAATCTATCTAAGCTAACTGAGAATATATGAATAAAATCTTTGAGAAATACTAGACTCAATAGTTTGAATAATCAATACTGTATAATTTGAATCATGTCTAGCAGTCTGACAAGCCTTTGCTACTAATAACTAGAGAGTCGCTGGAATAAACCCCTAGCTGACTCGAACTATTTGAAAATACTGAATCGACTAAACTAATAATATAAAAATCTGAATGACAGTTCCTGAACTATAAGGACTCACCAACTGTCAAGATATAGATGGAGATGCTTGAAATCACTTACACTACTGAAACTGAGCACCTGAACCTACATTATGAGATAATGTAGCGCATAGATGTATTGTGGATCAGTACTTTAAGAATGTACTAAGTATATAAGGGTGAATACATAAGTAAAACATTATATCAACATCATCATAATTTGTAAAATAGTGCATGCTAAATGTAGATGACTCACATAAGCTGGAATATCTGAAAACTGAGAATCATAAACATGAGTAGCAAAATCATACTATATAAATCTAGTGAGTCATAACATTTAGTTCTAAAAGTTGTACTAAGGTTCTGTCTATAAATCATGTTGTCTAAGTGTAGAAAGGACTCACCTTTTTATCTGAAATCTGAAAATCTCATAGCTAATATCTTTCTGTAAAACATAATCTGAATAAAGTTGTGAGCCTTTACACTTAGTTTCTAAAATCTTTTCTATTATTCTTTTCTGTTAACATTACTCTTTTCTATAGGGAAAATACTTTCTAAAGCTCTTCTTTACTATTAGGGAGGTTCTTCTAATCGACATACACTATGTGAGCTATCATAGTGTCCAACGTCTAGTTCCCTTATGGGAAAAACCTCATGTTAGGAAGAGGTGTCATACTCTTGCCAAGGAGTATAACCTAATCTAAATGATCACATTTGTATCTGTTATCAATATAGAAATGGGAATAATCTAATAATCTGAACCTATGTTAACTCGTAGTTTTGGGACATGAGAACACACCCAACTCAGTGCTAAATACTACTCCCTTTAATCTTTATGCTCATTCTGTTGGAAATCAATTTTAAAATCTAGTATAATGGTTTATTACTAAAACCAACTATATAATTGCCAAGTTAAACTGTAATCTGAAACGATGAAGTGGATTTCATATCTAAGCTGAGATCAAAAGATCAAATCCTTATCAAAAATCTGAAAATAATCTAGTCGTGGGGTGCTTATAGCACAATCAGTCTTGAAATAGCAATACCCAATTGGGGCTTAGTGACCCATGCATCAAATTCATGTTAAAACATCATAATGTTCATGCTTGATAATGTAAATATTGATAATTCAACTCAAAATCTAGAATTTATTGCAATACGTATGAAAATATGAAAATAGACATATAATTCAACATCAAAATCACTTGAAATCTCATAATCGTGCAAATAACAATAATGGGTATGAACCCTAATTTGAGACTCATGTATATTCATACATAATCATGTGAATTTGAAATTAAAAACTATTTTTCAGAACAAAGATGAAAGAAGATCCTTGTTCATAAACCCCACATACCTTAATTGATGAAATTTCTAAGGAAGATTGAACTTGAATTCCTATTTGTGCTTTTGAATATGATTTCTTGAATGTCTTGAATTGGGAATCTTGAATCTTTGGTTAATTTGGAAAAAGAATGGTGGAATCTATGGCTTTCTTGGGGATTAAGTTTAGAGGTTCTAGGGTTTTCTTGAGAGAGAATTGATGAAAAATATGTATAAAGTGCTTAGAATAGGTTTAATTCCTTGTTTTTGATGAATTGGGGCTTGGGAAAAAGAATAAACTGCCCTTTTAAAACTTTAATCGGAACTAAAATAAAGATATTTCCGATTTTTCCACCCACCGCGATTGCATCCACCCACCGCGATGCAGTGCAATCGCGGTGGCCTACTGGAAAAGGAACGAGCCCAGTTTGCCCATCAAT
Organism: Capsicum pubescens; assembly: GCA_030864215.1. Lineage (NCBI taxonomy): Eukaryota > Viridiplantae > Streptophyta > Magnoliopsida > Solanales > Solanaceae > Capsicum > Capsicum pubescens. The sequence continues at coordinate 3,882,065 of CM061539.1, forward strand.
GCGACGTGGGGCAATCGCGTTGGGCTATGGGAAAAGGGACGATTGGTACCTGGGACTTTATCGCGATGTGGCTAAATTGCGAAGGTCCACTGGAATTGGACAATTGCCATTTTTTCCTTTACCGCGATGCGGTGCTTATCAAAATGCCATACTATTTTACTAAAAACGCCTTAACTTCGCAATCGAGTATTGAATTTAGGCAAAATTAGTATCTTTGGAAAGCTAAGCAAAGTTTCTACACATTAGAGGGTTAGAGCTGGAAAATTCTATATGTATGAAAGGTTATTCATTTTTTAAGCTAACCCTTGACATTTTTGGGGCTAAATTGAGCTAGGAAAAATATAGGGTATTACAATATCTCCCTCCTAGGAACAATCATCCTCGAATATGGCTAGTTAAACTAAAAATGCTGAGCAATCTAAGGATATATGCTAACATGCACAACTGAAACAAGTACATGACTAAATCTAAAACTTACTGAGTGACTATGTAAATCTTTGAGTGCATGAATTTATATAAAGACAACTATATTGCTGAATCTGAGACTAGAAAAGAGCTGAACTAAGGAAGATTGTACCTTCAACTGAATTTGAGTTCATGGAGAAGAGATGAGGATACTTGGTTCGTATGTCTGCTTCTGCTTCCTAAGTATCACCCTCAACGAACTGATTTCACCATAGAACTTTGACCAAGGGAACTTCATTTTTCATTTGCCTACGGATCTAGTAATCAAGAATCTATACTGGAAGTTCTTCGTATGAAAGGCTATTCTGAATATTTGTACTTTCTAGAAGGACTACCACAGCTAAATCATCCATGCACTTTTTCAATAAGGACACATGGAACACGAGCTGAACTGAGGAAAAATATGCGCGTATCTCAAGCTTATACGCTACCTTTCCTACGCGACTCAAAATTTGGTAGGGGCCTATATATCAGGGACAAAGCTTCCCCTTTTTTCCAAATCTCTTCACCGCCTTCATGGTTGAAACTTTCAAATACACAAGGTCATCAACCTCAAACTTAAGATATCTTCTTCTTATGTCTGCATAAGATTTTTGATGGCTCTGAGCTGCTTTTAATATTTCTTGAATCAACTGAACTTTCTCATGTCTTCAAACACCATATCTGGCCCAATCAAAGAGGCCTCACCCACTTCAAACCAACCAACAGGTGATCTACATCTTTGCCCATGAAGATCTTCAAATGGGGCCATCTGAATACTAGCATGATAACTGTTATTGTAGGTGAACTCAATCAATGGTAAATGCTCATCCCAACTACCTTTGAAGTCAAGGAAATAATCCCTCAATAAATCCTTTAAGGCCTGAATGGTCCTCTCTGCCTGACCATCTATCTGTAGATGAAAAGCTGAACTAAAATGAACTTGGGTACCAGGACCTTTCTGAAAGGCTTTCCAAAACTGAGAGGTAAACTGAGTACCCCTATCAGAGATAATGGATAATGGAAATCCATGCAATCTGACTAACTCTCTGATATATAGCTTGGCATAATCTTCAGTTGTGTAGGACGTGTGAACTGGCAAGAAATATGCTAACTTAGTCAATCTGTCAACAATAACCCAAATTGAATCATGCTGACGATGCAAATGGGGTAATCCAGTAACAAAGTTCATATTCACCTCTTCCTACTTCCAAGTGGGGATACCAAACTCCTGCAACATACCACTAGGTTTTTGGTGCTCTACCTTAACTTGTTGACAAGTTGTACACTTGGCTACAATTTCTGCTATGTCTTTCTTTATGCCACTCCACCAATAGACTTCCTACAAGTCGTGGTACATCTTGGTGGCTCCTGGATGAATGGAGTAATACGCACCATATTCTTCCACCATAATTCGTTACCCCAAATCATCAGCACATGGCACACATAATCTATTCTGGTATCTCAAAACACCATCTCACCCTTGGGAGAAAACCTCTATCTTTTGGTCTTTAACTGAATCCTTCAGTCTGACCAAACTAGAATCCTTATCTTACTTCTTTTTCACTTTAGAAAATAAGGAAGATTCGGAACTACTCTAAAGCCAAACATTCCCTTCAGCTCAGTCAACTAATCTCACACCCAATATAGCTAACCGATGAACTTCTCGGACTAGCTTTCTCTTATCATTTTCCATATGAGAAACACTACCCATGGAAAATCTACTAAGGGCATCTGCCACTACATTGGCCTTTCCCGAATAATACAACACACTCATATCATAATTTTTCAATAATTCTAACCACCTTCTCTAATGAAGATTTAACTCCCTCTGAGTAAACATATACGAAAAACTTTTGTAATCCATAAACACATCAACATGCACCCCATAAAGATAGTGCCTCTAGATTTTCAAGGCAAACACAACAGCAGCTAACTTAAGATCATGGGTCGGGTAGTTCATTTCGTGAGGCTTAAGTTTTCTAGAGGCATAAGCTATAACCTTACCTCTCCGCATCAAAACACAACCCAAACCAATTCTAGAGGCATCACAATACACAACGAAACCATCTATACCATTAGGTAATGCTAATATTGGGGCTGAAGTGAGTCGAGTCTTTAACTCCTGAAAACTCTTCCCGCAGGAATCTGACCACTGAAACTTAACTTTCTTCTGAGTTAATCTAGACATAGAGGACATAATAGAAGAGAAAAACTTAACAAAATGTCTATTATAGCGAGCTAAACCCAAGAAACTTCTAACATATAATGGAGAGATAGGTCTAGGCCAGTTTTTTACTGCTTTTATCTTTTGGGGATCAACTCTAATTCCCTCACTGGAAATAATACGATCAAGAAAAGTTACTGGATTTAGCCAAAATTTACATTTTCTAAATTTAGCGAACAACTGGTGATCTCTAAGAGTTTGCAATATAATTCTAAGATGGTTTGCATTACCATCCTCACTATAAGAGTAGACAAGAATATCATCGATAAAAACTATGACAAAAATATACAAATACTATTTGAACACTCTGTTTATCAAGTCCATGAAGGCTGCTGGGGCATTTGTTAGCTAAAGGACATGACTAGAAACTCAAAATGATCATAGCGGGTTCTGAAAGCTATTTTTGGAATATCATATTCCCTTACTCTAAGTAGATGATAGTCGAATCGAAGGTCTATCTTAGAGAAGTAACTGGCACCCTAGAGTTGATCAAATAAGTCATCCATTCTAGGAAGAGGATATTTGTTTTTGACTGTGACTTTATTCAACTGATGATAGTCAATGCACATTCATAAAGAACCATCTTTCTTTTGCATGAATAGGATGGGAACGCCCCATGGAGAAACACTAGGCCTTATAAAACCTTTATGTAATGCCCCGAGTCTGGTACCCCAAATGCTACACGGTGCTAGCAATCCCAAGGGACCACTAGCTAACCCATGACTGGTACCTGATGCAATACTTGAATAATAACACTGAGATACGTGGAATAATAGGATGAAATGCCATAAGCTTTAATACTGTAATAAATCCGAAATAAGGTATATCAATACCAAAACTGAAATAACTTTCTGGATATGCTATAGTCTGAAAAGCCTCTAAAACTGTCTGAACTGTGGAGTTGATGGGACAATCCCCCAACTAACTCCATCTACTGAAAATACTGAGACTATGAAATAATATAATAATAGAACATCCTCGAATGATGAGGACTCACTGCTAAGTCTACTGCTGTTGGCTGGATCTAAACTGCTAAGGGTGCTTTGAAGCCCGTGCGTCTAAACCTATAGTATAAAACACCATAGCACAACAGAAAAGTATGCGTCAATACGTGGAAATGTACTGGTGGTATACAAAGTAGGGTAAGGCTGGATGCAAGGGTTCATATGCATGAACTATAACTGACTGAGAACATGAACATGACTGAGAGAGACTACATGCATTAATATATAGACTGTAACTAAAATCATCGTAAATACTAAATATTGAGTTTACTGATAACATAGATTACTGATAACTGATGTACTGATATACTATTAATTGAGTGATTATTTCTGACAGTCCTGATTCTGATGTAACTAGCTGAGTTTCATACTGAACTGAGTGACTGTATCTGACAGTCTTGAAAGCTAAAGAAATATCTGAGTTCTATTCTGAAGACAGAGGCTAAGACTGTGAAAGGTAATTATCTAACCAATATGCCCCTTTTTTGAATAGATTTGGGGTCCAACCTATAACCCTAGTTGAAAGGGTGTCAATACCATGCCAGTGATAAAGATACTGAAGAGCAACCCTTATAACAGTGGGACCCTCATATATCAGGTTAAGCCACCTCATCAACCCTCAACTGGAAGTGTGTGATGTCTCAACCTACGCTGGCTACGTAGTTCTGGAATGCAAGGACTACTTCTAAGAATCACACCCTCTACTGGCAGTGTGTGTTCCCATCCTTGGGTTTAATCGGTGCTGAATCCTACTCCTATTTGAATAGACACTGAACTGAGTATACTGGACTGAACTAGACTGAGTTCACTAAGTTTCGTTGACTGATGAGATACTACTAAATTCTAATAACTGACTGAGTTTATTGAGGACTTAAATGAATACTGAATAGGACTGGACTGATATTGAAGTTACTGAGTTTTCCTAAGTTCTGTAACTGATTGAATTCTACTAATCATAGCTTGACTGAGATTATCTTGAAAACTGACACTGTCTCTAGGCTCACAGCTAATTTATAGGGTATTAAATACCCCCAGGACTCGATAGCATGAATATTAATAGGACATGATACTTCTTGAGCACATGACCATAGTCAACAAATCCTAATACATCTATTAAGGGATTTCATGAAGCACTTGATTATCATAATCTTGTACATGAAGAGGAATACATTCTAATATATCATAATTTCACCATTCTAATCTTATGAGTATTCCATCAAACAATTACAAGGTATAGCTTTAGTATGGGAATAATTTAGAACATGTAGGTATATCATGAATCCAACCTTTAGATCACAAATGGGTCATAATGCCCAATTCTTATTCACTTAGGCATTTAAACAAGCACATAGGATGCATGACTTTAGGCTTAGGCATGAATATTGAACCAATACATCATGATTACATTAATCAACTCAAATTCATAGATTTTAATCCACATATTAACATAATATCATGAAATACGTTAACGATTCCAACTTGGAAATCATATCACAACATCAACATGATTATAATCAATCCACAACAAGGAAATCACAAGTCTTGATTTTAAAATTCATTTCTTGAGCTCCAAGGATGAAAGGGATCCTTGGATGAACACTTTACATACCTTGGTAAATAGTTTCTTGAAGATTAACGGTGAAATCTCTTGGATTTAGATCTTCAATTAAACCCCTAAGGCTTGTTCTTGAGAGAAATTGAAAGAAAGTGAGTATATTTGGATGTTTTGGGGCTAAATCCCGTGTTATGGCTGAATAGGGTGAATGGAATAGACACTTTTGCCTTTAAAATTTTGGGGATGGACTGCAGAAATTTTGCCCAGCCGGACTAGGCAAGGTGCCACCCCACCTGGAGTGCCGGACTGCCTGGCGCGATGCGGGCTAACCGTCTTATGCTACTATTTTTGAAACCCAAACATGCCCTTATGCTATTCCAAAAATCCCAAAACTCAACTGAGATGTGCTATTGACTTGCCCCATTGTGAATAAACATAAAAATCAACAAACGGAGGTCGGGAAGGTCATGAAATAAATCCTCAAAGTTCAGAGGCTTAAAATGAGTTTAAGTCTTTAACACTTGCTAAAATTTTCTAAGTGTTGGATCCCTTGACAAGCTTTAAGGAATGAATTTTGACTTAGACTTTTATGGGATCTTACACTTTATCTAGGAGATCTTTAAACTGATCTTTTAACTCTTTAAGCTCAGTGAGAGCCATACGATAAGGAGGAATAGAGATAGACTGAGTATCTGGGAGAAGGTTAATACCAAATTCTATTTCCATATCAGGAGGTACCCCTGGAAAATCTTCTATAAAAACATCAGGAAACTCATTGACTACACTGAAAGATTAAACTGTTAGAGTCTCAGACTTAGTGTATTTGACCGAACTAAATGATAGATAAACCTTTGGAAATCAAATTTTTGGCTTTAAGATAAGCTATGAAATGACTCTTGGGAGACATCAAATTACCTTCCCCCTTCAAAGGTTGACTCATCTGGAAATTAAAATTTCACTACTCGGGTGAGACAATATATGGATGCATAACAGGAATGGAGCCACTCAATACCAAGAATAAGGTCAAAGTAAACCATATCTAACTCTATTAGGTTTGCTAACATGATCTTATGAATGATAATGATAGGACACTTTTTATAGATCTGTTTGGCAACAATTGAATCACCTACTGGGGTAGAAATCAAGAACGACTTAGAAAGTTTTTTAGGACCTACTTCCAAATTTACTGCAACTAATGGGGTCACATAAGAGAAACTCGACCTAGGGTCTAGAAACACATAAACATCAAGATGAAAGACACGAAGCATACCAGTAATAATATCTGGTAAATTCTCCTGCTCTTGATGGGATGGTAAAGAATAAAACCAATTCTGGCACTGACCGCCACTGGTACTGAATGATGCGCCCTGGGGAGAAATTGGGCGGCCTAGAGGAGTTAGTGCACTAGTAGTCTGAGTCGGGATGAGCATCCTTGCTTCCCTGCTTAACATATGGACACACTTTGATTTTGTGACCCAACTTACCATAACCATAATAAACTTTCTATCCCAATAAGCATTCACCAGGATGATTCTTACCACACTTAGAACATAGAGAATAACTGGGCTTTCCACTCTCAATATTCTAAGATCTGGACATAGAAGACATACCCCACTGCCCCTGCTTAGCTCTAGGAGTGGGAGCACTAGCTGAAGATGGATCTGGTATAGATGAATGATTCTGAAACTACAAATGATTTCCCCTTCTATATCTAGTCTGGCTATACTGAAACTTCCTGGTTCTAGCCTTCTTATTTCCCCTTTCTCTTCCATTTAACTTCTCTACCTCAATCTATTGAGCATGAATCATCAACCTAGCAAGATCCATGTCTCCAATAAGCATGAAAGTCCTATACTCTTTGACTACCAAACCAGATACTCCAGTGACAAACTCAACCAGATAATATCAGGGGCATACTTAGACAACTGATTGAACTTAAGGCAGTGTTCCTTTACTTTCATCGAGCCTTGCCTAAAGTTCACAAACTCTTATACCTTAACTTCTCTCATTTCACGCGGAAAGAACCTGTCTAGACATGCATTCTGAAATACTTGCCAACTTATAGGACCTATATTCTCACCTCTACCATTCTTCCTCATAATCACCTAATCATACGCTACATCCTTCAATCTATAAGATGCTAAATCTACACTCTCCTCTTCAGAAACATGCATAATTTTGGTGATCTTCTTAAACTCATCTAAGTAAAGTTGTGGGTCTTCACCTGCTTTCAACCCAAAGAACTTTGGCGGTTTTATTCTCATAAAGTCATGAATTTTGGCTACTGTTAGATCATCATTCTGTTGAAGTAGGACTACTACCTGATGGTTTCCCTAAACATTGGCAGTCACAGCTTGGGCCAATGCCTGAAAGGCATCCCAAAACACAGTACGGGATACATTCTTATTTAGAGGATCAGTAGGTTAGGATGGCTGGTTATCATTTTTGCGGGCGTTAACTCGATGAGGAGGCATGTTCAACTATCACGTAAGAGCACGAGTTAAAAACATATAGAGATACTATAAGAACGATTGATCATGAAAGAAAGAGATGATTTCCTAAAAACATCGCATAGCCTCTTGCTCATAAATATGGCATGCTTCACACCCATGATCAAGACTCTACGTAACACAGCTTATCTGATTAATTCTTGTGAGAGAATTAATGAAAAATATGCATAAAGTTCTTAGAATAGGTTTAATTCCTTATTTTTGATGAATTAGGGCTTGGGAAAAAGACTAAACTACTCTTTTAAAAATTTAATCGAAACTAGAATAAAAGAAATTTCTAATTTGGCCACCCACTGTAACACGGTGCAATCGCGGTGTCCCACTGGAAAAGGGACGAGTTCGGTTTTTCTCATCTACGTGATGCGGGGCTATCGCGTTGGGCTACTGAAAAAGGGATGATTGGGACCTGGGACCTTACCGCAACATGGGCAAATTGCGGAGGTCCACTGGAATCAGACAATTGCCATTTTGGCCTTCATCGCGACGTGGTGCTTGTCGAAATGCCATATTGTTTTACTAAAAATGCCATAACTTCTCAACCGAGTATCAGATTTAGGCGAAATTGGTATCGTTAGAAAGATGAGAAAATTTTCTACACATTAGAGGGTCTAGAGCTTCAAAATTCTATATATATCAAAGGTTGTTCATTTTGAACGTAACCCTTGACATTTTTGGGGCTAAATTGAGCTAGGAAAATACGAGGTATTACACATACCATTATCAAGCCAAGAATAAAAACAAAAATCATCAAATTGGGGTTAACCATAAACTTGTATCTACTCCTTACGACTCATCTCCACGAGTAGTAACCAAGACAGTGACTAGGATCCCATACACTATCGACCTTAGGACTCGATCAACCTACTCGTAATGAGACCCTACGACTCATAGGATCCAGTCATAGCCAACACAGAACCCAAATGGGTTAAACACTGGACACCCTACAATTTTATTCCATGACTAGTAACATGTCCTTAATACTCATAGTAAGCCACTCGTACTCAGAGCAGAACTTAGCCACTAACTTTCTTATTTGGTTACAACTTGGGTCACTAGGACTCGTAACCACCCCCTACTACTTGTACCCCAAAGTTGTACCTTGGATATTAACTCAAAACCTACCTACTGGAAACCTTATGACTAGGGTCATATGACACATCAAGACATACTATGGCTCATAGGGTGAGTCGTAACCAGGGCAGTGAGCCTAAAGATTATGGAATTTTCAAGGCTAAAATTCTAGGTGTTTCAGTAATGCACCTGACACTTTCCGGTGTTGCATGATGGAAATTTTCTATGATATGGTGAAAGATTTTGTAGAGGAATTTATGGATGATTTTCTATATCCCGTAACTCTTTTAAAGTTTGATTGCAGAATCTTGATAGGGTGTTTACTTGGTGTGAAGAGAAATTTTGGTACTCGATGGAAAGAAGTGTCACTATTTGGTCAGAAAAGGTGTTGTTCTGGGTTATCTTTTTGCTTAAATATCATGATTCACATCATCATCATCATCATAATCTAATTACTGATAAAATTAACTCCTTTCATTTAAAAGAATCTATCTTTAATGTATACTCGTCCGATTAGTTATTGTTAGAGAAATGAAGTTTTGATGATTGACATATAAATGAAACATGTTATTCATGCCGATCCACACATGTGAAAAAAATAGAAATTATGGGAAAGGCTGATGAAAAAATAAAGTGGTTGAAGTCAGAAGAGGATAAGCAAGCAAAATTATGAAATGCTTTCAACATTTATCACGTGCAGAAAAAAAGTTGAGGAGAAGATAAATACAACACTTAAAGATGAGATGATAAAGGAATCCTACCATGACAAGGAGACATAATACAACAAGGAGTGTAACTAACTGATAGAGTCCTATTGAAGAAAGAAGACTACATCATTTGAAGGACTTCATCAGAGTTGGCTTAAATAGATGAGACAACTTTCAAGAGTTTCACTCATGCACTGATAAGAAAAGCACTATTCAGCAAATTAGTTCAATAGCTTGAAGAAATCATAAGAGAACTTGTTCCTTTACTTAGAGTTAAAGAGTCATAGACTTTGTGTAATAGATTGTTGTAAAGTTGTAATGAACTTTAATTCTAGTTTCAGTGAAGTATAAACTCAGTTAGGAGTAATGTCATTAAGTTGGGGAACTCGAAGACTTGGGAACACTTATCTTGGAAAGATTTGTGTTATTGTAGAAATAGAAGTTAGAGTTTAATTCCTAGTTTACAAGTGTATTGTAATTTTTTAATTATTGAGGCTCAAGAGTTTTAGTGAAGTTGGGGTTAAATCCTGTAGAGGTACAGGTCATTGTTTTTTACACCTCTTTGAGCTAGGTTTTTTTCACGTAAAAATACTGCCTCCTTATTTACTCCGCTTAAGTGAACCACATTAGCTTACATATTTCACTAATAGGCAACTACTAGAGTAAAACAGCTAAATCAGTAGGGTATGCACTCTAACAAGTGGTATTAGAGCAAGGTTGTCTTAAATAAGGTTAGCACCTAAGAAAAATCACTATGATGAATTCCGCACCACGTACTGGTCACAGTAAAGGTCAATCAACCACTAGACCTCCACTCTTTGACGGTTCTCACTTCATATGGTTGAAAGCTAGTATTAAAATATTTATTCAAGAGAAATACTATGAGCTGTGGGATAGGATCACAGATGTTCAACCAAGATGTTTATTCAAGAGAAATACTAAGAACATCTTGGTCTGTGGACTAGGGCTAGCTGAGTAGAACAGGGTGTCAAACTGTACCACTGCTAAGCAAATCTGGGATGCCCTGGTCAATGTACATGAGGGCACCTCTCAAGTAAGGAAGCTCAGAATTTCCCTTCTCTTTACTGAATATGAGGATTTCAAGATGAAGGAAAATAAATCACTTCATGAAATGATGACAAGAATCACTGCTTTAACAAATGAATTGACCTCCATGGGAAAAGACATTCCTGTTGAGGAACAAGTTGAAAAGATGTTGAGGGTATTACCTAAATCTAAATGGGATATTAAGGTCAGTGCCATTAGGGAGACAAAGGATCTTACTCAAATGACACTGGATGAACTGGTAGGTAATCTTAAGACTTATGAGATACAAATTAATAGAATCAAGAAAGAAGTTGCAGTTCCTAAGAAAACCTTGGCTTTAAAGGCATAAGACAGTGATGAAGAAGTTGAACTTGATGAAGAAAAAGTTGCCTTCATAACTTAGAATTTCAACAAATTTTTGAAAAAAAAAGGGAACAGGTAGCAAGAAACGTTCAAATGACAATCCTAATAAATGCTACAAGTGTGGTAAGACTGATTATTAGATCAGGGATTGTCCTGTCTGGGAAATAGAATGGAGAAATGAAAGAGTTGAAAAGAATTAAAAGAAAAGTCCAAAAAGAGATAGAAGAAAGAATATGCTATAGTTTCCACTTAGGGTTCTGATTCAGATGAGTCAGATGATGAAAAGATTGATTAAACTACACTCATGGCTATTGGAGATTCAGACATGGAAGAATAAGATGGTACTTCTGAGGTAAGTATTCTTGAGCTTAAAGAAAAATTGTACTTATTTTCTAAAACAAAACTTGTTTCCTTGATGATTGCTCTAATTGATGATTTCCAAGAATTGACTTCTGATAAGGATGAGTTGCTCAACAGTCGTGCAAGCCTCAAATTTGACTTCATTGATTTAGAAGCTTACAAGAACACTATCAAAAAAGAAAACAAAACTCTTAAGGAACAGGTTATACAACTCGATTCTGCTAATGTTACACTCAAAACTAAAGTCCTAAAACTGACACTCATTGAAAAAGGAAAAAAGGGTAAAAGCAAGGAACAAGAAAGTGTTGAACTTGAGTTAATCGAGTACAAACAGGAGTATGGTGATGAAAAAGAAATGATGAATAATTTGAGCCAAGAAATTACTGAACTAAATCTTGATCTTGAAAAAGCAAATAGGTGGACAAATTCTATAAGAATTTTTCACAAACTGACTGACAGAAGTCACGGTGAAACAGTTGGACTGGGTTTTTAAAAAACCCTTGATACTACTCAAGATTTTTGCTATATTTGTGGTATTCTGGGCATCCAACTACTGAATGTCTTGTCACTATAAAAAGCAGATCTAGGAGTATAAATCTGGCAAATAAACTAGCTCAGACAAATAAAAAGAAAACCAAATATGTGCAAAGAAACAGGTTGTGTAACCTGTTGCCTGCATGGACTAGAAGAAATCTGATTTATCTATTTACTCATAAAAAAGGGCCCAATATTGTTTTGGTTCCTAATCTAACCCCTGATTTACTTTTGTAGATGAGAGTGAAATAAACCAAAAAAGCATTGGTACCTGGATAGTCCTTTCTCAAGACACATGACTAGTGATAAGAAAAAATTCCTTTCGTTTTCCAAAATAAGTGGGGGTGGAGTTTCTTTTGGTGATGGCAAAAAAAGATCATTACTGGAGTTGGAAAGATTGGTACATCTGAATCAAGGGCATTAGAGGATGTCTACCTTGTGGAGGTATTGAAGCACAACCTGCTTAGCATATCACAACTGTGTGATAAAGGTAACAAAGTTGTTTTTACTTCTACAGGAGTTAAAGTCAAAATGATGGACACCAAGGAGGTTGTGCTCACTGCAAGAAGATACAGGAAAGTGTACAAACCTGACATAATGACAATGTCAAGAATATAGCTAACCTGTTTGAGTGCTATAGACAATGATCCCCTCCTTAGGCACATAATACTTGGACATGAAAGTCTGAAATAATTAAATAAACTTTCTTCCAAAGATATAGTGTTGGATTTTCCCAAAACCAAGTTCAAGGAAGAAAAGGTTTGCAGTGCCAGTGTATGGGGGAAACGAGTAAAATCTTTTTTCAAATCAAAGAACCATGTCAGCACAAATAAGTTCCTTGACCTGATCCATATGGATCTGTATGGACTAATGAGACTTCAAAACAGAGATGGAAAAAGGTATGTTTTTGTAATTGTTGATGATTATTCCAGATTTACATAGACATTGTTTCTAGCTTCCAAAGAAGATGCCTTTGATGTCTTTACTATATTTATTAAGAAAATGAAAAAAAATTGGGCATTTCCCTAATTTTCATAAGATCCAACCATGGTACATAATTTGAAAATGTCAAGTTTTTAGAATTCCATTCTGCAAATGGTATAGATCACAATTTCTCTTCTCCTAGAACACCTCAACAAAATGGAGTAGCAGAGAGGAAAAATAGGACTTTGGAAGATATGGCTAGAACAATGATGCTTGCAGGAAATCTTGCTAAAAACTTTTAGGCTGAGGCAATCAATACTGCTACATATATCATAAATAGTTGTATGATCAGACCTATTCTAGAGAAGACTCCCTAAGAATTACAAAAAGGAAGAAAACTAAATATTTCTCATTTTAGAACTTTTAGTTGTAAATGTTTCATTCATAATAATGGGAAAAATCAATTGGGAAAATTTGATTCTAAGAGTGATGAGGGAATCTTTCTAGGATATTCACATCACAGTAAGGCATATAGGGTTCTAAACAACATAACAAATTGTATTAAAGAAAGTGTGCATGTAGTATTTGATGAATTTTGTGCAAACACTAACTTGCAGGAAAGAAGTGATTCTGAGAAACAGGTTGTACAACATGGTCCATCAACTGAAGGTACCAAACATGGAGGCAACTCGACAGGATGAACTAATTCTAGAGGCACACTGATAGGGGGAACTTAATCACCAACTACCCCAGCTCAGAACAATTCCAGTAATCCTAGTAGCTCACAAAAATTGGTCCCAAAAGGATACAAGTATCAAGGATCCCGTCCTATTAAAAATATACTCACTAATCTCACTTCTGGGATCACTACAAGGTATGGGTTGAGGAGCATGTGTGCTTTCAAGGAATTTCTGTCAGAAATTAAACCAAAGATGGTGAATGAGGCACTTCTTGATGATTGATCAAATCATATCCATGCAAGAGGAATTAAATCAGTTTGAAAGAAGCATGGTGTGGCACTTAGTTCCTCCCCCAAAAGAAAGAATAGTGATTGGAACTAAGTGGGTGTATAGAAATAAGGTTGATGAACATAGAATAGTTACAACAAACAAGGCAAGACTGGTGGTTCAAGGATACAATCAAAAAGAAGGCATATATTTTGATAAGACTTTTGCTCCTGTGGCAAGAATTGAAGCAATAAGGCTTCTTATAGCCTTTTCTTCTTATATGGAATTCATTCTATATCAAATGGATGTTAAGAGTGCATTGTTGAATGAAATTCTCAAAAAAGAGGTAAATGTCAAACAACCACAAGGATTTGAGAGAAAGGAGTTTCCTGATTATGTGTATAGGCTTAACAAGGCCTTGTATAGACTAAAATAAGCTCCAAGAGCTTGGTATGACAAATTGTCGAAATTTATTTTGGAGCATGGTCATACGAGAGGAAATTTACAACAATCTTTTCTTAAAAACTAATGGAAAAGATTTTTTGGTTGTGTAGGTGTAACACCTCGATTTGCTAAACCAGCATGCTACACGGTGATCATAATCCTGAAAGACCACGAGTTAACCCATGACTGATATCTGTACCTGTGAACTTTATAATATACGTGTAAAATGTAAAAAACATAAATAATAGACCATAAGGTTCAACAGAATAGAATATCTGATAAACAATAACATCCATATGGGGTAACAATTACCCAAAACAACTGAAGTCTGAATCAAATTCTGAAAGCCTCTAAATACTATCTGAACAAGGAGTTGAAGGAACATGTCTCCAACTAAATCCATCTAGAAAAACTGAACTGAAATAATGAATGAAATAAAATAATATTATCCTCGGATGGATGAGGACTCACTGCAACTCTATGTACTGGAATGCTACTGATACTGCTGATCTGGAGCTCGTGACTCTGAACCTATGGTGTAACATAAAAGAAAGCACCATAGCACAAATGCGTCAGTACAACTGAAAGTCCTAAGTATACGATTGAGTTAGGCTATATGCCAAAGGGCTTACATGCATGAGCAGTGCTAACTGACTGACTAATATAAACGTGAGAGTGCAAACATGCATACATAGTAACTAATATCGTGAATACATGATATCTAGATATGTACACTAATACATGGTTTACTGATATCTAACAAGGCTAATACTGGAATTCTGATAACATGGATGACTGTGGATGACAGTCCTGAATCTAATGAAACTACCTGATTTCCATACTAAAACTGAATTGATTGTATCTGACAGTCCTGGTATACTGAAATCTGATAAACTATCTGGGTTCTTTTACTGAGACTAGGACTGAAACTGTGGGAAGTAGTTTTTTAACCAACATGCCTCAAATGCGCTAATATAGCTGAGCTAGGGTCCAATCTGTGCCCTGATTGGAAGGGTGTCAATACCGCGCCACTAGTAAGGACAACTATGAGTGACCCTTATTTGGAAGGTACTCAAAATAAGAACTGTGGGAACCCTAAACTAACAGGTCAAGTCAACTCATCAACCCTAATCTGACAGGTTAAGATGTCTCAACCTACGCTGGCTACGCAGTTCTAGAACGCAAGGATGACTGCTAAAAATCACATCCTAAACTGGCAGGTGAGTTCCCATCCTTGGGTTCATTCGGTGCTAACTTTTACTCCCATCTAAAGAGACTGAACATGATTTAATTGACGGTACATGGACTGAGTAACTTACTTCCATTGACTGACGAAATAGTACTACTACCTGAGAATTAACTGAGATCATGAGATTTCTGAGATTTCTTGAGTCAGATGATTGACTGAGTTCTATAGATCATGGCCTGACTGAGGTTATCGTGATAACATGACATGGCTCTAGGCACAAAGCTATATTTTTCGGGTACAAGTACCCCCAGGACTCGATGGAAGGAAACTGACACGCATAACTTACTTGATCATAAGAGTAGAGTCCACAAGTTACAATATCATAAGTAGGGATTTCACACTAAGCATAGTTCTCAACATCTTATACATGAAAGGGAAATTCATACAACATGTATATACTTGCATAGCTTCAATATCATGCTCAATCCATATCATAACAACGCATATCAATCACGTGGAATTCATGTGAAATCATAAAGCATAGAGCATGGACTTGTCATTTAAGCACTATTGAATCATGGGACATGAATTCTATCATCCTATGAATTTTATCAAACACTTTGCATGCATTCTTTTATCTTAGGTGTGTTCTTGAATCTCACCATATTAAACCACATAAAGATCATGGGTTTCAACTAACAAACACATATACTTCATGAAAACACCTTTAGATATCATCTTGAAACTTAAACAACAATCATCAACATGTACATGTTCATATCACAACAAGAAAATCACAAAATAATGTTTAAAACATGATTCTTGAGCTCTATGAATGAAATGGATCCATAGATGAACACTACGCATACCTTAGATTAAGAATTTGTGAAGTTAGTAGTGAATTTGGCTTGAATCTTGGAACCCCCAATTGAACCATAGATTTGTTATTGATGGTTCTTGAGAGAATTTCAGCAAAAGTACTATATTTTGGTGTTTTTGAGCTTCAATCTCGTGTTTAAGACTATATATAGGGTGTGGAAACTTCCCATTTTATCCTTACAAATACGGAGCTGGAAGATGGAATTTTTGACAGCGTGCGATGGAGCATACGTCGCATGCTATATTCCACCACACTAGAGCATGTGTCGCATGCTATATCGCATGCTAGGACCATGCGATTGAGCATGCGGCGCATGAGCATGATGCTACTATTTTGAAATTCAAAAATGCTATAAATGGATTCCGAAAATTCTAAAACTCACCCGAGATGTACTACATCCTTGCCCCATCACAACAAAACTTGGAAATTAGAAAACGAAGGTTTCAAAGGCCATTAAATAAATCCTCAAAGTTTGGAGGTCTAAAATGAGACTAATTGTTGAATACTTAGCTAAAATTTTCTAAGTATTGGACCTTATATTGAGCTTTAAAGGGCTAAACGAAATGAATACAAACGCAACAATTTTCTGGGGTCTTACAATATCTCCCCCTTGAGAACATCTTTCCTCGAATAAGACTGACTGAGAGAAGAAATAATAAGCTGAACATAAACTAGACATGAATGACTGAAACATGATCTCATGACTGACATGCTAAATATATTGAACTTATGCATATCTGATGCATGGATGGCTGATACTTGAATGTGTGACTGAGTGTTCTGATAAACTGAGTTTCTCAAGATGAGAATGCATAGCTGATGCATGATTTTATAACTGAACTGATACATAAATGCATAACTGAGTATGCAATGGTAGTAGTTACCAAGTTTATAATGGGAACATGAACATGAAACTGAATAAGCTTAATGAAAACTATTACCTTGAGCTTGATCTGAATTGGTGGAGAAGAGGTGAGCATACTTGGTATGCATATCTACTTCTTCTTCCGAAGTAGCTCCCTCAACGGACTGATTTTGCCAAGGAACCTTAACTAGAGGGACTTCTTTGTTCTTTAATTAATGAGTCTGATAGTCTAAGATTTTGACTGGGATCTTTTCATAAGAGAGACTGTTCTGAACGTCAATGCTCTGAATAGGAACTACAACTACAAGGTCACCTATGCACTTCTTGAGCAATTAGACATGGAAGACTGGATGAACTGAAGCTAGATCTGAAAGCAATTCGAGCTCATAATCTACCTTGCCTAAACGATTGAGAATCCTGAAGGGACCGACAAAGCGGGGACTGAGTTTCCCTTTCTTATCGAACCTCTTCACTTCCTTCATAGGAGAGATCTTGAGATAGACATAGTCATCGACCTCGAACTCAAGATCCTTTCTACGAACATCAGCATACGACTTATGTCAGCTCTGAGCAGCCCAGAGTCTTTCTCTGATTAACTGAACCTTCTCAAAGTCATCGAATACCAAATTAGGACCTATGACTGAGGCCTCACTAACTTCGAACCAACCGATTGGAGATCTACACCTCCTACCATAGAGAGCTTCGAACGGACCCATCTGGATACTGGAATGATAGTTATTGTTGTATACAAATTCAATCAAAGGAAAGTGGTCATCCCAAATTCCCTTGAAATCAATTACACACGCCCTTAGCATATCTTCTAGATTCTGAATGGTCCTTTCTACTTGACCATCTATCTAAGGATGAAAGGTTGTACTGAGATGGACTTGGGTATCAAGACCCTTTTGGAATGCTTTATAGAAGTGAGAGGTGAACTGGGTACCTCTGTCTGAGATGATAGATAATGGAATACCGCGTAATCTAACCAACTCTCTGATGTAGAGTTTGGCATAATCCTTGGCTGAATAAGAGGTACGAATTGGAAGAAAATGAGATGACTTGGTTATTCCGTCTACAATGACCCAAACTAAATCGCGTTGATGACGATTTCGAGGCAAAGCCATCACAAAATCCATGTTCACTTCTTCCCATTTCCAAGTAGGAACGGTGAAATCCTACAGGGAACCACTAGGCTTCTGATGCTCTATCTTAACTTGCTAACATGTAGAGCACTTAGCCACAAACTCTGAACATCTCTCTTCATCCCACTCCACCAATAGATCTCCCAAAAGTTGCGGTACATCTTAGTGGCCCCTGGATGAATAGAGTATCGCGCACCATGCACTTCTGTGAGAATTCTCTACTTTAAATCATCTACACCTGGAATGCACAGACGACCCTGACAACGAAGAACACCATCTCCCCCTTAGGTGAAAACCTCTACTTTCTGATTCTGAACTGACTCTTTTAGCTTGACAAGGCTAGGATCCCTATCTATCTTTTCTTTCACCTCGAAAACTAAAGATGACTCTAAACTATTCTGAACACATACACCACCCTCTGAAGAATCGACTAAGCGAACACCTAGTCTGGTAAGCTGATGGATTTCCTGAGCTATCTTCTTTTTGCTATCCTCAACGTGAGAAACACTACCCATAGAGATTCTACTGAGAGCGTTGGCCACAACATTGGCCTTGCCTGGATGATAAAGTAAATCATGTCATAATCTTTCAAGAGCTCTAACCACCTTTTCTGACGAAGATTGAGCTTTTTTTGAGAAAAGATATATTGGAGACTCTTATGATCTGTGAAGACATCTACATGGACTCCGTATAGATAATGTCTCCAAATCTTTAAAGAAAATACTACGGCTGCTAACTCAAGATCATGAGTAGGGTAATTCTTCTCATGAGGTTTTAACTGTCTGGAGGCGTAGGCTATGACCTTACCATACTGCATGAGGACAAAACTTAAACCCACTCTAAATGCATCACAATAGACTATGAACCCATCTAAACCATCTGGAAGAGCTAGAACTGGAGCTGAGGTGAGTCGAGTCTTCAACTCCTGAAAACTCTTCTCGCAAGAATCTGACCACAGAAACTTGTCCTTCTTCTGAGTCAATCTGGACATGGGGGATGCAATAGAAGAAAATCCCTCAACAAACCGCTTGTAATAGCCAGCCAAACCCAAGAAACTTCTGATATCTGATGAAGAGACAGAGCGAGGCCAGTTCTTACCGCTTTGGTCTTCTAAGGATCTACTTTAATGTGATCACCAGAAATAATATGGGCAAGGAATGCTACTGACCTTAGCCAAAACTCGCACTTACTGAATTTGGAGAATAGCTGGTGATCTCTGAGAGTTTGAAGAACAATTCTGAGATTGTCTGAATAATCACGCTCAGTGCGGGAATAGACCAGAATATCATCTATAAAGACTATGACAAACATGTCCAAATACTGCTTGAACAACCGGTTCATCAAGTCCATAAAAGTGGTTGGGGCATTAGTAAGACCAAATGACATAACTAGGAACTCGAAGTGACCATACCGAGTACCGAAAGCTATCTTCAGGATATCACATTCTCTAACTCTGAGTTGATGGTAACCTGATCTGAGGTCTATCTTGGAGAAATAACTGGCACCCTGAAGTTGGTCTAAAAAGTCATCTATTCTGGGAAGGGGATACTTATTCATGACTGTGACTTTATTGAGCTGACGGTAATCAATGTACATCCTGAGAAAACCTTATTTCTTACGCACGAATAAGGCCGGTGCTCTCCATGGGAAAATACTAAGTCTAATAAATCCCTTATCTAAGAGATCCTTTAACTGTTCTTTTAGTTCTTTGAGCTCTGCTGGTGCCATTCTGTATGGCAAAATATAAATAGGCTGAGTATCTGGAATAAGGTTAATGCCAAAGTCTATTTCCCTTTTGGGAGGAATGCCTAGAAGATCTTCGGGAAACACTTCTGAATACTCATTAACCACTGGGATTGATTCAAAGCTAAGAGATTCAAAACTGGAATCTTTAATATGCATGAGATGATACACATATACCTTAGAAATCATTTTCCTTGCCCGAAGGTAGGAAAAAAGCTGACCCCTGAAAGATGAAGTGCTACCCTTCCACTCTAGGATGGGCTCATTCAGGAACTGAAACTAAACTATCATGTTTCTACAGTCGACTGTGGCATAGCAGGAATGAAGCCAATCCATATCGAGAATGACATCAAAATTAGTCATCTCTAACTTGACTAAATCTGCTGATGTGACTTTCTGAAATATCATAATCGGGAAGTTCCTATATACCCACCGAGCTATGATAGTTTTACCCACTGGGGTAGAGACGAAAAAGGGCTCTGCTAAAATTTTGGGACTGATTCAAAAATCGCCTGCTATATAAGGAGTAACAAAAAACAAGGATGCACCTAGATCTAGCAAAGTATAAACATGAGCACAGAAAATCTGCAATGTACTAGTAACGACATCAGGACAATTTTCATGATCCTATTGGGTCTAAAGAGCATAGAGACTATTTGGGCGTTGCCCACTAGTAGCACCGGAAGCGGCACCCTACTGATTTGGGCGACCGAACTAGGTTGTGGAACGATTCTGTTGACCCTGTAGATCTGACTGTGGACACTCCCTAATCCTGTGGCCTATCTTACTACAACCAAAACAAACATCGCTACCAGCTCTACAGTTACCCTTGTGGTTCTTATCATAAGTCTGACACAGAAGATTAGTTCGGGCACTGCTGACACTGCCCTGAGACTTAGAGCCTGGTGCTCGATCTCTGTTGTCGTCTCTGAATTTTGGCACTGGGGCACTGGCAGAGGAAGGAGATGGAACTACTGGCTTAGGACGAAACTGCGAACGGTTTCATCCTTCTGATTTGGGTTGAGCAAAACTGAAACTGCCTGACCTTGCTCTCTTGTTCTGCCTCTCCCTAGTCCTAATCTTCTGCTCTTCTATTTGCTAAGCATGGGTCATGAGCCTGGATAAAGTCATATCACTATTCAGCATCACAAACCTACACTCATTTACCATGTTATCATTCACCCCTGACATGAACTTGCTCATCTTAGCCCTGTTGTCTGCAACCACATGAGGGGCATATCTGGCTAGCTGAGTAAATATGAGAGAACACTCTTTAACCGTCATATTTCCCTACCTGAGGTTGATGAACTCTAGAACTTTTGCCTCCCTCAGCTCTTGGGGAAAGAATCTATCTAAGTGTAATACCTCACTAAGTCCTCTTCTAGTCTGAGCCTTAGAGCGTATTCAACGAAGTAAAAATCTAAGTCTAAAAGTTTCAGAAGTGTCATCCCAATTATAAAATACTTTGAATCGTGTGGAATTTCCCTAATTTCAACTTTTTTTCATGTAGAGCATTGAATAATCTTTCCATCGATACCAATTTCATCAAAATCAGACATCGAACGGACAAGTTATGGCTGTTTTACTGAAAATAGTTTTACTCAGAAATTTCCCTATGCGACGGTGAGGTCTGATGCACCATCGGACATGCGACGCAACGTCTACCTCCACCTTCACAATATTCCAGTGGACCCTTTCTATGGTTGAGTTTGACGGTGAGATCCGACGACCGTCGACTCTCTGACGGGACGTCGCACTCCACCGTCGGACCAAGGCAGTACAGCCCAGTTCTGGCACCATGCGATGGCGTGGACCGACGTACCGTCGGACCTGCAACGTACCATCGAAGTCCACCGTCGCATGTCCCAATCGGAAATTTCTAGATAAATTTTAAAGGGGGTTTTTGGTCTTTTCCCTTTTTCCCCAGCCTCTATAAATACCCGGTTAAGGGCCTTCAGCATCATTTTCTCTTCTTTCACTTTAAAAACTAGGGTTTCCAAAATCAAAATCCCCTCTTCTTCTTCAAACAAAAATCAAGAAAGATCAAGAGAGATCTAGAGAAATCAAGAAACCTCTCCAAGGCTTTCAAGAAAAGAGTTTCCCCAGGTATGTAGATGTTGATTCTTGGGTCCCTTTCATCCAAGAAGATTAAGAACCCTTTTCAAAACTTAAAGATTTTTATGTTTGAGAGATTCCATGATTTTTATGAGTTGAAATTGATGTTCCATGTTCTGTTGAGTTTTGATTCATGTTTGTTTACAAGATTTATGAGCTTTGACCCTAGTATGTGGAATTCATGAGATGTCTATGATAAACCCTTTTGAAGTTGCTCTCTATGTGATGTGTTCATGACATTTGGGTGTAGAGATGGTTGAATAAGCAAAGCATGTTCCCCATAAGTTGGATAAAAAGCATAGGTGAGGAATAAGGGCCATTATAGTATGTTGAAGAGGAAACCCCAAGTTGTGAGCTAGTCCATGCATGCCTAGTGTTTGACAAAATGCTTTGGTGAATGAATTGTGCTATGATAGTATGAGATACCTAAGTAGGTGTAAACCCGTACATGTCTAGCGGTTGTTGAAAGACCTTAGTGAGTAAGTTGAGACAAGATAGTGGTAAACTCCCAAATTACGTACTTCTTGATATATGCTAAGCTTTTAATACATGCCAAGTGGTTAGCAAGTAAGTCATAACATGATAGTATGAAGTTTCCCAAAATCATGTGATATCCAAATACATGTCAAGACTGGTATAGGTATGAAGTACTTGAGGTATGACCTTGTTGAACGGGGTATAATCTAATAACATGTTTTTCCTAGGCTAGTATATGATGATTCTTAAATGATTGAAGTGACCCTTTCGTGATTGTGATGATGAATAGAAGTCTATGTTTCCTAAATGCCTTAAGGATTGTGAGGGGGAAAGTATGTTATGATTCCTAATTACTTAAAGAGATGCTTTAATGATTGTGATAATGAATGAATGATTGTGATGATGAATGAATGATCGTGGTGATAACTAGTTAAGAATGATTATGTTTTACTTTAATGTTATCGAGTCCTGGAGGTATTTATACCCGACAATAGATCTGTTGTCTAAAGCCCATGTCAGTTTCTCGATAATTCCAGTCGAGACATAATTCTCAAAACTCAATGAACTATAGAACTCTGTATCCTCAAAAAGTTACAGAACTTAAGAAAGCGCAGAAATCTCAATAACCTCAGTTAGCTCTGAAATCTCCGTATCGCTAGTAATCTAGCCTCAGTCCTATAATCAGCTCAGATCTAATAGTGTTCAAATGTTCAATTTTAATCTCAGAAGCGATTTGAGTAATCTATTCAAGCTCTGTATCGTCAGTCAGATACCATAATTCAATACCATTTTCATTAGACACGGAACTAAGTGATCGTAACTCAGTTAGATCTTTTAAGAAACGTGATTAGTATCAGATTCAGTTCAGTTGTGTTCAGTTAAGAATTCAGTCAGAGTCTTTCAGTTGGGAGTAAAAACTAGCACCGAGCGAGGAAAGGGATGACGGCTCCTCCCGTCAGCGAGAGAGAGGCTGGAGTCGTTAGCAACAATCCCTGACCTCCAGAACTACGTAGCTAGTGCAGGATACAGGAGTCACCATCAGGAAAAGGCTATCACCTCCAGAGAGAGAGTATTTGACTATGATATTGCCTTAGGTCGACTTCCTAGTAAGGGTCATCCGTCAAAGAGGATTGACCAGAGAGAGGTCTTTACCCGTGGCACGGTATTAACACCCTTCCAACTGGGGTTACAGGTTAGACCCCACCTGTGGTAGGTCGGGGCATGTCGGTTAAGTAACTACTTCCCACAGTTTCAATTTCAATTTCAGATTCAGTCTCAGTTTTAGTATCAATCTTCAGAAATCAGGACTGTCAGATACAGTCATCTATCTTTATGAGGAACTCAGATAGTTCCATTAATTCATGGACCATCTGTCAGATAGGTTTGGTCTCATATACAGTTATTTGATATCATATTCAGAGATATGCTGCCAGACAGGCTTGATCCCAATATCAGATTCTATTGGGTATCCTTGTTGTAAGATTCAGATATAATCATATTTTTTATCATTGATAATAGCTTCCAGAATCATCCATTAGAAAAGTTGATCTCTAGTCTTGTCAGTCGAAAGCAGTAAGCTCAGAATTCAATCCTTGATGTAAGTACATCCAGATCCTCAGTTATCAGTATCAGATGAGTTAGTGATTCAGTATCTCAGTGTCAGTAGTGAGTTTGATCTACTGTAAAGTGGTATTCAAGTTTCAGTATCTAGAGTTGCGATGATTGTGTTTATGGTCTGTGCATTCATGTATGTGTTCTCGTGCGGCATTTTTATAATTATTCAGTTTAGATATTGTGCATGCATGAGCCCTTGTATTTATCCTTACCCCGTCTACATACTCGATACATTCCCTTACTGACGCATTTGCACTATGGTATTTTATTTGACACCATAGGTTCAGAGGCACAGGACCCAGAGTTTTCTCAACAGTTCAGTCCTAGTCAGCAGCAATAGTTGTAGAAGTAAGTTCAGAGGCACAGCACCATAATCTTGCTGAGCCTCATCCTTTTATGCCCTCTCCTAAAACTTCTAACACATGCAGGAAAAAATAACAGGAAGAGGCATCTATAGATGAAGCACTTTAAGCTAGTAAGAGGAAACGTGTGGTCAAACTTGCTCCCTCTTCTCTATATTTCTCTCAAGATGTGTTGTTTTGCTCTGTTTGCAAAGGCAAAATAGTGAAATGCACTATTCCTAAACACTCTGTATTTCATACATTTTCTGCTTTGCCAAAGTCCACCCCTGCTTTAAAATCTTCATCCGCTTTAAAATCCACTCCCTTAAAATCCTCCACTTGTTCCAAGAAATAGGTCACCAAACCTGTTCCTTCTAATTTTTTTGCCTCTGACTCACCTCCTGATGCACCTGCTGAGCTAGATCCAGACTTTGAGCTTGATGAAAAATTTGCCAACCTTGACTCTCCTACAGATCATGTTTTGCACTTTCAGAAGCACAAGTTGGCTAGAGGCTGAGTTATTACTGGTTTTAGGGGCCCTGATATGGGAGTTTTGTTAACAAAATTAGAGGCCTAGGGGAGGTCACACTTATTTCTTCAAGGTGATCTCCAAAGGAAGTTTGGGAAAATTGAGGTTTATGAATTCTATACTAATGGGACCGATATTGGAGAGATGTTTTCTACCACTGTTATAGGGGTCATTATAAATCTTGTTGCTACTGATATTTCTAGAATTATGAACATTCCTATGAGGGGTTGGGGTCATTATGTCAAGTTTACTTGGCCTCCTCTTGACAACATTGCATCTGCTCTTGACATCTCTCAAAAGTTTTCTGGTAATCCTCACCTACAAAATCATCGTAGGGTTCTTAAGCGTGAGATGACTCTTCTTCATAAACTTTACTTTGATGTTGTTCATAAGATGATCACTCTTAAGAAAGAATGAAGGACTGTGGCAAATTGTATTGATCTCACTCTCATGTAGTTTCTTGACACTGCAAATTGACCTGCCTAGGCTTATTATTCAACACATGCAAAGGGTCCTTCTCAAGGATATAAATGGTTATGCCCTTCCCTATAAATTCTAGCTTACTCCTATATTTGAAGATTTTTAGTACCTGTTCAAGTTTAGTCTCTGCAGACCACCAAAGATGTTATAGGGACTGTGAATCATATGGAACTACCTTTTTCAATGAGGACTGCTGATAATCCTATGCAACGATTAAAGAATTCTTTTGTTGCTAAAACTGCTAAGTTGGAGGCTGTTCAAGCTGAACTGAAGACTGCTCAGGTTGCTCATACTACTGAAAAACTAGAACTTTTTGCTCAGGTTGCTTCTCTTCAAACTTCCCTCGAGAGTGAAAGATCCGCAAATACTAAAATCGTGCACAAATTTACTAACCTTATTCCCTATGCTTTCTCCCCTTATTTCTCTCCTTAGTGCCTTAGGATTGCTTTTGTTTTTGTGTGGCTAGACTGTTTCGTCTTTATCAGTTTTTGATACTATTAATTATATCTTGCTCCTGCATTAACTGGACTTAATTGCTTCTTGTGTTCTGCTCTTGTTCAACTTTATGCATGTTGGTACTTTACTCTGAATTTTGATTATTTTAGTGATAGCCCCAGTGGCCATGGATTATTAAACACTATTGTCACTTCTTGGGGCCTTTATTTTTGATGATGTCAAAAGGGGAAAGAATAGATTGTGCAATGTTTATAACTCAAATGACTGACTTGTGTCATTTTAGTGTCCTTATGTTTACTTCCTTTATTGAGTTTTCAGGAATTTAAGATGAATGTTGTGATGCTGTGAAACATGTACTGGTTTATCATCATCAAAAAGGGAGAATTTATTAGAGAAATGAAGTTTTGATGATTAACATATGAATGAAATATGTTATTCATGCCGGTCCACACATGTGAAGAAAACAGAAGTTACGGGAAAGACTGGTGAGAAAATAAAGTAGCTGAAGTCATAAGTGGATAAGCAAGCAAAATTCAGAAATGCTTTCAACATTTATTACGTGCAAAATAGAAGTTGAGGAGAAGATAATTACAACACTTAAAAATAAGCTGATAAAGGAATCCTACCATGACAAGGAGACATAATACAACAAAGAGTGTAACTAACTGATAGAGTCCTATTGAAGAAAGAAGACTATATCATTTAAAGGACTTCATCGGAGTTGGCTTAAATAGAAGAGACGACTTTCAAGAGTTTCACTCATGCATTGATAAGAAAAGCACCAATCAGCAAATTAGTTAAATAGCTTAAAGAAGTCATAAGTAGAATCTATTCCTTTACTAAGAGTTAAAGAGTCATAGACTTGTGTAATAGGTTGGTTCTATAGTTGTAATGAACTTTAATTCTAGTCTCAGTGAAGTTTAAACTGAGTTAGGATTAGTGTCTTCAAGTTGGGGAACTCGAGGACTTGGGAACTCTTATCTTGGGAAGATTTGTGTTATTGTAGAAATATGAGTTAGAGTTTCATTCCTAGTTTACAAGTGTCTTGTAATTTGTTGATTGTTAAGGCTCAAGAGTTTTAGTAAAGTTGGGGTTAAATCCTGTAGAGGTACAGGTCGTAATTTTTTACACCTCTTTAAGCCAGGTGTTTTTCACATAAAAATACTCTCTTTATTTACTCTGCTTAAGTGAACCACGTTAGCTTACTTGTTTCACTGATAGACAACTACTAGAGTAAAACAGCTAAATAAGTAGGGTGCGCACTTTAACAGTTATCGCCCCATCATGTAATTTTCTAGTTTTGACAAGCAACGTCATCTTATTGGAAGAATCATCAGTGTCACACTTGCTCTTTCTTTGAGGGGAAAATTGTCACTTGATGAATCTGCAACTCAATTGAGGTCTTTAATGTATATTCGTATAAATAGAAATGTGAGGCGTTTAGCAAACTGTCTAAACGGTCTTGGAAAAGACATAGCAAACGTTAAACGACTTTCACTTTTTTCAAACCAAAATTTCTAACATTTTTGTTGAGAAATGAGCCTCTAAATTATAAAGTAGCTGTGACTTCTTGGAAAGCTTAATGTTGGAAAAACACATTTAATAGCAAGATTGAATTCATAATAATAAATTATATCTAGAAATTGGTTGATTTTTATCTAGAAAATAGTTTATGAGGTTCTAAAATAATTTTTCAAGAGAAAAATAAAATATGATGACATTATTGTTAAATATGAAGCAAAACTTCTTGTTAACTGATATAGATAATGAGAAAATCTTGATTACTTCTGACACTTTCTCACTTGTAATGAGAATTATATCTGTTCGGATATTAATAGAGTTAGCCGTTGTGTTCAATCGTAAAATTCATCAAATAAATGTGAAATAAGTCTTCTTAAATATAGATTTGGAGGAAGCTAAGATATCTACATGAAACAACTTGAATTTGTAATTTCTGAAAAAAGAAATGACACATTGACTTGTCAAGTCTCTTTACGGACTAAAACAAGTATCCAAATAATGGCATGCAAAATTAATCATACAATTTTTTTCAATGGCCTCAAGAATAATGAATGAGAAATGTGTTTACATTAAGTAAGAATACTCCAAATCAGATAGTCATTGTTTGCTTATATGTAGATGACATGTTAACAATGAGCAATGACATTGTTAACATAAATGCTACTAAGAACATGTTTTTAGTAACTTTGATATGAAAGAATTAGGACTTACCGATCTAGTTTTAAGAAATAAGACCAAAAATATTCTGCAAGGTCTAAAATCTTCTCAATTTCATTATAGTGAAATGGTACTTGATCAAAAGTTCAACTATGTGGTCTTTTACATTGCAAAAATGTCAATTGATGTAAACTTTACTCTTGTTAAGAATAAAAGTGAAGATAGTCTCAATTGGACTATGATAGTGTTGGGATGTCTTATGTATATGATGAATTATATGCAATCAGATTTAGCTTGTTCTATAAGCAGATTTAGTGGATACCCTAGAAATCCCAACCAAAATCATTGGATGTCAATAAAACTAGTTTAGAAGTATTTGAAACGTAATCAAAACTTTACTTGCACTATAATAATTATCTTGCAATTATTGAAGGATCTTGTGATGCATATTGAATTATTAATTCGACTGATTCGACATTAAGAAGTAGATATATATTCACAATTGGTGAAGTAGCAATGTCTCGAAATTATCCGAACAAACTTGTGTTGTCCACTCTATAATGGAGGTTTTTTTATAATCTTAGATAAAGTCAGTGAAGAAGTTGAATGACTCCAAAATTTCTTGGAAGGTATTTTGTTATGGCCCAAATCATTGGCTCATATAAACAATTATGGTCACCAATAAAGATAAAAAAAAATCATGAAGAGTGTGGCATTGCAAACTTACACAATGCTAGCCGAGCGACAATAAAAATGGCTGAGAGTATATGTGTAACTAAAAGTCTCGTTATATACGACGAAGTCATAATATGATTAAACAATTTATCTCTAGTGGAATTATCATAATTGACTATGTAAAGTCAAGCGGCAATTTTATTGGATCCACTTACAAAAAGGAATAGCTAGAGAAATAGATGAAATATTGTTAAACTAGCTCCTACTTTATTCAGATTCACATATAGCTACCATTGTAGCAGTTACCAAGCTCGAAGGAAAAAAAGGGAGAAAAGGAAGAAGAGAGAAAATGTTGAGCTAAGATAATTTTTGTGTCAAGAGTTAGTTACAATATGAGATGCTTCCATCTATTTATAAACTCACATGCTTACCACATGAGCATCTAGAAGCTTCCTAACAGCTCTCTAATAGCTAACCAACCAAATCACTTTTCTCTGCAAGCAACAGCTAACAACATCAAAATAAAATCAATGGAATAGTAACTACTATGCTAACCAACTAACTGCTCCAACTAACTACTATAGCTGTACAAATGTGATAGTTTCCACAATAAGTTTCAACACTCCCCCTCAAGCTGCAGGGTGCAAAATATTGA
This sequence comes from Capsicum pubescens, assembly GCA_030864215.1. Taxonomy (NCBI): domain Eukaryota; kingdom Viridiplantae; phylum Streptophyta; class Magnoliopsida; order Solanales; family Solanaceae; genus Capsicum; species Capsicum pubescens. The sequence goes on from CM061539.1 coordinate 3,911,541, forward strand.
GCACACCAAACTTGCTTAGGAGGTGTGAGTGTTGATCATGACTCAAGCTCTTGGTGAGAATGTCTACAACTTGTTGGTTAGTCTGTACATACATTGGCTGAACTAACCCTTCCTTGATCTTATCTCTGATAAAGTGACAGTCTACCTCAATATATTTGGGCCTCTCATGAAAAATGGGATTTGCAGCCAGTTGAATAGCTGACTTGCTATCAGAGAAAATAGTAATAGGCTTGGTGATTGGTACCCTTAGTTCTGCAAACAACCCTGCCAACCATGTTACTTCTGCCAAGGCTGAGGCTATGCTCCTATATTCTGCCTCAGCTGAGCTCCTGGAAATAGTGTGTTGTTTCTTAGATTTCCATGATATCAATGAACCACCAAATTGTACCACATAGCCTGCAATAGACCTCCTAGTATTTGGACATGCAGCCCAATCTGAGTCACACTAACAAATCAACTCTGTAGAAGAATGTTCCTTGAGCCAAATCCCTTGTCCTACAGTTTCTTTTTAGATACCTTACCACTCTATTTACAGCTTCTAGATAAGATCTCTTTGGCTGTTGCATGAATTGACTTAGTGTCTGCACTGCATAGCTGATATCAGGCCTTGTTATGGTTGCATACATCAATTTTCCAACTAGTCTTTGATATAGTGTCACATCTTTAAGCACAACATCTCCTTTAACACCTTTTGTTTCATCTACTTCAACAGATATTAGCTTGATGTTAGTCTCCAATGGAGTGGAAGCTGGTTTAGAACCAGCAAGCCCTATATCAGATATGAGCTCCAGTATATATTTTATGTGGTTTAAGATCACTCCACTTAGAGATATTAGAACTTCAATCCCTAAGAAGTACTTAAGCTCACCTGAGTATTTGAGCTTGAACTGCTGATGTAAAGTATCTTTTGTTGCATTTATCATCTCTACATTGTCACCTATTATCAGAAGATCATCTACATAAACCAGGATTACCACCATTCCTTCTGATCTTTTCAAAGTAAAAAGTGAGTAATCATAGCTACTCTGAGTAAATCCTGCATTGAGTAGTGCTGAAGTAAGCTTTATATTCCATTGTCTAGATGATTGTTTAAGTCCATATAATGACTTGATCAGTCTGTAGACTTGGTGTTTCCTTCCTTCTTTGAATCCATCTGGCATTTCCATTTACACTTCTTCCTCTAAGTCACCTTGCAGGAAGGCATTGTAAATATCCATCTGATACATGTTCCATCCTTGTGATACTGCTAAGGAAATGACACTCCTTATAGTAACCATTTTGGTTACTGAAGAGAAGGTGTCATGATAATCTAATACTTCTAGTTGGCTATATCCCTTGTCTACCAACCTTGCTTTGAACCTCTCTATTTTACCATTAACCTTATACTTGAATTTGTACACCCACTTTGAACCAATAATGTTCTTATCTGGAGTCATGTCAACCACCTCCCAAGTGTGGTTGTCTTCCAGGTCCTTGACTTCCTACTTCATAGCTTCAATCCACCTCTCATCTTTGTTGGCTTCACTATAGGATTGAGGTTCAATTTTTTATGACAAACTGCACAAAAACCTCTGATATTTGTTACTGGTTTTTTTAGCAAAAGATAGATAATTTGCCAGAGGGTACCTTATCCCTTTCTTTACTCCTGGTAAGGTATAGTCCATAAACCAAGCAGGTTGTTTGATGGCTCTAGATGATCTCCTTGGAGAAACTTCTGTAGATATTAATGGTGGCTCATCTGTACTTGTTTCATTATGAGTAATCTCATCTTGGATGTTGTCATTTTCATGTATTGACATATCCTCATTGTGTGATTCATATGAGTGATCATCATGATCTGTGTAAACATTTTTTACTTCATCTACATCAGCATGTATTAGTGAACTTGGTTAAATAAAACCTGCAGGTGATTCTGAACTTGCCTTGTCTGCAAAAGGGAATGAGTCTTCTTTGAACACTATATCTCTTGTGACAAACAACTTGTTGGTACACCAATCCAAAAGTATTTGGACCTTATGAGTAGTAAAACAGCCCATCAATACAGCAACTTTAGGTCTTTCAGAGAACTTATCACCCTTTGGTAAAACTAAAGCATAACACTTACATCCAATTACTCTCAGATGTGTCAAGGATGGAACTTTGCAAAATAGCATCTCATAGGGACTTTTTCCTCCAATAGATGCAGATGGTAACCTGTTAATAAGGTAGACATCAGCCTTGACATTCAAACCCCAAAACCTGATAGGCATTTGTGATTGGAACCTAATAGCTCTTGCAATATTAAGGATCTATCTATGCCTTCTTTCAACCACACCATTTTGTTGTGGTGTGTAGGGGTAGCTACTTTGGTGTATCACTCCTAGGGGCTGAAACAATTCTTTATACTTAGAATTAATGAACTCTGTCCCATTGTCTGATCTGAGTATCTTCACTTGAACACCAAACTAGTTTTGAATCATAGTAAAGAAATTTTTTATGGCAACAATACATTCAGACTTCAGTTGTAACAAATGCAACCATGTGTATCTACTATGATCATCAATAAAATAGTTAAGAAGTAGTATTTCTTATCAAAAGTAGGTGTCTTATAAGGTTCCCAGAGATCCATGTGTACAACATCAAAATATTTTATAGCTCTAGAAGTGCTATCAGGGAACACCAATCTAGTTTGCTTAGCCAGTGGACATACATGATACTTATTTATAGTATCTACATCACTATAGCGTCTTATTATATTGAGAGTTCTTAATGCTTAAGAAGAAGGATGTCCCAGCCTCATATGCCATAATTTGTAGTCATGCACCTCTATTCCTGCAACTTGTTTCTGATAGGCTACATCATTAGATGTTCCAGTTAGTACACATACACTCTTAAGGATGTATAGTCCTCCTTTTTACTTACCAATCCCCTTCACCTTGCCACTGTGAAGGTCCTGAAATACACAGAAGTCAGGGTAGAAAGTAACAAATTAAGATAACTTCTTAGTCATTTTAGACACTGACAGCAAGTTCAGCTTAAAATCTAGGACATATAACACATCTCCTACAACCTCATCTTTAAGTACATGGGCTTTTTCTACATGTGATATATCAACCTTGGCTCTAGTACGTAATTGACTTTATCACATATGGTGTTATCCATTTTGTGATAGTTTAAAAGAACACCTTTGTGTGCTGCAACATGATGTGTCTACTATCTATTTATGTGGAACACTATGACTAGAAAAACAAGTAACAGTACCTGTCATGTTAGGTTGTTCTGATTCATGTGCCTTCTTGTTAATCAATGCCATGATTTATTTGTATTCTTCTTCTGAGAAGCCTTGTGCCTTTGCTACAACAGCATTGTTGATATCTTTATTACCCTGGCTGCTTGATTGATCATTCAAGCATGAATTGTCTGCCTTAGGTCCAAGGAAACCGTGACCTGATAACTGATTGTTATTGTGACCAGTAGCCGATTGCCCATATCCTCCAGTTCTGCCTTGACCACTATAAAATGGTTGATTTGTTGTTCCCCTTGGGTTGAAGTTGTTTTTCTTCTTGTTCCTCCAGTCATTAGGATATCCATGCAGCTTCTAACAATTCTCCCTTGTGTGACCAGTGAAATTGCAGTAATCACACCTTTTGTTCTTGTATCCTTGACTTCCATAACTTGATGTTTGATTCCTATTCCCATATCCTACTTCTGCATTATTTCTGTGCATTTGCATAGCAATAGGTTCATTCTTATCACTGATAGTTGTAGCACAAGCAAGTTGCTGGATCTCATCTTCAATTATCATTGCATATGCTTGATTTAGTGTAAGTGTTATCCCCTTTATCAATATTTGTCTCTTTGCTTGATCATAAGCATCATTTAGGCCACTCAAAAATTGTATGAGCCTCAGTTGACATAGGTGCTCTGCATAATCTTTAGACTTAGGACAATTACAAAATGGAGTGGTAATAACTGCATCAAGTTCACTCTATAAGTTTTTCAACTTAGTGAAGTATGTTGATACTGAATATGTGCCTTGGTGAAGGTTATTGATCTTCCTGTGTAATTGATACAACCTCATGCGATTTACTTTATCAAACCTTTCCTTGAGATCTTCTCATACCTCACAAGCATTTTTTGCATACACAATACCACTAAGCAATTCAGCACTTACAGAACTCATCAACCATGAAAGGACCACTGCATTATATGTGTCTCATTGATCACGCAGCTCTTTTTTGTATATGTTCTTACTACAAGCTCCAGTTACAAATCCATATTTTCTCTTTCCCAACAGTGCAATCTTCATAGATCTACACCAAACTCCATAATTTTCTGAACCAGTTAATTTGATAGGGATTAATGCAGCTTCTGCTACATCTGATGCTCCCAGGAACAAGGGATCACTAGGGTCTATTTTAGGTGTCATATCTGACTTGTAAGCTACGACTAAATTGAAATAAAAATATCACAGGAGCCTTGGAATCTATAACTTGTACGCAAAGATTTATGGCTCACAAAATGGAGATCTAAACTCCTCTAAGCTAGGTCACCAACAGAAACACGTAACAGGACACTCACAGTATTGCAGGTGTGCTCTCATTCGATTGTGGCTTCTTCATATCTATGATCGTCGGCTATGATACCAAGTTAAAATAGCTCTTACTTTATCCAGATTCACAAATAGCTTCCATTGTAGCAGTTACCAAGCTCGAAGGAAAAAAAGGGAGAAAAGGAAGAAGAGAGAAAATGTTGAGCTAAGATAATTTTTTGTGTCAAGAGTTAGTTACAATGTGAGCTGATTGCATCTATTTATAAGCTCGCATGCTCATCACATGAGCATCCAGAAGCTTCCTAACAGCTTGCCAACCAACTCACTTTTCTCTACAAGTAACAGCTAACAACATCAAAATAAAACCAATGGAACAGTAACTACTATGCTAACCAACTAACTGCTCCAACTAACTGCTATAATTGTACAAATGCGATAGTTTCCACAATAAGTTTCAACAAATATCATCGAGACGGGTGTGACTATGGCCGAGGACAAGTCATCATGGTGGAAACTTTACCCATAAGATTTTATATACCAACATCTAAGTTTAAGGAGATCAAACAGTCACTGCTGACAATTCAGTATTGTCAAAATAAAACTTTGTAGTTGATAACGCTCAAACTACAGCTCTCGTAAGAGTGTAAGCGGTCGTCGTCAAATATAGAACCCAACTGGGTTGGGTGTCGAATCCCACAGGGAATACTCGGTCACTAAGTATGTAACGATTAGTAGACTTTTGGTGAAAGTTCTGCGGAAACAAGGGGGGATTTTATGCGTGAAGTAAAATTATCAAAATAGAAAGGTAAAAACGGAATGTTTAGTAAGATTTTAATCAATGAGAATTGTAAGTTAGGGTTATGTCCACCTTATGAGTTCTACGTATCTATTGGCTATGAGTTATGCGGAATTCAGACATGCATGCGCTTATAGAGATTCGTATTCTATGGTAAATCCTAGCGTCTTTCGACCATCAAGGATTATATCACTTTAACTCTTTCGAGCTTAAAGCGTATACTAATGGTACGAATTCTCCAAGAGGTTAATCCAGTTACGGCACTAACTTTTAAACAGGGGTTAGTAGCCCTATTTCCTTGTCATTCTCTCTTTTCCAGACATGTAACTTTTCTTTCGAACAAGTTAATGCTATACTGGCGTATTCTATATGTTTGCAACCACAAGAATTCAATTAAGATGAAGAGAGTAATGATATAAGCAGCATACGTATCAAGAATTCACAAACTCATAGTAACAGATAGTATCTCATAAGGCTTCCATAACCCTAACAGAGAAGTTTAGCTACTCATGAGTGCAACAGAAATCACACTAGATATCATCATCATACCAAAATCTAGAACAAGCTTGACGATTTGGATGATTTTTGGCGTCAAAAGGTTTTGACGTTTTTCTTCCTCTATCCGTGCCTCAAGTGAGTCGTGTTTCTCTGTTAGTAACTTACAGAATCTGTAACGTGAATTAGGAGCAAAAGTCGAATGAGAAAAGTCTTGAATTAATTGAAAAGCATGAATGCTGAAAAATTCAGCAAAATAGGGTTTTTATAACATCCTCTTCCTAGTCCTACTGAAATGGGGTTTTTATCCTTGTCCTAGTCCTACTGGTTTACTGCATACTTGTCCTAATCCTACTAAGTTACTGCTGATCCCCCAAGTCTTTAGAAATATTGTTTTTGTCCGGGACAAGTTCTCCATGCATCACTTTCAGTCCACAAGCTTCCAGAAGCTGCCTTCCTTCTTTCGTGAAGTTTCCTTTGGCGTCCAACAGTCCATAAAATAATGTTGAAATCTTCATCATAAATACCTGAAATATTGCTAATCACGTTGGTTAGCTCTCTTACAGGAAAATGGACTAAAAGTGCAGGAATTATATATTTTGTCCTCAAAACTTAGCTAAAATATGGGTACATTAAGGTGCTTTAGGCGTGTAAATACGCCTATCATCAGTAGTCCATTTTCATTGTGAGACAATGTTCAGTAACGAGGATAAGGCATGAAGGTTTTTAAATAGTTTCTAAGTTTGATAATTCCACTAGTTGTTTTTCATTTATATGGGGGATTATTGAACTTTTAAGAGGTGTGAATGAAAAATGAATTTGTATTTTTCTGAAAATATATTAAGGAGAAAGCCTGCAATTTAAATTAGGCCTTTTCACATTGAATAAGTTGAAGCTTTTCTGAAGGCACAATAGCACCTACTCACACTATCCTTTGTTGACTACAAATACAGATCTTCTTCCTCAGATTTTTACTTACAAATATTTTGATTTTTTGTCCTTTCTGCAACACTTCCTACAATTTCAAAGTCCGTTCTGATTGTGATCTGGTTGTTCTTTTAGTTCATTGTACACTGGCTTTGAAGTATCACTAAATCATTGTGATTTATCTATTTTATCCTGGAGAATTTATACCTCGAGTACTAAAGGGGATTAAGCTTCTTAAGAACACTGTAAATTCAGTGGACTCGAATATTTCTGTCTCATCTCATTTCTGGTTGTATTTTATTTAAAAGGTCTACCCTATTTTATTTTCGAATACAACAAGGATGCTCTATTGGCTATAAACACCTATCTACTTCCTCAGTTTTTTACTTTCAAAAATTCTGAAAATCTCTGCTTATTTCTGCAATACTTCCTGCAATTGCAAAGTAAGTTTTAGGAATAATTCGACAGTTCTTTGAATTTGTTGTACATTGAGATTTGAAGTGCTAGTTCAACAATGTGCTTTATCCATTTTATCCTGAGAAACAAATAATCTTATACCTCAGATACTAGATGGGGATTAAGTTCCTTAAGAACACTATGAATTTAGTGACTTGAATATAATTTTGTTTCATCTCATTTCCGGTTCTACTCTATTTAGAAGTTTTACAGTACTTTATTTTTCGAATAAGCCTAGGATAACAGGTAACTTAGTCCTATATTCCTTGTGGGTCCTTTTAAATGATTTTACCCCTCTTTTAACCAACTCAAACTCATAATAAAATCCCAAAGCCTATAAAAAACCCCAAACACCCCCGTACCCCCCCCCCCCTCCCCCACACACACACACAAAAAAAAAAAGGCTTTACCCCCCTCTTTTCTCCTCGTCTCAACTAATTACTCCCTCCGTTTCGAAATAAGTGAATTGTTGGGATATTTATTGGTGTTTCAAAATAAGTGAATCATTAATTTTTTTTTCAAATTTACCCCTATGATTTGACAACCAATTAACTTTTGAAAATATATTATAAGGTCAGTTTTTTCTTTTTTAGGGATAAAAATGAAAAGTTGTGTTAAATTTATGTCTTTAATGCTTTTTCCTTAATATGTGTGCCAAAATCCAACAATTCATTTATTATGAAACGGAGGGAGTACTTCTTTACTGCAGTCTGCAAGTCTAAAATGAGGTTTTAGGCTGTACTCATACCGTGGAGAAGTCCATAGAGGACTAAAAATTGTAAAGATATAATCAATGCCAGAATGGTACCTGATACAAAGCTCATTGAAGTAAATTAGAGCTGCAAGTAAACACGAAGAGAGCAAAAGAATGCCACTTTCTGAATACTACTACAACAACTACATACCCAGTGAATATATATGGTATAATACGAAAATGCTCAAAAATGACTTTCAGAGATTTTCCCTCAACTTTGGTGAGACTCCAAGACAATCTAAATGCTATGATGGCTTGCAAGCTGATCTCTCTACATTCTGGAAATGAGCAAGAAAAGAGAATGTACAAAGGAAAACCTTTTATTCTATTTAACAATTTATACAGGAGGAGGTGGCAAGTCTAATAGAAGCCAGAATCCAACACAATCATCTGAATTCAGGTCCTTTTGAATTGCTAGGAAGTGCAAACCTCCACAGGCTTTCTTTGCTGCTTCCCAAGCTTCAGCTTCGCCTGTGGATACAGGGTTTTTCTTGTAAATGGCATAAATGTAGCGGGTCGAAATACCCACCGACAGAATTAAGGAAGCCTTGGCAACATCAACTTCAATCGAACAGACTTCCAAGCCATTCATCCAAGCTGTAGTAGTCCACAATCAAAAGAAGATAAAAGTATCATTGCATATAACAGAAATTGGATGTGACTGCATATAAAAACATTTCCAGAGAACACATTATTCGGCGTTAAATGTCTCAGGGATCAGGGATCACATTGCATCAGGGATCTACTCTTAGTCCCTTTTTATTTGCTTTGGTGATGGATGTGTTGACGCGGCGTATTCAAGGGGAGGTGCCTTGGTGTATGCTTTTTGCAGATGATGTAGTTTTGATTGATGAGACGCGAGGGGGTGTGAATGATAAATTAGAGGTGTGGAGACAAACTCTTGAGTCTAAAGGGTTCAGGTTGAGTAGGAGCAAGACAGAGTATTTGGAATGCAAGTTTAATGACGTGAGGCTGGAGAACGAGGTGGTAGTGAAGTTGGAATCACAGGTGGTGTGTAAGAGGGATAGTTTCAAGTATCTCGGGTCCGTGATTCAGGGTAACGGCGAGATTGACGAGGATGTCTCGCACCGTATTGGGGCAGGATGGATGAAGTGGAAGCTCGCATCGGGGGTGTTGTGTGATAAGAATGTGCCGCCCAAGCTTAAAGGCAAATTCTACAGGGTGGTAGTCCGTCCGGCCATGTTGTATGGAGCGGAGTGTTGGCCAGTTAAGAACTCCCACATTCAAAAAATGAAGGTGGCAGAAATGCGGATGTTGCGTTGGATGTGTGGGTTGACTAGGGGGGATAGAGTTCGGAATGAGACCATCAGGGAGAAGGTTGGTGTGACTCTAGTGGAGTATAAGATGCGGGAAGTCCGATTGAGATGGTTTGGACACGTGATGAGGAGGGGCATGGATGCCCCGGTTCGTAGGTGTGAGAGGCTAGCTTTGGATGGTTTTAGGCGGGGTAGGGATAGGCCGAAGAAGTACTGGGGAGAGGTGATTAGGCGGGACATGGAGCAGTTATAGCTCACTGAGGACATGACCCTAGATAGGAAGATCTGGAGGACGCGAATTAGGGCAGAAGGCTAGGGTCAGTTTGGGTCGCTAGTGTAGGGAATTACTTGGTAGGGGTATTATTCTTGTTATGATACCTTGTTTCATGTTTTATTACGAATCTTTTTGCTTTTCTCTGTTTTCTATTACTTGTGGGTGTCGTATTTGTGTTATGCCATCTTGTTCCATGTTTTACTATGTATTTGTGTAGTATTTCGTGTCTCGAGTCGGGGGTCTATCGGAAACAGCCTTTCTACTTCTTTAGAGGTAGAGGTATGGACTGCGTACATCTTACCCTCCCCAGACCTCACTATGTGGGAATACACTGGGTTTGTTGTTGTAAATGTCTCATCCAAAGCCTACAATTATCCAAAGATGCTGCTAGCTACAGGATCAAGAGCATACAGATGGGTTGACCAAACTCAACCTTAAACCAACATTCCTCAATGAATGTACTTAGTCTGTGACCTATATATCCCCCCTTGACTTTCGGAAAAAGGGAGATACGTGTTCAGATGCTATAGTTTGATGTCAAAAGTTTTTAACAGTTTATGGTGATCACCATAGTGTGCGTCCAATCAAACTCTGCCAATTTAGACAAGCTTACAACAACAACATACCCAGTATAAATACACAATTGATATTCAAAAGTTCATTCGAGATATATTCAAAATAATTGCCGGAACAAGATTCATCCAAAGATAAAAATTAATGTCAAATACTGTAATTTCAATTTACTTTTTTTGAATTTGCGGAAAGAAGAAAATTTCCACATTAGGAAAGGGGTAGAATGAATGGGGATGCATAAAACTGGAAAGTGCATGAAGCAAATTTGGACATAGACTGACCATTTGTTAGTGCCCAGCAAATAGAGAACAAAGACAGATTTCAAAGCTAAACGAGTGGGAGTATCTGCCCTTAGGAAATATGGAGAAGCTTTGAGCGCAAACGACGTGTTTTTGAATGAAATTGATCAATCTATCAAGCCCCAAATAAATTAACTTTTGGAAAGGGCTAACACCAAATGCTTCAGTCACATATTTGTAAATTGAAGAGTCATATCTTTAAAGGTGTAAGGCTTTATATTTTGCGATCATCTAACAACTATACAATAACATGCAGTACTTGAGGCCAGGCCTCCCGTTTTCATCCCCGATGGCAGTTATCACATCAATTTGTGTGCAGAACCATCTTTGCCTAAAGAAGCCACAACTACAAGAAAGGTGACTTTTCGATAAGACAGAATAAATGCAATCATAGACTTGTCTATATAAAATATACAACTATAATCTTTAGTCAAGCAATCAGAGTACACATTACCACTACAGCTGAGAATTACATCATCAGACCATTTGAAAGAAGTACTTAAATTTTAAAAAGAGAAACACATTAGGGAACGGTATAAGTATTGTAGTTAATCCTGCTGCAGGAGGGTCCAACCTAAGGCCTCCCCGTATTGGGACCACACCTCCCATCTCCACAATATAATTGGCTATATACTGCTTATTGAACAATTAAACCCATAGACACCCTGCCCCTAACATTCTGGTCATGATAAATTGTTGCACACTAGAAAAGGTCCACTGTCCAATTGAACTAGAAAGTAATGATTTTAATGTTGATTAAATTAAGCGAATTGAATTTATTCGAAAAATAGGGCAAGGAAACAGAAAGTACTTCAAATTATACTGATAGAGCATACGAGAGATATCATAGAATTATGATTGAACCTGTCAATCTAGGAATAGCGCCTGTGCTCGTGCATGCACACAAACTCGCATAAAATAATCCATTAAAACAATAAAGTTAAAAAAAGGTTAGTACAGCTATCACCTGCTAATGGTTTTGCCCGTGAGGATGCAACTGCTAGTCCGGGAATCAATGTGTTGTCCTCAATTTCGATCCCCAGAAGATCCAAGTCTAAACTTGCGCCAAAAACCAACCTAGTCTCCAGGTTAGATACTTCTTCACGAACAGCTACAAACAAGATGAACTGTAAGTCCATAATTCTGAAGGTACAATATGAATTATAATATTAGAAATTCATATCCAACTTGATATTGGTTCTAATCCAAGTCTATATTCTCAAAATGAAATACCAGTGAGAAATATGGCAAGTTACATTGCAGATTCCAGACAAAGGAAATTTACTCTTATTGCAAATCATCAAAAGCTAAACTAAAGATCCTTGTTAAGGTTTTCATCTTCCAGAGTGTTACACTTAATGTACCTGAAATGGGCAACTGGACAAAAGCCCACTTTTCTCCATACAGATTCTCGGGAAGTTCCATTGGAAAAGGATTGTCAAGTGCAAGAAGTGGCTTGGCTCCTTTTTGAAAACCAGGATGGCGAGTATAAACAGTTTCATAGCGGTCTTCAAGCCAAAGGACAAGTGATAAGCACTGAAACACAGCAGCAGACATTAAAATGTATTTCTATAGAAGAAATGCCAATGATCATAAATTTGGAGCCTGTTTTAACACAAATTACGACAATTGTGCATTACTCTCAGGAATTGTAGCTTCAAAATTGATTGTAAAATGTTAATCTTGATGTTACCGAAAAGTTAACATATATGGAAATGGAAATGGAAATGAAGCTCTGGATTATGTATCTCACTGAAGCTTCTCTTGTAGAGACTCAGAACATTGTGGGCAGTTTACCCAGAAAGAAAGGGAGAGCAAAAGAAAAAAATTCCAACATACAAAATGATTTGTAACAAACTCAACACAGGATTATACTGATGAGATAGCCTGTGTTTTGATAATGAGGCAGCTAGGCGCAAAAGGACCTTCTTACACAACAAAGCAGATTACATTAAGATTCCATACTGTTATGTAAAGATATGACACCTGGGTCTAACTCAACCTCAAAAGCTAGCTCATGAGGGGATTGACCAAGTCCATATAAGCAGACCGTCAGTCCATTCCCCAATCAATGTGGGACTTTCACTCACTCCAACATGCTAAATGTGATAGATGCATAAAATAGGCTAAATTACATGGACTTACCTTCCTATACAAATTTACAAAGTTGATCCAGAAGGTTAGTTCATTCAAGAACCTCTGTTTAAACCATTTGATTAAACCAGCATGAAAATCTACAAAAGCTCATTCTTCATGCAACAGTTATATCTTTATACTAATAGTCACCAGAAAACTAAATGAAGGCAATCATTTAAATTGTGATTTACGTGATCAACTCTAGTTTTCACAAACATCATTTTGTAACCTTTTAGATTATTCTGGCATCAGTAGATGTAAAACACCCGACCAACATTATTGATCATAATCATCAGTGACTAGTTATGTTTTACTATCAAATTCTTCATTGGTAAAGCAAACGAATTCTTGCATTTCCTATAGCTAAATCTTGTTAAAGTTGTTCACCACACGTATCATCTGAAAACTACAGAAAGAAAAGCAGGATAAATGAGGAAAATACCCGTTTGCTAGGAACAGGTTTGATGCCAAGTTCATTGCAAGCTCTTGTAATAATTGTCTGCATTTGTGACCTAAAAATTCAAAACTCCATTACCACTATGTGTAACAGAAATAGAATAATCTACATATTTGAAACTGACCTGAAGAATCTGATTTTATCAGGTAGGGGCAGCCCTAAGTCATCAGATATTGAGACTAAAGCATCTTTCAAAGTGATACTATTGATAACATTATTAGGAAAATATTTGGTATACTGAAGGGACAAAGTAGTATCACAAACAACAAGCTCCCATAACTTTTTGCCTCTAATATCAAGAATAGGCCTTGAGCAAAAATCCAATTCCCACTCAGTTATGCTCTGAGGATCAATTTCAGGGTCAAGATAGACTAGCTCAGCAGTGGGATCATCGTCTTCTTCTCCTTCTTCAGTTTCCAAAGTAGATGAAATGGAAGCTTCAGAAACTGAACATGATGGAATATGAAGAGACTTGAGCTTGGCTTTTGGTGATTTTGAAAGTAGTGATTGAAAGGAGAATTCAGTTAAACAAGTGAAGTTAGAAATGGGTTTATGAGTTTGAAGTAAAGGCTGTCTTATTCTCGAAGGATTGAAGCTTAGGGCAGCCATCAAAGCAATAATTTTACTAGTGCTACTGCTAACAGAGAGTAGAAGAGTGGTGAATGAAATCTAATCTTTCTACCTATATTTTCCCACCAAATAGCCGTCAGATCTTATCAAATTAACGGTCTACATTTGTCCAAGCTTATTCAGGTGATTACGATTTACGGGCTTTAACGCTCTTTCTTAATATAGATATCAAGCCTCGTGCCAATATGGGCTCAATATATATTATTTTTAGTCTTAATTTACATCATACAAATATAATTTAGATAAATTAATTATATTTTTAATATGCTTTACTTATTTTAAGTTGTTAATTATTATAATTTATAAGATTTTTATTTAATTTTTAAATAATACATGTTACTCAAAAAAATTAAAGGAAAGTTGTCATTTAAGTCTTAAATAAAGAATTGTTGATATTGATCAATTTAAAAAGTCAAACATAATTAGAAAACTTGATTAAGTTAATTATGGACTTGATTAATATTTTCAAAACTTTCTAATATTTTCAAAAATACAAATCAACCCACACTCCTCTCCTCTCCACTCCAAATCATCAACCGTCTCTCTCCTCTCTCTCTCGCCCAACCAACAGTTGTGCAAAATTTCTCCCTTCAATCCCCGGCGACTTCAACCTTTGATGAAAAATAGTTGAGCGAGTTCTTTTTCAACTTTCAACCGTCAATCGACGTGACAGGAGTGTTCTCCGGCGACAACAACTTCAAGTTCTTCGTTGTCTCATTTCTTCTTTCACAGGCAAAAAAATATGTCTTTTTAGTTATGAAGAAAAAGAGGAACTTGAGTCAACTTCTCTTTTAGTATTGGTTAACAATTTCTATATTTCTTGCGTAAATTTGTAATGTGAACTGAAGAAAATCCTAATTTTTGGCATTTTTTCTCTACTCTTTTCAGTGTGAAATATAATTTTTTGTTGTTATTGTAGTTCTTGTTGTCGAACTGTTGATTCGATTTGCTGGTGTCTGTTGAGTTTTTTGAAGTTTAATTTTTGTTGTTTGTGTTTGTACAAACGCAAAACAACAATGTTCGTGATTTTTTATCACTACTGATGTTCTTAGTGTGTGTGTTGTCTTGGTGTTGCTGGGTTGATTTGTTGTTTTTCTTGGTAAAAATGGTGTATTTGATATTAAATGGTGATAGTGTTGTTGTTTTATTGAACAAAATCCTAGTACCTTTTTCCTACAACAGATGAATTATCTGATGCAATAGATGAACCATCTAATGAAACAGATGAATCATCTGATGCAACAGATGAACCATCTGATGCAACAGATAAACCATCTAATACAACAGATGAAAATCTGATACAACAGATGGAAATCTGATGCAACGGATTAAAATCTGATGCAATAATAAAAATATGATGCAATAGATGAACAATCTAACAGATCATTTATCTGTTGCGACAGACGACTCTTCTGTTTGGAAGAAACCTAAATAATATTGACAGTTGATAACAGTTCCAATAGATAACTCATTTGGCAATAGATGAGTGATCTATTTCAATAGATGAGTAATCTATTTTTATTATTTTCCGTGAATTTCTCATCCGTTGCAACAAGTTGGTTATATGTTGCTACAGATAACCTGCCTAGTGCAACAGATGAGTGATCTATTTTTACTGTTTCTAACTGATTACTCATCCGTTGCAACAAATTGGTTATATATTGCAACAAATAACTTACCTGGTGCAACAAAGGAGCGATCTGTTTCAACAGATGAGTGAGCTTTTTTTATTATTTCCAATGGATTACTCACCCGTTGCAATAAGTTGGTTATATGTTGCAACAGATAACATACCTGGTGCAACAGACCAGTCATCTATTTCAACAAATGAGTGATCTATTTTTATTATTGCAATAAATTACTCATTCATTGCAACAAGTTAGTCATATGTTGCAACAAATAACCTATCTGGTGCAACAGATGTGTGATTTGTTGTAACTGTTATTTTTTACTATTGTACATGTCAGATATGTTGTTATCCCTTTTTAACGATGCATTAATCGATAATAATCTATTTTCTGTTCCTGTTATTTTTAGATTATATAGCTCCCAAAAGAAAAGAAATCGAATCAAGTCCAAATAAAGGAATAGGTGAAGCAGCTAGGCTATATCCACCACTTATGAGCTTATTTTACAAGCGTTATCTCAATCAGAAACAGAAGATAATGAACATGGGGAGAAGAAATATTTCAAAAGAGATGATCCAAATGCTAATAGCCCTTCCACCGAAGAGTTGGTCAAAACAGCATTGGTAGTTATCTTGTGAGAATGCAGTGCGATGGTGCCACAGATTTAACAGGTGATTTCATGGTTAAGTCAAGCATGGAAAAATCTTTTGACGCCTTCAGAAAAATACTTCGAGAACAAAAATTTGAAAGCTTATTTCAGGGACAGCTACTTTGAGCAATATCATGATTTGTTGGAGGAAAAAAATGCTCGTTTCCAAATGAAAATGTTATATGATCTTCTTAAACGTAGGTTTATGTATGAAAACAAAGATCAGATGGATGAGGTATGGATAAATTATTGTGGCATGTCTGTGTGTTTTGGTTGGAGGGAGTTTGTCATAGTTACTGGATTAAAATGTTATCCCTTCTCCTTCTCAAGTTATACCTATTCTAACCCAAAAAAGTACTCCGCACACCCAAAAAAGGCAAAGGCAAATTGAGTGATAGTAATGACTTGGTGTCCCTTGTTGGTCCAAGCTTCAAAAACATAAATTTGATAGAAGCATTGAAAGGTAAAAGACTTTCAAAGAAGCACAAGCCATCATTATTCTTGGTTTCGTTTGTTCATAATATTCTTTGGGCGAGAGACGTTAACCACAACATACTACTTGGTTTGATAAGGCTCTCCGAGAATCTTGAGGCATTTAACAGCTATCCTTGGGGTTATGAAAGCTTCATGGAAAAAAAATATTTGTTGACTCCGTTAATGTTGAAGACAGTCAACTTATATGGTTTTCCATAGGCTTTCATGGTAAATATTTCTTTTGTTATGACATGATTCATTTTTTTATTCAATAATGCTTTTGATTTATTGGCGCTATTTTATAGGCTTGGGCATTTAAAGCTATTCCTTATTTGAGACAACAAGTGAACTATCAGGAAGAAGTTTCCTATCCAAGAATCCTGAGATGGTTGGTGATCAAAACTGATAAAAATACAAAAAAATTCTTGATCTTTTTAACCCCCCCTGAAGGAAACAGTAAGTCTAATTCTAATTAAGTTTTTATTTTAATTAATGATTTCATCATCATTCTAATATATGTACTGATTTATTTTAGATTGTGCATCCGTGGCTTATTCCAATCAATCGAGAGTTGAAGATGTCATTTATTCTTATTTTACGGTCTGTGCAAATTTTATCGGACCCTAAGGTCATTGATAGAATATAAAGGAATTGTTTGGAGCGATAGCCATCATAAGAAAAATAATTTTGGAGGGTGGGTTTGTTGTTGTTGATGTTCATGATGGTAGTGGTAGTGGTGCTGCTGTTGGGGATAATGATGCTCCTCTTACAGTTTTTGAAACAACAAACCATTATGATTATGATCATACTAGTTATACAGATTTTGCCACTTCTAGCGAATGTTTGGTATGCAAACGTCAAGACTACAAGGCGAAACATAATGGAGTGATTAATGTTATTAATGCATCAACTGCTTCTGTAAAATAAATGACATCTAAGAGGGGTGTCATTTCATCAAAGAGGATTTCATAACCACACACTCCACTAGAGATCAAGGTGTCTAAGAGGAGAAGGAAAAAAATTTCTAAGGCATCATCAAGCATCGAAAAAAGCAAAATTGGAACTCCTCTGTCTTT
Organism: Capsicum pubescens; assembly: GCA_030864215.1. Classification (NCBI taxonomy): domain Eukaryota; kingdom Viridiplantae; phylum Streptophyta; class Magnoliopsida; order Solanales; family Solanaceae; genus Capsicum; species Capsicum pubescens. The sequence goes on from CM061539.1 coordinate 3,928,973, forward strand.
GTCTTGCACCTTTGATCAATGTAAAAGGGCCACAGGAGAGCAACATGAGCTGAAGGTGAATGTATATCATCTGTTCCAACAAACAGACAGACACATATTTGTTTTAACAGATGATACATTTGCTGAAAATTATCAAACAGATATATATCTGTTGCAACTGTCGTTTAACCTATTGCACCAGATGTGGTATATGTTGCAACATATATCTGTCTGTTTTAGCAAATCAAATAGGTTTTTATACTATTTTAATTTGTACTAACAGATGAGTCATATATTGCGACAGATGGCTCATCTATTCAAAGTTATCGTACAACTCTGTTTTACCTATTCGAATTTGTCCCAATAGATGATCCATCTGATGCAACAGATAGATAATCTGTTGTATATCTGTGATTAGCATTGACAATTCTGGCTTTTCAGGTGGATGTCACAGTAGAAGCTACTACTGAAGAACATAATATCACAGTTGATAATCCATCAACTGCTTTCATGGAAGAAGAAAAAGTGGAGCCTGTCATTTTGGGAGAACGGAAGAATTACCCGTTTAAAGGGTTCAACATCTCGGATGAGGCTCCAAAAAAACTAACAAAGTTGATCAACGACTATTCAGAATGGATTGTCGATGGGCAGTTAAAGCATCATTCTGGCAGGTACATAAATCATTTTTAAAGATATTGATTTATACAATTCTTATTGTAAAAATATGACATTAACACATATAAATCATGTAGAAAACAAAATGACGACCACTACAAAGTGAACAAATTGAGTCTTGGTTTTGATATGTTCGACTTTGTTGTTGTACTTCTCGGAACGAAGGATTGGTTCTATTTGATGTCACAACCCCAAACTTGCTAGAATGATGATGTTTAACTGCCATACATATTACTATTAATTAATACTTTTTTTAATTGCATCTGTGTATTAATTTTACTGTCACGTAATCTGAAATATTTGATAATATGTGCAGCACATCGATGTCTTTTGTTACTACATACAAAAGAAGGCCAAGTTGCAAACACAAGAACAATACAGATACATAACAAGCAATTATTTGAACAAAGTTTACATCAATAATACCTACGATAGGTTTTGTCAACAACAGTCGGAAGTTTTCCGAAATGAGGAATGCTTAATCAACATCATCAAATGTTTTAGCATTCCAGCTGGCTTACCTTGGCATTTGGTCAATGAAGTGTACATCCCAAACAATTATGGTGAGAAATTCCATTGGGTGTTGGCTGTCGTCATTCTAAAAGAGAGGCGCATCCGAGTTATGAATTGATGTCGCGGAAGAGACGTTTTGGGCCGTCATCTGAGATGCAAAATCTGACTAAAATATTTCCTACTTACCTTGATAAAGTGGCTTTTTAGACCAAAAGGTTTGTACTAATTGATCGATGATTGAAGCATATCGGGATAAAATAGGTAATCCATTTGATGTAGAATATGTTGAAGTAATTGCTCAACAACCCATTGATAGCCTGTAAGTATCATGATTTAGTTTCATTTCATAAATTTTACAACGCTTACATTAATTGCAAGATATAGATTATCCATTTTTTTTAAAACACAGGAATTGCAGTTTTTTTATTGCCGCTTACGCCGAGTATTTGAGTGATGAATTACAACTACCAAATGATGGACTTGATGTTGGATTACTCCGCAAAAGAGATATTGTTCTTTTATGGAAATGCGGAGAAGCGAAAACGCAAAAACCGTACGCAAGCGACATTAAAGATCCACGAGGAACAAAGCCGAATTCCATAGCATTGGATGAAGAACAACTTGTCCATATTAAGTAGATCTTTATAGCTTGAGTCTGCCAAAGTAATAACCTCTCCTTGGGAATTGTTGGCACCAAAGGTTAAATTGTTGATTTGTTTGTAGAGTAGATCATTTGTACCCATAATAATTTTTTTACATTTCATTTATTTGTTGAGTTATTTCATGTAATTTCTGAAGGCTTCGCTTTATTATATGTTATCTATGAATATAATTTAATCCTTAGTTTTGAATTTATTAATTGAAATGAAATACTAGATTTAAATATCACAATAGATAATATATCTGTTACAACAGACGACATATCTATTGAAAATTATCAAATAGATTTAGACATATGTTGCAACATGTAGGTCATCTATTAGAAATTATCAAACAGGTCTTCCTACTGTTTTGATTTGTTTCAATAGATTACCTATCAGTTGCAACCGATAGATTATATGATGCAACAAATTGTATATGTATTGCGACAGATAAACTGAGAAATATTTGCATAATGCAACAGATGACCAACCCATTTTTTAACAGATAATCAATCAGTCATAATAGATATACTATCTGTTACAACAGATAGACAATCTGCTGCATTATAAAAAATTCAACTTTTGACAAAAATAAAAAACGCCACTACATCTAAAGCGAAGTGGTTTGAAATAAAAAAATTGTTATGGTGTTTGTCTTTGTACATCTTCTTTATACATAGGCTCCAAGCATCTAGTTAGTACCCCATAAGCTCAGACCTCTTGCATCTTTTCCATAACGATATCGCACAGACCGACTATTTCTGTGTTGGTTAGCAAAGATTTGATGTATACAAACGCATATTGCCTGCACGCGACACCAATTTTATTTTTTTGAAGGTCCATGTCCTTATTTCAACTTTCAAAATCCCATGTTTTCTTCTTCAACACATCCGCTGGCAAATGATCCATCAGTTTACTCTGCCTAAAAAAACTAGGGAGCAACTCTAATAGTGGCTGCATATGGGTAAAAAATCATAGTCGTCGAAGATAGGTAAGTTGCAGTCATAAACCTTAATCTTTCCCTCCTCGAGAAGTATCTTAATAGCTAGAAAATATATGACTTTCACGTTCATGATTGAAAGAGTTCTCTTTGCCTTGGTCCATCTCTTGCCATGGCCTCTTCCCTCTAACATAGTTAATCATATCTTTATCCTATTCGTACGTAAAAACTAACCAATTAAATCTCGGGCCACCGAGAGTTTTAGCTACCTTAGTGAGATCATTGTACCTATTCTTGAAATTATTGTAGAAGTTAAGTTCCATTATCCCATCAGTAGCATCATAAGTGTCCGGGTACGCTAATTGCCTGCCCCTCATGAGGTAGAGAATTTCATCAACATACTGTGATATAAGAAGATAACTTTTAAATAAGTTAATAATTGTAAAGAAGAAAAACATAGTGGAAAGATGCAACGTATGGTCCATTTGTTACAGAGGGTTCTCTGAATCCGTTCACAGATTACCCAGCTAACACAACTTATGCAACAGAACCACCACCAGTTGCACCAAAATACCCAAATGTTTCAACAGATTACACATCTGTTGCGTAGCTTCTTCTTCATGGAGTAGATTAGAAGGATAGGTTAGGAAAAGTAAACTTACCTTGTCCACATACCACTCACGCATATTTGTCATACTCTTGAAGTCTTGGGCGTCAAACATATGCATGGTGTATTCATGTGCAGATTTCTTTTTCTTGGCATACGTGGTCTTTTGCAGTTCCTTCCTCTCTTCGTTGCCAAGTGCCACGTATATGTCCACCTTCTCCAGTGGCCCCAGAACTTCAACAACTTTTGGAGAGGGAGGAGTTGCAATTTTTTTTGTTTTTAAATTGGAGAGTATTTGGCTAATTTTTCTTTTCCTCCTCGTAATCGCCACTATAGGAGTGTGTGGCTCCCTCACCTTCTTAGATGGTATGACACCCATCTTGGACTTAATTCCTCGACAGCTTTAGTGATAGCCTCTAGTTTTTCAAGGAGTTTATCCTATCTTTCCTTGCACACTTTGCATTTGCAATAAGAACATAAAGATGGAGAGGGGTAAGAGGGACCTTGTAAGGGTGGGAGGGACCGTGTAAGGGTGAGAGGGACCTGTGTAAGGGGTGATTTCAAATGTATTTATATTTTCTTAAGCATTAACATGCTCATCATCACGACAGGCAATAGCATCAGCATTAGGATGGTTGCACCAACATCAATAACTCCACCTGTAATACCCCCAAAAGAATCACCTGGATCTGTTGCAGTAGGTTGGTCATGAAGAGCTTCAAGATTAGGCTGACTTTGCCTAACTGCTCTTTTTATGGTTGTCGCTCCATCCAATTCCTTATTTATTAACTCCACCATTGGGTCTGCTATTGTATCAACAAGACCTAGATTAATAAAAGGAGTCATCCCCAACTCCTGCTCAGTAGGCACGATCCAAGGATACACAACCTATAAAAAAGACAAACACATTTAAATCATATAATAATAATTTGTAGTCAGTTGGGTTACATGTTCACACAGTCAACTTATGTAACAGATGATCTATCTGTCACAACAGATGATGTGTATGTCGCAACAGATTAACGATATCTTACATTAGATTACCCATCTGTTGCATAATTTATAGTAGATGGGTAATCTGTTGAGTCGGGTTTAGAGAACCAGAGAAACAGATGGTTAATATATTAAGAAATATGGATTATCTGTCGCAACAGATTACCTATCTGTTGCACCAGTTGCAGTAGATGGGTAATCTTTGCAAGAAACGATACATCTGTTACAACAGATGGCACATCTATTTCAATATATTTCTGTGAGTCAAACTATTTTACTTGAAGGAAGACGTACAGTATCATTCAGAATAAAGAGATCAGCCTCCTTAATTCTTGTGCTGATCTTTGCAGCCAACCACCTAAGGATCCTTGAATGGAAAACCTTATCCGAGTAATCCTTGACGTGCTTTCGGAGGAAGGAATGACTTCAAATGCCCAAGCCTAAAATATGTAAATGGGAAGTAAGCAAAAAAAAAGTCATAATAATTATTTAATATAAAATAATGAATGAGTAAACAAATAGTGATTAAATTTACCATGAAAACCAAAGAAAAGCCATATAATATGATCGTCTTTGGGGATATCTTTGTCAGTAAATGTTAACTAGTCAAGTTGTAGTTGTCATATCCCCAGGGATAATCATTGAATTTCTCAAAATCCTCAGTAAGCGCCAACAAATCATCTTCTATGACTTTCTTGACGTCTCTTGTTAATATAAAAAAATAATTGCTCCTTGTACTACTTTGATATGGTTTTATCCTTGAGATCTTCTATCAAATCTGCCACTTTGTAGCTACGTCCAGCAATGTCCAGCAACCCATCTTTTCTTTCTTGCATTTGTTGGTTTTGGTGGGTGGTTGGTTGGACAATGTATTCCGTCTATTTGATGGTGATGGTTTGGATATCCTTCTTGCCTTGGACCTTTCATGGGATATTTCCTCGATGAGAGGTTCTTCTGGATGATCGCATCTCAAGCCTGTCACTATGGCAAACTCTTTTAAGACAAAATAAACCGACATGCCACAGTAGTTGATCCAGATTTCATCCACCTTTTTCCTCCTCCTTCGAATATTTATCATCCCCCACATACTTGATCATTTGCTTGAGAAGACCATATACCATGCTTATTTGGAAACGGGCAGTGTGGTCCTCAGGCAGCTCAAGAAAGCGTCCGAAGCAGCTCTTCTTAAAAAGTTTGTCTATGTTTTCATTCTTCATAATATCCCTAAAGTCATCAAAAGGTTTTCCCAACAGACATTTAAGTACAAGATCACCAGTTAGTTCTGCAGGGTCATCTATCATCATCATAACTTAAAACCTATCAATACTAATAGTTTTGACAGCCTCATGCTGGGATTTTGATCTTAATTCATGCCTCATTGGTGATGCATTATCATTTTGTTTATCTTCTTCTTCCTCCTCACTTTTATTTTCCTCACCAGCCTCTATATACTCTTCTCCACCTCCCTTTTCATAAGTTTCCTCAACTTCATTTTTCCCTGAGGGAGATTGTTCAGGAAGTTCCTCCAAATCCATCTGTTCTCTAGCCTTTTTTATTGGGTGGTCAGAAGTTGATTCACTTTTAGTTTTTTTTCTTTTGGGAGATATCTTTTAACTAAAACAACAGAAAAATAAAAAATACATTACATTTAATGTTTGCATAATTTTTGAAAAAAACGTAAGACAATAAATTATTATATGCCACATTATAAATAAATACTCCAACGAATAATCCATCAGTTGGAACATATGGGGAATCAGTTTGAAGACCTATTTAATATCTCCGAAAAAATGTTCCACCTGTTGCAACAAATGGACCACCACCAATACCACTACCAATGCTACCAAGACTACCAATACCACTACCAGACCACTAACACCACCACCAATGCAACCAATTTCAATACCAACACCAGCACCAAGACCACCAACACTATCACCAATACCACCCATACCGCACCAAGGCCATCAAGACTGCCAATATCACCACCAATGCCACTAATACCATTACCAAGACCACCTACACCACTACCAATACCGACACCACCAACAACAACCACCAACAACACTACAAATACTATTCAACATTACCATGACAGTCAACAAAACACTACGACAAAAACTAGGGTTTTTTTGGATTCTTCCTAAGTTTTTAGCATCAAAACTCAACATTGTTAACCCATTATCGAAGATAATACAACTAAAAGTGTATCATTAACTAAAAATACCTAATTTTTAGAATAAAAAACATATGTAGAACTCTTCTTGAATTCTGTTACCTGCGAAAATAGAGAAAACGACGGATATAAGTGAGAATGAAGTAAAAAATAATAACTATGTGGTCCAAAATGAGAAGAAAATTGATCTATTTTGAAGGGTTGAGCAATATGTTGAGTAGTTATTGTCTGTATTATAGAGAGAGTAAGAAAAGAGCGAGAACTCGAGATTTGAAATGATGAAACGCTTTTCCTGCAAATGGATGATTTGTATGGGTTGATTTATATTTTTGGAAAAGAATGACAAGTTTTAAAATTTTTAATTTGGTCCAAATTAATCTTAATTATTTTTTTAAAATTTTAAAAGATATGAATCATTTCAACTCAGAGTGATCAATCGACGACTCGGGTCGGAAGGAACGCAATACCAATATCATGCAATTGCAAATACTCAATTGAAGTTTAGTTGACCCTATGTACTCATACCTAGTTCTAGATAAATTAATTTCAGTATTAGCTTAACATTAAGTTAATATGAATTGTTTTAACTCATAGTGATCGATCAAAGACTCGAGTTGGGAAGAACACAATACCAACATCATGGAATTGCAAAGACTCAATTGAAGTTGTAGTTGACCCTATGTACTCATCACTAGTTCTAGATATATCAATTTAGGTATTAGCTTAACATTAAGTTAATATGAATCGTTTTAACTCAGAATGATCGATCGACGACTTAGGTTGGGAGGAACGCAATACCAACATTATGCAATTGGAAAAACTCAATTAAAGTTATAGTTGAAACTATGTAATCATCCCTAGTTCTAGCTAAATAAATTTAGGTATTATCTTAAGATTAAGTTAATATGAATCATTTCAATTCAGAGTGATTGATCGATGACTCAAGTCAGAAGGAACGCAATACCAACATAATGCAATTGCAAAGACTCAATTGAAGTTGTAGTTGACCCTATGTACTCATCCCTATTTCTATCTAAAAAAATTTAGGTATTAGCTTAACATTAAGTTAATATGAATTGTTTCAACTCAGAGTGATCGATTGACGACTCAGGTCAGGAGGAACGCAATAGCAACAACATACAATTGCAAAGACTCAATTAAACTTATAGTTGACCCTATGTACTCATCTCTAGTTCTAGCTAAATCAATTTCAAAGAAATCTATTGCAATAGATGACCGGGCTATTAAAATTTTTCAAATAGATATTGAGATCTGTTGCAACAGATTATCTATTTGATTTAATTATTAAATAAACATTTGCATCTGTTGTGAGACATGACTAAGCTGTTGGAAATTTTTAAACAGATATTGATATCTATTGCAACAGATGACATATCTATTTGAAAATCTTTTTTTAATTTTAAAGTAATTTTCTGTCCGAAAGAAGAAAGATAATATACTGCTAAGGCAGAAAAAATATTTCTTGGATAACTCAAACATCTCCTCCTTGAGTAGTCTTATCTTGTCTTTTCAATGTCATCTGTCTTCCTCGTGCCCGTTTAGTTATTAATGAATATTTAAACCCATCTCTAGAATTATCTCTTCTTCAGTCCTAGATTTATTCATCTCTCTTCTTTTTATTTCTCTTTTTTTAGGGTTATCACAGTCGTCTTCTTTTTTTCTCTCACTTTTCTCCTTTTTCTCAAAAAGATCCTTTTGGATCTCAATTGATTTGTATCTTTTCTCGATTGAAATTATTGTTTTGATCCCCTTGCTTTTGATATTGCAGGTATGGTTTACTATTTCTCTTTTATTCTCATCTTCTTCTTTGCAAGTTATTTAAATTACTTATTTACATCTATTTTTTTTACTTAATTACCCTTTATCCATATCATATTTATTTAAAGAATTTGAAGAAAAGGTTACTTTTAAGTCTTGAATGAACGAACCATTATTTTTATTAAAATATGCAAAAAAAAAGGTCATTTGTTGGAAAAAGTTTAAAAGCCTTGTTGGCAGTATTATTTTTTTATATGTATTTTATTTGTTTTTTTGTTGTTGATGTTGTTAGTGGGGTTGGTGTTGTTGGAACTTGTGGTGTGGTGTTGTTGATGGTGATCGAAGAAATAATGTTATTTCTTTATTGTTGTTGTTGTTGTTGATGTTGTTTCTTTGTTGTTGTTGATGTTGTTGATGTTGCAACAGACGGAGCAACTTTTGAAACAAATCAAATCACTAGTAAGGCTGGTTTGATGTATTCTAATAGTTTAAACATCTATTATAATCAACTCCACAGCTGTTGTAATAGACTCTACATCTGTTACAACTGATTTACAATCTATTGAACAGATGGGAAGCTGTTGCAATAAATGTGGAGCCTGTTGCAATAGATAGGTAGTATTTTGTAATAGATAGATAATGTTCTTTTGTTCTTCTCTTATTTGACATCAATTATTTTTCTCTTGTTTGTAGACATAAGGAAATAAAAGTTGATCAACTTTTGCCCAACCAACACAAGAGGCTACTACAGTAAAGATGGGTTCGAAGGAATACATTCCTTGCAGATGGAACCACTTCATATGTGGGAGGTATGTTTTACTGATAATGTTATGGAGAAAACACACATAGAGTATACTGATTTTGTGAATGCTATTTTTTTACTGATTAGGCATTGATCATTCAAATATGATGTCTGCAATTTTACAATTAAGTTTTATTGGTCCGAACTGATTAGGCTGAGGGACCATGAATAGAGTTCTGATACCCTGTTAAGATTTAATGATGGTTGTTGCTCATGTCTATGTGTCAAGATTTGTGAAGTGATCAAGTTTTGGTGGCATTATAAAAAATTCGATAGTGATTGGGCTAAGTTTTAGGATGTATTGGACTCTGAGAGAGACTTTAGAGCCTCCCACGGCTTCAATCAATAATGAAAATCAATATAGTTATTGCCCTAGCAAATTTATATGGTTGGGTTTCTCAGGGTGATGATTATACGCTAGAAAGTGTGGTAGGAGAATACCTGTGCGGGGAAAGAAAAGTTGATGAAGATTATATTATCTAAAAACTAATTGAAGAGGAAACATAGTATAGGAGGGAATTTGTAGTGAATCTAGCTGATGAAATTGACTTAGAACACGAGAAATCTGAATCAAGAGCAAATATGAAAGTGTATCCAAAAATAAAAATTTGTCTGTCGTCTCTCTAAAAGAAAAATAGTACAACTTGACACTATTTTATGGTGTTGCGACTAGGTAGCGTGGTCGGGATGATCACCTACATAAAAATAATGAAACACTAAGAAAGTATCTTTGCAGCCACCAAGGGTTGAAATGATGTACAATAAGTCAAGATAACTGGCCCCAAGAACAACTATATTTAAATAATAAATCTAAGCAAAGGCAACAATTTTTGAATTTTAAATTGCATCCCATGCCTTGTTGTTTGTGGTTTTGATTAAGTCCACTGCTATTGACTTGATCGAAACCACAAACAAGAATGAAAGGTAGATTGAGTATCATTACTTTCTTAGCCATATGGATATAATTAATTGTGTTTTCTTGCCTTAGCATGCTTTTAAAATATCTTGGAAAAGATCAGAGGCTTCTTGTAGTATGTAAATCCCGATAATTTTCAAGCTTGCCTCCAGCTTGTTGATTTGGTATTCAAGCTTATAGTTGTTGTCTTTGAGGTTAGTATAGAGTTCTTGGTCTTTTGTGAACTCGTCAATGAGGAACACTTCCTTTGAAGTTGTGGCATTATAAAAGACCTTCAGAAGGCTTCCAGAACACTTTCTTTAAAAGGATTAAATGATACATGGAGGGTCTCTATGTTTGTTTTAGGTCAATGCGTAGATGCACCCTCAAGCAGTGGTCCCAATAGTTGAATAACTCACTTTCTCGAGTGTTGTTCACTGCAGTGTAATACCCCATACTTTTCCTGGCGTAGTTTAGCTCCAAGAATGTAAAGGCTTAGCTTTGAAAATGAATAACTCTTGATACATGTGGAATTTTTCAGCTCTAGACCCACCAATGTGTAGAGAATTGAATCAACTTTCCAATGATACCAATTTTGCCTCAATCTGATACTAGGTTGAGAAGTTATGGAGATTTTAGTGAAAATAGTAGGGCATTTCAGTAGGCACAACATCGCGGTAAAGGACGAATTCGTAATTTTCCAATTTCTAGACAAGCACCGCGATTACATCGTGTCGCAGTAAAGTTCCAGTTACCGTTCATCCCATTCCAGTAGCTCACCGTGATTAGCCTGTATCGTGTCAAAATTCCCAATTGGACAGGCACTACGTCACGGTGGAATGTAAAATGACACTTCCTTTTCCAGTGACGCAATGCGATTTCACCGCATCACGCCAGAGGCTAAAATGGTAATGGTCCCTTTTCTAGTAAGCCACTATGATAGCGGCGCATCGTGGTTGGAGGTAAAATTGGAATTTCCAGTACTGAGTAAAATTTTAAAAGGGCAATCTAGTCTTTTCCCAAGCCCCCAAATCATGTAAAACACAGAATTAATCCTATTCTAACCATTATATGCATATTTTCATCAAAATTACTCTCCAAGGAAATCCTAGAACTCAAATCTTCATCTCCAAGAAATCCAAATTCCACCATTTTTTTCCAAGATAACCCAAAATTCAAGGTTTCCAATTCAAGACCTTTAAGAATTCTTCTTCAAGAGCACAAATAGGAATTTAAGTTCAAGCTTCCTTAGTAATTGCATCAATTAAGGTATGTGGGGTTATTAACAAGGATACTTCTTTCATTCTTGTTCCCAAAGCTAGTTTTTAATTACAAAGTTACATGAATTTACATGAGTTTCAAATTAGGGTTCATATCCAATATTGATATTTGCAAGATTATGAGATTTCAAGTGATTTAGATGATGAATTTCATGTCTATTTTTGAATATTTATGTGTATTTCAATAATTTCCAAATTTTGAATTAAATTATCATTATTTTCATTATCAAGCATAAACCTTATGATGATTTGACATGAATTTGATGCATGGGTCACTAAGCCCTAGTTTGAATGTTGATATTTTAAAGAAGATTATGCTTTAAGCATCCTATGATTAGTTTATTTTTAGATTTTCATTAAAGATTTGATCTTTTGATCCTCAGATAAGATATGGAATCCACTTTACAGTTATATTACAGTTACAGAAAAATAGATTAGCTTTGCTTACAGATTGAAGCAGATAGATGTATAAATTTTTTTTCATTATAAACCCTTATACTAGTTCTTAAAGTAGATTTCCAACAGAATGAGCATACAAATTATAGGGAGTAGTAGTTAGCATCGAGTTGGGTATGTTCACATGACCCAGAACTACAAGGCAACGTAGGTACAGATTATTAGATTTCTCCCATTTTTATATGGATGACAGTTACAGATGTGATCATTTATATTAGGTTATACTCCTTGGCAAGAGTATGATACCTCTCCCCAACGTGAGGTTTTTCCATAAGGGAACTAGACGTTAGACACTATTATAGCTCACATTGTGTATGTTGATTGGTAAAACCTCCTTACTAGTAAAAACTCTACAAAACAGAATAATCTTAACAGAACAGCTTTTAGAAAACTAAGCCTTAGCTACATATTTCAGCTTTTAGATTTCAGATATAAAAGTGAGTCCTTTTTACACTTTGATAGTATGTTTTAAAGACAGAATACAAGTACAAATTTTAGAACTAAATGTTATGACTCACTAGATTTATACAACATGTTTTGTTACTCATGATTACAAACTTCAGCTTTTAGTTACTCAAGCTTATGTGAGGTGAGTCATTTACATTTAGCTTGCATTCTTTTGAAAATTTATAATGATGTTGATATAATGTTTTACTTATGCATTCACCCTTATATACTCAGTATAATCCAGAAGTACTGATCCACATATACGTCTATATGCTACATTGTCTCATAATGTAGGTTCAAGTGCTCAGTTTCAGCAGCGTGAGTGATTTCGAGCATCTCCATCTACATCCCGATAGTTAGTGAGTCGTCATAGTTTTGGGGGCTTAGTCATTTAGTTTTTTTAGCTTATTAGTATAGATCATTCAGTATTTTTAGATAGTTCGAGTTAGCTGGGGGTTTGTCCCAGTGACTCTCTAGCATTAGTAGTAGGGGCTTGTCAGACTGCTAGATATGATTCAGGTTTTTAGTATTGATTGATCAGACTCATGAGTTTAGTATTTTTAGATATTATATTCAGATAGTTTCAGCTTAGCTCATACAAAATTTTGCATTTTAGCTTGACTATATATCTATATCATCACTATTATAAGAATCAAATTTTGTAGAAGGAAGACAGGGTTAGCTTAAGGCTACTCATAGTCTTAAGCATCATGTGATGTCTCAGGACCCATTTCCAGGGCAGTACATACGGCTTGTTCAATGCAAACTTTAAAGGATTTGTAGGTTAATGAGCCTGGAATTACATAAGGTTTGATCTAAACTGATCCACTAATCCTATACACAAATAAGTTGTTTCCTAGCATTTAAGCTATAGGATTAGTGGAATAAATTTAGGTCAAATGTTATGTAATTCCAGGCACATTAACCTATCAAATACTTTGAAGGTTGGTTGAACAAGTTGCATTAAACAATGCTTGAGAAAGTGAGTTGTTCAACTATTGGGACCACAGTTTGAGTCTACATCAACACATTGACCTAAAACAAACATAGCGACCCTCCATGTATCATTTAAGCCTTCTAAAGAAAGTGTTCTAGAAGCCTTTTGAAGTCCTTTTACAATGCCACAACTTCAAAGGAAGTATTTCTCATTGACGAGCTCACAAAAGACCAAGAACTCTATACTAACCTAAAAGACGACAATGACAAACTTGAATACTAAATTAGCAAGATAGAGGCAAACTTGAAAATTATCGGAATTCACATACTACAGAAAGCCTCTGATCTTCTCCAAGATATGTTGAAAGCATGCTAAGGCAAGAAAACATAATAAATTATATCCATATTGCTAAGAAAGTAATGATACTCAATCAACCTTTCAATCTTGTTTGTGGTTCCAGTCATGTCAATAGTAGTGGATTTAATCGAAACCACAAACAACAAGGCATGAGATGCAATTTAAAATTCAAAAATTATTTCCTCCGTTTGATTTCTTATTTTTACTACAGCTGTTCTTGGTGCAAGTTTTCTTGACTTACTGTACATCATTTCAACCCTTGGTGCCCATAGAGCTACTTTCTTGGTGTTTTGTTATTTTTTATGTAGGTGATCATCCCAACCACACTTCCTGGTCGCAGATTCCTAGCAAAGTGTCCATCTGTACTATTTTTCTTTGAGAGAGACAACAGACGAATTTTCATTACTGGATATACTTTCATATTTGCACTTGATTAAAATTTCTCATGGTTTAATTCAGTTTCATCAGCCAGATTCGCTAGAAGTTCCTTGGTACCCTATGTTTTCTCTTCAATTATCTCTTAGATGATATAGTCTTTCATCAACTCCCCTTTCCATTGCAGGTATTTTCCTACGTCTCCTTCTGGCATATAATCTTCTCGAATAACCCTTCCATATAAATTTGGGCTAGGGGGATTTTTATTAGCTTTTCATTCTTGTTTGATACAGTGCGAGGCTTTAAAGGCTTTCTCAGAGTTCAATGCACACTTAAATTTATGTCCAATCGCTATTGGATCTCTGCAATGACACCAAATATTGATCCCTTCTCAAAACTTAACAAACATAAACAAAAGCAACAACTGTCATTAATTGTAACAGGGTATCAGTACCACCTTCATGGGCCCCTCAGCCTTATCAATTTGAACCTATCAAACTTAACTGTACAATGCAGGATCTTGTTTGAATAATCAATTCCTAATCGATTAAGAACTGCATTCACAAAAACTTATTGTACTTTATGTGTGTTGTCTCAATGTCCTTATCAGTAATACATTACTCCTACACATGAAAGTGGATCCATCCATCTGCAGGTACCTTATTATTCCTAGCCCATCTATGGCTTAATTTGAATGAACAGATGACTAATCTGTTGCAATAGATGACACATCTGTTAAAATTATTAAACAATTATAGACATCTGTTATGACAGATAATCAATCTGTTGCAATATATGACTTATCTGTTAGAAAAATCAAACAGATATATCCATCTGTTACAACAGATCATCAATATATTATAAATTATCAAACAGATTGAATATATTTTGCAACAGATTACCCATCTGTTAGATTTATTTTAAAGCAATTTTCTTTTCTTTCTAAAATACAATAAAGATAAAATGTTGTATTTAGATTCGTTTCTTTAATTTACATATTTTAAAAGTCACTAGTCTTATTTAATTAAGGGATGTAATTATTAAAAAAGAGGTGAACAATCGTGACTTTTTGACTAACTCATTCAAATTCAATCCTTTATAAATTGGCCCCTCCTTACTCATTCATTCTACTCCACTTCTAGATATGGATGATCCATATTTGTATAAGGTGATTCATCTTGAGTCCTTACGGGAATATGAAAGGCAGATTTATGAACTTCGAAGGGAGTTGGGCGACTTCAGAGCAAGGCTGAGGAGGGTCATGCTGCTACCGGATGACGATTTTCCGGTTGATAATAATAATAATAATAATAATAATTAGGTTATGATACAAGTCAAATGGACACCTTAGATTTTGATGATGTCATTCAAAGTCACTATGTGAAGAATTAAGTTTTGGTCGCAAGGAGGGCACGGGATCATGCTTGGAGGGGTTGTTTTAAGCCTGCCAACAAACAAACCCGTGTGTGAAAGATTTCTTGGATCCTTAAAGACTGAGGTCTCACCGGTTTGGACCACACTTAATGGATCACAGTTTTTGGAACATTGAAGATCCTTCAAACACTCCAAAACTGCCACTCTACTTAAGGGTATTTTGGTTATTATGTGCCCTTTTCTTACACTCCATAGGAGCTCCTTTCATTAAGGGCATAAGGGTCATTTTATCTTCTTTTGTAATAGACTATAAATATAGTAGTATTAGGTTTTCATTCTTTAGTTTTTGAATGATGAACATATAAGACATTGAAAATCCTCTCTCTTGAGAGTAGACTACCTTAGTGTATTTCTTTCTTAGGGCTTGGACTATTCATTGAAGCTTAGGGCTTGGAAAAGTCAATATTGTTCTTTGCTTGGAAACGGTGGATCTTGAGGTAAGTTGATTCCCTTGGCGGTCACCATAAGAACTTGGTGCTTGTTGATACGGGAATAATCACAGATATGGACTTAGGAGAGTGCGTGTTGGAACTGAGCCTTGGCATGTGCAATTGAAGTGTAAAAAGGGCCCAAAATACACCCAAATCACCCCATAAATTACACTAGATGGGTGCCCACTCTTTGAAGGGCCTTTTGGTTATTTTAAATTATATTTTGTAATAGCTATAAAAGGAATATTGTAAGGTTTTTAGTTTAGTTTTTGGATTATATTTGTGAGTATTGTAAGACTTGTAACAATCTCTCTCTCTAGTGAGAAGAGTGACCACCAAAACTAGGATACAACAATAGGGTGGATTCTCGCTTGTTGTTGCTTGCTTGGAAACGTTGATGCTAGAGAGGTGGAATCCGATCTTATGTCACGTAAGAGATAGGTTTATTTTTTTGTGTAGTGTTAAGGGTCCAAGAGTGTCCATTCTTGGTTTCTTAAGATTATACCTTCATATGGTCTATCTATCTATCCTTTTACCTTCTTGTAATCTTGTTTAGTGTTTGTATTGTAATCTTGTGTTCTTGTTGTTATTGTTAATTCTGAATCTTGTGTCTTCTTGTTCATCATCTTTTATTTTTAATATAGTTTGTTGCCCGCTGATTTGGTGTAATAAACACCTTGTTATCTTCTTGTTATTGTGTTCTTGGGAAGACGAGACTTGGCTCCAAAAGGGTTCATGGATTTCTTCCATTTTTTGGACTGATTTTGGTGCTCCCTTGTTTTTCCCATATCATTTGGTATCAAATCCATCTTTGGTTTTATTCTTACAATACCAATCTTGGGCTTTCTTGCTAAGAAAATTAAAAAAAAAAAAAGACGTGTTCTTGAGCTTGAGATCTTGGTCGAAAAGTTAAACATGTTGTTGTTGTATATTGACCGAATGTTGTGCGTCTAGGTCTAGGATTTATTTTTCTTGTGTTGTTGTTTCAAGTGTTATTATTCTTTTCCATTAACACATTGAGTCGATCTAGATTTGAGATTTAAGAAAATTGATGTTGTTATTGTGAACAAGACCATGGTCGTGTGTTGAAGTTGTTGTTCTTGGACGTGTGGACTTGTTGTTATAGTCTTGGTTGGATGTTGTTGGATTTTTTGTTGCTCTTGATAATGTTGTTGTTGAGTTCTTTACATTCATCACAACCTTCACCCTTGCTAAAACCGAAATACAACACCAAAAAGAACCTTGGCCATGTGTTCACTATAATTGGCCGTGATGTGTATTGATGTTTGCCCTGGGATGGAAATTGTTGTTGTGTTGTTGATGTGTTCTTGAAGGTTGTTGTGGTTTTCATCTTGTTATTCATCTCATCTTACAACTTAAGACAACCAAAAGTGTAATATATATTCAAAAAGGTGAACCTACAAGTTGTAAAGTTGTTCGTGAGAAGCTTGAGCCATTACTTTCTTGACATCTACTTTTCAACCACTTTCCTTGTTTCAAGGGACCTTATTTTGTGGGAATTGTACAAATTCAAGTCTTACCTTTTGAATATTAGACTTAAAGGAGATTTAAGACATATATTTTCCCTCCAAAACTAATTATTTCCATTACATAGTAACTAAAGTTTTTAAACTTCAACTAGTGATTAATTGTGGGGCCGTGACCAATGTATGCTGCCATGTCACCCAAGTTGCTATTCACACAAAAATTTTAAGCTCAAAATTTGATCTTCTAGTTTCATTGTGTTGTTTCTGTAGTTTCATTTGTTGATTCCATTACTAACTTACAAGCTAGTTTTAGATTGTAAGTATGTTTTGAAATCGTCCTTCGTGTATACATTCCTTTGTGTGTCTTATTCTTTTGAGTCATTGTAATACTTGGTCCACCTCTCATTTTCTCACGGAGTACAAGCAAGGTTACGACACTTGTGAGATCAAAGTGAGAAAAAAAACTGAGAGAAAACAATAGAGAGGGAGTGTGAGGACCATTCTTGTACAACTAACTTATTTGTTGTTTTGTAGGTAACTTCTTGGCCATAATGGAAACCATTTTGGCCCTCCTTGATGCTTTGTCCCGAGACTTTGCTAGGGCAAATACGGGTCTTGAAAAAATTAACTCAAAGGTGGTAACTATGAGTGAGAGGTTGGATCAAATGAAGAGTCGAGGAACTCTCGTGCTTTTACTCCCGAAACTTTACTTTCAATGACCAATCCTCCAAGACCACCACATAATGCCACAAGACAAGATACAAATAGCCCTCAAAACCGAGAACAAGATAGAACACTTCCCCCGCAAGTTGATCAAGTCCAACAAGAAGGACTTGGAATACTATTTCCTCTCATCCAAGCTCCATAACTGAAGCTCCACGTTACCAAATCGAGCCTCTCAACCGAAACTTCCCTTTCCAAAAACCGATACATCCAAGAAGAGGAACATGGTAGAGAGAGACATGAAGGATATGGAGTCTACAAAGGTTCTTATATGATACAAGGAGACTTGAGTCGGATGAGATTGAAGGCTAATCTCAAGAGGGTGAGGAAGTCGAGGGTCAAAACGAAGATGTTGGATCCGAGAGTTATTATCATTATGCTCTCGGGTTTGGCTAGCTTGTGGACTGTTTTTGTGTATTTTTTGTGGGCTATTTTTAGATCTTTTTTTATACGTCCCTTGTTATTATTAATCTCTCAGGATCTTCATGTTTTGAGGACTATTTTTTAGTAGGTTTCCTTTGAAGTGACCAATTGAACGAGGTGAAACCATGAATTTATGGACAAATTCCTCTCAGGATGGAGAGGATGATACGGGAATAATCACGGATATGGACTTAGGAGAGTGCGTGTTGGACCCAAGCCTTGGCATGTGCAATTGAAGTGTAAAAGAGGCCCAAAATGCACCCAAATCAGCCCATAAATTACACTAGATGTGTGCCCACTCTTTGAAGGGCCTTTTGGTCATTTTAACTTATATTTTGTAATATCTATAAAAGGAACATTTTAGGGTTTTTAGATTAGTTTTTGGATGATATTTGTGAGTCTTGTAAGACTTGTAACAAGCTCTCTCTCTAGTGAAAAGAGTGACCACCGAAACTAGGATACAACAATAGGGTGGATTCTCTCTTGTTGTTGCTTTCTTGGAAATCTTGATGCTAGAGAGGTGGAATCCGATCTTGTGTCATGTAAGAGATAGGTTTATTATTGTGTGTAGTTTTAAGGGTCCAAGAGTGTCCATTCTTGGGTTCTTAAGATTATACCTTCATGTGGTCTATCTATCTATCTATCCTTTTACCTTCTTGTTCTCTTGTTTAGTGTTTGTATCGTAATCTTGTGTTCTTGTTATTATTGTTAAATCCAAATCTTGTGTCTTCTTGTTCATCATCTTATGTTTTTAATCTAGTTTGTTGTCCGCTGATTTGATGTAATAAACACCTTAATATCTTCTTGTTATTGTGTTCTTGGGAAGCCGAGACTTGGTCTCCAAAAGGGTTCACAGATTTCTTCCATTTTATGGACTATTTTTTGGACTGATTTTGGTGTTCCCTTGCTTTTCTCGTATCACTTGTTAACGTATTTTGTAGAGGTTTTAGAGTATAATATACTCTTTAGTTGCTACATTATGTGTTCTCTTTATATCAAGTTACTTATCTTCTTTATCGCTTTTAAGTTTGTGTTTGTTTCTTGTACCATTTGTGTCTTGTTTTTGTGGGTGTCTATGGGTTGTTGTTGCTCGTGTGTGAACTGTTTTGGTGTTGTAGATACTGTCTGGTATCATTTGGTATCATATCCATCATTGATTTCGTTCCCACGAGATCAATCTTGGGTTTGTTCGCTCAAAAATTAAAAAAAAAATGTTGAAAAGCTGAAAAACTAAAAAATAGTAATCTATCCACGTTTTTGTGTTTTGGCAAAAATTTGAAGCCTAGTTTTCTTGTGATTTTTGTGTGTTCTATTGTTAGATCTTTGATTCCTGACATTAGAAGAGGTGTCCAAGGTTGAAAATCTCACAAAATGAAGTTATTCTACGGGTTTGGTGTCTTGGCCGAAGTGTTGTTGTTGTTTGGCCAAATTTGTGTCTAGATTTAGATGTTCTTTTGATTGTCTTTGTTGTTTCTTGTGTTGGTTTTATTTCTCTCTAACACTACTTGAGTCTAACCCAAGTTCTTGAGCAAAAAATTGCAAGTTGTTATGGGAAGAGTGGACGGTTTTGTTGTTGTTGTTGTTGAAGTTCTTGTGTTGTGTTGAAGAAGTCTTGTAAAAGGTTGTTGTTTGATCCAAATTCAAAGGTAAGAGAGTGTGGATTCTTGATAGTCTTGAAACAACTTTCAAGACATTACCAAAGGGGAAAAAGAACAAAAGACCTCCCAAAAATCTTCATACCAAAAGGGAGTAAGTTCATTTTTCTAGACAAGCCAAAGGAGGAAAGGGGAACAAGACCTCTAAAAGGTTTTCTTGCCAAAAAGGTGAAAGTTGGTCAAGGTTTGAATTTTGAAATAAAGGACTTAAAGTCTTGTTTGTTAACTTACCAAAACCTAAATTCCCCCTATCTTTGTTAAATTTGAACAACCAAAATTGTGGAACAAAATTTGTGAACTTCAACAATATTTTTTTGTCTATCGACCAATAGTCGAGTGCCACTTCATCAATAGATCAAGAACGTTGGAATTCCTAGTTTTAATTTTTTGATTCTATTGGATTCCATTTTTTTGGTTCTCGTACTAATTAGCAAACTAGTAAATACCTACTAGATTGTAGATTAGTTTTTTAGTACATTTTCTTTCGTGTTAAGCGTTGTATTATGGCTTTTCTCGTTCATAAGTTGTAGTATTTTCTTTGTTTCACGTTCATAAGTGAATTTTGTTTTGTGTATTGAGTCAATCAAAACAATAATCCATTCCAGCTACCAAGTAGGATTGACATCTTATTGACTACCAGAGTATAAGCAACTTTCAATATTCGCCGCTCCAATTGTGAGAATCACAAAGGTGAGTGTATCGAGTGTCAGTAAGGAGATTTTACTACTAATATTGATTGTTTTCTTTTTTTTTTTGTTGTCTTTGTTTTGTTAGTACCATGGCTGCCCATAATTTCAAGGCGACGTGTGATCGCATCAATGACGATCTTGAAGATATGCAACGACACATTGAAATTATACGCCAATTGTTACCCAAACTCTTCCCTCAAAATCCTATTGTCCAAAATATTTGTGATGAGAGCTTCCCTAAGGAAGTTTCTGCCCAAGCTTGTGACGGACTTTCACACCGAGGTAAAGACGAACATACTCATGAACATCAAGGTAAAGTAGCTAACTCTTACGCTTTGGTACATGTGAATGATGGTCATGTGGCTATAAGCCATTGAGTGTAAGTAATATCCTACCTACATGTGAGTATATTAATTCTTTGCCACTTTTTGATGATGTAAATATTGTGCGAATGGATACACTAGATAATTCTATAGATGACCGAGCTGAATCTTCTTGTAAGATTGGCTTGTGTCTACCTAGTATTGAAGCTATTCTGTTGAATGAAAGTACATCGTTGTATGAAAATTATGTTGGCCAACTTATTTGTGAAACTTGTTCACCACTTAAGTATGTGTGTGATTTGATTAATAGAACTCAAGTGAGTGAAATACTTGAAAATGTTGGTCAACAAAATGAGAGTGAACCCGAGAGCCATTCTTGGGACAATCTTATGCTTGAAACCTCTTTAAAACTTGATATTGATCTTTTAGAGAGTGAGGAATTTGCTAGTTTGAAATCTGGCTGTGAGATAGATCATGCTCTCTTTAGGTATAAGGTCTTGTTTAAAGATGATAGACATACTCCCAAGGAACCTAGTGGAGAAAATGATGGTATAGATTGCCTTAAAGTCTATAAAAGATATGCTAATCCACTATGGTATGACAATGTTCCTCCTAAGGATGGAAATCTCTTTTTGAAGGATGAGAGTACTTTTAAGGGTAAGGAATGTGTAGTCCTTCTTGAAAACCTAAGGGTAAAAGTGTTATTGACTCCTTGGGGTAATGTTTCTAAATTTGCATCCTTACTTTACATTGCATGAATTCCAACTTGAGGATGCCAAGTTGTCTATTTTCTTGAAGAAAAGAATGTATATGTGCTTAAATGCTTTTCTTCACTCGTGTATACCTTTACACTTGGTTCTTTCCTATACTACCTCTTTGCCTATGATGACATCCATGCTAGTTTTGGGTTTGTATTATGTAGAGGTAGGAAACTTGTTGGTTGGTTCACTTGTTCTAATAACTATGTTATGTGTATTTGGTGGAATTTAAGACCAATAGTGGCAATATATTTGATGAGGCCACTTGAAGGGGTAGTGAAATAATCGTGCTTTATGGTCCCTAAATTATGGGTAGCCTTACCTTTGGGACTTCGGGATACCATTGAGTCCTTTATAATTTCTTTAGCTCTTGATACTCGTCATAATCATGCCCTTTGCGATGTTTTTGCTAAGCTTTTCATGACTAACAGAACGGATTCATGGTTATAATTAAAGTATTTCCCTCCTTGGCATCATGATGTTTATTATTGTGCTAACCCTAACCCTTATTCCATGAGGAAGTTGTGCTTGTTTTTCATTCCTATTGTTTTTCAAGGTATGAATTCAAGGTTGAATGCTTTCAAGAAGGGGAGGATGATACAAGTCAAATGGCCTCCTTATCTTTCGATAACGTCATTCAAAGTCACTATGTGAAGAATTAAGCTTTGGTCGCATGGAGGGCACGGGATCATACTCTGAGGGGTCGTTTTGAGCCTGCCAACAAACAAACTCGTGTGTGGAAGATTGATTGGATCCTTGAAGACTTGAGGACTCACGGGTTTGGACCACACTTAATGGCTCACGGTTTTTAGAGCATTAAAAATCCCTCAAACACTTCAAAACTGTCACTCTACTTAAGGGTGTTTGGGTCATTGTGTGCCCTTTCCTTAAACTCCATAGGATCTCCTTTCATTAAGGGCATTAGGGTCACTTTATCTTCTTTTGTAATAAATAGAGTATTATTAGGTTTTCATTCCTTAGTTTTTTAATGATGAACATATGAGACATTGAAAATCCTCTCTCTTGAGAGGAGACCACATTAGTGTATTTCTCAGTTAGGGCTTGGACTAGACATTGTAGCTTAGGGCTTGGAAAATATAATATTGTTCTTTTCTTGGAAATGGTTGATCTTGAGGTGAGTTGATTCCCTTGTCGGTCACCGTAAGAACTTGGTGCTTGTTAACGTATTTTGTAGAGGTTTTAGAGTATAATATACTCTTTAGTTTCTATATTATGTGTTCTCTTTGTATCAAGTTACCTATCTTCTTTTTCGTTTAAGTTTGTGTTTGTTGTTTTCGTTTGGTGTCTTGTCGTGTGGACTGTTTTGCGAAGATTGTGGACTATTTTGTGCTCATTTAGATACCATTTATGTAACTCCCCAAAATCTCATCCCGGAGCATCACACGGTGCTTAAGGCTACAAGTATCCCCAAGCTAACCCTTCAAGCCTATTACTATCTCTATCTCTCACTTTGGGATATCAAGTCAAGCAACAAGACTATAATATATCATCTCAAAACTAAAATAACTGGAAAACATAATCTTAAATATAAAATACTAAAAATCTAAAACACAACTTCTAGTCTGATCTGACAAGCCTCTACTACACAAACTGGAGAGCCATAGGACAGACCCCCAACTGACTCAAACTGATATGAAAGTAATAGCAACTGAAAATCTAAGAAAATAGGTCCTCGAACCATGAGGACTCACCAACTGTGGGATGTAGGAAAAGGCACTCGAGAATCACGGTCTCTGCTGAGACTGAGTACCTGAACCTACATTATAAGACAATGTAGCACACAGACGTATATGTGGATCAGCACTTTGGGAATGTATTGAGTATATGGGGGTGTATGCATTTACATAAGATAATATCAATACTCTTTAATAAAATCATGCATGTAAATAGAAATGACACACACAGCTTGAATAAGTCAAAAATATAAGACTCATGAATCATGGATAGTGAAGCATGTAACACAAATCTCGTGAGTCATTATACTAATCTTTTAAAATCTCTACTCTCCTCTTATTCTCAATACTTGAAGGCTAAAGGAACTTTAAACAATACTTTCAATATCATGATTTTATCTCATGGAGAGTAAACTTCTTTAAAACTTAAGGACTCAGAACTTTTTAGGAACTTTTAACACTTGGGAACTCTAGAACTCTTTTAGACTTGGGACACTTGGAACTAGGGAGTTTCTTCTAACCAACATAAACCATGTGAGCTAAATGGAGTCCAACGTCTTTCCCACGTTGGTGAGAGTTGTTCTATCCTTGCCATCGGAGTAGAACCTCATCTTTAGTGATCATTATCTCAGCCTTGGGCCCATAAATCTCAAACCTACGGTGGCACGTAGTTCTGGGGTATGAGACCTTGGAATTATACCCAACTTGGTGCTAAATACTACTCCCATACTCAGCTCAGAACTCTTAGGAAATCCACCTCAAAATAACTCAAGGGTCTATAATGAAGACCAAAACATATTTATATTTGCTTTAAATCATACTCAATATGGATTTCAACTCTATTATGACCAAAGCCCAAATTCTTCTCAATAATATCAAAGTACTCAATTCATGGGTGCTTATAGCACAAAAATTCATAAAATTTCAAATCTCAAGTAGGTCTTAATGACTCATAATCAAATCTCAAGTTAAGACTCATCAAAACGCAGACTAGGTGTCATAAAGATTCATAAATCATATAGAAATTTGGAATTTTCAACATTTTGCCTTAAAATCTCAACATACTCATGTATTTCAACTTCTAGAACATTAGAACTATTATAATCTCAAGGAATAACAATATAGGGTATAAAACCATACTGCAATTTCATAAGGAAACATAGAAAATCATATATTCTCATAATTAAAACAACTTTTGGGCACAAGGACGAAAGAAGTGTCCTCGTTCAAACCCCACATACCTTAGATTATGACTTGGATGAACAAACTTGTTTGAGACTCTTCTTCTTACTCTTGAGAGAGGGTTCTTGAAGCCTTTGATTTGGGAACCTTGAATCTTAACTAAATTTGTAAAATCTATGGTAAGTTATTTAATTTCTTGGAAAAGGAATTTGGGTTTGTTCTTAGGGAAGAAAACCCTAGATTTCGGTGTTCTTGGAGGAACTAAAATTATCTCCTTCGTTTTGGATATATTTAAGTGTTAAAAGGGTGAAAAATACCAAAAAGCCCTTTTAAAAATGACTTAAAATTACTGATCGAAATATGCGACGATGGGGTACGACGGTCCGTCGAGGGCCTGACGGTCCATCGATCCTGACCGTCGTAACTGGGCCAGAACTTGGTTCATTGCCTCGCCTACAACGATAGGTATGATGGTCTGCCGAGGACTCGATGGTCCGTCGACCCTTACCATCATACTTAACCAGAACGAGGCCTCACTGCCTCCTCTTCGACAGTTTGGGCGACGGTTCATCGCAAGCTCGGTGGTCCGTTGGCACTCTCTATTGTATCTGGGCGATTTCACTGCTTTCTGTAAAATGGCTATATCTTTCTCTTCTGATGTCGTATTTTGACGAAATGGGTATCGTTGGAAAGATAAATCAATTTCCTACACGATAGGAGTCATTTTTAGGAAAATTTCACAAGGTTAAACACCAATCACTTTGGAAGTCACTCCTTAATCTATTAGGGTCGGAATTACGCTTCACTTGACACGCTCTAAAGGCTCAGACTACTAGGGAACTTTGTGGGATCTTATAATATCTCCCCCTTGGAAATATTCATCCTCAAATATTGCTAGTTAGACTAAGAACACAGAGAAAACTGAGTACACATAGCTGAAGCAATTTGCTAAGCGGGCTCTATATCTTTCCAAACTCTTGAATACTTCGGAAATTGCAAGAACTTATGTAAGAATAGAAACATAGCTGAAATTTAGATTAGAAGGTCTGAATTAAGGAAGAATAATACCTTTGGTTTGATCTAAACTCGTGGAGAAGAGGTGCGGGTACTTGGATCGCATGTCTGCTTCTGCTTCCCAAGCAGCGCCCTCAACTGATTGGTTCCACCATAAAACTTTGACCAAAGGAACCTCTTTGCATCAACACACAACCCAAACCAACTTTAGAGGCATCACAATACAGCACAAAACCATCTGTACCATCAGGAAAAGTTAACACAGAGGCTGAAGTAAGTCGAGTCTTCAACTCCTGAAAACTCTTCTCATAGGAATCTGACCACTGGAACTTAACTTTATTTTGGATCAACCGGGTCATGGGAGATGCAATAGAAGAGAAACCTTCAACAAAATGGCGGTAATAGCACGCTGACCCAAGAAACTCCTAATGTTAGATTGAGAGATTGGTCTAGGCCAATTTCTTACAGCTTCTATCTTTTGAGGATCAACTCTAATGCCTTTGACTGAAATGATATGACCCAAAAAGGCTGCTGATCTTGGACAAAATTCACACTTATTGAATTTGACGAACAACTGGTGATCTCTAAGAGTTTGCAAGACATTCCTAAGATGATTTGCATAGTCATTCTCAGTACGGGAGTAAACGAGGATATCATCTATGAACACTATGACAAACATATCAAGATATTGATTGAACACTCGATTCATGAGGTCCATAAAAGCTTCTAGAGCATTGGTTAGCCCAAAAGACGTGACTAGAAACTCAAAGTGACCATAGTGGGTTCGGAAGGTTGTCTTTGGAATATCACATTCCCTCACTTTAAGTTGATGATAGCCGGATTTAAGGTCTATCTTGGAGAAATAACTTGCACCTTTCAACTGATCAAACAGGTCATCAATCTTTGGAAGAGGATACTTATTTTTGACAGTGATCTTATTAAGCTGACGATAGTCAATGCACATACGCAACGAACCATCTTTCTTTTGCATGAATAGAACATGTGCGCCCCAAGGAGAGATACTGAGCCTTATGAAACCTTTATCTAAAAGATCTTTGAGTTGCTCTTTCAAATCCTTAAGCTCTGCAGGTTCCATACAGTAGGGAGGAATAGAAATAGGTTGAGTTTCAGGAAGAAGGTCAATCCCGAATTGTATCTCTCTATCGGGAGGTACCCTTAGGAGATCTTCCAAAAAAACATCAGGAAACTCATTAACAATGTTGACTGACTGAATAGTTGGAGCCTCAGACTTAGTGTCTTTAACTCTAACTAGGTGATAGATGCAACATTTGGATATTAGTTTTTTGGCTTTGAGATAGGAGATAAAATAAATATTGGGAGATTCTAAGCTTCCAGACCACTCAAAAACTGGTTCATCAGGAAATGAAACTTGACCACACGGGTACGATAGTCTATAGATGCATAACAAGAATGAAGCCAATCCATACCCAGAATAAGGTCAAAATCCACCATGTCCAACTCTATCAAATCAGCAAGTATGACTCTATGAAGAACAGTAACAGGATAATTTTTACACACTTGCTTAGCAACAACTGACTCCCCTACTGGAGTTGAAACTAGGAAAAGGAATCTTCTCGGGACTCATTTCAAAATTCATAGCTACAAGTGGGGTCACATAAGAAAAACTTGACCCAGGGTCCAACAATATATAAACATTAAAGTGGAATACGTGGAGCATACCAGTGACAACATCGGGAGAGTCCTCCTGCTCCTGATGGGATGGTAGAGCATAGAATCTGTTCTGGCGCTGACCGCCAGCAGTACTAGAAGAAATACCCTGAGCAGGGGCAGAACGGGATATAGGAGATGGTGCATTAGTAGCCTGTGTCTGAGGTCGGGCATCTTTGTTCCCTTGCATAGCATACGAACACTCTCTAAGTCTGTGGCCCAGCTTGCCACAAACAAACCAACTCCTTTGGTCTGCTAAGAACTCACTAGGATTGTCCCTACCACACTTAGCACAAGGAGGATAGAGGGGTCTGTTACTTACACTATTTTGCGACCTAGACATAGAAGACCTGTTCCCTTGCTCCTTCCTATTTCTAGGTGCGGGAGCACTAGTTGATGAAGGCGCTGGCATAGTCGAATGGCTCTGGAACTGTGGGCGGGACCTAGCCTGACTATACTCATGCTGCTTAGATTTAGCCCTTTTGTTACCCCTCACTCTATCTCTCTCTTATCTTATCTGTCTCTATCTGCTATGCCTGTATCATCAACCTAGATAGATCCATATCCTTATTCAGCATTGCATTCCTACACTCTTTCAGTACCAAACCAGAAATATCTGTCATGAACTTTCTCATACTAGCTCAGGTGTCAGCAATCAAATCAGAAACATACTTAGCTAACTAACTGAACTTCAAGCAGTACTTCTTAACAGTCATGGAGCCTTGCCTTAAGTTCATAAACTACTCAATCTTAGATTCCCTAATCTCAAGCGGGAAGAACTTGTCCAAGAATGCATCTTGGAACACCTGCCAAGTCATAGAAGCAGCATCCTCACCTCTACCCTTCCTCCATGCTACAACCCATTCATAAGCAATGTCTTTCAACCTGTAAGATGCCAACTCAACACTTTTTTCCTCAAAAACATACATCACCTGTGTGATCTTCCTCACCTCCTCAAGGTATAACTGTGGGTCCTCACCTGCCTTAAACCTATAAAACTTTGGAGGATTCATCCGCTTGAAATCATGAATTCCAGCAGCAGCTAAATCACCTCCCTGTTGATTCAGAACTACAGCCTGGTTATTGGCCTGAACATTGGCGATGAATGCTTGGGCTAATGACTGAAAGGCCGCCCGAAACTCAGTATGAGACACAGTTTCATTCAAGGAGACACAGTTTCATTCAAGGGATCAACAGGCTGAGGTTGCTCATTATTATTTTTGCAGGTGTTCTCCCTTCAGGAAGGCATTTTTTGAAATAGGAAAGCATGAATTATTAGATGAGAGGGACAACTGTAGGCACGATAGAATCTGAAAGAAAGAAACAACTTTTTCCAAAAACAGCTTGTAGCCTCTTGCTCATAGATGTGGCGCGCTAATCACCGATAATCAAGACATGACTTAAGCGGCTTGTCAGCCTCCCTAGGACTCCTTAAACCTTAGACTCTGATACCAAGTTTGTAATGCCCCAAAATCTCATCTCGGAGTATCACACGGTGCTTAAGGCTACAAGTAGCCCCAAGCTAATCCTTCAAGCCTATTACTATCTCTATCTCTTACTTTGGGATATCAAGTCAAGCAACAAGACTATAATATATCACCTCAAAACTACAATAACTGGAAAATATAATCTGAAATATAAAATACTAAAAGTCTAAAACACAACTACTAGTCTAGTTTGACAAGCCTCTACTACTCAAACTGGAGAGCCATTGGGACAGACCCTCAACTGACTCGAACTGATATGAAAGTAATAACAACTAAAAATCTGAGAAAATAGGTCATCGAACCATGAGGACTCACCAATTTTGGGATGTAGGCAAAGGCACTCGGGAATCACGGTCACTACTGAAACTGAGTACCTGAACCTACATTATGAGACAATGTAGAACATAGGCGTATATGTGGATCATCACTTTGGGAATGTACTGAGTATATGGGGGTGTATACATTTACATAAGAAAATATCAATACTCTTTAATAAATCATGCATGCAAATAGGAAGGACTCACATAGCTTGAATAAGTCAAATATAAAACTCATGTAACACAAATCTCGTGAGTCATTATACTAAATGTTTAAAATCTCTCCTCTCCTCTTATTCTCAATACTTGAAGGCTAAAGGAACTTTAAACAATACTTTCAATCTCATACTTTTATCTCATGGAGAGTAAAACTTCTTTAAAACGTAAGGACTCAGGACTGTTTAGGAATTTTTAACACTTGGGAACTCTAGAACTCTTTTAGACTTGGGACACTTGGAACTAGGGAGTTTCTTCTAACCAACATAAACCATGTGAGCTACATGGAGTCCAATGTCTTTCCCACGTTGGTGAGAGCTGTTCTATCATTTTCATCAGAGTAGAACCTCATCTTTAGTGATCACTATCTCAGCCTTGGGCCCATAAATCTCAAACCTACGGTGGCACGTAGTTCTGGGGTATGAGACCTTGGAATCATACCCAACTTAGTGATAAATACTACTCCCATACTCAGCTTAGAACTCTTAGTAAATCCACCTCAAAATAACTCAAGGGTCTATAATGAAGACCAAAACATATTTCTATTTGCTTAAAATCATACTCAATATGGATTTCAACTCTATTATGACCAATGACCAAATTCTTCTCAATAGTATCAAAGTACTCAATTAACGGGTGCTTATAGCACAAAAGTTCATAAAATTTCAAATCTCAAGTAGGGCTTAATGACTCATAATCAAATCTCAAGTTAAGACTCATCAAAACGCAGACTAGATGTCATAAAGATTCATAAATCATATAGAAATCTGGAATTTTCAACATTTTGCCTTAAAATCTAAACATACTCATGCATTTCAACTTCTAGAACATTAGAACTATTAAAATCTCAAGGAATAACAACATATGGTATAAACCCATACTTCAATTTCATAAGGAAACATAGAAAATCATATATTCTCGTAATTAAAACAACTTTTGGGCACAAGGACGAAAGAAGTATCCTCGTTCAAACCCCACATACCTTAGATTATGACTTGGATTAACAAACTTGTTTGAGACTCTTCTTCTTACTCTTGAGAGAGGGTTCTTGAAGCCTTTGATTTGGGAACCTTGAATCTTAACTAAATTTGTAAAATTTATGGTGAGTTCTTAAATTTCTTGGAGAAGGAATTTGGGTTTGTTCTGGGGAAGAAAACCCTAGCTTTCGGTGTTCTTGGAGGAACTAAAATTATCTCCTCCATTTTGGCTATATCTGAGTGTTAAAAGGGTGGGAAAATACCAGAAAGCCCTTTTAAAGACAAATTAAAATTACTGATCGAAATATGCGATGATGGGGTGCGACGGTCCATCGAGGGCCCGATGGTCCGTCGGTCCTGACCTTCGCACCTGGGCCAGAACTTGGCTCACTGTCTCACCTGCGATAATGGGTGTGACGGTTTATCAAGGATCCGATGGTCCCTCGACCCTTACCATCGCACTTAACTAGAATGGGGCCTCACTACCTTCTCTGCAATGGTCCATCGCAAGTTCGATGGTCCGTCGGCCCTCTTCGTCGCATCTGGGCGATTTCACTGCTTTCTATAAAATGGTCATATCTTTCTCTTCTGATGTTGAATTTTGACGAAATGGATATCGTTGGAAAGATAATTCAATTTCCCATATGATAGAAAGTCATTTTTAGGAAAATTCCACAAGGTTAAACCCCAATCACTTTGGAAGTCACTCCTTAATCTTTTAGGGCTGGAATTACGCTTCACTTGACACGCTTTAAAGGCTCAGAATACTAGGGAACTTTATGGGGTCTTATAGTTGGGTATCAGGTTATGTTTTTTCTTTTAGCGTATGTATTTTTTTATATCGGATCTACCCAAATGTATATTTTTTTAATTGTATATATTTGTATATAATGGATTCAAAAATCTATGTTTGGTCGACTTTAAATTTTTAATTATTATTTAATATTTAAGTTTCATTCGATCTATTCCTTATTCTCAACATGTCGATGGTTAGAGGTAGGAATTGAGTGTTTATGGCAACGGATGAACCATATGTTGAAACATATTATTATTCTGTTACGACAGATGGATCATATATTACAACAGGCGGCTCTTAATAAAAAAAAAGTTATTGTTATTGAGAGGGTGAAAAGTCATGACTTTTCGATTATTTAATATGAAAAATGGTTCATAAATAAATAATAAGAAAATAAATGATAAACATAATTTATAACTCTAAAAGAACGGTTATTTAATTTTAATAATTGATCGTGACTTTTTGCTATTTTTGTTTTTAAATCTATTTTTTAAAATTATTTATTTATTATATAATAAAAAATTCACAACATTGGATTAATTAAGGTATATGATGATTGTTAAAAAAATGGTAAACAAACGTGACTTTTTTCTAACACATTCAAAATAAGTTGATGCATCAAATTCCCTATCCGTTGCGACTAATAAATCAGCTGTTAGAAGAAATGAAAAAAGATCCTAAAACAGATGATCAATTTGTTGCAACAGATGGTATATCTGTTGCCACAAATGGGTTATCTGATGCAACAGATATACAATCTGTTGCCACAACTCAATAAAAATGATTATTATTTTATTAAAGAAATGGTTATTGAAAAGGTGTCTTCGATTTTTTAATTGAGAAAAAGGTTATTTAAATTTAAGAAATAATTAATAATAATAAGCTCTAAAATCATGACTTGTCACAATAATAAAAAACTCACCAGCTTGATTTAATTAAGTCATTTCTTTTCACAGAAAACAATAAGGAAATAAATGATAAATATAATTTATAACAATAAAAAAATGGTTATTTAATTTGAATAATTGATGTTAATATTAAATAGGAGACAAGTAGTGACTTTTCGCCATTTTTTATTTTTAAATCTGTTTTTTAATTTATATAATAAAAAAGTCACCAAATGTGGATTAATGATATGATGATTATTAAAAAAAAGATAGATTATATGTTGCAACGGATAGATTATTTGATGCAATAGCTTATTGATTTGTTGCAAGAGATGATATATTTGTTGTCACAGATGGGTTATCTGATGCAACAGATGTAGATTCTGATGTCACAACTCAATAAAAATGGTTATTGAAAAGAAATAATTAATAATAATAAGCTGAAAATTCATGACTTATCATAGTATTCAAAAAGTGAGTCAGCAGCTTGATTTAATTAAGTCATAACTTTTCACAGTAATCTAATATGTAATTCATAAATGGAGGTGAGCAGTCACGCCTTTTTACCTAACTCATTCATATTCAATCCTCTATAAATAGGTCCCTCCTTACCCACTCATTCATTCTACTGCACTCTATTTATTTCTTGCATCTTGTCTTTTATATTACATTTTCAACAACTTTCTATTCTCTGACTCAGGTAAGTTTTTTTCTTGCTTTGTGTATAAATATATCCAATTGGTAGTATACGTTGTATTACATTCAGATTCTTTTCTTTACGTTTATTTTTATATTTTTTGTCAATTCATGTGTGTTCTAGATATGGTTGATCCAGTGTGGGACGTTGCTTTTCTGCAAGACGTCATGCGAGAACTTCGGAGGCAGGTTCATGACCTACAGTGAGAGTTGGGCACCGTGAGAGCAAGGATGATCCGAGAGATTCGTAGGCTGAGGAGGACCCTCTGCTGCCGGTTGAAGATTAGCCGGCTGACAATAATAATAATAATAATAATAATAATAATAATAATAATAATAATAATAATAATAATAATAATAATAATAATAATAATTAGATTTTTTTTTCTTTTAACTTGTGTATTTTTATTTGTTTTTGTTTAATAAAAAAATTTATGTTTGATTGACTCTTACATTTTAATTCTTATTAAATTTTTATTATGTTTTTTTCTTCTCAACAAACATGTCGACGATTAAGGAATAATTTGAATCCAGTAGCAATAGCAAGAGTTGAAACATATTGGTTATCTGTTGGGTTTGTGGCAGAAGATGTATTGTGTTGTTCCATTTAGATTACTCATATGTGGCAACATAATAATTATCTCTTGCAACAGATAAATAGTTTGTTGCAATAGATAAATATTCTGTTGCAACAGATTACTCGTTTGTTGTAACTGATAAGTAATATGTTGCAACAGATAACTAGTCTTTTACAACAAATAATTATTCTGTTATAACAGATTACCCATCTGTTCGATTCATGTTATGGTCACTATAGGACCATAATCATGAATCCAACATATGAGTCTTTTGTTGCAATCAAATGTTTATCTGTTGCAACAGACTGAGCGATCTATTTAAATTATGGGCTCTTATGTTGTATTCATGAACGGATTTTATCCATTGTTGAAAAAATAGCAGTAGCAGTGTCATCTAAAAATCATAATTTTACTTCCCAAAGTCACCTATGAAGTAATGACAAAGTGAAAAGTGATGTACGAAATAAAATTTTACCTAAAAAATTTGTCAAGTAGCAGCAGTAGCGGTAAAAATAACAACAATGGTTGACAAGAAGAAGATGGAGATGATAATGAAGTACAAGATGATGATAATGAAGCAAATGATGATGAATAAAGTAGCAGCAATAATAAACAACAAAAGTCGCAAAGAGAGAAAACAACAACAGATGAGAAGAGAGAGAAACACGTCTTTTTTCCCTCCATTTTCCGTTATATTAACAAATATTTGGATCAATGTATAAATTTAAAAACTTGTGCATTATTTTCAAATTTCTCCAACTTTCTTAATCCATAATAAAGTAATTGTCACTTCCACGCAATTATTAAGACTTTAATCACCTATAACGTATTTTCAAACTCTTTTGTTACTTTTAGCTCAAAGCTCCATGTTACTCTTCTTGTTCAAATCTTTGTGACATTGATAAGCAATTATATTTTTAAAATAATTTAAATTTTTTATTATTGAGATTTATAATACCGTTTCTCTATTCCTATTTAAGTGACACTGATATAATTTTGAGAGTCAATCAAATATTTTATATATTTAAAAAAATTTACGTTGTTAATTATTGTGATTTATTGCACTTTTTTAAAAAAAAATATATAACATATTAATTTTTTTAAAAAGATATTTTAAGCTATTAACTATTATAATTATAGTACTTTTTATGTAATTTTCAAATAATACATGTTACTCTCCTTGTCCAAACTTTTGTGGTATTAATATACAATTATACTTTTAGTTATTCCAATTTAAGTGGCACTGGTATAATTTCGAGTGCCAACCCAATATTTTAGATCTTTTAAATTTTTTAAGTTGTTAATTATTGTGATCTATAATACTTTTTTAATATATAACAGATTATTATTTTTTAGATAGTTTAAGTTTTTAAATATTATAATTTATAATACTTGTTATGTACTTTTCAAATGATAAATGTTACTCTCCTTGTACAAAATTTTGTGGCATTGATAGGCAATTATATTTTAAAAATAATTTAAGTTTTAAATTATTGTGATTTATAATACTCTTTATTCTATATCCATTTAAATGATACTGATATAATTTCGAGAGTTAGCCAAATATTTTATATCTTTTAAATTTTTTAATTTATTAATTATTATGATTTATAGGAATTTTTTCGTACTTTTGTTGAAATATATACCAGATAAATAAAATAAGACAAACAAATTTAAATTGATGAAAAAAATGAAGCAACGGAAAGGACCAGTGAAGTTGTGCCGAAGCAGACAGATGACCGTTAATTTTTTAAAGTTGTTAATTATTGTGATTTGTAGTAATTTTTAAAAATATATAATAGAGTAAATTTTTTTAGATATTTTAAACCGTTTACTATTGTAAATTATAATATTTTTATGTAATTTCCAAATAATATATGTTACTTTCCTTATTCAATATTTTGTGTCATTGATAGTCAATTATATTTTTAAAATAATTTAAATTTTTAATTATTGTGATTATAATACTTTTTCTTTTATTTCTATTTAAATGACACAATGTTTATATGATCATAATAATTAATTAGAGGCGATATAGTAAAATCATAATTGAAGCAGCGAAGCAAACATGCCTAAATGACTTATAATAACTAATTAAAAGTGTACAACAAAATTATTATAAAAAATACTTTTAAAAAAAATTAAGTGAATCACATATAAGACGTCAAGTTAATTTAATATTAAATATTATTAATTTTTTAATACTTAAATAATTTTATAATAATTTTTTAATACTTACATGACTTACAATAATTAATTAGGGGTGATATAGTAAAATTATAGTTGAAGCAGCTAAAACAGACATATCATAAACGTCTATTTTAGTTTTTATTAAATATTATTATTTTTTTAATTTAAATAACATATAATAATTAATTTGAAGTGATATAATAAAATCACGGAGCAAGCAACTGAATTGGTCAGCCAGGAGGACTATGAAAAGCTCCTCTCATCTTCCTCTTATACATAAGTAAAAAATATAAATATAATTAATATAAATTTTCTAATCTGTAAATGACTTATAATAATTAATTAGAGATGATATAGTAAAATCAAGATTGATGCAGCAACTGAAGCAGGCAGCACAAGCAGGCACGTCGACCTGCTGCCTGTTTATTCCCTCTTATAATTATTAGTAAAATCCTAATCTGGTGTTCGATTATAATATTTGGAATCTCAATTTTGAGTTTTAAATTTGAAATCAGTGTTCCATTTATGAGGTCTGCAAAAAATCATAAAAATTTCAGTCTTGTTTTAACATAAGCTAAAAGGATAATAATACGAAGCAATAAAGTAAACAAAAAATATAGAAAGAAGACTATAAATGAGAGTTTCTTCATTCTTCCAAATATCAAGTGTATAAGTGTATTTTCAAGTCTATACAATATGAATCCTTATGTCTCTATTTATAATGTTAGATGGAGTCATATAAAAGGTTGTCATAAACATAACATTAAGGATTAAGCTCATGGATGAGGTGGAAGACATAACATTTAAGATTTGAGATTTATTTATAGTGTTACATAGAGACATATAAAAGGTTGTCATAAACATGACAATAAGGAGTAAGATCATAAAAAAGGTGGAAGATATAACATTTAGGATTTGAGATCATAGAGGGGGTGAAACGTAATGGTAAATAGTGGTGGGGAGGTGGAGGAATCATATTAAGTAGACATCACATAAAATATATTTATAACACCCTCCCTTGGATGTTCATAAATGATATGCCTTGTTAAATCTTACTTGAAGAAAATCATGTGGCAAAAAAGTTTTAGAGGAGAAAAAAAGACACATATCTTTTAGTACACATTGTTTGTTGCCTCGTTAAAATCTTTGTCAAGAAAATTTAGTTGGACAAAACTTGGATAAAAGAAAAAGAGTGCAGAGCGTATATACTCCCCATGATAAAGACGTCACTTAATCTTGTTGATGATACATTTCAATTCATCTTTTCAAAGTTTTGGATTCGACAATACCTCTATCAAATATTCCATCCAAATTGAGCAAAATAGTCCTTTACTAAAATATAATTTATTTTTTCTTCTTCGATATATTCTTCTTTCATTTGAGCTTTGGAAGAAGCATCATCTTTATACAATATTGCAACCTTCATCTTAAAAAAAATTACACCTTATGTGTAGGGTTGCTTGCTTTATAAATTGCTAGTAGTTTGACTAGACTTGAAAAAAATATCAATCATTGACTGCCTTGTAGAGTAACATGATATGGCAATATTCTCACGTGCAAACAAGTTTGTTTCTTTAGATCAAATTTCATATAAATTAAATAATTTTCTTGCACTTTTATAATCGACAATTCCTTAACAATATTGGTTAGAAATAATAAATTCATATCAATATTTGATTTCATTCAAATCCATATAAAAGTTAAGTTATGTCTTTTGAGCACATTAAAAAAAATTATATCATGTATAGCAATAGCAGAATACATAAGTGCATCAATTGCACTAATACATGATACTTTATAGCTATTTTATGAGATAAAAATTAATCTTTCTTATGATAAGTGATCTCGCAATTATTGGGATATTCAGTGGATTGAATCTCTTTTAAATCCTTCAAGGATTTTCCTATAGCATTTATCGTCTAGCTAGAAATGACAGTCATTCGTTATACGCATTCAACTTTTTAAAAATTGCCAGATTTAAGGAAATCTTATTGCATCCGCCATAGGAGAACACATCTCCAAATAATAATACCATGAATTTTACGAATAACCTTGATGCCTCAAGATATAAGTCGTACTTTATATCTTAAATCTTACTTCTCGCACAATCACCTATTTGTACCCCACTGACATTATACCTTAGTCTATGGACTAATTTCAAAACATCACTTTTCAAGTAAAATACAATATACTTGAATTATGTATTTTATCTATCCACACTATTTAACAAATTTAAATTCATGATCCTCGTTACCATTTATAATGGTGAGGATTACATTATACCAAAAATACCATCGACGGTTATTTAACATTGACTTCAGCAAGACATAACTTATCAAGATTTCTTTATTTCATCACTTTTAGGTACATGTGTAATGACCCTTCAGGTTATTTTTCCATATTTCCATATATTTTTGCCATCAGAGCTTCTTTAAGCTTCCCTAAGTTATTTATGACTTGTTAGGACTGACAATACGGTTACCAAGAAGTTCGTTTAGTTTTTAGAGTTAAGTCTCTATTTTGAAGTCTTCGCTGGTTCCAAATGGCCAACAGAAAAAAAATTCAATCAAACGACCTCAAATACAAGTTTTTTACTATTCCAACAACTTAGGAATATTAATTTTAGGCTACGCAAATGGTTTGGGTCCCGAGACATCCAAGGTCATTTCGACCTATTGGTTGGAAAGCTAAGAAAATAGAATATGGGTGTGGGACCTACTTTTTATCGAAATAACCTCGAATGGAAATTTTTACTGCACTATTAAGTCCGAAATGATGAATTTAGTATGGTAACATAGTCCATTTTATGTATATGGGATTTCAGATGAATTTTAAAGGGTTTCAAGTTTCAGTTGTATTTGGTGTCATCGTTATTAGTGATTCTAAGGGTCGTAATAGCGATACCCTTGACAGGGTATCAGGTACCGTGATTACGAGGATAAATTTCATGATTACGACTCCTTTTTGTAGCCTAATATTATGGCGATCGTGATACCTGTGTCACGATAGCGACACCTGAGGACTTGTATGGGTATAAATAACCCATTTTCAACCCGTTTTGCTCATTTTTCACTCATTCTCTAAAGACTAAAAACTAAAAGAGTGGGAAAGCTTGGGATTAAAGCTTGTGGGTGATTTGGGAGCTTGGATAACACTTATTTTGGTGACTTTCTTTTGATTTATGGTAAGATTTCACCCTTTTCCTGGTAGAATTTTTCCATTTCTTGTTAAAAAATTTCTAACCCTTGGAGGCTTGATTTTTATCCCAAAATTAGCTCAAATTTCACCCATTTTTTAGGGTAATGACTCCATGAGCATAAGGGAGCACTGGGTTGGTTTTGAAAATGAGATTTTTCGTAAATGAGACCCGCATGATATTTTGGGTAATTTTTAGAGCCAAAGCACAATACTAAAATATGGGTATCATTATTGTCTTATTGATGAGTAGCATGTGATTTTGATATCTTAGTATCTTGAGGAAGCTTCTCGGAGGGAAAAACCAGTGATTTAGTTGATCTTTTGAGCTTTTTTGGGCATTCAGATAGGCTTGGTTTTATCCTTTGTTAGATTGAGCTAATTCATAGTATGTTTATGATATTATTCTAGATTTGGGATGAGTTTTAGGTGTTGGTGTGATAAAATACAATATTTAGATTCGTTGGACCATTTAGCCCATTTTGGATATAATTTTTGGGCATAATTAGCCTAGTTAGACATACCTTAGGTAAAGTTGACCCCTGGATCTTATTTAGGATGGAAATACCTTAGTTGATCAACTAATGAGGAGATTGATTTATTCACTTGGTTTTAAGATGAAACTTACCCTAGTTGCCATTACCTTAGGTGAAATTGACTTAGTTGTGCTATATGGGGAGGAATTGCTATCCTTGGGCTTGTTATGACTTGTTTAACCTCTAATAATAGATTTAGATACCTTAGCCTAGTTTGGAGTATACATTTCTTGGTAAATTATTTTGGGGATTTAGAAGTGGGCGCTTCGACCCACCTTAGTCAAAGACTTGTGATAGTTATTGAAGGTCCTTTATACGTATGCATACATCTAGGAAATATTTATTGCGATGACATTGGAATTCCTTGATACTTGATGGTTATGATGGGTTGAAATTGAGAGTAATGCTAATGGATTAATTGATTAAACTATTGAATACGTTATTGATTGGGCTACCGAATATGCTATTGCAAACCCTTGATTATGATATGAACTAAGCCATTGATTGAGCCATTGAATGAGATAGTAACCACGCTTATGATCATGCTTATTGAATGAGCGATTATGCTATTGTTCAAGCTAGAGATTATGTTTATTGACTACATTAGCGATTAAGCTATTCGTTATGCTATAAATAAGCTATTGATTATGCTCTGAACAAGCTATTCATTATGCTATGAATAATATATTGGTTATGCGATGAATAAGCTATTGATTATGCTATGAATAAGCTATTGATTATGCTATGTATAAGCTATTCATTAAGCTAATGATAAGTTATATGTAATACCTCATAATATTCTAAGCTTGATTCAGCTCTTAGTTGCACGCTTAAGGGGTCCAAGGCTTGAAAATTTCACTAAGTGTTGAGGACTTAATCATTTTTAAGACCTCTAAACTTTACGGATTTTTAGTTTGGCCTTCCCGACCCCAAAATGTTGGTTTTTAAGTTGATTCATGGTTAGGGGGTTAAAAGTATATCTCTGGTGAATTTCAGAATTTTGGGACAAGGTTTAGGTCGTGTTTGGATAGCCAAAACAGTGAGGCAACGTGTTTTGGACATGACGCGTTGCTTCCTCCCATGGTGAGGAGCTCCATGACGTGTTGTTCTCTCCCATGGAGAAAAAGGCACGATGCGTGGTTCTGTCCCGCATAGTGTCATTGTTTAAGTGCCCAAGGGGCATTTGGGACATTTTCCCTCATCATATTTCATCCATAACACAAATTGGGGCTTCCAAAAGGGCATTATTTTCCTCTTTCACCCCGAATTTGATCTCAAGAAAACCTCCTTCTTCCCCAAGAACAAACCCAAGCTTCATTCTCAAGAAATCAAGGGTTCAAGCTTCTAAGCTTAAGCAAACTTCAAGACTATAGCTATTAAGATATGTGGGAGTTCATCAATGGGTACCTTTCACCCACTGAGCCCAAAAACCTTTCCTTTTGAGTAAAGTATAAGTTTTTTCTCTATTATAAAGTTTATCAAGTTCAAGATAAGTCTAATTCATGCTTTCCATGGTAATTTAAATACAATTTAGGTCCCTATATGATCCTATGAAAGATTAGATTGTCTCATACTTTAAATTTTAATTTCCCATGTCATATTCAAGTGAATTTCATGTTATATTATCAAGTTATGATTTTAGCCTTGTAACCACACTGTTTTCCCATGTTTTAAGATAGTCCCATGGTCAAGTTCATGATTCTCACATATTTGATAAAATGTCTATGCTTTTGGGTTTTTAAAACCATGATCCTATACTAAAGTTATAAGCTTTAATATTGTATTTTATGATCATTCAGTGTTGGAGGGTTATGAAAACCCGATACCTTTGTATTTTTACATGATTTCACATTTTCAAGTAATGATTAAGTTAAACCATGAATATTACTACTTACTCAGTTGATATAATCATGATGAGCACTATCAGAAATAATGTTTAGTTAAACTTAGTTTAGTTCAGTGCTAGTGTCAGTTCAGTTTGGAGTAGGATTTAGTATCGAGCAAACTTAGGGATGAGGCCTCACCCACCAGTTAGGACTGGGTCCTTAGTACCGTCCATAAGTTCCCAAACTATGTTGCCAGTATAGGATTATGAGATATCACCCACCAGTTTAGGTCTGACTCTCTCATAGAGGTCACCCGCCAGTTTAGGACTGACTCCCTAGTCCTTTGAGAATCATGATTAGTGGATCTATATAGCCAGTTTTAATACCTGTGGCATGGTACCGACACCCTTCAAACTGGGGTTACAAGTTGGACCCTTAATAGCTTATATTAGGGTATGTCGGTTATATGATACCTCCCACAATTTCATTCAGTATTTTAGTATATCTCGATTCAAGTTTGCTTGACCAAGTGTACAGGTTTTTAGTCATTTACTTATACAGATTTTAGTATTTTAGATTTCAGATTTATTTCTGAAAAATATTTATGCTTGGTCTTGCATTCTCAGATATTACATGTTCATACATTTTATGCTCAGTTACGTTATGCATTTCAACCAGTCCTCATCTCATATACCAGTACATTTAAAGTACTGACCGCATACTTTGCTTTTATGCTATGTTTTCTTAACACATAGGTTCAGACGCTCAGTTTCCCGATTGCTCTTAGACAACTCAGCGTTACTCAACAGCATTAGTGGTGAGTCCTCATCCATCGAGGACATAATATATTTATTTTAGTTATTCAAATATTTTTTATGTTCATTCAGTCAGAGTTAATTGGGGGTTTGTCCCATCAACTCCTTAAGATGTTTAGAGGTTTTCAGACAATCAGTTAGACAGTCAGTCAGTTATTTAAGTATTATCAGTTGTTATTAGATATTTTTCAAACATGTTTTGATTTGTATTTTAGTATCCAGTCTTACAGAATCTTATCAGCTTACCTTTTGCAATATATTGTATTACTATTTTTTCCAATGCTTACAATAGGTACCAGCTCATGGGTTAGCTTGTGGTTGTAAGCACCGTTGTTGCAACTAGGGGTAGCCTCGGGTCATGAAAAAATTTGGTATCAGAGCCCAAGGTTTTAAAGGGTCCCAGGGACTCCGAAATTCGCGTTGAGTAGAGTCTTGTGCATAGGTGTAAAACATGCCTCACTTATAGACAAGAGGCTACAAGATGTTTTGGAAAGTTTCCATTCTTTCAGTATTAATGTCGTGCAAAAGAGCATGGGCTCTATTAAATTCCTTTTTCTAACCCATCATTCATTCTATTTACAGACATGCCTCCTAGAAGAAATAATGAAAGAAGGAATGGGGATCATCCCGCACCACTTATTTAGAAAAATCCCTTAAACGAGCATGTCTCTCACGCCGAATTAAGGGATGCTTTCATAACTTTAGCCTATTCAGTAGCTACTCAGAGTAACCAATAATCTGTTGCCCCAGCCAAACTAGTGGAAAATACAGTTGTAGCTAGGATTCAGTATTTTATTCGGATGAATCCCCTTTGTTTTTGGGATCCAAGTCTGAGAAGGATCCACAGGAGTTTCTGTACATGGTTTATAAGGTGACAGATATCATGGGTGTCACTTTAAGTGAGAGTGAAAAGTTGGCTAAATATCAATTGCAGGATGTATCTCACACCTGGTAGAAGCAGTGGAAGGAGGGTCGAGGTGTGGAGGCAGGGCCTATTGAGTGGGAGAAGTTTGCCATGACTTTCTTAGATAGATTCTTTCCATTTGAGTTGAGCTAAAGTAAGGTGCAGGAGTTCATCTATTTGAAGCAAGGTAATATAAGTGTGAAGGAGTACTCGCTTAAGTTCACTCAGTTGGCGAGGTATGCTCCTACTATGGTGGAAGACAATAGGTCTAAAATGAGTAAGTTTGTATCTGGTTTAGTTAATAGTGTGGTTAAGGAGTGTAGGACTTCCATATTGATTAAGGAGATCAACCTATCTAAACTCATGGTTCATTCTTAACAGATTGAGAAGGAAAATCTTAAGGAGAGAGAGAGAGAGAATAAGAAGGACCGAACAGGTCGTTTTAACTTTTCTCAACCAAGGTCTGAAAGTGGTAACTGTTCTCAGCTTCGTCAAAAATTTTCAACCCTAGCTCCATCTTCAGCTAGTGCGCCAGTGCCTAAGTTCAGGAAAGATAGCCGAGATAGAGGATCAGGATTTAAGTCCTAGGATTACGTGAACAATAGTCGTACTAATCTACTCTGTAGGAAATATGGAAGGAATCATTAGGGGGGTGTAAAGCTGGTAGTCATATATGTTTCGGATGTGGCAAGCTGGGTCACAAGATCCAGTAATGTCCAATGGTTTCTTAGAGGGGAAAGGATTCGCGCCTACAGGACCAGTCTAATCTTTCATCAGCTCCAACAAATCACCTAACTCAGCAGGGTGCCACTTCTAGCACAACCAGTGGGCCGTATCAGAACCGGTTATATGCCGTCTTGACTCGACATGATTAGGAAAGTTCTCCTAATGTGGTTATGAGTACGTTACAGGTATTTCATCTTTATATGTATGTTTTATTAGACCTTAGAGATTCACTTCCTTTTGTAATTCCTTATATAGCTGCTAATTTTGGTGCCAGTCCTAAAATATTAGCAGAGCCTTTCTCAGTATCTTCCTTAGTGGTAAATCTATTATAGCCAAATGAGTATACAGAAATCGCCCGGTTACTGTATCTTATAAAATTTCCTCAGTTGATCTTGTAGAGTTAGAGATGACTGATTTTGATGTCATTCTCAGCATGGATTGGTTCCACTCATGATATGCCTTAGTTAACTGTAGAAA
The DNA here is from genome assembly GCA_030864215.1 of Capsicum pubescens. Lineage (NCBI taxonomy): Eukaryota > Viridiplantae > Streptophyta > Magnoliopsida > Solanales > Solanaceae > Capsicum > Capsicum pubescens. The sequence continues at coordinate 3,972,950 of CM061539.1, forward strand.
TAAAGTCATTCAATTTTAGTTTCCTAATGAACCAGTCATTGAATAGAGAGGTAGTACTTCAGTGCTTAGGGGTCAAATTATTTCTTATCTTAAGGCAAGAAGGATGATATCTAAGGGGTCATGTACCATCATGTTTGAGTCAAGGACTCTAGTTCTGAGAATCTGAGTCTTGAGACAGTTTCAATAGTAAGGGAATTTCTAGATGTGTTCCCTGAAGATCTTCCCAGAGTTCCTCCTGAAAGGGAAATTAACTTTGGAAATAGATCTCCTTCCAAACACTCGGTCTATCTCTATTTCACCCTACAGAATGGCTCAAGCTAAGCTTAAAGAATTGAAAGAACAATTAAAAGATCTCTTAGATAAGGGTTTCATTAGGCCTAGTATTTCTCCATGGGACACTCCAGTCTTGTTCATGCATAAGAAAGAAAGTTCTCTCAGAATCTGCATCGACTACCGTCAGTTGAACAAAGTCACAATCAAGAATAAGTATCCACTCCACAGAATAGATGACTTGTTCAACCAACTTTAGGGTGCCGATTATTTCTCTAAGATAGACCTTAGATTCGGCTATCATCATTGTAGAGTCAGAGAATGTGATATTTTGAAGACAACCTTCAGAACTCGGTATAGTCACTTTGGATTCTTGGTTATGTCCTTCGGACTAACAATTTCCCCTGCAGATTTTATGGACTTGATGAATAGGGTGTTCAAACAGTACTTAGACATGTTCGTCATAGTCTTCATTGATGATATCCTTGTCTATTCCCATAGTGAGAATGATCATGAAGACTATCTAAAAATTATATTACAGACTCTTAGAGCTCATCAGTTGTTCACTAAATTTAGTAAGTGTGAATTCCATCTAAGATCAGTATCTTTCCTTGGCCATATTATTTTCGGTAATGGCATTAGAGTTGGCTCTTAAAAGATCAAATTAGTGAGGAACTAGTCCAGACCCATCTCTCCATTAGAAATTAGGAGTTTCTTGGGTTTGGATGGCTATTATCGATGGTTTGTTGAAGGTTTTCTTCTATAGCCTCCCCCATGTCTTGATTGACACAGAAGAAAGTCAAATTTTAGTGGTCAGATTCCTATGAGAAGAGTTTTCAAGAGTTGAAGACTCGACTCACTTCCGCTCCAATCTTGACTTTTCCCAATGGTTTAGATGGATTTGTAGTTTACTGCGATGCTTCCAGAGTTAGTATTAGTTGTGTTTTGATATAGAGGGGTAAGGTCATAGACTACGCCTCTAGACATATTAAACCCCATGAAAAGAATTATCCTACTCATGATCTTGAGTTGGCAGCTGTTGTCTTTGCCTTAAAAAATTAGAGGCACTCTCTTTATGGGGTTTATGTTGATGTGTCTACTAACCATAAGAGTTTACAGTACGTGTTCACATAGAAAGATATAAATTTTCATCAGAAAAAAGTGGTTTGAGTTGTTAAAAAATTGTGATATAAGTGTGTTGTATCATCTGTGCAAGGCCAATATAGTGGAAAATGACCTTAGTAGATTGTCTATGGGTAGTGTTTCCCACATAGAGGATGATAAAAAGGAGTTAGTCCATAAGGTTCATCAGCTTGCTAGACTAGGTGTCTGGTTGGTTGATTCAACTAAAGGTAGTACTTAGGTTCAGAATCTTCTTTGGTTGCCGAAGTAAAAGAGAAACAAGATAGAGATCCTAGTTTAGTTCAATTGAAGAAGGCAGTTAGAGATCAGAAGGTGGAGGTTTTCTCCCAAGGGAGAGATGGTATGCTTTGTTGCCAAGGTAGGTTGTGTATTTCATATGTTGATGGGTTGAGACAACGAATTCTTACAGAAGCGCATGTGCACAATATTCCATCCACCCGGGAGCCACTAAGATGTACCGTGATTTGCAGGAAATCTACTAGTAGAATGGTATGAAGAAGGATATTGTAGAGTTTGTGGATAAGTGTGCAAATTGTCAGCAGGTCAAAGTTGAGAACTAAAGGCCTAGTGGTACATTGTAGGAGTTTAGCATCCCCACTTGGAAGTAGGAAGTGGTAAACATAGATTTTATGACGGGATTACTGTGTATGCATCATCAGCATGATTCAGTATGGGTCATTGTGGATAGAATGAACAACTCAGCTTATTTCTTGCTAGTTCACACTTCGTATTTAGCTGAGGATTATGCCAGGCTTTATCTTAAGGAGTTAGTTAAGTTGCATGGTATTCCATTATCTATTATTTCAGATAGAGGTACTCAGTTTACCTCTCACTTTTGGAAGGCTTTTCAGAAGGGTCTTGGTACCTAAGTTTATCTCAATACAACTTTTCACCCTCAGATAGATGGTCAGGCAGAGAGGACCATTTAGACCTTAGAGGAAATATTGAGGACACGTGTTACTGGCTTTAAAGGTAGCTGGGATAACCACTTACCTTTGATTGAGCTTACCAATAACAATAGATATCACTCTAGTATTCAGCTGGCTTCATTTAAGGCTCTCTATGAGAGAAGATGTAGATCTCCTATGGGTTGGTTTGAGGCAAGTAAGGATGCTTTGATAGGGCCAGATTCAGTGTTCGAGGTAATGGATAAAGTTCAGTTGATTTGGAAGGGGCTGAAGAAAACCCAAAGCCACCAGAAATTTTATACAGACGTAAGGAGGAGAGATCTTATGTTTGAGGTTGGTAATTTGGTCTATTTGAATAGTTTGTCTATGAAGAGAGTGAAGAGATTTGGCAAGAAGGGGAAACCCAGTCCCCACTATGTTGGACCTTACAGAATCTTGAATCGTTTTATAAAGGTAGCCTATGAGCTTGAGTTACCTGTAGATTTGGCATCAGTGCATCCATTGTTCCACATCTATTTTCTGAAGAAATGTTTTAGTGATTCATCTGTTGTTGTTCCTCTAGAAAGTATGAACATTCAGGATCCCCTTTCCTTTGAGGAATTCGTAGTTCAGATTCTTAATCTTCGTATTTGTTGACTAAGGAATTAAAAAGTTCCCTTGGTTAAGTTCTATGGCGGAATCAGTCTGTTGAGGGAGCCACTTAGGAAGCAAAAACAGACATATGAACCAAATACCCTTATCTTTTCTCCGCAAATTTAGATGCAGCTTGAGGTAACGATTTTCCTTACATTGACTCTTTTCCGTTCTCAGTTCAACTATGTAACCATTCTCATGTAATTGTATGCATTCACAAGATTATTTCAGTTCATGTGTCATGCTTCAGGCTCAATGATGTAATCTTGTCCTAAGTCATGCATGTTTAGTATATGATCTCAGTTTTCTCAGTATTCTCAGCTAAACCAATCTCATTCGAGGTTGAATATTCCTAAGATAGAGAGATTGTAATGTCATGTAATAATCTAAGCTCGATTCAGCTCTTAGTTGCACGCTTAAGGGGTCCAAGGCTTGAAAATTTCACCAATTGTTAAGGACCTAGTCATTTTTAAGACCCCTAAAATTTGTGGATTTTTAGTTTGGCCTTCTCGACCCTGAAATATTGATTCTTTAGTTGATTCATGGTTAGGGAGGTTAAAAGTATGTCTTGAGTGAGTTTCGGAATTTTCGGATGAGGTTTGAGTCGTGTTTTGATAGCCAAAATAATGAGGCAGTGCGATTTGGCCATGATGCGTTGCTCCCTCGCATGGTGAGGAACTCTGCGATGCGTTGCTCTCTCCACTGGAGTAAGTTACGCGGCACGTTGCTCTCTCCCATGGAGAGAAAGGTGAAGTGCATGGCTTTGTCCCATATAGTGTCATTGTTTAAGTGCCCATGGGGAATTTAGGTCATTTCCCTCATCCTATTTCCTCCATAACATGAATTGTGGCTTTCAAAAGGGCATTATTTGCCTCTTTCGCCTAAAATTTTCTCTCAAGAAATTCTCTTTCTTCCCCAAGAACAAACTCAAGCTTCATTCTCAAGAAATTAGGGGTTGAAATTTCTAAGCTAAAGCAATCTTCTGAGATATAGCTATTAAGGTATGTGGGAGTTCATCAATATGTACCTTTCACCCACTGAGCCCAAAACCCTTCCCTTTTGAGTAAAGTATGAGTTTTTCCTCTGTTATGAAGTTTATCATGTTCAAGATAAGTTTAATTCATGCTTTCCATGGTAATTTAAATTCAATTCAGGTCCCTGTATGATCCCATGAAAGATTATATTGTCTCATGCTTTAAATTTCAATCTCCTAGGTCATATTCAAGTAAATTTCATATTATATTAGCAAGTTATGATTTTAGCCACGTAACCATACTGCTTTCCTATGTTTTAAGACATTCCCATGGTCAAGTTCATGATTCTCACATGTTTGATGAAATATCTATGCTCTTGGGTTTTTAAAACCATGATCCCATACTAAAGTTTTAAGCTTTAATGTTGTATTTTTTTATCAGTCAGTGCTGAGGGGTTATGAACACCCGATACCTTTGTGTTTTTACATGATTTCAGATTTTCAAGTAATGATTTAGTTAAACCTTGATTATTACTACTTACTGAGTTGATATAATCATGAGCAATATCTAAAATAATGTTCAATTAAACTTAGTTTAGTTCAGTACTAGTCTCAGTTTAGTTGGGAGTAGGATTTAGAATCGAGTGAACCTAGGGATGGGGGCTCACCTTCCAGTTAGGATTGGGTCCTTAGTAGCAGTCCCTAAGTTCCAAAACTATGTAGCTAGCATAGGATTATGAGATGTCACCCGCCAGTTTAGGACTGACACTCTCTTAGGGGTCACGCACAAGTTTAGGACTGACTCCCTAGTCCTTCAGGACTCATGATTAGTGGATCCACATAGCCAGTGTTAGTACCCGTGGCACGGTACTGATACACTTCCAATTGGGGTTACAGGTTAGACCCCAAATAGCTCATATTGGGTCATGGTTGTTATGTGATACCTCCCATAGTTTCAGTTAGTATTTCAGTAAATCTTATTTTAGGTTTGCTTGACCAAGTATACAGGTTTTCAGTCATTCAGTTATACAGATTTTAGTCTTTCATATTTCAGAAACTTATTTATGCTTGGTCTTGCATTCTTATTTATTAAATGTTAGTGCATTCATGCTCAGTTACCTTATGCATTTCATCCAGTCCTCATCTCATATACTAGTACATTCAAAGTACTGACTGCATACTTTTATTTTGCGCTATGTTTTCTTATAACATAGGTTCGGACGCTCAGTTTCCCGACCGTTCTTAGACAGCTCATCGCTACTCAACAGCATTAGTGGTGAGTCCTTATCCATCGAGGACATGATATATTTATTTCAGTTATTTCAGCATTTGCTTATGTTCAGTCAGTCAAAGTTAGTTGGGGGTTTGTCCCATCAACTCCTCATGATGTTTAGAGGCTTTCAGACAATCAGTTAAACAGTCAGTCAGTCATTTCAGTGTTATTAATTGTTATTAGATATTTTTCAGACATGTTTTGATTTGTATTTTAGTATCTAGTTTTACAATATCTTATCAGCTTACCTTCAGCAGTTTGATGTATTACTATTTTTTCCAGTTCTCACAGCAGGTACCAGCTTATGGGTTAGCTTGTGGTCATTTGTAGCCGTAAGCACCATTGTCTTGACTAGGGGCTATCCTTGGGTCGTGCTATTTTACTATTCTATTGATAAGTTATTGACTATTCTATTGATAATAGATTACGTTAGCCATCATGCTAATGACTATATTAGTGATCACATTACTGATTATGCTAGTGACCAGGTCTATTGACTATACTAGTGATCATGTTATTGGTTATGTTAATGACCATGCTTATTGATTATATTAGAAATTATGTCTTTGGTTATACTAAAAACCATACTTATTGATTATATTAGCAATTATGTTATTGATTATACTAAGGGTCATGCTTATTTACTATATTAGTGATTATTCTATTGATTATGCTAAGGATCGTTCCTATTTACCGTATCAATGATTATGCTATTGATTATGCTAGAGATCATGCTTTCGATTATAATTAGTGATCATATTAAATAATTTTTCTAGCATTTATGCTATTAATTATTCTAATGATTATGCTATTGGCCATGATAATGATGATATTATTACTAGTACAAGTCTAGATATTTATTATACTATTATACAAATATCAGTTCATGTTTGGATAATAATGTTGATATTAATTATTCATACCCGGTGTAAGTCTGGAGGATGGTCATGATATTAAAGACGATATTAATGATATTGGTGATAATATGAGGATGATATCGATGATGATATTTATGATGACATTATTGATTATTCTTATTTATCCGAGTCCGGATATACACATTAACTATGATTATATACCTATTATAATAAGACAATACCGGTTGTGAGATTGACAATAGTAATTCTAGCTAAGTCTAAAAATGAGGAAATAGTTATAATGTTATATGATACGTACGGGTTCTAGTGATACTATGATTAGTTGATAAATATTGATTAGTTTATAAATGATAGTTAGCCAATATATGAGGATTAGATGATAAATGTTGATTAATTGATAGAGGATGATTAGTCGATATATGAAGATTAGTTGTTACATGATGGTTAGTTTATAAGTGTTGATTGGTTGATAAATAATGACTATGGAAAATCAATGGTTATAGTGTGGCATGATATTGATGAATTCTAATTATATTATGAGAGTTGATAAATGATGGAGGTGGGTTATTCTATCTTGTTTGTACCTTTCAGGATTATGGAGGCTTGCGATAGGTTATTTACTCTTTTGCACTAATTGTCTTATGAGAGCCAATTTTGTAGTTGTGATTGCACGTGTTGATGCCTTATTTTATGTTATCATTCTGATTTATTTAACTACTTATACACAACGATGTTGGAGTTGATTCAAGTTTGTCTCTACCTTGACTTAGTTATGTTATCTTGCATTTTATCATACTTATATCATGATTTAGTTTAGTCGGCAGATGATGCCTACTGAGTACACATGGTTTTGGTACTCATACTATACTTATGAACCTTTTTGGTGAAAATCCAAGTACCAATTTCCATTGTTAATCGACGTTCGCATTGTGTAGATTTTTGGTGATAGGGTGAACTCTTGGAGTCGGAGTCGCCTATTTAATTCCATCTTTCTATATTCAGTCTTTTGTTTCAAGACAGATGTTATAAACTATTTTAGATACTTGAGTTTTATTATTACTAGATGCTTGTATACTGGCTCTTCCATGATGTGGGATGGTATCTATGTATTGACTATCTTTTATCTTTTGCTATCACCTTGTTATTTACAAATTGTGTTGTTGATTTTTGCCTATGTTAGGAATTTTCCACCAAGTTAACCCATTATATTTAGCTCTGGGTTACGGTTTGACCTATCTACTCGTGGGATAAAGTAGGTGTCATTATGACTTATAAATTGGGTCGTGATAAATTAGTATCAGAGCTAGGTTTCACTGGTATTATTGGTACAAGAGCAAATGTTTAGTAGATTCATGTGGATCGGAATGATGATGACCATTTCCTATCTTTGGGAGGATATGGGACATTCTTAGGAGTTCTTCACTTCTTTCGCTCATTTTGTGCAAAGAGTCTGAGTTGTTTTATAGAACATTCCCTTGATTTTCTTATTTCGGTGAAGGCTAGGACATGTGTTATTGATACATAAGATGAGGTTCCTAAGATCGAGCTTGGGGATCCTACCCCTGTTCGTTAATAACCCAGAGGTTGTGGAGAACCACGATATGCATCCCCAGCTAGGGGATAGGATAGAGGGCCTTCACCAGACCTTATTCCCACTCTTAAGCCAGAGATTCTTCCGCCCTAGCTAATAATGGGCCAAGGACCAGCCAAAGATCCGCCAGGGATTATTTCTTCTTCAGTTCTTAGAAATGCTTTGGTTTAACTTTTGGGATTAGTTGGTGGTGTATAGTCTACATATTAGAGTGGTACGGAAGTGGGGACACAACCTGTAGCTGTGGCTCTCATACTTGAGGTCCCTTCTCATCCAGTAGTTTCCTAGCCTACTATGTCTGCTGAGGAGCAAAAGATGTTGTGTAGATTTCTTATATTGGCTTTCCTTAGGTTTTTTAGTGCTCCGGGCGAGGATGCATATAAGTTTCTAATTTCTTGTAAGGATGGGCTCTGTAATTTAGGCCTAGTTGAAACTCATGGTGTGGACTACACCATGTTTTAGTTGGACTTGGTTGTTCGATATTGGTGGAGAGGTTATATGGATTCTAGACCAACTGGATCTTCTCTTTTGACTTAGAATTAGTTCTCCGAGATGTTCTGAGTGAAGTACATACCTCTCAGCCTTGGGGATCATCTGAGAGATAAGTTTTCAAGATTAGAGAAGGGCTCCATGTCTGTTATGAAGTATGAGGCTCATTTTTGTGAGGGTGTTATGCATGCTACTTCCATTATGACTTTTGAGTATGAGAGAGTTTATCGCTTTGTTAGAGGGTTGATACTTCCCCTTCATATATCCACTCAGAATTTAGTTACTACAGGTAGGTCTTTTGTTGAGGTGTCATATCATACTCAAGTGATAAAGGAGATGCATCGTGAGGACTGTGGGGGCAGCAATAAGAGGCCAAGTCATCAGGGTAGTTTCAGTATGAGTCATAGTAGTTTTCGATTCAGAGGTAGCCCTTGTCATGGTAGATATCCTCTGCGTCCATCCTATCAATCTCAGAGTCAGCCTACTCAACCTATTTAGACAGCGCTTCAGAGGTCAGTCAAGTGCTAGTGATTACCATGGCCAGGGAAGTGGTCAACCATCGAGGGGTTCATCTTTTGGTTATTCTAGATGTGGTGATTACTCCAGGTCAACTGGATCTGTTGGTTCTAGTTCAGCTCATGGTACAATTATAGTTATGGAGCTCGTGTTCATTATTCATAAGAGTGCCCTAGTTATGGGGAGCTATTCCTTTAGCTCAGAGTGTTCCCCCTATTAGAGCATTTTATCCCTCAGCTAGAGGTGGTTCACAAGGTTGTAGGGGTGGTTTCTAGAGTACTTGAGGTAGTTCTCAGGCAGGAAGGACAGAAGGTCGGTTAGGAACCCATCCAGGTGGCGGGTGTGGTCAGTTGTATGTGGTACCTTCTAGGCCCAAGGTTAAGTCTTTGGATACTGTTGTTACAGGTTGATTCTGGTGTGCCATCAGTCGACCCTTGCTTTATTTGATTTGGGAACCACTTATTCTTATGTATCTACTTATTATGCTCTATGGTTAGATTTGTCTTCGGATTTATTATCTGTGCCATTGTGTGTGTCTACTTTCATGGGTAATTTTTTAGTAGTAGATCGGGTTTTTAGATAATGTGTTGTGACTATTAGCGATGTTGATACTCAGGTTGATCTTATTATTTTGGATATGGTGGATTTTGATGTGATTTTGTGCATGGACTGGTTATCCCACTATCATGAGGTCATGGATTTTTTTCCAAGACATTTATCTTAGCCATGCCTGGCATACCCCATTTGAGTGGCAGGGTACGATTAACCATGATATGATGAAGATTATTTCTTATATTCATGCTAGGAGACTTATTTAGAGGGGTTGCGAGTCTTATCTCGCTTATATTTGTGATGTTAGTGTGGAGAGTCCATCACTTTAATTTTTTCTTGTAGTTCATGTGTTTCCTGATGTGTTCCCTGCAACCTGCCTAATATTCCCCCTGTCCGGGATATTGAGTTTGCTATTGATCTTGATCCTAGCACCCGTTCTATTTCTATGGCACCTTACCATATAGCTCCTGCCGAGACTAAGGAGTTCAATTCTCAGCTTTAGGATATTCTTAGTAAGGGTTTTATTAGACGGAGTGTGTCTACTTGGGGATATCCTATGATGTTTGTGAAGAAGAAGGATGGCTCCATACATATGTTTATTAATTATAGGCAGCTTAATAAGGTGATGGTGAAGAACCGTTATCCTATGCCTTGCATTGACGATTTGTTTGACCAGCTTCAGTGTGTTCTCTAAGTTTGATTTGAGATATGGTTACCATCAGTTGAGGAGTCGGGCTAAGGATATCCCGAAGACAGCCTTTAGGACCCGTTATGGTCATTCTGAGTTCCTGGTGATGTCATTTGGCTTGACTAATGCCCCAAATGTATTTATCGACTTGATGAATTAAGTTTTCAGACCTTATTTGGAATTTTTTTACGATTGTATTCATCCACAACATCCTTGTGTATTCAAGGAGTAGAGAGGAGCATGCATAATTTTTAAGGACCGTACTCCAAACTTTGAGGGATCATGGCATTAGTCAAGAAAAATAACATCATCAGGAACTCATAATAACCATAACAGGTCCTAAAAGCTATCTTTGGGATATCCTTAGCTTAAATCCTCAATTAATGGTAATAAGATCTCAAATAAATCTTAGAGAATATTGTTGCTCCCTGAATCTGGTTAAACAAATCATAAAGGCGAGGCATATGATAATGGTTTTTCTCTGTTGCCTTATTAAAATGCCTATAATTAGTACACATATGCATGGAGCCATATTTCTTCTTCACAAACAACACCGCAGCTCCCCAAGGAGACACACTCGGTCTAATAAAACCATTACCAAGAAGATCATAAAGATGAGAATTCAGCTCTTAAAGCTTGGCAGGAGACATATGGTAAGGTTTCATAGAAATAGGTCGGGTGCTAGGCTCTAGATCAAAAACAAACTTAATCTCCAGAAAAAGGGAATACCATGCAGGTTGATAGGGAACACATCAGGAAACAAACAAACTACAGTAATAGAGTCAGATGATGGACTCTCTACACTAGTATCACAAATATAAGTGAGATAAGACACGTAACCCCTCAAAATAATCCTCCTAGCATAAACATAAGATATAATCCCCATCTGCTCTCATCTAACCTCTCCCTACCACATGTTTGAGGGTAGGCCAGGCATGGATAAGGTAAAGTCCTGACAAAACAATTTGTGACCGCATGATAGTGGGATAACCAGTCCATGCACAAATCACATCAAAATCCACTATATCCAGAATAATAAGATCAGCATGAGTATCAATATGCCTAACAGTCACAACACATTCTCTGAACACCCAATCCACTACTAAAGATTCACCCACGGTAGTAGATACACGCAAGGGCACAGATAAAAATCCCAAGATAACTCTAATCGTGGAGCATAATAAATAAAAAAAATAAGAATAAGTGGATCCCAAATCAAATAAAGTAAGGGACGGCTGAAGATACTCTAAAATTTTACCTATAGTAATAACATCCAAAGATTCAGCCTCAGGTCTAGTTGGTACTGCATATAACTGACCACGCTCGCCACCTGGCTGGGCTCCTAACTGACCTCGTGTCCTGTTGTAATGACCCTTTAGGTCATTTTCTATATTTCTTCTTATTTCCACCATTAGAGCTTTTCCATACCTACCCCAAGTCATTTATGACATGCAGGAACTGACAGTTTGATTATCGGATAATTCATTTGGTATTTTGAATCAATCCCCTATTTTAAAGTCTTTATTAGTTCCAAATGGCCATCGAGAAAAAACTTCAATTAGATGACTTGGAATGGAAATTTTAACTATTTCACCAACTCTAGAATATTGATTTTAGGGTAGGTGAACCTTTGGTTTGGGTCCCAAGGCACTCGACTCATTTTTACCTATTGGTCGAAAATTTAAGAAATTGGAAATTGGGTGTGGGACTCATATTTCATCAAAACAACCTTGGATGGAAATTTCGAGTACTCCATTGAGTATATAACGTTAAATTTGGTCCGGTTACATAGTTCTTTTGTATATAGGGGATTCTGGATGAATTTTGAGGGCTTGGTGGAGACTTGGAAAATTTTCAAGTCTCAATTGTGATCTGGTGAACCCGTGATCATGGACCATGGATCGCGATAGAAGTCTAGTACCACTAGCACGTGCCACAATCACGACGCTTTAAGTCGCGAATGCAACTTCTTGGGTAGGCCAACAAAATCATGATTGCGATGGGGTAATATCGTGATCTCGACATTTTCATCAGATGCCCTTATTGCGATTGCAAAGATTGAGTCGCGATAGCATGACTCAAGTACCTGGTAAGGGTATAAATACCCTATTTTAGCCTAATTTTTCTCATCCTTTAGCCATTTTCTTGAGAGCTAAAATCCTAAATATGGAGATATCTTGAAATTGGAGCTTATGAGTGATTTGGGAGCTTGTCTAACACTTATTTACACAATTAACTACCAATTTTAGGTATGATTTCACCTTTTTCATGGTAGAAATTACCATTTCTTATTCCAAAAATTCCAAAACCTTGGAGGCATGGTTTTAGATCGAGTTTCACCCATTTTAGAGGGTAATGACTCCTTGAGCACAAGGTAAAGCTGGGTTGGTTTTAAAAATATGACTTTTCATAAATGGGACCCATATGGATTTTTGGGTGATTTTTGTACCCAAAGCACAATAGTGTGATATGGGTATCATTATTCTCGTATTAATGAGTAGAATATGATTTTGATATCTTTGCATCTTGCGAAAGCTTCTCAAAATGGAAAAGTTGTGCTTTAGTTGATTTTGTGAGCTTTCTTCAATGTCCATATAAGCTAGGTTTTTCCCCTTATTAGATTGAGCTAATTCATAGTATTTTTTATGATATTATATTATATTTGGAATGGGTTTTAGGTGTTTGTATGATGATTTGAAATGCTTGGGTTAGTTAGACCTTTTAGGCTAATCTGGAATGTAATTTAGGCATAATTGACCTAGTTGCTCATAATTTAGTTATATTCCCTATCTTAGGGCTAATTAAGGCTTGTTTAACATCTTAAAGTGGATTTATAGATATTAAGCCTAGTTCCGATAGAAATTTCCTAAAATAGAGCTTCGGGAATTAGAAGTGGGCCCTTAAACCACCTTAAGCTAATATTCATATTAATCCTTGTAACCTTTTATACGCTGTTATGTACTTAGTTAATGCTTACTAAGAAAATATTAAGAAGCTTTGGTCCTTGATGGTTATGTTAGTTACTTAAGGGTTGATGCCTATTGATTATGCTATCACTTATGCTATTGATGATACTATTGATTATATTTATATATCTATAATTACCAGTTTGAGTCTGGAGGATGGTTACGATATTAATGATATTTACCCAGTACGATTCTGAAGGATGATTTAAGATATTGATGATATATTTATCAATTCGAGTCTGGCTATTGATTATAATTATTGATTCATGTTCGAATATTAATTATATCTACCAGTTTGAGTCTGGATATGCATATTATGCTTTGATGATATACATATTATGATAATGATATCGAGGTGTGAGATTGAACAAAGTAATTTGGATAAGTCTAAAAATGAGAAAAATAGCTAATATGGCATGATGTTAGTGAACTCTAATGGTATGTTGCAAATTTATAAATGATGATGGTGGGTTATACTATCTAGTGTGTACTTTTCAGGCTAATACGAGCTTGCAATAGGTTATTTACTTTTCCACACCAATTTGCATATAGGAGCCAATTTTGTAGTTATATTTGCATGTGTTGATGATTTATGTTATGTTATGCTATTATTTTGGTTTATCTACCTATGTATGCACAACGATATTGGAGTTGATTTAAGTTTATTTCCTTACCTTGACTCAGTTATGTTATCTTCTATTTTATCATACTTATATCATAATTTAGCTTAGTCAGTCGATGATGCCTACTTGAGTACGTGTTTTTTTATACACATACTATATTTCTATACATTTTTGGTGCATATGTGAGTACTATTTTCCATCGCTGATTGACGCTCGTGCTGTGTTGATACCCGAAGATGGTGAGCTCTTGGAGTCGGAGTCACTTATTTCCTTCTATAGTTCATGTCTAGTCTTTAGTTTGAATACAAAATTATGTTGACTAATTTAATACATGTGTTGTATTATTATAACTAGATGCTCTTGTACTAGCTCTACCAGGTCATGGGTTGGTATATATATTGGTTATCTTTGTTCATTTCAAATACAATGCTTATTTATAAGTTGTGTTGTTATTTTTGCCTATGTTGAGAATTTTGCGTTTAGCTTCGGGTTATGATTTGGCTTGCCTACTAGTGGTATATAGTGGGTGTTATAATGACTGGTAAATCAGGTTATGATAAATTGGTATCAGAGCCTAGGCTACACGATATGTTGCTACAAGAGCAAATGTCTAGTAGAGTACTGCAGATCGGAATAATGACATTTTTTCCCATCATTGGAAGGCTATGGGACATTCTTAGGAGTTATTCACTTTTTTTACTCATTTCATGCTAAGAGTCTGAGTTGATTTATAGAACAATCCTTTGGTTTCACTCTTTCGCAGATGGCTAGGACACGTGTTATTGCTACATAAGATGAGGGTCTCGAGATTGATCCTAGGGATCCAACTCCTATTAGTGAATGGCCCAGATATCATGGATAACCTAAAGATGTGTCTCCAGCTAGGGTCTAGGATAGGGAGACTTCACTAGTCCTTATTTCCTTTCTTGAACCATAGAATCTTCCACCTCACCAAGCGGTGAGCTGAGACCAGCCTAGGCTCCACCAGGGTTTATTCTTCTTTAGTACTTAGAAATGCTTTGGTTTAGTTTTTGGGGATAGTTGGTAGTGTACAGACTACAAATCAAAGTGGTATTGAGGCAGGGGCAAAACCTATAATTATGGCTCCCAGAGTTGAGGTCCCTTCTATTCTCACGGTTGCTCAGCCAGGAGTTGCTCAGCCAGTGGTTACCCATCCTTCCATGTCTGTTGAGGAGTAGAAGATGTTGTATAGATTCTTGATATTGGCTTCTCGTAGGGTTTCTAGTATTCGAGGCGAGGATGCGTATGAGTTTCTGATTTCTTATGAGGATAAGCTCTATAATTTGGGCATTGTTGAGACTTGTGGTTTCGATTACGCCATATTTAAGTTGGATTTGGCTGCTTAACATTGGTAGAGAGGTTATATGGATTCTAGATCAGTATGTTCTTCTCCTTTGACATAGACTCAATTCTCCTATATTTTCTTGGAGAAGTACATGCCTCATAGACTTAGGGATCATTTAAGAGATCAGTTCTCTAGATTGGATTAAGGATCCATGATAGTTGCAGAGTATGAGGCTCTTTTTCACAAGTTGTCTAGGAATACTACTTATATTCTAGACACTGAGTTTGAGAGAGTTTGTTGCTTTATTTGAAGATTAAGACTTTCCTACCGCATATCCACTCTGAGTTTGGTTATTGTGGGTAGGTCTTTTGTTGAGGTTTTAGATTACGTTCAAGTGATAGATGATATGTATCATGAGGCCCAAGGGGCAACGATAAAGTCCTAAATATCAGGGCAGTTTCAGTGGGAGTCATGTAGTTTTTGATTCAGAGGTAGTAGTTCTCATAATGGGTATTCTCTGAATCCTTCTTATCAGTCTCAGAGTTAGACAAGTTGACTAATTCAGGAAGCTCTTCAGATTACTGATAGAGGTCAGTCTACTGCTAGTGATTACCCTAGTTAGGTGGGTGGTCAGTCTTCGATGGGTTCGTCTTTAAGCTATTCTAGTCATGGTGGTTACTTTGGGTCAGTTGGATCTGTTGGTTCTATTCTTGTAGTTTTTGAGTTTCTTGATGTGTTCCCTACTGACATGCTTGGTATTCCCCCTATCCGTGAGATTGAGTTTGCTATTGATCTTGAGCCTAGCACCTGATATATTTCTATGGCACCTTACCGTATGGATCTTGCCAAGCTTAAGGAGCTGAATTCTTAGCTTCAGGATCTTTTTGGTAAGGGTATTATTAGTCAGAGTGTGTCTCCTTAGGGAGCTAATATGTAGTTTTTGAATAAGAAAGATGACTCCATGCGTATGTGTATTGATTATAGGTATCCTAATAAGGTGACGGTGAAGAACCATTATCGTATGCTCACATTGATGATTTGTTTGACCAGCTTAAGCATGTGGTGGTGTTTTCTATGATTGATTTAAGATCAGGTTACAATTATTTGAGGATTTGGGATGAGGATAAACCGAAGATAGCCTTTAGGACCCATTATGGTCATTATGAGTTCTTTGTAATGTATTTTGGGTTGACTAATACCCCAGCCGGATTTATGGATTCGATGAACTGAGTGTTCAGACCTTATTTGAATTCCCTTGTGATTTTATTCATTGACAACATCCTTGTGTATTTGAGAAGTAAAGAGGAGTATGTGCAGTATTTGAGGATTTTTCTCCAGACTTTGAGAGATCATATGCTTTTTGCCAAGTTCTCTATGTGTGAGTTATGGATTAGGTCATTGACATTACTTAAGCATGTGGTATCTAAGGTTGGTATTACGATAGAACAATCTAAGATTGATCCAATTCATGATTGGGCTAAACCCATATCTTCGACTGAGGTTTGTAGCTTTATTGGATTGGCCAGTTACTATAGATGATTCATCCAGGGTCTTGCTACTATTTCTGCACCTATGATAAGATAGAATCAGAAAAAGGTTTCTTTTCGATGGTCTGAGGAGTGTTATTTGAGCTTTGGAAAGCTCAATTTTTTTCTTACTTTTGCTCTTGTTCTAGCTCTTCCGGTAGATGGAGAGGGATTCACCATGTTTTGTGATGCTTCTGGTGTTGGTCTAGGTTGTTTATTGATGCAGTAGGGTCGTGTAATTGCATATGTTTTGAGGAATATTAAGATCCACGAGTGCAACTACCCCACTCATGATTTGGAGTTGGCAGCGGTAGTTTTCATGCTTAAGATTTAGAGGAATTATCTTTATGGTGTGCATTGTGAGATTTTTACCAATCATCACAGTCTTCAGCATCTTATGACCTAGAGAGAGCTTAATGCTAGGCGGCATAGTTGGATGGAGTTGCTTAAGAATTATAATATTTCTATCTTGTATCATCCAGGAAAGGCTAATTAGTAGAAGATGCCTTGAGTTGGAAGGCATCGAGTATGGATAGCTTGTCTTGAATTTTAGTTTCTCAGAGGTCGTTGGCACGGGACATTCAGTCCTTTGCAAACTTAATGGTTTTCCTTGATATTTCAGACTCTAGGAGGATTCTTGCTAGTATTAAGGAGAGGTCTTCATTTTTTTAGCAGATTCGGGATTGCCAATTTGAGGATAGTAAGCTTTGCTTCCTTCGTGATCAAGTTTGAGAGGTGAGTCCAAGAGGATCACCATAGATTCTGAGTAAGTTTTGAGATTTGATATCCGCATTTGTGTTCCAAGGATTGATAACTTAATCCAACTAATTTTTTAACGAGGCTCACAGCTCTAGATATTTTCTTCACTCAAGTACAACTAATATGTATAGAGATTTGAGATAGCATTATTGGTGGAGTGGCATGAAGAGAGATGTGGCAAACTTTGTAGCTCGATGCCTCTGTTTTTAGTAGGTGAAGGACAATCATAAGCATCTAGGTAGTTTGATTCATAGATTTCCCATTCTCGAATAGAAGTAGGAGTGGATTACCATAGACTTCATTATTGGCTTACCCCGTACTTCTCAGGGTTTCAATGGTATTTGGGTCATCGCGGATCGGTTGACCAAGTCAGCATATTTCCTTTCTATTCAAATTTCCTTCAGTGTTGAGTGGTTAGCTCATATCTATGTGCGTGAGACTGTCTGTTTACATGGTGTTCCCGCATTTATCATTTCGTACCGAGGTTCCTTATTCAAGTCTAGATTTTGGAGAGCTTTTTAATAAGATTTGGATACTCAGGTTGATCTGAGTGGAGCCTTTCATCCACAAACTAATAGCCAATCCGAGCAAACTATTTAGGTGCTTGATGATATGCTCCAAGTCTGTGCTATGGATTTTGGAGTCTAGTGGGAGAAACACTCAGCCTTGATAGAGTTTGCCTATAATAACAGTTATTATTCGAGTAATGATATAGGATATTTTGAGTCTTTGTATGATATGAGATGTCGTTCTACGATTGGGTGGTTTAAGACTTTCGTGGTTTGACCTCATGGTGCTGATTTGGGTTTAGGAGTTGTTGGACAGAGACAAGGTGATTCTGGACAGGTTGAGATCAGCTCGTAGTAGGTAGAAGACCTATGTAGATAGGCTTCGTGCCTTGAGATTTGAAGTCAGGAAAAAGGGCAAGCTCAACCGTTCATATATTGGACCCTTTGATTTTGATGTTGTCCATCCAGTTTCCATGTTGCAGCAATATATTCCTAATACATCTCTTATGCTTGGATGGGACTTAGTCTAACTAGATGAGCAATTGACCTTTATGGAGGAGACCATGCTCATTCTGTTGGCCAAGGCTGTAAACTCGTTGAATACATCAGTGTAGCGCACATGCGGCCTAGAACATCTAAGGTCATCACAAACATGTTATTGCCTTAAACTTTTGCGGACTAAAAGGTTGTAGTCCCTCAAAAAAGATGGCCGCACAGGGATACTTATGCATAGCTAGTTAGCAGGCGGAGTTCTCGTTCATTAACGGAATTAACTAGACAAATCTCTCCACTAATTAAGAACGGCCATGCACCACCACCCATAAAATCAAGAAAGGGCTCACAGTCTGTCAATCCTTACTATTTCTTAACCTGGTAAGTTTCCCCATGTTGAGTCAAATTAAGCTGTAGGCTTCACTCCTTGTGGTGCCCTTCCGTCAATTCCTTTAAGTTTCAACCTTACGACCATACTCCCCCTGGAAACCAAAAACTTTGATATCTCGTAAGGTGCTGGCGGAGTCCTAAAAGCAATATCTGCTGATCCCTGGTTGGCATCATTTATGGTTGAGACTAGAACATTATCTGATCATCTTCGATCCCCAACTTTTGTTTTTGATTAATAAAAACATCCTTGGAAAATGCTTTCGCAGTTTTTCATCTTTCATAAATCCAAGATTTGCACCTCTGACTATGAAATACAAATGCCCCTAACTATCCCTGTTAATCATTACTCCAATCCCGAAGGCCAACATAATAGGCCAGAAATCCTATAATGTTATCCTATGCTATTGTATACAGAGTGTGAGATTGCTTTGACCACTCTGATTTCTTAAAATAAACAGTGTCAGAGGCACGACCCGACCAGTTAAGGCCAGGAGCGCATCACCAACGAAAGAGATGAAATGACCGGTGCACACCATAGGTGTAACGGCCAGCCCATCCCAAAGTCCAACTATAAGTTTTTTAACTATAACAACTTAAATATACACTATTGGACCTAGAATTACCGTGGATACTAGCACCAAACTTTTCCTCCAATTGATCCTCGTTAAGGGATTTAGATTGTACTCATTCCAATTACTAGACTCATTAAGTCCGGTATTGTTATTTATTATCACTACCTCCCAGTGTCAGGATTGGGTAATTTACGCGTCTGTTGCCTTCCTTGGATGTGGTAGCCATTTCTCAGGCTACCTCTCTAGAATCGAACCCTAATTTTTTGTCACCTGTCATAACATGACCCGACCCTGGGCCTTGTCATAATAGGCATCCCAAGTCTAACTAGGACCGGGAACAACCCTGTTACCTAACCCATCCACTTTTATCCAGCCTTTGATGGGCTGAATTTCGAACATTTAAAAAGATAGCATAAATGTTCTCATCAAGACTGTGGAATAGGGTCACAATCATGACCGACCCAATCCAGTCCAGCCATATCACACCAACTGCGCAACCACACCAAACCAAACCATAGGCCATAAACCAGGCCGTAACCAAATAAGTTAGACAAAATTTAATATAATTAATCCCAAAATGTAATATGACGGAATGGTGAGAAATACTATGATGTGGTGTCAGCCCACCAGCCTATTCTAATGCCAAGGCCGACACCAACACTGATCCCGCTCATACCAACCCCCAGAAGTACCACAAAGCCTCTATCCAAAAGAGTAAACAAATCTAGTTGGGACATGCCCCCAACTAAGGCCAAAACCAATATCCAAAATAAAGAAAGGTGTCTAAAGAAATCCATAACATGAAATGATTTCTTCCGAAAAGATGGAAGCTCACCACTTCAGTCCAAATGTTGATACCAAATCTGCGTGCTAAACGGGAGGAGTTAAATGGCTGGTTCCTGCATAGCGTTGTATACAACCGCCAGTAGATGGGGTTAGCAAGTGACTTCTAGCATAAATCTCAGAATAAGGATAAAATAATGTCAGTTATAAAATGAAGTATAACCATACATAATGCATACAACCATACATATATAAATTCTAGGAAAGAGAACCGGTTTGGCATACATTGAAAACCTTTGCCAGGGTTGTATATCTTGGTCGTCCTAAACCACCTACGGGTGATATGGGTTCAGCTCCCCCTGATGAAAGGGACCCAGTGTGTATAGCTGCATGACCAAGGAAGTATCCCATGGGATGACTAGTACATCCCCCAATAGTGTGACATTATGCACATGGTCCACTAAGATCAATCCTCATATCGGCAAATACGAGTTTCCAGTTTTGGTCCCCCCGGGACCTCCACCTTCCACGGCTTTGCTGCATACCCTGCCGCTAATATCCAATTAAAATCAGTTTCCAAATAACCAAACGATTATCCATTTATTAATGAAGGCCAATATTAGAGGTATCGTCATGTCACTCCTTACTTGCAAGTAATATCCATATCCAAACCATTTAGGTTAAGGGGACTTTCAAGTGCCCTTCTATAAACCATATTAAACCACTTGGGAGACTTTCATGTTCTCCATAACCATAAATATTTATCCTTTAGACTTTTCAAACCATTTGAACCATGCAAAATTCCTTTACCAAGTTTAAAACATGCAATAGTTCCATTAAAAGAAAATGCAATGAACATATCTTTATAAGCATTTTATCGAATACCTTGTAGGTATAATATAACCAAAACCAATTCCAAAGATCATTAAACCATTAACATGTAATCCAATGGTCCCAAACCACCATTAATGCATATAAAAGAATAATTAAGACCATAGGGAACCATAACAAGCATTTAATATTAAAACCCTAAAATAATAGTTGAAAGTCATAATCATGAAATAGTAAAACCATGAAATCAATCATATAAACCATGCCTGTAGTTGAAATTACAATGAGGGAAGAAAATCATGCCTTATACCAAATAATTGACAAAAAGAAATCACCAAGACAAGCCCCAAAGCAATCCTCAAGATAAAACCCTAGTCTTCTTGCCTCAAAAACTCTTGAGAGAATTATGGAGTGTTTTTGGAATAGCTTCTAAGTGTTAATAAATAGAATAATAGGGTAAATAACCTCCTAAGTGTATTAGAAGTCTTGGGTCCTAATTAGGGTAAGTAAGGAAATGTCCAGAATACCCCCACTTAAATCCCTTAAAAATCCCATCACAAGAATGCAACAGACCCATATGAGTCGTACCCACCCAATACGATTGGTACCCACTACTCGTATCCAAGCCTCAACCTTGGATCAGACACTGTCCATTATACGACTCATCCAACCAATATATAACCACAGTATATAACCTTACCCATGACCCATATCCTAAGCAGAATGAAATACCAGGATGATCAAATATTGCCCACCATACGAGTCCTGGTATGAATCATACCAAGACCGTTTGACTCATACCCCTAAGTCATACCCATTCTAATGACCAAAACCATCCCACCAACTAACAGTAGTCAAAATATGACAGGACCATACCACTAATACCCCAACATATGGCTCGTACCCATGAGTCGTATTGGGTCCAGAGAACGGAATTCCAGGAAATTTTCTAAGGGTCAAAACCCAAGATGCTTCACGTCACCACCATGATAGCCCACTATCCTATCATCAAAAATTAATAGGAAAGAAATTTGAATGATGCATCGCTGGCATGATGGTCTTGCGATCCGTCAAGTTATCATGAATCATTGCAGCAACGGGTAGAGCCTGCATCGACCTTTTATGTAATAAATACAACCCTTCCAAAAGTTGGGGTTTGTTATATGTATTGGCTCTAGAATTACTATGGTCATCCTAGTAGTAGATACCATCAAAGAAACTATACCTGATTAAATGAGCCATTCCCAGTTTCACAGTCTGAATTTGTTCATACTTACACATGCATGGCTTAATCTTTGAGACAAGCATATGACTACTGGTAGGATTAACTAGGTAGAATTCCTCATCGATGATGGCATCGCATGAGCCCAGCCTTCCCAAAAGAGAACGAATTGATCCAAAACGAGCGTGGCCATTGTTCGCAAGGAGCATCGTATAGGGAAGAGAGGAGCTAATGAAGACCCCATGCCCACTGTGTCTACCGCATTCGAGAATTCCATCCATGACTTATGCACCACAACGAAGCAAGGAAGACATGGGACACAAGTAAAGCCTTTCGGTTCACCCCACGCATGAAATGCGAGGGTCGAAAGACGATGGAATGAACTTGATAATGTCTGGTCATTCGGTATGCAGCATAGGAAACCAACTTTGAGAAAGCCTAAACTGTGTTTGCCCCACGAATGAGATGGCAGGCGGGTTAGGAAGTCACTTCTCAAGCAGGGATCCAACCTAACCTCATAAGCAGAACATAACTCACACACCGTGCATCCAAATACTCCGTCGATGCATACCCAACACCGGCCCCAACATCTAGTAACAGATATCATGCGTTGTTGCCCATGCAGACGTTAAAAGTCCAAAGCAAGTCTCTCTTAGCATGATAGCCCACTGTTGGGGGGAGCAGAGGTGATGAAAGTGCCCGAGGCTTATGCACGGTCACCGCCCACGTCTACCGCCATCGCTCGACGTAGATTCGGCTCAGCCCTATGCATGTAAATCCAGGAAATTTTCTAAGGACCAAAACCCAAGGTGTTTTAATCTAGATCTAAGCTCTTAGAGTTAATCTTTCAAAAAATACTAAATTTCACTCATGGATTCTTTCAAATACCTCATGAGCATGAAAGTTCATCAATCCAATACCTCAAACTAGCATCCTTATTTTTACGATGATGCTTAGTAACATAGATAATTCACATAACCTCAATATTTCTAAGATAATGCCATGAAAGAAACTAATTCAAGTTGTAGTTCACAATTACTCAACACCCAAATCCCTCTTACAAAGATGATATAGGATCCAAGAATATTAGGGTTCTCACCCACAATTCTTAATTCCAACATAATGTAAGAGCAAAACCCATAACTATTAACTAATTATTTGGACTAACAATTAATACCCACACACTATTCACCACCTAATCAAACATAACCCCAAGATATGAATTTAGCTACTCATGGGATTAAAGAGAATAGATATACCCAGGTTGGCATGAAATTCATTCATCATAAGCCAAATAAGAGTAAACTCAAGCTTTAATTTCAATTTATAACTACAGTTTCTCTTTGAATCAAAACTAACAATTGTTTTCTCCCTCAAAAATAAATTATTCTTCTCTACAAAATTAGAAAATTGAATAAAAGATGCTGAAAATATGAAAGGGTTTAGCCTTTTGTGTTTTGGGATTCAGCTCTGTTAAATTCTAATTTTTCCCCTAAAATTTTTCCTCCCTACCGTGATCGCCATCTCTTGATTGCATTTGCGACACTCGCGATCGCGATGGTTATCTTGCGATCGTCGAGGTTTAGCTTGACTTCTGACCATGATCGCGACCCTCAGAGTGCGATCGCGACACCTGAGGGTTGCCTCCTAGGCCTGATCTTCAGTTCTTCTACTATTTTTTCTCACTTTACTTCTCTTCCAGCTTTGACTCAACTAATTTTCATCAAATTTCTTGCAAGATCAAAGAAAATGGAAATTAATACGTTTCAATGAAGAATTAGCCTCATATAAATAATTAGTTCATCGTGGTGTGCGAGAATTTGAATATAAATGAGTGAAAAATTTGCCACTCATCAACATCCCCAACTCAAAACTTTGCTTGTCCTAAAGCAACACTACTCCATACTCAGTGAGACTACTCAACTTATAAGCCCACTATTACAACCAAATGATCACCAATGGTTCCAAACTTGATTTGCACAAACAATTAGCCAACAAGAATGGGAAAAACTATTTATGCAACTCCCCTCAAAATCAATCACATTTTCAAGGATGCAAAAGACTTTTAAGAAAAATCAAGTAACAACAACTAACACTAAGAGGTGACTCTCTATTCATAGTGACTTAACTACACTCTTTTGCCTCATTTTGGAACATGGCAACTTCACTAACCTCTATTAGTTTACGTGCATCCTCATGAAAGAAAGTCTCAATGTACCATAATTTCTATCATGCTACAAGGGAATAAATTGCAAGAACTCACTCTCACAAAGAATTTCTCAATGGAAACAAGTATCATGCCACATGTCTGCCCTTATACTCAAAAGCACTTGGTTGGAGATCTCGAAGAACTTTTTCAAGCTTGAAATGTAGGTTCGTGGAAGGGTAGGATAAACATTTGAGATAAGAGTGACTTCACCCTCTTTGAACTCCACACAAAACACTATTATATTAAAATTTGGGTCATGGGAGACTTAATTCATTCCTAATTCACGCATGGGCCTACTTTTACCATATTGCCTCACCCATCTTTTATAAATATTTTTTTTATTTCTTTTTGTTATGCACTATCATGCTTTTCTTTATTTTGTTGATCTCATTGGTTTTATTATTCATTTGTCCTTATTGCTTATCTTTTAGGCATTTGCTTATAATACGAAGGCCCAAGATCACCTCTTCTAAGATTCATCACCCCCAACTTATGCTTTTATCCATAAATTGCACTTTCAAATTCAAGGAGAGAGGGTTTAAAAAGGGGATAAAGTTCAAATGGTTCATGGATTGTAATTAGGTTTCCAAAGAAAGCTTCAAAGTCTCAAAAGGGGTGACTAGGGATACCATCCATGCACGGGTAGGCTTTTTAGGCTGAAGTAGATTTCCATGTTCACAAAGAAGGCTAAGATCATTTCACCACCCATGAGTAAACAAGATTATATTTGAAACACCAAGTTCTAGATGACACAAGTAAGCATGAGAATCAATCAACTAAGCTCACCACACATGGCATGCAGGCTTTTCTAGGAGGATTAATTGTATTTTCTACCTGAGACAAAAGGAGTTATCTAACACACACTTCCACTAAAGAATTTGGAGTCACAACAAGAGGTAAAGTGTTGTTAAAAAATCACTCAATTCTATGCCTTTGATTCACAAAAAAAAAATTGAGGGGGTGCTTGTTTCGCATTTCCCCACGCAAAATTAGCTATTGCTAGCACCAAATCAAGACGTCATCTCACATTTTGGATCTCACAATGAAAAACCATATGGATACTCAGACGTCACCATAGAAATAAAGGCAATCCCAAATCTATAATGCCACGGGTACTCAGACTTCCCCTGCATCTATAGCTCAAAACCCCAGACATAATGATTTTACCATAAGAATGTTGTCACTCAATCTATCATAGGGAAAGGCTCATCCAACATCACTATTAAAATAAAATAAAAATCTAAATATAAAAAAAGGTGACTAATCCACAGAATGTAGGCACCATCAGGGTACCCAATATTACAATCCAATTAAATCATCCATAACAACAAGAAATCAAATCATCTAAAGAAAAAATAAAAACTTCCAAATAGGCATCCAAAAACCAAATAATCAAATATGAAATAACTATAGAGATAGTCACCCCTAACTAAAAAGCTTGTAGTTTCCTCACTGCATAACATAAAAGCACAAAAAGAGTTTAAGGGGATCCCTAAAACCGCATCAAGAGCTATCATCACTCTCAGTCTCCTCATCGGCATCATCAGACTATAGCTCATCATCTTATAACCACCTGGATGGGTCTCATCATCAGAATCTTCTCTAGGGGAAGGAATTCTCTCTTTGGGCTTCAAGACCTTCCATAAGCCTTTCACCCCTTCTCATATATGGGTGAAAATTTTATCTCTCTTTTTCTCTTTTTTTCTCATCTTATTATGAGACTATCGAAGAAATTGATATGACTATGCCATGGAAGGTTAGCCCCAATCAAGCCTAGAAACGGTATCTCTCTGCTCCCTCTGATCCTTAAGAAATTTCCTATAATCAGTTCGAGCGACATAAGAGTGGTGAGTGGTAGAAGGTTCTCC
The DNA here is from genome assembly GCA_030864215.1 of Capsicum pubescens. Taxonomy (NCBI): domain Eukaryota; kingdom Viridiplantae; phylum Streptophyta; class Magnoliopsida; order Solanales; family Solanaceae; genus Capsicum; species Capsicum pubescens. The sequence continues at coordinate 3,998,920 of CM061539.1, forward strand.
CATCCCCTGAGGTAGATTAGACACCAACTCCTTCACTATATGTATCTGACTAGAGAGCTCCTCAAATGGCCCTATCGAGAATGTCCTACAAGAGTCAACACCATCATCCACTAATTTATCCAAATTGATTTTCCTCTTTTTTCTCTTTGAAAGAGCACCTTTGACATGTAACTCTAATGGGTAAATGGGTGCCTTCGAGGATATTCAGTTGTCCCACGAATACTCCTCAACTTTAGATATCTTGCATAATTTTGTGATTAATGATGGAAACATGAGCATGGGGCCATATTTGTTCTTGAACTATTGAATCTCCAAAAGAATAACGTAACCAACTTTAAACGGATGTTGTATATGAGGCAAGCTACCATATGGGATCTCATAAAAGGGATATGATTCATGTTGGTAGTCAGTGAGACACAGCTATAAATGATGGTAAGCCAAATCAATGTTATCCCTGATTTTGTAGCGGCCCATCAGACCTCTCTTCCTGTGCACAAATATTCAACCAACCAAATACCTTAGGCATAATCTTTTACCTCATATTCTCTTATATGAGCATTCAAAAACCATAAACTTCGTTGATTTGTTCGGCCTTGAAACAAACTTTCTTGCCCCGGATTATCATAACTGGTTTAGAGATTTTCACTACACTGCGATTTGCATAGAATTTTCTAACCCATTGCTCATTGGCCCGGCATGGATCCAAGGAAAAGCATATCCAACCTATGGCCACCAACCTCTCATAGAAAGTTGAGAGATTTTGAGCACCTGTTCCATTGATATGCCTCTCTCAGGTAGTAACTTCCTTATGGCGAGGTCCTTATATAGAGAGTCTGACACTCAGAGGCCATGAAGTGTGTTTGATTATGTTAGCCATCTTCAGCTTTAAAGACCTGAAAACCACACAAAGCATCAACCAACAAGATCATCATGTGAAAACAATGTTATATGACTTAGTTAAGCTAAAGAAATGGTTCCTAGTAAAATTTTGGGCTTGAAATGAGAATTCAGGAGTATGGACTAGTCTGTCAGACAGGTCTCAGATATAGTGATCATACTCCACTAGGGTTGCAATCGTGACACGTGAGATACCTGTCAGGACTTAAGTCTTGCGATCGCAAGTCACTGGATCGTGATTGTGACACTGCGATCGCACTAGGACTCAGGTCCTGCGATCGCAAGTCACTGGATCGTGATTGTGACACTGCGATCGCACTCTGGCAATCATGATCGCGGTACCTGAGGCTACAGGCTTAGGCTCGATCAATACCAAAATTGCCAATTTTACTATCAATTTGTGTTCCTGCCAAGTAAATAACACTAAAAACATGAAACACAACTCCTAAACACTCAATCATGCCCTTTAATTCATAGAAAACTACTAAGAAGTTCATTTGGGAATTTCACCAAACATTTGGTGTGTATCTATATTTTATCCTAGTTTTGAACAATTTTGGGTACTCAAGACTTCCCCAATGATGTGCACACCAACGACAACAGCCACCATATCAAACAATACCGATTTAGACATTATTTAAGCACACAACCCACAAATTTAGGCCATTGACCTAAACATGCATTCTAAGGCCCACATATAAGCATAAGGAATGAGAACTAAAGGAAATACCTGATGTGAGGATGCAAAGAAGGATGCTATGTACTTTATAGGCTCTTAACAATAATAAAAATGAATGAAATTTTTTAATATTTTTAAAAGAAAATGTGGGGGAAACCATATGTAGTTGATGATTTCTTTTTAAAACTGACCCAACCGCGATCGTGCTCACGATAGAGCGGTGACAACGATCGCCTCATAAAATAGCGATCACGACACCTGAGAGTGGTCTGAGATGGCCTGGGTCTTCAGGATGTGATTGTGATTCTATAGATCATGATTGCAACACCTGAGCCCAGGTTCAAATCCCTATTTTCAGTCAGGGTGTCCCCACTCTTGATTCCACTCTACTTTTTGTTCCCTAAGTTACTTTAATGCACCTTCATACTGCCATAGTTTCATGGATTAATCAAAATAAAATCAGAATCTACTCTAACAATCAAAATTCAAAGGATACTGGCCAAATTAATAGCAATGATGGGTTGCCTTCTATACAGCGCCTAATTTATCTTTGTGGAACGACATCCATCTATCATAAAGCTAGATTCTTGAGGTAAAGTGACCTAAGATTCACTTCCTCATCCATAACATTAATTACAAAAACCACTTGTTACTCTATCCATTTCTTTTTTATTTTACACACACGAAAAGAGGTTTCATCTTTATGTACCCAAAGCTTTGTCTCTCCATACTCTATGTAAACTAGAGATCTTCTAGTTTCTAAAAATAGCCTCCCGAGTATGATTGGTATCTCATGATCAATTTCACAATTGAGGACAACAAAATCCATCGAAAGAATGAACCGATCAACCTTAACCAACATATCATATAATACATCCACTGGATTTTTAATTAAACGATCTGCCATCAAGAGTCTCATGATGGTGGGTGTTAGAGCACCCAACCCTAGCCTTCGATACATAACATATGGCATCAAGTTAATACTAGCACCAAGGTCATAAAATGCCTTTTCAGATTTGTAAATCTCGACGGTGCAAGGAATTATAAATGCACCCAGGTCTTTATTTTTCTCCGCCATGTCATTATACATGGTAGCACTAAAACTATGAGTCACTTCAATAGTCTCACAATCCACATGTCACTTTCTTTACATCAAGTTCTACATTGACTTAGCATACCCTGGGATCTCTTGAAGATCTTCCAGCAATGGAATATTAATCGAGATATTTCTAAGTATTGCAAGGAATTTTTTGAACTTAGAATTATCATCTTTCTTCTTTAACCTTTGTGGAAAGGGTGAAGGAATCTTCACTATGGGAAATGGGAAACTTTGAGGTTCATTCATCTTTTGCTCATCACCATCAATCACTTTAGGTGTTTCCTCTTTATCGCCCCTTTTTTCAACTATCATTTGTTCCTTATCACCCATTTTATGAGACTTTGGAGCACCATCACTTGGCTTTTCAAACTACTTCCTCTTTGCACCTGTTTTTTCATCAAGAGACTTTTCCTCAACCTCAACCATATTTTTACTAAGATTTATACCACTTATAATGACGATCTCCATAACATGGTCTTTGGATTAAACACTGTGACACTATGTAGACCTCTTTTTGGCCTAGCATTGAGTGTGATTAAAATTTAGCCCACTTGAGTCTCTAATTACTTGATGGAGGTCGAATTTGATATAACCGTTTTGTTAAGATGAGAGAAGCCCTCTTTTAACTCCCAAACCATCTTTTTGGTACCTTTCAAGAGTGGCTCAGAGTAGGCAGAAGTGTTATGCTGATCGTAGACTTCGTGCCTTCAGATTTGGTGTTGGCGATCGTATTTTCCTATGATTTTTACCCATGAAGGGTGTGATGAAGTTTGGGAAGAGAGGCAAGCTTATCCCTAGGTATATTGGTCCATGAGATTCTTTGGACTATTGGTGATGTGGCTTATGAGTTGGCTTTGCCCCTTGATCTATCATATGTTCATCCAGTTTCTCATATTTCTATGCCTCGCCGCTATATTCTTGATGAGTGTCATGTCATTTATTGGTAATCAGTTCAGTTAGATTAGCGATTGTCCTTTGTTGAGTAGCCAGTATCCAATTTGGCTAGGGATGTTAGGCGGTTGAGCTAGCAAGTTATCCATATGGTTAAGGTTCAGTGGATACATCAACCTGTACATAAGGCTACTTCGGAGGTCGAGTCTGATATTCTTTAACCTCAGCTCTTCATTGATTCAGGTATTTCTTTGTCTTAGTCCGAAGACGAACTAGATTTTTAGTGGTGGATGATGTAACGATCGAAAAATTTGATGAAATGTGTGATTTTGTATGATTTGACTATTTTACCCTCTCCGTAGTTACATTACAGTATTTCTGTGGTGTGGGAGTAATTGGCATGATTTTCGATGCATTTTGGTAGCATTTATGCAATATTGTACTTTTTGCTGGCTTCGAGAACCTTATTTTAGGCTTATGGGAATATCTTTTAATCCGTGCGACGGATGGACAAACGGACTACGACAGCAGCTCCAGAATATCAATTTTAGGCTAGGTATACCTTTGGTTCGGGTCTCGTGCACCCGAGCTCATTTTGACCTATTGATTGGAAAGTTGAAAAATTGAAAATATGGGTGTAGGATCCACATTTGATCGAAACGCCCTCGGATAAAAAATTTGACTTCGCCAGCAGATCCGAAATATCTGTTTTAGGGTTTAGCATATTTGGTATGATTTTACGGCTTTTAAATCTCACTTCAACCCTCGGTTTAGAAAATTGTGATTTCGGGTTTTGGGGGTCAACTTTGTGAAAACGAAGATAGTTATTTACTACCTAGTCTAGTCTAAAAGAGTTAAGCCATAACCTAGACTAGAGTTATGGCTTAACACATTAAATATTTTGACAACACAATATATTTTCTACGTGATATCGATAGCCTTGAATACATGTGAATAATTATATTGTGTTGTCAAAATATTTAATGTGTTACCATTGGTGTTTTGTGATTTTATTCATACTTTATTGACATACAAGACATGTGGAGATTCATGGATTAAACGAAAATAATGAGTGGATATGGGCTCACATGGTTGTGGAAATGTATCATTGTGGTTGATTATGGAAATATCTTTGTGGTTGGTGGTGAAAATACTCATTATGGTTGATTCTGAGCATTACATCCTCATATCATACTCATTCATGAAACATTGGTACTACCATGGCAACACCTGAGTAACACTGGCAACACCTTCTTAAAAACCCTCCCCGAGGGATTTTTCGGCGAGGAGATATTGTAACACCTTATAAAACCTTTTTCGAGGGATTTACCGAAAAGGAGATATGAGATATGTGGATTGTATACGGTTTGACGAACCCCCCATGGGTCCTATGTTGGGAGGCTTTCCTCCGTAGGTGTATACAGGAATTATGCGACGATCTCAAAGTTTATGTGATGACCTCGTGCATCATCATTATCATCATCATATACATTACACTTACTTTATTGTGTTTATATGATGTTGTATTGCCATATTGACTTGTCATTTATGTAATTGTCTTATCTTCTTTTACTTGTATTTGATGATCTTGTATATGCATGTTCCCCCTTACTCTACTTATATGTGATATAATGTATATTTGTATTATATCTGGTTGTGATGTTGCAATATATGTGATATATTAAAACTGTTAGTGTAAGCGGTGTGGGCTACCGTTGTGGGATATTTTCTGATTGCAGGTGATGTGCCCTTAGTGTATATTTTGTATGCTTTATTAACTACTTTGCTTGGTCGACCTATGATACCTACTGAGTACAAGTGGACCGTACTCATGCCTACTGCGCCCTTTCGGTGCAGGTCCTAGCTCGAGTGCACCTAAACTTGCTTGACTCGGATGATTGTTGGAGCTTACAAGATAGCGATCGGACATTCATTCGTCCAAAGTTCACCTCTATACTATAGTAGTTATGTCTTTATTAGTGTTCGGAGACCGATATTATTTCTTTGTGGTTATTTTTCTGATATATTTGACTCTTGAATTGTATTAGTAGTTCTTACACTATTGACACCTGGTTTTGGGCACGATTAGTATTTTGGATAAGTTCTTTTCGCATTGTTATGATTACTTATATGGTTCGACTTTGTTCTAGAAGCCTTACCTTGGATATTTCTGTCTTTTTCTCTTTTTGTATCGATTTGGGTGATAGGCTTACTTGTCAAGATACGCCGCGACAAGTGTCATCATGACCTTCATTTTTGGATCGTGACAAAATATGCACTGATACATTCTTTTTTGATTGTATTTAAAAAAAATACTTGTTTTTACTTGATTGATAAAAAAGAGAATAACAATTACAATATAAATTTGTATTTGATAGTTAAAAAGAAAAAAAGCAACAATGAAAAGCACGTATTATTTTTTTAAAAGAAAGGAGCTGCAACAAAAAATATAGCAAATGTAGAAGAAAAAACGAGTAGCAAAATTGAAAAAGGAAAAAAAGAAAACATGATAAAGTCAGCAGAAAGCGACGAACAGAAGTGATTCAATAAGTTATATAAAACCAAGTTTAAGTAGAGGCATTAAGAAAAAAATTAGACAATTAAAATATTTTCAAACATTCTTTCTGTCCTAATTTAGATCACACCATTCGATTTTGAGAATCAAATGAATATATAAATGTAACATTTTTTTAAAAATAAATTAATAAAAAGAATTGTACCACCTAAATTAAAATAAATCACATATATTTTACTTAAAATTCTATATATTAGAAACGTCAGTTACGACATATATGCTTAATGTAAAAAATTTCAAAGATAAAGAGTGTGTTTGGTAAGACGAAAAATATCTTCTGAAAAATGTTTTTCAATTTTCTCATGTTTGGTTGGCTTAAATGTTTTGGAAGATGTTTTTCAAATCAACTTATTTTCCTCAAATCTAAGAAAATGGACTTTCCTTCAAAAAGTAAGCAAAATATTTTTCATAACTCTCCTTCAACCTCACTCTCAAGTTGAAATGATCATACAACTCTTAAAATCACTTATCCCTACCCCCGGCACTAAGAGTGGCAACGGACCAAAACCGGTACTAGTACAGCTATACCGAAGTTCGTCGTCGGAACCGATACTATCAAAACCAAAATATCGAACATTTTTGTTGGTCTGCACCGGTCCGTTGGTTACCGGTGTGGGACCGGACCGGCACCGGAGCTATACCGGAAGAGACGATCGGTGCTTTACTGCACCTTTTTTTTTTAATTAAACGTGAACTAATATCCTTTACTTCTGTGATCTGTCACATTTTTTTTTCTTTTTAATTTAAATTATATATATATTAACTTATACAATTTATATAACTTATATTTTATTAATATAATATATTAATATAACATTTTTTATTGACATTTTTTTAATAAGTTTAAGTTTAATATATATATATATAATTTTTAAGTTATAAAGTTAAAATTTTTCCTAACTTTATAAAGTTAAAAGTATTAAACTTTTTTTCCCCATAACTTCAAAGTTACAAATATAAACTTTGTAATTTCAGCTAAGATAATTGCATCAAACAAAAGATAAATTTTAAAATAAAATTAAGGCGAATAGTCATTATATTTATTCAAATTTCGTACGTTGTACATTTATTACAAATATTAAAAGAAAATCTAATCTATGCAGCCACCTTCTAGAAAGGGTTCTGTTTGAAATAGATTTCTATTATAGAATCTTATTAATATATAAAATGTCCATAATATTCTTGGCGTAACTTTTCTATTCCTTCGGCAGATAAATTTTCTGGAATTGATCTTTTTCCTTGTTCCTCCATTGCTTCTATTCCATCATCACTATTTTCCTCAAAAATTTCATCTATTTCGTCTTCAATTAGGGGCGATAATTTTGGGAACCCAAAATTTCTTTGTTCGGCATTGATCCAATCTCTAAGTAATATCGAAATCTCCAAACTATCATTTACTAACGAATATCGATGATCTCTAATTATAAATCTTCTTGCGCTAAAAGCTTGCTCCGAATCAACTAAGAAGCTTGAGTTGATAGCACATCTCGAACCATCCTTGAAAGTTTTGGAAATTGTCTGATACGGGTCTTCTACCATGATAAAAGTTGTTGTTTTTCAGTTTCATCTCTAATAATTTTTCTGATCCTGAGAAAGATACGAATCAAAATCATTACTCCTACAACATTGAAGACCAAGTTCTTCACTCATCTCGTCATCTAAATCATCATATCTATATCTAAAGGTAGGAGGTTCAACTGGCGCAATATTTTATTTCATAACTTGATACAAGTTATATGAACTCCTAGCTTTAGATACTATGCTGGCACAACAAGTGTCAACTGATGGCTTTTCACGAGGTCCAATTTCTAAATTGTTGTATAATTTTTTAACCAACATCATTACACCATGTTCTTTGTAAAATGGGTTCAATAAAGAAGCTGTCAAATAAATTTTTCGAATAGGAAAATAATACTTTTAATTTTATAAATCATAGCTTCAATTGCCTCTTTGTAAGGGCAATTTTTTTTATATTCAACAAATACTTTAGAAATAGCAGTAATAGTTACTAAAAAAATAGTTGGAGTATATTGAGCAGATATTGTGTTCGTAGCTTGATAAGAAGTTTTCAAAAATTTATAAATTTCTTCTACTTCAATTCAATCATTTTCATCTAGCATTAAATTAACATCCGAATTATAAGCATTATAAACTAATTGTATAGGTTTACGGTATATAAAAGCAACTTCAAGCATTTGAAACAAAAAATTTCATCTAGCAGGAACTTCTTTTGGAACTTTTCTATATGGAAGGTCACATTGTCTACATTTATATCTAAAATCATCCATTACAATTTTATTTTATTTTTTTAAAATATAATTACAAGCAATTCGAACTTTCCAACAACCATTTTCAAACAACACAACACCACCATGTACTATCAAATTTAAAATATGTGTACAGCACATCTAACATGAAAATGATCTTCATCCATAGGACATAGTCTAATTTTTAACTCTTCAACAGTTTTCAAATTATTAGAAGCATTATCTAATGTGCATGCCATAAATTTATCAACAAATCTAAAATATTTCATGCTATCAACTATTGTATTACCTATAAAGATACCGGTTTTAGTATCGTCAATATATTTATAAGCAATAATTCTTTTTTGCATGTTCCAATTGTGATCAATCCAATGAGCCGTGAGAGTAAAATAATCATTACTGATGGGAGTACGATCACGTAGATGGAATTATGAGGGCGTACGTTAGACTCGAGGCTTGGTGTGTGAAATGAAGTGCAAAGGAGGACCTAAATGGACACCAAAACAGTTCACTACATACACTAAAAGGGCCAAATCAGTCCACTACATACACTAGAGGGGTGCCCCTTCACTAAGGGGCCTTTTGATCATTTTACCTATTATTTGTAATACACTATAAATAGAATAATGTAGGGTTTCATTAGGAGAATTTGATGAATATTATGAGTTTATAACACTTAAAACATTTCCTCTCTAAGGAGAGAAGACCACCAACCCGAAATTGTAACTAGGGAAATCAACTTGAGTGTGAAATTGCTCGTGTTGGATTTCAGCTTGGAAACGTTGGATGCTTGGGAGATCGGGGTAACTATTGTGCCAACGTAAGAGTTAGTTATTTGATGTGTGATGTTAAAGGTCCAAGAGTGGAATAGGCTTTTGGGTTGTTAATATTATACCTTCAATTTGTCTAACTATCTATCCTTTTATTTCTTTGTAATCGTGTAGTAGTGTTGATGTTGTAACCGTGTGTTTGTGTTGTTAATGTGGAATCCAAAATTAGTCTATTGTTCATCTTGATCTTGTTGTGTTGCTACTGTTTTGGTGTTATTACGCCCTTGTGCCTTGTATTCTTCTTGTTGGTAGCGAATTCGAGAGGGATCACCAAAAGAGGTCCTCGGTTTCTTGGCTAGTGGACTGATTTTGGTGTTTGTTTTCGTGCTTCCGTTGTCTTTCTTGTATCATTTGGCATCATATCATGGCTAGATCTTGTTCCTACAAGATCAATCTTGGGCTTGCTCGTTAGAAAATTCAAAAAAAAAAAAGTTAAAATCTGAAAATTCCAAAAAGAAGCAAATCTATCCATTTTTATGTCTTGGCCGAAATTGTGTTCTTGTTGTGTCTTGGCTGAAATTGTGTTCTTGTTGTGTCTTGGAGGGGATTTTTCTTGTTTTGAATCTAGATCTAGGAGTCATTTTATTTGTTTTGTTGTTTCTAGTGTTAGCTTCTTCACCTCTAACACTAAAGAAGTCTAGATCTAGATTTGAGCTTTAATTGTTGATGTTGTTGTTGTGAACCTAAACTTTGGCCGTGTGATTTTTATTGGTATTGTTGTTGCGGATTCAAATATTGGACGTGTGGTGTGTTATTGGTTCAAGGTTTGAATGTGTATGGTGGTTATTGTGTTGTATTTTTAAGCTTGGAAAGGTATTGTTGATGTTTGGGATCCAACTTGAACCTTAGAACTTCAAGATTCAAAAAATATGTTCTTGGTGTTCTTCACATCTTCATCTATTGTTGAAGAAAAAGTAGATGTTTGATCTTGGAAGTTGAAGAAAGAGAGAGTGTATTTTGTTAGTCTTGAAAGACAAATTTCCAAAATTTAAGACCTCTCAAGACTTTTACAACCAATTCCAACCACTCAAGGACTTTAACAACCACTTTTCCAACAACCTTCCATGATTTATGGACCATGTCTTGAGGAGAAAAGTCAAGTCTTGTTTTTTTGAATTTGAAAGAGGATTTCAAAGACTTGTTTTCTCTCCTTAACCAATTCCCACCAATTCCAAATTACAATTGGACCAAGACTTGAATTAGAAAATAAAATTTGATAACAACCGCAACCAATACGTGGCTGCCACATCACGTTCTTACTGTTCACCGATAATTTTTAAGCTCAAATTTCAGATTTCTTAGTTTCATTTTATTGTTTCCTAGTTCCGTTTGTTGGTTCGAACACTAGTTAACAAACTAGTAATCTCCTACTAGATTGTAAGTTAGTTGTAGAGTCCGTTTGTTCGTGTCTACGTTTGTTGTGTGCTTTTATCTTTTGTGAATTCATTGTATCTTGTTGGTTCAAGTCCGTAAACAAATTTTCTTTGAGTCAACTCAAATGAAAATCTATTCCGGGCAAGAGTAGACTCGACCCTCAATCACTCGCGAAGTACAAGCCGACTTTCAACACTTGTGAAACCAAGTGTGAGGTAAAAATTGAGAGTGAAAGTGTGGTGAGGCATTTTTGAGCTAACAAGTTTGTTGTTTTGTTGTTCGTTGTTGTCTTTTCTTTTAGGTACCATGACTGTCACCAATCTCGATGCCACATTTAACCGCATCACTGACAATATTGAAGACATGAAAGGGTACGTTGAAAGGCTACGCCAATTGGTATCCACACTTATCCCAACAAATCCAAAAACTAAGGTCCAAACACCTTATGGTGAGAGCTTCCCGAAGGAATTTTCTGCCCAAACTTGTGAAGGACTTTCACACCGAGGTAAAGATGAACATACTCATGAACGTCAAGGAAAAATAGCTAACTCTTATACTTTGGTACATGTGAATGATGAACATGTGACTAATAAGCCTTTGAGTGTGAGTAGTAGCTTACCTACATATGAGTATATTGATTCCTTACCACTTGTGGATGATGTACATGTTGTGCGAGTAGATACACTAGTTGATCCTATAGATGACCGAATCGACTCTTCTAGTAAGATCGATTTATGTCCACCTAGTGTTGAAGCTATTGTGTTGAATGAAAGTACATCGTTATGTGAAAAACGTGTTGATCAACTTGTGTGTAAAACTTGCCCACCACTTGAGAATATGTGTGATGTGATTAATGAATCTCAAGTGAGTGAAGAATTTGAAGATGTTGGTCAAGGAAAAAGGAGTGAACCCGTGAGCCTATGTTGTTGTAAAGATTCTAATGTTTGCTTGGCTCATAGGGTTAATCATGTGCTTGACATATCTTTGAAAAATGATTTTGCTTGTACTCCTTTGCATGACACCCCACCCGTGCTTGACAAATATGGTGACTTGAATTGTGATCCCTTTGATGTTAATGGTGGTTTGTGTCTACTCGAGGACCGTAGGGCAAATGTGTCATTGTCTCTTTGGGGTGTTGCTCATATCCGTGTATCCATGTTTGACACACTTGTATTTAAGTTATGTGAACCACAACTTGAGGATGTCAAGTTGTATTCTTATTTGTGGAAGGGTCCAAGGATGTTAAAGACTTCTTGTCACCTTCATGGGGTTGGACAAGTTGAAGTATCTTGTGGGACTCTTGGGAGGGTGCTTCACATCATTTGTAGAGGGAAGCCGAGTTATTTGCCTTGGATTGGATTGTTGCATGGTAGTTTCCCTATTCTCCCTATTGGTATGACTCCCTTAATGGAATGTCTTCCCTCGGTAAGTGGTTGGAAGGAGAGAGGTCCTACGTGCTTGCAATGTCCCTTTCTCTCGTTGTGTGTTCCTACTTGTGAATACATCTTAGATGAGAATTGTGTCTTTGGTGCCTTTCTTCACTACCTATATGCATATGATGATATTCATGATGTTGTTGGATATACATCGTATGAGAGGCGTAGTTTCAGTTTTTGTCCCTTAATTCTTGATGTTCATCCGAGCCCTTTCGTTTGTGATGTTGTACAAAAGCTTTTCATAATTAACACAAAGGATCCTTGGTTGTACTTCAAGTGTGTACCACCGTGGCATGATAGTGCTAATTTTTTATTTTTCTAACCCTAATCCTCATGCCATGAGGATGTGTACTTGTTTGTTTCCTCTTTAATTTTGCAAGGTACGGATTCGAGGTCGAATCCTTTTCAAGAAGGGGAGGATGATAGGAGTACGATTACGTAAATGGACTTATGAGGGCGTACGTTAGACCCGAGGCTAGGTGTGTCCAATGAAGTGCAAAGGAGGACCTAAATGGACACCAAAATAGTCCACTACATACACTAAAAGGGCCAAATCAGTCCACTACATACACTAGAGGGGTGCCCCTTCACTAAGGGGCCTTTTGATCATTTTACCTATTATTTGTAATACACTATAAATAGAATAAAGTAGGGTTTCATTAGGAGATTTTGATGAATATTATGAGTTTATAACACTTAAAACATTTCCTCTCTAAGGAAAGAAGACCACCAACCCGAAATTGTAACTAGGAAAATCAACTTGAGTGTGAAATCGCTCGTGTTGGATTCCAGCTTGGAAACATTGGATGCTTGGGAGATCGGGGTAACTCTTGTGCCAACGTAAGAGTTAGGTATTTGATGTGTGATGTTAAAGGTCCAAGAGTGGAATAGGCTTTTGGGTTGTTAATATTATACCTTCAATTTGTCTAACTATCTATCCTTTTATTTCCTTGTAATCGTGTAGTAGTGTTGATGTTGTAACCGTGTGTTTTTGTTGTTAATGTGGAATCCGAAATTAGTCTATTGTTCATCTTGTTCTTGTTGTGTTGCTACTGTTTTGGTGTTATTACGCCCTTGTGCCTTGTATTCTTCTTGTTGGTAGCGAATCCGAGAGGGGTCACCAAAAGAGGTCCTCGGTTTCTTGGATAGTGGACTGATTTTGGTGTTTGTTTTCGTGCTTCCGTTGTCTTTCTTGTATCAATTACCGACAATAATACGATCCATATCAGAAGTAATAGATATTCTACCATCAAATTTATCAAATAAGCAATGAAGAAAATGGCAATGTTCTTTAATTGTATTTTGTGAAAAAACTTTACAAAATGGATTACATGATCGTTGAATATAATGAATAAAATCGGGATGTGAAGGAAAACTAAAAGACAAACCCATAACAGAAATCATTTTCGCTAGTTCTTCTCTATCTAAATCTTCACTATTTGTCGATGATGAACTTGGGCCAGCCAGGTTAAACATGTCTAAACACGTTTGAACCATATTACCTCCTACAGATTCTTACGTCAATGGCGTTGTAACACTCTGAAAATCTGTCCCAAGACGTCACACGGTTCTTAGGACCACAAGTGATCCCAAGCTAACCCTTATACTGGCAAAACTCATGAGCAACTAAATAAGATACATACAACTAAACAAAATAGGCAGAATATACAACTATAGTTGAATATGATAAATACAACTGTAGGAAAATGTTTACAACTCTACTTTATGTAAAGCCAAAACTGAAATAAAATACAACTCTACTTACTGTCTATGAAGCCTCTACTAATACTGACTTTAAGTAGCCGGGACATGACCCCCAGCTATCCCTAATCAATACGACTGAATAAAAGAGAAACTATAAAATTAGACTTGACTCGTGTTCTTGAATCAAAAGAACCCATCACCTGTGGAAGCTGCAAACTGTCTGAGTCTGAATGTGCATACTACAATTTGTACCTACATTATGAGACCATGTAGCACATAGACGTATATGTGGATCAGTACTTTGAGGATGTATTGAGTATATGGGGGTGAATGCATAAGTAAAACATCAACTCTTCATCATAATTTATAAAACGATGCATGCTAAATGAAAATGACTCACATAGGCTAGAATATCTGAAATACTGAAATATATAGCAATAAGAAGCAAGACATGCTTTATAAATCTCGTGAGCCACAATATTTAGTTCTAAAACTATACTTGTATTCTTTCTTTAAAGCATACTTCTGAGTGTAGAAAGGACTCACTTCTTAAATCTGAAATCTGAAACTAATATCCTTCGATAAAGCATGATTTGATTAAAACTTGTGAGCCTTCACACTTAGTTTTCTAAAAGTTTCTCTATCATTCTTTTCTTTTGAAACTTAGAGACTTTGAGAGCTTTAGAAATCTTTTTGGAACTTTGGGACTTAGGAACTTTGGAAATCTTAACACCATAGCTTTTCAAAACATATACTTTTATCTTAAAGAGAGTAGGGAACTTCTTTTGGGAGCTTCTTCTAACCGACATAAACCATGTGAGCTTACATGGAGTCCAACGTCTTGCCCACGTTGGGAAGAGTTGTTCTACCCTTGTCATCGGAATAGAATCTTAACTTTAGTGATCACTGTCTTAGCCACTATGGGAAAATCATAAATCTACGGGGGCACGTAGTTTTGGGACGTGAGACCTTGGATTCATACCCAACTCGATGCTAAATACTACTCCCATACTTATGGCTCAAAACTTTTAGGAAATCCACCTTAAAACAATACAAGGGTCTATAATGAAGACCAATTATATTATTCTTTGCTTTAAATTATGAACAATGTGGATTCCTATCTTAGCTTAGGATCAAAAGATTAAACTTTGCTTTTGAAAGCACTTATCAAAACTTGTCAATGAAACTTGAGATCATAATCTCCTTATAAACTCGTACTTAGGATTCAATATATATATATATATATAAAAAAAACCTTCAATGCATCAATAATCATATTCAACTTCATACTCAAAATCAACTTAAAAGCTTTCAACAAATCTCAATCAAAATAGTGGAATATAACTCATAATATGAATCTCATGGCTTCAAACATGAACATGTATAAATCTCTTGCAATGGAAGCTTTAAATGACATGATAATCTCATAAACAATAATAATAGGAATTGGGTATCAACCCTAACTTGCAAATCATGTAAACTTTAATTAAAAAAAAATTAAATCTTTGGGCACAAGGATGAAAGATTTGTCCTTGTTCAAACCCCACATACCTCAATTGATGAACAAGCTTGGTTTAAGGTGTTACTTGTGCCATTGAAGGTTGATTCTTGGAATTCTTGGCTTGAAAACCTCGAATTTCGAACTAACTTGGGAAATTAACGGTGAAATCTTGAGGATTCTTGAATTGAAAGTTGATACTTAGGGTTTGTGTTTGAGAGAATTTGATGATAAAGGGGTATATTTTGCTCAACAACAGCTTTAAATCCTCTGTTTTTACGACTTAGGTGAATAAGCAAAAGACCGAATTGCCCTTGGAGTTTAAAATTCGTAACTGGAACACCGTTTAAGTCTTTACCGCGATGTGGTGACTGTGTCATCGCGATACCTACCGCGACGCAGTGGAATCGCGGTGACTTACTGGAAATGGACAAATGCCGATTTGACGTCCATCGCGACGTGGTGACATTCCCATCGCTATTCTCACTGCGACGCAGCCCAATCGCGGTGGGCTACTAGAATTCGACAATTGTCGATTTGGCACTCACCGCGACGCGGTGGCTTGTCCATCGAGAATACTGATTACTAAAAATGCTCTAACTTCTTCACCGAGTATCGGATTTAGGCGAATTTTATTATCGATGAAAAGTTTATTCAATTTCCCACGTGATAAAAAGTTGAAATCTAAGGAATTCCATAGAAAATAAACATAAGTCATTTTAGAAGCCAACACTTGGCATTTTAGGGACGAAATTTAGCTAGGAAACTTTAGGGTATTACAGGTGTACCATCTTTTTTTGCCTTAACCTCATTTTTAGACGAATAAATTCTTTATTACATTTCAGCAAATGCGTAGTTAGCAATCCTATTGCGCCATTCTTTCCCCCGGTTGAATGTTTAAAAACTCTCAGGCATTTATTGCAAGTAACGGTACTTTTTACCTTATCATGCTCCATAAATTTTCAAACTAAAGACCTTTTAGTACATCCGTTACCTTTGGCCCTAGTAAATTCTGGTAAAGGGGGAAGTTCTTCACCGTGTTTCGATAATTCTGTAACCGGACTAGTAGGGATTACCTAACTCTTGTTCTTCTATATCATCTTCTTCCAGTAAATCTTCCTCAAAATTATCATAACGCCTACTTAGGGTCTCATGATCTATTTCCATACCAATACCAACATCAAAACCATTAGGTTGTGATAAAGAAGTTTCACTAAATCTAGGCAGTAATGAACTAGTAGTAGTCTTATTTTTTTTATTTCTACGAAAAAACTTACCAAAGATTGATTTTTTACAACAACTATTTTTATGGGAATCCATAATTAAATTTAATTATTAAAACAAGCAATATAAATATTATAAATTAAAAAATTAATGCAAGTAAATAAATGTAGATACTAAAAAATAAAAATATGGATATTAAAGTAAATAAAAAGAGATTAAAGTTGAAACGAATATGTCGAACGTTTGCGTAAAAGCAGACGTATATCAAGTGTCGAAATTAAAAGATGATAATTGAAGCTTGTAATATCTTCAAGAAAATCTTCAACTCCAACTAATACAATAACTATAAATATTTAGAGAGAGTTTGAGAATATTAAGAGAGAGTATGAGAAATTGAGAATATTTGTGAGAGAAAAGAATAAATATAAAGGGTAATTTAAGTGAAAATTTTAAGGGGATGGTGGGGTAATTGGGTTTGGGGAGGGGGGGCAACGGCTAAATTGAAACGGCCAAAAGAGTCGTTGCTGCCAAATCCAAATGACCAAAATTTAAAAAAAAAATAAAAAAATTGTAACGATCTTCACATCGCCGGACCGATCAACTGGTACCGGAACCGAAATTACCAAAAATTTTTGGATAGGCACATCGGTACCGTATTCCGAACCATTGGGTACCAGTTGCAATCGATACCGCTGTGTTACCGGTACCGGAACGTCACTGGAAACGAAGGTAACGGACCGGAACAGAAAATTTCATTTTCGTTGCCACCCTTACCCGACACTCAATCACCTACCACCCCTACCTCCCATCACCCCCAATACAAAAAACATATTTATTTTAAAAAAAAATATTTCAAATTTTTTTCTTACCCCGACCTTCAACTCCCTACTAGCTCCCCACCCCCCACCCCAAAAAGAAATATTTAACTTTTTTAAAAAAAATCAAACTTTTTCTTACCCCACCCTCTACCCAACCCCCAACACTACCATCCCACCCCCCACCCTAAAAAAAGTAGAATTTTTAAATGTCTTTTCAAAAAAAATCAATTTTTTTGTTAACCCACCCTCACACCCTACCCCCAACCGTCCCACTAGTCGCCCCCCACGCCTCCCCTCCAAAAAGTTTTCTTATTTTAAATTTTTCAAAAAAAATCTCATAACTTTTTTCTTACCTCACTCCTATCACCTATTCTGACCCCCCATACCCCATCCCCACGCAACACACACATGCCAAAACCCCTCATCAAAAAAAAAATAATTTTTTAATTTATTTTTTTAAAATGTTTCAAATTCTTTTCTCACCCCGTCTTTCTTATCCTATTCATTCTCATTGTTTTTTGCTAAATAGTATATATAAATACTTTTAAAAAATATTTTCTATTTGCATAACAAACACAAGAATATAAGTAAGAAACCTGACTTGGCTTTTGGATTTGTAATAGATGGAGCAAGCGATAATTCAAAATGGTAGAGCTTTCTAAAGGGGTAGCACATTATAATAGTTCACTGTTAGACATCAAAGAAGAGCTCAGTTTACTACGCTACATGTCAAGGAAGAAGATATCACACACACATATATATATGGATGTCCTCAGAAGAAATATACATATTCCATATCAAGCCAAGTTCCCGAACTTCTGAGTAGCAACATATGTGCAAGCAAGTGCTAATATAGTAATAGAGAAAATACTGATTCACCTTGAGAAAGAATTGCCTCATAGAAAACCAAGTAGAGGGGGAGAATTGAATCAACAATAACACAAGTTACTGAAGCCACTATTATACTTGTATCCCCTTATTACCATGAAAGAATAACATGCAGAATATGAATGAGCGGAACTATGATTTAAAAATGTTGTGAGTCTATATACTATTTAATCTGGGATTGAACTTCTGAGGCCACTAACAAAGTAATATAGCAAGTAAGAGTAACTTTTTCTCTGGTTATTCCCTTATGACATGTAGCTTTCAATAAGGATTAAAATATTGTATTGTCAATATTCAGAGTTACCCAATTACTACATGTCAATTCTCATGTTTACCGCTTATAAGTTCATGAAAACTAGATAGGACAAGGGAATGAGGAACGGTAGGAGAAAAGGAAAATAATGTAGGAAATAATTTCACAAATAATACAACACTCAGACCAACCTGGTCGTTATGGATTAAGATTATTCTGCCTAAGAACCATCTTTTCCTCAATGGATTTTTTGAATTCCTCATGATGAATATGTACTTTCCTAAATCGATTGAAATGAATTTATAGGTTAGGAGTGCCATTGGCCTGACGTTTGAATTTGTAATTGATAGAGCAAGCGATAAATTCAAAATGGTAGAGCTTCGGAAAGGGGTAGCACATTATAATAATACTTCACTATTAGACATTGAAGAAGAACTGAGTTTACTACATTATACACGCTGGTTCATTTTGCTTTTAGGGGACATTAAAAAGTGAAGATTCACAAATCTTGTGCCATAGAAGTGGAAGAAAAAACTAATAAATAGGCAAGAGAGGGTTGTTCAGCACTTCCCCTTTTTAGATATAAACTTCATATTAGATTGAATCTATAGCTAAAAGTGCGAAAATAACTAATGCAACATGGCATTTCCTCGGAACTGCCTGCCCGCAAATACTCGAATGATTAAAGAAAGATTCTGAGCAAATTCTTCGAGTAATTATACTCTACATACATTACACGACATTCATAAGCAAAGCCGGCTAGGCCAAAGCTTATTTGTGATCCCCACAGATCCCAAGCACATTTATACCTGATCTTTCTTTATTACAAGAGCTGGATACATAAACCAACAGTTTATCTACATAATCTTATCGATAGGAGTCGGCAACGGCACTCACAGCAGCTGCATTTTTGTCTCTAGGAAAGCTCTTAAGCTTGAATTCTTTTCCTCAACATCTCTAAATTTAGCTCTCCTACCATGACCTGATGAACAAGAAAATACTGGGTAAACTCTTCATCTAACTGCCCGGTTCAAAAGAGAAGAGAAAAGGTGATTCTGTATTAAACAAATGCCGACATGAGGGTCTAGAAGCACTGCCACATCTTTGTGCTGTAAAGCTGAAACGACAGTTCTATGCAGATATTTTCAAGTGTCATCAAATGAGTAAGTGCCTCAATCTGTAGGTCTACTAAAAAGCCTTTTGGTAAACACGGCCAAGGCCCCCACTGAACAATTCATAATAGCTGCAACTTGAATTTTACATTAAAATGGAAAACAGCAATTAGGAGTGCCAATTTTGAAAAATGAAACTACAACCTAACTGTCCAGAGTGAGTGGACATGTAGGCTTATGACAAATTGCTCAACCTATCTTGACCCAAACCATCTAGATGTAAGTAATGTGGATAGATAAGATCAGATCACTACCTCAAAACTCATTTTGACCAGCTTAAGTTGGACAGAGCTGGCTGTGTTGTTATTCTACCTATCTGAACCCAACTCATTTTAGTCCTAGTTAGTTTGATCAGCTAGTTCAAGACCTATTTATAAGTTCAAACCATTTTGCTTTTCCGATTAAATTAAAAGACAACGCACTGCTGCTCAATATAAGGTGAAGGTTATGATGATCAAGAACTAAAAGGTAAGATACTAAAATAACAAAGATGGTGAAAGGTATGTGATCTGCCAGCAGAAGATGAGGGGAAGAAGTATCTGAGTCGAACACTACACTCAGAGACTTCTCAAAGCTCAAACCACAGACCAATGGTCTGCAAACAGAAGACTAGGGAAAGCTGTATCCAAGTCACACACTACACTAGACATCTCAAAGCTCAAACCACAGATAAATGGTTTACCAAGTAATAACTTGCACATGCTAATTACCATTACTTGGTACTAATATGTTCCTAGTGTCCTGTTGATTTTCAGTGTGGCTTCACTTAGCTCTTTGAATTAGTATAGAAACACGCAAACAGGTCAAAATTCTATATAACAAGCATTACTCACCCGGAAGTATCCATTCAAAATCCAAGTCGAGCATCAACTTCACACTGTTCAATTGCTTGGGCACTGCAAACATCATGGGAGATGATATCAGATGTCACACTAAATCAACATTAATAGGTAGTAAGAAACCTAAAGCTAAATAAGCGCAGATATGAATGAAGCACTAACTCAAAAAAATTTAAAATATACCCTACAAAAAAAAAAGAGCAAAATCTATCACAGAGAAGGAATAGTTTCTTCCCAGTGCTCATCAATTAAAAAACTGGGTTGAACTGAACGGACAAAAGATGGCTACCTTCTCACCCGACAAGTGCTCAATCGTGCATCAAAATGGAAGCCATAAAGGGAACATTTGCCGCCTCCACTTACTCTTTTAAGAGTATTATTGAAACCACATTATCCCCACCTCCAATTAAGCAATGACCATGGAGCAGGTTTGCCCACCTTGACATCTGTTAACTACTGTTATGGCCCCTAGTTTTGGATCGAGTCACTGGACAACTAACTTGGAAGTCAGACCTAACGTTATGGTCTAAGCCCTTGTTTTTGTTTCGTGACTTACCTATGATTGCTGAATTTTGCAGTTCATTCAGGGAACTGCAGACCTGGGAACTTGTTTGAGAAAGTTCCGACTCTCTGATAAAATCCAACTTGTTTTATTAATAACGCCAACTCTCTTAAATAGAGGGTTACACTAGCAAAGAGTCCTAACAAGCTAGAAATAGAAAAGGCCCTATAAAACTGAATCAAGAGTTCTAATCCACTAAGGGAAGTTCTATTCTACTAACAAAATAATTCAGAAAATAAACTCATTATCAGGTCCTATTAATGCTAAAATAAACTCATTATCAGTCCTATTAATTCTTGCGTCTGGAATATTGTTTCCAGACAAAAGCATCAATAACATTATCCCCTTCCCGGAGAAAAAGCTTGTCATCAAGCTTGAAGTCTGGAAAGGAAGATTTGAAATGATGCACCGTCTCCCAAGTGTAGTCTTCAACAGATTGGTCGCACCACTGCACTTGAATTTCCCAATTATCACAATTCAGACTCGATCTGAGCACGGAGCAAGGGGTGGGAACAACACTTCCTTCTACAACTGGAGGAAGGGTTGTAGGTACCTCACCCTTGAATGGCTTAAGAAGTGACACATGAAACACATCATGAAGTTTGCAACCTGCAGGTAAACCAAGCTGATAAGCAACAGACCCAATGCGCTTCAAGACTGCAAAAGGACCATAATATTTTGGTACAAGCTTATGATGGACGCGACTAGCCAAAGTTTTCTGGCGATATGGATGTAGACGTAACCAGACATAAGATCCTATCCTGGAGAAAATTCCACATCCCGATGTCCCTTATCATAAACTGTTTTCATCTTGTGTTGCGCCTGTTGGAGCTTAGCTCGAAAATCCTGTAAGGCAACATCTCGATCAATTAATGCTCGGTCTACGACATCAACTCGAGATGAACCAGCCATGTAGGATTGCAACCGAGGAGGCTCATGACCATAAACAACTTGAAATGGGGATGCGTGAAGTGCTGAATGGTACGAAGTGTTGTAGCAAAATTCATCCCAGGGAATCCACTCCGTCCATTTCGTTGGACGATCACCTACCAAGCATCGCAAATACATCTCTATCGTGCGATTAACAACCTCAGTTTGGTCGTCCGATTGTGGATGATAAGCAGATGAAAAGTTTAATTTAGTCCTACATAAACGAAACAATTCTTTCCAGAAGGTACTAGTGAAGAGGGCATCCCGATCACTGACAATTAATGCTGGTATCCCATGTAAACGAACAATATTCTCAAAGAAAATCCTTACTATAGAAATGCATTATATGGATGAGCAAGGGGGATAAAATGTGCATATTTAGCGAATCTGTCCACAAACCAATAACACTGTTTTACTACCTGATTTTGGCAGGCCATCTATGAAATCCATTGAAATATCCGATCAAATTTGATTAGGCAGTTATAAAGGTTGTAACAGTCCCGCAGGACTTAAATTGACAGACTTATTACGCTGGCAAACTGAACACGCAGCAGCATAATCCTTGATAGTTGTATTCATAGCTGGCCAATAGAAATCCTTGCGAATACGTGATGTTAGGCGTATTTACACGCACCTTAATTTACCCATATTTTAGCTAAGTTTTAAGGACAAAATATATAATTCCTGCACTTTTAGTCCATTTTCCTGTAAGTGAGCTAACCAACGTGATTAGCAAGATTTCAGGTATTTATGATGAAGATTTCAGCATTTTATGGACTGTTGGACGCCAAAGGAAACTTCACGTAAGAAGGAAGGCAGCTTCTGGAAGCTTGTGGACTGAAAGTGATGCATGGAGAACTTGTCCCGGGCAAAAACAGCATTTCTAAAGACTTGGGGGATCAGCAGTAACTTAGTAGGATTAGGACAAGTATGCAGTAACCCAGTAGGACTAGGACAAGGATAAAAACCCTATTTCAGTAGGACTAGGACAAGGATGTTATAAAAACCCTATTTGCTGAATTTTTCAGAAAGCTTTTTATTATTCACTCATTCATTAATTCAAGTCTTTTTCATTCAACTTCCGCTCCTAATTCACGTTACAATTGTTAACAGAGAAAAACGCTAACCCGGGGGAAACACCAAGAGGAAAAACGTCAACCTTGTTGTGACGCCACACTCCTCTCCAACGTGAGATCATTCTAGTTTTGATATGATGATGATGTTTATTGTGATCTCCGTTGCGCTCATGAGTAGCTAAACTTCTCTGTTAGGGTTATGGAAGCCTTATGAGATACTATCTATTGCTATGAGTTTGTGAATTCTTGATACGTATGCTGCTTATATCATTACTCTCTTCATCTTAATTGAATTCTTGTGGTTGCAAACATATGGAATACGCCAGTATAGCATTAACTTGTTCGAAAGAAAAGTTACATGTCTGGAAAAGAGAGAATGACAAGGAAATAGGGCTACCAACCCCTGTTTAAAAGTTAGTGCCGTAACTGGATTAACCTCTTAGAGAATTCGTACCATTAGTATACGCTTTAAGCTCGAAAGAGTTAAAGTGATATAATCCTTGATGATCGAAAGACACTAGGATTTACCATAGAATACGAATCTCTATAAGTGCATGCATGT
This sequence comes from Capsicum pubescens, assembly GCA_030864215.1. Taxonomy (NCBI): domain Eukaryota; kingdom Viridiplantae; phylum Streptophyta; class Magnoliopsida; order Solanales; family Solanaceae; genus Capsicum; species Capsicum pubescens. The sequence goes on from CM061539.1 coordinate 4,022,494, forward strand.
CTGAATTCCGCATAACTCATAGCCAATAGATACGTAAAACTCATAAGGTGGACATAACCCTAACTTACAATTCTCATTGATTAAAACCTACTAAACATTCTGTTTTTCTTTGTTACTTTGATACTCTTAATTCACGCTACAATTAAATCCCCTCTTTTTCGTAGAATTTTCGATCAACAGTCTACTAATCGTTGCATACTTAGTGACCAAGTATTCCCTGTGGGATTCGACACCCAACCCAGTTGGGTTCTATATTTGACAACGACCGCTTACACTCTTACGAGAGCTGTAGTTTGAGCGTTATCAAATTTTGGCGCCGTTGCCGGGGAATACAATTGTCATCTAAGTTTGTGATAGTTAATAGACCCTTTGGTCTAAAATTCTTGAATTTTACTTTTTGTTTGTTGTTTTTGTTTTATTCAGGTTCTGTTGAGTGCATGCCAAATACTCGTAGTTCTGGTCAGCCATTATTACCCATAAATCCTGAACCTCAACTTATTGGCAGAATGGATGCACAGCGTGACATTGAAAGAAGAGCTGCTCAACAAGAGCAGGCTAGATTAGCTGCGTTGGCAGCTGCTCAAGTACATCAACAGAATATTGATAACCCAGGTCGGGCAACAAATCCTGATGATGAGGACCTAGGTGATGATGAGTTACTTAATCCACGGCGTGCAGATGAGGTGGCAGCGCCTGTGAACAGGAGAGATCGTCAAGCTAGAATGAGACCTGACCGTCGAGCTGTGCAGGCTCCTTTTGATGATGATGATGACGATCTTGATGGAGCTGGTGCCACAGGGGCTATTATTCCGCCGCCCTTGGCACCCGGAGCCAAGTTCAATATCACTAGCACCATGATTCAGTTATTGCAGCTCAAGGGACTATTTGGTGGACTTGCAAGTGATGATCCGAATATGCATCTGGTCAACTTTATCTCTACATGCAAGTCATTCGACAATCCAGGCGTTGGACAGAATGCAATTCGGCTGCGATTATTTCCATTGTCTCTATCTGGGGAGGCAACTCTATGGTTGAACGGGCTAACTCCTGATTCTATTACTAATTGGAGGCAACTGAAAGACGCTTTCCTAGAAAGATTCTTTCCGCCATCCAAGAGAGCACAGTTGAGAGATGAGATCAGCAATTTTCGACAGCTTCCAACTGAAGCTCTCCACGAAACATGGGAGAGGTTCAAAAAGAAGCTTATGTGGTGCCCAAATCATCATATGACCAATGTCCACTTGATGGAGATATTATACAGGTCTTTGAATTCAGTGACTAAGCCAGTGGTTGATAATGCTGCAGGAGGGTCATTCATGGACCTTACTTTTGTTCAGGCAAGTGATATGTTAGATCGTATGACAAAGCAGAGTAGAGCTTGGCATACCAGGGATTCTGAGGTAGCAAGCTCTACCGTATCTATTGGCTTGACTGCAGAGCAGAGGCGTAGACAAGAGGAACGTGACCAAGATATGGCTCACATGAAAACGCAGATGGATCTTCTTACCAAGCATTTATTATCAGGGAAGACCGAAAAAGTAAAAGCGGTTGCGTCAAAAGAAAGAGACGAATCCGATTCTGAGGAAGAAGCTAACTACTTGAATAATCAGGGGGGTTTCCGAGGCAATTCCCAAGGAAACCAAGGTCGGAACTATTATGATAAATCTGGATACAAGGACCGTGATCAAGGTAGTTGGAAGAATAAGACTGACATGAGTGGTTTGTATATTCCTCCTGGAAATCGTGAGGCCGCGGCATCTGGTTCGGGGAAGATGTCTATGGAAGATATGATGGCAAAGCTGCTGAAAGGAGTGGAGGCAACTAATACGGGAGTGAATGAGGTGAAGAACGAGTTGTCTTCAATAAATCAATTGGTTAAATCACATTCCACTTCAATAAAACAGCTGGAGCAGCAATTGAGTCAACTTTCAGCGGCATTCAATCAAAGAAAAACTGGAACACTACCTAGCGACACAGTGCAAAATCCGAGGAATGATGGATCGTGTATGGCTATTACTACCCGAAGTGGTAAAGTGTTGGAAAATCCATCTAAAGGCAAGCAGATAGTTGATGATATAGCGGATAATGTTATTGATGCAGAATGTGAAGAGGCCGAAGAAGCTGAAGAGTGTGTTCATGATGTTACACCTAGACGTCACCAGCCTGAAAAGAGTGATAATCGGAAGCAAGATAAAAAGGAAGTGGTGGAGAAAACGATTCCTCTTCCACCACCACCTTTTCCTCAGAGACTGAAGAAGAAGGCTGATGACACTCCTGTAAAGGTTGATAATCGGAAGCAAGATAAAGAGGAAGTGGTGGAGAAAACGATTCCCCTTCCACCACCACCTTTTCCGCAGAGACTGAAGAAGAAAGCTGATGACACCAGGTTCAGTAAATTCATGACCATGTTGAAGCAGCTGACTATTAATGTTCCGTTGGTGGAGGCGCTGGAACAGATGCCTGGGTATGCTAAATTCATGAAGGACCTTTTGACAAAGAAGCGGGCAGTAAGCTATGAGCTGGCAGATAATGTTCATCATTGCAGTGCAATTGCCACGAGGTCTTTAGTACAGAAGAAGGCAGATCCTGGTGCTTTCACTATTCCTTGCACGATTGGATCGTTGGATTTTGCTAAGGCGTTGTGCGATCTGGGGGCTAGCATCAATTTGATGCAGTTATCCATTTACAGAAAGTTGGGGTTGGGCGATCCTACACCAACCAATATGCGGCTCGTGATGGCAGATAGGTCGGTAAAACGGCCTGTTGGTATCTTATATGATGTGTTGGTGAAGGTTTCCACCTTCATCTTTCCTGCAGACTTTGTTATTTTGGATTGCGAGGTGGATTCTGAAGTTCCCATAATCTTGGGGCGTCCTTTCCTCGCAACTGGAAGTGTGCTGATTGATTTAAGAGCTAATGAGCTTTTATTTCGGCTGAATGACGAAGTGGTCCGTTTTGATGTATGCAAATCGATGAAGCAGCCTAGAGATATGGATGTGTTCTCTGTAGTTGATGTTTACTATGAGGATGAGAAAGGATTATCTGTAGAGAAGCAGCTTACTGTTGAGCCATTGTCTGCTGTGCTGTTGAATTTTGAGCGTGAGGAAGTTGAAGAATATGAAGAAACCGTTTGTGCTCTAACAGGAATAAGGTCCTATTCTCATGCTCCTAAGAAGCTGGACCTTGATCTTAAGAATCGACCATCACCAACAGCGAAGACTTCCATTGAAGAGCCACCAGTGCTAGAATCGAAAGAGCTCCCCAGTCACCTTAAGGTATGCGTTTTGGGGAAATGGAAATACACTTCCGGTGAGTGTTGCGGTTGATTTAGGTGAACAGCACGTAGAGGCTCTCATCTCTGCTCTGAAGAGGTACAAGAGAGCCATTGGTTGGTCTATTGATGATATAATTGGTATCCCACCTGGGATATGTATGCACAAGATGCATCTCGAAGAAGATTGCATGCCCACAATTAAGCATCAGCGTCGTCTGAATCCATTCAGAAAACGATGCACCAAATATCTCGATGAAGTCTAAGTAATCGAGATAACTATGTCGTGCCGCGACAATAAATCAAGCGCTTGGTGGGAGGCAACCCATCGTTTTTAATTGTTTTTGTTGTTTTTGTTTTCTTAGGATTTTGTCGAGCCACGACCAAAACTAAGGCGCTTGATGGGAGGCAACCCATCGTTCTAATCGTTTTTGTTGTTTTTGAGTAAGTGTAGGTGTAAGATGTGTAAAGGAAGAGATTGGTTTCAAATTTTGATTTGGAAGTATTGCATGTTGAAGGTGGTAAGTTGGGAATGAAAAAGCAAAAGGCTATGAGTTAGGCATTGCCTATGAAAATCTAGGCAACGAACAAGGCAAGGCCTATGCTATGGCCTAAGCTCTCTGAATCTAGAATGACATGGCATAGGCGCCGCCTATGCCTAACAATGCCATAGCATAGGCGCCGCCTATGCTCACTTTTTGGTCTCCTAATCCGATTCCAAACGGGTCAAAACCCGACCCAAGCTTGTCCTATAAATAGAACCTTAGTCTTAGAACAAAAATGCATTGCAAAGTCAACCTAAGCGCCGCCTACCTCTCCAAAATCTCTCAAAAATTTTCCTTTTGCTCTTTTAACTTTGCAAGAACATCTTCCGAGGCCATCAACCAAGTAAGTACTTCTTTGCTCTTCTTTATATTCCGTAAAGTACTACACTACTACGCCTATAATAAATTGTTAAATCTTGAAGTAGTGTTGGTGATTTGAATATGGTTGATTTGTTGTGATACAACTAAGTGAGTGAAAGAATACGTAAGGATGCTCTTGACTTGTTTCCAACTTGTATTTGATTTTGATACACTGTCATACTTTTGCGGAATTGACATGGTCAAGAAAATTGCATAATCTTGTAACTAGAAAGCTTACATGTTTGAATGACTCGTTCATCGAGATACCGATTATGATTGACCACAAGCATAAGATGGTGTGATTATGCCTATGCAATAACTTGTTTCTATTTGTGGTACGATCCCTATGTGGTAGTTTGGTTCAAAAAGTGCATTCATCCACACATGAAAGTATAGTCAAGATTACATGAAATAGAGTTGGAAAGGATAGTAAGATGACATGAAAGTATGACTGTGCTGAACATATTGTTGGAACATATCACCTAAATGTATGTCGATGAAGTCTGAGTAATCGACATCATTCACTTAATTAGTTTGTGTCAACAAATTAAGTGTGGGTTGGTGCCACTATTGTCTGTTTGTCGATTAAATCTTTCGAGATGAGCTAGCATGAATTTATTTTAGTCTCAGGTAAAATGGCACCAAAAGGTTGACCAGGAAAAGAAAAAGCGTCCACCTCACAGAAAGGTCAGAAAAGGGGAAGAAAAGAGCAAGCTGAATCCTCCTCTCTGCAAATACCTCGAATGACGATGTGAAGGACAACTCTGGTAATGACGACTCTGATGATGATTGCGACGCAGGGGGTTTGACCCCAGACATAGAAAAGGAGTCCGACTAATCAGGTTTTCCTTACTTATTTCCACCGAGGGCAGTGTGTCCCGTCTAAGTGTGGGGTGAGGGTATTTGTATGCTGTAGCGTACTTCTTTGCCTGCATTTATTCTCGTTTGTAGTTAAATTTTTTTTTTTTTTTAGAATTTTTTATTTTTTTTAGATTTTGTATGAAATTGTTCTGATAGGCGGCATGGTATTATGACAAGAGTTTGTGCTAAAATCATTGCTATTGAGACGTTTAGGCTCCAAGTGTGACTCATTGTGTGATATTTGTGTGGTTTAATTCATTCATCTGTTGGGTCAAGAGTCTATACTGCTCCCAATAAAGTTAACCATGTGCCTTGTGTGTGTGAGGTTATAGTATATTCTGTGTTGTGACTGATGCTGGAACTTGTCTGGTGTGTGTGTAAAGAGAAATAAAGAGTGTGAGTTTAGGAGATGATTTAGGCATTTCTTTGGCAGCCTGTGATTGTTTACCTTCTTTTTTTACCTACCCGTGGACATTATCCTAGTTAACCCCCTTTGAGCCTTTAGCTATTTTCTTTGACAGCCTCATATGTAGCCTAATCCATTTTTTTTTCAAGACCATAATTTGATCCAAATTCCTAAGTGCTTTAAATTGTGAAGTAATGTCACAAAATAAGAGGAAATTGGGTGAGAGTGATGCCTTAGAGTGTATTGGTACTTGAATTTGTTATGAAAAAGAGTGGCTATCATAGAGGTGTGTTATGAAAAAAAAAAAAATGAAAAGAACAGAAAAAGAAATAGAAAAACAAAAAGATAAATTGTGTTTATGATTAAATAAAAAGATAGTTATGCTTGAATGGCAAAATAAGTGAAAAGGGGTGATAGATGAAAGAAAGGTAGCAGGGTTGATTAAAAGAGAGTGTTAATGGCATAATGTGATGTATTAAAGCGCTTAGGAACATAGTCACTATTTCTGGCCAAAATAGTCCTACCCGTCCCTTAGCCTACATTACAACCTGTAAAGACCTATTTGATCCTAAGCTTAACATTCTGATATTAGTAGAGCATTACACTAAGGGCAAGCCTATGGTCATCAGTTGCAACATATGAATTCTTTGTGAGAGTGAGAGCAAGGATAATCTTATACCCATGTTTTGAAAAATGAAATACTTGTGAGTAATTATGGGTGATATATTGTGAGACACACATGGTTGATGAGTTTTGGGTAGTCTTGTATGATTCTTTGTGCCTTAACTTTTGACTACGAATTAACCATCATCACGAGTCTATGTTGGAGGTTGAATTGTTTCTAGAAATGATTAGAAAACTACTCTTTGTTAATAATTGTTGTGCCTGTCGTGATGAACATTTTGTGCTGTTACTGTGAAACCCTAAGTAGATGTTTATATGGACATGATATATTGTCCGAGGACGAACAAAGCTTTAAATGTGGGGTGTTGATGTTAGGCGTATTTACACGCACCTTAATTTACCCATATTTTAGCTAAGTTTTAAGGACAAAATATATAATTCCTGCACTTTTAGTCCATTTTCCTGTAAGTGAGCTAACCAACGTGATTAGCAAGATTTCAGGTATTTATGATGAAGATTTCAGCATTTTATGGACTGTTGGACGCCAAAGGAAACTTCACGTAAGAAGGAAGGCAGCTTCTGGAAGCTTGTGGACTGAAAGTGATGCATGGAGAACTTGTCCCGGGCAAAAACAGCATTTCTAAAGACTTGGGGGATCAGCAGTAACTTAGTAGGATTAGGACAAGTATGCAGTAACCCAGTAGGACTAGGACAAGGATAAAAACCCTATTTCAGTAGGACTAGGACAAGGATGTTATAAAAACCCTATTTGCTGAATTTTTCAGAAAGCTTTTTATTATTCACTCATTCATTAATTCAAGTCTTTTTCATTCAACTTCCGCTCCTAATTCACGTTACAATTGTTAACAGAGAAAAACGCTAACCCGTGGGAAACACCAAGAGGAAAAACGTCAACCTTGTTGTGACGCCACACTCCTCTCCAACGTGAGATCATTCTAGTTTTGATATGATGATGATGTTTATTGTGATCTCCGTTGCGCTCATGAGTAGCTAAACTTCTCTGTTAGGGTTATGGAAGCCTTATGAGATACTATCTATTGCTATGAGTTTGTGAATTCTTAATACGTATGCTGCTTATATCATTACTCTCTTCATCTTAATTGAATTCTTGTGGTTGCAAACATATGGAATACGCCAGTATAGCATTAACTTGTTCGAAAGAAAAGTTACATGTCTGGAAAAGAGAGAATGACAAGGAAATAGGGCTACCAACCCCTGTTTAAAAGTTAGTGCCGTAACTGGATTAACCTCTTGGAGAATTCGTACCATTAGTATACGCTTTAAGCTCGAAAGAGTTAAAGTGATATAATCCTTGATGGTCGAAAGACACTAGGATTTACCATAGAATACGAATCTCTATAAGCGCATGCATGTCTGAATTCCGCATAACTCATAGCCAATAGATACGTAAAACTCATAAGGTGGACATAACCCTAACTTACAATTCTCATTGATTAAAACCTACTAAACATTCCGTTTTTCTTTGTTACTTTGATACTCTTAATTCACGCTACAATTAAATCCCCCCTTTTTCGTAGAATTTTCGATCAACAGTCTACTAATCATTGCATACTTAGTGACCAAGTATTCCCTGTGGGATTCAACACCCAACCCAGTTGGATTCTATATTTGACAACAACCGCTTACACTCTTACGAGAGCTGTAGTTTGAGCGTTATCAATACGTAGCATGGTCTTCTGAACGCCTTCATGGGTGCTATCATGAATCCCGGACAAGACAGAATTTACCAATGGTGAGTTGGGCGAGAGATAGACCCTATCTTTGAAGAACAACAACCCATCTCGAAACACCCAATAGTTATTCATCTCTCCCTATTCAATTTTAGCTCGAAGTTCCGGAAGAATTGGTGACTGCTTCACCTCTGCCTGGAATTCCTCGAATATCAGAACTTCTGGCTGAGAAATAGAAAATAACATATCTCCAATCTCTTCTCATCGTGATAATGCATTTGCTGCAGTATTCAATCTCCCAGCCTTGTATTCCACCCAAAAATCAAACCCCATCAGCTTGCTAAGCCAACGTTGTTGAGAAGAAGTAGTAAGACGTTGATCTAACAGGTATTTAAGGCTGTAATGATCTGTTCGAATTAGAAAGGCTCGGCCCAAGAGATAAGACCTTCACTTGTCAAGCCTATCAATTCACGTTCATAAGCTGGAAGTTTCAAGTGTTGGTCAGCTAGCTTACGACTAAAGAAAGCAATGGGGTGTCCTTTTTGTTGAAGAATTGTTCCTATTCCAACACCCGACGCATCACACTCGATAACAAATTCTTCTTTAAAGTTTGGTAACTGTAACACTGGGGCAGCAACTAATGCCTTTTTAAGAGTTTCGGAAGAAGCAGGTACATCGTCATTCCACTTAAAAGCATGTCGCTTAAGCATACTTGTTAAGGGGGAAGCAATCAAACCGTAATTCTTGATGAACTTACGATAATATCCTGTCAAGCCTAAGAATCCCCGCAACGCCGTTGTTGATTGTGGTTGAGGCCATTCAATTACGGCCTCAATTTTGCTAGCATCAACTGACACACCTATGTTGGAGACTGTGTGGCCCAAATAAGCTACTTGATTTTCGCCAAAGGAACATTTGGATTTTTTTTAACTAGAGGCAATGAGCTTGCAACAACTCAAAGACGAGTCGGATATGTACCAGATGATCCTTCCAACTCTTGCTATACACAAGGATGTCATCAAAAAATACAAGTACAAATTGACGTAGGTACCTTCAGAATACCTCATTCATCAATGCTTGAAAGGTAGGAGCATTAGTCAACCCGAATGGCATGACAAGGAACTCAAAATGACTGTGATGTGTTCTGAAAGTCGTCTTCTCAACATCTGCAGAATCCATGCGGACTTGATGATAACCCGAGCGAAGATCAAGCTTGGTGAAAAATTGTGTGCCATGCAATTCTTCAAGTAATTCCTCCATGGGAATTTGTCCTTTACTGTTTTGGCATTTAGCTCCCTATAATCCACACAAAAGCGTCATGTTTCATCATGTTTCCAGACCAGCAGTACAGGTGATGAGAATGGGGAACGACTAGGTCGAATAATGCCTTGCTGGAGCATTTGATCACACTGTTACTCAATCTCATCTTTCTGAAAATGAGGGTATCGATAGGGCCGAACTACCACTGGATCTGTTCCCGGTAGTAAACATATGCGATGATCACAAGAACGCATAGGAGGCAGACCTACAGGTTCTTGGAAACGACTAATACTTTCTCCAGCTCACCTTGCTTAGAATCCTGCAGAAGATGTAGGTGTGGTTGAAATAATTGTTGTTGTCCACGTAGAATAATCTGCTTCCCTTTTACTTGAAAGCTCATGGTTAATAACGCAAAATCCCACAGAATAGGGCCAAGTGTTTGCAACCACTTGAAACCTAGGACAATGTCAAAAGCATCCAAAGGAATCACATATAAATCAACATTGAAGGAATGCTTAGCTACAAAAAATTGGACTGCCGTGCAAATGCCCAAACTGGAAATTTTCTCTTCATTTGCCACTGATACATAGAGATTTCTTCGATGTTGGATAGGCAAATCTAAACGTTGGGCAGCCGTAGAGCTAATAAAATTATGTGTACTGCCTGAATCAACTAAGCGAAGCAACAACTTCTTATCAATTACAACCCGCATCTGCATAGTATCGGCATGTTGTTTGCCTATGATAGCATGGAGTGAAATGGCAGGCTCTCCACTATTCGTTGGTACATCTTCAGATTCCAACTTCTTATCAATTGCAGATTGCAACTGCATATTATCTGCAAGTTGTTTGTTTGTGATGGCATGGAGTGAGATGGAAGGCTCTCCACTATCTATTGATACATCTTCAAATTCTACATCCTCTATTTTGAGCCAAAATAACTTTTTGCACTGATGGCCTTGAACATAAGGATCATCACAGTTGTAGCACAACCCCTTTGCTCGCCGGGCAGCCATCTCGGCACAAGTCAACTTTTTCACAAAAGGATTAGTAGCAGTTACCTTAGCCCCCGGAGTTACTGCTGCAGCGGCAATCCTTGAGGTTGAATTATAGCCCCTCTATGTGCTATCTTCTTCTCAAATGCTCTCGCCAAACTCATTGCTTGTACTAGGTTAGATGGGTTCTGTAATTCAACATTGAGACGAATCAAATCAACTAAACCTGTTGTAAACATATCTACTTGTTGGTCTACACGTACAGATGGTCCACGAGCCAACATCCTTTGGAAGTCCCTTTGATAATCTTCAATAGAACCAGTTTGTTTCAAGTTGATCAATTCCCCTAATGAATTGCTTTTCTTTGAAGACACCCCATGTTAAATTTGGTTCCTCCAGTTCTAGCTGATAAACCCACAATTGCGCCTCCCCTACCATGTGAAAAACAGCTATGCCTACCTTTTCTTGGTTGGCGGTACGCTGGTTAGCGAAAAATTTCTCACAACGATGAAGCCAAATAAGAGGATCTTCACGTCCATCATAAGTAGGAAAGTCCAATTTAGTGTATCTGGGAACTATACCTCTTCTTGCATTGTTGTCATCAGTCCCAAGGTTGCTGTTGTTGTTTCTTCCTCCTAGATGCACATTCAGTTGTTCGCTTGTGTTACCGGTTTGTTGGACAGAAGCAGCACTATTGTCTCCAACTTCAACTACCTTTGCACGTGCCGTGGTGCGGATTAAGGTTTCAATTTGTTGAGATAGTTGCTGGAATTTGGCGTCCATTCTTGCTTCCGAAGCTGCTACTTTTGCTTCGGTCTGAGTTTGGGCTTCCAGTAACAGGCTTTGCAGCCTTGCTTCTACAGTACTCTCGTCCATGGTAACAGGCTCTGATACCAAATTGTTATGGCCCCTAGTTTTGGATCGAGTCACTGGACAACTAACTTGGAAGTCAGACCTAATGTAATGTTCTAAGCCCTTGTTTTTGTTTCGTGACTTACCTATGATTGCTGAATTTTGCAGTTCATTCAGGGAACTGCAGACCTGGGAACTTGTTTGAGAAAGTTCCGACTCTCTGATAAAATCCAACTTGTTTTATTAATAACGCCAACTCTCTTAAATAGAGGGTTACAGTAGCAAAGAGCCCTAACAAGCTAGAAATAGAAAAAGCCCTATAAAACTGAATTACCAAGAGTTCTAATCCACTAAGGGAAGTTCTATTCTACTAACAAAATAATTCAGAAAATAAACTCATTATCAGTCCTATTAATTCTAAAATAAACTCATTATCAATCCTATTAATTCTTGCGTCTGGAATATTGTTTCCCGACAAAAGCATCAATAACAACTACTTATTCAGAGTTGTGATTCCTAAGATCAACATTTATTTCCAGATTCATTCGGAGAGTGCATACATCTGCTTATTGAATAAGATGTATATCACAAGTCTCTTATTTACAAGATGGAAGAATCGTTGATATGGTCTTTAAACCATTAGGAGTATCTTCACGAATGAATGTAGGACGGATATTTGGATGTATCAATCTCTCCTTGCACAGAATTTATTTCAGGTCCACGGCTAAAGGTGAAGCAGGCAAAAATAATGCAAGGGATCGTAAACAATCAATACTTGGAAGCAGCACCCAGTTCCATTTGGCTGATATATGCATTTACTATTCCACTACATCATTTTACTCGGTTATCTTGCGAGCACTGTCAAGGTAAGTTTCACTGAGCATTGTCCAGGTAATTTTCACTGGAATATGCTCCCCCAACATTAACTCTATTAGGGGAAATCTCCAGCCTACATCCATTGGTCATCTCATTGTGACTACAACAACAACAATAACACCATACATAATAAAAATGCCAAGAGCATGCACCTGAAAGCTGGTTGTATCTCTCGAAAATGGTCCAGCCACGCTCACCCATCGCAAAGTGGTCCCCAGTAAAAAGCACGTTCCTTGGTTTGTATAGCAAGCATACCGACCCCTGCCATTATGATAGAACCACAAAACAGAGTTAGAATTGGTAATTTAAAAGTCCGAACCATGATATTGCAAAGGTAACTAGAAAGAATCATTGGTAATTTAAAAGTCTAAGGGTGCGTGTCGGATCCTCCAAAAATAATGTATTTTTGAAGGATCCGACACAGGTGCGGCAACATTTTTAAAGAGTCCGAGCAACTTAGAGTCACAGTGTAATGTTGAGATGACAAACACATTGATCCTTAAATTACACTGATAAAAAGTTATTGCATGTCAATATACAATTGGTAACCTAAAAGTTTGACCACCATGAATTCACAAAGATAACACGAACGAATTCTCAGACCACTAATAAAATGTTGAGATCACAATTATATTGGACCCCAAAGTAACAAGATAAACAATGAACTATATGTCGATTAAACGACAAAGGTAAAAGAACAATTTACACACTTCTGTATGTCCAGGTGTATGTACAAGTGTGACATCGTCACTGAGGCTCCATGGTCCACTCCCCTCCAGCTTAATCTCTACAGCAGCAGTTGAATGATCTACCTGAAATCAATTTAATGCCAATATCATTATCTAGGATTGTAAATCCATCTTATAAGAGATAAAAACAAGAAAAAAACTACCACTAGCAAAGAGAAACAACTTACCATATGCATCAGAAGTGATGCAAAGGAGTCACCTAAGTAAAGCACACTACAACTCACAAAGCACATTGGCTTTAGTATGACTCGCTTCTTATCATAAGTAATAGTTTGAGGTTAACACCAAAAGGGATGCAAAACGAGTTGACTTGTTATTAAAGAGCAAAAAGATAATGGTAGCAGATGAACTTGAGCTCTATTGATCATTGTATTGTATTGGTTTTTATACAGAAAAGTGTGTATCCACAAAATTGAGCAAAAATACGAGCTTAAAGAAAATCTAGGTAATGGAAAAGCCTACGTGAAAACAATCCTAAAGATAAGGAAGCTGATAAGTACAAAATAAAATCAAAACCAGAATAACAAAGAGTCCTAAAATAAAGGAGATTTGCTAGCCTTTATTACGCCCCCATAAGTTGGCGTGGAGGTCTACTGATGTTAGGCGTATTTCTATGTCTCTACATAATACTTTACTTGCATTTCTACCACTTTTGAGTGCTATATGATGTTAAATACGTTTTAACTCATGATGATTAGGAGGCATTTGACTAATTTGAGTTTGAATGATGCATGTAGGTACTTGGAGGATGAAAATACACCCTTATGGAGGACGATTACATAAAAATCTACCAGCTGTTGGAAATCAAAGGCACAGTGTAGTGCATGTTCTATCGCGTCCAAACTGGCCGCATGCGCCAATGCGCTGATACAAGTGTAGCAGGTTAAGAAGAGGCAAAAACATTTAGGACTCAAAGTTAGTTAAGTCTGTTAATTATTGCAGCAGTTGTTTGTTTTTACTGTTGTAACAGAATCACTGTAGCAGAGTCCAAGAGTTAGTTAGGCGGTTATTGATCAATGATTAGCCATAAATACTCATGTGTAATGATTCACAGCTATTCAGAAATAATAATACAACAACTCCTCTCTTATTCTTCTCAATTTAGCTATTTTCTCGGTTAATACCCTGATTTTAGCTCTCTCCTTCCTCGAGGTTAACCTCCTGGATTGATTTAGTTCTTCGAGGTGCATCAATTGGTATCAGAGCTCGTGATTCTCGGCTGAATAATCATGGTTGTGCATGATAAAAAGTCGATAAATCAACAAAAGAGGTCGATGGGAAATTGACACAAATCCAAGATCAATTGTGATGGATGGAATGTTGAGTATGAATGATCGAAATGCACGTACAGATAAGGAATTAATGGAGATTAAACACGCTTTGGGAAATTGGAATCAGAAGGAAAGAAATGTAAATGAAGGCAGGGCTGAATCTTCAGTAGGTGGTGATGAACCAAGAGGGCAAGGTTGTTCCCAGCAGAACAGAGAATTTCAAGATTCTAATGGTAAATTTCTTACCGTTGTTCTAAGCTTGAATTCCCTCGATTTTCTGGCCATGATTTGTGAACCTGGTTGTATAAGGTGGACCATTTTTTTTTTCCACGAATGAGGTTCCACCTGATCAAATAGTTAGGGTAGCTTCAATTCATCTAGATGGTGATGTTATAGCCTGGCATAGGTCATATATGAGATCTAGAACTGCTGGAAAAGATCCTTCTTGATCCGAGTATGTACTAGACATTAATGATAGATTTGGTGATAGTTTTGAAGACCCAATGGAAGCCATTAAGAATCTACAACAGACTAGTAGTGTGAAGGCTTATCAAGCTGAGTTTGACAGGTTGTTGTTATGTGGTGTTAATTTGTCTGATGAAAATGCCTTGAGTTATTGCTTAGGAGGGTTGAAACCTGAACTTAACAAAGCCGTTAGGATTCAGACTCCAACAACACTTCGCCAAGCCTACAAAATCACTAGATTGCAAGAAGAGGTTTTTGAAGCTCAAGTTCAATCTTGGGGTTTCAAAATGACAGGCCTATTACCTACCCCTAAACCTCCCTTTCAACCAAGATCCTCTAATAACACACCTGTAGTTAAGAAGAATGTTGGGACTAATCAGATGACTAGTCAGATGGTACATCAAAATGCTGTTAGTAAATTTCCAGGTAGAAGAAGACTTTCTGTTGCTGAAATGAATGATAAAAGGGCAAAAGGCCTTCTTTTTTTTGTGATGAGCCTTATGTACAAAGGCATAACTGTAGAAGTAAGAAGCAATTGTATATGGTAGAGGTCTTGGAAAATGAAGATACTGCAGAGATAAGTGATGGTGATGTAGTGCAAGAATTGTTGAATGAACCTGAAGACTGTATGACTATATCACTTCATGCTTTTACTGGTGTTTCTGGTTATCAAACTAGTAGTCACAGGGTATCATGAGAAAAGGCCCTTACAGGTGTTAATTGACACTGGAGTACACAGAATTTCATTGATCAATCTATAGCCACAAGGTTGGGTTGTCAGGCTGATCCTATAGTGGAACAATCTATCAATATTGCAGATGGTAGAAAAGTGCAAACTGCGGCTATGTGTAAAAATCTGAAGTGGTGGTTACTACAGGGTACCACCTTCTCTTCAGACTTACTGTTATTACCTTTAGGAAATGTGGATATTGTCTTGGGAGTTTAGTGGTTAAGGTCATTAGGAAGGATACTATTTGATTTTAAGAACAGAACAACTGAATTTGTTTACAAGGGAAAGAAACATGTGTTGAGAGGAGCTAGTGATAAACTTAAGCCTGTTAAGGCAAAGAAGGTGATTAAACAAAAAGCACAAGCTGCTCAATTGTTTATGTTATCACTGGTGGATAATACAACAGCTAACACTAGTTGCTAAAACATCTAAGCTACTTCATCTACTGGTATAGATCCTGTTTTAGATGCTCTAATTAAGTAGTACTCTTGTTTGTTTGAAATACCTAGCACACTCCTCCACACAGAGCTTCATTAATTGAGTCTGTTAGTCCAGACAGTAAAAAAACTTATAGATATCCTGCTTTTAAGAAGGATATCATTGAGAAACTTGTGCAAAATTTGATGGAACAAGGGGTAATACAACACAGTACTAGCCCTTATGCTTCCGCTATGGTGTTAGTAGGAAAAAAAGATGGTACATGGATGCTTTGTGTGGATTATACAAGCTTGAATCAATTGACTATCAAAGATAAATTTCCAATACCAATGATTGAAGACTTGCTTGATGAATTAGGGGGTGATGTGTTGTTTTCCAAAATAGACTTGAGGACAGGGTATCATCAGCAGAGAATGGACAAGAATGATACTTATAAAACTGCTTTTAAGACTCATGAAGGCCACTATGAGTTTTTAGTTATGTCTTTTGGCTTAACTAATGCACCCTCCTCCTTTCAAGGGTTGATGAATGTTGTTTTTAAACCTTTATTGAGGAAATCAGTTCTTGTGTTCTTTGATGACATGCTCATCTATAGTAAGACTTTGAATGATCATGTTGCATGTTAAGGCTGTATTTGAATTGATGAAGCAATATCAGTTGTATGCAAAGATGTCCAAGTATGTATTTGGGGTGGATAAAGTAGAATACTTAGGCCATTACATAAGTGTTGAAGGTGTTTCAACTGATCCTAAAAGGATCAGTATTGTGCCGCAATCGCCACTTCCAAGCAACATCAAGCAATTGAGGGGTTTCTTGGGTCTTGCTGGATACTATAGGAGATTTATTCAGGGCTTTGGTGCTATTTGTAAACCACTACATGACCTGTTAAAGAAGGAAGGATTCAATTGGTCTGACCAGGCTACTACAGCATTCCATGCACTCAAACAGACCCTAGTTTTGGCACCTGTGTTAGCTATGCCTAATTATTACTAATGCAAATGGAAAGGGGATTGGTGTTGTGTTAATGCAACAGGGTCACCCCATTGCATATATCAGTAAAGCCTTGGCTCCAAAACACCAAGCTATGTCGGTGTATGATAGGGAATTGTTGGCTCTTATTTTTGCTATTATAAAGTGGTCTCATTACTTGCTGGAGCTTAACATATTTGTTAGATCAGCAGATACACACTGACTTTCAAGTTGCAGGAATTTCTAAACTCATGGCTTTTGATTTCTCTATTGAGTATAAAAAGGGGTCTGAGAACAAGGTTGTTGATGCCTTGTCTAGAATGCCGGATGCTGAACTCTTGGATATTTCCATTTTATCTCCACATGATGTTCTATATGATGAAATTAAAGATAGTTGGATACAAGATCCTAAGCTGCAGGAAATTATTACAAGATTGCAGGTTCAACCTTTTAAGCACGGTACTTGGTGTCATGAACAACTGAGATAGAAAGGTAGATCGGTGGTGGGTGATAATCCACAATTGTAAAGGAAGATCATGGAATTGTGGCAAAACACTACTCAAGGAGGGCACTCAGGGATGGATGCTACTACTTGGAGATAGCAGTTACTATTCTATTGGAAATCCCTTTTGCAGAATGTTAGATCTTTTATACAATAATGTGACATATGCCAAAGAAACAAGTATGATGCAGCTACTTATCCTGGTTATCGGCAATCTCTTCCTATTCCTGAAGGTGTGTGGATTGATGTGTTCTTAGATTTCATTGAAGGTGTTCCTAAATCTAATAGGAAGGATGTCATATTGGTTGTGGTTGACAGACTGGGCAAGTATGCAAGTATGGTCATTTCTTGTGCTTGCACCATCCTTATACTGCTCAATCAGTAGCCCAATGTTATTTGGACCATGTTTTTAAGCTTCATGGTATGCCAGTGACCATGACAAGTGATAGAGATCCTGTGTTCTTAAGCTCCTTCTGGCAAGAGTTTTTTACACTTCAAGGAGTGCAATTACAGAGATCCACAGCTTACCATCCTCAGACTGATGGTCAAACTGAGGTGCTCAACAGGACTCTATAGACTTACTTGAGATGTTTCTGCTCCGACAAACCTAAGGAATGGGCTACCTATATACCCTTGGCTGAGTGGTGGTACAATACCACTTACCATTCCACCATCAAGTGCACCCCTTATGAGGTGTTGTATGGTCAGAAACCTCCTATCCATTTGCCTTACTCGGTCGGTGAGAGTGCTTCTGAGATGGTTGACAGGTCACTAGAAGCAAGAGAATCCATCATTCAACTGCTGAAATTTCACATGGCTAGAGCTCAACAACGAATGAAAGACATTGTTGATAAACACAGAACTGACAGATCATTTTCAGTGGGTGATTGGGTGTACTTAAAACTTCAACCTTATAGGCAAGTTAAGGTAGCTACTAGACCATTTAATAAGCTGGCAGCCAAGTATTATGGTCCTTATATGGAGGCTAGGATTGGAGTTGTTGCTTACAGGTTGTTGCCCAAGGATGTTCATATTCATCCTACTTTCCATGTCTCTCAGCTCAAGAAGTGTTATGCAATTCCCATGAGCTTCAACCATCCACCTGTTCTGCACTTATCTAGTTCCTTTTGTCCTGAGCCTGAGTCGGTTCTAGATAGGAGGATGGTCAAGCGCGGCAACAAGGCAGTAGATCAGGTCCTAGTCAAATGGACTGATCTTGATGCAATTCAAGCTACTTGGGAGATTGTTTTAGAGTTACACACTAGGTTTCCTGGTTTCAATCCTTGAGGACGAGGATGTTCTTCACGGAGGGGTATCGGAGGGGTATTGATACAAGTGTAGCAGGTTAAGAAGAGGCAAAACAGTTAGGACTCAAAGTTAGTTAAGTCTGTTAAGTATTACAGCAGTTGTTTGTTTTTACTGTTGTAACAGAATCACTGTAGTAGAGTCCAAGAGTTAGTTAGGCGGTTATAGATCAATGATTAGCTATAAATACTCATGTGTAATGATTCACAGCTATTCAGAAATAATAATACAACTCTACTTCTCTCTTATTCTTCTCAATTTAGCTATTTTCTCGGTTAATACCCTGATCTTAGCTCTCTACTTCCTCGAGGTTAACCTCCTGGATTGATTTAGTTCTTCGAGGTGCATCATGCACCACATCCAGCAGAGATGAAGCAGAAGAGAAATTTCACCAAGCGTTGGAGGCAGTGATCGACAAGGCTCGACATCTATCGCAACAAATGCAATGCATTGGCCGGTGTGGCACATTCCCTACGCATGGAAGAAGTTCCTGAAATGGATAAGTGTTGCCGCATTGGTTAATACGGTGCATTCCGGGCTCAAGTACATTAGTGGCCTAAGGCCAAAATTAAAGGGAGGTCTTAAATTTTTAAGAAAGAAGTTATTTTTCTAACAAAATCTATTTTAAAAATTATATGTTCGCTTTCTTCTAATAAGTCTCTTTTAGTTAGTAATATAATCAATGCATTTAATTTTTCTTGAGATATAATACTCCAAATATATCAAAATTCTACTAATAATACTTTTATTATATATAAGAAATTTATTTTTTACACATAATATATATTATTACTTAAAAAAATGAGGCCCCTCAAATTTAAGGGCCTTAGGCGGTCGCCTTTTTTTTCAACAGGGTAGAGCCGCCCCTGCCTGTCGTGCACGTTGGCCGATGCGGCGCGTTCAAGAGCAATCGGAGTCCAAAATTTTACCCTATCCTTTATGGGATTTGATAGTCCGTCTAGGACTTCTCCTACTCCTACAAATAGCCCATAAGTTTAATTAAATGTTGTAAACGTTGTGCATTCTTAATAAATCAATTTCATAAAAACTTGTTTAATAGTTAGTAATAGTGAAGTCCAATAAATTTTTTATCACAAGTCCATGTGGGTATGATATCCAACTCAAGTCACTATATTACTTGGCAATACATCTGCTTGCATGTGCATTTGGGCGAAAAAAGTCTTTGGTGCCGTTGTCGGGTACTTAAATGTTAAAAGTTTACTTAGAATTAGTTATTATTATATTTGTTATTCAAGTATTAACGTTTTCATCTTTGTTGTTGTTACCAACAGGTACCATTGTCTAATGCGAAGGATTGCGCCATAAAAACCTTGAGGATATTGACTCGAAACCTAAAAGGACACTTCACATGCAAAGGAGGGAGTTGATACAACTTGACAACTAACAAGGACTCATTCACTTGCCTACAGATACGGTTGTTAACAACCAGGTAGCAATGTAAGAAGTGACACTACCACTCGTGGGCAATGTTATGTCGAGCATGTCAAGCCCAACATCACAGGGTGTTTGAGCTGAAACAGAGCATGATGCAATTGTTTCATGCTAACGAGCAGTTTATGGGTTTATCCGCATGAGGATCCTCAGCAGCACATCCCGACCTTCCTAGAGATCAGTGATATTTATATCACTAAAGGGGTCACATCTGACTATGTCATACTCACACTTCTTCTATTCTCCTTACTTGGAGAAGCGAAAAGATGGTGGAAGGCCGAACCACCAAATTTGATCACTAATTGGGAGGATTTAGGTCGAAAATCTTTGGCTAGATTATTTCCATCAGAGAAGATGGTGAGATTAGGATTAAAATCATGTCATTCAGGCAGAAGAAAGGGTGTCTATATTCAGCATGGGAGTGTTTCAAAGCACTCCTCAGGGGCTATCCACAATCACAATCAATCCCATGAAGTTTTGGTGCATACAATTATTGAAGGGCTAAGTTGTGCGGACTCTTCACTTTTGATGCCGCACTCATGTCGGATTCTCCAAAAATACACTACTTTTGGCGAATCCGACACGCACCCGCTGACATTCTTGAAGAGTCCGAGCAACATAGTTGAAGGGTAAATATCTACAACAAAATTGTGCTGGATGTAGCAGGGGTGGA
Organism: Capsicum pubescens; assembly: GCA_030864215.1. Lineage (NCBI taxonomy): Eukaryota > Viridiplantae > Streptophyta > Magnoliopsida > Solanales > Solanaceae > Capsicum > Capsicum pubescens. Next base: position 4,042,809 of record CM061539.1, read on the forward strand.
CAAATCCTAGAAAAGAATTATAATGAGATCAATGCTCTGTTGAATAAACTGTCAAAAAATAATCCAGACTCATAGGGTGATGTTGCAATATGTTCCTATTTAGTTCTATTTCACATTGCAATTCTAGTAATAAGCTTAGTTCATTTTGAGTCCAATAAGTAGTCACGTGCAGGTCATGTGACCTGCTGGTAGTTAGAAAGTTAGTTACAACTAACTTTTGAATTCATTTCCCAATTTCGATTAAGTAACTGTATAAATAATAGAATTCCCAATTGTAAGAATTAGAATTCCTAATTGTAAGAATTAGACGTAATTTCTTGATCAATAATATTTCTTCTCTCTCTTCTCTGAAAACCATGGAGCTCAACTAGGGTTCTAAAGAGAACTGTTCAAGAATAATTTTGTTATTGGCTCTTTAGGGGATCTCAATCTATTTCTAAGTTCATCGTTCGACTAGCTTGGGTCTCATCAAATGGTATCAGAGCTACCCATCAGTCCATCACCCTCCGTGCCCACCATGCCATGGAGGCGCATGGGTACCTAACTCGAAAAGGGCTACTTGGGAAAGAGCTACCTACAAGTAGAGTGAAAGCTACCCTGAGTGAAGCCGTCGAGGACAACGGATGTGGAGCATGGTGGATTGTTATGATCCTATTGCAAGGTATGGGACTTGGGTTCCACGTCAGTTAAATGGGGAGCTGATGTGGTGATACGAGTACGACCACGAAGGTGGACATATGTGAGATGTATTGAACCCGAGACTTGGAGTGTGCAAGTGAAGTGCAAAGGAGGGCCTAAATAGGCTCCAAAACAGTCCACATTCTACACTCCAAGGGAGCCTAAAGTGAAGCATTGACTAAGGGATCTTTTGGACATTTCACACTATTTTTGTAACCTACTATAAATAGAATATGTCAGGTCATGTACTACTTAGTTTTGATTGAATATTGAAAGTTGTAACATTGAAACACCCTCTCTTGAGAGAATGGCCTCTTGGCCGAAACATAGTAACTAGGGAAATCAACTTGAGTGTGGAATCACTCGTGTTGGATTCAAGCTTGGAAACGTTGGATGATTGCGAGATCGAGGTCCCTCTTGTTTCAACGTAAGAGATAGGTGAATCATTGTGTATGGTGTTAAGGGTCCAAGAGTGGAATAGGCTCATGGGTTCTTAAGATTACATCTTTGTGTAGTGTATCTATCTATCCCTTTGTTTCTTGTAGCCGTGTGTTTGTTGTTCTTAATAATATTCTTATTGTTCTTCGTGTTCTTCATTCTCGTGTTGTTAATCTAGTTTGTTGTCCGCTGGAAAATAGGTGTTAATCACCTCATTACATTGTGTTCTTGTTGTAGATCTTGAATCCGAGAGGGGTCACTCAAAGGGTCCTCGGTTCTCTTGAACTTGTGGACTGTTTTGAGTGTGTGTTTTGTGTGTTCTTGGTCGATCTTGTATCATGTAGGGCTTATATAGCCTTGGGATCTCGCTAGCTTTTTGGGGTGTGGTTCTCCTAAGGTTGTATCATGTTGGTAGAAGTGTGGTCCAGAAATCAGTCAGGGTTCTTGAGCTTGATACAATGTCCGCCTAATCCGCACAGAAGTCTAGATGACTTGAACCCCTAGCACGGACAACTTGGCCATGCATTAGCAAAAATTCACCAAGGGTGCAAACAATGCACCAGGCACAGGTTTCTGCGGCATATGTGGAGGCGGCCATACCACCCACATTTGCCTGGCCAATCCTCCAGAGTCTGTATATTTTGTAGGTAATGCCACAGGGGTCAACGAAGTCAGAATCAATATCGCAACATCTATAATTCAAATCGGAGGACCACCCAAATTTCTCTTTGGGTGGTAATCAGGGCAATCAGAATCAAACCAAACGGACAGCAGCAAAATTATCAGCCAGCACATGGTACACAGGCAGCTGCTTCTAGCAATGTTAGAGGAGAATATGAAAAGGATATGTAATATGCAGAAGCTGAAGGCTAAAAATCAAAACTGTGATTTGGCAATTCGGTATGGGCTAGATAGCTAGTGCGCAGAACACTAGACCACATGGAGCATTTCCAAGTAACACGGAGCCGAATCCAAAAGATCTAGTCAATGGTGTGTCTCTTAGAAATGGTAGAGAACTGGAGGAAACACAACGCAAGACGAAGATGAGAAGGAGGTAAATACAGATGATGTAGTTGAACTGGAGCGGTCAGCAAAGGAGTTAGTGGCAAAGCAACCACACCATGTGGTCACCAACTACTCCAACTTATTTACTAAGTTGTAGTTGCGTTCACGACGACCAGCTATGAATCACAATAACTGATCAGCAACTCGAAATCAGAAAATTCCCTCTTCTAACGCTGATTTCAGCTTCTAGGTTTCATCCATAATCAGTTAGCGATGATCATCTTTCTCTCTTGATCTCGATGGGATTTCACATGCCCTTTTGGAGAATACTTTCGAGTTTAATGTGGATCTTGATTAGGTCTCTCTCATCTCGCCGGTCGACTTCTCTCTCTCTCATCTCGCAGGTCGGAACCATCTGTTTCCCAGCAAAAGGTGTTACAGTTACCCTCTGTCCGTCGAAACAAGATCTGCTTAGGCTAGAGACTTCGCGGCGACCCCCAGCAGTTTCTCTGGCGAATCTGCGATCTCGATTTTGCATATCATCTATTCTTTTTCTTTCTTTCCCGCTTTCTCTTTTCTTCTCTATCATCCGGCAGGTTCTATTGGGACTCGGACCCAGGCGACAAGATTCCGACATCCAATTTTGCTATAATCCAACAAATCGAGCAAGCAATCCGTCTCTTCTCCCAACTTAATCCTGGTGGTGAATTCTATCCCTGAATCTTTATTTCGCCCAGCTTTATTTGACATTTGTTTTGATCTTATCACTTTCTTGGTAGACTATTTAGTTTGGAATTCATTTCTTTGCTCCCATTGATTGTTCTGCCATTGATCATTTCTTGCTTGCTTGTTGGGTTTATATTTACTCGTTGGATATCTGCCTTCTATACTGCTTCTTGCTGGTATTGTCTCCTGAAAACGGACTGCTACTGCCTCTTCATTCTTCGATCATATTGCCTCTTCTTCCGGCCTAATAGATCTCGTTTGGTACTGTAGTTCTGGATTATTTTTGGCTTTGATTATTTCTGTTCTGTACTATTTTTCCCAAACTGAGATAGTGTATTTAGCTCTCTGATTGTTCTTGGATTGTTTAGCAGTAGTTCTGTTAATACTTAGCTGAAACTTTAATAAGTATCTGACCCCTGTATCTTGTTTGCATCTCCTGTATTGTAGTTGTTTATTGTGGACTAGATGCTTTAGTTAGTATATCCCTGATTAGCTTGCACTTGCTTTAGTGGCTTTGGTGGATGATGGTAGACTATGGTCATGTCATCAATCAGGGGTGGGTTCAAGGTCAGAATCAGGGTTGGACGCACAGGGCGGGAGGGATCGGTGGGTCAAGGGAGCCTCTAGGTTGAGAGTAGAGTCTTGGAATATATGGACTTTATCGGGAAAGTATAGAGCCAGCGAAGATTCTAAGCAAGTGGAGAATTAATATAGTTTGTGTCCAGGAGACGAAATGGATAGGTACTAGGGCGAAGTAAGTTGATAGGATGTGTCCAGAAGGCATGAGGAATAGGATTGAAGTAGGACTCCTAGTAGATAAAGAGCTTAGGGAGCAAATGGTAAAGGTTAATTAGGTCAACAATAGGATGATGTCGATTAAGTTAATTGTTGGGAGGGTCTACTTTGAGAATTATTAGTGCAAACACACCGTAAGCGAGCTTGGACGAGTAAAAGAGTTTTTGGGAGGTTTTGGATGTGGTGGAGATCGGTGTACCTAACACCGAAAAGCTTTCATAGTTGGACATTCCAATGGGCATATTGGAGCATCCTGGAGGATTATGACGATGTGTATGGAGGCATTGGTTTGGGGAGACGAACGAAGGAGAAGCCTCACTTCTGGATTTGCTAGAGCCTTTGGGTTGATGGTAGCGACTAGCGAATTCAAGCTTCCCGAAGGTGGAGGAACACTCGGTTACCTTACGTAATTTGATGGCCAAGACTCGGAGACACTTTTTGCTCCTTAGCAAAGGTGATAGAGGTCTTTATAAAGACTATAACACTATACACTTAAGAATCTTTCGACCTAACATAAGCTCTTGGTGATGGACTAGAAGATAGCAGGAGAGAAAGAAGAAGGGTGTGGATAACCAGCCAAGGATTAAATGGGTAGTTTGATTATTACCAATGCCCTAAAGATAGGGGAGAAGTTGATGGCTATGGGGGCTTGGGAGAGTTGAGAGGATGCGGATGGGATACGACCACAAGTTGCATCAGGGAGTCAGCTAGAGAAGCGGTGGGTGTCTCAAGAGGCTGCTCTAGCAAGTATCAAGGGGACTGGTGGTGAAATGGAGAAATAAAAGGGAAGGTGGAAGCAAAAAAAATAAAGGCTTACGTGAAGCTGGTAGAGAGTAAAGATGAAGATCGGACAAATAGGGAGTATAAGATAGCTAGGAAAGAGGCTAAGTTAGCGGTTACGACGGGTAAAACAACAGCTTTCAAAAGTTTATATGCAAAATTAGAGGAAAAAGGCGAGGATAAGAAGTTATACAGTAGAAGAACAAATCACCTCAACGCCAAGATAGTAATGAAAAGACCCTAAATCCTTCCAGAAGGACGACGTGCGAGATCCTCAATGATATAATAAACATCTCGTTGGTCATTATGAGTCACTAACATATCATCCACATAAACAAAAATATACACGGTGATCCCAAATTTAAGCAGAATGAAGAAAGAGGAATCAGACTGGATTTTACAAAATCTTAAATAAGGAGATAATTTTTGAATTCAGTTTACCAAGCACGAGGGCCGGCTTGAGACTATAAATTTCCTTCTGAAGGAGTCATATATGGGTAGGATTCTCAAAGCATTCAGAACAGGGTGGTTATCACAACTTCTTTAGTAAGATGACCTTGCAAGAAGAAAATGTTAAAATTCAACTCATGAACAAGCCAATCGAGTTGAGTGGGATAGTCATGACAAAACGGAGAGTGGTAGGCTTGACCACGGACCGAAGGTGGAAAGACAATCAAGTCCTGGCCGGGGAGTATATCCCTTGGCAACCAAAGTAGCCCTGTATCCATCAACAGAATCAACAGAATCGCCAGGTTTATACTTAATACGGAATAGCCACTCACAATCCACCACGTTTTTGGAAGAATCACGTGGAACCAAATCCATAGTATGGTCGCGAACAAGAGCACCAAATTCGGCTTGCATTGTTGAATTCCATTGGGAATTAGCTAGGCTTGCCTATAGGTTGTAGGAATTTTGGAATACAATGTAGTGGTTGTGAGAAATTGATGAGGTTTAAGGCTATTAGCGTGTGATGGATGATCACTGGGTGTACTTTGGTGGCTAGCTAGCTTGATCGGGGTTGGGTTGGTGGGTCCGACTAAATAGGAGGAGGAGATGTTAGTTAAGGCGGGGAAGAAACCATTTGCGGCTGATGTTGTGCCAAAGCATGAGTTTGGGAAAGATGTGTAAGGATGTGTGGGTACTTTGGTGGCTAGCTAGCTTGATCGGGGTTGGGTTGGTGGGTCCGACAAAATAGGAGGAGGAGATGTTAGTTAAGGCGGGGAAGAAACCATTTGCGGTTGATGTTGTGCCAAAGCAGGAGTTTGGGAAGGATGTGTACGGATGTGTGGGAGGGACCTGGAATTCGTCTAGGAATGAGTGGTCTTTCTTGCCTATGAACGTTATGAAGTGGTAGTGAGCGCAAAGCTTGATGTATTAAAGGAGTAGTAGTAGTTCTCTGTTGTTGTGGAATTTGTGGTAGAGGGTGGAGAAGTGGAAGTCGAGAGGTAAGGAGAAGGAATATTACCTAATTGAGGAGGGGCACCATCGGAAGCAGCGGAAAAAAGCTTGCGGGCGTTGAGGGATTTTGGGCAATATGACTTTTGGGAAATGTTGTCACTAGCGGGGGAGTTGATAAGAGGAATGTGAAATTGAATTTATGTCCTCTTTGGATGGTTGTTCAATAGAGATATTATCCCAACATTATCATTATTTTTAAAAATTGGAAAAAATATTTTGAAATGGAAAATTGTCTTCCAAAAAGATTACATCCCTCATTACATATAATTTGGAATTAACCGGATCAAAACAATGATGGCCATTATATTTATTAGAAAATCCCAATCAAGAGTCCAATTTATTACTGGAATAGGTTTGAGCCATGGATAGCATAAGCATCCAAGAACTTTGATGGAGTTATAGTTAGGCACTATCTGAAATAGGACTCAAAAGGTGATTGATTTTGTAGATTGGGTGTTGTCATCCTATTAATGACATAAACAGCTTGGTGACGAGCATAACTCCCATGTCTACCTTACAGATTGCAGATTGATGGATACAGGTATCTGTCGAGCCTCAGAATTGAGTTCTATAATGATTTCTTAGATGATAAGTCACACAAGAAATTCGACAGATTGAATGTATTACCTCCAGTGAATGAAGAATCCGCTCACAGCCTAAATGATTTGACCATTTCTCATGATCTGCGACATCATCACTAGTAATCAAAATAATAATTAGTGCATGTTAGGACTAAGCATGATGCAAAATGATATCATCATACCTGTGGGTGAGGAACATGTAACGAGCTCCACCTAACATTTTAAGATTATTTTCCAATTTTTCTGTGTACCTTGGGCTGCAAATTGTAATTTATGTACCAGTCAGTACTAAACTAATATGTATCGAAGTTCGAAAATTCTAGATATCTAGCACTTCCCACCATCCCTTATATTGCTTCCGAGTGAGAAACATTCCCCTATTTACTAAATTAGTTCTCTTCAGCCACCCCCTGTGTATTGTTTATTGTAAAATCAACAGGCCGTGCTGAAGTATGAATACTTAAATACCTGTCAACAAGAATATTTCCTTCAGCACGAACGATCAAATAAGAAGCTGCTCCAAATGACTTGTCAGAATGATAACCACAGTGGTAAACTCCCTGAAAGTTGTAGAACACTCTTAGACAAAGCAAACACAAATCTCGGGAAATAGGTGATGTTGCAATGTTCTATGCGTCTGTGGGTGTCAACAGGAAAAGAGACGTGGAATTAAGAACTACTTATAAATTCCACCAGTCAATAGTGCTACATGTTTTCCATAAGAATATCAGGAGAATTTATAATGCTACGATTAAAAAGAAACTTATAGAGGATATTGTACCAATGAACTTCACCACATGCGCGGTCATCTCCACATAAAAAATCAGTCATGCAGAACACCTCTTTTGAAACAAAAATATTTGAAGAACTTCTAAAATTTGTAAGTACTAAGAATATTATTTAGCTGACGAAACTTCCATTGGCTGCAAAAATTAAACCAAGTGAACGGATTAGGCTTTTGTTAAAATGGGTAGAACCGTCGAAGGATTCATCACCAGTATCTGATTATACCTCTATCATCTCCATTCCTCCCTATGAGCGTCCTAGTTTAGCATATGAGTTCATTTCTAGTCAAATACCATTATCCTAGCCATACACAAAATAGAGTGATGCATCATACATCTCACGAAAATAGCATTTCCAAATGTACTGAGCAGAACAACAGGACATCCCACAATTATGAGGGGAATATTTCTACACTATAAAGAGTATTGCTGTCTGCAATTAATAGAACATCATGCAGAAATATTAAAACCACATCATTTTTCTTCTTTTCCTTCTATAGAGATGATTAAAAGATTATCCCCAAGATTATTTCAATGATTCAATCAAGTGCTGGTTTTCTGACTCCAAATTCCCATGGCCTTGAAAGAAATGAAGACCTCTTTATAATTAAGATCACCAAAAGTAAGTTTTCACGCATTCTGTGGTATTTCATGATGCCACTATAGCAACTTAATCTGCAAATCCAGCCTAGAACTGGATCTCATTTACATTTACATAAAATATGTTGATGATTGATGATACCGAACACAGCAGTATTCACAAGTCTACAGTTTGTCTGAATCAAATTAATTTCTGTGGCAGACTGCTTCAATTATATCAGCTGCTTTAGTGAGAAATAAGCAAAAGAGGAAACATCAAAAGGAAATGAATATACCGGCAATGTATGCTCATCTATTGGGATTGGAAAAGTCTTCTGAACTTCTAAAATATCATGAGGAGGTTTCTCTGTATGGATTGAACTTGTTGGGCAAGATAGTAAGGCCTTAAAACATCAGCAATCAAAATAGAAAGTCAGAGCAATTTTAATATATCTGGAACTAATGATAAGATAAGAGTATCAGATATAATTTCTCCAAGCTAAAAGTATATAAACATGGAATCTTAGAACAGCTAATGTCCTGAAGTTTTATTGCCACAATGATTATTGTTAATAATATTTTGAGATAGATGATCAATAGCCATGTTTCCAATACAGATGATAGATGAAAAACTAAATAGAGCACCTGAAGAGCTCTCAGTCGTTCTTCTTCACAGCTGGGCTGTTTAAAGACTGCTGACATGTCACCAGCTCTTGTAAAGTTCTCCTAAAAAGTACAAGAAATAAAGCAATTGTCACTCCCAAAATTATATTTTTCTCTGTTCATATAAAGGGGACCACTGTGACAGTAGAACTGAGTGTCTTCAACAAGTTTATGCAACTATAGATTTGGCCTCGATTATAACCTATTTTTTTGAGTTCATATTTGTCTCCTTCAATAACTGCAGGTGGAAAAAGCATCGAAGGGTAATGAAACCCGAATACAGTAGAACTAGGACTGAAGGGAAAGTCCTTATGATCTAACACCAGTGTTAAAAAAGCGAAAAGCACAAAAAAGCGAAAAGCTCCCTTGGGGCTTTAAGCGCAAATACAGCTTGCGCTTTAATGAAAAACACAAACGGAGAAAAATACGAATATATATATATATAGAGAGAGAGAGAGAGACGGAGGCGATTTATTTTTCGCAGCACCACCGCTTGGCAGTCATGCCACACTGCACAACTTCAGCCACACACACACTGCACAGTCTAAGTAGAATAGACCAAGTATAAAGCAATGTAAAGCACTCAACAATATACCGAAAACAAGTTTCCAACCTTTATTATTCTCTCGGAATTACAAAGGAACAATTCGTAAGGCAGCACAACACTCACTGCCTTAGACAAATTCCAGCATCACAAATATAAAGACTACACATGGCAGTTACAATTGTCACAGTTAGCAGCATGTCATTGGACATGGTCTGCATGTCCATCCCATGACTCAACTGTTTTTATCTAAACATTCTAATTACATATCTGAAAATCTCACATGTAAAAACATTCAAATTTCGAATTTGCAATGGCCCCATGTGACAAGCAAATGGGGCCTTGCCCCTTAGCCGAATTTGCTATGCTCCACACTTAGAATATTTATTTCAGCCTATTTTCATCATGCCTTTCAGCCACAGCATTGCCTTGCCTCGGTCGTATCACTACCTACGCCACTGCCTAGACCATGCCATCATCTGGGCCATGCTATTGCCTAGACCACGCCACTGCCTAGACCATGTCATGCCAATGCCATCGTCTATGACATGCCACTGCCCTCGCCTGTGTCATGCCAGTTATTCCCAAGGCTACCTTGCCGACACTCCAGCCCCTTGGTGCATGCTATCTCATAGCCAACACAGCATTACATTGTTTTTCTTAGCCCATGTCAAGGCCAATGTGCACCTTGACATGGCTTGCCGGTCATCATGCCTTAGACTGGGGGTCTAACAATGCACCCCCCACCATATGAACTCGATGCCCTCGTCGAGGTTGTTTTGAGGTAGTCATCAATCTGCTTGTCGAATTGCCATAAGTTTTGAGCCTTCTCCCAAATCGCATCTTCTTCACTCTTGTCTTTCAATTGTATCAAAAATTCTTTGTATTCCTCTTGTTGTTTCCCACAACCGAATGGTCAAGTATCTTCACAATCTTTGGTTTATACTGATTCGGAATTAAGGGAAGAGCCCTCTTTGACTTGTTCCTACCCGGGTCTTCAGCATCTTCATGATACTTCTTCAAAAAACTGACATGGAAAGTGGGATGAATCTTCAATCTTTCCGGCAAATTCAACTTATAAGCAACTTCCCCATTCTTCTCAGCGACTTCAAACGGGTCATCATATCTTGGAAGTAATCCCCTATGCCTTCTTTCGCTCACAATCTGTTTCCAGATTTGTGGAGTGAGCTTCAGAAGCACTTTGTCTCCCATGTTGAACTCCACCGCATGTCTATGGTGATCAGCATACTTCTTCATGTGTTTCTGTGCCTTCCTCAAGTTGTCTTGTGCCTCAACAAGCATGTCATGCTTGTCTTTTGCATACCTGTAAGAAGCAAGGCAAATGCCATGACTTTTCAGCGTCACTACCTCAAGTGGAGTCATACGCTGCATGCCTAAGACAAGTTCGAATGGACTCTTCTCTGATGCCGACGAACTATGTAGATTATAGCAAAACTATGCCGTATCAAACAAATCTGCCCAGTTACATTGACTTGCTGTCACGAAATGCCTCAAGTATTCTTTTAGCAAGTGATTAATTCTCTCAGTTTGGCCATCAGTTTGAGGATGATTTGTTGTGGAAAACTTCAAGTCAGTCCCCATTATGTTGAACAAAGTCCGCCAAAACCAACATGTGAACCGCGCATCTCGATCACTCACGATGCACTTAGCAAACCAGTGTTACACCACATTCTTATAGAATAGACTTGCAGCAACTTCAGACGAGCATATAACTGGTGCAGCAACAAAGATAGCATATTTAAAAAACCTATCCACCACCACCATTATAGAAGCATCCTCATCAACTTTTTGAAAAACAGAAATGAAATCCATTGAGACAGATAATCATGGCCTTTCAGGAATTGGTAGAGGTTGCAACAAACCTGCCTCTTTCATAGGTTCAAGTCTTGTCCATTTGGCAAACTTGACAAGTCTTCATGTAAGCTTCAATATCTTCATCTATCTTAGGCCAGAAATACACACGGGACAACAAAGCTAGCATTCGTTCAACACCCGAATGTCCAGCCCAAGGAGTATCATGCGCCTCTTTTATCAATTTTCTATGCAGTCCACTACCTCGAGGTACTACGATTCTCCTCCTCTTAAAATAAAGGAGATCTTCCTCGATCCAATACCTTCTGATTATCCCATCCATTTAACATAGAGTGGATCATTTGCAGCACAAAATTTTATTCTATCAAGAAAACCAGTTTCAAGTCGAGAAATAGAGTATATAGCAGCAAATACCTCTTTTCGACTAAGTGCATCAGCAACCTTGTTGTGCTTTCCTCGTTTATGCTCCCAAATGAAGTCATATTCAGCCAAGAATTTCTGCTATCATGCCTGCTTTGGACTTAACTTTTTTTGCGTCTTAAAAAAAGTATTAGCAACAATGTCAGTCCGCACAATGAAATGAGTGCCCAATAAATACACCCTCCAAGTTTGCAAGCAATGAACTACTGCCACCATTTCTTTTTCGTGGGTCGAATACCGCTGCTCCACGTCACTTAGTTTCCGTCTTTCAAAGGCCATTGGATGACCTTCTTGTACCAACACACCCCAACAGCTTTGTCCGATGCGTCAGTATGCACTTTAAAAGGCAACTCAAAATCAGGCAACTTCAAAATGGGTTCTGAAGCAATGGCTTCCTTCCATGTCTGAAATGTTGGATCACATTTTACAGACCATACCCATTTAACATCTTTCTTCAATAAATCTGTCAATGCGACCGCTTTCTTTGAGTAACCTGAAATAAACTTGCGATAATAGTTAGCCAAACCTAAGAACGACCTTAAGACCTTGACCCCTCTTGGCGCCTGCCACTCCATAATTGCTTGCACCTTCTTTGGATTCATTTCTACTTGGTTTTGACGACTAAATGCCCAAGGAACTTCACTTCCTTCTTGGCGAATTCGCATTTTTCCATCTTCACATAAAGTTTGACCTCCCTCAAACGAGACAATACTAACTTTAAGTGTTCCAAGTGTTCATCAAAAGAGCAACTATAAATGACAATGTCATCTAAATATACCACCACAAAATCGTCTAGGTAATCAAATAACACATCATTCATTAAGTTGCAAAAAGTTGTCGAGGCATTTGTCAACCCAAACAGCATAACAACAAACTGATATGAACCATACCTCGTAACACATGTAGTTTTGGGTTTATCTTCTTCCGCTATCTGAACCTGCCAATAACCCGACTGAAGATCAAGTTTAGTGCACCAACATGCTTTGCTTAGCCTATCCATAAGATCTTGCACCAACGGGACAAGATATTTTCGTTACTTTGTTCAACGCCTAGTAATCTACACACATCCTCATCGAACCATCCTGCTTCTTTTGAAATAAAACAGGAGCACCAAAAGGAGCCTTAGAAGGCTGAATCTATCCAGCATCTAGCAACTCATTCAATTGTTTCCGCAATTCAGCCAACTCTTTAAGAGTCATTCTATAAAGAGCTTGTGCAGGGGCAATAGAACCTGGCAGCAACTCAATATTGTGTTCAATGTCCCTATTTGGCGGCAATTCTTTGGGCGACTCTGGAGACATCACATCAGCAAATTATTTCAACATTTCTGCAACACAGTCCAGCACCTCCACCTTTACATCCAGTTTTATTTCTATCATGGCAGCAAGGAAAGTTTCATCACCTTTCTTCAGTCCTTTCTCAATCGAAATAGCAGAAATGATAAAGAGTCTTGTTCTTCACTTTCTTTGTTTCTCCATAAGGATGAACGTTAATGAAACTTGGATTGGCTTCATTTATGATCATCACTCCATCCAAGTGAGGAAAAGGAACAAACCGATATTTTCTAAGGAAATCAATCCCTAGAATACTTCAAAATCACCCAATGGCATTGCCATCAAGTTATGTTTCCCCATCCAATTTCCAGTCACCATTTGCACATCATAAGCCATGCCTACTATGGCTTGTGCCTTGGAACTAACAGTCTGGACATAGGATGGACTCTTCTTCAACTTCCATCCATATTTTGCAGCAACTTTAACATCCGCAAACATATGGATGGCTCCAGTATCTACCATTGCCATCATACGATTGCCATCAACTTTCATCTCTATGTGAATTAGATTAGCATGAGGATTAGAAGACTTTGAAGAATCACCAACAACATTCAGCAAAATGATTTGATTGAATGAAAAACCCAAAGGATTCGCCAAAGCAGCAACAACATCTTGTTCACCCTCACCTTTACTCACATTTCAGCAAGCATAGCATTCACCCTCTCACAATTGGGACAACTCTTGGCCAAATGCGGTCCACCACAAGTCCAACAACCTTTAGTATTGCCATCTTTCCCCTTGTTCTTGGTGTTTCTAGCATTCATTGGAGTTTTACCTTTGTCCCCTTTGTCATTTCGTCCATCCTTCTTCCCTTCACCTTTCTTCTCAGCTTTTTTCTTAGACTTCGAAGTAGTGGGAATGTCAGAACTAGAACGAGTTGAGTGAAAATCAACCAACGAGTCGGCGGAAGCAATTGCACTAGGCAAATCCTTCACATTCTGCCTCTTTAATTCGTTTTGTGCCTATGTCTGCATTCCTGAAATGAAGTTATGTAACTTGTCTTCATCAGACATGTTTTGGATGTCCAACATCAAGGAAGTAAATTCATTAATATAGTCACCAATTGATCCGTTCTGCCTTAGTTTTTCAATCGGTCTCTAGCAATTCATGAGGCATTGTTAGGAAGGAATTGGTCCCTCATTTCCTTCTTCAACTTTTCCCACGTATCAATTCTGGGTCACCTAGCACTCCCATCATCCGCATTTCAAGTCCTCCACCACAATTTCGCATCACCTATTAAGTACATCGTAGTGATGTTTAACTTTTGTTTCAGCAACTCGGGCAGTAGAGAAATACTGCTCCATGTCCCATAAGAAATTTTCCAACTCCTTGGCACTTCTAGCACCACCAAAAGCTTTAGGCTCCGAAATTGACTTTGGACCTACCTTCATAAGATTGCCCAGAAGCAGCCACTGCACGTCGCAACACCAAAATTTCTGTCAGCAGATTTTGTCGCCTTGCCTTGATCTTGCACCAGCAACGTTAAGGCTTCGCGTGTATTCAGAAATTTTGCATTTTGCTGATCAAAATGGGCACGCAACTGTGTCAGTTCTTCTCGCAAGGCATTAACCTGAGTGATCCAATCAACTAAGCCCTCACTTCGTTCAATTTCGTCAGTAATGCCAATGAAGTTTTGAACTAGTGTAACACACTCATTTAGTAGTTGTCAGGTTCTATTGCCCCTGCACAAGCTCCTTATAGAATGGCTCTTAAGAGTTGGCTGAATTGCGGAAACAATTGAATGAGTTGCTAGATGCGGGTTTGATTCAGCCTTCTAAGGCTCCTTTTGGTGCTCATATTTTATTTCAAAAGAAGCAGGATGGTTCGATGAGGATGCGTGCAGATTACCGGGTGTTGAACAAAGTAATGGTGAAGAATAAATATCCTGTCCCGTTGGTGCAAGATTTTATGGATAGGCTAAGCAAAGCATGGTTCACTAAACTTAATCTTTGATCGGGTTATTGGCAGGTTTGGATAGCGGAAGGAGATGAACCCAAAACTACATGTGTTACGAGGTATGGTTCATATGAGTTCCTAGTTATGCCGTTTGGGATGACAAATGCCCCGACAACTTACTGCAACTTGATGAATTATGTGTTATTTGATTACTTAGGCAACTTTGTGGTGGTATATTTGGATGACATTGTCATTTATAGTTGCTCTCTTGATGAACATTAGAACACTTGAAGTTAGTATTGTCTCGTTTAAGGGAGTACAAACTTTATGTGAAGATGGAAAGATGCGAATTTGCCAAGAAGGAAGTGAAGTTCCTTGGGCATTTGGTCAGTCAAAACCAAGTAAGAATGGATCCAAAGAAGGTGCAAGCAATTGTGCAATGGCAAGCGCCTAGTGGGGTCAAGGACTTGAGGTCATTCTTAGGTTTGGCTAACTATTATCGCAAGTTTATTGCAGGTTACTCAAAGAGAGCGGATGCATTGACATATTTGTTGAAGTAAGATGTCATATGGGTATGATCTGAAAAATGTGATGCAACATTTCAGACATTGAAGGAGGCCATTGCTTCAGAACCCATTTTGAAGCTATTTGATTTTGAGTTGCCTTTTGAAGTGCATACTAAAGCACCGGACAAAGCAGTTGGGGGTGTGTTGGTACAAGAAGGTCATCCAGTGGCCTTTAAAAGTCGGAAACTAAGTGATGCAGAGAAGCACTATTCGACCCACGAAAAAGAAATAGTGGGAATAGTGCATTTCGTGCAAACTTGGAAGGTGTACTTATTGGGCACTCGTTTCATTGTGCGGATTGACAATATTGTTAATACTTTCTTTACGACGCAAAAGAAGTTAAGTCCAAAGCAGGCACGATGGCAGGAATTCTTGGTTGAATATGACTCAAGTAAGACTTAAGTTGGAGAATAAACCAGGAAAGCACAACCAGGTTGCTGATGCACTGAGTTGCAAAAAGGTATTTGTTGCTATATACTCTATTTCTCGACTTGAAACTGATTTTCTTGATAAAATAAAATTTTGTGTTGCAAATGATCCACTCTATGTAAAATGGATGGGACAATCAGAAGGTATTGGCTCGAGGACGATCTCCTTTATTTTAAGAGGGGAGAATCATAGTACCTCAAGGTAGTGGACTGCGTAGAGAATTGATGAAAAAGGCGCATGATACTCCTTGGGTTGGACATCCGGGTACTGAATGGATGCTAGCTTTGTTGTCCGATGTGTATTTCTGGCCTAAGATGGAAGAAGATATTGAAGCTTACACGAAGACTTGTCAAGTTTGCCAAAGGGATAAGACTTAAACGTATGAAAGAGGCAGGTTTGTTGTAGCCTCTACCAATTCCTGAAAGGCCATGGTTATTTGTCCGTCTCAATGGACTTCATTTCTGATTTTCCAAAAGTTGATGGGAATGCCTCTATAATGGTGGTGGTGAACAAGTTTTCTAAATATGCTATCTTTATTGTTGCACCAGTTATATGCTCGTTTAAAGTTGCTGCAAGTCTATTCTATAAGAATATGGTGAAACACTTTGGTTTGCTAAGTGACATTGTGAGTGATCGAGATGCACGGTTCACAGGTCGATTTTGGCAGACTTTGTTCAGCATGATTGGGACTGACTTGAAGTTTTCCACAACAAATCATCCTCAAACTGATGGTCAAACTGAAAGAATTAACCACTTGCTAGAAGAATACTTAAGGCATTTCGTGACAGCAAGTCAACGTAACTGGCAGAGTAGCTAGATACGACACAATTTTGCTATAATCTACACAGATCGTCGGCAACAGAGAAGAGTCCACTCAAACTTGTCTTAGGATGCAACCTATGACACCACTTGAGGTAGTGACGCTGAAAAGTCATGGCATTTGCCCTGCTTCTTACAAGTATGCAAAAGACAAGGGTGGCATGCTTGTTAAGGCACAAGACAACTTAAGGAAGGCACATAAACTCAAAAAGTATGTTGATCAGCATAGACGTGCGGTAGAGTTAAACGTTGGAGACAAAGTGCTTCTAAAGCTCACTCCACAAATCTGGAAACAAATTGTGAGCAAAAGAAGGCATAGAGGATTAATTCCAAGATATGATGGCCCGTTTGAAATTGTTGAGAAGATTGGGGAAGTCGCTTATAAGTTGAATTTGCCGGAAAGACTGAAGATTCATCCTATGTTCCATGTCAGTTTTCTGAAGAAGTATCATAAAGATGTTGAAGACCCTGGTAGGAACAAGTCAAAGAGGGCTCCTCCCCTAATTTCGAATCAGTATAAAACAAAGATTGTGAAGATACTTGATCATCGGGTTGTGGGAAATAACAAGAGGAATACAAAGACGAAATTTTTGATACAATGGAAAGGCAAGAGTGAAGAAGATGCAGTTTGGGAGAAGGCTCAAAAACTTATGGCAATTCGACAAACAGATTGATGACAACCTCGATGAGTGCGTCGAGTTCATATGACGAGGGTGCATTGTTAGACCCCCAGTCTAAGGCGCGATGACTGGTAAGCCATGTCAAGGTGCACGTTGGCCTTGACATGGACTAAGACAAACAAAGTGATGCTATGTTGGCTATAAGATAGCATGCAGCTGGTGATGACCAAAGGGCTGGAGCGTCGACAAGGCAGCCTTAGGAACAACTGGCATGGCACAGGCGAAGGCATTGGCATGACATCGGCATTGGCATGGCACATGCGATGGCATTGGAATGACATGGTCTAGGCAATGGCGTGGTCTAGGCAATAGCATAGCCCAGATAATGGCATGGTCAAGACGTTAACATGGTCTAGGCAGTGGCGTGTAGGCAGTGACACGACCGAGGCAGTGGCGTGGCCTAGGCAGTGACACGGCCGAGGCAATGGCATGGCACAGGAGTAGGTGCAGGTGTAGGCAGTGACATGACACAGGCAAAGCATGATGCTGGCAAGGCAATGTTATGGCTGAAAGGCATGACGAAAATAGGCTGAAATATTTTAAGTGTTGGAAGCTGAAAATATTTTAAGTGTGGAGCATGGATAATTCGCCTAAGGGGCAAGGTTGCCTATGTGCTTGTCACATAGGACAATTGCAAATTCGAATTTAAATGTTTTTACATGTGGGATTTTCAGATATGTAATTAGAATGTTTAGATAAAAACGTTGAGTCATGTGATAGGCATGCATGCCATGTCCAATGACATATTGCCAAGTGTGACGGTTGTAACTGTCATGTATAGTCTTTATATTTGTGATGCTAGAATTTGTTCAAGTCAGTGAGTGTTGTGATGCCTTAGTAAATTTGTGTGGCCTTGTTCCTTCGTAATTCTGAGAGAATAATAAAGGTTAGGAACTTGTTTTCTGTATATTGTTGAGTGCTTTACGTTGCTTTATACTTGGTCTATTCTACTTAGACTGTGTCGTGTGGGGGGGGCTGAAGTTGTGCAGTGTGACATGACTGCCAAGTTGTGGTGCTGCGAAAAATAAATCCCCTCCGTCTCAATTGGTGTGTATATACTCCCTCCGTTTCAAAAAGAATGGCCTACTTTCCTTTTTAGTTCGTTTCAAAATGAATGACCCCTTTCCCCTTTTAGCAACTTTTTAATTTTAACTTTCCACATGGCATGTTTAAGACCACAAGATTGAAGGACAATTTGGTACATTTGACATATCTTTAATTTAACACTACAAGATTCAAAAGTCTTCTTTATTTTCTTAAACTCCGTGCTAAGTCAAACTAGGTCATTCTTTTTTAAACGGGGGAGTATATGTTCAGTCTAAGACTAATAATTATAAGCATGAACAACAAATATATGAACAAAGAAGTTGGAAAAAAAAAATATACATTAATTATTTAGTGTCACCTCTTCAGGAACTACTCATTAGCAAGGAAAAGTATGTCCTAGAGTCTGTTTGGATTGGCTTATTTTAAGTGCTTTGAGGCAAAAATAGCTTTTAAGCATGTTTGTAGTGTTTGGGTGAATTTAAAAAGTGCTTATAAGCACTTGATTTTAAGTTAAAATGATAAAAATAAGCAAAGCCAATCCAAACAGGCTCTTAGAGCCTTTGATGACGACATTGAAGCACACATTAAGAGAGGTGAAGCACTCAACATGTTTTGGGCCTCGCTTCAGACACACCATTGAACACATATACAAGTCCATAAATATGAAGAATTCATTAATGCTACACCAAGGTGGTGCCTTTTTACAATATCTTGTAGAAAAATTACAATCAATCACCTATAATTTTAGCCAACAATCTACACATGTGGGTAAAGGAAAAGATTTTCTCTATCTCTAACAGTTCTTCACTACTTGCTCAACCCCATCTTATTATAAAGGTCTTTACAGTTTATTCTTCTCGATGGACTGATTCCCCAAAAGATAGTGTTACACTAATTATATCTTCCCCTCATTTTTCTTGTAAAAATCCAATAGCATCGGACATACACACTCAATTTTTCTATGTTTTCCATCTTTTCCCCCTATGTAACTTAAAATTGTACCTCCTTTAGGCGTTCATCATGAGATGAAAGAACTTCAGTGTTGTTGTCCCTCTCCTTAAACACTAATGAGTCACTTTTATTCCAATGTATTGGTGCAACTAAAATATTTCTGGGTTTTTCTTTAATCTCATCACTTCAATAAACAAATCACTGGATAATTACCTACTTCTTCCTTTTCATCAACCACCTAAATTCTTGTAAGAGTTTTGAAATTTTGTGTCGATCATTCTACTGTGTTTCTATGTTCCTTCTTGTAGATTCTTCTTCAAGTATATTTAAGCATTACAGCTGATCTGAAAGCTTTCTTCTACCTGAACAAAATATCAACAACAACGACAACAACAACAACAAACCCAGTGTATTCCCACAAAGTCGGGTCTGGGGAGGGTAAAATGTACGCAGTCCATACCACTACCTCCGAAGAAGTAGAGAGGTTGTTTCTGATAGACCCCCGGCTCAAGATAAACCTGAACAAAATATCCAACTGCAAAAATCCTTCACCTCACCTAGTATTGTTTTAACAAAAGGTCGACAACCCTGTTGGACAATAAAATTTCGAGACCTAAAAAAAAAGTCGGGACAAGAAAAAATATTGCAACAATCGTTTTATTGATTTCAATATATGAGTGTTACAATCTTTATGAATCCTCTGATTTCACCTTTTCAAATATAAATTCAAGGACTTCGAGCTTGATCTTGAATTTGAACTTGATTTGATGAATTTGATCCTGACTTGTGCTTGAATTCAAGGGTTTTGGGGCTTGTTCTTGAATCTTGCTGTCTGAATCTTAAATCTTGATGAATTGGATTTGAATGCTTGAGCTTTGTAGAAAAATTGCGGCGTTTGATCCATGAGATTTCTCTTGCTTCTTGTTAGAGTTGTTGGTTCTTTTTTCTGAATTATGAGACCCCTATTTATAGTCGTGGGGAGGGAAAAATCACGGTGAAGATGGACTTCTTTTGACCAAGCAGATCAAGTGACATGGCACCTTTTATGAGCTTTTGATTTCCCTAGGCCGCAATCATTTTGACATGTGGCATGGTCCTATTGGCTCCTTTACTTGACTTGGCATGTCACGTCATTTAACACGTGGCGCTTATTTGGGCCTCTAGAATATGATAATATCTTGGGTTCAGCAAAGTGGGTTCATCATTTGTAGTCCAAATCAATGGACTAGCCCAACAACAATTGAACTTCGATTAAATCCAATCATATTAATCCATAATACTTATTTGGGACTAATATATTTTGAATTCAATATAATCTGAATTTCGTACGGATTATAATTTAATAAAACTTCATTGTTTAAAAAATGTGTGTATATATATATATATATATATATAGATATATATATATATTGTTAGTCACTGGAATTGCCATTTGGAAATAACAACCGCCTCAACAAATCCTCATTATATCCTTTCCCAATTTACCCATGCTGGGAATCCCTTGTACCACATAGTATGTAGATTTTGAAGAAGAGTATAAATAAGACAAAGGAGTTTTTCGAATTTAATTTTTTTTATTTTTTTGATCATAAATAATCGCCAACAAGAATTTGGTTCTTTTTACGAACTTGATATCGATAATCTGCGAATCTAGAAATTCATTTCGGCCGTGCCCTTTTTCTATCAATAAAGGGAGCAAAAAAGGGGTTTTGCTCCCCTTTACAATATGAAGAAAGAAATAAGGGTCGAAGTTTAGACCGCTCACAGTATTAGGTATCATCCGCCGCCACTTTTCTTTTATTTTCCACTTTTAGTTGGTTTATGATACTGCCACCACCGTACTACCTCTATAAAATACCAACCATGATGTTGTTTGTTCATAATTCATCTATTGCAATTTGAATTAATATCGTTTGGTTGTTCGTTGCATCGTGGTCGGAGTATTATTGGTGAGTTGTTTTTCCTTAATCTATTTATTTTTCTTTTGTTCTCTTTCCCTTTTTTTTGTAGGGTTGAAACAAATGGCAATATACAACAATCGGCTTACGGTGCGAGAGTGTAACGTCGCCTCCGTCACCTTAAGACCCGACCAGTTTTGCTTCAAGATAGTGGCTATGCAACAATCAGCTTAGGGTGCGAGAGTTTAACTTCACCTCCGTCACCTTAAGACTCGACCAATTTTTCTTCAAGATTGTGGCTATGCAGCAGTCAGCTTAGGGTGCGAGAGTTTAACTTCACCTCCGTCACCTTAAGACCCGACCAATTTTTCTTCAAGATGGTATCTATGCAACAGTCGGCTTAGGGTGCGAGAGTTTAACTTCGCCTCTGTCACCTTAAGACCTGACCAATTTTGCTTCAAGATACATGACTATATTTCACCAATAGCCAAAACACGGAGGACCTTTCTATCATTTGGCATTGTTGCCGGTATTTTTGTGAATCTTAACTTTTGGTTTGACCAAGATTATTTTGTTTATGCAGCTTGCAGAGATGGTTCGCTTTAGAGATTACACATCTTCATCCTTTAAAAACAAGTATCTCCTAATTGAGGTCGATGATTGTACGATTTTAACAAGGTTATTAACTGATACCAATAGTAGCCAGGTATGCAGATCCGTGGCCACCCTTGCACAATTCTCTCCATATGTCAGATGGACTTCAGAACATGACATTGGTGCTAATCGACCTATTAAAGCATAGTTTCTTCGGACTCCCAACCAAAGTCAATTAACTATTGTGAGCACTCTTCCTTGCTTAGGACGTCGGGTACTCAAAGGAGATATATGTTAGGGAGGTACCACGGAGATAACTGGTGAATATCGTCACACTCAAGGATACTGGGAATGGGTTGAGGACATATTGTCCTGAAGTGCACAAACCTTGAAGGGAGCGAAAATATATGTTGCCGTTTATGCTTCACTACTTACCTATGATCGAAACTCGAACATATTACAGGCATTCTTTGAGGCTTGATGTCCAACTACCAACACATTGCTTACTTCAGTAGGAGAGCTATCCATATCCCTTTGGGACTTGTACAAAATTGGAGGTCTGCCCATAGGAGGTCTTCCTTATGAAGAAGTAGTGCTCGAAGCAAAGGAGCTTACCGGTGTTAATGAAAAGAATGAGACATTTATCCCTCGTTCTTGTGAATTCTTGTTTATAGCCTTCCAACATCTTCAAGAAGGAGAGGCTTTTAATCCGAGAGTTCCTCTAGGCAAATGGATAAAGTTCTGGTGCAAAGGGATATTAAGATACGAGTCAGCTCCAATGAGGAAGGAGAAAAAATCTGCTCGCTTGAAGTGAACACATAACCCAACTGGGACTACTCCGAAAGCAGCGAAGTGGTCAAGTGCGGATGACGCCACATTTTCTAAACTTAGTGAAGTATGAACATAGGACTATACATATTTGGCAGCGCTTTTATCATGTTGGTTGTGCACCTTCGTATTTCCCTCTAAGGATGGAGATTTCATTCGCCCGGGAACTTTTAAAGTTGCAGCTATGATGGCAGATAAGCAAACTTTCAGTCTTGCAGTTCCAGTCTTATCGAGCATTTATAATGGTCTAAACAGAGAGTATAAATCTTCGCAGATCAAGCAGCTCAGAGTATCCTTTCCTATCCATTATGAGTACGGTTGGCTTGCTTACTATTTTAAGACACACTTTCCACTTTCTAATGGACCCTCTATTCCATTGATAACGACATATTTTGGCGAAGGTAGGGCAAGGTATTTTGATGGAGAGCTTGTCAGAAAGCATATCCATCAAGGAGACAGTATTATTTGGACTTCCACCATGCCAAGCAAGTCCACTCTTTGTTATTTTGTGGACAATGATAACGATGAAGAGTCAGAGATAAAGTTACTTCATGAGCCTCCGTTTTAACTTCCACCCTTTTAGATATGGAGGTTCATTCATAATTAAGTCATACAGTCCACACCGGTTTAGTCAGTTTGGGTTTTATCAAGGCCTTCCAGGAATCTTGGAAGATGATATTCGCAGTGCTTCACTACATGAAGGCCTTAGATTACATCGAATTTGTGTATAGCATAGCTCTATTTCGAAAGCAACTTTTCCTAAAGCCGCATCCAATGTGCAAAGATATTCATCCCCTGCATATATATCTTGGTGGGACAAAGTTCATAGGAACTTTCTTGAAGCTAACTCGTAGGTCCTATTATCGACGCTCCTCAAGAACATTGTAAGGAGGTCCCAACCATGGTTAAGCCTCCTGTTTTGAAATCTAAGGTAGTTATTACATACAAAGTCAAGGGACCTCTACCTACAACAGCTCAAAAAAGGAGTCGCCTGCCCCGACTCAACAGGCTTTCAATAAACGACCATCCCAAGGCGAGAGCGATAGTAGTGATGGAGACCGTTGTTGGAAGAAGGTGAAACCATCTTTGGACAAGCTAGGTGATTCTAACTCCCATGTGGAGATTCTTGCTAGTGATAATAGTTCATCGAAGACTCCGCCAGTCACTGAAAAGGTAACTACTTAACTCTCTACTATTTCATAGTATATGAATCGCCTTTATATACCCCTCATATGATGTTTTTCTTTGTGTGTGTATCCAACCAATGTCCAAGTTTTGGAAGATCCTCACCAAAGTAAGCCACAAGATAGTAATACTACTTGTGTCATCCAAAGAGGTCACTTCTAATCCTTGCGGTAAAGTCAAAACAAATGTCGAATCAAACTTTCCCCGGCGCCCAGCGGTAACCATGTCTATTTTCTATCGAAAGAAGAAGTCTCGGAGCTTAAAAAAGAATTTATCATGAAGGCTTAGGCTAGTATCCGCACCAAACTCATAGGCCTTACAACGGATCGTGTTTCTTCTATCCAAGATGATGTTGAAGTCATACTTAACGACATGAGTGGAATGGGTGCAGATATTTCCCCTTAACAGAATCTGTTGGGGTCTTTCTTCGAGATTGCAACTTCCTATGACTACGATCCATGCTTGTTGATAAAGCCACAACAATTAAAGAATCAGAGTTATATTTGAAAGCCAAAGAACATCTTGAGCTTGTATCGCAGGAAAGGGATGAGGAATTTGAAGAAGTATCTGTCGCCTGCAAATCTCTTGAGAAGGCGAGAAAGAAGGTGAAGAAGTTAAAAACTTAACGAGATGTTGCCGAGCAAGAAGATGAAGTGATGGAATCCAAAGTTTCAGTTGCTGAGAAAGAGTTTTCCAAGTGTTCTGACGTCTCCCTGGCAATAGCAAATGCTTCAAGTGACGTACAGAAGAAAAAAAAGCAGGTCATAGAGGCTAGTCTGCAAGATTTAGTTAATTATGATATAGGCATAGCTCAGGCTTTCTGACTTCATAGCTTCCCAATAGCTACTTGATTACCAATTGAGAGTCGCCAAAGACTTGTAATTGTAGTTGTTTCATGTCAACTGCCATCTCAAGGTTGAGTATTAACGCTTGATATTCAGCAACAATTTGTCAAGGTAAAAGAGTATGGGATGACATCCCCTTATGGAGTGACAAACACTACGCCAGCACCAACACCAACACCATCTCGACGTGCGACACGATCAAAGTACATCTTCCACGGGGGTCTGTCTTCAATAACCATTGCATCTTCATCAGGAAGTTCATCTATCAGTTCCCAATCATAAGGTATCGAGTGGTCTGCTAAGAAGTCTGCCAATGTTTGTCCCTTTACAGCCTTTTGGGAACATATACGATCTCAAACTGTTGGAACTGAAGGTCCCATCTTGCAAGTTGGTCACTAAGTAAATGGAGTGGCTTTTCTTTTTCTCTTTTTATTTATTGTGAATAGGGGAATGCATAGGCTCGTGCACTAATTTACGTTTAATAATCACAGGGGCTTTCACTCCCACACGTCTTCGCTCGTGATCGCTTAGAGCCCCCTTCCATCAATAGGTACTCCCAAACCATCGACCACACGCCGTAGCATAGCCTTTCCCGCAGGAACATCCACAATACATCCAGTGCGCTTGACAAGATCTCCTTCTTTAATAGCAGTATCACTACATTTCAACATTATGAACTTGATGGGATTCGCCCTAGACACAAGACGAACGACATGAGCTTGAAAGTGGTGCTTCAGCTTTTGGATTGAGAAGGCCAACGGCAAACCTAACTTTTCGATTGGAGAATAATTAGCTCATTTGGTGTCATCATTCTACACAGATAGTAAAGAGAGTTTTCTTTGCCTTCACTATTTTCTTGTGCCAATAGTGCTCCAACTAACCTTTCTTGTGCTACGATATAGAGTATCAACGGTTTTTCAGGTATAGGTGCCGCAAGAACTGGAGGTTTAATCCAGTATGATTTGATATTTTCGAACGCCTTACTACAAGCTTGATCCCATTCGAAAGGACAGTTAAATAGTTGATATTTTTCGACCAGGTTCGAGATAAACCTCCTTAAATACGCTAGCCTTCCTTGAAGGCTTTTTAACTCGTGAATGTTTCGAGGCTCGGACATCTTCAAAATCGCATCGACCTTGGCCTGATCAATTTCAATTCCTTGTTGTCTTACAATGAAGCCAAGGAACTTCTTAAAAGTAACTCCAAAGGCACATTTCAATGGATTCATCCTAAGTTGGTATCTTCGAAGCAACTCAAATATCATTCTTAAGTCTTATAAGTGATCATCTCTCTTTCTTGACTTCACCATTAAGTCATCCACATAGCATTCAACATTTTTATGGAGTAGGCCTTCAAAGATGTTTTGCATAGCCCTTTGATAAGTGGCACTAGCGTTCTTCAAACCAAAAGGCATCACCTTATAGCAATAAATAACTTTGGACGTTCGAAATGCAATGAGCTCTTCATCCTTTGGTGCCGTGAGGATTTGGTTGTAGCCGGATGAACCATCCATGAAGGACATTGCCTCATAACCAGTGGTGGCATCAATCAACTCTAGTATCGGGATTGGAAAATCAACTTTAGGGCAGGCTTTGTTGGGATCCTGAAAGTCGACACAAACTCCATTCTTCTTCCATACCCGAACAATACTTGAAATCCACGTGGGTTATTTGACTTCATGAATAAAGCCAACCTCAATGAGTTTGTTAATCTCATTTTAGATCAATGGAACCAACTCTGGCCTAAAGCGTCTTTGGGCTTGCTTAATAGGACGAGCACCATTCTTGACCACCAACTGATGGACTGCTACTTTTGAGTGTAAGCCAAGCATCTCCTTATAACTCTAAGCGAAGACATCTCTATATTTTTTTACTATGTCTACATAAGCGATTTCCTCCTCCATTTCTAGGAAAGCACTCGGGTAAGTTGGTCTTGGATCTTCCTCGGTTCCAAGATTAACTTCCTTCAAGGGATCTATTGTGGCCTTTACTCCTTCAAGTTGCCTTTACTTCTTCAAGTTGCGACGGAGCATCTCCAGCATCTTCCTTCTTTTGAAGATCGTTGTCGCTAATGGATATGTGGTGTTGTGACAACACCAGAAAGAATATTCCATTTTTTCATCAACCTTCATTTGAGATGAGACATCATTCTTATTTTGGGTTGTAACAGGATATGAGGAGCCGACACTTTCTTCATCTTCCCCACGCTTCTTGGTGAAGGGGAGCCTTGAAATAACTAGTAAAGTTGTTGCCATGTGACCAGGAGGTCACGGGTTCAAGCCTTGGAAATAGCCTTTGGCAGAAATGCAAGGTAAGGCTGCATACAATACACCCTTCTGGTGGGACTTTTCCCCAAACACCGCGCATAACGGTAGCTTTAGTGCACTGGGCTGCCCATTTTTTTCCCTCACGCTTCTTGGTATAAACCACCGTATGAGCCTTTGCTTTTAACACTTTATTGCATGAAACCACCAGCTTCGTCTGTTGCCTCATTCTAGAAGGAATCAAATTTTGAAAATCCTTCTGAATCTTGGGTAAAGAGTGCATTGTCGTAGTTTGGCGACCTTTCCGACGCTCGTTACTTTTCTTGGTATTTAGTGGTCCCAACCTCTCAAAAACAGAAGTTCTTATAGTTGGTTCTCCCAATCGATCAAGGACAGAAGGCCTTTTGTTGGACGCAGTAGACTCCTCTATAGTTACGTAGTTACTAACCGCCCTGCTTATGGAGATGCAAATTGGAGGTGGCTACGTGTACCCTAAGCCTTCACGTGTCTGCTTGGTTGTACCTTTCAATGAAAGTGTGCCCAATCCTGATGACTCGTTAGGATTATATCCAACCTTTACAAATAGCATGTATGTATTTGGATCGAAGCCCTTTTTTGTATGCTTCGTAGGGAGTGTTCTCTCTTATAGCGGATTTTGAGCCACAAATTCTCCAGTATCCTTGAAGATGGATTTATTGCGTCAATCTGCTTGATAGGTAGAGTTAGCCCTCCTAGCACATTATCTTAGGCATCGAATGAATGATCCTTTTCTTTTTTTACATTTGGTATGTAGCGGAGAACAGGAGTTGCCTTCTTTTTCGAAGATGCGACGCTTTCTTTATTCGAAGTGGAGAGACGTTTCTTGGTGGCAGATTTTTAGACAATCACCATGACCTTCTTAGCTGCAAGATCATCACACTTGGTCTTGGCGACATCATCAACCCTATCTCATTCACAACATAATTCTTTAAGTAGAATTTCGCATCGACAAAGTGTGACTCAGCTTCGGTGAATGGTTTATCATCGGCAACTATCTTTCTTTCCACTCCGCCTTGGACTTACTTCAAGCATTGATAGTAAAAGGACGAGATAATTTTGTCCTTGTGTACCCAAGGCCTACCAAGCAATATGTTGTATGAAGTCTTGGCATCGATCATATGCATCAATGCATTTGATCGAAAATCATCCATATGAATCCCCAATTTGACTGATCCCATGGCTCTCTGACCCTCTGGGTTGAAGCCTTGGATCATCAAACGGCTTTAGGCAAGTTCGTCAGTAGCGATGCCAAGTTCCCTCAATTGTACGAATAGACAGGATGTTAACTCTAGACCTCTCATCTATTAGTATTCTGTTTATCTTCTTTCCTAGAACTTGACCCACCATGTACAAAGGATGATTATGTAGGGTTCCACCAAGCAGAAGATCGTTATTTGTAAATGTGATTTTTGTATCATATACATATGCCTCTTAGCCAAGTGTTTCAGCAAGCTTTTCAGAAGATGAAGGAACTTCTATGGGTAGATTTTCACCCTTTTACCCCTCTTTGGCAGTATTAAAACAAGATGCCTCAAGGTTGACTTGAGCAGTCTTTGCACGAAACCAACATAGTAAGAATTCTTCCAAAGTCACTGGACGTTGTGGGTTTTGGTGGTGAAGCTCCATTACCCTCGTCTACTTTGGAAGCTCAATTAGCTTCTGTTTCCTTGGTTTCTTCACCATCCTCCTTCTAGTTGACTGCTCGGACGACTCCTTTCACAGACTCGTCTTCTTGCGTCTACGCCTAGTCACCAGAGTCCAATCTTCATCATCACCTTCGTCAACTGAAGACTTGTCATGCTCTAATAGTTTCTCATTATGCTCTTCGACACATATTTGGACCAGATCGAGCGAGCCAAAAGTGATAAGAGATTTGATGAAAACTGGCCATCTCATCATCGAAGATCTTTTCTCATTTGTTAATTGTATGACTTTGTCCTTAAGACAAAACACACTTCCAGAGGGTGAAGGGTGACCCATAAGCCCATGATACTTGCAATAATTCGGGTCATTGGTCCTTCCTGTTTCGTCTGCCCGCTTCATCTCTAGTAGTTCAATGAGCTTATGCTCAAGAAGTTCATTAAAAATCTCGGCCACATCTGAATCAAGGAAGGAGTATTCTTTTTCTTGCATCTCCTTTAAAGTTAACTTTTGATTTGGACGTGCTCGAGAAGTCGACTTCATGCTTTGCTTCGTGCTCACCTTCGTGGTGACCTTCACAGGAGACGTCAACATTTATGGATTCTTTGTTGTCATTTTTGGGGACAAACTTGCCCCACCTTTTGGGTTCCTGCTTATCTTTTCCCTTCGAGAGTCGTGAATAGGCGTTATTCCTTTTCCAGCAGAAGACACGCTAACTCCATTTCGTGAGCACGCGTAGCTAACTTTTCAAAGAATTTTGGCTTAATGCCTTGCAAGATATAGAAAAGATCCCAGTGCATTCCTTGGACGCACATCTCTATTGCAGAAGCTTCGTGGAGCCTATCTTTGCAGTTTAGGGTCGTATTTTTCCATCGATTGATGAAGTCAATGACTGGCTCGCCCTTTCTTTACCGAGTATTTGTGAGCTCTACCATGCTCATTGTACGCCTTGTGCTATAAAAGCGATTCAAGAACTCATGCTCCAATTGATCCCAACTATCGATGGAGTTAGGCTCAAGGTCCGTTTACCAATCAAAGGCATTTCCTTTTAGGGAACGAACAAATTGTTTGACAAGATAGTCACCGTAAGTTCCAGCATTATTACATGCCTCAACAAAGTGTGCGACATGTTGTTTTGGGTTCCCTTTGCCCTCAAATTGAACTTCTGGAGCTTTTCCAGGTGCATGGATAGACTCTCCCTCTATCAAGCCATCCATCTTATCCACCAACTTATCAATCCGAGCGTCTTGATTTTGCACATGTTTGGTTAGATCTTCAATTACCCTCGTCAGATTTGCAAGTTGCTCCTCCACAATTAAGGCATCGATCACCATTGCTTGCATAATTACCAGCGATATTGGAGAGTAGCACGGATTGTCGCGTAAGTTAATTTTTGAAGTGCTCAGCTTACGCAACGTAAATGGAGACGACGTGTTGGTTGAACAACCATCGTTCTTTGCACCAGAGTGCTCAAGTGAAGCTAGAGTCTTCTTTAGTGACTCTTCCACATCGCTTCCTCCTTCTGAAGCACTTGCATGGAATCTCCCTCCTTTTGGGGTTGAAGATCCAAAAATTGGAGTTGGCGCGAGTGACACTTGATGTATTTATTGTCCTAGCTTATTCGCCTTGCTCCTCGTGACAGCTCCAAAGCTTCCAAAAGTAACGCCCAGGATGTTCTCTACTTCATGTTCTCTACTTCAGCAGAGAATTTAGAATCAGCAGCCTTGGAAGCAGTTGATTGAGAATTGACCTTCTTGGAAGTCATTTCGTTGTTCTTAAACTTTGAAGTTGAAAAAATTGAAATAGAGGTAGAGACCGTCCCACTCAACGTTCCAGAATTTGTGGGCAATAAAATTTCGAGACCAAAAAAAATAAATAATCGGGACAAGAAAAATATTACAACAATCGTTTTATGGGTTTTTTATTTCACTATGCCTGCTGCATCATTTTGACATGTGGCATGATCCTATTGGCTCCTTCACTTGACTTGGCATGCCACGTCATTTAACACGTGGCGCTTATTTGGGCCTCTAAAATATGATAATATCTTGGGCTTAGCAAAGTGGCCTCATCACTTGTAGCCCAAATCGATGGACTAGCCCAATAAAAATAGAACTTTAATTAAATCTAATTATATTAATCCATAATATTTATTTGGGACTAATATATTTTGAATTCAATATAATCTGAATTTCGTACGGATTTTAATTTAATAAAATTTCATTGTTTACAAACCCCCAACTCATTTCACCAGTAAGAGTAGACAAGATGATTAAACAAAAGATATGGGCAACTCCAGTTACTCACCATACAGAGGTTTTACCTTGTTATTAACCGCCAAGAATCAAATTCATTCTCAATTTTGAGTAGTAATTCGCATGGTTATTATCGTCAATTCAAGTCATATGAAAGGGGCTCAATAGTTCACAAGTATCATGGTTAATAACATATAGCTTAAAAGAAAAGTGGGAACCGGAGTGTGAAATGATGCTATTCTAGTGGTATATGAAGTATTGATAGTTACCGGAGCCATCCATCGACAGGTATCACAGTCTATGCATGTATGATCTGCAAAGTAAATATAGCTGCTTAATTATTAAATCAAATAACAACATGATTCAACTTCACGTCATTATATCACAGTCCTATATAAGTACATCTTGAGTCATCTCGTTTGTATTGGTAAAGGACAAGCAAGTATCATGATTTTATCCCTTAATTTGGACTTCAAAATCACATATTCATGAATTATTACACAGTAGTGACTAATATATGGTTCAAAATAGCTACACGCATTTGAGAAAGAGTTGGCCCCTCTCCTAGCTAGCTAGGAACATAAGGGAGGGGCAGATCATTCTCGTCTGGCATGCTTCACAGGTGTACTCTGTGAAAGCGGGAGGAATATCGGAAAGAGAAATAGGCATATTCTATATATAGAGCTGAGGTGTGAGTGCAAATAAAGTTGTACTACTTTGGATAAAAAAGAAGAAAAAGAAAGAGTACCGACGAAGAACTCTCCGGAGACATTTTGAGGGCGTGGAGCTCTCAAGGAATTAGCTGTGATTATGCTGGGCGCTTTAACTGAGCGCACTTTTGGAAAGGAGTTTTGGAGGTTGGCGTTATAGTTGAAGCTCCGGCGGATATGAAAGCTAATCGGTGCCGTTGCAGCAGCCATGCTTCACCAATACACAATACCCCACGCTTTTCTTCTCTAGTAGTAGTGAAGTATGTTGCTGAAGAGTTGGTGGGATATAAAAAACAAACAGATATGAAGACCGCCTTTGAAATCGGTCTCAAGGAAAGCGTGCTCAACACAAGAGTATTTTTTTTTTTATTGGATGTCCCTAAGAAACCTCAACACGACTCTATCGGGTCCTTTTTTTTTCCTATTAGACACAATTTTTTTATTTTTTTATTTTCCTATTAGACACGAGCCCGTCAAAGTATTACTTTGTGTTTGTGACAATTTTTGTGGCTCATAGAATTTTGAAAATCAATAAAAAAAATTATATCCTTCAAATAACTTAAATTGTTAATTATTATAATTTATAATAACTTTAATATAATTTTTAAATACATAAATAATAAAAAAATAAGATAAATAAATTAAAATGAAGATAATAATATATATATCTCTCTCTATATATAATGTATAATCTATATCTATATCTATATCTATAATATATTAAAAGTGTGAAAACGCTTAGAAAAGTGATTGGAACTTTTTACTCTTCTTTAGAAAAAATTGTTTTTCACTATTTTGGTAATTTATTATTTACTTATATTTTATTATATTAACTAGACTTCCTAAAATATATGGGACTCCTAAAATATATGGTAGGAGAATTAATTGATATTTTTCTTTCTACTAGACTTCCTAAAATATATGTGACTCCTAAAATATATGACAGTAGGACTCTATTAAGGAAATACTTCTATAAATATTGAGTGTACGTTAAACTAGAGAACAAACCGGTTTGCCTATTGGGAGAATATGATTGATGCTCATCTAACCTGATTCGATTGCATGTCTAAATATAAGACCTCGCAAATCGTTAAAGCTCTTTAAAGCATATTAAGAACACTTAGAAAATTTGACTAAGTGTTAAGACTTAGTCTCATTTTAAGCCTTCGAACTTCGAGGAATTATTTCATGACCCTTCCGACTTCCGTTTGTCGATTTTCAAGTTGATTCACGATGGGGTGAGTCAATAGTACATCTCGGGTGAGTTTCAAAATTTTTGAAATAGCGTAAGGGCATGTTTGGTTGCCCAAAACAGTAGCTCAGGGCGATAAGCCCGCGTCGCCCAGGTAAGTCCACTGCTATAAGCAAGGTGCCACCTTGCCTATTCCTGCTGGGACAATTTTGTTGCACTTCAGCTCCGTCCTTTAAAGGGCAAAAGGGTCTATTTCCCACCCTTATATAAGCTTATAACACGAGATTCAGTCCTTATTTCACCAAAATACATTATTTTCTCTCAAAATTCCTCAAGAACAAGCACTAGGGTTCTTAGTTGAAGACTCAAAATTCAAGAATCCCTCCGTCAATCTTCGTAAAGTCAAGTATTAAGGTATGATAGATGTTGATTCTTAGGCACTTTTCACCCAAGAAGTTCAAAAATCCTTTTCTAAATTCAAAGATTGTATAATTATGAGTTTTCATGATTTATGTGAATTGAAATCCATGTTTATGTTGTTGTTGGGTGTTAATTCATGTTTTGATTACAAAGTTCCAAGCTTTGATTCTAGTATGAGATGAATTTCATGATATTCATGATAAACCCTTCAAGTTGCATATTGATTGATGTAGTCATGTTAATTTGATGTATTGATTGTTGTATAACCAAAGTATGCTCCTCATATGTTTGATAAAATGTTTATTTGAATGAGATAGTGCCATTATAGCATGTTAAGCATGAAATTCCTAATTATGTATAAGTTAATGTATGCCAAGTGTTTGTTGAAAAGCCTTAGTGAATGAATTATGAAATGTTAGCATGCGTCCCTATTTACGTACAAGTTAACGCAGGTTAAGTGTTAGATGAAAGACTTTATTGGATGAATTATGAGACATTTGTATGCATTTCTATTCATGTGCAAGTTTATGACTTTCAAGTGCTTGAAGAGTTGCCTCATTGATTGTAGTGTGAATGATAAACTATTGTATGTTATTCAAGAATGGTCATGTCTTATTTATTTTATGCTATCGAGTTATGTGGGTATTTAACACCCGATAATTTAACTGTGTGCCTAGAGCCAGTGTCAGTTATAGTACTTTTAGTCATGTCACGATCAGTAGTATTCTCGGCCAGTTACATAATTCAGTAGAACTCATTCAGTTACATGACTAAGGAAAAATCAGTAAGCTTAGCATCATTCCAAGTCCAGTTCAAGTATTCAGATCAGGATTTAGTGGCATTCAATCATTTAACAGAATTCAGTAGTATTCTGTCAGTCAACAAAACTCAGTAAACTCAGTCTAGTTCAGTTAATCAGTATAATCAGTAACAGATTCAATTCAATCTAGTACAGTCTAAGAATCAGTTTAGAGTCTATTCAGTTAGGAGTAGGATTCAACACCGAGCGAGGGCAGGGATGATGATTTCCCCGTTAGTCAGGCAGAGTCGTTAGTAACAGTCCCTGTACTCCAGAACTGCGCAGCCAGCGTAGGATGAGGAGTCACCCGTTAGATTAAGGCTTGGCTACCTCCTAGATGTCACCCGTTAGATTAGGCTTGACTTCCTGTTTAGGGTCACTCGTTAGACAAACTTGACCATAGAAGTGTTTTTACCCGTGGCACGGTACTAACACCCTTCCAGCTGGGGTTACAGGTTGGACCTCACTAGATAAGGGGAATGTCAGTTAGATGACTACCTCCCACAGTCTCAGTTTCAGATTCAGTCTCAGTAATAGAACTCAGTTCAGTTATACAAAAATCAGAAATGTCAGATACAGTCACTCAGCTCAGTAAAGAACTTAAATAGTTCTAGAGATTCAGAGATCACCCGTTAGATAGGCTTGATCTCAAATTCAGGCAATCATATTCAGTATCAGTAGATTCACAGATCACTCGTTGGATAGGTTTGATCTCAGACTTAATCAATCTTTTTTATTTCCAAGAGATACAGAGATCACTCACTAGATAGGCCTAATCTCAAATTCAGTCAATCATTTTCATTATCAATAGATACAGAGGTCACCCGCTAGATAGGCTTGATCTCATATGTAGTCAATCAGATGTCAGTATCAGTAGCAGCAGATTCAGGGATCACCCGTTATATAGGCTTGATCTCAGATTTCAGTATTAGTAGACTCGGTTATCAAAATTCAGTATCAGTAAACTTAGATAGCAGTTATCAGTAAACCCAATTATCAGTAATCCAGTCATTAGAATTTTGTACTTAGTGTTACGATGATTTCAGTTATAGTTTATGTATTCATGCATGCATTCTTACCTAGTCATGTTCATGTTCAATAGTTACAGATTCTCCATGTATGTTTATCCAGCTTATGTATATTATTCAGTTCGTATTGTTCATGCATATGAACCCTTGCATTTATCCTTACCTCATCTAGCATACCAGTATATTCCCACGTACTGACGCATACTTTCTTGCGTTATGGTATTTTATACCATAGGTTCAGAAGCGCGAGCCCCAAAACACCCTTAGCAGTTTAGATTCAGTCAGCAACAGTAGACGTAGCAGTGAGTCCTCATTATTTAAGGATGTTCCTTATTTTATTATTGCACTAGATTTAGTATTTCAGTAGACGGAGTTAGTTGGAGGATTGTCCCATCAACTCCTTATTCAGACAGTTTAGAGGCTTTCAGACTAGAGTATTTTCAGACAGTTATTTTTGTTTTAGTATTGTTATACAGTTGTATTTCAGCTTTGAACCTTATGGCAAGTTTTTCGTCAGTTTTTCGTATTTTTACAGTATATTATGTATTGCTCAGTTACAGGTA
This sequence comes from Capsicum pubescens, assembly GCA_030864215.1. Classification (NCBI taxonomy): domain Eukaryota; kingdom Viridiplantae; phylum Streptophyta; class Magnoliopsida; order Solanales; family Solanaceae; genus Capsicum; species Capsicum pubescens. The sequence continues at coordinate 4,078,079 of CM061539.1, forward strand.
TCAGTTAAGAGTTAGCTTGTGGTCCTTCGGGATCAAGAGCACTATGTAGCGTCCGGGGTACCAGACTCGGGGTGTTACACTAAATTGGTGGATGCTTGATTTTCTAACCTTCAGCTCATTCATTGTTTTTGCCTGTATAATAGAATTCAACATGTGTGTATGTATATATATATATATAATCATTCTTTAGGGTCAAAATTTTTGCTCAGACAAGAATTAGTTGGATAAAAATCGAAGTCTTGTGATCACTATTATATATATTTTTTTTTTATAGTTTATAGGTCGTAGATGAATGTCGGTTGGATTTGAAGAATTTCTTGTGTAAAAGTTAGGTTTAATTGTATTGTTTTGATATCTTTTTGTTTTATTTTAATTTACAGATGCTAGATAAATGCGGGTCGGCTTTGAATTTTTTTTTAGATAAATGTTAGGTTTAATTGTATTATCGTAATATCTCTATTAGTTTGTTATTTTTTGGTAGTTTGCAGTTCGTAGATGAATCTCGATCTGCTTTGAGAAATTTTTGTATGTAAAATTTAAGTTTAATTGTATTATTTTGATATCACTTTTATCGTATTATTTTATTGCAGTTTACAGGTGATAGATAAATGTTGGTCAGCTTTGAGAAATTTTTTTAAGTAAAAGTTAGGTTTAGTTGTATTATTTTGATATCTCCATTATCGTATTATTTTGTTAATGTTTATACGTGGTAGATGCGTGTTGGACGACTTTGAAAAAAAATTTGAGTGTAAAGATTAGATTTAGTTGTATTATTTTGATGTCTTTATCGTTGTATTATTTTTTTTGCAATTCATAGATGGTAGATGAATGTTGATCGACTTTTAAAAATATTTTTGTTAAAGATTAGGTTTAATGAATAAATTCTCCATCCTTACATACTCAAAAGATATTAAATTTAATTATTATATTTATCTTTATTATTTAAACAAATGTCCTATTTAATATAATGTTTGAACTCATTAAAGTGAGGTACATGCGCAAGACGCGTACACCTAAACTAGTAATATAAAATGTGGCTAAGCAGGACAACCATCTCCTGTCTGTTTTAAGCCACTTATATATATTAATAAAATCTATCTATGTATAATCTATATCTATCTATATATAATCTATATTTATCTATAATCTATAATCTATATCTATATCTATAATATATTAAAAGTGTGAAGAACCTTATAAAAGTCATTTAAACTTTTTGCCCTTCGTTAACAGTCTCTACAATAGATAAAATCATCTTTTCACATCATTAATTTATTATATAATTATATTTATAATATTGATTCCTAAATTATAAAAAACTAAGAATTCCTAAAATATATGTTAAAAGAAAATATATTTAGTTACGTGAAACATGGAAAATATGAGAAACCGGGGCGAGGGAAGAGTACAAGTCAGTATAGAATTCTAACTATAATTATGGTTAAATACTACCCAAAAGAATTTGTTTAGTTAAGAATATAAAATAATACCTTAAATAATTTAATAGCATAGTTGATTGTTATTTTTTTCAAACAAAAATAGCTTTTTTCCATATTTAGAGAATTCCTTTATTAGAAGAAAAGAATTTGGACTTCTATAAATTGATTATTATTTCTTTCACAAAAATGTAGTCCTGTAGAGGAGATTATTTTCTCAATATTATATTTTTCTTTATATCAATATTACAAATTATGTTTTTATAATTTTTCTTTGTTATCGTTGTTCAAGATTTCTTTGTTTATTGAAGATATAAAGAACAATTAAAGAATAAATATTTGCATTATTCTTCATCTTTCCCTATTTTTCTATTGATAATGTATGTCTGTTCTTTTTCTTTTTTTCTATTTGTGTGGTAGGAATATGCAGTTTCGTAGCAATTTATAATCAGGTATTTTCAGTTATCTTTCTATAAATTTTATATCGTTAGACTATCATTTTAAGATTTTCTCCGTGATTAATTATAAAAAAAAATATACGATAATAGGAAAATAAATTTCGTGTAAATTCTGGTGCACATTGATGGCGCTATTTACGCCCCTGCAAATATGAAGGACAGGAGTTGAAACTGAAAGAAACATAGAGTGTGCACACAAACTAAAGGCAATCAATCTCGTTGATCAACTAAATGCTCATTGTTACCAATTGTTGCACCTAGTGTAAATCTTTTACATTGATTACTTAGTAGCACATGTCATGAATCTGTTAAATTATTTATATTCTGAATTCTTTGTGATGTTTATGGGATTGCTATGTTACATCCAACTGGTCAACTTGTGGTTATTTGTGTACTTTGTAGTATGGTTGTAATGCATCTTATTTCTTTTATGTTTTGACTGTAAAAAGAGTTGTGATCTTTCAGGTTTTTTTTTTTATCTTATGCACATAACTGTTGAATTATTGCTCTTAGATTACTCTTCACGCTTGTAATGTTCGGTCAATGATACAACCTCAAGTTTTTTTATCTTTTTGCCTTTTGTTTTGTAATTGTGATCAGTGTAGATTGTTTTTCATCATTTTTTCTAATTATTATATCAATATCGTTATAAATAAATGGGGAGACTCTTAAATATATAATAATTATCATACAAGTTATAAGAAAAAGACACGACGTAATAATATTTATGTAATGAAGCCAGTAAGCTGGCGTGGAAGAACACGGTATAATAATATTAATGTAATGAAACCAGAAAGCTAGCGTGGAAGAAGTAGAATTGTACATGAAGTAAAATTAATGTTTTTTCTTTTGTTGAAGGTTAGTTATGAATTGTGTAAACTTTTCCTCTCCAGATCCCACTTTGTGGGAATGTAGTTGGTAAGTTGTTGTTGTGGTAGAACGATATAATCCCGGATATGTGCTAACTATTTATTTAAGTGCAGAATTATAGAAATAAAAATTACTTCTTAAATAATAACGAATGAGAAAAGATGTGGTGATGAGTTATCGTATTTTTCTTTTTAGTGCAGATTTTATCTTAAAAGTTTTACGTTATTTTTTTAAAAATTATTTACTTAATACTATAATATACACACAATAATTTTTTTATATAAAAAATTATTATTAATCAACGCGAGACACACGTGCAAAGCACGTACACTTGACTAGTATTATTATTATTATTATTATTATAACAATAACAATAATAATAATAATAACAGGTCGATGAATTAAAAATTCAATGGTCACTCAAGTATGATTTTTTATCTCAGAAAGTCACTCAACTTTGATCTTTACCTTAAAAGTCACTCAACTATAGACTTTTATTTCAGAAAGTGACTTAACTTTGGTCTTGACTTCAAAAGTCACCCAACTATCATATTTTTGCTCAAAAAATCACTTGAGCTATTGAATTATTTTTTCAAAATAGAATTTACTTATGTGAATTTTTTATTTGAAGAAAAAAATCTGAAAAATAAAAAATATCGCTTTAATAACTTTTTGGTTCTTATTTCCATAAATTAATTTTTCTCCCTTCTCTTTCTCATTTTTCTTCTTCTTCCCACTTTCTTGTCATAAATTTTTTTGTAACTCGAACATTTACAGTATAATCTAGGACAATAACAATTATAACTGTATAAAGTAAAATCACTATCATATTTTATCTTTACATTTTATTTTTATTTTGGCTTTGAAAAAAGAAAAAAAAGGAAAAAATAATAAAAAGAAACAAAAAAAGAGAAAATAAAATAAAATATCTTGCACTTTTATTGGTTTCTCATTTTAAATACTTTTTAAGTTTACTAGATAATAAAGGGACCGTTTTACGGGCCCAATATTACAGTTTTAAATATATTTATTGATATTTAATTAATTTATTAAAAAATTAATTAATATTTTTAAATAAATATGATAGATAATGATAATAGAGATCAAACTATATAATAAAATATAACTTCTTATTTTAATAACATCAAATAATAACTTATTTAAGTTTTCATAATTAACATTAAAATATCATATACTCTAATGTTTATATTTAACATCAGGTCACACATTTTCTTAGATCAAACAACTGATTTAATATTTTTTAATTTATTTAAAAATTATATAAGAGAATAAATTAAAATTATAAATACCTATTTATTAAAATATTTTATAGAATCATACGAAGCAATAAAGAATACTAATTCATACATAAATTAATTTTAAATGCATTTAAATTCATTTTATGGGTGTTTAACAAATGAAAATAAGGACGGATGAACATTTTAGTGAATCATAATATTAAATGATTGCCTTTATGTCTTATCTTATATGCATCAAAAATAGGAGACAATTAAGTAAGAAATTTCTTTTTGTGATTTGTCTGTCTGGTGAGGAAATCTACTGTCTCAAATAAAGAGAATCAAAAGAATTAACAAAAGTCAATAGGATATATATTGTAGTAATTTAACATGAGGTAGTTAATATTATATTTTAAATAAATTATATAAAATAATTTTAACATGTTATTAGTAAATATTTATATTTTCACAAATTATATGTAGTACAAATCTGTGTAATGATATGTTTCATGTGAATTTTTGAAATTATGGAGGAATCGCTTTTTTTGTTTGATTGATAAACGCGTATTCAATATTTATGAATATTTTTTATTATCTTACTATAATATAGTAATAGTTAATTTATGTAATTAAATGTGTGGCCAAAATTAATTTCACTTATTTATCTTTTATGGAACATATGTGAGTATTTACACATCTTTCTATAAACTATGTCTCCCTTTATTTTAATTTATATCATTTTGATTGAATATCAAATTTAAGATATATGAAAAGGCTTCGCAATGTTTCAAATTATCTTTACAACAAATAAACTTTAAATAGAAAAGTATACCTTTGTGAACTTTAAATAAAATACATAATGTCTTCACTGTTTAAACCGCCATATACATAACATAGTTATGTCTGTGAGTTGAAATAACAACTTATTTCGAAACATGACTTTGAAGTATTTGACTCGTATTGAAGTTTTCCTTGTCTTTGACTCAGCATTGCGATTCTATCGATGCTCAAATCATTGAAGCATTTTAAAACCTCGTCGAATGAGAGACTTTTAGGATCTTTTTATATTTTTTATCAAGGGAAAGAGGGAAGATGAAGCGACTGACTGGTGGCTCGCTTGCTAGAGCAACAACAAAGGTTGGTGCGATCTCATTGATCGGATGGTTTGTTGATCTATTAAGGTTTGCTTCTAGAGCTCCTCACCGGAGCAGCGATGAAGGCAAAGAAACGGGGTTAGTGGGTGCACCGACCGGAGAAGAGTGAGATGCCACAGTTGCGATTTCTTTTTGCTGAAAAGTTGATGTTGAGCAATTTGAGAAGAACACACTTGTAAATTCAAAATGAAAATCGCTTGATTGAGGTTCCTTGATTTTTAGGTGCTCTTTGAGAAGCATTACGCGTAAGAAAAGGGTAGGTGAAATATGTATTTGGAGAGAGAAAATGTCAAAAAGAAATTTTTATAATTACTTTGAGAAAAGACATGATTTCCCCCTTGAACTTGTCTGCTCGACTTACTTTAGCACTTACACTAAACTTCTGTTTATTTACCCCCTTAACATCTTTAAAGTGTATTTGTTTCACCCCTAATGCTGACGTGACATTTTAAAAAAAAGAACGCGTTTAATATATATATATATCAACCTTTTCTTCTTCAATGCCCCCCCACCCTCCATCACCTCTCATCCCCACCCTATATCTATACCCACATCCCACACCCTTTTTTTCTCTGGTACATCATCAAACAACAATACCCATTTTCTTCAACCATTACCAAAATGTCAAAATCATAATGTGATGGCCATAAGAAAATTCCAACCTAAAATCAAATACAGTTGCTACAACTACGAAAATCATTACTAATCAATTGTGTTTATCCTCCCAACCATTATAATGATTACTCCAAGCATTGTCATGATTACTCTAATCATTGCTCACTATAAACTACTAGTATTACTTTAAGAAAAAGTTTAAGAAGAGTGGGCTGAAATAGTATTTTAATGGAGAAATTATCTTAAATTGGTGTTTCATAATTGTTATCTGATGGTGTTAATAGAGTAATTGAAAAAAAAGAAGGGAAAAGCATTTTTCATGGCAGAGGTGAAGGTTGAATAAAAGAGATAAAGAGAGGGTGGGGGTAGCGGGTGAGGAGAAATGGTCATGAAAAAATGGGTGGGGTGAGGTGGGGGGATGCTGGAGAAGGAGGGGGAATCTGAAGAAGAAGGGCGTAGGGGGGGGGGGAGGCGCAGGGGGGGAGGGCTGCATTAATTGCAGAGTAGGGTGTGGGGATGGTGGGTGGGGTGTGTGAAGAAGAAAGAAAATGGGGGTGGAGGTGCCTTGTTTATTTAATATATATATATATATATATATATATATATATATAAATAAAATAGTATATATATGTTTTTTATTTTTTAAAAAAATATATAAAAATAATATGTGGGATTTTATTTTATTTTTTTAAAAAATAGTAATTTCTTACGTGGCAATGACGTGGCTCCGATGTGGCATTGATATGGCGGTGATGTGTAGGCGAGTGTAACACACTCTCCGTTGTGAGGGTGGTATTCAGTTTTGAGGGATGAAATTAATACACTTTAAAGATGTTAAGGGGATAAATAAACAAAAATTTAATTCAAGTGTCAAAGTAAGTCGAGCGGACAAGTTCAAGGGGGAAATCATGTCTTTTCTCAATTACTTTTGGTAGTTGAGATTTTATATAATAATAAAAACTTAGGTTATAGTTTTAAGTAATTTTTCCTTTTTTTTTCATTTAAATAGAGTTGTACTCGGGGATATTGGATTCACGTAAAATATTATATAAAATATTTTTAAAAGTTTCATGAAAAGACCATTATACCCTTAGTCATTCACTTTTTATTACACTGGAATAGCACTAAAATATAGTACTCTTTGGAGAGTTAATTTACTTAATACTAAAATATAGTACTCTTTGAAGAGTCAATTTACTTAATACTAAAATATAGTACTCATGGAAGAGTGAATTTAACTTATCTTCAAAATTATATTGAATTAGATCAGTTCAATATTTTAAAATTGAAATGCAGAAGTTTTCAAACTATGAAAAATATTATAATTGCAACTTTTTCTCATAACGATTTAACAAAAATACATTTACCTTGTATTTATGTCAAAGACTATTTTCAAGACTTGAACCATTGACCTCCTAGTCATATGTAAACAACTTTATCAGTTACTCCAATACTTTCCTTCAAAATAGACGTTTGTGAACATGCGATTTATTTTTTTAAGTTTAATCGAAAATACCTAATTGAATTATTTATTTAGGTTCAATTGAAACAAGTCATCTTTCAAGTTTCAAAATAAAATTTACTAAATGTAAGGGGCTATCAATGTATAAAACCCATATAATAGTTCATCTTATTGAATGGCAATAAAATGCTATTTTTATCTAACACACTATCACTTTGTTCAAATTTTTGGGTAAAAATATATTTACTTATTTATCTTAGAAATATGATGCTGAAATTTATTACAATAATTTTTTATATTTTTAGGTGATAAATATTTGTTTAAATTTTTTTATCATGGTTAAATGATACATACTTAAAAGTATTTGTTCTTTTATGTCTATTGTGAAAAAATTCTTTATATATAGAGAGAGTGTTCCAAATCATAAGCATACTTTTGTTGAAAACACGACTCTTTTTTATTTTATTATTTCTTTAATCTACATCTACATAATCTGTTTAAAAGTGTAAAATTTAAAAGGCCTTTAAAACGTCACACAATATTTAATTTAAGATCATAAAATTTAAATTTATTTATATTCTTAAATTTCATGTCTAATTTATTTAAAAGGACTAAATTATAAATGAGAAAATATTATTTTTATATTTTTAGTGAATATTCTTAGTTTACTTTACTTTGCTAGAAATTAGTTGAATAGAATAAATAAAGAGGATATCACTCTAAATTTAAATGAAGAAAAATAAAATTGAATGATTTTGCATCTTAACTTTCTAAAAATTTCTCTAAGGAAAAAAAATAATAGGTCCCTCGTTTTCAATTTTACAGAAATTATCTTTGATTGTGGTGTGATGATATAAACATATTTTCAGGGAAAAGAAGAAGATGACACACTGCACCTTGACAGTCACGCGATTTGAAGTTTATTCTATATGGTTGAAATTTTAATATATAAGAAAATTAATAATACTTAATTAAAAAAAGGTAAAATAGACATTTATGACATGTCTGTTTCATCTACTTCAATCGTAGTTTAATTATATCACCTCAAATTAATTATTATAAGTCATCTAGGTATTAAAAAATTAATAATATTTAATAAATAATAAAATAGATATAAATGATAAATCAATTCTTGATGTTTTAAATTAATCGAACATCTTATAAGAGACTTATTTTAAAAAATTCACAAGTATGTTTCTTCCATGATTTTACTATATTACCCCTAATTAATTATTGAAAGACATTTACATATAAGAAAATTAATAATATTTAATAAAAAGGGGTAAAATAGACATTTATGACATGTCTACTTCAGCTGCTTCAACTGTAATTTTACAATATCACCCCTAATTAATTATTATAAGTCATTTAGACATTAAAAATTTAATAATATTTAATAAAAATAAAATTGACATAAAATGATAAATTAATTCTTGATATCTTATATGAGACTTATTTAAATTTTTTTCACAAATATTTTCTCATATTAATTTTCTATATCACTTCTAATTAGGTATTATAAGTCATTTAGGACATATTTACTTCGCTGCTTCAATCATAAAATTTGGTTGACTGTCGAATTTATTTCAGTGCTACTTAAATTGGAATAGAAGAAAAAAGTATTATAAATCATAATAATTAAAAACTTAAATTATTTTAAGAATATAATTGAATATCAATGCCACAAAATTTAGATAAGGAGTGTAACATATATTATTTGAAAATTACATAAAAAAATATTATAAATTACAATAGCTAACAATTTAAAATATTTAAAAACATATTAAGAATCTGATTGATTATCTAAATTATATTTGTGTCACGTAAATTCGGGATAGTTTTGACATTTTATAATTTACATGTTTTATTATTTTAATTTTGTAATTTGTTGATCCAAATGATGTTTTCGAATTTAACATGTTTTAAAAATTTAGTACTTTGTTTATTTTAATTTATTTACTTTATTTTGGTAAAATATTATATAATTATAGGGATAATATAATAAAATCACGGAGCAGCTGAAGTAGACATGTTGACGAAGAGTTACCTGCTTCTTCACTCTTATTAATAGTAGTAATTTTTAATTAAGTATTATTAATTTTCTTATATATAAATGACTTAAAATAGTTAATTAGGGATAATATAGTAAAATCACGGAGCAACTGAAGTAGGTGAAGAAGCAGACATGTTGACGAAGAGTTGTCTGCTTCTTCACTCTTATTAATAGTAGTAGTAGTAATTTTTAATTAAGTATTATTAATTTTCTTATATATAAATAATTTAAAATAATTAATTAGAAATAATATAGTAAAATCACGGAGCAGATGAAGAAGGTGAAGAAGCAGACATATTGACGAAGAGCTGCCTGCTTCTTCACTCTTATTAATAGTAGTAATTTGTTATATCGCACAAGTTCTAAAAGTATTCACCCATTTTCTACTATCTACTAGACGTGGAAGGCTCGTGCCAGCACGAGCCCAATATATATAATTTTTTAATCTCAATTTATGTGACACAAATGAAATTTACATAATTATTGTGATTTACATGAATTTCATATTTTTTTTAAATGTATAACAAATTCTAAAAAATAAGACAAATAAATTAAAATGGATGAAAAAATGAAGGCGAAGGAAAGGATAAATGAAGTTGTGACAAAGCAGACAAATTGATCTTCAAATTTTTTAAGTTATTAATTATTGTAATGTATAGTATTTTTTTACGTATTAATTGGAAATATATAACATATTAATTTATTTCTTTTTAGATATTTTTAGTTGTTAACTATTGTAATTTATAATACTTTTTACGTAATTTTTAAATAATATATATTACTCTCCTTGTCCAAAATTTCTTGACATTAATATTCAATTATACTTTTTAAATAATTTAATTTTTTAATTATTATGATTTATAATACTTTTTCTTCTATTTCAATTTAAGTGGCACAATGCTTAGATGGCCATAATAATTACTCCCCCCGTTTAAAAAAGAATGACCTACTTTGACTTGACACAAAATTTAAGAAAATAATGAAGACTTTTGAATCTTGTGACCTTAAATTAAAGTTATGTCAAATGCATCAAAATGTCCTTTAATTTTGTGGTCCTAAACATGTCATGTGGAAAGTTGAAATTAAAGTATTGTAAAAAAAAAAAGGTCATTCTTTTTTAAACGGACTAAAAAGGAAAGTAAGTCATTCTTTTTGAAACAGAGGGAGTAATTAAGGTGATATAGTAAAATCACGATTGAAGCAACAAAACAGAGATGCTTTAAATGACTTATAATAACTAATTAGAAGTGATATTGCAAAATTACTATTAAAAATACTTACGGGAAAAAATTAAGTGGACCTCATACAAGACGTCAAGTTAATTTAACATTAAATATTAGTATTAATTTTTTAATACTTAGATGGTGTTATAATAATTTTTTAATATTAGTTGTTTAATACATAGATGACTTACAGTAAAATTACGATTGAAGCAGTTGGAGCAAACATATTATAAATGTCTATTTTACTTTTCTTGTTAAATATTATTAATTTTTAATACATAAATGACATATATTAATTAATTATGGGTGATATAGTAAAATCAAGGAGCAAGCAGCTGAATGATCCGCAAGTTTATAATACTTTTTCTTCTATTTCAATTTAAGTGACACAATACTTAGATGACCATAATAACTAATTAGGGCGGTATAATAAAATCACAATTGAAACAATAAAGCAAAGATGTTTTAAATGACTTATAATAACTAATTTGAAGTGATGTAGCAAAATTACTATAAAAAATACGTGCGGAAGAAAATTAAGTAGACCTCATATAAGACGTCAAGTTAATTTAGCATTAAATATTATTAATTTTTTAATACTTAAATGACTTTACAATAATTTTTTAATAGTAATTTTTAATACTTAGATGACTTATAATAATTAATTAGGAGCGATACAATAAAATTACGATTGAAGCAGCTGAAGCAGGCATGTCATAAATGACTATTTTACTTTTTTTATTAAATATTATTAATTTTTTAATACGTAAATGATATATAATAATTATTTAGGGATGATATAGTAAAATTATGAAGCAAGCAGCTTTCGATCGACAAGCAGTACGACGGAAAGCTTCTGGCAGCTGCTTCAACTGTCCTTATAATTACAGTTAAAGCAGATAAAATAGTCATAAATGTCTATTTTACGTTTTTTAATTAAATATTATTAATTTTATAATACATAAATAACTTATAGTATTTAATTAGAAATATAATAACTAATCATGAGTGATATAGTAAAATTACGACTAAAATAATTAAAGTAAACATATCATAAATATTTATTTTATTTTCATTAAATATTAATAATTTTTTAATATATAAATACTTTATAATAATTAATTTAAAGTAATATAATAATATAACAGTTAAAGCAGTTGAAGCAGGCAGGATACTGCCCCTTATAAGATAGCAGTAGAAAATGGGGATAAGAACACAACAGGTCAACCTGCCTGCATGGCATATGAAGGGGTGTTTTGATCCTTTCATTTCAAAAGGATTAAAATGTTTGGTCAGGACAGATAAAGTAATGTATCTATAGGATGATTTTTTTTAGTTAGCTTGACGAAATTGTCATTTTACTAACGTCAACATCCATTAGCACACCCTTTTCGAGACAATCAATCATAATCGACACGTTTCCAGCCAAATCTTTTGTTCCGGACTTTCGCTTGCATCGCATTGTTGCTCATTCTTCTTATCTTATTGAGCATTGCTATTTAGTTGTATTAATAGAGTTAATACATAATTTTTTTTTTAAATTTAATCTTAAATTATAATTTTAATTTTAAACTTTGATGGTGCATAAATAATATCTTTAACTATTTAAAATTTGAACAAATATGACCTCCAATTTTATAATCTCATGCGTGAGTCTCACTCGTGCCCACGTGGAAAGGTAATTCAATCACACGGTGCCACGTCGTTAAAAGGGCTGACTTGGAGAGAGGTTATATTTATGCAGTTTTGAATAGTTAAAGGTCATATTTGTGCACTGTCAAAATTTTACTTTTTGTGTTAAAACGACGTCGTTTTTATTATTATTTTTACTTTTTGTGTTAAAACGACGTCGTTTTTTTTTTATTATTATTATTATTATAATTTTTTTATATATTTCCATAGTAGCAGCACCTAACTTTTTTTTAATTTTTTAAAAAATATTATTATTATTATTTTATTTATTTCTATAGCAGCAACACTTAGCTTTTTTTTAATTAAAAAAAATACAGCCACTAGCAGGGATCGAACCCGCACAGTAGGCTGAAGGAAGCGCCCAAGAAGAGCAAATAACACCACTGGGCTATCTAAGTGTCTTGTTTCATGTGGTTCAACATTAAGATACGTACATAAATATACATTTTCTATCTTATATATACAACGTATTTTTTTTACCGAGGGGGTTCGGGTGAACCTCATGACAACCACGTAGGTCCGCCCCTTGTTAATTTAATAACGTTTTAATAACGTTAATATAATAACATTTTAATTACGTTAATTTGATAAGGTTAATTTAATATACTACTACTACTACTATCCTTAATAACATTAATTTAATAACGTTTTATTAAAACTATAATTTTTTTTTATTATTAGTATAGTTTCATCTTTAATTTAATATTTAAATAAATAATATTTAAATATATTATATAACTTAAATTCGTTCTCTGCTTAATAATATATATACATACCCGCTCGATTTTTTCGTATGAGGTTGACCCGGTTAATTAATAAATCTTCAGTATTGCTCTTTTTTCGCAATGACAAAAGAAATTAGATGCCATTTTCATTTTTGAGCCAAAAATAATGAAAAAATAATAGTGAAGAGCCATTTAAAGGTCATATTTGTGCAGTTTTAAATAGTTAAAGGTCATATTTGTACACTGTCAAAGTTTAAGGTCATATTTATGTATTATGCCCTTAGATTTTAAGCTGGACGCGCCCAATTTTGTGTGTTGAACACGCGTTTTGCCACGTAGGATTGAAGGTCATATTTGTGTAGTTTTGAATAGTTAAAGGTCATATTTGTGCACCGTCAAAGTTTAAGGTCAAAGTTATAATTTGGTGTCAAGTTTAGAGTCATTTTTATGTATTAACTCTTACTAATAATACCAATACTTAACATACGGAAGAAATTAAGTTAAATTATGTTTGATTATTAGGTATTATTTATAATACTAATAGATTTCCGTTGGCAGTTATGATACTTGTTAAATTCACCGACAAAGTTAAATTTAGTTTTTTAAACATAACTTATAATATTGAGTTTTGTTTCTTATTATCTTGATTATTTCAGTTGTTGATTTTTTTAAAATAATAACACAAATTAGATATTATATTATAGAATAATAACATTATTGGTACTATGTTTATTTCAATTTATGTGTTAGTGTCACCATAATTTTATTTTTACTACTAATAATAAAGGGCAATAAGCAGGCGCACGTCCCTGTCTACTATCATATCATCCTTAATTAATTAGTATAAGTCAAATAAGTATTAAAAAATTAATAATATTTAATAAAACATGTTTACTTGTGCTGACTGATTCAGTTGCTTCAATCGTAATTTTACTATATCATCCCTAATTAATTAATATAAGTTATTTAAGTATTAAAAAAAATATTTAATGAAACATGCCTTCTTATGTTGACTGTTTCAGCTGCTTCAATCGTAATTTTACTATATCATCCCTAATTAATTAGTACAGGTCATTTAAGTATTAAGAAAATTAATAATATTTAATAAAAAGTGTAAAATAGAAATAAAATGATAAATTAACTATTGATGTTTTATGCTACCTTCTTCAACTGCTTCAATCGTAATTTTACTATATCACCTCTAATTAACACAAAATGATTAAAAAAAAATACAAGTTTATATAATTATTTCAGACACTAAAATAATAACGTATAATATTTGGTGAAAATCGATTTCTGCACCAACTTTTGCAATCATTATACTGATTTCATATAAATATAACATGTAAGAAACTATTTTATAAATCCTGAATGAAATATTGATATTTCATACTGATTTTTCACAGATTTCATACACGAAACAGTCTAATAAATATATACAAAATAATTTTTACTATATTATTCTTATGAAAGTTTCCTATCTACATTCAAAATCTTATTTATTTTGTTACCAACACAAATAAAGAAAAAAATTATGATAATGCTTTTCCACACTACTCTTGATGTTATACACAAATTTAGAGTAATTTGAATCATGGGATTTTGAGTTTTCATGGTCTAAGTTGGGTAATTTAGACCTAGGATCAAAAAGAAGAAATTGAGCGATTGAACTAGGAATCCAAATCAAAATTGCATTTTGATTACTTAGCTGATGGGTAATTCGATTATGATATTTATTTGGGTTTTGGAATTAATTCAAAGTTGACTTTTGGGCTGATGTTTCTTGAGAAAATTGAAGGAAAGGTGTCTTTTAAGTCTTGAATGAAGGATTGCTGACATTGACCAACAGATAGAGTCAAACATCATTAGGAAACTTGATTAAGTTAATTGTGGACTTGATTAATATTTATAAAACTTTCTAATCTTTTCAAAAATACAAATCAACCCAACCCACACCTCTCTTCAATCCAAATCAACCACTCTCTCTCTCCAGCTTCTCTCAACTTTCTCCCAACTAACAGTTCTGCAAAATTTCTTCCTTCAACCTCCGGCAATAAATAGTCGGGCGAGTTCCTTTTCGACTTTCAACCATCAATCGACGTGAAGATTTCTCCGGTGACAACAACTTTGAGTTCTTCGTCGTCCCATTTTTTTTTTTCACAGGTAAAAAATTATGAAGAAACAGAGGAACTTGAGCCAACTACTCTTCTAGTATTGACATATAGACTGAATAAAATCCTAATTTCTGGCATTTCTTCTTCTTGTTGTCGTACTGTTGATTCAAATTTGTTGGTGATTTTTTATCACAGTTGATGTTCTCAGTGTGTGTGTGTGATGTGTTGGTGTTGCTGGGTTGATTTGTTGTTTATCTTGGTAAAAATGGTATTGCAACAGCTGAAACATTTGATGTAACAGATGAAACATATGATGCAACAGATGAAAATCTGATGCAACAGATGAAAATTTGATGCAACTATGAAAATCCGATGTAACAGGTGAACAATCTAACAGATCATTCATCTGTTGCGATAGACGACTCTTTTGTTTTGAAGAAATCTAAACAATATTGATCCAACAGATAACTGATTAGTGATCTGTTTTTATTCTTTCCAACGGTTTGCTCTTCATTTTGCAACAGATTAGGACTGTTTTTATTCTTTCCAACAGTTTACTCATCCGTTGTAATAAGTCGGTTATATGTTTCAACAGATAACATACGTGGTGCAACAGATTAGTGATCCATTTTTATTCTTTCAAACGGTTTACTCATCCGTTGCAACAGGTCGGTTACATATTGCAACAGATAAAATACCTGGTGCAACAGATTAGTGATCTATTTTTATGGTTTTCAACGGATTACTCATCTGTTGTAATGGGTCAGTTATATGTTGCATAAGATAAAATACCAGGTGCAATAGATTAGTTCTGTTTTTATGGTTCCCACGGATTATTCATCCATTGCAATAGGTCGATTATATGTTGCAACAGATAACATACCTGGTGCAACAAATTAGTTGTCTGTTGGAACTGTTATGTTACTGTTATGCATTAATCAATTATAATCTATGTTATGTTCCTATTAATTTAAGATAAGATGGCTCCCAAAAGAAAAAAAATTGAATCAAGTCTAAGTAAAGGAAAAAATGCAGCAACTCAGCTACATCCACCACTTTATGAGCTTGCTTTACAAGCATTATCTCAATCAGGAGCAGAAGATAATGAACACGGGGAGGAGAAATCCTTCAAAAGAGATGATCCAAATGCTAATAGCCCTTTCGCCGAAGAGTTGGTCAAAACCTTCAGCATTGATCGTTATCCCGTGAGAATGCAGTGCGATGGTGCCACAGATTTAACGGGTGATCTCGTGGTGAAGTCAGTCATGGGAAAATCTTTCGATGCCTTTAGAAAAATACTTCGAGAATAAAAATTGGATTCTTATTTCAGTAAAAGCTGCTTTGGGCAATATCTTGATTTGTCGGAGGACAACAATGCTCGTTTCCAGATGAAAATAATATATGATTTTCTCAAGCACAGGTTTATGTATGCAAACAAAGATAAGATGGATGAGGTGTGGATAAATTACTGTGGCATGCCTGTTTATTTTGGTTGGAATGAGTTTGCCATAGTTACCGGACTAAAATGTTATCCTCCTTCTCCTTCTCAAGTTATACCTACTCTGACCCAAAAAAAAACACCCCGCACACCCAAAAAAGAAAAAGGCAAGTCGAGTGATCGTGGTGACCTGGTGTTCATTGTTGGTACAAGCTTCAAAAATAAAAATCTGATGGAAGCGTTGAAAGGTAAAGGACATTCAAAGAAGCACAAACAATCATTTTGCTTGGTTTGGTTTGGTTTGTACATAATGTTCTTTAGACGAGAGACGTTAACAACAACATAAACCTCGCTTTAATAAATCTCTCTGAGAATCTTAAGGCATTTAATAACTATTCTTGGGGTTATGAAAACTTCAAAATTACTGTCGAATATTTGTTGACTCCGTTAACGCCAAAAACAGTAAACTTATATGGCTTTTCATGGGCCTTCATGGTAAATATTTCTTTTATCATGATATGATTCATCATTTTTTTATTCAATAATGCTTTTAATTTATTGGCGTTATGTTATAGGCTTGGGCATTTGAAGTCATTCCTTATTTAAGACAACAAGTGAACTACCAGGAAGAAGTTTTCTGTCCAAGAATTCTGAGATGGTTGTCGGCCAAAACCGATAAAAATGCAAAATTTCTTGATCTTTTCAATCCCCCCAAGGAAGCAGTAAGTCTAATTCTAATCAAGTTTTTGTTTTAATTAATGATTAAATGATTTCATCATCATTCTTAATATATGTACCGATTTATTTTAGATTGTCCATCCGTGGCTTATTTCGACCAACCGAGAGTTGAAGATGCCATTTTTTCTTACTTTACGGTTTGTGCAAACTTTGTCGGACCCTAAGGTCATTGATGAAATAAAAATAGAATTGTTTGGAGCAACAACCATCACAAGAAAAATAATTTTGGAGGGTGGGGCTAATGATGCTCCTCTTACAGGTTTTGAAACAACAAGCCATTATGATTATGATCATAATGGTTGTACAAATTTTTCTCTAAATTTTGCCGCATCTAGTGAATGTTCTTCATGCAAATGTCAAGACTGCAAGGCAAAACACGATGGAGTGATTAATGTTATTAATGCACTAACTGCTTCAGTAAAGAAAATGACATCTAAGAAGGGTGTCATTCCATGAAAGAGGATTTTATATTCAGACACTCCACTAGAGATCAAGGCGGATAAGAGGAGAAGAAAAGATACTTCTAAGGCATCATCAATCATAAAAAAAGCAAGATTGCGACTCTTCTATTTTTGTCTTGCACCGATGTTCAGTGTGCAAGGGCCACAGAAGAGCAGTATGAGCTGAAGAAGGTGAATGTACATCATCTGTTCCAAAAAACAAACAGGCACATATCTGTTTTAACAGATGATACATCTGCTGAAAATTATCAAACAAATATATACATCTGTTGCAACTGTTGTCTAACCTGTTGCATCAGATTCGTTATCTGTTTCAACAGATGAGTCTTATGTTGCAACAAATGGGTCATCTGTTCAAAATTATCGTACTGCTCTGATTTACCTGTTCAAATTTATCCCAACAGATAATCTATCTGATGCAACATAAGACTCATCTGTTGCAACAAATGGAAAATTTGTTGTATATCTCTACTTAACATTGACAATTCTGGCTTTCCAGGTGGATGTCACAGCTACTGTCGAAGAACATAATATCACCATTGATAATCCATCAACTGCTTCCAAAGATGAAGAAAAAGTAGAGCCTGTCAGTTTGGAAGAACGAAAGAATTACCCGTTTGAAGGGTTCAACATCTCGGACGAGGCTCCAAAAAAACTAACACAGTTGATCAACAACTTTCAGAATCGATTGTTGATGGGTTGTTAAAGTATCATGTCGGTAGATACATAAATCAATTTTATAGATATTGGTTTATACAATTCATTTTGTAAGAACCTGACATTAACACATATAAATTATCATATAGAAAACAAAATGCCGAGCGCTACAAAGTGAACGAATCGAGTCTTGGTTTTGATATATTCAACTTTGTTGTTGCACATCCCGGAATGAAGAATTGATTCTATTTGATGTCACAGCCCCAAACTTGCTGGAATGATGAGGTTTAAATGCCATACATATTACTATTAATTAATACTTTATTTAATTGCATCTGCATATTGATTTTTTTGTCACGTAATTCAAAATATTTGATAATATGTGCAGCACATCGATGTCATTTTTTACTACCTCCGAAAGAAGGCCAAGTTGCAAATACAAAAACAATACAGATACACAACAAGCAATTATTTATACAAAGTTTACATCAATAATGCCTACGACAGGTATTGTCAACAGCAGTCGAAAGTTTCCCGAAACGAGGAATGCTTAATCAACATCATCAAAGGTTTTAGCATTCTGGCTGGCTTACCTTTGCATTTGGTCGATGAAGTGTACATTCCAATCAATTGTGGTGATGAATTCCACTGGTGTTGACCGTCGTCGTTCTAAAAGAGAGGCGCATCCGAGTTTATGACTCGATGTCGCGAAGGACATATTTCGGGCCGTCGTCTGAGATACAAAAGTTGGCCAAAATATTGCCTACTTACCTTGATATAAGTGGATTTTTGGACCAAAAGTTCGTACTGATTGGTCGACGATTGAAGCATACCGGGATAAAACGGCTAATCCATTTGATGTACAATATGTTGACGAAATTGCTCAAAAAATCATTGGTAGCCTGTATGTTTAAGTGTCATGATTTAGTTTTATTTCACAAATTTCACAATGCTTGCATGAACTACAAGATATGGATTATCTATTTTTTATAACGCAGGGATTGCGGTCCTTTTGTTGCCGTCTATACCGAGTATTTGAGCAATGGATTACAAGTAACAAATGATGGACTTGATGCCGGATTACTCCACAAAAGATATGCTGCTCTTTTATGGAAATATAGAGAAGCGAAATCTCAAAAGTCGTACGTAATCGACGTTAAAG
The DNA here is from genome assembly GCA_030864215.1 of Capsicum pubescens. Taxonomy (NCBI): domain Eukaryota; kingdom Viridiplantae; phylum Streptophyta; class Magnoliopsida; order Solanales; family Solanaceae; genus Capsicum; species Capsicum pubescens. The sequence continues at coordinate 4,097,575 of CM061539.1, forward strand.
ATCCACGATGACCAAAGTCGAATTCCGTAGCACCGGATGAAGAACAACTTGTCCATATTGATTAGATCTTTATAGCTTGAATCCGTCAATGTAATAACCTATCCTCCTTGGTTTAACTTGTTGATTTATTTGTAGAGTAGATCGTTTGTACCCATAATGATTTCTTTACATTTCATTTATTTGTTGAGTTATTTCATGTAATTTTCGAAGGCTTCAATTTATTTTATTCTGTCTATGAATATAATTAATCCTTAGTTTTGAACATGTTAATTGAAATGGAGTACTAGATTCAGATATCACAACAGATAATACATGTACTGCAACAGACGATATATCTTATCAGATAGATTTAGACATATGTTGCAACATGAGATGCAACACGTAGGTCGTCTGCTGGAAATTATATAATAGGTCTTCCTACTTTTTTTATTTTCTCTAACAGATTACCGATCAGTTACAACAGATAAGTTGTATGTTGCAATAAATCGTAAATCTATTGCGTCAGATAGACTGGGAACATCTGCATAACGCAACAAATGACCAACTTATTCCAACAGATAATCAATCTATCACAACAGGTACTATATTTGTTACGACAGATATAAAATCTGTTACATTATAAAAATTCAACTGGGCCAGACATAAAAATTATTGTCACTACATGTAAAGTAAATTGGATTGAAATAAAAATTTATTATCGTGTTCATCTCTGTTTTTATACATATTCTTTTTTATACACGAGATTCAACCATTTAGTTAGTACCCCATATGCCCAGACCCATTTCATCTTTCCTACAACGGTGTCGCACACACCGATCATTTGTATGCCGGTCAGCAAACACTCGATCTATGCAAGCGAGTACAGCCCACACGCTGCACCAGTTGTATTTCTTGGGAGCTGGATGTTCTTATTTTGACCTTCAAAATCCCATGATTCCTTGCCAAGACTTCAGCCGGCAAATGATCCATCAGTTTACTCTGCGTCAACAACTTGGGCAACAACTTCAAGAGTGGCTGCATATAGATTAAAAACGTCTTCTCGCTGAAGACAGGTAAGTTGCAGTCATAAACCTTAATCTTTCCCTCATATAGTAGTATCTCAACAGTGAGAAAATATGTGACATCCACGTTTATGACTGCCAGGATTCTCTTTGCCTTGGTCCAACTCTTGCCGTGTGGATATGGTCACTTCCCTCTAATATATTTAATCACTTCTCCATCCCATTAGAATGTAAAAACTAACTGATCAAATCTCGGGCCATCGAAATCAGCTATCTTACAGAGTTTAGCGTACCTATCCTTGAAATTATTGTAGAAATTGAGGTACATTATCCTATCGGCAGTATCATAAGCATCCGGGTACGCTAATTGCCTGCCTCTTATGAGGCAGAGAATTTCATCAACATACTGTGGTATAAAAAGACAATTTTTAAATAGGTTAGTAATTGTAAAGAATAAAAACACAGTTGAAAAAATCCGATGTAGAGGGTTCTCTGAATCAGTTCACAGATTACCCAACCAACGTAACTTATGCAACATATGTGTATTATGTTGCAACAAAATACCAAGTTTTTGCAACAGATTACACATCTTCTGTGTAGATTCTTCTTCATGGAGTAGATTGGAAGGGTAGGTTAGCAAAAGTAAACTTACCATTTCTTTGTACCACACGCACATTATTGTCATATTCGAGAAGTCTTTGGCGGCAAATGAATGCATGGTGTATTCTTTTTGAACCTTCATCTTGATGAATTCTTCCAGTTTCTTCTTCTTCTCCTTGCCAACCACCGCAAATATGTCCACCTTCTTCGGCGGCCCCTGAACTTCAAACACTATTGGAGCGAGGGGAGTGCAATTTTTTCTGATTTCAGAACGGAGAGAATTTGTCTAATTTTTCTTCTCTTCTTCCTAACCTCTACTATAGGAGTGCAAGGCTACCTCACCTCGTTGGATGGTATGATACCCCTCCTGGATTTCAATTCTTCGGTATCTTCAGCAATAGACTCTAGCTTGTCAAGGAGTTTATCCTCTCTGTCCTTGCACATTTTACATTTACAATAAGAACCTGAGGGTGAGGAGGGGTGAGAGGGACATCTATAAGGGTGGAAGGGACTAGTGTAGGGGTGAGAGGGAGGACTTGTGCAAGGGGTATTTTTAAACATATTTATTTTTTGCTGAGCACCAACATGCTCATAATCACGACTGGCAGCAGAAGCAGTAGCAGGATGGCTTCCACCATCACGAATAACTCCACCAGCAACACCCCCAGAAGAAGCACCCAGATTTGTTGCAGTTTGAGGTTGGTCGTGAAGAGCTTCAACATTAGGCTGACCTAGTCTAACTGCTCTTTTTATGGATGTTGTTCCATCCAATTCCTTCTTTATTAACTCCACCATTGGGTCTTCTTTTGTATCAACAAGACCCAAAGTAAGAAAAGAAGTCATCCCCAGCTCATCAATGGTAGGCACGATCCAAGGATGCATAACCTATAAAAAAGACAGGAGGAATTTAAATCATATAATAATAATTTACAATTAGTTGGGTTACATGGGGCTCGGGTTATGTTAACACAACCAACTTGTGCAACAAACAATCTAGCTGCCGCAACAGCTGATCTGTATGTTGAAATAAATTTATAATATATTGCATCAGATTACCCATCTGTTGCATAATTTGCAGTAGATGGCTAATCTATTGAGTAGGGTTTAGAGACCAAAGCAACATATGGTTAATCTGTTATGAAATATGGATCGTCTATCGCAACAGATTACCCATCTGTTGCACCAGTTGTAGTTGACGGGTAATCTGTTGCAACAGACGACCCATCTGTCGCAACAGATGGAACATCTATTTCAATATCTTTCTTTGAGGCAAATTATTTTAGTTGAAAGAAAACGTACTGTATCATCCGGAGGGTTAAAGAGATCAGCCTCGTTAATATTTTTTTTGCTGCTCTCTACTGCAGCCAACCACCCAAGGATCTTTGGATGAGAAACCTTATCCGGGTAATCCTTGAAATACTTTCGGAGGGGAGAAATGTCCTCACATTCCCAAGCCTAAAAATTATAAACAGGAAGCAAGCAAAACAAAAAGTCACAAGTATATTCAATATAAATTAATGAATGCGTAAAAATAGTGATCAATTTTACCATGAAAGCCCAAGGAAAGCCGTATAATGTGGTCGTCTTTGGCTTTAGCTCTTTTAGTAATTATTTGACAGTCAAGTAGTATCTGTCGTATCCCCAGGGATAGTCGTTGAATTTCGCAAAATCATCAGCAAGTGCCAATAAATCATGTTCTATGACTTACCTGACGTCTCTTACCAATAAAATGGAATGGACAAACCAAACTAAGCACAATTTCTCCCTGTAGTGCTTTGGTATGTCTTTATTCTTGAGATCCGCCATCAAATCCTCCACTTTGTAGCTAGGTCCAGCAATGCCCAACAACCCATCTTTTTTTACCTTGCGTTTGTTGGACCCTTTGTGGGGTGTTTTCTTGATGGGAGGCTCTTCTGGACGATCGCATCTCAAGCCCGTCACAATGGCAAACTCTTTCAATCCAAAATAAATCGGCATGCCACAGTAGTAGATCCAGACTTCATCCATCTTTTTTTCTCCCTCCTTCGGACCTCTATCATCCTCCGCATACATGATCCTGCACTTGAGAAGGCCATATACCATGATCATTGGGAAACGGAGAGGGCGAGACCCAGACAACTCAAGAAAGTGTGCAAAGCAGCTCTTCTTAAAAAGTCCATCTATGTTTTCCTTCTTCATAATACTCCTAAGTTCGTCAAATAATTTCCCCAACTTACATTTAAGTACAAGATCACCAAATACTGCTTTAGGGCCATTCATCGGCATCGCAACTCAAAACTTGTCAATACTAATAGTTTTGACAGAATCATGTTGGAATTTCGATATTATTTAACCCCCATTGGTGAGAAGGAGTTATCACTTTCCTCAGCTTCATTTTGCTTTGACTGAGATTGTTCTGGAAGTTCCTCCGAATCTATCTGTACTCTAGCCTTTTTTGTTTGGTGATCAGAAGTTGATTCACTTTCTCCACTTTCAATTTATTTTCTTTTGGGAGACATCTTTTAACTACAAACAAAATAAAAACAAAAAATACATTGCATTTGATGTCTGCATAATTCTTTTAAAAAGGGTGAGACAAGTTTCAATAAATTATTCTTACCACATAACAAAAAAATACTCCAACGGATAACCCATCAGTTGGAACAGATGGGGAACCCAAATCTATTTGAAGACCTATTTAATATCTCCCAACAGATATTCCACCTGTTGCAACAGATGGATAAATTTCAATAAATTATTCTACGCCACATTACAAGAAAATACTCCAACGGATAACCCATTAGTTGGAACAGATGGGGAGTTTGTTTGAAGACCTATTTAATATCTCCCAACAGATCTTCCACCCGTTGCAACAGATGGACCACCACCACCATAACCAATGCCACCACCAATGTCACCAAGACCACCACCAATGCCACCAATACCAACACCAAGACCACCGACATCACTGCCAAAAAACACAAATACCAACAACATCCACCAACAACACCACAAACACCATCGAACAATACCACGACAATCAATAAAACACTAAGAAAAACTAGGGTTTTCTCGGGTGCTTTCTACTTTTTTAGCATCAAAACTCAAAATTGTTAATCCATTCTCGAAGATAATACAACTAAAATTCTTCTTTTTCATCATTAACTAAAAAGCCCTATTTTTAGAATAAAAAACAAATGTAGAACTCTTCTCGAACTCTATTACCTGTGAAGACTGAGAAAATGACGGATATAAACGGGAATAAAGTTGAAAAAAATAACTATATGTAGTCATAAATGGGAAGAAAATTGACCTGTTTTGAAGGGTTGAGCAATATATTGAGTAGTTGTTGTTTGTATTATTGAGAGGGAGAGAAAACCCCGAGAGAGAGAAAGAGAGAGAGAGAGAGAGACAGAGAGAGACAGAGAGAGAAGAGCGAGAACTTAAGATTTGAAATGAAATTTTTTTTGCGCAAATGGATGATTTTTATGGGTTGATTTGTAATTTTGGAAAAGAATGACAAGTTTTGAAATTGCTAATTTGGTCCAAATTGATCTTAATTAATTTTAAAAAATTTAAAAGATATAGTTTTTAAAACATTGAGTTGATGAGAACTCATTTCAACTCAGAGTGATCGATCGATGACTCGGGTAGGGATGAACGCAATACTAACGCCATGCAATTGCAAAGACTCGATTGGATTTGTAGTTGACCCTGCGAGTTCATTCATTTATCTCTAGTTCCACCTAAATCAACTTAGGTACTATCACTATCCTATCATTTAGTTGATGAGAACTCATTTCAACTCAGAGTGATCGATCGACGACTTGGGTCGGGATGAATGCAATACCAACGCCATGCAATTGCAAAGACTAGATTGGATTTGTAGTTGACCCTGCAAGCTCATTCATTCATTCCTAGTTTCACCTAAATCAACTTAGGTACTATCACTATCCTAACATTGAGTTGATGAGAACTCATTTCAACTTAGAGTAATCGATCGACGACTCAGTTCGGAATAAACGCAATACCAACGCCATATAATTGCAAAAACTCGGTTGGATTTGTAGTTGACCCTGTGAGCTCATTCATTCATCCCTAGTTCCACCTAAATCAACTTAGGTACTATCACTATCCTAACATTGAGTTGATGAGAACTCATTTCAACTCAGAGTGATCGATCGATGACTCGGATCGAGATGAACGTAATACCAATGTCGTGAATTTAAAAAGACTCGATTGGATTTATAGTTGACCCTGCGAGCTCATTCATTCATCCCTAGTTCCATCTAAATCAATTGCAATGAAATTTATTGTTATAAACGACTAAGCTGTTGAAAAGTTTCAAGCAGGTATTCATATATGTTGCAACAGATGACATATCTGATTTAATTATCAAATAGAAATTTGCATCTGTTGTGACAGATAACTGAGCTATTGGAAATTTTCAAATAGATATTTATATCTGTTGTAACAGATGACATATCTAATTTAATTAATTATCAAATGAACATTTTCATCTGTTGTCACAGATAACTGAGCTGTTAGGATTTCTAAACAAATATTTATATATGTTGCAGTAGATGACATATCTGTTTGAAAATCTTTTTTTCTCTTTTAATTTTAAATCAATCTTCTGATCCGAGAAGATAATATCAAGTAGTAGTACTTACTACTAAAGGCGGTAAAAAATATTTCTTGGATATCTCAAAAGTGAGTTCATTGAGCAGTCTTGTCTTGTCTTTTCAATGTTAGTAGTCTTAGTCTTCCCCGTGCCCCTCAAATTATTAATGAAATTAATGAATATTAATTAATGAATATTGAAAATCACCACGTCTACGTACACAATACATCTATAGAAATTATCTCATCTCTTCTTTCAACTGCAGTTTATTTTATTCAACTCTCATCTTTTTCTTTCTCTCCTTTTTAGGGTCACAACCTTTTTTCTCACTTTTCTCTTCTCTTCTCATAAAGATATTTTTGGATCTAAACCGATCCATATCTTTCCTCGACTTAAATTTCTGTTTTGATCCCCTTTTTGATACTAAGGTATGGTTCATTATTGCTCTTTTATTCTCGTCTTCTTCTTTGCAAGTTATTTACATATATTTTTTTATTTAATTACTATTTACCCATATCATATCTATTAAAAAAAATTAAGAAACTTTTAAGTGTTGAATAAACAAATTGAGAGTTTTTATTACAATATGAGAAAAAAGTCATATGTTAGGAGAAGTTTAAAAGCCTTATTGGCAGTATCATTTTTTTGTATGTATTTTATTTATTTTTTATTATTGATGCAGTTATTGATGTTGTTGATGGGGTTGGCGTTGTTGGAACTTGTGATGTGGTGTTGTTGATGGTTCTGGAACAAATGATATTGTTTATTTGTTGTTGATGATGTTGTTGGAACAAATGTTGTTGTTTCTTTGTTGTTGATGTTTATGTTGTTGTTGATGTTACAACAGATGGAGAAACTATTGGAACAAATCAAACCACCCGAAAGGCTGGTTTGATGTATTCCATCAGACTCCACATCTTTTGCAACAGACTTCACATCTATTGCAACAGACTCTACATCTGATGCAACAGATGGATAATGTTCTTTTTGTGACATCAATTTTTTTCCTCTTCTTTGTAGATATAAGGAACTGACAGTTGATCAACTTTTGATGGACTATCGCAAGAGGCTGCAGTAAAGATGGGTTCAGAGGAATAAGCTGCTTGCAGATGAAACCACTTCATATGTGGGAGGTATGTATTACTAATAATGTTATCATGGAAACACACATAGAGTGGACTGATTTTTTGAATGTTGTTTTTACTGATTAGTCATAGATCGTTCAAACAAGATGTCTGTAATTTTACAGTTAAGTTTGGTAGGCCCGAACTGATAAGGCTGAGGGGCCATGAATATGTTTTTGATACCCTGTTAAGATTTAATGTCGATTGTTGCTCATATTTATTTGTCAAACATTGTGAAGGGATCTAGTTTCGGTATCATTGTAAAGAGATTCAATAGCGATTGGACTAATTTTTAGGGTGCATTGGACCCTTAGAGGGCCTTCGAAGCTTAGCACTGCATCTAACAAGAACGAAAAACCAATATAGTTATTGCCCTGGCCAAAATTTATATGGTTGGGTTGCTCGTTCGGGGTGATGATTATATGCCAGAAGGTACGGTAGGAGAATGCCTTTGAGGGAAAATGGGTGGTTGATGGAAGTCTGTATCATCTGAGAGCTAATTGAAGAAGAGACATAGGGTAGAAAGTAACTTCTAGCGAATCTGGCCGATGAAATTATCTTAACAGATGTGAAATCTGAATCAAGTGCAAATCTGAAAGTGTATCCGGTAATGTAATTTCGTCTGTTGTCTATCTGAAAAAAAAATAATGCAGATGGACACTTTGCTAGGGAGTTACGTGGTCGGGATTATCACCTAGATAGAAAATAAAAAATTCCAACAAAGAAACCTCACGGGCATCGAGGGTTGAAATGATGTACAACAAGTCTAGAAAACTTACGACAACAACAACTGTAGTTAAAATAAGGAATCTAAGCGAAGGCGGCAATTTCTGAATTTTAAATTTCATCCCATGCCTTCTTGTTTGTGTTTTCGATCAGGTCCACTGTCGTTGACCTGATCGGAACCACAAATAAGATTGAAAGGAAAATAGAGTATCATTGCTTCCTTAGCAATATGGTTATAATTGATTGTGTTTTCTTGCCTTAACATACTTTCAACATTCCTTGGAGAAGATCAGATGCTTGCTGAAGTATGTGAATCCCGATAATTTTTAAGCCTGCCTCCAGCTTGCTGATTCTGTACTCAAGTTGGTCGTTGCCATCTTCGAAGTTGGTAAGGAGTTGTTCATCTCTTGTGAGCTCGATCAGGGACACCACCTTCAAAGTTGTGGCATTCTAGAAGCCCTTCAGAATACTTTCTTCAGAAGCCTTAAAGGATACATGGAGGGTCTCTGTGTTTGTTTTAGGTGAAAATATGTTGATGCACGTTGAAGATGTGGTCCCAACAGTTGAACAACACCCTTTTATCGAGTGTTGCTCAATGCATCTTGCTCAACCAATTTGATAAATTAGTAAGCATGGAGTTACGTAGCGTGTGATCTAAACTATCTCTATCAAGCCTATCAAACGTTACGTAACTCCCAGCTCATTACCCTATAAAAAAATATGACTGAGTTAGTGCACAAATCAAACGAGCTCAATCTCTCAGTCTTTCTGCTAATCGCTCTTCTACAATATAGATGACAAAATATCTGCTATGCAAAAGTCTACACCGTCGCCAGATATGCTTGCCTGGGAGCAATTCTTCCGAAGATATTTGTTGATGTCTTCTGAAGAATTGCTCTCAGGCAAACATGTCTGGCGATGGTGTAGACTTTTACATAGCAGATATCTTGTCATCTATATTAGAGAAGAGTTATCAGCAGAAAGGCTGACAGATTTGGCTTGTTTGATTTGTGCACTAACTCGGGCATATTTTTTTAATAGGGTAATGAGCTTGGAGTTACATAACATTTGATAGGCTTGGTAGAGTCAGTTTAGATCACACGCTACGTAACTCCATGCTTAATAATTTATCAAATTGGTTGAGCAAGATGCATGGAGCAACGCTCAATAAAAGTATGTTGTTCAACTGTTGGGACCACATCTTCAACTTGCATCAACACATTTTTACCTAAAATAAACACAACGACCCTCCATGTATCCTTTAAGGCTTCTGAAGAAAGTGTTATGAAGGGCTTCTAGAATGCCATAACTTTGAAGGTAGTGTTCCTGATCGAGCTTACAAGAGATGAGGAACTCCTTACCAACTTCGAAGACGGCAACAACCAGCTTGAATACAGAATCAGCAAGTTGGAGGCAAGCTTAAAAATTATCGGGATTCACATACTACAGCAAGCATCTGATCTTCTCCAAGGAATGTTGAAAGAATGCTAAGGCAAGAAAACACAATCAATTAATCCATATTGCTAAGGAAGTAATGATACTCTATTTATCTTTCAATCTCGTTTGTGGTTCCGATCAGGTCAACGGCAGTGGACCTGATCTGAAACACAAACAAGAAGGCATGGTATGAAATTTAAAATTCAGAAATTGCCGCCTTCGCTTAGTTTCCTTATTTTAACTGCAGTTGTTATTGGCGTAAGTTTTCTAAACTTGCTAAACATCATTTCAACCCTCGATGCCCGTGAGGCTGCTTTGTTGGTCTTCTTTTATTTTCTACCTAGGCGATAATCCCGACCATGCAGCTCCCTAGCAAATTGTCCATCTACATTATTTTTCTTTCAAGACACAACAGACGAAATTACATTCCGGATACACTTTCATATTTGCACTTGATTCAGATTTCGCATCTGTTAAGATAATTACACCGGCCAAATTCGTTAGAAGTTACTTTCTACCTATGTCTCTTCTTCAATTAGCTCTCAGATGATATAGTCTTCCATCAATCACCCATTTTCCCTCAAAAGCATTCTCCTACCGTACCTTCTGGTATATAATCATCACCCCGAGCGAGCAACCATATAAATTTTGTCCAGGGCATTAACTATATTGGTTTTCCATTCTTGTTTGATGCAGTGCGAGGCTTCGAGGGCCCTCTAAGTGTTAAGTCCAATCACTATTGGTTCTATGCAGTGACGATAAATATTGATCCCTTATCAAAACTTGACCCGCATAAACGAGCAACAACCGTCAGTAATTCGTAACAGGGTATCTGCACCATCTTCATGAGGTCCTCAGCCTTATCAATTTCGAACCCATCAAACTTAACGGTACAATGCAGGATCTTATTTGAATGATCAATGCCTAATCGGTTAAAAACTGCATTCACAAAAACATTGTACTTTATGTGTGTTGTCCTAGTAACCTTATCAGTAATACATACTTAACTCCCACACATATGATAGTGGATCCATCTACACGCACCTTATTCTTCCTAGCCCATTTATGGCTTAAATTGAATAAACAGGTGACTAGCTAGTTGCAACAGATGACACGTCTATTTATATTGTCAAACAATTGGTGACATCTATTACGACAGTTGATCAACCTGTTGCAGAAATCAAACAGATATATACATCTATTTCAAAAGATTGCCAGTATGTTGTATTGTAAGTTATCTAACAGAAAGAATATATTTTGCAACAGATTACCTATCTGTTAGATTTATTTTAAAGCAATTTTCTTTTCTTTTTGAGATACAATAATTTATAAATAGGTCCCTCCTTACAAATATGGATGATCCAGATTCGTACAAGAATATTCATATCGAGTCCTTGCGTGAACTTCAAAGGCAGTTTGATGAATTCCAGAGAGATTTGGCTGACTTCGGAGCAAGGCTGCCAGATGAAAAATATTCGATTGACAATAATAATAATAGTAGTAATAATAATTAGGTATTGTTTTTTATTTTAGCGCATGTATGTATATTTTCCTCCTTTTGTATATCGGATCTACCCAAGGGATTTAAAAATCTATGAACATTCATTTCATTTTATCGTCGACTTTGAATTTTTAATTCTTATTTAGTATTTAATAATAATCATTCTGTTTATTCTTTATTCTCAACATGTCGACGGTTGGTGGTAAGGATTGAGCAGCAACTTGTGTCAATAAAGGTTAATCTTCTACGACAGATCGATCATATGTTTCACCTAGCGGTTATTAATAAAAAAGGGTTATTGTTGTTATAAAGAGGGTGAAAAGAAAAAGACATGACTTTCCGATTATTGAATATGAAAAATATTTCGTAAATAAATAATAAGGAAATAAATGTTAAACATAATTTATAACCACAATTTTAATAACTGATCGTGACTTTTCACCATTTTTGTTTTTGAATTTGTTTTTAAAATTATTTATTATATAATAAAATGGTTATTATTTTATTAAGAAATTTGAAAAGGTGTTTTTTTAAAAGTAGATTATATGTTGCAACAAATAAATTATTTGATGCAACAGGTTCACTATTGTTGCAACAGATAATATATCTGTTGTCACAGATGATTTATCTGATGCAACTTATACAACTCAATAAAAGCGGTTCTTGGAAAGAACTAATTAATAATAATAATCTGAAAAGTCATGACTTATCACAATATTTCTTAATTTAATTAAGTCATTACTTTTTATATTAATAAAAAATGTAATTAATAAATGGAGGTGAACAGTTAGATTATATGTTGTAACAGATAGGTTATCTGATGCAACATATTTTGTATTTATTGCAACAAATAATATATCTGTTGTCGTAGATGTGTTATCTGATGCAACAGATATAGAATCAGTTGTCACAACTCAATAAAAACGGTTCTTTGAAAGAACTAATTAATAATAATAATCTGAAAAGTCATGACTTATATTACAATATTTATTTTCTTAATTTAATCAAAAATGTAATTAATGTATGGAGGTGAATAGTCGCGCCTTTTTGCCTCTCATTCAAATTCAATCCTCTATAAATAGGTCCCTCCTTACTCAATCGTTCATTCAACTACGCTCTATTTATTTATTACATCTCGTCTTTCATATTACACTCTAGAAGATAAGATTATGGCTAACCTAGTGTGGGACGTTGTTTTTTTGCAAGACGCGGTGAATGAACTTCGAAATCAAGTTCGTGACCTGCAATGGGAACTGGGAGGAGTTAGAGCAAGAATGTTCCACGAGATACGCAGGCTGAGGAGGGCCTTGCTACTTCCAGTTGAAGATTGGCCGGCTGGCAATGATGATGATAATAATAATTAGATTATTATTTTTCTTTTAGTCTATTATATGTATTTTTTTTTATTTAATAAATAAATTATGTTTGATCTTTGACGTTTTAATCCATATTTAATTTTTATTCTGTCTATTATCTTCTAAAAAAACATGTCGATGATTCGACGTAAAAAGGAATAATTTAGAATCCAGTAGCAATAGCAAGATTTATCTGTTGGGTTTGTGGCAGGGGTTGATGTGTTGTTCAAAACAGATTACTCATATTGCAACAGATAAGAATTTGATGCAATAGATAAATAGTCTGTTTAAACAAATGACTAGTTTATTGCTTTGCTTAGCTCTGACATTTTAATTCGTACTCCCTCCGTCTCAAATTACCCGTCCCAAATTGAGATGCCATATTGATTAAGAAAAATAATTAATAATATGTCTATTTACCATAACCCACTGATCAGTTGGTGGGACAGTAGATGTGTTTGAAATAACCATTGTTTGCAATTCAATTGAAATTTCATAAGAGAAGAAAGCTTTTAACGTCGGTCGGCGTATACTCCACCTATTAAATGATGTTTCCATTTTAATTTGAAGAAAAAGTGATTAATGCAAAGGGTAAAACATGGATTTTTTTTTAATCTTTTCTTGATTAATGAAAAAGACAAGTAAAATGAGAAATCGAATTAGGAAATTTGGGACGGGTAATTGGACGTAAAAAATAATTTTGAATCCAGTAGCAATAGTAAGAGTTGAAAACATATTGGTTATCTGTTGGGTTTGTGGCAGGGGTTGATTTGTGTTGTTTCAAACAGATTAATCATTCGTTGCAATAAGTAATTAGTCTGGTGCAGCAGATAAACATTCTGATGCAACAGATAATTAGTCTGGTACAACAAATAAACATCCTGATACAACAGATAAGACGTCTGATACAATAGATAATACGTCTGATGCAACAGATAAACAGTCTGATGCAACAGATAAATCTTCTGATGCAACAGATTGTTCATCTGATGCACCAGATGATTGATCTGTTTAAATTGTGGGCACTTATGCTGGATTCATGATCGAGGTTCTATCTATTGTTGGAAAAACAGAAGTGTACTCAGATGACAAATACGAATAAAAATTATAATTTTACTTACCAAAGTCACATATGAAGTAATGCCTAAGTGGAAAGTGATGTAGTAAACAAAATTTGACCTAAGAAATTGGTCAGATCGCAATAATAGCGTTGTACCAACAACAACAAATGATCGACAAGAAGAAGATGAAGATGATAATGAAGTAGAAGATGATGATAATAAAGTAGAAGATGATGAATAAAGCAGCAGAAATAGAAACAATAAATAACAAAAATCGCTAAGAGAGAGAAAACAACAATGGATGAGAAGAGAGAGAAAGACGCCTTTTTCCCCTTCATTTTCCGTTATTTTAGGTATACATTGGGATCAAAGTATAAATTTAAAAACTTGTGGGTTATTTTCAAACTTTCCCAACTTTCTTAATCCATAATAAAGTAATTGTCACCTCCAACTAATAATTAAGACTTGTGTCACCTACACCTCATTTTAAAACTTTTTTGTCACTTGTGGCCCAAACTCCCATGTTTCTTTGACTGAACATCAAAACATTCTAAAAATATGGGTAATGGTCTAATACTATAATATAAGGGAAATCACATAAATATATAATTTAAACATTAATATTATAAAGAGAAAATATATCGAATCACCTCGGAACTTGAGCCAAAACTTACTTTAGACCCTTAATTAGTCGGGCAATTATATACCTCCCTTAATAACTTTAAAGAAAATTCATTTCAACCCGAAAAAAATTATACCACTCTCACTACGGAGAGTGAAGTACCCACGCCCCACGTCATTGCCGAATCAGTGCCACATCAATGTCATGTCATTGCCAAGTAAGAAATTATATATTTTTTTAAAAGTAATCCAACACACATATTATTTTTATATATTTTTTTAAAAAAGCAAAAAATATATATGTACTATTTTTATATATATATACTAGGGAAATTAGCCACGCTTCGCGAGGTGTTAAAAAATTAATTATTTTATTTGATCAATTTTGTATTCACTTTAGATTTATTAGCTAATCATAATATTATAACTTGTTATAATTATATTATGAAGAATGTTTTGTTCCATAAAAGAAAATAAAATTTAACAATTTAACATTTATTAAATGATGGATAGTATATTCTTGATCAATAAATTAAAATATATTCTCTAATAACAATTTTATTTCATTTCTATTGCGTATTCAATAAAGTTGAGATTCTAATTTGAAATAATGCAATTATGTGTGCTTATAGATGCACTAAGATGGTAAGATAATTTCTTTCTCATTATATATATATATATATATAACAATTTCAATAGCATAAATCTCTTTAACTCATCAGCACTATATACAGATTAACTCCATATTACAACTACCTTAATGTGCATATTGCAATTCGCATCATAAAAAAATCATGAAAGTTCATATTATAGAAGTTACATATAAAGAACATACCCATGAACACTCAAACACATACACCTATTTTTTTTACGTTAATTATAAGAAAATAGACGAAAATAAAAATAAAAATTAGTATACAATTTTTTAAGCTCTTGTTCGATAGCCTCTTTGACAAACGATCAACCTTCAAAAGCCTATAAAATTTACAATAACAAAAAAATCATGAAAGTTCATAATAGAAGTTACATATAGAGGACATACCCATGAACACTCACACACACACACATACCTATTGCTTTTGTGTTAACCATAGAAAAATGGACGAAAAAAGAAATACAAAATTAGTGTATAATTTTTTAAACTATTATTCGATAGCCTTTTTGACAAACGATCAACCTTCAAAAGTCTATAAAATTTATAATAATAAAAAAATCATGAAAGTTCATATTACAAAAGTTACATATAGAGAACATACCCATGAACACTCTCACACACACATACCTATTGCTTTTACGTTGACCATAAGAAAATGGACAAAAAAAGAAATACAAAATTAGTGTATAATTTTTTAAGCTATTGTTCGATAGCCTTTTTGACAAACGATCAACCTTCAAAAGTCTATAAAATTTACAATAATAAAAAAATCATGAAAGTTCATATTATAAAAGTTACATATAGAGAACATACTCATGAACACTGACATACACACACCCCTAATTTTTTTTACGTTAACCATAAGAAAATACACAAAAAGAGAAATATAAAATTAGTGTACAATTTTTTAAGCTCTTGTTCGATAACCTCTTTGACAAACGATCAACCTTCAAATGCCTTCTTCGTAAGCTTGAATTTAATACTATAAATAATAATATAAAGAACACTATTTCAGATATAAAACAAAAAGGATATTCTTGAGTAAGGATTTCATGAAACAAAATATTATGACTTTATATAGATGAAAATGGAGGAACATCATAAGTTATCTTAAATTTTATAATTAAATAATTAGAGGTTATGAATATGAAA
Source organism: Capsicum pubescens (assembly GCA_030864215.1). NCBI lineage: Eukaryota > Viridiplantae > Streptophyta > Magnoliopsida > Solanales > Solanaceae > Capsicum > Capsicum pubescens. Next base: position 4,113,411 of record CM061539.1, read on the forward strand.
ATTTAAAAGTCATGAAGTTAATGATATTATTACGAGTAGAATTTTTTTTTTAATTATATAGAGATATAAATTTTACTTAATATAAATCAATTACATTAATTATAAAAGAAGATAAAAACAATTAACAAAAAATATTTAGAGTTTAAAAAAAAAAGAGAAAAAAATAAATGGTCTTCTTGAACATTAACTAATTGAGGGTTATGAATATGAAAGGCTTGAGAGCTATGGACATTACTAATATTTAAGAGTAGAATTTATGTAATTGAATGTATACACTCTTAAATATATAAATATATTTTTATGTGAATTTTCATCACTTACGTATTTTCAGTCTTCTAAAAGTTTGATTTTTATATGATATATTCTATAAGTGAAACAGTAATTTCATTTTTCTTAAAGAAAGTAGAGAAAAAGAAAAGACTCCATAAAATTGAATTTATTTTCATGCCTAGTTTTAGTAACTTTTAAACTTGTTTATTATATATATATATATATATATATATATATATATATATATATATATATATAACACAAATCTAATTATATGAATCTCATATTTTTTTATCTTATTTTATCCTTTTCATTTCTCTTTAAACTAAAAAATGTGAAAAATAAAAAACTATAATTTAACGAATCAATAAACAGCTTTCTTATGAATAAAAATGTCATTCAAAATTATAAACTAATGTTACATTCTCATATTTTATCAAAAGATTTGCTAAAGTTGATGTACATGATTGCGGAAGGATCCATAGATACTTTCTTAAGTAGCACACGTATATGTTTGTCTCCTTCCTTTGCTTTTACTTTAGAAAATAAACACTCTGGTCTAGACACACACATAAAAAGTTGACATCACCAACGAAAAAAATCAGAAAAATAGTTAACTAAATTAATATAAACTTTTGAAAATGTTATATTATGAACACACATAAAAAGTTGACATCACCAACGAAAAAAATTAGAAAAATAGTTAACTAAATTAATATAAACTTTTGAAAATGTTATATTATGAATTGAAGAGGAAAGAAGAACTATCACACATATAAATATAATTTCTCTCAAAAGAATTTTAAACAGTAATAGTTAGATTCTTGTCATCTCAGTATCCTACTTCATTTGTATGTCAATCGAGTCTTAAAAGAGTCAAAAAAAATAAACAAACTTAAGTGTTGTATGAAACAAAAAAGAAGGACGACTAAATTGTTAACTAAAGTGCTAAGAGCAGTTGAAGATGAAATTTAATAAATCAAAAAGACCAAAAATATTGCACTTTGAACTATATTTTGGCCGGTGAGACTTTTTTTGTTGTTGCTATATGGTATGTCCCATACCTACAGTGAGATGAGGACAAGAAAAACTGTCATGATAGTAATCTTCTTTTCATCTACAATAAATTTTTTAATGAGATTAAGATAAAGAGAAATACAAGATTGCAAAAAATTAATTAATGGACAGATAACATAAAAGAAAATTGTTCTAATAAAGTAATACATAACTCTTTAAAAAAATATAAAAATGTACGAAGATTATTAATATACTATGCATAGCATAAAAGAAATCTACTGTAAAAAAATAAATAAAGCTTAGAAGAGTGACTTTTAGAATGCACATACCTTGAATAAAACAATTATCATTAGACTTTTTCAAGAAACAATTGTCATTGTTTCACACTATTTAAAGAAACAATTTTCATTAGATTTTTTAATGTAAAATTAAATAATTGTAGGTTATGAATATAAAAGGTTTTAGAGTTATGAATTTTATTAATATTAATTAAGAGTGTAATTTATTATGAACATAAAGAGACATGAGTTATGAAAATGATTTTAAAAATAAAATAATTAAAAAAAATGAAAGAAAAACTCAAAAAAAACTCAAAAAAAGATAAATAGAATCTTTGGCCTAAGAGAGGCGTCACATAGGCATATCTATAATCCTCCTTTATATATATATATATTGATTAATATATATATATAAAACCACGCCACCCCCTCTTCCTCCTCCTTCTTCTTCTTCAACAGTTTCCCCCCCAATCTGTTCCTCCTTCTTCTTTAATTCTTTAACAACCCCTCCACCCCCACCACCCGTTCCTACTTCTCCTTTAGTTTCTTTTTTCTCCATTAATACCATTGTTTCACCATTAACATCAATAACTTGATTTTGATTTAACTTAAAATTGATAAATAATTTGTTCATGTAGATTCAGCCATGACTCCTCCATCAACAGTTAGAAATCAATAATTGCAAGTAGAACAAAACTTAAACCCATCCACAATAATTTCAGGTCTACCAAACAATTTAGCAGCAATAATACTAATATTCGTTCCTTTGTTTCGATCTGCCATGAAAATGCTTCTTCCTTTAATTCTTTTCACCATTAACACCATTATTTCAAAACTTTACAAATTGTCATGCAGGTTACAATACATAACTTGATTCAAATTTAATAAAGAATTGACAAATAAATTGATTAGAAATTGACAAATCGTCATCACAAATTGTCACAGATGCTCCGATAAGCACAAGATGAGGAAGTGATAAATTATCATCACAGTTTCACCTATGCTCCATGCTCGGAAACTAAGAAATTGATAAATTCGAATCAAGCTATTCATCATCACAAATTGGATGCAGTCATTTGAAAAAATTAAATAAAAGTGAAAAAAATTAATGAAGGGAGGGGTTAATGGAGCTTAGTAATGGTGTTCTTAAAAAAAATAAAAATGAATTTGACCTAAATGAAGAAGATGAAAAAACGGAGTGGGGTGGGGTGAAAGGTACGAAGAAGATGAAGAAAAAGGGGTGGGGGTACGAAGAAGATGGAAATGGGGTGTTGGGGGGTGTGGGTAGGGAAAGAGGGTTGTTATGAAGAAGATGAAGTTAGGTTTATTGTTTTCTTTTTAAATATATATATATCTATATATACATACATATATATATATACATACACACACACACATATATATATATATATAAAGTGGGGCCTTTAAAAAAAAATTCATGCCTTTTTCTTTTTTTTCTTGCCACGTCAGACGTCAGGGTAGAAATTAATTCACTTAAAAGTTATTAAGGGGTTTATAATTGCTCGACTAGTTAAGGGTCTAAAGTAAGTTTTGACTGCAAGTTCAGAGATGATTCAATGTATTTTCTCTATTATAAAACATATCAATAATATTATTTTTTATTCATAAAATGTAGTGTTTATTTAAAAAATCTATCAACTATTCAAATGTTAGTTTATATTGAAAATTCTAACCATTTTCTCACATCCTCCTCCTTTCTCATAATAAAAAAGGATAAAATAAAATAAATAAAACATACAAAATCAGTTTCCTTCCTTTCTCTCTCCCCCCCTCCCCCCCAAATGCCTTTACTACTTCACCCAAACTTCCTTAAATTTTCCACATTTTTTCTCTTATTAAATCAACTAATTAGTTCTTCATTTCTTTAAATTTTCTTTAACCGGATCAAAGTTATTGTTAATAATTTTCAAAAATCACAGAGAAGGTGTACAGAGATGGAGAAAAAAGAAGAGAAAAGGAACAGGAGAAAAACGGCTATGAAGGAGAAAGAAGAAAAGAGAGGAATGAGAATTTTTGTTTTGGTTGGTTGGTTGGTTGGTTGGGGGTGGTACCTTACTACCTTATATAGCCCATGGATGGATCAACAAGTGGCTTTGCTATGTTGTTTTTGTGTGATTGGTTACTTGTACTAGTGGTAGATTTTACTCAAGGCGCTGCTACAGCTTCAAAAGGAGCAATTGCTGCACTAAAAGGTGGTCGACTAGATTGGATTTTTCGATAGTTTTGATGAGTTTCGAGAATTTTCCAGCGACATTGATGGAGGAGGATATTAATGATTTTATGATGCACAAATAGCATAAAAATTAGTGTATCAATAATTTTATTGTGTATGAATTGAATAAAAATTAGTGTTTCAATAGTTTTATGATGTCTAAATTGTATACTAGAAATTAGTGTATTAATAATTTTATGGTGTTTGAAATAGTTAAAAGTTGGGTGTATCAATAATTCTATGATGTTTGAACTATACAGAGATTGATGTATCAATAATTTTATGGTGTTTGAAATAGTTAGAAATTGCTGTATCAATAATTTTAGTAAATTTTACATATATACCGACATATTTACTATTAATTACTAAAAATTTTAATATTTTTCAAAATCTCCTAAAATCTCAATATTTGACCTCCGATGATATACGTTAATCACATTAGATACATATTGCTGATACATGTATCTAATGTGATTAACTTGTATCACAGTAGATAAATACATTAGATACACGTAGGGTTAACTTGTATCTCAGAAATATTAAAAAATATGAAATGTTGGGATTTAAGTAATTGTTAAGAAGTGGGGGATTTTTAGAAGTTTAGATACTTATGTTGTGGTATTAGGTAATTTTTTCATAATTTTATGATGTTTGAATGAAATTGATGTATCAGTAACAATAATTTTATGGTATTTGAGATATATAGAAATTGGTCTATTAATAATTTTATGGTGTCTAAAATGTATAGAAATTATTATATCAATAATTTTATAGTGTCTGATCTATATAGAAATAGATATATCAATAATTTTATGGTGTATGAAAATTGTATTGGATGTGGTTTGAATCAACCGGAGAATTTACGACTATTAATAGCATTTTCTCCTCAAAAATATTAAAAATTAATGTTAATTGAATTAAATAAATTAAATTTAGAAATATAAAAAAAATATCAAATAAATGTGTTATTTTTTTTGGTATCTTTTTGTTTTTAGAAAACTTAGTTGAAAAATAAACTAGGAGAATTTATATGATAAATTAGTGGAATTTATTCACGCTTTACGCGGTTATAAATATTTATTTATATTATGAGCTATTTTTTTAAAAGCTGAAATATTTAAAATATTGCAAAGATCTTTTTAATCTAAAACTGCAATGCACTCATAATAGGGTTGAATCTACTCTCTATTTGTTGAATTCGTAGACATTCAAGTGGTAAATTTTCTCTCCGCTTCATGTTGTTTACTTTTTTCTAATTTTTATAATGCTCCTCTACCAAAGCCATGATAAATTGTTCTTTCAACTTTTATTGTTACACACAATAATAGTTTTTTATTAGGTTCTTTTAATAAAATAAGAAACATTTAAAAAGCACAACCTCTTACACTACATTTTAAATGTATTTCTTAAGAGACAATTTTGATTAACTAAAGAGAGTATAAAGGTGATAAAAGTGTAAAATATGAAATGCACGATTAATGCTTTCATAGATTTAAAGAGGAAATTTGTATTTCGTAGTTTGCATCAAATGTGTTGGCTCAAAAAGCCATGCATCTTTTCCAAAATTATTTACGAATCTAGCTCTATAGTTCGACATATAATAGATAGTTCTGAATTGAGTCTTGATCGGTTTTTATTAAATAGTTCTTTAAACATATTATTATTCTTTCGGAAAAAGTACGAATATACCTCGAACTTTGATAAATGATACAGATATACCCTCGCTATACTTTAGGTGCATATATACTCTCCCCGTTAATGAAAAGTTACAAATATACCCTTATCACTAACGGAGGGACACGTGTTAGTGATAAGAATATATTTATACCTTTTCATTAACGGCGAATGTATATATGCACCTAAAGTATAACGAGGGGTATATCTATACCATTTATCAAAGTTCAGAGGTATATTCATACATTTTCCGAAAAATAAATCCCAAATCCAACCCAAATTAAAATCCAACCCGACTCAAATTAAAACACCACCCAATCCGATCACTTGAACATCCAAACGTGTCTCTTGTACGCGTTAGTCCTAAACGGAGCCTTTCTAACCCTGGATAATCTTACCAGAAGGAATTTCCAACTAGCCAACAGATGCTACATGTGCCATTCCAACATAGAGACTATCCATCATCTGTTCATCCATTGCCCAGCTGCAACGGATATTTGGAACATGTTTATAACTCTTTTTGGACTGAAATGGACTATGCCAGATACTAACAAAGATGTTTATTGCAGACACGTCATTTTCGACCTTCACAAGTTTTAACCTATTTTTTCGGTATTAAATATTTATATTTTTATCCAATATTTATTTTAGTTCTTATTTCAATTTTTAATAAATTTTGTTAAAAAATAAATAACTAAATGAAGTTAATTTTAGGATATTTTTTTTTATTTTTATTCCAATTTTAAAAATAATAATAATACAAAAATTCAAAAATATTTTTTCTTTTTAAATTTTAAATAAATAAGCTAGTATTTTTAGTACTATCTTAATTATATTTATTTTCAGCTATTTATAAACTTTTATTGTATTTTCTTTAATATAAAAATTAATTAGTTATTATTATATTATTTTTATTATTGTTATTATTTTGTTTATTTATTTATTATTTTTATTTGTTATTATTAATTATCTTATATAAAAAATAGAAAAGAGAAAGAAAAAAATAATTCAAATTAAAATAAAAAAAAGAAATCCTATCCTTATCTGACACTAACCTTCCCCCAAAATACCTTGTACTTAAGGACTCTCCCCACCCCCAGAGCGTACATTGACAGAAGAGCAGACAGACAGAGTGAATACAAACTGAGAGAAAAGCAGACAGTGAAAAAAGAGAAAGAGGGAGAAACATTTAAAAACATCAGATAAAAAAGAGAGAAAAGGGTGTGAAGTTGAATCCGGGCTTTTCGTTCGGGTTTTTGGTGACGAAATTCGAGCTTCTGCTTGAATTCATCAACAGATTTTTATTCAATTTTGTATTATTTATTTTATAATTTTCATAGTGAATCAAATCATGAACGAAGTTATTTAAATAATTTCATTGATTATATAGCGTGTGTTGATTAATTGTGTGAAATTTCATTCTTGGTGTGAATGGTATGTTTAAATTACCAAATACTTATTTTGGTTTGTTACGTGAATGATATGTTTAAATTACCAAATACTTATTTTGGTTTGAACACTGTAACAAGAGTCCAACAAAATATTTTGTTTATAATGGAACTAAATACCGTCTTTTGTTTCTTCTTAACTTTTTTTTAATCTTTTTTTCTTTTTTCTTTTTCTTTTCTTCTCTGTGCCATTTGTCTTTTCTGTGACTAGTCTCAGGTATGTTTTTTTTTTTTTTTTTTTTTTTTAAATTATTAATGTAATACCCTCTTCTTATTTGAGACCAAAAGATGATATGTTCACCAATGAAAACTTAAAATAGTTTTTCTTGCAAAGTTTGGTTCATTAATTTGCGGAAATGAATTAAATCATCAAAAGTTGGGTTACAGTATAAGTCTATTAATATTAAAAGTGTTACTTGTCAAAATAAAGTGAAATGATGTTATTATTCATTCATTTATTTTATGAGAAAATAAAAGTGTTACTTGTTAAAATAATGTGAAATGATGTTATTGTTCATTCATTTATTTTATGAGAAAATTCTAAAGATGATATTGGATACATATATATTCATCTTCTTCCAAGATGTTAACCTTAATTATCAATTTATATATCGAATATTTTTGCAATCGATTTCATATAGTTGGGTGCTTGTACTCAGTGACACTAACGAAGTCCGAATTTCGCTTTTATTATTATTATTATTATTTTATTTATTGTCATTAATAAAGTTTGGTAATTATTTGTTAAATTAATTTATTGCCTTAAATGATTATCATTTTAAGATTAAGTAGCATTTCGAATAGATAAAATTGTCTGGAGTTTATAAGCGGCAAACCAATGTTTTTAATGCTAGGCAAGTTTTAGGTACGTTTAGAATATTCGTCTCAATTAAGAATGCGGCGTACGCGTCTTTTTGAGACATTTAAAATTCAAGTATGCAATAATGTACCCCTTGACAATTTTTTTTCTAAAATAAATTTTTACCGATTTATTTAATAGAAGAGTTTTAAATAGTTTTAAATATTAAAAAATGAGTGAATATTAGGCCTTAACATGATCTATTCAATTAGTATAAGTCAAGATAAGTCAATAAAGCGACCGTTCTAGAACCACAGGACTCGAGGGGTGCCTCACACCTTTTCCTCGGTCAACAGAATTTCTTACTTGATCTTCTATTTTCGCAGACCAAATAAGAGTCATTTCCTTTTGATTAGGGATTCAAAAAGGTGACTTGGAACACCATAACTCAATTTCAAGTGGCGACTCTGTAAATAAAATAATCTCTATTAAATATCGTCACTTTAATTGAAAAAACCCTTCGACCTTCGATCCCTTTAGGAGAAAAAAGGGTGTGACATCTCTGGCAACTCTGCTGGGGAATAATAAGAATTCGAGCTTTTTATATTGACTTATACTTGCTTTAATTATTGTTGATATTGTGTTTGTTGGCCTTATGTGCTACTTGTCGCTTATTTATCGCTTTGATATTGATTGTACTATATTATATACTATCTTATCTTGCGCACCTCCCTCTGAGTCTCTGAAATAGGTAGAAGGAATGCAGCGCATGCATCCTACTTTCTTTTTGAGATAGCCGAAGTGTCAAGGCACCCAGTGAAAGATTACAGTCACACATGCTAGGCGGGGTTCGGATCGGCAATGAAGGCGGTGTTGCCCTGCTACCGATCAAGTTGTTACTCCCCGACTCGAGTGTCCGCTCGGGTAAGCCAGTCTAGACACCTATCCCTATTAGGCTTAAACTTAGAAAAACTGAAAACTCAGAATCTAGTTATCCCTATTAGGTGCTGCTTTATTTGCATCATATGCATTTGACTTAGCGGGACTCAACACAAGGGCCGGATCTGTCCAGGACAGGTGACCTACTTTATAAAGACCAACATGTGCATCCTATGTGCTCTTAGACATTTGTTTGGAAGGTTGTTTGTTTATTGACCGGCTTTAGGCAACTTTAAAATGCAAGAGATTAAGTTATCCTCACATTTAGGGAATCATTTTTTTTTAAAGAAACAATTTATTTTTAAAGTAAAGGAAAATTTTTGTAACATAGTTTTACAGTCTTCATAAACTACAAGAGCCTGATTCTCATCTTAGTGAGATACGTAGGAAGTCCTTCCCAGGATACGATCCTATCTTTTGAAAAAATTATTCGTAGATTTGTTGGAGAATATTTTAAAAATATGATTACTTTCATACTTATTTTTCTACTCTTCAAGTCCAATTTTTATATTTTTATATATCTTAATAGCCTTGAATCTTTAGGGATCATGAGGCTAAGTTTTTACAAAATAAAAAATATAAATAAATCTTAACAGCCCTGAACCTTTAGGGGTCTTGAGACTGAGTTTTGTACGACATAGTTTTCATGAACTACGAGGGTCTGATTCTCATCTTAGTGAAATATGTAGGAATTCTTTCCCAGGATACGACCCTATCTTTTGAAAAAATTATTCGTAGATTTGTTGGGGAATATTTTAAAAATATGACTACTTTCATAATTATTTTTCTACTCTTCAAGTCCAATTTTTATATTTTTATATATCTTAATAGCCCTGAATCTTTAGGGATCATGAGGCTAAGTTTTTACAAAATAAAAAATATAAATAAAACTTAACAACCCTGAACCTTTAGGGGGTCTTGAGGCTGAGTTTTGTACGACATAATTTTCACGAACTACGAACACCTGATTCTCATCTTAATGAGATACGTAGGTAGTCCTTCACGGATTCAGTGGTCTTAAAAAAAATTTGAACTCTCAAACATTAGTTTTCTCCCAAATCAAAATAATATTTAGTGGTTGGTTTGTGGCTAAATTGACATCTCACCCATACAACATTGTAACGACCCGATTTACTGAACCGGAATGCTACACGGTGATCATGACCCCGAGGGACCACAAGCTAATACATGACTGATATCTGTACCTATATACTGCATAAGATAACTTAATAATGCAGAAACATGCACTGAAAGGCCATAAGGTTCAATACTGAACATAACTGAATGATATAACATCTGTGTGGGGTAATAGAATACCCAAAACAAAACTGAAACTACTGAAGTCTGAACATGATGGTTTGTATCTAGTCTGCATCTAGTCTGAAAGCCCCTACTGTCTGAAGAATCTGAATAAGAAGTTGATGGGACATGTCCCCAACTATCTCCAACTAATAAGCTAATCAATGAGATAATAGAAAATCATTATGTCCTCGAAAGATGAGGACTCACTTCTACTCTGACTGCTGAAACTGGAATCTACTGCTGATCTGGAACTCGTGTCTCTGAACCTATGGTGTAACATAAAAAGAAAGCACCATAGCGCGAATGCGTCAGTACATATGTACTGAGTATACATGTGAGGTAGGCTATATGCAATGGTTCATATGCATGAATAATGCTTACTGACTGTCTAACACGAATGTGAGAATACATGCATAAATACGTAACTATAACTTGCAAAGTGATTTTGTGATTTCTGAGTCTGTATACTGATAATGTGACATGCTAGTAACTGATATGACTGATAACATGAAGGACTATATCTGAATAATACTGATAACATGGGTGACTGTAGCTGACAGTCCTAAATCTGATGGAACTATCTAAGTTCCGTACTGTATCTGAGTTGACTATATCTGACAGTCCTGAAATCTGAAGAATTATCTGAGTTCTATTACTGAGACTGATTGACTGTATCTGACAGTCCTGATTCTATAACATGAAACTGTGGGAGGTAGTATCTAACCGACATGCCCCAAATATGCTATAATAGCTGAGCTGGGGTCCAATCTATGCCCTGATTGGAAGGGTGTCAATACCACGCCATTGGTAAGGACAACATGTGAATAACCCTCATATAACAGGTAACTCTAGCGAGAACGGTGGGAACTCTCACATAACAGGTTAAGCCACCTCATCTACCCTCATATAGCAGGCTACGATGTCTCAACCTATGCTGGCTACATAGTTCTGGAACGCAAGGATTGCTTCTAGGAATCACACCCTCGTATAACAGGTGAGTCCCCATCCTTGGGTTCACTTGGTGTTAATTCCTACTCCCATATGAATGGACACTGAACATGATTTACTGAACTGAACTGAGCATGGACTGAGTTACTAAATTTTCGTGGCTGACGGAATTTTATTTATATCTGAAAACTGACTGAGTCATGGGATCATGGAATTTTTTTTCCTGAGTCATAAGACTATCTGAAGTCTAAGAGTTCATAGCTTGGCTGAGAGTATCGTGAAAACATGACATGGATCTAGGCACACAACTAATATTTCGGGTACAAGTACCCCCCGGACTCGATGGAAGGAAACTGGCATGACTTGATATTCTTGAATACAGGATAATCACCACAATACATTTATTGAAGCATTTCATCAAACGTCTAATAGGCATAAGCTTGTACATTTATGGGGATTTTCATGATATCATGCTAGTTAGGCAAATTTCCTTCGTCTAGGCATTTTATCAAACACATGGTAGGCATAGTACATGTAAACATCGTGGTATAGCAACTAAACATCATGGTTCACTTCCAATTACATCATACAAGGTTTTAGTCATGAGATTTCGTAAATATTTATCTATACTAATCAACCCACATGGAATTTATCATCAAATCATGGAATAGAAATCAATTCCTCATTTATCAACATAAAAGAGAACATACAAAGCATGAACACATGAAAAAAATCCAAATGGATTCTTGAACTTCATGGACGAAAGTATCCCATGAATGAACACTATGCATAACTTAGATCGTGGTTTCGTGAAGATTGATGGTGAAACCTTCCTGAATTTGAATCCCCAATAGAAACACTAGCTTGTTCTTGAGATAAACTTGAGAGAAACTAATATGTTTTGGGTGAAAAGTGGCTGAATCACATGTTAAAGGGCTTAAATAGGGGTAGAAAGTTGACCGTTTTAACCTTGGACACATCATTAAATTTTTAGTAAAATTTCCCGTATTGGACCCTTGGCGCGACGCAGCGTTATCGCGCCGTGTCACTAGAAATTGATAATTGGGAAATTGCATGGTGGCGCGACGCGGAGCTATCACATTGCCACCTTGTCTACGACCTAGAAGTTTAGCGCGATGCACCAGTATCATGAAGCAACACTGGAATTTGACAATTGCCATTTGAGTTATCTCCGCGACGCGCTGAAGGCTAAGGTCAAACACTGTCTCATTAAAAAGAACCTAACTCTTCGCTTGGGTGTCGAATTTGGACGAATTATATATCGATGGAAAGCTTATTCAATTTCCCCCGTGATATGAAGTGAAAATTATGGAAATACCACGTGTATAAGAATGAATTCTTATTTCAAAGCAAGTTCTAACATCCTTGAGATGATTTTCAAGCTAAGAAAAAACACGTCTATTACAAATATAATGTCCAAAAAATAGGTAAGATGACCCACAAAAAATGATATAGGGTCTGAGATGAGTTGTGTAGATTGTTAAAAATGAGGAATAAGAAGAAATGACTTGAAAAGTGAGAAATTTGGTGCAAAATATGAGAAACATGCAAATACTGAGAGAGAAAATGAGAGTTCTCACAAGGATTCTTACATGTTTCAATGTTCGCTTGCCTCTAAACTCCAAAACATCAAAATTGGAAATGTACGAGGGTCATGGTGATCCTTTTACTCATATGAAAAAGTTTTGTAATCAATTAAGAGGAGTAAGGGAAAAGAGAAACTGCTGATGGCTTACTTTGAAGAGAGTTTAACGGTGATAAATTCAGAATGGTTGGGACAAAAAAAATCAGATGATGTCGCAATGAGGGTGGATACTCCATTTAGGCCAACGTGCAAATCAGTGGCTACAATATTAAGTTAGGCAATTTGGATGTCACTCTACTCCCTATGAGGAAGGAGTTTTGGTATTCTGTTTTGTTTTTCTTTCTACTACCCGAATTATTTTAAGGTTGTAGTTCGAAATCTATCTTGCCTTATTTATTATTATTTCTATTCAAATCTTTCTATCTTTCTATCAGCAAATGTGTGTTATTTTTATTTTATTTCTCACTATATATTGTTTGGTTGTCTTTCTTTTCTTTAGAGAGTCCTTTCTATGGTGATTCTAATGATGTGATATGCATGTTGAATTCACAGACTGATCTTTAAATCCAATCTAATCCTGAAACATTTGACCAAGAAGATAGAGTTGAAAAAAGATCAACTCAATAATATTAAATTAGGGGTTACACAGCCTGTAGCAATAGTTAATGCAATTCAACAGACAAGCACTTGGTGCGTGGTTTACGACAATAATGGTTATTCTATATATGTGTGTGCTGCCAATCCTGAGTCAGTGATATTTGTGGGCAATATTCAAAGGCCAAATTATGGGGATTCCTACAATATAAGTGGCAAACTTAGCCACCAAATCAACCATGGAACGCCCAACAATAACAGTTTCAGCAACCACAGGAACAAGGAAATCAGGCCACTAGCAATATGAAAGAGATGCTGAAATAAATCTTAGCTGCTCAAGCATAATTTGTAGCAGATATAAAGAGTCAACAAGTGGCTACAAGGAACTTGAAGTTGCAGATAATTCAGATAGCAGCATCGCAAAACACAAGGCCTCAAGGTAGTTTGCCAAGTGATACTGAAAATCCTAAACAAGTTATGGTAATTATTTTGAGGAGTGGTAAAGAGCTTAATAAAGAACCTTTTAAGAAAACTAAGGAGGTAGATGCCGAGTTGGATCCTAAACAGGTAAATGAAAAAGTTATTGAATATTCAAGGAAGTATGAGTAATCAAAAACAAAAATTGTTGAATAGGTGAAGGAGAGACCACCACTACCTTTCCCACAGAGGCTTAGAAAAGTGAAGGAGGATACATGCTTTAAAAATTCTTTGACACATTCAGAGAGCTTCGCATTAATATTCCTCTTTTAGATATTTTGTAGGGAATGCCAAAGTATTCTAAGTACTTGAAGGATGTGGTCACTAACAAAGTTAATCTACAAGATGTGGAGACAATAGCACTCACGAAGGAGTGTAATTCTATGGTGACGCAGAAGATGCCCAAAAAGCTTAAAGAACCTAGGAGATTTACTCTCCCTATTCAAATTAGCAATAATAAAGTGGTCTACGCACTCAGTGACTTAGGGGAAAGTATCAACTTGGTTTATCTCTCTTTGTTCAATATGTTGGGTTTGGGGAAACCTAGACTGAGTTCTGTGTTACTTTAATGGGCAGACCGGACCATAGCCCTTCTTGAACAAATCATAGAGGATGTTTTTAAAAAGGTTGGTAAGCTTATTATTCCTGTTAATATTATTATTTTTTATATTAAGGTATAAGAAAGCATGTCAATCATTTTGGGACGTCTATTTTTGGCGATGGGAGAAGTATTGATAGATGTGAGAAATATCATGCTCACAATGAGACTGGATGATGAAGAGACAGTGTTAAAAGTGTATGAACCACTCAAAACACTATTCACTACAAATATTTGTGCATGATTACTTTGATTGAAGGGGATAAGTGTGAGTGATAAATTTAAGTCCACCAAAGACCTCTCAGATTCTCTTATCAGCAGGCCAAGCCACAACGACCCCAGCCCGAGATGCTGCTGATTAATGAGCCTAAAAAGGCTATTGTTGAGAGAGTTTTTACCTTGGGAGTTCACACTCAAGAGGTACGAAATGAATAAGAAGATGACATTTAAGTGTGAGGAAGAGGATGAAGGAAAATGAATGAGTTAAAGATTGGGTCGTGCCGCGACACTAAATCAGGCGCTGCTTGAGAGGTAACCCAAGTTAATATAGGTTTCATTTACAGTATTTTTAGTTTTTGCTTCACTAGTTTTTGTTTTTATTGGGTCATAGGTTGATGGGAAGTTTGAGTACTAGAAAAACAGAGCTACGGAGCATGGCAAAGACTAAGTATGTCCTTTTTGATGTATAAAGATGCTCCTAACTAGTCCTAGAGGCCTCAGGAAGTATTTCTATCTCTACTTTTAAGTATACTTTGGGGAAAAAGTAAATTTGTAAGTGTAGGGTGGGGGAAATTCTCCTTTTTAGGAATTTTAGGGTAATTTTAAAATATCGTGTTAGAAATAAATGGGATGTTCTTGTGGGTGATTTATTTGATTACATGATGCAATTGTTTTGGTTGTAAAATCATGTAATGGTGTGAATTGCTACATTTGAGACTCCTGAGCTCATGTTTATGACTCTTGTACTTGTTGGCTTAATGTTGAATTCGGGTTGTTGTTTGGTGGAGAGTCTATAATGTTCTTATTTGAGTTGAGCATGTGCCATGTGTGTATAAGGTATTTGTATATTCCTTGTTTTATTTGATGCTAAAACTTTCCTGGTGTGTGTGCAAAGCAAAATAAAGAGTGTAGGTTTAGGAAATGATATAAACATTTCTTTGATAGCCATATTTGGTACCTTCTTCTGACCTACCCTTGTGCATAATCCTAGTTAGCCTTATTGATCCTTAAGATTTTTTTTGGCAGCCTCTTAAGTAGCCTAATCCCTTCTTTGATTGACCTTAATTTGATTCAAAGTTCCTACGCACATTAGTGTTAAATTAGTTGACTAAGGAGTTTAAAAAAATAGGAGAAATATGAAATTGAAGGCCCAAAGTAATAGGTATTGGTGTGTGAACTTAATGCGTTATGGTTGGGAGTAGAGAAATTAGTGCAACAAGAAATTCCTATTTTTATCCCACTTGTGTTACAATGAACCTCTTTTGGCCCTGGTCCTCATTGGACATTGTGCACCTCAACTAAGGAAAATCTCTTAAGTTGAGGGTGGATATAATAGGGGTTCATAACATAAAACAAGTGTGAAGAAGGGTAAAATTAAATCATGGGTTAATAGAAAATACTCCCACCATAGTATATGTTAATGAACTTAATGAGATGGGGCAAAATAAAAAGATAGGGGTAACCAAAAGTGGTGTAAAGTGGTTGTTAAATGAGAGTTGATTGTATAATGTAATGTATTAAAATTCTTAGGGAAGATAGTCACTATTCTTGGATAAAATAGTTCCTAGACGTCCCTTAGCCTACATTACAACCCTTAAAGACCTATTTGATCTTGAGCCTTAATATTCTGATATTAGTTGAGTACTACACTAAGGTCAAGCCTATGCTTCATCTTGTGTACCATGTGAATTCTTTGTGAGAGTGAGCGAAATTTGCTTATTGTACCCATTTTGTGATAAATTGAATCCATGTGAGTGATTATGGGTAATTCTCTTATTGTGAGGGCACATGTTTAATGATAGTTAAGTGAGTTATATGATGTCTTTTATTAGACAGTATGCATTAGTGTGCCAACTTGGTGAGTCAATTCTTGAGGCTAGGATATTTTGGAGTAGTACTCTTGAGCTTTCAATTGTGTACGTAACATGCTTAGTATTGAAACTTGCATTCTATGTAGTCATTGTAGTACTAGCTTGAGTGTCCTGGTTGTAGTAGAAGTGTTGATTCACCTCAGCTTATGATGCTTAGATTAAAGAGTTATTCAAGCATGAACAAGGCTTTAAGTGTAGGGTGATGATTTGAGGTGGATTTATGAACCTTAGTGTTGTTATCCTAGCTTATTTTGCCTTGTTTTGAGGACAAATTGTATGCTTAATGAGTAAACAATGATATAAATAAGCATCTAAGTGTTTAAGTATGTGATTAAAATGTTTAAAGGTTTTTTCAAAAAATTATGAATTCGAATTTAGTAAGAATGTGGGGATAGATAGAGGAAGTTTCTCATTCTTTTATGGAATAAGGAATTTAAATCAACGTCTAGGATAAGGATATACCTAGAAGCCTTACTTGGTTCAAATTTAGGATGACATATTAATGCATCTAAATGGATTATTACATCCCCGCTCAATGATGTAGTTGTGATTTCCAGTTAGGTAGAAGGTTAGACGTCAGGAGACCATGATCATACGATAAACCATATGAATCAACAACCAAGATAAGTAATCTAACGAATGAAGTTCAATAGCGTAGTATTATTGTTCATAGTTCTTTAACCTTGGTATTTCATCCATTTATTGTCCAAAGTTTTTACTTTTATGAGTTATTTTAGTTTAAATTAGTTTATAAATTCTACAAACTCTTTCGGTTACGTTTTCACTAGTTTAATCTCAATAGTTAAACTAAAATTGAAAAGTTGTTTAACACAAGTCTCAGAGGGATTGATATTCGGCTTTATTTAGTGCCACTGTATTACTTGGTTATATCACATAAACTTAAGTGTGCGCTTGGGCGCAATCAGAAGGTGCCTCAGCAGACTGGGCTCCTTTAAGTGGGTGCACTGTAAAAGGCAACTCATCTTGGTTTGCACTTTTGGGACTTGTTGGATCACTCTAGAGGGTGGTTCTTTGCCTTTTTTGGTTGTAGCTTGTGCCTTATCCTTATTCGGTGCAGTGCCTTTCATAGAATCCCATGGTAAGTTCATACTTGGAGACATACCTATGAAAAATAAAAAGACAAAAACCAAAGCAAAAGAAAAATGATAAAACATGTTTTTGTGATTTTCATATATGAAGAAACAAAATAAAACTAAAAGAAAAATGAAGTGGATGCAAGTTAACATCATCATTATGATTCATGGGATTTGTTTGTCACAACACTCAACTTTTTGAACTCGACATTGTCACACATTCTACAAATACCGTCCATTCAGATCATAAAACCATCATGGACCAATAGAAACATAAATGACCCTATAGGTTAAGGCAAGTATTCATGTATCTCGAGTTACTCAGACTTCACCCGTGAATGCTATGATGAGCACATTTACCGACCAAAGCCATGAAAGCGATATTCATCAACAACATTACCCAAAAACCAGTGGTTATTCAATATTTAAGACCAATTGGATTCAAAACTATGCTCCAAAAATAATCACATAACACCCTAATAAAGATCATATTAACCATTATTAATATATAAAGCTTTTCTCTCTTATCGACATTTCAACAAACATATGGTGTGCATGCAAATGATGAATTTGGAAAATGAATATAGAGGCATATATGAGCAAGCTCAATCCTCCAATCCATCACCAAACACACCATTTATACTCAAAATAACTCAAATAGATCACTTATCTCTCAGTTTAGTAACCAAACTTCAAGTAGGTATTCATCAATCACGTGTTGCAATATTGTAAGTAAGAATTTCAAATGAAACATGCAATACAACACATACATTCAAAAGTTTTCACTCCATCCATCACAATTTTCCAAAATTAATTAAAGAATCTCAACTTCAAAGCGAATGTATCAAAGAAGTGAAGCACCATTTTCTACTGTCAAGAGAATTCAAAGATAAAACCATAAACAATCATACCATTCACTTGATTGAAGAGAGAAAAAACATAAATGTCCAATTTTCTTACCTAAAGCTTAATTCTTGTTACAATAAGTATAAATTTTGAAGTAAGTTTGAAGAACTTAGAACTTATGAAGAAAAGAAAATTTTTGTGAAGTTAAAGACTGACAACCGATCCAAAATTAGTGCATTGTGTGAGTATGCACTTGACTTGCAATCATTTGTGTTGGACGTGCACTTGGACTACCTAAGCATATCCAATTCAGGTAAAAATAGATTGTATGGCCAATTTTGCGGTTCTCTTTTGTTTCATACAAGTTGGACCAGCTCCTGGACTACTTAAGAATGTCTAACGCCGGCCTACGTGATCAACTCCCAGGTTCGTACAAGATGCCTTAGACCTGTGCCTAGACTACTTGAGCATGTCTAGTGCAGGTCATAATAGATTGTTGCCGTTGCTCCTGCATTCTAGATGCTCTGGACCTGCGCCTAGAATTCTCAAGCATGCCCAGCGCAGGTCAAGACAACTTGCTTAAGTTTTTTGGCTCAAAAGTGAGCTGATCTACATGCCTTTTGCTTATGGCTTAAGTATAGACAGCTCAAGTAGGTCTAATGTAGGTCTAAGAAGTGGGCATAACATCACTCTTTTTGCTTCAAATTTTGGTTAGGGGCATAGTTTTAAGCCTCTGAACCTATCTTCTCACATCCCAATTTGGAAAAATTACCTTTAACAACCAAAAACAAGCTAAAATAAGTATCAAAACATTAGGAAACACCATAAAAACTCCTTGGTTTGCCACCGAAGAATGGCCTTAGTTAAAGTAATAACACGACATCATTTGAATATCATTTTGTTTTCTTAAATTGAAGCGACTCAACCGTAGTCGCGTTGAGTCCACCCACATGATAATACATCAATCCTTTTCCACTCACCATAAACTTCTTTTTCTCAAGGTCCATTAACTCAATTTTTTATTGAATACACATTCGAGACCATGAATGGGCCCGACCACTTAAAATTTTCTGAGAAATATCTTAACCTATAGTTGAGAAGGACCAAATTATCACCCACATAAAACTCTCAGTTTAAAGTCTTAACTTCATGCCGCCTCTTTTTTTGGGCCTTATTTGATCAATGTCCTGGAATGATGCCTTTTATGTCCACTATGGACCATCCAAAAGTAGTAGTAAATTTTTTTACCATAGATTTTGAGGCTTCTATTTTCCGAGGTGATAAACCATCCACCAAAATGTTTGTCAAAGTATTACTCTCACAAGTTTTCTATTGCAAGAACCAAAACTAGCTATCAAATTAACCACCTCTTCCTTTTCTTCAATCATCTCACTCTCTTAGTTCCACAATGCACCCACCAAGATCCACTTGATTCTCATTTATAGTGTTAGTCATCTTATAACAAACCATATCAATCACCAAAAAAACTTGCACATCCTTAGGTTGTTTCATAGACTTACAGACATTGAAAAAAACCTTTTCATTGTTCACTCAGAATTTTATTTGACCACTTTTCACATCCACTAAGGATCTTTCGATAGCCAAGAATGTACTACAAAAATAATGGTAACTCATAATCCATATCACAATCAAGAATAACAAATTCGGCCAAAAAGATGAATCGGTGCACTTTCATAAAAACATCACATAACACTCCCAAAGGCTCTTGATAGAACAATTGACCATTAAAATCATCATTTGGGTTGGTATGGGGACACCCAAACATGTCTTAGAAAACATGAAAAGTGGCATTAAATTAATGTTTTCCCAAACTTGTGCATTCAAGGAATAATGAATGCATCTGGGTCTTTTTTCTTCACCACCACTGTGCTAGACATTATGGCACTACAATTATAGGTTACCCCTATAGTTTTAACATCCATGAATCATTTATTTTTAAGAAATTCTTCATGAATGTATCATACCTAGGTATCTCTTGTAATTTTTCTAACAATGGAATATGCACTGATAGGTTGCTAAACTTTGCATGGAATTTCTTAAACTTAGTATCATCTTTCTTCTTCTTGAGCCTTTGTGGGAATCAGTGAGGAATTTTTATTTGGGATAAAGGAATAACTAGAGTTTCATCTATTTTTGGAGCATTACCATCCATCACTTTCAGAGTTTCTTCACTTTCACTCCTTTCTTCAACTTTCTTCAGCTTTTAAACAATTGACTCATTGGTCTTTGGAACTGCATAATTAGACTTCTTTAGAAGTTTTTTCTTTCCATTTGCTTATTCATCACTCCTCTATTTTATAGGGCTCTTCATCAAAATTAACAACATCTTTGTCAATAATTCGACCACTCCAAGTGACAATGTCCATGATGTGAGAATTATTCTTATGATCAGTAACTGTGTCACTAGGCAATCCACCCTTGGCCTTGCATTGAGATGAGCAGAGATTTGACCCACTTGAGTTTCAAGTTGCTTGATAGAAGCTGAATGATATATCATCGTTTGATTGAGTTATGAGAAATAACTTTTTAACTCTCTCACTATATTATCGTTTCCCTCGACATGCATTAAAATACGAGCAAGGACATCTTCTGTTTTGAAATTCTCTATGTCAATAGAGCTTGACTCTTTACCTTTGTCCCAATCATATGGAGGTACGTACCAATCATAGTTTCTATCCTTATCTCTCTAATCTTTATCTCTATAATGATCTTATCATGTCAATAGCTATCACAATACTTTTCCTTCCAACCTTAATTTTCATCTTGCCTTTGATAAGTAGGGCGGGAACCCATAGATTGGTTTAACCAAAACCAAATTTCTTCATCAAGAGACTCAGCTACCTTATCATCATAAGCTTTAACACTCTTAGAATCAATGACATTGCGTACCTTAGAAGGACCTACGATTACATGATTAGTGAAAATATTAAGTTTAGCTATCACATTAGCCATGTTCTTGTAATACCCCGATCGTTTCTTAAGCCTAAATCTGCCTTTTGAGTAAATATAGGAAGACTTCCAAAGTGATTGATGTTTAAAACGTGTGTTATTTCTCTAATTTATACTTTTGTCATGTGGAGAATTGAATAAGCTTTCCATCGATACCAAATTCGCCCAAATACGACACTCGGGTGAAGAGTTAGAACCATTTTAGTGAGACAGTGTGCCACTTGGCACTTTAGCGCGTCGCGGAGACAACCAAAATGAAAATTGTCATTTTCCAGTGAGCCTTCGCGATATTGGCACGTCGCACCAAGGCTCAATATCATAATTGTCAAATTCCAGTGCACCAACGTGATTCCACCGTATTGCGATGCCTTTCCAGGTCACGACCAAGGTGGCAAATGCGAATTCACCGCGTCGCGCCACTGAGTAGTTTCCCAATTGTCCAAATACAGTGAAGTACCGCGATCCTCGTGACGAATTGGGATCTAGTTCTAGAATTTGCTCAAGGGTATTTTGGTCTTTCCACCCGTCCTTACCCACTATATATATACAAATAGAGGAGAAAATCCTCATTTTCCTCTTCCATTCCATCCAAAAGATAGGGTTTCTCTCCAAAATCCCATCCAATTCTTGTCTAAACATCTCCAAATTGAGTTGTAGTTTTCACAAATTAGTTCAAGATTCAAAACTTCCAAGTCAAGAGCATCAAGAACCCTAACTCAAGAAGTGGGAAAAGAAGTTCCAATCAAGTTTCTTCATCTCAAAATCATAATCAAGGTATGTGGGGCTTAAACAAGAATATCCTTTCATTCTTGTGCCCAAAGAATTAATTTTTACTATTGAAATTTCATGATTGTGCAAAGAAGGTTTATACCCAAATTACTTTATGATTGAGTTATTAGAATTGAGTTATTAAAGATTGATATACATGACTATTTCATTATTTTATTTCCTAAATTGAGAACTTATACTATGAATTGTATATTGCTACTATGAGTTAGAATTGATGATTTCCAAGTGATAAATGATAAGAGTCATGATTTTAAGCTTTTCCATGAGAAGTTGATTATTGAATATATATATTGACGTTTGAGTTTAAGAGTCAAGAATGAATCTTGTAATGCTTTCTTGAAGTTTTGACATTTGATATGAGTTAATAAGAAAATCCACTTGATGATGAGAGAGATTGTTTTGAGTTGAGTCGAGTTAGGAATCCACACATTATTTATGATTTACCGATGAGATATATTTATGATTTTGATCTCTATGGTAGACCTTTGAGTTGATTAAGTTGGATTTCCTAAGGCGTTTTGAGTTTGAGTTTGGGAGTAGTATTTAGCACTGAGCGGAAAATGTGGGTTCAGTGCATCCTACTTCCCCAGAACTACGTGCCACCGTAGGATAAATATTAAGGGCCAAAGGCCAAGACAATGATCACTAAAGTTAAGGTTCTACTCCGATGGCAAGACCATTTAAGACAACCTAAGACCATTTATCCTAAGTCATCAGTTCAAGCTCCTTCTACAGCCAGTGCTCTAGTTCCTAAGTTCAGATAAGGTAAAAAAGATAGAGCACCAGGCTCTAAGTCTTAGGGCAGCGTGAGCAATTCCCGAACTAATCCCCTATGTCATACTTATGGTAAGAACCACAAGGGTGCTAGCAGAGCTGGTAGCGATACCTGTTTTGGTTATGGCAAGCTAGGCCACAGAGTCAGAGATTATCCCCAGTCAGGTTATCAGGGTTAGCAGAACCATTCCATAGCTCAGTCCGGTTGCTCGAACCAGCAGGGTACCACTTCCAATGCTACTAGTGGGAAACGCCCAAACAGACTTTATGTTTTTCAGACCTAACAAGATCAGGAAAATTCTCCTGATATCGTTACTGGTACATTACAGATCTTTAATGTTCATGTTTACGCTTTGCTAGATCCAGGTGCATCCTTGTCTTTTGTTACTCCTTATATAACAGGCAATTTCGGAGTTAGTCCCTAAATTCTAGCAGAGCCCTTTTTAGTCTCTACCCCAGTGGGTAAAACCATCATAGCCCGGAGGGTATACAGGAACTGTCCGATTATGATATTTTAGAAAGTCACGTCAGTAGACTTAGTCGAGTTAGAGATGACTGATTTTGATGTCATTCTCGGCATGGATTGGCTTCATTCCTGCTATGCCACAGTCAACTGCAGAAATAGAATAGTTCAGTTTTAGTTTCCAAATGAGCCCATCCTAGAGTGGAAGGGTAGTACTTCATCTTTCAGAGGTCAGCTTGTTTCCTACCTTCGGGCAAGAAATATGATATCTAAGGGATGTGTCTACGATCTCGTTCATGTTAAGGACTCTGGTTTCAAATCTCCCAGTCTTGAATCAGTCCCAGTTGTCAATGAGTATTTAGATGTCTTACCCGAAGATCCTCCAGGCATTCCTTCCTAAAGAGAATTAGACTTCGGCATTGATCTTATTCCAGACACTCAGCCTATCTCTATTCTTCCATATAGAATGGAACCAGCAGAACTCCAAGAACTAAAAGAATAATTGAAGGATCTCTTAGATAAGGGATTCATCAGACCCAGTATTTCCCCGTGGAGCGCACCAGTCTTATTCGTGGGAAAGAAAGACAGTTCTTTCACGATGTGCATAGATTACCGTTAACTCAATAAATTCACGATCAAGAACAAGTATTCTCTTCCCAGAATCGATGACTTGTTTGACCAACTTCAGGGTGCCAGTTATTTCTCTAAGATAAACCTCAGATCAGGCTACCATCAACTCAGAGTTAAAGAATGTGATATTTCGAAGAAAGCTTTTCGTACTCAGTATGGTCACTTCGAATTTCTAGTCATGTACTTTGGTCTTACCAATGCCCTAGCAGCTTTTATGGACTTGATAAACCACGTGTTCAAGCAAGTACTTGGACATGTTCATCATAGTCTTCATAGATGATATTCTGGTCTATTCCCATACTGAGTGCGATTATTCAAACCATCTCAGAACTGTTCTTCAGACTCTCAGATATCATCAGCTATTCGCCAAATTCAGTAGGTGCGAATTTTGGCTAAGGTCAGTAGTATTTCTTGGTCATATCATTTCCGCTGATGGCATTAGAGCAGATCTTCAGAAGACCAAAGTGGTAAGAAACTGGCCTCGCCCTGTCTCTCCATCAGATATCAGGAGTTT
Organism: Capsicum pubescens; assembly: GCA_030864215.1. NCBI lineage: Eukaryota > Viridiplantae > Streptophyta > Magnoliopsida > Solanales > Solanaceae > Capsicum > Capsicum pubescens. The sequence continues at coordinate 4,137,764 of CM061539.1, forward strand.
CTTGGGTTTGGCTGGCTATTACAGACAGTTTGTTGAGGGATTTTCTTCTATTGCATCCCCTATGTCCAGATTGACTCAGAAGAAGGTCAAGTTTCAGTGGTCAGTTTCTTACGAGAAGAGTTTTCAGGAGTTAAATACTCGACTCACCTCATCTCCAGTTCTAGCATTACCATATAGTTCATATGGGTTCGTAGTATATTGCGATGCATCCAGAGTGGGTTTAGGTTGTGTCCTCATGCAGTATGGTAAGGTCATAGCCTACGCCTCCAGACAGTTAAATCCCCATGAAAAGAATTATCCTACTCATGATATTGAGTTAGCAGTTGTAGTATTTTCCTTAAAGATTTGGAGGCATTATTTCTACGGAGTTCATGTAGATGTCTTCACAGATCACAAGAGCCTTTAGTATGTCTTTTCTCAGAAAGATCTCAATCTTTGTCAGAGAAGGTGGTTAGATCTCTTGAATAATTATGACATGAGTGTCATTTATCATCCGGGTAAGGCCATCGTTAGATCTCTATGGGTAGTGTTTCTCATGTTGAAGATAGCAAAAGAAAGATAGCTCAGGAAATCCATCAGCTTGCCAGACTAGGAGTTCACTTATTCGACTCTTCAGAGGGTGGTATATGTGTTCACAGTAGTTAAGAATCATCTTTATTTTCCTAGGTAAAAGAAAAGCAAGACAGGGATCCTAGCCTTGTCAAGCTAAGAGAGTCAGTCAAAGATTAAAAAGTAGAGGTTTTCTCCTAAGGGGGATATGGTGATCTTTGTTGTTAGGGTCGACTGTGTGTTCCAGGTGTAGATGACTTGAGGCAGTGAATTCTTGCAGAAATGCATGGTGCGTGATATTCTATTCATCCAAGGGCCACTAAGATGTACCGCGACTTGCGGGAGATCTATTAGTGGAGTAGGATAAAGAGAGATATTGCAGAGTTTATGGCTAAGTGCTCTACATGTCAGCAGATTAAGATAGAGCATCAGAAGCCTAGTGGTTCCATGCAGGAGTTCAGCATTCCTACTTGTAAGTAAGAAGAAATGAACATGGACTTCGTGACGGGTTTGCCTCGAACTTGTCATCAGCATGATTCAGTTTGGGTCATTGTAGACAGAATGACCAAGTCAGCTCATTTCCTTCTAGTTCATACCTATTTTTCAGTCGAGGATTATGCCAAACTCTACATCAGAGAGTTGGTCAGATTACACAGTGCTCTTTTATCTATCATCTCAGATAGAGGTACCCAATTCACCTCTCACTTCTGGAAAACGTTCCAAAAGGGTCTTGGTACCCAAGTTCATCTCGGTACAGCCTTTCATCCTCTGACAGATGGACAAGAAGAAAGGATTATTTAGACTCTAGAAGATATGCTAAGGGCGTATGCAATTGATTTCAAGGAAAGTTGGGATGACCACTTGCCTTTGATTGAATTTGCATACAATAACAACTATCATTCCAGTATTCAGATGGCTCTATTTGAAGCTCTATATGGTAGAAGGTGTAGATCTCCAATCTGTTGGTTTGAATTTATTGAGGCCTCAGTCATAGGGCCTGACTTAGTATTCAATGCCTTAGAGAAAGTTCAGTTAATCAGAGAAAGACTCCGGGCTGCTCAGAGCCGATAGAAGTCTTATGCAGATGTGCACAGAAAGGATCTCGAGTTCAAGATTGATAACTATGTTGATCTAAAGATCTCTCCCATAAAGGGAGTGAAGAGATTCGGCAAGAAGGGAAAACTCAGTCCCCAATATGTGGGTCCCTTCAAAATTCTCAGTCGTCTTGGCAAGGTAGCTTATGAGCTCGAATTGCCTTCAGATCTAGCCTCAGTTCATCAAGTCTTCCATGTCTCTTTGCTCAAGAATTGTATAGGAGACCCCGCAATTGTAGTCCCTATTCATAGCATAGATGTTCAGAACAACCTCTCTTATGAAGAGATTCCAGTCAAAATCTTAGACCATCAGACTCGTATATTGAGGAACAAAAAAGTCCCTCTAGTTAAAGTTCTTTGGCGAAATCAGTCTGTGGAGGGAGCTACTTGGGAAGCAGAAACAGACATGCGCTCCAAGTATCCTCACCTCTTATCCGCCAATCCAGATCAAGCTCAAGGTAACAGTTCTCCTTAAGCTTATTAAGCTTCACGTTTAGTATTCAATAAAACTTGGTGTTTAGTTTCATGCTCATGTTTTATCACAAATTTGGTATCAAGTACCATTGCATATTTAGTCATGCATACATGTATCAGTATAGTATATAATCATGCATCATATATGCAATCTCATTACGAGAACTTTAGTTATCAGAAACCTCAGTCATGCATTCAAGAATCAGTTACACATGCATCAGATAAGCATGTTCACTATGTTATGTTCAGCTTGTCAGTCACGTCCGTCATGAAATCATGTTCCAGTTATTCATGTTCAATTCATGTTCAGTTTATTATTTCTCCTCTCAGTCAGTCTCATTTGAGGACAATGTTCTCAAGGGGAGATATTGTAATAGTCGTGTTTTTCTTGAAAATCATCTCAAGGATGTTAGAAATTGCTTTTAAATAAGAATTCATTCTTATAGACATGGTATTTCAATATTTTTCACTTCCTATTATGTGGGAAATTGAATAAGCTTTTCATCGATATATAATTTGCCCAAATCCAACACCCGGACGAAGAGTTAGGGCCTTTTTAGTGAGACAGTGTATCACCTGAGCCTCCAGCGCGTCGCGGAGATAGCTCAAATGACAATTGTCAATTTCCAGTATTTCTCCATAATAGTGGCTCATCGCGCCAAACTTCCAGGTTACAAACAAGGTGGCAACGCGATAGCTCCGCGTTGCGCCACCGTGCAATTTCTCATTTGTCACTTTCCAGTAACTTAGAGCTATAGTGGCGCGTCACGCCAAGGATGAAAATCGGGATTTTTTTTCAGAAATTAAAGACATTTCCTAGGGTTAAAAGGGTCAATTTTCCCACCCTATATAAGCCTTATAACACGAGATTTGGCCATAATTCAGCAACTTATACTCAAGTACTCTCAAAAACTCTCAAGAACAAGCCCTAGAGTTTTCATAGAAGATTTAATTTCAGGGAAATTTCACCGTCAATCTTCAAGAAATCACGAACTAAGGTATGCGTAGTGTTCATTCACAGATTTCTTTCATTCGTGGAGTCCAAGAATCATGTTTTAAATAACATATTGTGATTTGTTTGTTGTGATTCGATCATGTTCATGTTGATAGTTGTCTGTTATGTTTCAAGATGGTGTCTTGATGACTTTTCATGAAGTATGTGAGTTTGTTGATTGAAAACCTATGAATTCTGGTAGTTTTAGATTGTTAAATTGATAAAAGACACCTATGCTCAAGGTTGTGCATGCAAGGTGTTCGATAAAATGCTTAAAATGATAAAACTCATGTTTTCATGACTTAGTAGTGCCCAAATGACAAGTCCATGCTACCCTTCACGATTCAAGACAAATTCCATGCTATTGTTGTGTATTGTTTGTTGTGTTATGCAATGTTCATAATATTGACATCATGCAAGTATATACATGTTACACACATTCCTTTCCATGATCAACAATATGATAACCATGTGAAGCATGAAATCTCTTATTTATAGCATTGTGAATTATGAACTATACTCATATGATCAAGAAGTGTCATGGTTGTGTCAGTTTCTTTCCATCGAGTCCAGGGGGTACTTGTACCCAAAAAATTTAGTTATGTGCCTAGAGCCCATGTCATACTTTCACGATATACTCAGTCAAGCCATGTTCCATAGAATTCAGTCAGTCGTGTGACTCAGAAAATCTTAGAAATCTCATGATCTCAGTTAGTTATCAGATATCAATAGTATTCTTTCAGTCAATAGAATTCAGTAAAATCAGACCATGTACAGTTGGTTAATCATGTCAGTCTCTTCAGATGGGAGTAGGATCTAGCACCGAGTAAACCCAATGATAGGAACACACACTGTCAGATGAGAGTGTGATTATTAGCAGTCATCCTTGCATTCCAGAACTATGTAGCCAGCATAGGTTGAGACATTAACACTGCCAGATGAGGGTTGATGAGGTGGATAAGCACTGTTAGATGAGGTTCCCACCGTTCTCTTTTGGGGACACTGTCAGATGAGGGTTACCCACAGCTTGTCCTTACCAGTGGTGCGGTATTGATATCCTTCCAGTCAGGGCAGATATTAGACCCCAGATCATCTATTATAGCATACATGGGGCATGTCATTTAAATAACTACTTCCCACAGTTTCAGTACCAGTCTCAGTAAAAGAACTCAGATAGTTCTTCAGATTTCAGGACTATCAGATACAGTCAACTTAGATACAGTATGGAGCTCAGATAGTTCCTTCAGATTTAGGACTGCCGGATACAGTCACTCATGTTATCAGTTATCAGAACTCATTATTAGTCATGTTAGATATCAGTAAACTCATGTCATTAGTATATAGATTCAGTTATCACGTTGTCACAATTTCAGTTACTACGTATTCATGCATGCACTCTCACGTTCATATTAGTAAATCAATTATTATCATTCATCCATATAAACCCCATATATTCATCCTACCTCACTTGCATACTCAGTTCATTCCCACGTACTGACGTATTTGTGCTATGGTATTTCTTTTTATCTTACACCATAGGTCCAGAGACACGACTTCCAGATCAGCAGCAGTAGCAGTATTTCAGTATTCAGAGGTTTTTTGTAGTGAGTCCTCATTCACCGAGGACGTGATCTTATTTATCATTTCAGTTCAGTTTTTCAGTTGATGGAGTTAGTTGGGGATATGTCCCATCAACTCCTTAGTAAGACAGTTAGAGTCTTTCAGACGAGTATAGTATTTTTATGTTTCAGACTTCAGTATTTCAGTTTTGTTTTGGTATTGTGATACCACTTTATTCAGACGTTATCATTATTCAGTTATGTTTAGTATTGAACCTTATGGCCTTTCAGTGCATGTTTCCGTATTTTTATGTCATATTATGTAGTGTACAGGTAAAAATATCAATCATGGGTTAGGTTGTGGTCCTTCGGGGTCATGAGCACCGTGTAGCATTCTATTTCAGATAATCGGGGCATTACAGTTTCCCAAAGGTATCCTCTAAGAAATAAAGGTAAACCAAATCCTCCTTCTTGTCCTAAGGGATTTCAATATTTCAAATGTCAAGGGTGGGGACACAAGGCTAGTGAGTGTCCAAACCAGATAAATATAATCCTTATGGAGGGAAAGTTATACTATCTTGGATAGGAGGTAGGAATTAAATTGGATGAGGATGATGAAAAAGCTCAAGATGGAAAGCAAGAAACCGAGGTGTGAATTGATGATGGTGGAAAATATGTTTGGCCGCATGAAGGTGTGTTTGGAGTGCCTAGTTTTATGGAAAGAAGAGTCATGATTAGTTAGGTTTTAGAGGAGGAACCTGAGAGTAGGGTAGGTGAAGAATAAGAGAAGATGATGCCATCGAATAGAGAGAAACACTTGATCATGGGACTTGCCCTAAAAAAGCCCTTATTACTCACTAACATGGATAGTAGCACTTTGCCTAGTATTAAATATTCTTTTGTGTAGGTTCAAGACATGCTTTATGATCTCACGGAGTCCTTGTATGATCATCCAAACCTTGGTAAAGTAAATGAAGAAATAATTCAAGGAAAGAAGATCGCGGTTGATGAAGTCATAATTTTAAGGCCAAATTCCTTTCAAGATAGAGAGGATGATACATGCATGAAATGATCATGGAGATGGACGTATGTGATTTTGTATTGAACCCGTCCAAGTGATTGTGCAAGGAAAGTGTAAAGAAGGGCTTAAAACACACTAAAAACAACCCGTAACTTATACTTGAAGGGCGCCCATTTCTTTGAGGGGTCTTTTGATCATTTTATATTTTATTTGTAATATACTATAAATAGAACAATGTAGAGTTTAGTTCATTTGATTATTGTTTATATTTTGTAAGTCTTGAAACATTGAAACACATTTCTCTCTTGTGAGAAAGGCTCCTGGCCGAAACTAGGGCAAACAAGTGTAGATTCACTTATGTTGCATTCTTGGCTTTAAAAAGTAGGTGCTTGGGGATATTGACGTCCATCTTGTGTCCATGTAAGAGTGTCGGTGTTGTTATTAAATTTTTTAAGGATTTTGGTGTTTGATACACACCTTAGTTCATAGATCTTGTAATAATCTATGTCACATTATCTGTCTTTACTTTCTTTTAATCGTTTGCTGTTGTGTTAGTAAGTCCATTGGTTGTTGTTGTTCTTATTATTGTTGTAATCTTGTTAATCACTTGTTAGTTTGGTTGTTGGGTGTTTTGGTGTAAAATACACCTTGTTATATTATCATTTTTGTGTTGTTACTGTTGGCCAAGACTTAGCTTCATTTGGTTCTCAGGTTCCACTTGTATTGTGGACTATTTTGTGCCTTCTGTGGTTTAATTTGTATCAGATAATGATTCAGTATTTTATTAATAACTTTTCACACAATTATTGGATTAAGGCCAAATTGGTATCTTTGGAAATCTAATTCAATTGTATATTTTTTGGTGGGTCTTATCTCTAAAATTCATAGTATAACAAAAGTTATGCTCGTTTGTATATGACTATAATTGTATTCTTCACAAGAATTTAATCGTTAAGGGATGTTTTGACTTTTCTATAAGCTAGGAGATATTTGAGGTTTTGATATATGTCTAAATCACATATGAAAATCTCAAAACATAAGGTTTGATCTTGCATGAATTTAAAGCATTGTTCTAACATTGGCTTGGATTTTCTGGGTGTCACACAAATAGAGAACACACATCAATAAAATTCTTCAAGTGTAGATTGGCATCCTCATGTTCTTGGACTCCGAAAAGCCCTTTCATTTGAAGTAAATGAATAGCATGCTAGTAAATTGAAACACTCTATTTCTTTTCATCGGGGGAATACAAATGGCACTAGCTCGACCCGCATATCCAAGGTGATCCTAATCCTTGATATGCCTATCAAAAGTACTGGTATTACTATCATGTTCGCTCATGGTATTGTGTGTACTATTATCCTTACCTGATAAAGAAAAAAAAACAATAAACAATGTGAACTAAAACACACGGCTAACCCAAAGTGACTAAAAACATTACAAGAATGAAAACTATGTTTCACTCCCTGGCAATGATGTCATTTTTTGGTAACCCTCAAATTACACTCTTGAATGGGTGTAAGCGATCGTTGTCAATATAATAACCCAACTTAGGTTCAAAAAGAATCCACAAGGAGTGAAGACACAGAATCCAAATCTTAAAAGTATTAAAAGTTAACTAGGAGATGACCCGTAATATGTATAAAACAAACATAAATGTAAAATAGGAGATTAGTTGGAATTCTTTTAAAGTGATTTTTTTTTCTTTTAGAATACTATATCGAAGTTGAAAATATTTAAAGTGTAATGAATTGGAAATAGACCTTGGGGTTATGCAATTCTAGGTTTGAACTCGTATATGGGTAATTGAGAATTTATCCAAATTAAGCTAGGAGTCGCGGGTAGGATAGATTTAGAGGTATTGATGTCAATCTTTCAATAAAACACCAAATTTCACAAATGGGTTCTTTCGAATACCTCATAAGTGTAACAATTTCACTAATATATTGCCTCAAATAACATTGTTATGTCTAAGAGATGCTATTAAATGAAGTAATTCAAGTTATTGTTTACATTTATTCCTCACTCATATCCCTTCTTTCAAGGTGTTATGGGTTCAACGGAAATTGGGGTTTGCAACCCCCAATTCTAAGTTGAATCATAAAATAAATGCAAAACCAATAACAAACAGATAAGGACATGACCCAAATCAGGGCCTTGTCGTAATGGACATCTCAAGTCCAATAAGGACCGGAGATCACAAGGCTACCCAATCCAACCAACCAACATATATACCCTGAGTCGGGTGAGTTCCGGCTATATACAAAAATAGAGTAACTTCAACTCAAAGACTTTGGGATGGGTCCATGGCCATAACCAGCCCAAACAAGTCAAACCATTCAATACGAAATCATCAACCACAAAGCAATAACCATATCCATATCCATTCCATAGCATACCCAAGTCCACAATTTGTCCGTGCAAAGCCTCTAAAACAAACAAGAATATCTTGTAGGGACATGCCCCCAACCATAGCCAAAACCAATATCCAAGTCTAAATCAATAAAGATAGAAGAAAACTCAAAGAAAGAAATGGAGCCTTCCAGAGTTTGGAAGCTCACCGCTTTAAGTAAACAAGAGCTATCCCCGAATCCAAGTCAATGAGTAGGAGGTGTGATAGTATGACCAATATCTGCATCGCGTGGGGATACAATGTCCGAGTACAGATAGCGGTTGGAGTGCTAGCATATAACTCAAGGATAAGGATAAAATAATGTCAGTAGTTCTAAATCAATCAACCAATGCATATAACTAATGCAATACATATATACCATGTCGGGATGGGGAATAAGATTAGTATGAACTTTGAAATCATTAACTTGGGCTGCGTAACATAACCATCATATATCAAGGCACCCACGGGCTATATGGGCCTAACTCTCCCCTAGATGGAAGGGCCCAAGTGCGTGTAGCCGTACAAACCAGAAAATAGCCATAACTATATATGCCTATATGTGGGACTCGAACCTCCCTGGATAATAAAGGTGGATTAAGCACAAATACATGTATTATGGGTGACTTGTACCTCCCATTTATATATTCTTTTGGGGGACTTGAACCACCTGGTCATAAAGACACCTGTACCGGATAGCGCGGTTTCTAGTGTTAGTCCTTAGAACTCCACTTTCATGGACTAGCTACACATCCTGCTTTAAAGCCTAATTTAAAACCATCATTTCACATGCTCAATCATTAAGCCAATTACTTACCAAAGGAACTTCATTGGTATCGTCATACTAACACCACTTGCAACCATACAACATGGCATTACCATTATCAATAAACCAATCATTCATTTTACTTTGGGACTCAAACCCATTGTCTAACAAAGATGCCAATTCAATTTAATATTTAGGGACTCAAACCCTTTTAGCCAATTAAACCAGTAAGGTTACCATTTAAATCATTACATGGCCAACAAGGCCTTCACAAGACCATTTACTAACCATTCATATTCATTAGGCCAATGCATTAGTTCAAAACATCAATTAACATGTGACTAGTTTATTCTCTTAGACATTTTCACAAATATGTTGAGGGCATAGCATTATCAAGACCAAAACCAAAGTAAAAAACAATCAAGTTTAGGGATAACTATTACCCAATTATTAAACCACAATAACCAAGCACCCACATGTGAAAACCATCATAAAAAATATGTATAAACATAATTTAAACCAAGAGTAAACAATACTCAACAATATGCAATAAGTCCCTCAACATTGATTTTCAAAACCACCATTAATGAATCATAATCAATGTTTAAACATATGATATTTGAGAATAACAACGAGAGAAGAGTAACATGCCTTATTCATGAAGATTCATGGAATGAGCTTGACTCTTGAGCCTCTAGATAAACACCTTGTAGAAACCTTAGCCCAATCTGTAAGAGAGTGTTTAGAGAGAGTTTTAGGAGTGTTTTGATCTTTTAAAGTATGTTATGAGAAGCTATAATATATTTTAAGATATGGGGTCTTAAGTGTTTTTGGGGTGGGAAATATCTAAAATGTCCTCAGCTTAAAAGCTTAAAATATGCGTATGCGGGTACGACTCCCTCCCCCCCAACTCGTACACACAACATATGTGTGGTACCCACCATTCATACCCTAGACAAAATATTGGACTCCAACACTGTCCAACATACGAACCCAAGGACAAACTCGTATCCATAACATATTATTGGTACCCAAAAATTGTACCCTAGGTAGAATCATCTAGGCTAGACATAGAATATCATACGGTTTGGCACTATACTTCTCGTACCCTAACATACGACAAGTATAATGTCCATTAATACCTTTGACAGAAACTAACCAAAACTACACTGAGTAACATATGATCAAGGACTTCAAGCCATATCGACTCCAAACAAGTGGTATGATGAAAGTCGTATAATGTACAGAAAGTTAAAAATCTAGAAATTTTGTAATAATCAAAACTAGGGTGTTTCAACTCTCCCCCACTAGGATCATTTATCCTCGAATGATAGGTTAAGGAAAGAACAAGCACTAGTTAACACATTATTACTTATCAAACTTCCCTTTAACCAAGTTAGAAAGCAATGACATAAAATATAGATATTAATATCAACACATACCTCAAGTACAAATTTTTGGAACGGGAAACAAATGCGGATACTTTGACTTCATGTTCTCTTCCACCTCCCATATACCTTATTCTATCTTATGGTTCCTCCGAAAAACCTTTATCGAAGTCACATCCTTCATCTGCAATCAAAGAAATTGATGATCCAAGATCTCAACTGGGACTACTTCATAAGATAAGGAATTCGAAACCCAATCCTTCCAAAAGAACAACCGATGGAGGATCAACCACACACTTTCTCAACATAGAGACATGGAAACCTGAATGAATGGAGCTCAAACTAGAAGGAAACTTCAACTCATAGGCAACATTATCAACGCTCTTTAAAATAAAATATGGACCAACATATCTGGGGCTAAACTTCCCTTTCTTACCAAACCGCATCACTCCCTTCATGGGAGACACCTTCAAGAACACCCAATTGCCAACTTTAAACTCCAAATCCTTACATCTCATATCCGCATGGTACTTTTGGTGACTTTGAGAAGATTTTAATCTATCATAAATCTCCTTCACCTTCTCCAAGGCTTGGTGAACCAAATCAGGGCCAAACAGCTTACCCTAACCAACCTCACATCATCCAATAGGAGAACGACATCTCCAACCATACAACGCCTCAAAATGAGTCATACCAATGTTAGAGTGATGACTATTATTATAAGAAAACTCTATAAGAGGAAAATGGTCAATCCAACTACCACCATAGTAAATCACACAAGCACAAAACATATTTTCTAATATCTAAATGGTCCTCTCCACTTGTCCATCCGACTACGAGTGGAAAACGGTACTAAGGCATACCTTAGTTCCCAAACCTTTCAGAAATAAACACCAAAAATAATATGAAAATAGAGTACCTTGATCCTAAATGATAGAAACAGGGGCACTATGCAACTTCACAATCTTCGCAAGATACAACTTAGCATAATCCTCCGCCGAATAACTAGTCCTCAAAGGCAAGAAGTAAGTAGACTTGGTCATCCTATCCACAATGACCCAAATTGAATCACACTGATTTTGAGACCAAGAAATACCAATAAGAAAATCCATATTGATTACCTCCTACTTCCATTTGAGCAACCCAATCTCTTGGTATAAATCACTGGGTCTCATGTTCTCAACTTTTACTTGTTGACACACTATGCACTTAGCCACATATCACTTCATATTATTCCACCAATAGAACTCCTAAATATTTTGATATATCTTCATCAAATTGGGATGAATAGCGTAATAAGATCCATGCGCTTACGCCAAAATACTTTCCCTCAAACTATCTACATTGGGAACACATAGCCTACCTTGGTACCACAAGATATAATCTCTACCAATTACAAAGTCAACTAACTTTTACTCACCTATATTTCCTCTAATCTATCAAATCGGGATCCAACATTTATTTTTTCTTTATCTCAACAGAAAGAGATGACAATAATACCTGATGAACAAACACACCACCATCCTCAGAGTCTGTGAGATGAACTCAAGACTAGAAAAATGATGAATGTCCTTCACCAACTCCCTCTTATCCTCATCTATATGAGCTAGACTCCTATGGATAACCTTCTAAGAGTATCAGTAACTACATTAATTTTACCTGGATGGTACTGGAGACTCATATCATAGTCCTTTAACAACTCAAGCTACCTCATTTTACTGAGATTCTACTCTTTCTAAATAAATACATACTGGAGGCTCTTATGATCAGAAAAGATCTCAACATGAACCCCATAGAGATAGTGATGACAAATTTTAAATGCAAATAACACAACCAACAATTCCAAATCATGAGTAAGGTAGTTCTTCTCATGAACTTTCAACTACCTAGAAGCATAGGCCACCACCCTACTATGCTACATCAACACACAACCAAGCCTAAGATAAGAAACATCATAATACACTAAGAAGCATCACTATCCTCAGGCAAGGTCAAAACCAGAGCTAAAGTCAACCTATCCTTCAACTTCTCAAAACTACCCTCACACTCATCAGACCTCAAGAACTTTACCTTCTTCTATGTCAATCTAGTCAATGGAGCAACTATAGTTGAAAAACTTTCCATAAATCTCCTATAGTAGTCGGCTAAACACAAGAAGCTCCGAATATCGGTTGGAGTCGCGGGTCTAGGCCATTTTTTAACCACACAACCTTTTGTAGATCCACCATGATCCCTTCACTAAAGATAACATGACCAAGAAAAGTCACATCATTAACCTAAAACTCACACTTTGAGAACTTGGAAATCAAATATTGAACCTTCAAGGTATGCAGCAAAGCATTGAGGTGATTGACATGATCCACCTTACTCTTAGAGTATTGTAACACCCCGAGTTTGTACCTCAAATGGTACACGGTACTAGTGACCCTAAAAGACCACCAATTAAACCATGACTGGTACCTGTTGTAAGCACTAAATAATAGTAACAATGTAATAATAGTATAACTAAAATAAATACAAAAATTAGGCTGAATTCACCATAAGGTTCAAAACTGAAAAACAAATACTGATAACTGAATACTGACAACTGAAACATCTGTCTGAAATACTCTAGTCTGAAAGCTTCTAACTGTCAGAATATGGAGTTGATGGGACAAGACCCCAACTAACTCCGACTACTAAATATTCTAAATACTGAAATGCTGAAAGATAACTCTATCCTCAAACTATGAGAACTCACCACTAAATCTGCTGTTGATATTCTAGGATGCTAAGTCTAATCAGGAGCCCGTGCGTCTGAACCTATGATATAAGACATCATGGCATAAAATAAAAGGTATGCGTCAGTACTTTTAATATACTGGTATGCTAGGTGAGGTAGGCTGATATGCATGGGTTCATATGCATGAACAATAACCGACTGAGTAACATGAACGTAACTAAATAAGAGTACATGCATGGATACATAAACTATAACTGAGATCATGGTAACACTAGTTACTGAGTTCTGAAAACTGATCAACTGATATCTGAGTTTACTGATAACTGATATCTGAGTTTAATGATAACTATATTACTGACAATTGAGTGACGACTTCTAATAGTCCTAATTCTATAGAACTTAACAGAGTTCTATACTGAGCCGAGTGATTATGTCTGCCAGTCCTGAATCTGTAGAACTGAACTGAGTTCTATACTGGGACTAAAACTAAATTGAGACTGTGAGAGGTAATTATCTAATTGATATGCCCCTCTCTAAATGGATCGGGGTCCAACCTTTAACCCCAATTGGAAGGGTATCAGTACTTTGTCATGGGTAAAGATAAGCTATGAGTTAACCCTCTTTAACAGGAAGACCTTTCGTCAGCCCTCGCTGGCAGGAAAATTTATACGAGATGTATCAACCCTTATCTGGCAGGAAGATATCTCAACTTATGCTGGCTATGTAGTTCTGCAATTTAGGGATTGCTTCTAAGGGTCAAACCCTCTGCTGGCAGGAATGCCCCCATCCATGGGTTAGCTCGGTGCTGAATCCTACTCCCAACTGAATAGACACAGATCTAATTTCTAGTCCATATTAGGCTTGACTGAATTGTTACTAATCGTACTATCTAATTGTACTGAACTGAGTTCATTGGGTTTTTCTAACTGACGGAGTACTACCCAATTAACATTATAATCATGAAAACATTAAAATCCAACATGGAATTCATGAAATCAATTAACTTATAGTTTAAAAGAGTTTCTTAAACTCCAAGGGTGGAAGGAAATCCTTAGATGAACACTTTACATACCTTGGTGCTTGAATCAATAAAGATTAATGGTCCATTCTGAAAGCTTGAATTTGAAATTAGCGTGCCCTAGGGTTTATTCTTGAGTAATTTGAGAGAGTGAGGGATTTAGCCCTTTAGAATAATTAATTTCATGTTTTTGGGGCTGATTAGGGGTGGGAAAATAACCCAAATACCCCTCTGGATATAGAATTTAAAGAGCAAAAATCATGCTCAGTGATGCGTAGACCGATGCACCGCGTCGATGGCATCAATGCGATGACCAATGCACCACATCGAGTTTATGTTGGGCCTCTAGAATTTGCATTGGAAGCTGGGGGAAAATATTCATCGATGCGATAGGCGATGCGGCGCATCAAGATCTCATCGATCCACTAGTTTGGACTTCCAAACGTGCCTCAAACGATGTTTGAAAAATTCAAAACTCGTTCGAGAACACCTACTAACATTCGTGATCATGAATCAATCTAAAAATCAATATTCTAAGGTTGTAAGGATCGTGAAATATGATCGCCAACTTATGAAGACTAAAATAATTCTAAGTATAAACACTTAGATGAAGTTTCTAATTATAGGACCCCCATTATTAAGCTCTAAGGGACTGAGTTAAGCTTGAAATTTTGCGGGGTCATACAATATCTCCCCTTAGGAACTTTCATCCTCGAATGAGACTAAGTAAGCTGGGAATACTGATAGAATGATTCTGCATATTGAACATGCACAACTGAAGCATAACTTCATGACTGATATTATTGATAAGATGAGTTTGTACACTGAACATGTATATCTGATGCATGAGTACACGACTGAACTGATTCATAAATGCATGACTGAATATGCAACATAAATTGATACCAAGTTGGTAACTACATCTGAACATAGAACTGAATAAGTTTAAGGAAAACTATTACCTTGAGTTGAGTCTAAGTTTGCAGAGAAGAGGTGAGGATACTTGGTTCGCATATCTACTTCTGCTTCCCAAGTAGCTCCCTCAATGGATTGATTCCGACAAAGAACTTTGACTATAAGAACTTTTTTGTTCCTTAGTCTGTGAACCTGATGATCGAGGATTTTGACTGGAACCTTATTATAAGAGATACTGTTCTGAACATCTATGCCCTCTATAGGGACTACAACTGATGGGTCACCTATGCACTCCTTTAGAATGGAGATGCGAAATACTGGATGCACTAAATCTAGATCTGAAGGGAACTCAAGCTCAAAAAATACCTTTTAGAAACGACTGAGAATTCAGTAAGGACCGACACATTGGGGAATGAGTTTTCCCTTTCTGCCGAACCTCTCACTCCCTTCATGGGAGAGATTTTCAAGAATACAAAATCACTGATCTCAAAATCGAGATCATTTACTGAACACATATGAACAGGAACATGAGAACATAACTGAGCCTCAAACGTGATACATGAACTGAATATCATGAACTGAACTGACCCTTGGATACATGGTTTATGACTGAGATTGGAATTTGAGGGTCAACTTATGAGTACCCACTAATTCAAATTGGATTCATCACTTGAAGAGAAAATGGAAAGTTTAGGTCATTAAAGCATCATAGGATTATAATGCATCTCTCCCTTGGGATAATACGTCCCCTGAAGGATACTGGCTTAGCTGAGCTGCTGAGGAAAGACTGGAACAATGCACAGGGAACCTATGAACTGAATCGTGACTGGATATCTGGGATCTGAAACTGAGGCATGATACACGAACTGAGTTGAATACGCACCTATATGGTTGATCCACCTTGGAATAGTTACACTCATGAGACTTAGGATAGTGTGACTGGATGGAAAGGTGGGAAACAAAACCATACAAATTTATCCGCCCGACTGCTAAACTGAATTGCTAGCATTACAGACTAACACATGCTGAAAACTTATACTCTACTGGAGCATTTCCTTGACACTATTTCTATAGAGTTCTAGTGACTTTGGGGAGCAAGGAATATTGGCATGGGTTGAATAAAACATCTAAATAAAAGATCACCTCCTGGCTAAAATTCTGTAATATGCGGCGAGGCCAACGAAACATCATCTAAAATAGAGTGACTAAGCCTTATGCACTGCAATTATAAATTTTTAAGGTTAGACATATTTCTCGAATAATCTCTCAACTATATCTCCACCTTAGTATGGTACTTCACCTGAGACTGCTAAAAATATTTACATGGGTGCTGAGCACGAATGCATAAACATACTAACTTATCTGATTAGCTGAATGGTTGATAGTTGAATACTGGTCATGTAAGATTGAACTGTACTTAGTCTAGACTAAAACTATAGAGTATTTTTGCATATGAGGTAAGGACTGGCTGAGCAACATGGGATACTGAGAATGAATGCGTTTGAACTGTATTATCTTAGGATGTTGTACCAAGCATATAACATGATTCTAAAATACTGGTAACTGAATAACTGATAATTGTATGCTATGGTCAAGCAAAACTGAGACTAAACTGAGTTTTAAACTGAATGCTGAACTGAGACTGTAACTGAGTTCTGATAACTACGTGATAGAGACTGACATAAATCGAGGACATGAAGCATGAATAAATACCATACCAAACTCGACACTTAACTGAGGCTTAAGGAATAGAATATCAATACAATAAATTTATCAAGAGATCTAAATTGGGGATATACATGACATAATCTAAATTTAGCCGATCGTTAAGAGTGTAGCATGAGTCATGGGAACTGAGCATACTGTAAAGCATGACATGAGTACATGAGTCATGAGCTGCATGACCTGATCCTGGATTTTCTTTATTCATGGAACATGATTTATAAACTGAGTGAACTGGAACTCCTTATACTGGGAACTGTAAGCGTACATGATTTTCACTAACGTGCACGAATATGAGATATGATCATAGAGCCGACATGTAAGATATGAATAGATATCATGATATCTAATGGGTTTTGAGAGTCTGAAGTATGATTTTGAAATGAGCTGCGTGATCATTCTCTCCATGGAAATAGGCAAAAATATCATCGATGAAGACTATAACGAACATGCCCAAGTACTTTCTTGAACACGCGATTCATTAAGTCCATGAAAGCCATTGGGGTATTTGTAAGACCAAAAGATATGACTATAAACTCAAAGTGACCATATCGGGTTCAGAAAGCTGTTTCTGGGCTGATGATAGCCTGATCTGAGGTCTATCTTAGAAAAGTAACTAGCACCCTGAAGTTGGTCAAACAAGTCATCAATTACAGGAAGTGGGTATTCATTCTTGACTGTGACTTTGTTCAACTGACGGTAGTCTATACACATACTGAGAGAACAATCTTTCTTACGCACGAATAAGATCTGTGCGTCCCATGGGGCAATGCTGGGTCTGATGAATCTTTTATTTAGGAGACCTTTCAACTGTTCTTTTAACTCTCTGAGTTTATCTGGAGCCATTATGTATGGCAGAATAGAGATAGGCTGAGTATCCGGAAGAAGGTCTATTCCAAAATCAATTTTCCTTTCGGGAGAAACTCCGAGAAGATCTTCGGGAAACACATTTGAGAAAGCATTTACTACTGGAACTAACTCAAGACTAGGATTCTCTGAACTAGAGTCTTTTACTTTGACAAGATTATAGACACAACCCTGGAATATTATATTTTTCTCGCTCTAAGGTACGAAATCAACTGACCCTTAAGTGCTATAGTACTACCCCTCCATTCAAGGACTGGTTCATTTGGAAACTGAAAATGAACTATTCTGTTTTTATAATCAACTGAGGCATATCATGAATGAATCCAATCCATGCCAAGAATGACATTGAAATCCGTCATCTCTAACTCTACAAAGTCTGATGGAGTGACTTTCTGAGATATTATAATCGGACAGTTCCTTGAGACCCATCGGGCTATAATAGACTGACCTTCTATGGTAGAGACTGAGAAAGTTTTTTCTAAGATTTTTGGTCTGACTTTGAAATCGAATTCAATGTAAGGAGTTACAAAAGACAGAGAGATCCTAGATCTAATAAGTCATAAACATGTAAATGGAAGATCTGTAATGTACCAGTGACCACATCAGGAGAATTTTCCTGATCTTGTATGGACTGAAGTGCACAAATCCTATCTGGGCGTTGCCCACTATTGTCACTGAAAGTGGCACCCTGCTGATTTGGGCAACCAAACTAAGCTGGAGGACAGTCGAATTGACCCTATTTACATAAATTCTTTACCCTCTTAGCTATTACTCTACTCTCCCGCATCATGTGGCTTGGTTTACCACATCCAAAACATACATCACTTCTAGCTCTATATACTACTTTATGGTTCTTACCATATTCTCTGCAAAGAGGATTAGTACGAACACCCTTCCCACAAACTTGTGACTTAGAGCCTGGTTCTCCATATCGACTGTCCTTCTTAGACTTAGGCACTGGTGCCCTGATTGAAAGCAGAACTAGGCTGAGAAGTTTTGACAGAACTGGGACCGGTTACTACCCCCTGATCTTGGCTTAGAATTATTTGTTCTAGCCCTCTTATTCTTTCTATGCTCCCCTCCCTCACTCTGCAAAGTGAAAGTCAAAAGCCTAAATAGGACAACAGTCTACAAATTATTTTGAGCAACTACTGAATAAGCTAAGGTAGTGAAAGTAGCTCTAAATTCAGCGTGAGAGACATGATCATGCAGGGGATCTACCTGAACAAGAGGAAGAGCTGGCTGGTTTTCATTACTTCTTCCATTAGCTTCTCTAGGAGGCATTTTCTGGAAGCATAAGGAAGATATGAATTAGACTGAGAGTTTAACTTAAGCTCATGTTGACTCGCATGACATGAATACTGGAAGAAGGGAAAGTTCTCCTAAAAATATCTCATAACCTCCTGTCCATAATGTGGTGCACTACACACCCATGCACAAGACTCTACTTGATGCGACTTTTCGACTTCCTAGGATTCTGTTGAACCTTAGGCTCTGTTACCAAGTTTGTAACACCCCGAGTCTATACCCCAAATGCTACACGGTGCTAGCGACCCCGAAAGACCATCAGCTAACCTATGACTGGTACCTGTTGTGAGCACTGAATAATAGTAACACTGTAATAATAGTATAATTGAAATAAATATGGAAAATAGGCCGAAGTCACCATAAGGTTCAAAATTGAAAACAAATATTGATAATTGAATACTGATAACTGAAACATCTGTCTAAAATACTCTAGTCTGAGAGCCTTTAACTGTCTGAATATGAAGTTGATAGGACAAGCCCCCAACTAACTCTGAATACTAATATGCCAAATACTGAAAGATAACTTTGTCCTTGAACTATGAGGACTTACTACTAAATCTGCAGCTGATAGTCCAGGATGCTAAGTGCGATCATGAGCCTGTGCGTCTGAACCTATGATATAAGACATCATAGCGTAAAAGAAAATGTATGCATCAATACTTTGAATGTACTGGTATGCTAGGTGAGGTAGGTTGATATGCATGGGTTCATATACATGAATAATAACGAGCTGAGTAACATGAACGTAACGAAATGAGAGTACATTCATGAATACATAAACGATAATTGAGAACATGGTAACACTGGATACTGAGTTCTGAAAATTGATCAACTGATATCTGAGTTTATTGATAACTGATATTTGAGTTTACTAATAACTGTATTACTGATAGCTGAGTGACTATTTCTGACAGTCTTGATTCTGTAGAACTGAACAGAGTTCTATACTGAGCTGGGTGACTGTGTCTGACAGTTCTAAATCTGTAGAACAGAATTGAGTTCTATACTGAGACTGAAACTGAAACTGAGACTGTTGGAGGTAGTCATTTAATCGATATGCCTCTCTCTGAATGGATTGCAGTCCAACCTGTAACCCCAGTTGGAAGGGTGTCAGTACCGTGCCATGGGCAAAGATAAGCTATGAGTTAACCCTCTCTGATAGGAAGCCCTTTTGTCAACCTTTGCTGGCAGGAAAACTCGTACGAGATGTATCAATCCTTATCAGGCAGGAAGATATCTCAACCTACACTATCTACATAGTTCTGTAATGCAGGGATTGCTTCTAAGGGTCAAACCCTCTGCTGGCAGGAATACCTCTATCCCTGGGTTTGCTCGGTACTGGATCCTACTCCTAACTGAATAGACACTGAACTGATTTCTAGTCTATACTAGGCTTGACTGAACTATTACTGATCGTACTGTCTAACTGAACTGAACTAATTTCACTGGGTTTCTCTAACTGACGGAGTACTACTGAATTCTGTTAACTGACTGAATACTACTGAGTTTTGGAACTGACTGAGTACACTGAGTTCTGTACTGACTGAATACCACTGATTGAGATATTTCTAAGACTATTCTATGACTACTGTAGCTCTAGGCCAACAACTATATTTTTGGGTATTATATACCCCCAGGACTCGATAGCATGAAAAGTAAAACATAGCATGACCTTAGAAGCATAATAGTACTTGCTTACTAACAATGCATTTGTTTTAGACATTTTGTTAACCACTTGATATACATGAGTTTGTGCATGAATGAAATCACATAATAACATATCATGCTTTCACTAGTCAATTCACCTAAGCATTTATGCAAACACTTGGGGAGCATGGGTATTTTATATATCAATAAGCATGTAATAATATCATGGATACTACATTCAACTTGTAATTCAAGGCGTCAACATGAAGTTCACATAAATCAATCCACAATAATCTAGTTTTCATGAAGTTTGTAGTAAATCATGGGATTAAAAACACAATTAACATTATAATAATGAACACATTCAAAACCGACATGGAATTCATGAAATCAATTAATTTGTAGTTTAAAAGAGTTTCTTGAACTCTAAGGGTGGAAGAAAACCCTTAGATGAACACTTCACGTACCTTGGTGCTTGAATTAATGAAGATTAATGGTGCGTTCTTGGAGCTTTAATTTGAAATTAGAATGCCCTAGGGTTTATTCTTGAGTAATTTGAGAGAGAATGAAGGACTTATCCCTTTGGAATGATTAATTTCGTGTTTTAGGGGCTGATTAGGGGTGGAAAAATTACGCAAATAGCCATCTGGACTTGGAATTAAAAGAGCAAAAATTGTGACAATTGACGCGCAGACCGATGCACCATATCGATGGCATCAACGCGATGACCAACGCGCCGCGTCGAGTTTGCATTGGGTCACTGGAATTTGCACTGGGAGCTAGGGAAAAATATTCATCGATGCGATAGGCGATGCGGCACGTCGAGATTGCATCGATCCACTGGTTTGGACTTCCCACCGTGCATCAAATGATGTTCGAAAAATCTGAAACTCGTCTGATAACACCTACTAACATTTCTAATCATGAATCAACCTAAACATAAATATTCTAAGGTTGTAAGGATCGTGAAATAAGATTGCCAATTCATGAAGGCTAAAATAATTCTAAGTATAAACACTTAGCTGAAGTTTCTAAGTATGGGACCCCCTTATTAAGCTTTAAGGGACTAAGTTAAGCTTAGGATTTTGTGGGGTCTTACAAGTATACCAGAATATCATCTATGAAGATAATGACAAACAAATCTAGAAACTGATGAAAGACCCTATTCATCAAATCCATAAATGCCGTCGGAGAATTTTTCAACCCAAAAGACATAACTAGGAACTCATAATGACTATACCAGGTCCTGAAGGCAGTCTTAGGGATATCCTCCTCCCTAATATTAAGTTGATGATAACCCGACCTAAGATTAATCTTAGAGAAGCACTTCGCACCTTGAAATTGATCAAATAAGTCATTGATCCTAGGAAATGGATAATTATTCATTATGGTCACCTTATTCAGTTGATGATAATCAATATACATCCGAAGGAAACCATCCTTCTTACGCAAGAAAAACATAGGAGTGCCCTAAGGAGACATAATAGGATAGATAAAGCATTTATAGAAGAGATCCTTCAATTTCTACTTAAGCTCCTTCAACTCAGTTGGAGCCATTCTATAAGGAGGGATAGATATAGGATGAGTGTCTGTAACAAGATCAATCCCAAAATTAATTTCCCTATCGGGAGGAATCCCAGGAAGATTATTAGGGAAAACCTCAGGAAATTTATTAACCACAGGAACAAATTCTAAAGAAGGACCTTTCGAGTTAGAATCTTTAACCCAAACCAAATGATACAAACACCCTTTGGAATAAACTTTCGGGCTCTAAGATATGAGATGAATCCCCCCTTAGGCACTAAGAACCACCTTCCGATATAATGATCGGCTCATTAAGGAATTTTAACATGACCTTGTGGGTATGATAATCTAGAGAAAAATAGCATGAATACAACCAATCCATTCCCAGAATGAAATCAAAGTCAACCATGTCTAACTCTATAAAATCCACTAGAGTTTCACTACCATTAACAGATACCACACCCCTCTATAAACTCTTATAGAAACATAGAATCACCAATCAGGGTAGATACAGAAATAGGATTAGAAATAAACTCAGGACCAAAACCAAAATGCACACCCATAAATGGGGTCACATAAGAAAGAGTGGACCCTAGATCAATTAAACAATGCACATCATGGGAGAATAGTTTCAACATACAAGTAACGACATCAGGGATGCCTTAGAATCCTGATAGGATGCAAAAGAAAATAACTAATTTCGGCCAGTGCCTGTACCAGAAGAAGTAATAGATGTAGAAGCAGCACCCTATGGTGCAAGAGCAGATGAAGAGCAAACATAAACCTTGTTAGCCCTAAAAACCATTCTAGAACAATAGTCACACTGCATATGACCAATTTGACAAAAATAAAAACATCTGTTCTTCCCTTCCTCACAGAACCCATGATGCGACCGCCCACAAAATTTATAAAAAGGGTGGGATGGAATCGATTGAGCCCTACTAGCCTAAGATTGGGCACCCTATTCCCAGAACCCACCATCGTGCTGAGATTAATGATCACCCAACGGCTTCGGGTAAGGATCACTAGCCGTGAGAAATAACCAGAACTCCCCCACTTATTCTTTGGCCACTTACCACTATCTCTCCTACTTTACTCAGAAGGCCTAAATTTCTTCCCCACCTTTCACTAAACTAAGCCTGCTTCCTCTTCTCTTCCTCCACCTACTGCATATAAATAACCAACCTAGAGATATCCATGTACTTGATCAACAAGGAAATCTTAATTTCAATGATCAACTCACGAGACAATCCCAAAGCAAACTTACGCATTCTAGCTCTCACACTAGAAAACAACTCAAGAGCATACCTGGACAACTGATGAAATTTCAAGGCATACTCCTTGACAGACATCCTACCTTTTCTTAATTCACAAACTCTTCCACTTATGCCTCCCTCAACTTTTGAAGAAAGAAGTAATTCAGAAATGCACTAGAGAAATCATCCCACATAGAAGAACTAACATACTCTCCCCTTGACTATTCCCACTCTTTTCCATATCTTTCAATTGGTAGGAAGCAAACTCAACACCTTCAACCTCCGTAGCACGCATAACCCAGAATATCTTCTCTATCTCATTAATAAAACTTTAAAAATCCTCCTCAACTTATATATTAGTATACATAGGAGGATGTAACCTCATAAATTTGTCAACCCTTATGGCCTTAGAATATGGAGTAACAGGAATACCACACTCAAACTGAGAAGCTACCAACTGAGTCAACAAAGTAAGGAGCAACGAAACTCAGCATTAGTGGCCTCCCTTTAAGGTGACTGAGTATGAGTATCGCCCTTAAGAGTTGGATCTGTGGGGATAGGTGGAACCCCATGAGGACAGTCAGATTCAGTGACCCTTAACTGGATCTAGACTTTAAAAGTTGGACGAGCTCCGTCCATATTATCCTCATTCAGGACAGAAGAGTTTGCATGGACATTAGATCTTCTTAGAGGCATGATTCGAAAGAGGAGCAGATCAAAATCAGAAAGATCCAAGAACTCAAACTCTATAGGTCAAAGTAAGACAACAAGAAAGTGAAATATTCCTAAATGTCTCATAACCTTTATTTTATAAGTGTGGCGCACTGCACACCCATAAAAGAGAATCGACTTGACACAACTTTGTGGACACCCAACTGACCATGGACCTACGTTCTGATACCAACTTGATACTACCTAAACTAGGGCATTATCATAATAGGCATCTCAAGTCCAACAAGGACCAGAGATCACCTTGCTACCCAATGCAACCAACCAACATGTGTACCCTGAGTCGGGTGAGTTCCAACTATATAGCAAAATTGAGTAATTTAAAATTCAAAGACTTTAGGATGGGTCCCTGACCATGATAAACCCAAATAAGTCAATCCATCTAATGCCAAATCATCAACCACAACAATAACCAAATACATATCTATTCTATAACATACATAAGTCCATAGTTTGTTCATATAAAGCCTCTACAACAAATAATAATATCTAGTCGGGACATGGCCTCAACTATATCCAAACACTAATACCAAGTCTAAACTAATAAGGACATAAGAAAACTCAAAATAAGAAATGGAGCCTTCCAGAGGATGAAAGCTCACGACTTCAAGTTAACACAAAGTGTCCCCGAATCCAAGTCAATAAGTAGGAGATATAATAGTACGCCCAACACATGCATCACGTGGGGATACAATATCTGAGGATAATTAGAGGTTGGAGCGCTAGAATGTAACTCAAGGATAAGGATAAAGTAATGCCAATAGTTTAAAATAATTCAACCAATGTATATAACCAATGTAATACATACATATACATATATATCATTTCAGGATAAGGAAAAAGATTAACATGAACTTTGAAATCATTAACCTAGGTTATGTAGCATAATCATCATATATCAAGGCACCCACAGGCTATTGGACCCGGCTCTCCCCTATCTAGAAGGGCCCCAGTACGTGTAGCCACACGAACCAGAGAATATATATAACTATATATGCCTATATGGGGGACTCAAACCTCCTGATATAATCAAGGTGGATTAAGCACCAATACATGTATTATGGGGGACTCGAACCTTCCACTCACATATCCATTTAGGGGACTGATGAGTGGTGATTTCACCACTTAATCATAGCTCGTATTCATGCACATTACCATATTTTGAATGAATAAGTGAGATATAATTGTTATTGAATGCGTTAACATCTACATTTTGCATACACAAAAGTAATAAGAGGGGAAAATGTGGATTGGAGCTAAAAAAGATCAGAAAGAGGAGGGGTGTACAGTTTGAAGACTAGGAGTAGACATAGCCTTAGTTACCACGATCGCAGTTTAAGGACCGTGATCATGGCCAGTCAAGCAGGTCAACTTACCACAATCATATGAGATTGCGATTGCATTCTTCGAGATCATGGTAAAGCCTCTGTGATCACGATCTAGCGAGATTAATATGCACAGGCACTTTGGTCAAATAGTATAATTGATCTAAGTTTCCATATAAGATTCAAATCTTTTTTTTTTGGACATCAAGGAAAGTAGAGAGGAAAAAATTGAAAAACTTGTAGAACCCTAGATTGTTGGGAAAACACATTTTTCCTTAGTGTATTTAGAATTTCAAGAGAAAATTGGTGATCTTGAAGTGTGAGTCAAAGGATTTATTTAATCTACATTGATATGGATTCCATGAATGAATTATTAGGTAGATTTTTTCTCTTCCATTTCATGAGTAGCTAATTTCTCTATTCTTGGGATTATGTTGAACTAAAGTGCTATTAGTGTGTAGGTGTTGATGGGTTTATATGATTTTTAGTTGTTGATTATGGATTCCACCATTGCTTGAGTTTTAATAGTTGGAATTTGTGGGTGAAAACCCTAAAAGTCAAAATAGGTTTGATGGGTGAAAACCCCAAACTCTTGAAAAATCCTTTATCATCCTTGAATAAGAGATGAGGGTAAACCGTTGGGAACCTATAACATCCTTGAAAAAAGAATATAGGGGGACAAGGCAATGGTGGACAATTGAGTATATGGTTTACTTACTTTTGCAATCTTAGACATAAATATGAATGGAGAGTGATCCATGTTATAGGAATTATCTTAGAAATAGGGATGCCCGATTGAGGTATTGGGTGATTATTAAGGTCACACTCGTTAAGTGTTTAAAAGAGCCAATGGATGAAATCTTTGAGGTTTGGTTGATAAGTTAACCGCCAAGACCTTCGACCAAGCCTACTTTTTATTCAACGACTAGATTTCATGTTAAACTATCATGATCCCACACACACTTTGCCTTTAGGTAAACATAATCCCAAGATTTCCCTTAAAGTTGAATTCAAAATAGAAAGTGTTCTTGTAGTTTATTATGCAAGTTAAGAGTGATACATTTCCAACTCGAAACCAAACCCCCCCAAACTTTATTTTATGTGTTGTATTTTATTAACACCTTGGGTACCCTTTTTGAAATTAAAGCACCCATAGGATTTTTTATTAGGTAATCATTGTTCTTTCTGCATAATTATGAGTCAAGAAGGCTCGTATTATCTTGGCATTAGAGATCATGAGAGTGCCATTCACATTCCCTCCACCGAGAGAAGTGGTGTATTTTATGTTACAAGTGTAATGCTATAATTGATTCATCTAAAAGGACTCTTTGAGGTTCAAGCTCATGAGGACCTAAATTTATACTTGAAGAACTTTATAGAAATTTGCGCCCCTTTTAATGTTGCACACATATCTCAAGAGTCCATCCGGTTACACTTTTTCCCATTCTCCTTAGTGGGAAAGACAGTGTTATGGATAAGATCTTTACTCGTCGGTTCCATCACTTCATGGATGAGTCTTACGGAGTCCTTCTAAGTCAATACTTCCCACCTTTGAAGATGTTATAATTATGGGATGAAATTGTTAATTTTTGCCAATTCCATGAAGAACCGTGGTATGAAGCTTGGGAAAGATTCAAGGAGAAACTCTTCAAGTGCCCTAACCATGAGATACCCGAGAAAATACTTCTCCATATTTTCAATAGTGAATTAGACCAACTAAACAAAGCCATAGTGGACAATGTATCTGGTGGATCATTCATTAAATTGCCATATGGAGTTGCATAAATAGATTTGGATCAAGTAGCAATTTTGTCCAGGGGTTGGGACATGAAGGATACCGAGGTGGCCGTGGGGGATCCCTCCTCTTTCTTTATGTGTCAAGAAAAGAAAGGCGAAGAGCAAGAGAAGGATACGAATATGGTCAAGATGATGTCATGCATTGAACTCCTAATTAAGCATATGTTGGGAATCCTAATGGAAAGTGTAAATATGATTAGTACAAGAGAGGTTACACCATGTAAAAGTGTGGAGAAGAAGTGCTTGATAACAAGTTGAGTGTGTTGCCTAAGTTTTCAAAGAGTTTCCACCTTGCTTCAAAAAGGAAAGGCGGGAATCAAGGTCGGAACCATGAAAGAGAAAGAGACATCAATGAAGAAATTTTAGCTCAAATATTAAGTGGTGTTGAGAGGATCAGTATGATAGTGAGTGAAATGTAAGGCAATTTCTTAATGCTCTACCAAACCATTGTGTCACACTCAACCGCCATTTAACATATCCAAGAAAAAGGTTAATCAAATATCAAGTTATCTCATGGAGAGGCAAATTGATGAAATTCCAAGTAGGAAGGTAACAAATGCTACAATCACCCTAGATAGAAAAAGTCTTGAAAATAATGTTGAGTTTGACAACCCCGGTGAAAAATAAGATGATGAGCAAACAAAGGCAAAGAGAAAAAGGTACAATAATGATGAGCCAAAGATAAGTGAGATTATGGAAAATTCAAAGGAAAATGATTGCAAAATTGTCTCCATATCATGAAACACAATTCCTTTTCCTTTTCTTAAATGTCTCATAAAAAAGGGGAAAATGAAAAGCTTAACAAGATCTTCGATAGATTTAGCATCATATCTATTAATTTTCCTCTAATTGATGCTTTGTAAGATATGTCGGGACATGTTAAATTTGTGAAGGATTTGGTATAGAAGAAATGGCTTGTGGAGGATGAAACAATAGAAGTAACACATCATTATAGTGACATTATGTCAAGCCCATTGGTAAAAAATAGGAAAGAACCCGGTGTTTTCACCATTCCATGCACAATTGGATTATTCAAGTTTGCAAAGGCATTATGCGACCTCAGAGCAAGTGTAAATCTAATGACTTATGATATTTGTCACAAGCTCAGATTGGGAAAGCCGACACCCACTTCAATGAAATTGGTCATGGCCGATCGGACCATCAAGAAGCCGATGGGAGTTCTTAATGATGTTCTAGTAAAAGTGGACCGATTTATCTTCCCGACCGACTTTATGATCTTAGATTGTGCAATGGATGTTGAAGTCCCTATTATTCTTGGGAGACCATTATTAGCTACCGAGAAGGATTTGATGGATGTGGAGTCAGTGAGATAAAGTTTCGATTGAATAATAAGGAGGTGTCCTTAAATTTGTACAAGTCCATGAAGCAACCGATGGACTTACAAGTCATCTCGGTGATTGATATTATAGATGGGGAGGTGAAAAATCATATCAATATGAACTTGTTAGATAACCTATTGATACGGATGCTATGGAATTGCGTATGTGAGGAAGTGGAGAAGTTTGACTAAGTGGTTGTATCCCTAATGTGACTTGGATCTTATACCAAGAACCCGATGAAGTTGGATCTTGATCTAGAAAATCGTGAGAGCCCACTCGCACGACCATCAATTCTTGAGCTTCCCAAAGTTGATTTGAAGGCTTTGCCACACGATCTCCAATACATGTTTTGGGGAGAGAGAGACACATGACCAATCATTATTTCAAGTGACCTTGAACCCTTTCATGGATGCATTGAAAGTGGTGGTGAAAAAGTCCATTCAAGCCATTGGATGGATAATCGTGGACATTATAGGAATAGCTCCCGGAATTTATTTCCACAAAATTAAACTTGATCAAAATCATATTCCAAGTGTGGAACACCAAAGAAGGCTAAACCAACCCATGCAAGAGGTTGTAAAGAAAGAAATCATCAAATGGCTTGACGCGGGGGTAGTTGATCCAATATCCAATAGTACTTGGGTGAGCCCGGTACAATATGTCCCAAAAAAGGTGGCACCACGGTGGTTGAAAATAAAAAGAATGATCTAATCCCCATTCGATCTATCACCGAATAGCAGGTGTGCATAGATTATTGGAAGTTAAACTTGTGGACCGAGAAAGACCATTTTCTTATGACTTTCATGGATCGAATGTTGGGCAGATTAGCCGGTAATGGATGGTATTATTTCTTGGATGGTTACTTGGGGTACAATCAAATTTGTATCTCCTAGTAGCACCAAGAAAAGATGATGTTTACTCTCCCATATGGGGCGTTCGCATTCAAGCGAATGCCTTTTGGGTTATGCAATGGCCCGATAACTTTTCAATGTTGTATGTTATCAATATTTGCAGATATGGCCGAAGATTCAATAGAGGTATTTATGGATGACTTCTCGGTGGTGGGGAGATCTTTTGAATCATGTCTTCAAAATCTAAGCAAGGTGATTGAGAGATGCGTGAAAACCAACCTTGTCCAAAATTAGAAAAAATGTCATTTTAATGGTCAAGGAAGGTATTGTCTTAGGCCACAAAATATCGGGGAAAAGCGTTGAAGTCGATTAAGCCAAGGTAGAGGTAAATTCCAAGCTACCACCCCCCGTATCCGTAAAGGGTGTTGGAGCTTTCTTGGACATACCGGATTTTATCCACGTTTCATTTAGGATTTCTCCAAGATAGCTCACCCGATGTGCAAACTCCTTGAGAAGAAGACTAAATTCAAATTTGATGAGGTATGTTTAAAATCCTTTGATCGCCTCAAGGAATTGCTTATTTCGGCCCCAATTATTGTGGCTCGAGATTGATCATCCCCTTTTTAGGTAATATGTGATGCAAGTGGGATTCCACTAGGTGCAGTGTTAGGTCAATGCAAGGAAAAACTCTTTCATCCTATCTATTATGCAAGAAAAATGTTGAATGATGCTCAACGCAACTACACCATTACCAAACAAGAGTTGTCGGCGGTTGTATATGCTTTTGAAAAATTTCGTGCCTACTTATTAAACACGAAAGTAGTGGTGCACATGGATCATGCCACACTTAAATACCTCATGTCCAAGAAGGAAGCAAAACTGTGTTTAATTAGATGGATTTTGCTCTTGCAAGAATTCAACTTTGAGGTGAAAGATCGAAAGGGGTGTGATAACCAAGTGGCCGACCATCTCTCGCATCTTGAAGGTAATCATGAAAGGCATGGAGAAATTGAAATTGATGATGCTTTTCTCGATGAATGGTTATGTCCATTATGAAAAATAATGCACCATGGTATGCCAACTATGCCAATTATATAGCAAGTGGTGTACTTCCCGAGGGGATTAGCTACCACCAAAGGAAACGGTTTTTGTTTGATGCTAAGAGATATTTTTGGGATGAGTCATTCCTATTTTGGGAGTGTATGGATGGTGTCATTAGGCGGTGCATTATGGAGGTCGAGAAAAATAATATCCTTGAAGCTTGCCACTTCTCACCTTACGGCGGTCACTAACAGTGCCCAAGCACACACACAAGTGTCGTGGTCTACCAAGTAGTAAAGTGGCCTTTGAGAAGCCAAGTATCGATTCCACAGAGACTAGATTTAACAACTATTTAATTCTAGTTCATAGTTTAGTGCAAAAGTAACCAAAAAGAGTTTGAAAATTTGTAAATTAAAAATAAAGTAAATAATGCGTAAAATAAAATACTTGAGACAATCAATGGGAGAAAACCCAGGGTTATAGCACTCCAAACAATTATACTATGTTATTGAATTTCATCCACTAATTTGTTTATCTTTGTTGTTGATTCGTAGGGTTAATTGCATGATCATGGTTTCCCAACCTCTAATCTTTTACCTAATATGGACATTACAACTATATCGTTGAGCGGAGATGTAATAATCCAATTAAGTTAATTAAAGCTATCATCCTACGTTTGAATCAAGTAAGGTATCTAAGTACATCCCTGTCCTAGACGCTAATTTTAATTCTTTATTTTATAAAAGAATAAAAACTCAAACTTTGTTTACTCCCATGTTCTATCTCCCTATTCCCTCTCCCGAGATCAAAAAGGTCGACAATATATGTATTCTAAGAGTCGGGAATTCTTAAAATAATTAAAACAAGAATAAAAAAACAACCAAATATGATAAGCAAAATTAATCAAAATTAATCCAAAACAATAGTACTCATGTTCTTAGCTTTAACCCCGGAAAGAGAGGTTTTAGCCGATAATATTCATAATCACGATCCAAATAATTGAATGCATGATAAGAAAAATTAAAAGCTAAATAAAATAATTAAAATCTAATAAAACGAGTAGCAGCCTCCATTTTTTTTCTCCAAAACAGTGTCCACCAAATTGTTTAATGCGTGTCCAGGTGTTTAAATAATATTCTCCCCTAAGTTGACCAACTGTCAATGTTTATATATATTATCCCAATCCTAATATTTGTTGGATTTAAAAGTTCTGCACGTGGTCCAAGAAATTCCACAAAAGATTCCCTCCAAGTCTTTGTTACTAATGCCATGCAATTTGAATTGTAATGGGACAAGTCACTCTGCTGTGTCGTCAACTTTTAACTTTTGACCGTGTAATGTGATCATCGACGCGACGCATCGATTTAGCATCGCTGGACTGGTTAGACTTAGAAATGTCGACATGATGCAACGAATTCGCGTCGACTCACTGGAATTTGCTTCAAAAATTTTAGTTAGGTGTAGAACGTCCTATCCTTTGCCCATGCCTTTTGTAGTGTATTTTCAATGAATTTTCGGCTTTTAAATCATCAATATATCTTCGTATTCATCTCACAAAGCCTCCTACAATATCACACACCATAAATTAAAGATTAAAACAACACAATAACCTCAATCAAAACAAAAGCTAAGATAAGGCAAATTCGCAATGATTTTCCACTTTTTATTCCGACTCTTGACTTAATCAAATTAAGCTTTGCATATTACAAAAGAGTTATTCCACATATAATTACACATTTAAAATATTTGGAACAAATTAAACACATTAGAATCCACCGAAATCAACTAGACACACACCTAGCTCAAGCTAGTAAAACTAGTTTCCTGGATTAAACTCTAAATGACTCAATTAAGGACAAACTTGTTTAAAAATTACTTTGGACATTGTAAATACAAACTTGGACACTCAAATGCTTATTTATATCAATATAAACACTTTAAGCACACGAATTACTCACAAAACAAAGCGAAATAAGCTAGAATAATGATACCGAAGTGTATAAAATCACCTCAGATCATCACCCCACACTTACACTCTTGTTCGTCCTCGAACAACTCTTCACTCTAAGCATAAAAATATGAGGCGATGCTACACTTCTACTAAAACAAAAACACTCAAGCTAGTACTACAATGAAATGATATGGCTAAGAAATGCTACCTATCTTAGCCAAAATTTGCACTTACTGAATTTGGAGAACAGCTGATGGTTTCTGAGAGTCTGTAATACTATTCTAAGATGGTCTGCATGATTATGCTCATAATGGGAGTAGACAAAAATGTCATCTATGAAGACTATAATGGATATGTCCAAGTACTGCTTGAACACACGGTTCATCAAGTCCATGAAAGCAGCTGAGGCACTGGTAAGACCAAACGACATGACTAAGAATTCGAAATGATCATACCGAGTTCTGAAGGCTGTTTTTGGCCTGTCACATTCCCTAACTCTAAGCTGATGATAGCCTGATCTAAGGTCTATCTTAGAGAAGTAGCTGGCACCCTAAAGTTGGTCAAACAAGTCATCGATTCTGGGAAGTAGATACTTGTTCTTGACCTTGACTTTATATAACTGACGGCAGTCGATACACATTCTGAGAGAACCGTCTTTCTTGCGCACGAATAAAACTGGTGCACCCATCAGGGACACACTGGGTCTGATGAATCCCTTATCTAGGATATCTTTTAACTGTTCTTTTAATTCTCTGAGTTCTGCTGGAGCCATTCTATATCGCGGAATAGATATGGGCAGAGTATCTGGGAGAAAGTCTATTCCGAAGTCGATTTCCCTTTCGGGAGGAACTCAGGGAAGATCTTCAGGAAACACATCTGGAAATTCACATGGTACTGACACTGATTCAAGATTAGGGGTTTATGAACTAGATTTTTTGACTCGCACAAGGTGATAGACAAATCCCTTAGATATCATTTTTCTTGCCCTTAGGTAGGAAACAAACTGACCCTCCACTCTAGGACAGGTTCATTCAGAAACTGAAATTAGATAATTTTATTTCTGCAGTCGACTGAGGCATTGAAGGATTGAAGCCAATCCATGCCGAGAATGACATCAAAATTGGTCATCTCTAATTCAACTAAGTCTGCTGAAGTAACTTTCTGCGATACCATAACCGAACAGTTTCTGTATACCCGTCGGTCTATGATAGATTTACCTACTAGGGTAGAGACTGAGAAAGGCTCTGCTAGAATTTCGGGACTTGACTCCTAAGTTAACATCTATATAAGGAGTTACAAAAGACAGAGAAGTTTCTGGATCTAGCAAAGTGTAAACATATAAATGATAAACTTGTAACATACCAGTGACCACATCAGGAGAACTTTCCTCATCCTGTCGGGACTGAAGTGCATAATGTCTATTTGGGTATTGCCTACTGGTGGTACATAAAGTGGTACCCTGCTGATTCGAGCGACCAGACTGAACTGAGGGACGATTATGCTGACTATGCAAACCTACATGAGGACACTATCTAACCCTATAGCCTAGTTTGCCACATCTGAAACATACGTCACTGCCAGCTCTACAGACACCCTGATGTTTTGTGCCATACTTATTCATAGAGGATTTATTCAGGCACTGCTAACACTACCCTGGGGTTTAAGGCCTGATGCCCTATACTTGTTGGCATCTCTGAATTTTGGCACTGGAGCGCTGGCTGAGGATGGACCTGGAGCTAAGGACTTTGGGCGAAACTGAGAGCGGTTGTCGCCCTCTGACTTAGGCTGATTGAAGTTGAAACTACCTGGTCTAGCTCTATTGTTCTGTTTCTCCCTCTCTTTAATCTTCTGCTCCTCTATCTGTTGAGCATGGACCATCAGCCTAGATAAGTCCATCTCACTAATCAGCATTGCGGTCCTACACTCCTTGACCACACTATCAGATACTCCATACATAAACTTGCTCATCTTAGACCTGCTATCTGCTACCACGTGAGGAGCGTATCTATCTAATT
Source organism: Capsicum pubescens (assembly GCA_030864215.1). NCBI lineage: Eukaryota > Viridiplantae > Streptophyta > Magnoliopsida > Solanales > Solanaceae > Capsicum > Capsicum pubescens. The sequence continues at coordinate 4,172,029 of CM061539.1, forward strand.
GAGTAAACTTGAGAGAATACTCTTTCATTGTTCTATTGCCCTGCTTCAGATTTATAAACTCCAAAACCTTCGCTTTCTTCAACTCCAATGGGAAGAACCTATCCAGAAAAGCAGTGGCAAACTCCTCCCATTCTATGGCCCTGCATCTACTGCCCTCTCTGTGTTCTACTATTTAAACCACGAGTGAGCCACATCCTGTAAATGATATGTGGTTAGCTCAGCACTCTCACTAGTTGTCACCCCCATAACATCCGTAACTTTCTGCACCTGATCAAGAAATTCCTACGGGTCCTTTTTAAACTTAGACCCAGTAAAAAATGGAGGGTTCATTCAGGTGAAGTCCCGAATTCTGGCTGCAGCGGTATTGCCCACTGGGTTGTCCAGAACGGCAGCAGGGCATTCATTTTGGGCTGCCACAGAATGAGCTAGGGTGGTGAAAACTGCTCTAAATTTAGCATGGGAGATATGTTCGTCTAGAGGATCTGCCTGGATGGGATGGGGTATTGGTTGGTCTCCCGTTCCTCTTTCTTTAGTCCTTTTTGGAGGCATGTTTTGTAAACGAAAGAGAAACTCAGATTAGACAAAGAGTTTAACTCGAGCTTGTTCTTACTCTCATGACATGATTACTAAAAGAAGGACTCTGTTGAACCTTAGGCTCTGATACCAAGTTTGTAACGTCACGAGTCTATACCCCGGATGCTACACAATACTAATGACCCCGAAAGAACACCAGCTAACCCATAACTGGTACCTGCTGTAAGTCTATACCCCGAATGCTACACGATACTAACACTACTGAGTAGTTATGAGTAATTCACTCATATCCGTGTGTTCTCATTTCTTTATTTTATACTCGGCATGAGGGTGACGTGAAGCTCGCTTGCTGATAAATTACAATTTTTTTGTTGACTATGAAATATTTCACTTGCTGAGTGTATATGATCTTTTGAAATATCAACTGTTATTCATGATTAGTTACATATTCTGTATGTTTACATATTATTTATAGAAAGTCATAAAACATCAGATTCATATCGTTAATTAATTAATATTAAAAAACATCCTTAACATAAGAAACGAAAAACCTACATATGATATTTATGATTCTTAAAAGAAATAAAACAAAAAACAAAACTAAAACTACTTTAGGATCATACCTAAGTCTAAGGTTGCTAGAAAGTTAAAAAAATGTAGCTAAGTTTTGAAAGAAAACCTATCACACATCCACTCCTTTAGGTATTCTTCTCCTTCTTAATCACCTTCTTGGCCTTGTTACTGGATAGTCGATCAAAATCATCATTAACTTCTGATACAGATCCTCCATTTTTTGGTCTACCTCTCTTTGCAGTATAAATCTTTTTAGGAGACATCTTCTCATTATCATATGCAGAATCCTAAGAAAAAAAACGAATAGTGAAGGTTATTTTTTTTTTAAAAGATAAATATTGAAATATTCGTTATCAATTTTTATTTTTAAATCATTAAAAGATGAATACCTTGTTAGAATCTATGGCTTCTTCAACATTGAAATAAGGTTCTTCAACATTGAAATGAGGTTCCTATTTTTAAAAAATAAACAGGATTAAAATATCCTTTTTAATGGTAAAATTAACATGCTAATGAAAATTACTCTATTTACCAATAAAACCATACATACAGTGACTGCATCTTCTTTTATTGATTTGTTGTACTTCTTTATCAGTTCAGTGTTGTCACTGATCTTCGCTGCTCCATAAACTCGATTACGTGATTCAATATTTTCTTGTTTAACATTCACTCTAAACATGATGATTCTATCAGGAAGAACATCCAGCTCGATCGGATACGAACACTCGTAAGGAGAATCAAAAATCTAATATCATATTAATTTTATTAGTGTTAGGATTCATAAATCAAAGTAAAAAAAATAACATACCTCCAAAGGGCATTCTTTTAATTCAAAAGCGGATTTCCCAATGAGTGTGATTGCTTTGTTGTCCCAAAGCAATAAAGAGACAACCCCAGTATCATCCATCACCTTAATTTGAACCCTATACCTGATATCGTACTTTTAAAATATAAAATCTTGATAAGATTTCTAATGTTAATCAAGCAATATTAATGTCAAACCTATGAGTAGCTGTTTGATAATCACGATAATATTTTTTGCAGTGAAACATATTCTTGACAACTTCATCAACACCTTTCTGGCACTTTGTGCACCCTAGGTATGACCAACTGTTTTTAAGTTTCAAATTCACTATTTTTGCAACAATCCACAAAGGTCCAACCTGTAAAAATGAAATAAAGTCATGTATAAAAGTTTGATGTAGGCAACATATAGTTTGAAATTAACATAGAGAATATTTCACCTGAACAGAATCAAGCAATTCTTTAACTGTTTTAAGTTGTACAGTTCCTGTATCCAATTCTTCAGAAATAGAAAGACTACGTTGAGAATTTGCTTGACTTAGCATTTCAGGAGTAGCTTCAGACACACTTCCTAACCTGTATTTTTTTTATTAGTGATGCACATGATTTTTATTCTAGTATCAACATAAATATATTATACTATAAAAGAAACCTGGATTTGAAATCATTTGCTTGGGGAAGATCTGGATTAATCCAAAGTTTGGAGGTGTTCCATGTATTCTGTACAGAATATACTCCTGTAAATGTTAAGATAGTGTTAGAGTAATAATTTTTTTTAACCGAATACGATATCTGAAGTGTAAGTTAGACAATTGAAAAACCTTGAAATTTATGCGCTCTAATAAGCCGCATAACTACGATGACAGTTTCATCAATCAAATTGTGCAAGTGGAGCATGATCTTATCAACAAACTCGCCCCAAAAAGTTGCTGCAATTGTGTTTTTTCTGCATTAGTAAACAAATATTAGAAATTAAAGTGGTAGGAAAATATTAAAAATTAATAATTGAATTACAATCTTACTCATGATCTTTGATAACAACATTCAAAAATTGACTTGTTGTAACATTTCTGAGCTAATGAGTTTGTTTTTCAGCATGACAAATAATTTGTCCAATCACATCTGCAGAATAATCAGAAAAAAAAATTAAAATAGTGATATCTTGTTAACAAAAAGATTCAATTAAAGGAAAAAAAAATATTACCGAATAGTTGAGTTTCATCAATGTCAATGTGATTTTTCAAATCCTTAAACAATCGAAAATTAAAAATATTTAACCCAAAATCTGAATCAGTTGTCTCAATAGCAATAGTTTTGGGTGTAAATTCCAACTTAAAGTTGTGTGTAGTTGTTTTGTAATGCATGTTGTTAGGCTCAACAACGAATGTATTCATAATATACAATTCCATTTTTTTTATTGCATTTTTTTCTCCTCTAAAACGATGAACAACGGATCGCGGAATTGTTGCATGAATTTTTTCTCCCTGCAAACAAATAAGTGAAAACGTAAATTCATGATTAATAAGTCAGTATTGATGCAGAAAATAGTACAATATTAAATAATGTTAAATACCTTTGCATCTTGAAGAACTAATTCAATGGATAGAAGAAAATTTGGTTTGTCCCTTGGTGTAGCATGCCACATACGCACAACTCTTACCTTCAAGTTTCAATCCATTTTCTTATTTGATATTTCACTGATAAAGTCAACTCTAGCCATATTTTTTAATTTGTATTTGCAGAAAATCATATGCTTTGAGAAAAGTTTGTAACGCTGGATATGTATTTAAAGAAAAAAATTTCTAAACATTAATTAAGAATAATAGGAATTTAGATGTTTTAAAATCTATCTATATAAAAAATTGCTTAAAAAATTATCTTGCAGTTTGCTTGAAAATAGAAATGTGATTTATTTTTAAAAGGTTATTAACAGTATATTTGTTGTGAAAGTGAATGTATGGTAGGTCAGTGAAAAACGTGGGTATACGTATCACATACTTAAGTGTAAAATGTAAAGTATCTTTTTAATTTCTGAATGTAATCTTTTTTAAAGTAAATTATTGTAAATGTTAAATAGGTTTTTTTATTTTCACAACTAACTACTGATATTTTGTATTAATAATTTATGTATCTATGTAGATCTTTTTCTATTAAATTTTGTGAGATGATTATTGGAAATTTGGATATGTAAAGTAAATATACTGACTTTTTAGTCACAATTATATTCTTATAAATTTTTTTATTTATAATAGAAAATTATTAATTACTTAATAAAGAATTAAACAATAATTGAAACATGTAATTTACTATTATTATTTTGCAGACATAAGACTTTGTTTTCTTTAAATATAGAAAAATAGAACTTTAAATTTTTTAAAATATATCAATTTGAAAAACTGCATAAATAATTATCTTGCGATTTGATTGAAAATAGCAAATGTGACTTATTTGTAAAATTAAAATTGTATTAAAAAAGTTACAAACTGTTTGTTGTGGAAGTGATTGTGTGACAGGTTAGTGGGAGACGTGGTATGAATATCACATAATTACGTGTCAAATTTTGTTATTTTTTTAATTTTTTAGTATTATATTTTAAATATGTGTTTTTGTTTTCACAACTAACTCTTAGTACTTTGTATTAATTTATGTATTTATGTGAGTTTTTTCGTAAATCGAAGGTAAATTTGAGAGATGATTGCTGAAAATTTGGATATCTAAAATGAATATTAAAAAATTCTTTTCATTCACGATTATATTCTTATAAATTATTTTATTTATATTAGAAGAGTATTAATTAGTTAATAAACAATTAAATAATAATTGAAACATGTAATTTAATATTAACATTATACTGATAACAAAGACTTTGATTGTTTTAGATTCAAAAAAGTAAGAAAATAGGGATGTAAATATTAAAAGATAAAAATATAAAACCTCTATTAGTCATTTTCGTGAAATTTGCATGAAAATAGAAATGTAATTTTTCTTTAAAATAAAAATTGAATTTTAAAATTGTTAACTATAAAGAAAATGTGTTGCTTTTTTGGGTTTTGTGGGAGAAAGTAAAAATCATGGGGTATATTTGCTCCACTTTGTCGAAACTGTGTTGCTTTTTCTGATTGTGTGGGAGAAAGTGAAAAACGTGGGTATAAATTTATGTAAGAGATGAAAAAATATTTTAAGATATTGTAAACCGTCATTTTCAAATTAATTAATGCTTCTTAATATTTGCTTCACTTTGTCAAAAATGTGTTGCTTTTTTTGATTGTGTGGGAGAAAGTGAAAAACGTGGGTATAAATAAACTCATATAATATCTTAAAAATTATTTTAGGATACTGTAAACTCTCCTTTTCAAATTAGTTAATGATTCTTAAAATTTACTTCACTTTGTCTCCTTTCAAAAATCAAAATTTATGTTACAATTGCTATGCATTTTTAATATTTTTAAGAAAATATGTTAATTTTCCAAACACAAGTATATTCTTAATCTAATATTTTAAAAAATTTCTAAAATGTAAAATGTATATATGAAAAAATGCATGGAAACTTATCTGAGAATTTACTTGAGAATAGGAAATGTGATTTATTTGTAAAATTAAAATTGTATTAAAAATTACAAAATGCCAAGTATATTTATTGTAATAGTGGTTGTGTAGGAGATTAGTGAAAAACGTGGGTATGATGTGCTATATATCATGTGTTTTAAGTTTCTTAATGTAATTTTTAAAAAATAAATAATTATAAATGTTAAATAATTCTTACAACTTACTCCCGGTACTTTGTATTGATAGATGTATTTATGTGGATTTTACTTTTAAAAAGGTCATATTTGTGAGATGATTGTTGGAATTGTGGGTATCTAATGTGAAAAAATGTGACTTTTCAATCACATTTATGTTCTTATTAATTTTTTTTGTATAAGGGAATTTACGTAAAAAAAGAGTTGAAAAATAATTGAAACATATAATTTAGTGATAAGAATTTGCAGATAGCAAAAAGTTATGTTTGTTTTAAAAATAGAAAAATAAAAAAATAGAAATGTAAATATTAAGAAATAAAAAGTTAAACTCCCTACAGAATTTTCGTAGAATTAACTCGAAAATAGAAATCGTTATCCTCCTTTAAAATAGGAATTGTATCTAAAAATTTTTATAAACTGCAAAGTAAATGTGTTGCTTTTCATTATTATGTGGGAGATTAATGAAAAATATTGGCATAAAATTATAAAAGGAGATGAAAAAGTATTTAAATATATTAAGTTATTTTTTAATTTAATGCTCCTAAATATTTGATGCTGCTTTGTGTTGGTGTATGTATTTGATAGCCTTTAGTTACAATTATGTATGATATAAATAATTGCTGAAATTTTACTTCGATTATTAAAATAGACTTTTAAATTTTGTTTGTACATACTTAATGAGAGAGTATTAAAAAGCATGAGCACAAACAAAAAATTTAATTAAAATAATGTAAACGTACAATCAAGCTTTGATAACAGTTTATCATTATAACTAAATGATAAATTTATATTAAATATATAATCTAAAATTTATATAACATTAAATATTTTATGGTTTAACATTAAATATTTATTTTCTGCTATGTTTTATGATGAAAATAATTAATTGAATAGAATAAATTATTTCTCTGTATTTTTCAGGCAAATATCATTTAAATTCATTGGTGAGCTAATATGTCGCTTTTATGTGCATGGCTGCAGTTCACAGATTTGGAGCGAATCAGACATCGTTCATCAATTTGCTGAAGATGTGAATTTATTTTCGTAGCATAAATGGGTAAGCTTGCACCAACTTCTGCTCCCATATTTACAACAATATTTTAAAAAATCAAATAATTGAAATAAAAAATGTCAATTTGAAGAGAGGATAGGCCGTTGGTAGTTTATTAGATTGAAACATGTAAGTCGGGAATGAACTGTGGTTATGATTAAGAAGAAAATCATAACAAAAATAAGATCTCGGGATTAGACGATGGAGATTTATCCTAATTTGAGACCATTATAGCATAGGTATTTTATACTACCAAATGTACAAAAGCATCAAGAGTAGATGCGTATAATATCGTTGTTGGAAGCCATGTGAATTCCATTCTTCCGTTAGACATTAAAATGTTTGGAGGTGAATCGATAATTGGAAAAAAATGTGTTAAAGTAATTTGTTTAAAGCTCGATTTTCTGGTAAGTTTTGGCAGAAGTTGAGCAAAATGTAATGAAGAGAATAGTATGTATTATGTATTGATATTAATATTTGATTACATTTAAGAATTTAGAATGTTTAGTAAATTTTATAATTTTAAATGATTGTTAGCCACATTCATGGATAGAGTAGAATTTCAACATTGTACCAACAACATTAATACTTAATACGTAAACGTAATCAAATATTATTATAAGATTCATTATGTTTGAGTCTAAGTACTGTAAAAAAATTAATGAAAAAGTTGTTATCTAATTTTTAAATTTTATAATTTTATAATTTTAAATGATTGTTAGCCGCATTCATGGATAGAGTAGAATTTCAACATTGTACCAACAACATTAATACTTAATACGTAAACGTATCACATATTATTATAAGATTCATTATATTTGAGTCTAAATACTGTAAAAAAATTAACGAAAAAGTTGCTATCTAATTTTAAATTACAAAAACTGGAAAAAAAAATATTATAGTAATTATGAAAAATTTAATTTTCATGCATCGGCACATTACTGAATTTATGTCTATGTTTTGCGAACGAAAAATAGGATAAATAAAGAGGTATATAATTTTTGTGCTAAAAAATATGATATACAAAAAGATCATGAGACATTTCAATGATGTGATTATGGATGAAGCATGCATTTACTACTACCTTTGCCATGCATATGAAGAAGTATACTGGCAAACAAATTATTTCAAACTGATATCTGAAAAGTAGAGAACAACGTAAATGACTATGTTAATGGGAAGGTCTTAATCCATGTAAAAATCTTCAAATTTGATAAACACATTCAGTCATTGCCTACAATCTTTTTCATTGAAAAAATATAAATATTTTTATGAAAACATACTCAGAATATGAAATTTTCTCTCTGGTATTTTTTGCCTCTTTTTATTTTTTGTGATTATGCCTCTGCAGAGTAATTTATATGTGTACAGGTTTTGTGATAGTGTGTGATAGGGTGAAACGTGTATGAGTAAAATAGGGAATAGAAATAGGGAGACGTGGAACGTGGGGTGTTGTAATTGTCTCTTTTTGTAAGGTTTTCTCTTTTTTTCTCTTACTTTATTCTTTTCATTTTGGTTATCTTTTGAAGAGAAAAATAAATATATAAAGATATTAGCTACTTATTTGTACATTAAGATGCTATAGGAAAACTAAAACAATTAGTCTTTATAATGTACCATTGATATAATATAAATTAAAAAATATTAAATTAACTATTTAACATGATAAAGTTTCAAAGTCACCAATTTAAATAAAATAGGTTTAACATAAATGCAATTTTTTTTCTATTTATCATAAATTTTATTGATATTTTAAAATAACTCAATAAATGTTAAAATTATATTTCAAATAAATTTTGTTGAATACTTTATTGTGTAATTCAAAGTTATGTTAACATTGTCTATTCAATGAATTGATCTGTTCGATACATATTGGATAATTCAAATGCATATTTCATGATTCATGTTTAAAGGAAAAAAAATTTCCTTAGGAATTGCTCAAAAATAAGATACGTGTAACAATATATATATATATATATATATATATATATATATATGTATATTCAATTTTAATTTGAAAATTATTAACTAACTTTACCAAACTTTAACTATTTTGTCCAAAACCTAATAAATGGCTCAATCATAGAATGACACTTGGCAACTTTATAGGCAAGACTTTCTTGCTATTTAGTATATATAGATAGATTTAGTATATCCAATTAAAAAGAGACATGTGTCCTTTATTGATCAGATTTTTGTCTTATTTATCGTTCTTCACTTGTTGTGTCTCAACAATTTTTGTTATAGTTGAAGGGAATAACAATGTCTTTTCTTTATTTTATATTCAAAGTGGCTGTATATTTTTCTTTCGTATTATATTACAAAAACAATAAAGTTTTTCTTATCTTTAACTTTTATATCCGATTATAAGTTTCAAATTTAAGTATTAAAATATCTTATATGAAAGATGTAATTATTGTTTTCATACTAATAAAGCATTTTTTTAATAAACTAATTGTATGTTTGTAGGTTGAATCTGTAACTTTTATATTTAAAAATAGATAAATTACTTTAACTGCTGCATAAAAGAACTTTTTATTGAATCAAACACCTCTATTTTCTTCAAAAAATATTTTTCTTAAGAGCGAAAAATTAAAATTACTTGTTATCGTAATTTTGGCAGAAGATGAACTTTAGCATTGTGAAGAAAAAAAAAAGAAGAGAGATAATAGAGATATATGTATATGAATCATGTACGACAAATTAGAATATTGTATTTCATTTTTTGGATTATTCTTATTGCATAATAACCTTTTGTATGGTATGTGTAGCTGATATTTATACAAAAATTATTTTTTTTGTTGCAGTAGGCTAGTTGAATTTTGATTTGATAATTTAATGTCAAGGCTAATTGAATTATGGTACAGATATTTTTATTCAATAGTGAATTTCGTCAGTAAAAGAGAGTAATATAATATTCGATAATAGAGAGGGTATAGGATAAAGGTTGAAAGAAACATTTTTGTTTCGTAAACAGTGTATAACCTTTGTAAAATCTAAAGCTGACCTGCTTGAATTTATAAAAATATCTAAAATATGAAATTTAAAATAATAATAGAGCCAATCATATCCCCCCCCCCCCCCCCCCACAAGCATTGAACGTTTGAGAAAGATATCCCTCTAAATATTGAATGGGAACGATAATTTCCTTATGCAGTATTTCTTTATGAGATTTCTTTTAATAAAGATATTTTTCTAAACTAAAATAAGAATATTAACTCCCATTTCTTGAAAACACTAAATTTCAAGGAACTTTTTAATGCTAAACACTAAATTTTGAGGGTTAGATTTATTTTTTATTAATTAGTACTCTTTTCCTAAATAATTTGATAAATATTTTATTGAGTAAGTAGTATCTTTTAAGAAAAAAATAGTTACTTTTTTTTAATAATATTTGGATTATTTGGGGGGGGGGGGGGGGGGGATCCAAAATGGGAATCGTGAAATAGGGAACGTGCAACGCAATTTTGGGGTGATCGTGGGGAGTTGTTGTTGGGATAGTTTATTTTAGAATTTTTAGATTTGGTTTGATTTAGTTTGCTCATTATTTCAAAACACACGTGTTTTTGTTAGTATCATAAAAGGTGTAACTGAACCTTAAATGTTTGGATGGAAATTATATTTTTATTTTAAAAAAAAATAGATAGATTATGAAACAATTTAATCACTCTGAATAAAAAATTTTAAAACTCAAAATAAGAAAAAATAAAAATATAAGGATATTAACTATGTCTTAATAATAATTTTTTAAAATAAAAAAATATGGGCTTAAATGGTTCGTTTAGAATATTATTGATTTTCTGTTTTGTTTAATTAGTTAAGGATTCAAATTTTAAATCATATTTTGTACTTGAATAGTTAATGTATATCATTTTGAAATTAATAAGGTTAAAATTGAGAAGTTATAACCACTTCAAATTAGAATTTTCATTTAAAGATTAATTTTAAGCTTTAAAAGTAATGTAAAAAAAATGGAGTCCTAAATATGGATTATAACTGAACATTAAAATAATTTTAATATATCTATTAGTTTTTATTTTATTTCTTAAGATTATATTTACTATTATTTGAATTTATCAGTATTGTTTGTAACTAATTTTATCTTTTAAGTTTTTGATTGTGGTCTTATCACATTTTTATGTATTGACTTAATTATAGAAGATCAATACAACAAATAAATTTTATTTATAGATATGTTTTTTTTGAGTTCACAGTTTATATTTAGATTAACTATAAATCACTTTATGATTATTTATTGATAATAGGAAATATAATCATTTATTGTTAGGGCTTGTATTTTCTTGAACTCTTTTTTTATTTTACCCGGTATATAATAACATAAAAAATTAGTAACCTGATGGATGATATGTTAAAATTTCTAAAGTTTTCAGCCTTAAATATATCTATTTGTGAAGGTGAAGTAAGAACTTACATATAAGCACTTAAATAATCTTCAAGAATTTTTAACTTATAATTAACTTTTGCAATTTATGAAGTAAGTCATCCTAAATAAATTAGTCACACTAAAGTTATTTGATATATATAGATATATATCTTTTCATAGTATCTTTACCTACACAAATTAATCAACATTTGTTGCAATTTGTAATGCTCATGAAAATCACATACTATTATTTTTGTGTAGGATTTACTTCATGTGTACTAAAAAAGAGAATTAATTTCAACAAAATTTCATAGTGAATGATAAGTTAGTCATTGAGAATCTTCTTGTTGTTGGTCCTCCTCCTTGCTTCGATTTAGTCCTTCATAGTGCATGCATAAATATATTATATATAAAAATATCGTATTGTAAGTTAAAATTATAATAATATCTCTTATAACAACTCCAGGTTATATAATTTGGATTTGGCTCATCTGCATTTTCGTTATTTTTATTTTCCGAAGACATGAGTTAAATTAATGATTAAGATTTAATTAATTAAAGTTAAATTTTAACCATGATTTAACTAATTACTACTTATTAGTTTAACTCTTTATCAATTTTCCTTTTGCCAAATTTAAGAACTATTCTTACTCCTCTTTGTCCAAAGCAATAATTGCTACAAAAATAAAAAATAAAAAATGAGCAATACCAAAAAATCATGACGGCAGGAAAATAATTTCGTGAATATGAATCTTGCAAAATATTATATTAACACAATTAGCTAATTTTTTTCAAAAAAAAGTAGAAAAAAATAAAATCAAAACTAATTCATTATTCAAAGAGAAGTTGGAAGATAGACATGCAGTGACAAAAATGGAGAACAACGTAAGGAAAAAAAAGGTATAAGAAAAAAGAAAATATTTAAAAATATATTTATGGATAAAATAAATTTGTATTCATAATTAGGGAATTACTAAAAATTTTGAAAACGAATATATAAAATATGTATTATTCAAATCATAGTTGGAAACTTAGAATTTTAATTTAGTTAATTAAATATTGACCATTAATTTTAACTCATGTCACACGTCTCTCAATCAAATAATAACTTGCAAAAAATGAAGAGAACAAAAATGGAGAAGAGCGAAATTCGACAAACGATTGCATAAAAAATTTGAGATCTTCCAACCACATATTAAGGAGAGACTCAACCTACAATAAATTAAGGAAAAAAACTAACTTATGCCTTTGAAAGAATACTATTTCACATAGTTCATGTGGTCAATTGGCTAGTCCAGGACAAACTGGACATCAAGGAGCCAACTTCACACATTTTTAGCATGCTAAAAGATTAGTCATTACTTCGTTCAAATAAAAAATTCATGAATTTTATAGAATCTCGCATTTAGATATATAAATTATTTCAAATGAAAGAAATATATTATCAAAATTATGTACATATAATAATGTATTCTATTACATAAACGTCATAAGTACCTGTATGATGATCACCATATATTGCACTCTTCATTTAGGAGAACATAACTTCTTACAAAAATCTATAATGTTAAGGTTATACATAAAAAATAAATAAAGGATATAATTGCATGTTGTATGTACCAATTGCATAAGTGTAATGCTGTTAACTGATTCTTTATTTTTATAGGTATGATCAAATATCTTAAGCATACAAAGGCCATAATCTAAATACATCTTTATTGTAGGAATAACTTATCTTTTGTCGCCACCCACAACAGATTAAGTGGCAAGAGTCACTTAAAATAAATTTACAGAAGTAGAAGAAAAAGAATACGCATAGAAAAGCTTTAGAAAAGAACCATGGGGAGAGTTTTTTTTTTTTTTTTTTTTTAAATTGAAATTTAAAGTAAGAGAGCTTTTTGTTATATTGAAATGCGCTAATGAAGATAATAATCTGAATAATGAGGGATTTTGATTACTTAAAAGGAGGGATTTAGTTAATGGAGGTCATTTCGTGGTTGAGAATTGTGTGGGCATGTTGGCATAAATTTAGGGGAAGTGCTTGCAACTGTTTCTCAGATATTTACTGAAAAATTTGATAATATTAAAAGAATATGCAACTCACAATTCAAATAAAAAATATCTTAATTTTAATTATTTTTATCTTAAAAATAAACTTTATCCTTATAGCTTCATTTAGAACTACAAAAAAATGTTTAAAACTTACTGAATTTTACTTTATCTATAAACTTATTTTAAGAATTTTTATGTCATTATGCATGAAAAGTTATAGATGAATTTTATTTTATTTACCATTATGCATGAAAAAAGTATAGTTGAATTTCTTTTATTTAGAATTTAAGAAATTTGGATGTTTATTTATCACATGTCAATTGCAGTTGGGAAAATTTTGAATATGGGAGTATAGTTGTGCTTTAGTTACGTTAGGGTAAGTATTCAACTGCTATTCAAACAAGTAAAGATATTGAATGGTGGGTTTATAATTTTTTTTAATGATTTTATATCTTAATTTAGATGGTTAATTAAATTTTTTTTAAAAATTATGCAGATTAATTACTATAAAATTTATAAATTGTTATGTAAATAAGAAATCAAATTAGATTAAACGGATGCTTATCACCATAATTAGAAAACTGTCAAAATTTGCTACTATTTAAAAAAAAGTTATAGATATTTAATTATTTTAAAATTTCAATTGAATAACTAATAACAGCTTAACTAATTAACTAATTTATCCTAAAATCTAACACATGTCATTTTTATAGGCTGCCACTTGGCAACAATCTAGGCAAGACTTTCTTGCTATTTAGTATATATAGATAATAAAATTAGTGTTCCCTTGACGTAACAAAAAACCTTCTAGTATAGCAGCAAAGTGAGATTCCCCCACCAATTGGAAGTGCGCTAATGGAGTGCTGGAAAGAGAATACAGATGAATAACAGATACTTGCGAGCTGAAACTTCAGCAAAGTAATGAGAAAAGCACCCTTAATATGACTGAAACCTTATATATAAGTGATAATAGCGTAATTCTCAATGCAGTCCATTTGGTCTTGGCTCAAACAACTTTTTCTTGTTAGAGATAATAAAGTTTTCAATATAGATTTTGTTCGAGTTTAGCCCCATTGAAATGTAGTGCACCCTGCTGCCATACGAGGCTATTGCATTTTGTCACTTTGTTGGACTGGTGTAACTTCCTATTAGCTTAGATATAAAATTTCTCAAACATTGGAATGAATACAAGCGAGCACCTTACGACCAATTTACAAACATTGGAATGTAAATTTCTATTAAGTCATTCCAGTCCGTATAACATAGACTAATTCAGCTGCTACAAAATTGAAGAAACATCTCTCCTCACTCAGCCTTTTTGATAACGTTGTACATGGAAAATTGTTCATATGAATGAATGACCAAACCAATTACTATGTACATAGATGCAGAAAAAATACCACCAGTTGTTATCATCCATTTGTGATAGCAGCACATTTGGATTTACTTACTCCCTGCCCTAAAGAATGATAAATTATGAAGACGTGTCCATATTGTGATCATGGATGAATTAGGAACATTATTTGACTCATACCAATGCAAATTTCATAAATAAAATACAGCTTGTGCATGGATATGGAGTGATGGCAGTAGATCAGACATGTTAGTTGTATTTCAGAGTGCCTTATCTTTCATTTGCTCACGTGATTTAAGAGAAAAGAGCTTCAAGACTCGCATTCTGCAAAAGAAGAGAGTGAAAAAATCAGTATTAACGTGTAAATAGGCAAACTGTATCACTCAGGCTGAAAGCAGAATATCTAGAAAAAGTTGGCATGAGAAAATTATCCAATAAATGTCATGTGTCATAACTGTAGGTATGTAGGAGACTATTGTACTTGGAGGGGCAAGTAGATAGATGATAATTTGATGAAGGGGATAAATATAGGAGGATTTCAGAGATATCATAGTACCAAAGGTTTATTCAGCACGTTATGATGATTATCAGCGGTACAAGGGATCAGGTACTCAAGAATCAGGGAATACACACTTCAAGAAAGTATTGGAAAGCTAGAAGAGAAGCTATTCAAGAGTGCAGCAGCAAATGGGGCAAGAAGAAAAGCCGTGGAGAATCCCACCAAGATAAGCCTACAAGAATTACTAAATAAATGACATCATTACATAGAAAGAAAAACCCATAGAAATCAATCATGATTTCTATTTGCATCACTGGGAGTCCAAGAACAAATTGAAAAAAGGAAATTAAGACTAGAAAACTGTCAGAAAATGTAGTTGGTTCTCACTTCTTAGTTTAATTAAAGAATAGGTAGAAGCAAGAGTATCTGTGGTAAAGCCCAAACAAGAATGCCCTTCACAATGCCATTTTTCTCAAACTTACGTCTCTCCAACCTTGGAAGGTCCAATAGAGCTCCCAAACCGAAGTTGTCAAATTATCCAACAAGAAAGGTCATCAAAACTACGTTTTATGTTTGCTACGCTTGCTTGTATGTACAGTTGTTTCACAAATCCCATAAGGAATAAGGTCCAGATATTCAGCTTCAGATCAACTCTTGAGATGGAAAATGATCAAGTTAATTGTTGTGCATGTATAATCTTTTACAGGGGGACATTCTGATGCAAAACCATTTGACTATTTTGAGCATTATCGAAGAAAAGGAGCATACCGCCCTTATTGAAGAAGAAAATAAGGCAGAAATGTGGATTGCATGGTTTTGGATTGAACATTGATAACCAAGACTCATCCTGCTTGTGATTCTCTTCTATCCTTTCTGGGAAGCATTTCCTTTTGTTAGAATATGAGTAGGAATTGGAATAACATATAAAATCGTACTTGAAAAGGGATTGGAATGTAGTGTTTATAAATAGGGCCTCAATGTAATAACGTAATTACACAATTCAATAATATTTTTCTCCACTATTTCTCACATGGTATCGAGCATTGGCGAGAAACTTCAGGAAAAGAAAACAAGGTGACTATGCTTCAATTTCTGGTGACTGATTTGTGTCATCTACCGTTTGGTAAGTGTTGTGCGAAAATCAATAATCAGGCTCGAACTGATGACTTCCACCACGTCAAGGTGACACTCTACCGCTGATTTATATCCCTTCACCGCCCCATCGAGAAATAGAAATAGAACTGACTAATCCTAAGTCAAAGGGTCGAGAAACTCAACGCCACTATTCCTGAACAACTTGGAGTCGGGCCTACTTAATAGCATGGCGATACATTTCTACAAAACTTCTACCCCGAGCACACGTAATGGAACCGTAGACAGTCAAGTGAAATCCAACGCGTACCACGAGGCTCAATAATCTTCGGCGACTAAACCCCAGCAAGAACCACCAAAAAACATCTCTGCACGTGCCGACGACAGTGAGATTTTTCGGTGAGATCTCAGTCACGTGTCGGGCGAGTGAGGCATTTTCCGATCTAGTTTCTAAATATTTCTTCTTCTATTAGAGTCGCCTAGGCACTCCGATCTCATTTGTGAGATTATTTACAGATTTTGATCGTCGAAGTTAGGGTTCCGACGACTTTCACAAGCTTTTCCGACAACAAATCTAAGATTTCAGCTACGGAACACTATTTTTCCAGATTCCAGCAACATATTTTCTAATTTTTTACTTGGTTTAGTCCTATGATCAAATCCAAACCCTTAATAAGGAGATCAGAAAATCAAACGACACAATCCACGAAGAATCGACAAGGGGAAGGTCGATTTGGAAGATCCCAACCTAGGTGTCGTTTTTGTAAAAGGCTTGGACATACTCATGACATATGTTATTCCCGACCTAAGTGAGGTTATTGTAATAGGCTTGGACATACTCGTGAAATATGTTATTTTTTGCATGATCGACCACCTAAAAATGCTCATGTTGATCAATGGGTGTATTTATTTGACAAGGAATATAATGAGTATCTTCAATATCAAGCAATTAACCATATATCTCTGCCAATAGCCTCAACTGCACAATCTCCTACATTTGGATCATGGGTTGTGGACTCATGCGTTTTTTATCATATTTCTAGTAACAAATCACTTTTGTCTGATATTGTTTACTCACGATCTCTTCCTGCTATTACTTTAGCCAATGGGATCCGAACAATACCGAAAGGAGTTGGACAAACCAAACCCTCATCGTCTATCACTTAAGACTCTATTCTTTACGTCTCTGGTTGTCCTTTTAATCTTACATTTGTTAGTCATTTGACATGTGTCCTTCATTGTAGTACGACCTTGTGAGAGGCTAGCTTTGGATGGTTTCAGGAAGGATAGGGGTAGGCCGAAGAAATACTGGAGAAAGGTGATCAGACGTGATATAGAGCAGTTACAGCTTACCGAAGACATGACCCTGGATAGAAAGGTATGGAGGACGCGAATTAAGTTAGAAGGCTAGTGCATGTGGGGGAGTCGTAGCTAGTAGTTAGGAGAGCCTTGGGTAGCCGGTTTGGTAGTCTTAGGGCTATGTTCAAAGGTTGGAGCTGTTAGTGTAGGGTATTACTTTGTGGGTCTCTTATTTCTGCTATTTCCTCTTGTTTCATGCGTTATAACGACTTTGATTATTATTCTTTTTCTTGAGCCGAGGGTCTACC
This sequence comes from Capsicum pubescens, assembly GCA_030864215.1. Taxonomy (NCBI): domain Eukaryota; kingdom Viridiplantae; phylum Streptophyta; class Magnoliopsida; order Solanales; family Solanaceae; genus Capsicum; species Capsicum pubescens. Next base: position 4,189,719 of record CM061539.1, read on the forward strand.
GGAAACAGCCTCTACTTCTCCGGAGGTAGTGGTATGGACTGTGTACATTTCACCCTCCCCAGACCCCAGGAATACACTGGATTTGCTTGTTTATTTTATAATGCAGGACCGCAGTATGGGACAAACGATTGGCACAGGTCATAAATCACAAGGCCCTTACCATCTTACCTCTTCAAATTTCTTCACAACATGCTATGTTACTGACACTCCAACCTTATTCACAAACTTTGGGTCATCCTAGCTACAGAAGATGGTGCCAAGGTTATCCACATTAGATTGTGAGTTGTGTCGACTTGGGGAACACACTCGTGCTACATTTTCACGTCGTATTGAGAGTCGTTCAGTCTATTTTCTCATTAGTTCATTTTAATATTTGGGGTCCTAGTAGAGTCGGTTCACCCTTAGGATTTCGTTACTTTGTTAGTTTCATTAATGATTTTTCAAGATGCACTAGCGTTTTCTTAATGAAAGATCATTCTGAGTTATTTTTTATACTCGAAAGTTTTTGTGTTAAAGTTCAAAATCCATTTGGTGTTTCTATTCGTACTTTTCGTAGTGATAATGTCTTAGAATAGTTATCCTCCCAATTTCAGGAGTTTATGACTCACCAAGGAATTATTTACCAGACATCATGTCCGTATACCCTCAACAGAACGATATTGCAGAAAGGAAAAATAGGCATCTCATTCAGACTACTCGCAATCTTCTCATTGAATCCCATGTTTCGCTGCGTTTTTGGGGCGATGCAATCTTCTTAGAAGCACGTCTCATTAGGGCTATCGCATTAATAGAATACCATCATCTTTGATTCAGAATCAGGCTCCCCATTCCATATTATTTCCAAGTTACATCTCTACTTTAGCCCCCCTCGTGTTTTTGGGAGCACATGTTTAGTTCATAACTTAGCCCCATAGCCCTAGAAAAGATAAATTATCCCCTTGTGCTCTCAAATGTGTCTTCCTTGTTTACTCTCGAGTTCAAAAAAGGTATTGATGTTATTCACCTGATCTGGGTCACTACCTTATGTTTGCTGATGTCACTTTCGTTAAATCTCAACCTTACTATGCATCTTCCGATCATCTTGATATCTCTGAGGTCTTGCCCATACCTCCGATCTTACCCACACCAATCTTTGAGGAATCTACAGTTACTTCTACATCTCCAGCTACAGTGCCACCACCTTTTACTTATCATTGTCGCCTCTGTCCAGCATTAGTCCCAAATGATTCATGTCATACACCTGAAGCTTCCCCTACTGCGGACTTGCCTCCCCATAGCAAATCAATTGCACGTCAAAAAGGTATAAGATCCACTCATAATGCTAACACACATTATGTTTTCTTGAGTTATCATCACTCCATTATACTTTTGAATTATCTCTATCCTCTATTTCCATTCCTAAGACTATAGGTGATGCACTTTCTCATTCAGGATGAAAGCAGGCTATGATTGATTAGATGTCTGCTTCACATACGAGTGGTACTTAGGAGCTTATTTATCTTTCTGCGGGTAAATCTACTGTTGGTTGCCGTTGGGTTTATGCAGTCAAAGTTAGTGCAGATGGTCATGTTGATCGGCTTAAGGCTCGCCTTGTTGCCAAAGGATATACACAAATATTTGAGCTTGATTACAGTGACACTTTTTCTCTCATGGCTAAAATAGCATTTGTCCGTCTTTTTCTATCTATGGTTGTCGTTCGTCATTGGCTTCTTTATCAGTTGGACATTAAGAATGCTTTTCTGCACGGTGATCTTGAGGAAGAAGTCTATATAGAGCAACCGCCTGGTTTTGCTGCTCGGGGGAGTCTAGTAACCTTGTACGTCGATTGCGCAGGTTATTCTATAGTCTGAAACAGTCCCCTCGGGCCTGATTTGGGAAGTTTAGCACACTAATTCAGTAGTTCGGCATGATTCGTAGTAAAGCTGATCACTCAGTGTTTTATCGGCATTCTTAACCAAATCTATGTATTTATTTATGATATCATTATCACCGGCAATGATCAAGATAGTATCACTAATTTGAAGCAACATCTCTTTCAGCATTTCCAGACTAAAGACCTCGACAGACTGAAATATTTTCTAGGTACTGAGGTTGCTCAATCTAGATTAGGTATTGTTATTTCTCAACACAAGTATGCCTTAGACATTCTTGAGAAAACAGGAATGATGGGATGTAGAGCCATTGACACTCCTATGGATTTGAATGCCAAAATTTTGTCAGGATAGGGGAACCACTCAATGATCCTAGAAAGTATAAGCGGTTGGTTGAAAAGTTTAATAATCTCACAGTGACTAGACCTGACATATCCTTTCCTGTGAGTGTTGTAAGTTAGCTTATGACTTTCCCCTGTGATAGTCATTGGGATGTAATTGTTTGTATTTTGCGATATATAAAATCGTCTCTGGGTAAAGGAATACTTTACTAAAATCGAGGCCAAGAGCATATCATTGCATATAAAGATGTTGATTAGGCAGAATCACTCTCTGATAGACGTTCTACATCTCAATATTATGTTTTAGAATAAGGTAATTTGGTGTCCTGGAAGAGTAAGAAATAGAGTGTGATTGTTCGATCTAGTGCGGAAACAGAATATCGAGTAATGGTTGTAGTAGCTTATGAGCTAGTTTGGATCAAACAGTTGCTGAGAGAACTAAAATTTGGAGAACGGGTAAGATGAAACTTGTGTGTGATAATCAAGCAACCCTTCACATCGCACAAATCAAGTATTTCATAAGAGGACTAAACACATAGAGATTGATTGTCACTTTGTCAGAGAAAAAATACTCTCAGGAGATATTGTTACAAAATTTGTGAAGTCAAGTGATCAACTTGCAGATATTTTTACCAAGTCCCTCACCAGTCCTCGTATTAATTACATTTGTAACAAGTTAGGTACATATGATTTGCATGCACCAGCTTGAGGGGGAGTGTTAGAATATGAGTACAAATAGGAATAGTATATACAAAATCCTACTTGGAAAAGGATTGTACTATAGTGTCTATAAATAGGGTCTCGATGTAATTATGTAAACACACCATTCAATAATATTTTTCTCCATTAATTCTCAGTTTCCTGAAAGTTTAGTCCAGAGGGACCTTATTGATCTCCAAGCTGAAACTCCATAGGGATTAGTAGCTTCTTTTGTACACCATTAGGAGTCTCAACCATATTTATGTTGTATGACTATTTTCCAGAGAGCCTGATCCTCCACCTCATATCTCCACAACCATCTCATCAAGAGACACTCATTGTGGATTCTCAAATTCTTAATTCCGAGACCACTTGAGAGTTTAGGTAATTGTATTGTTTCCAGTTTACCAAGTAGTATCCTTTCCCTTCCTTATTTCCAAACCACAGAAATTCTCTTCTGAGCTAGTCTAACTTCTTCCTTACCTTTGCAGGTAAAGAAAATAAAGACATAACATAAGTGGAAAGTGAGTCTAGTATTGCGTTTATTAGAGTATGTCTGCCCCCAAGTGACAAATATTGCGATTTCAATATGGCTAGTTTCTTTTTTGTCCTCTGTATTATATCATCCCATATCCTCAGTTCTTTGTGTTTGCTACCTAGAGGCATTCCCAAGTAGGTTGTTGGGAGTTTGTCAATTCTGCACTCCAAAAAGTTGGCAAGTCATTGCATCTGTGCTACTTCTTTAATAGGGAATAAACTACTCTTTCTCCAATTGACTTAAAGGCCAGAAACAACTTCCAAAATCAAGAAAGCTCTTCTTTTGCCTCACAAAATATCACAGTGTCATTGGCAAATCTCCATATTCGCCCCCGCTCTGTTGCTGACTCCAAATCCCCTTATCCATCCATTTTGAGTAGCCAGCCGCAGCATGTTGTTAAGTCCTTCTATGACTAGTATGAATAAGAATGGGAGAGGGGATCTCCCTGCCTTAAGCCCCTTTAAGAAGTGAAAAAACCCACAGGTTCTCCATTGACCAGAATGGAGAATCTAACAGTTTTAAAACCAAATCTTATCCATTTTTACTATTTATCTCCAAATCCCATTTGTCTTAAAATGCTAAGTAGAAATCCACAATTCACATGAACATATGCCTTTCGAGATCAAGCTTTCACATTATGCCTATCTTTGATAAATGCCATTTGGTGTTAGTTCACCAACTTGTTCACTACCTATTTGAGCCTTTCAGCTAGTACCTTAGGTATAATCTTATATAGCCCACTAATTAGTCTTATTGGTCTGAAGTCTCTCAATGATGTAGCTCCATTTTTCTTTGGGATAAGTGCCACAAAAGTGGCATTGATACTTTTCTCAAAAACTTGGAACTCATAGAAGTGATGCATAGTCTTCATGATGTCTTCTTTCATAACAGGCCAAAATTCTTTGTAGAAGCTCATTGAAAAGCCATCAGGCCCTAGTGACAAGGCCTTGTCACTATTCTTTGTAGAAGCTCATTGAAAAGCCATCAGGCCCTAGTGACAAGGCCTTGTCACTAGCATAGAGCCTAATACCCTGTAAGACTTCTTCCTCCTCAAACTGTCTCTGCATCCAGATTTGTTCCTCCAGGTTTATGCTTGTGAAATCTTGTTGGTTGAGATCAGGTCTCCATGTCCCTGCCTCTTTATACAGGTTCTAATAGTACTCTTGGATTGTCATTTGGATAGCATTTAGAACAGAAATAGTAATTCCCTCCTCAATTTTGTCAATGGTATTAAACCTCTTATGTGTTGTGGCCATTCTATGAAAGTATTTTGTGTTCTTGTCCCCATTCTTCAACCATTGGACTCTAGACCTCTGTCTCCATGCTATCTCCTCGTTCTTGACTACCTCCTTAAACTCCATTTCTAGTCAACGCTCTCTGCTCCATGATCATTTCTAATCCAGATATTTGGTTCAAGATGTCCTCCTCCTTTGTCTCCCGTTGTTCTCGTGATCCTTTCCCCACTTTTTTTCAATTTCCCTTTTTAAGAGTTTCAATTTAGATGTCAGGATATAAGCCAGACTGCCAGAAGAAACCCACCGTTCCTTTATTTTCTCTCTAAAACCTTCCACCCCTATCCACCATTGTTCAAATTTAAAATATGACTCCTGAAATCCTTATCTCCACATGTTAACATAATGGGATTGTGATCTGACCCGATTTTTGGCGGTAGTGATTGTTTAATGTGCAAAAATTGTTCCTCCCATTGAGATGAGTACAAGAATCTGTCGATTCTAGAGGCACTCTCATGATTATTGCTTCTTCTCCAAGTGTATGACCCTCCAAATAAAGGAGGGTCAACTAGCTCCATATCATTGATCCAATCTGAAAATTCAGCCATGGAACCATTGATTCTTTGGCAATTTGTTCTCTCCTATAGGTATCTTGTGATGTTGAAGTCACCACATAATACACATGGTCCATCACAAAGACTTCTAATTACTGTGCTAAACTTCCCGAACTAAACTCGAAGGGACTGTTTTAAACCATAATATGACCTGCGCAATCGACATACAAGAATACTAGACTCCCCATGAGCAACAAAACCAGGTGGTTGCTCCAAATATACTTCTTCCTTAATATCAACATGCAAAAAAGTGTTCTTAATATCTAACTGATAAAAAGGCCAATGACGAACGGCAACCATAGATAGAAAAAGACGAACATATGTTATTTTAGACACAGGAGAGAAAGTGTCACTATAATCAAGCTCAAATATCTGTGTATATCCTTTGGCAAGAAGGCGAGCCTTAAGCCGATCAACCTGACCATCTGCACGACTGCACCAACTTTGACTGCATAAACCCAACGGCAACCAACAGTAGAGTAGATTTACCTGCAGAAAGAGAAACAAGCTCCCAAGTACCACTCGTATGTGAAACAGACATCTATCATAACTTGTTTCCATCTTGAATAGGAAAGTGCTTCACCTGTAGTCTTAGGGATAGAAATAGAGGACAAAGATGATACAAAAGCATAATAGGGTGATGATAGACGATGATAACTCAAGAAAGTATAGTGTGGGTTAGCATTACGAGTGGATCTTATACCTTTTTGAAGTACAACTGATTGGCTGGGAGGAGGCAAGTCCGCAGTAAGGGAAGTTTCAGGCACATAACATGCATCATCTAGGACTAACGAATGCTAGACGCGGGTAGCAATGATAAGTCAAAAGGGGTGGCACTGCAGCTGGAGATGTCGAAGTACCCGTAGATTCCTCAAAGGTAGGTGGGGGTAAGACGGGAAGTATGGGTAAGACCTCATAGATATCAAGATGGTAAAGATGTAGAGTAAGGTTGAGATTTAAATAATGTGACATCAGTGGACATAGGTAGCGACCCAAAACAGGTGAATAACATCGATACTCTTTTTGAACTTGAGAATAACCAAGAAAAACATATTTGAGAGCACGAGGAGCTAATTTATCTTTTCCTGGGGCTCTAAGTTATGAACAAAACATGTGCTCCCAAAAACACGAGGAAGCAGAGATGTGACTGAGGAAATAGTATGGAATGGGGAACCTGATTCTGAATCGAAAATGATGGCATTCTATTAATGAGATAGCAAGATGCGAGGATTGTATCACCCCAAAAATGCAGCAAAACATGAAATTCAGTAAGAAGAGTGCGTGTCATCTCAATAAAATGCCTATTTTACCTTTTGCTATACCGTTCTCTTAAGGGGTGTATGGACATGATGTTCGGTGAATAATTCCTTGGTGGGTCATAAACTCCTGAAACTGGAAGGATTAAGTATTCTAAGGCATTATCACTACGAAAAGAACGAATAGTAACACCAAATTGATTTTGTATTTCAGCACCAAAACTTTTGAATATAGAAAATAACTCAGAATGATCTTTCATTAAGAAAACCCAAGCACATCTCAAAAAATCATTAATAAAACTAACAAAGTTCCGAAATCCTAAAGGTGAACTAACTCTACTAGGACCCCAAATATAATAATGAACAAATGAGAAAATAGACTCTGAACGACTCTTAATACTACGTGAAAATGTAGCACGTAACTAGAGCATTCTCTACTATTCATGAGATAACAAGTCCAACTAACCAAGGTTCTAGACTAAGAGTCAAATATCACACTTAACAAGTTCAATAGCCTAAATGTTTCAAAACTTGGGAAGAATACTACGTGAAAATGGAGCACGGGTGTGTTTCCCAAGATGACAAGACTCACAATCTAATGTGGATAAACTAAACAAACTAGGCACCATCTTTTGCAGCTTGGATAGACTCGGATGTCCTAAACGTTTGTGAATAAGGTCTGGAGGGTCTGTAACGGAGCATGCTGTGGAGAAATTTAAAGAAGTAAGATGGTAAAGGCCTTTTGATTCATGTCATGTGCCAATCGTCTGTCCCGTACTGCGGTCATGCATTAGAAAAGAATCATAAAAAAAAGTGATGGCACAATGAAGGGCACGTGTCAAATGACTAACAGACGCAAGATTAAAAGGACAACTAGGGACGTAAAGAATGGAGTCTAGAGTGACAGAAGATAGGGTTTGGCTTGTCCAACTCCTTTTAGTTTTGTTCGGATCTCATTGGCTAAAGTAATAACAAGAAGAGATTAAGAATAAACAACATCAAACAGAAGTGATTTGTCACCAGAAATATATTTCTGATCAGAAGCACCTGAGTTCACAACCCATGATCCAACGGTAGGAGAATGTGCAATTAGGCTATTGGTAGAGATATATGCTTACTTGCTGGATACTGAAGATACTCATTATATTCTATTGTCATACAAATACATCCATTGATCACCTATGGTGTTAGATTAAGCAACATGAGCATTTTTAGGTGGTCGATCATGCAAAGAATAGCATATTGCACGAGTATGTCCAAGCCTATTACAATAAATAAACTTGGATCGAGAATAGCATACATCACGAGTATGTCCAAGTCTTTTACAGAAACTACACCTAGGTCGAGATCATCCAAATCGACGTCCCCCTCGTCGATTCTTCATGGACTGTGACGTTTGATTTTCTAATTTCCTTATAAAGGGTTCAGATTTAATGATATGACTAAATTGAGCCAAAATGGTCAGTCACCAGAAAATTGGTTGCAGAAAAAATTGAATTTGATTGCCGAAAACTGGCTGGAACTAAGAAATAGCTAAAGGGACAGCCTTGAAATAAAGGGGTGACCTCACTGAAAAAGAAATCTGACCGAAAACTGGCCGAAATCTGTTACACGCGTTGGCGTGTGATGCACGTGGTGCGCAGATCTAAAACTTCCGACGACGCGTGGATCGCTGGAACTGATCACTGGGGTTTGCTAGCTTGAGTGTTTCGCACCTTGTGGTAGTGTTGATTTTCGCAAACACTTCTTATAAAACAAACGAGGGCTCAAATTAGATTGGACAATCACCGAAAATTGACGCACGGTGACTGTTTGAGTGAGTTTTCTTCCCAGTAAGTTTCTCACCAAACCTGCTGCTTTGATAACCTGCTTTGATACCATGTGAGAAATATTAGAGAAAAATATTATTGCACCGTTGTATCTAAATTATTACATTAAGAACCTTATTTATAGACACTACATTGCAATCTTTTTCCAAATAGGATTTTGTATACTATTCATATTCCTAATCATATTCTAGCACTTTCAAACGTAAAAATAATGCTATGAGAAAACACATACATTCTAGAAAACTAAAATCCAAAATTACAAGATATCAGGAAAAGTAACCTAAGTTTTACGCACTGTAACACTACAGTTGCTTGTACTTTCGCTGTATACCTATTGAGAAGCACACTATAATCTCAAAGTACTCTTAAAACTTGTGCCTAGTTGAGGTATGATAATGAAAATATGGAGTATAAATTGAAAATACAATTAAACAAGTGGAAAGTAAAATGTATATTTGGGCCACAATCGTAAGAAAACACTAATTAGAACATTAAAACAAGGAATAAGTCCAAATTTGGCTTTGAACCTTGCACAATAGTCCAAATTAATCCTCCGGGGTCAAATCTATCTTCGTCATTACAAAAGTAGACTAGATTTGCCCTTATTAACTAAGGGCGGAAGATTTTCAATACGCACAACACAACCATTTTCACAAAAGAAAGGAACAAATTTTCGTTTGAACAATGCGAAATGGTTCATATTTGCCCAACATTTTCCCCATCTTTTATCCCTCTAAATCGATCATCACCATAACAATTGTTTTTCTCCACTCTCAAAACCACTACTTGAAAGCCACCATTACTCCACCACCACTTCTCACTCCCACAACAGTCGCAAAAAGATCATAAAATCATTTTACATAAAAAACACCCCGTTCAGGCAATCATTTGCACACCTTCAACTTTACCACTTCCCCAACACCATTGCACCTCCTCCTTAAGGCCACAGGCCTTCAACCACTATAAACCCACATTGATTGCATCAGTACTATTATAAATAATTAAGGAGCCTAATTCAATGGAGCTCTGGCATCGCTATTGGTGGTTTGAGAAAGATTGGTGATAGAGTTGCATCGATGGAGTTCCGATGGTAGTGCAACCACAAATATCCTTGGACCATTTTGTAAAATTTTTGGGCAAATGTGACCCTTTCCCAAAGGTCAAACAGAAGCGCCATAAATATCCTTGGGTTTGTTTGGTTAGGAACAAATTATACCAGAATAATTAATCCTGGTATTAGCTATCCGGGATTAGTTATCCCACCATATATATATATGGCATAACTTATCCCATCACTATGGTATAAATGGTGGGATAAATAATCTTGCGACTAATTAATACCTCCAATCAAACATAGGATAAAATAGTTCTGCAGTTTATATCTCGAGACTATTATACCTTATACCTCACACCAAATGACCCCTTAAAGTGAAAAAAATCCCTCGTGCTCTTACTAGAACATCTGTTTTCCATATTTTCTAAGCTTTTCTTTTTTCTTCTCATTTCCTAGCAATTTCCATTTACTTCTTCAGTGAAGCAGAGAGGACTAGAAAAAGCAAATCAAGAAAGGCCAGTATGAGAAGTAGAGAAGTGGACTATGGCTCCTCATTGAATGTCTTCGAGCAAAGACGATGATGAGAAGATGCCGAAATTCAATAATAACATCCAGTCGATCATATATTATAGATTAAAGTTACGGCACCAAAACAAACAAACATATCCAAAACATCCAAAAGGCGAAATCCAGAAAACTTACGACATGTAATTGGCAATGAAAAATATTGGTACCCTTCCCAATCCAGCACCTCTCCATTTTCTTCTAGGTAAGGCAACAATTTTGCCAGCTTCCGAGCCTGTTGCGGTCAAAACAAACTACGGGACATAACAGTTAACATGAGATAAGAAACATCCCTCAAGTATTACATCCTTCTATTAGATACATTCATATACAGACGGAAAGAGAATTCAAGCATAGTTAAAGCCCTACAGGGGACAAGCATAACCATCATAGCTGATACTAATTTAAATTGTATGCATCAAAGAAACACGAAACCATGAGCAGAGAATTTTATAATTCAAGCATAGTTGAAGCCCTACAGGGGACAAGCACAACCATAATCGCTGATACCAACTTAATTTTATGCATCAAAGAAACATCAAACCATGAGCAGAGAATTCAAGCATAGTTGAAGCCCTACAGGGGACAAGCACAACCATCATAGCTGTTACTAACTTAAATTGTATGCATCAACGAAACATGAAACTATGAGCAGAGAATTTTATCAAGCATGTACATATGCAAGATAATTTGTCGCAAGTTAAAGGTCAAGACATGAATTATACCCCGCCGAGTGTTAAACATATTTTGGAGCAAGTCTCACTGTATCACAATTGGAAAGAGAAAGAACGAATTGTTAGGAAAGCAGATGCAACAAAGCTTCGACCATTTATCCAAAACTAGCTTGTTGGGATACAACAGGTTAAATAATGAGCATGATATTAATGCACTATGAGACAAGAAAAATCCTAAAAAAAGGTGAAAAGCAAATATTTACATCACCATTAATAATGTTGATAAATGCTTTTAAGAAATTGAAAAGCTATGTTCCTTAGCAAAATTTATTGGGTAACTAATTAAGGTATCCCTTCTTCCTATGCAGTACATCACATGCAGCTCAAAAGAATCAAGCCCACAAATGATCTGTGACATCGAAGTTCATGAAGTGCAACCTTGGAAATGAGCTGCTACTTCAACCTATTCGTGAAATCCAAATTTAATAATTTAATTACCAGTTACGTTTGCATGGCTTAAAAAACATGGATATCTAAGTATTCTATAAGTCTTGATAAGAGATCATTAATCTCCTGCCAGGGTAGGCGTTATTTGAAGTGATTCAAGAAATCTATTGACAGTTGCCATTCGATCACGTCATAAGAAGTTTTTTAGATAACCAGGAAATCCCCAAAGGCCAGTTCAAAACTTGGTGTTAACAGGCCTGCCCCTCCATCTTTCTCCATTTAAGAAATTATAAGAAATTGTTGAGTCCAAAACCTAATCTAAGAAATTATTCCAAAACTAAGACTTGTTATAGGATATTCACTTTTCTGCCTGTTTCACAATTGAAACTACCTTCAGACAGCTAACCAAAAGCTATGGTCCCAAGTGCTGTAAGAAGCAATTTTGGATGCACTTTTTTCCTATGTGCTGGGGGTGTTCTATGTTCTTCAAAATTTCCATTTATAATTCCTTCCTAGTCAAAGGCAACACACACAAGGATTTTGACCTCATAACCTCCTATGATGACGTGATACAATAAATTCAGGCAAAAACGTAGAAAGTTGTGAGCAGACACAAACAGTAAAAATAACAAGTAACAACTTACAGTTTTAATGATCATCACGCAAACCTTGTGATAAACAAAGAGCGAGACAGGTAATCACAGAAATTGGAACTTGTATTTACCAGTGGAAACAATATAGCCAGAACCCCACAGCTCACTAGTGGAGAGAATAAAAATATTGCCAGGACACAGGGATTTCCTGGAAAGTTAAAAGACAGATTAACTTTTGCAAGAAAGATGATCTATGTAACTTTAAAGAAAATGCTCAAAATGTTAAACACTTCTTTGTTGAAATGAAAAAAATGTCTCAGAAGATCCAGAAAAAAAATAGAGAAACTCCAAATGACAATGTGACAGCAGGACCATTCAAATTGTCGATTCGACTGAGGAGAACTTCTGTTTTGAAATGTTTGCTAGTGATATAAATAGAAGCTGACAGTTACCAGCATGTCGTTCAAGGACACATGAGGTCAATTTTGCATTAATGGACTTACAAGCAATTCGGTCCCAGATATCAATCTGAGGAAAATAGTGTCAAAATTGGTGAATAACTAATAGTGCTCATGAGTTTTCTAAGACAACAACATCATATCATTGGACATAACTGATAAAACAAGCCATTGCAAAGAATGGAAATCGATTTGAAGGAATATAGTACCAAAACCAGCAAAAAATGCCCAATTTGATTCAAATAAGTCAAGCCTCTTGTCTAAGCTTAGTCCAGACAGATTCCACTTATACCTGGAAAGTTATGCAATTTTAAATGAACATCCATATCAATACGAACTAGCAATATCGAGCTAAAAAGAAGCACTTACTCAAAACAATAGTATGCATACAACCATGACAGAAGCATAAAATTTAGAGCTTTCCCGATATAGGGGATAAATCCAGTAACATAAACCTGCACAATATTGAGAACCAATGGTATGTAAAGAAGTAGTTAACCTCCTTGGAAAAGAAAATAAAAAGATCACCTGCACAAAGAAGAAAGTCAGCAAGAGGACCGAATAAAGTTGCTCTGCTATACTGATCATGGCCCTGCATGAAATAAAAACCAAAATAGAACCCACAACCGATGAGTAGCAGGCACATAGCTCTGCATGGAACATATAGTCTAAAGTGAGAAAATATTGCTGCAGTGTACTTCATTAACAAAAGAAAAGCAGAATAAGACCCTTCAAGATCAGCTGATTTTTCCCTATGAACTGTGTTTTGCAAAGTTTGGGACTCCTTTTGATCAGCTAACTTTGTATCAGTAGCCCCATAATTCTCCGAAGCAAAAAACCCATGTTTAGCAATGTCATTGTACCTGAGTTACAACACCGGAGGATTAATTCGTTTCAAACATAGAAGATCTAAAAAGTATCCTGCATTAGAATCTAAAAAAAGGATATTCTACATATTGATGTCTTATCCTTTACAAGCTACAGCGCAAAGGGTTTCCATTTGTGTAACAGATGTAGTCTTTGAAAAGAGAAGGAAGAGGATAACAACCATGTCTTTCTCCATTGCAAGTTCACATTTCAGCAATGGGATTTGTCAACATCACGGGACTAAAGTAGTGCACTCTTGGCTCAATTAATCCACTCTACGGCTCCTTCAAAGAGGGCACAGAAATAATATACAGAAGACCCCACACGCCCTCTGGAACAGAATTCCAGCTGTGATTTGGTTGGTCGTTTGGAAGCAAAAGCACAACGATCAGAAACACAGAAGACTCTACTTAACATCAAGAATAGTTGTATATCTTTGCTTAGCCTTTTGATGCAACATGACTCCCAAAGATGTAAATGATGGTTCTGCCCTTGTTAACTCTTTAAGCTCATTACATAGCTTGTAATGACTACTTTTTTGGTTGTAACTTGTGCCAGCATTCCCTTTATTCTGGTTTATGAATAGATGTCACACTGAACACATCAGAAAAAGTAATCAGACTTGGTTTATAGCTGTGTTAGGTCTTCAACTCAAAATCTCAAAGAAAATAAAGCTGGGTATGGCTAGGGGTAAATTTTGAGGGGAAGAAGAAGAAGAGCAAAGCAAAGCTGGTCGGTGGTGGGAGGTAAAGTCAAGAAGAAACAAAAGGGAATAGCGTTTCCATTACAAGTAAAAATTTTCTAAAATTTGGTGTTCATAAACAACCATCTTGAATAACAATTTCCATTTTTCAATGTTCTCAAAGTCTCAGATACCCAAGTGAACAATTTGTATGTATGTTCTCTATCAATTTTTAATTGTTAGAAATATGATAGAAGAATATTATTAAATTGTTGTTCTACACTATTACACGAAGACCCTAATTATAGACACTATGCTATAAACATTTTCCAACTAGGACACTACATTGCAATCCTTTTTCCAAGTAGGATTCTATAAGTTATTCATGTTCCCATCTGACCAATTTCTCCATATTTTAGTCTTCTCAACAATTGTTTGATCCAAACTAGCTCACAAGTTGCTACAGTCATTGCTCGATATTCTTCTTCCGCACTAGATCGAGCAACCACACTCTGTTTTTACTCTTCTAGGACACCAAATTACCACCTACTAAAACACAATATCCGAATGTAGAACGTTTATCACAAGGTGCTCCCGCTCGATCAACGTCTGTGTATCCAACGATCTGCTCATGACCCCGATCCTCGAAGAGTACTACTTTACCTAGAGCTGACTCTATATATCATAGAATGTGAACAATTGCATCCCAATGACTATTATAGTGAGAATCCATAAACAGACTTACAACACTCACAGGATAGGAAATATCAAGCATGGTCACTGTGAGATAATTCAACTTACCAACTGATGAGGAACATTAAAATTCTAAACCTAGTCCAGAACCTTCATGAATCAAAAATCAATTTTGCAACTTATAGAAAGAGAAAGTCAATTTGAATTTTGCTACTAATTGTCAAGTTTATCTTTACATAATTCTAGAATACTTAGCTATTAAGAAACTGAGTTGTCCATGAGTTGTGAGTTGTCAATGGGTTGTGTATGAGTTGTCAATGAGTTGTACAAAGGCTTTTAAAGCCTATAAATAGAGGCAACGACCTCTAGCTATGTAGTTATTAGTTCAACTCTTCTATTAATGAAACTTCATGTTTTCTTTTAAGAAATTGGATTAGATTTTGTATTTTAAGGGCTTTGGATTAAGCTCTTGTTATCCGTGGATTCGGATTGTCTTTAAAGCGTTATCTTACAACGCATTGAAGTTGTTCCTTCAATAAATTGTGTGGTTTGCTTTATTTAGCACATTAGAGAGTTCCTCTAAACATTGTGCTACATTAGTTTGGTATTAGAGCAATGGAGGATCTTACAACGAGGGTGGATAATCTAGAAGAAAGATTGGATCAACAAATCGCTACTCTTCGTGAAGAACTCACTAGGAAGTTTGAAGAACTTGTTGTATTAGTGAGAAACAATCAAGGAGGTGTTGCCAGAAACTGGAGACAACATCGAGCTCAATATGTGGAAGAGGAAGATGATGTGGAGGAACATGATCTTTATGCACAACCAAGAAGAGGTCATGCAAATGGTGGAGATATGTACAAGATTAAGGCTGAAATCCCAACTTTCAATGGTAATGTAAACATTGAAGGGTTTCTTGATTGGATCTATAAGGTGGAGATATTCTTTGAGATTATGAACATCCCTCCAGATCGTCGAGTACCATTGGTTGCATATAAATTGAAAGGAGGTGCTAGAGCTTGGTGGAATCGTCATCAAGAAGAGCTTCATTTGAGGGGTAAAAATCGTGTAAGATATTGGCCACAAATGAAAGCACTTCTAAAGGCTAGGTTCTTGCCTGCGGATTATGAACAACTCTTGTACTTATAATTCCATAACTGTGTTCAAGGTAATAAATTTGTTTCTGATTATACATAAGAGTTCTTAACATTACAAGTAAGGTGCAATCTTTCTGAAAATGAAAACCAACAAGTCACAAGGTATATCAATGGTCTCAATGATTCTATCCAAGAGCGTCTTGGTATACAACAAATTTGGTCAATAGATCAAGTTCAAACTCTTGCCTTGAAAGCTGAGAGATAAGCAACCATCTAATACGATCAAGTGTTACAAGTGCTGCGAAGAGGGACACATATCAAGCAACTGTCCAAGAAGGAAGTTTGTCAACACCACTTGTCGTGATGAAAGTGAAGAAGAGGTGGACAACCATAAAAGTGAAGGTGAACCCGAACTATGTGAAGAAGAGGGAGAAGAAATAGTATGTGTGGTCAAACGCCTTCTATGATCAACCATGCAACCTGAAGAGACACAACAAAAGAGGATATTCGAAAGCAAATGCACTGTGAATGGAAAAGTATGCAAGTTGGTAATTGATAGTTGTAGCTGTGAGAATTTTGTGAGAATTTAGTTTCTGAAAACATGGTTAAACACTTAAATCTTGAGACACAGGATCACCCGAATCCATATACTATCGGATGGCTCAAGAAAGGAGTGAAAATCAAGATCACCAAACAATGTTGGTTACCACTTTCTTTGGGTAAGTATTATCGATCAAATGTTCTATGTGGTGTAGTTGATATAGATGCATGTCATGTTCTTCTTGGAAGACCCTGGCAATATGATGTGAACACCACACATAAAGGAAGAGACAATTGGAATTCTTTCATTTGGAACAAGCAAAAAATCATTATACTTCCAAACAAGACTACTAATAATGCCTCTGAAGTAGAGGAGAAGAGTATGTTAACCATCACTTAAAATCCAAAAGAATTTGCTCAAGACTTGAAGAAATCAAAATTATGTGTCGCATTAGTCGTCAAAGGAGATGAGCAACCAACAAAAGAAATTCCAGTGGAGATGCGAAGTCTGTTATCTGAATACCAAAGCATACTTAGAGAGCCTCAACATCAAATAGATTTTGTTCTAGGTGCTAGTCTTCCCAACCTACCACACTATAGGATGAGCCCAAAAGAGCATGCACTTCTGAGGGAGAAGTAGAAGAGTTATTGCATAAGGGACATGTTAGAGAAAGCATAAGTCCATGCGCTGTGCCAGCATTACTCACGCCAAAGAATGATGGATCTTGGCGGATGTGCGTATCTAGTAGGGCTATCAATAAAATCACTACAAGGTACAAATTTCCTATCCCACGAATGGATGACATGCTTGACCAACTCAGTGGACCAAAGGTGTTTTCGAAGCTTGATCTAAGAAGCGGATATCACCAAATACGAATTAGACCTGGTGATGAATGGAAAACTGCATTCAAGACAAAAGAGGGGTTGTATGAATGGGTAGTTATGCCATTTGGACTTTCTAATGCTCCTAGTACTTTCATGCGCCTAATGAATCAGGTTCTTCATCTATTCTTGTCACAGTTTGTAGTTGTCTATTTTGACGACATATTGATCTATAGCAAAAATATGGAGGAACATTTTGAACATGTCAAAAAGGTGATGGATGTATTGAAAGAGAATGAGCTCTATGTTAACTTGAAAAAGTGTGTATTCCTTGAAACAAAACTAGTTTTCTTAGGCTTTATTATCTCAAGTGAGGGGATTCAAGTTGATGAGTCTAAAATAGATACAATAAAGGGATGGCCAACTCCAAAAACAAAATATGACGTGAGGAGCTTCCATGGATGGCCAACTCCAAAAACTTTCTGAAGTGAGGAGCTTCCATGGTTTAGCCACTTTCTATAGAAGATTTGTGTAATACCCCGTATAATTCTAAGCAAGTAAATGAACCATTGTTCCTACGTATGAAACCTCCTATCCTATGATTCATATTTGAGTACATGAATTTCAAATGAGTATCCTAGTGATAATAGAACTTATGATGTGTTAAACATGTTCATAAGAGTCACTTAGAGTAAGCCAAGCTAAGAGCTTTTGAATCCACCAAGTTTTCGTGTGTGATTTCACATAGGTCATCTTTGAACGAGCATAACTTGGTTTAGAGGTGGTATTTTGGCAGATTTATACCCTCCAAATAGTAGAGAATTGAATAAGCTTTCCGTCGATACCAAATTCGCCTAAAACGGACACCCGGTGAAGAAGTTATGGCCTTTTTACTTTCAGTGTTCCCGTTTGACAGGCCACCGCATCGCGATGAAGACCAAATTGGCAATTCCAATAGCTCACCGCGATTGCACCGCTTCGCGGTGGGTATAGCGATGGGTCATCCAGCGCGTCGCGGTGAGTCCTTTTTCAACGTTTCAGCTCCGTATCATAAATTCCAGGGGCAATTTAGACCTTTCCCATGACCCCAAACCCGTCCAAACAAGGGATTTATACCCTAAATAACCAAAATACTTCATTTTCCATCCAATTTTCCCCAAATCAAAATATTTTCTCTCAAAGGGGCAAGAATCCTAGCCAAGAAATCAAGAACAAGTCTAAGAACTTCTTCAAGAATCATCAAGAAAACATCAAGATTTGTGTTTCCCAATCCAATAACAATCAAGAAAAGTTATTTCTTTCAAGATCAAGCTTCAAGATTTGGGTTTTATTACTCCATGATTTATCTCAAGCTCCAAGAAAACTAGTTGATTGGGGATTCAATTTCAAGAAAGTTCCACCGTTAATCTTCAAGAATCTTCCATCTAAGGTATGCTTAGTGTTCATCCATGGATCCCTTTCATCCATGGAGCTCAAGAATCAAGTTTTAAAATCATGAATAGTGATTATGATGTTGTGGTATGATTATGTTAATGTTGATGGTTGTTATTTGATATCTTGATGTATTTTCATGAAGTATGTGAGCATGTTAGTTGAAATCCATGAATTTGGGTGGCGTAGATTGTTAAATTGATAAGTATACCTATGCCCAAAGTTGTGCATGTAAGGTGTTTGATAAAATGCCTAGAATGATAGAAATCATGTATTATAGCTTAGGGATGAACTATATGATAAATTCATGCTAGTCTATTATGTTCAAAGGGCTCACATGTTGTTGTTGAGCAATATATGTGTTAATGGAATATACATGATGATTGGAGAATGGATTCATAGTGTGTATATATGCATTCCATGTTATGTACAAGATCATAATTATGAAGTACCACATGAGTTATCCCCCAATTATTATAATATGAACTAAATGTTACATGCTTGCCATTCCCTTATGTTTAAACGGTTTCCATGTTATCGTTATGAAAAGTATATGTTGTTGGAATGCCCATGATATTAGAATATGAGGTTTATGACTTGATTACAAGCATTCCCATTCATGTTAGATATTATGATAACATGTACTTCATGAAATCCCTCACTCACGTATTATGGAATATTATTGATGGTCATGTATTCAAGAAAGTCATGTTGTGTCAGTTTCTTTCCATCGAATCCTGGGGGTACTTGTACCCGAAAAATATAGTTGTGTGCCTAGAGCCATGTCATGTTATCACGATACTCTTAGTCAAGCCATGATCTATAGAATTCAGTCAATCATGTGACTCAGAAATCTCAGTAGTTCAGTAATCTCAGTACTCAGAAATCTCAAAAATCTCAGTAACAGCAGTATTCCTAGCAATCTCAGTAATTCCAGTACTCTCAGTCGGTCCTCAGAACTCAGTACGTTTAGTCCGTCAAAGGAACTCAGTAAATATAGTTTAGCTCCGCTAAACAGTACCACTAGTATCAGTTCAGTTAACTCAGTCCAATTCAGTTCAGCTAATCAGTTCAGTTTAGTCAATCAGTTCAGCTCAGTTAATCAGTTCAGTCTCTTCAGATGGGAGTAGAAATTAGCACCAAGTGAACCCAAGGATGGGAACACACACTGTCAGATGAGAGTGTGATTTTTAGCAGTCATCCTTGTGTTCCAGAACTATGTAAGCAGCATAGGTTGAGACATCAACACTGTCAGATGAGGGTTGATGAGGTGGCTTAGCACTATCAGATGAGGGCCCCACCGTTCTCTTTTGGGGACACTGTCAGATGAGGGTTACCCACAGCTTGTCCTTACCAGTGGCGCGGTATTGACACCCTTCCAGTCAGGGCAGAGATTGGACCCCAGCTCAGCTATAATAGCATATATGGGGCATGTCGGTTAGATGACTACTTCCCACAGTCTCAGTTTCAGTCTCAGTAAAATTACTTAGATAGTTCTTCAGATTTCAGGACTGTCAGATACAGTCAACTCAGATACAGTACGGAACTCAGCTAGTTCTATCAGATTTAGGACTGTCAAATACAGTCACTCATGTTATCAGTTATATCAGTTCTCAGAAGTCATGTTATCAGTCATATCAGTTATCAGAACTCATGTTAGCAGTATTCAGCTTCAGGACTGTCAGATACAATGAACCAGACCAGTTGTTCATAATCAGAACTGTCAGAGATAGTTATTCATGTATCAGTCCCTCAGTATTCAGTAATACAGTATTAGTTCCTCACTCATTAGTGACTCAGATGTCAATATCAGTAAACTCAGTAGTCAGAACTCAGTATTCAGTCCAATCATGATCTCAGTTACAGTTACGTAGTCATGCATGCACTCTCACGTTCATGTTGGTCAGTTAGTTATTATCGTTCATGCATATGAACCCCATGCATTTAGCCTACCTCACTTGCATACCAGGACATTCAAAGTACTGACGCATTTGCGCTATGGTGTCTTATACCATAGATTTAGAAGTACGAGCTCCAGAGCATCAGTAGCATCCCAGTTCAGCAGTCAGAGTCAGCTATGAGTCCTCATTCTTCGAGGACATGATGATTACATTACTATTTCAGTTTTCAGTTTATTTCTGTAGATGGAGTTAGTTGGGGACATGTCCCATCAACTCCTTATTCAGACAGTTTAGAGGCTTTCAGACTATAGCATGTCAGACAGTGATTTCAAATTGGTTTTGGTATTGTTATACCGTTTTCAGACATTATTTTATCAGATGTTTATTCAGTTTTGAACCTTATGGCCTTACAGCTTCTATTCCGCATTTATATACATATATTATGTAGTGTACAGGTACAGATATCAATCATGGGTTAGCTTGTGGTCCTTCGGAGTCATGAGCACCGTGTAGCATTCCGGTTCAGAAAATCGAGGCGTTACAATTTGTGAAGAACTTTAGTACTATCATGGCACCAATCACTGAATGTTTAAAGAAAGGGAAGTTCAAGTGGGATGAAAAAGCTGAAGCTAGTTTCATTGAGATTAAGGAAAAACTGTCACAAGCTCCTGTATTAGTGTTGCCAGATTTCAACAAGACCTTTGAGTTGGAATGTGATGCTAGTGGAGTAGGCATTGGGGTTGTTTTATCACAAGAAATGAAACTTGATGCTTTCTTCAGTGAGAAGCTAAGTAAAGCAAGATAAAAGTGGAGTACTTACCAGCAAGAGTTGTATTCTATTTATAGAGCATTGAAGACATGGGAGGTCTATTTAATGCCTTAAGAATTCATTATCTACACTGATCATCAATCCTTGAAACATTTTAGAAGTCAAAAGCATGTGGATCGCATGTTAGCAAGATAGGCAGCATACCTGGAGAGATTCAATTATCTTATTGTCCACAAGTCTGAAGTAACTAATCGAGTGGCGGATGCTTTAAGCTGACGTGCAAGTCTCATGGTTTCTTTTGAAGTTGAGTTACCAGGAGTAGACCAAATAAAAGAACTATATGAAAATGATGAAGACTTTGGGCGAATCTGGGTGAAACAAACGAAAGGTTTACCATTAGAAGAGAATTTTGTGGTACAAGATGGGTATCTCTTTAATGGAAACCGCTTATGTATTCCCAGAGGTTCTATACGAGACAAGTTGATTCGAGAGATGCATTCATGAAATCTTAGTGGCCATGTTGGGCGTGATAAAACTATTGCTAATTTGGAAGCACGCTACTATTGGCCATAACTTAAGATAGATGCCGGCAAGTTTGTGCAAAGGTGTCCCGTTTGCCAAACATACAAAGGTCAGGTTCAAAACACCAGACTCTATATGCCATTACCCGTTCCAAGAACACTTGGGAAGACCTATCAATGGATTTTGTACTTGGCTTACCAAGGACAAGGCGAGGACATGATGGTGTTTATGTGATAGTAGATAGATTTTCTAAAATGACTCATTTTATCCCTCGTCGTAAGACAACGGATGCCCATCATGTAGCTAATCTTTTCTTCAGAGAAGTAGTCAGACTACATGATGTTCCAAGATCAATTATTTCATATCGAGATAGAAAATTTCTTGCTGTATTTTGGCTTACTTTATGGAAACAATTCAACACAGAATTGAAGTTTTCAAGCACTGCCCATCCACAAACAGATGGCCAAACAGAAATGGTGAATAAATTTCTAGGAAATTTAATTCAAAGCATCTATGGAGATAAGAAAGGACAATGAGATTTAGCTTTATCCCTTGCGGAGTTTGCCTACAATAATTCTAAGCATAGGTCTACGGGTCATAGTCCTTTCTCCATTATGTACAATAGAGTTCCAAGACATGTGGTTGATTTAGTGAAGCTACCAACAAGGGAGAATTCAAGATCAGTTAGGACCTTTGGTGACAACTATTCAGAATTATTTAAAGAGGTTCAAAATGCATTAGAAGCATCAAACAAGAAATACAAGCAGTTGGCAGATAAGAATAGGAGGCTAATGTCATTCCAAGTTGGTGACGTATACCTTAGAAAGAAGAGATTGCCTAGTGGTGTTCACGGAAAATTAAGGCAAAAGAAATATAGCCCATACACTATTCTAAAGAAGATCAACGACAATGCCTATGTGGTAGATTTGCCAAGTGAGATGAATATTTCAAATACTTTTAATGTGGCTGGCATATCACTCTATCATCCAGAGAAAACACTTTACGAAGAAAACTCAAGGTCGAGTTTCAAAGAAGTAGAGGAGAATGATGAGGAACATTAAAATTCTAAACCTAGTCCAGAACCTTCATGAATCAAAAATCAATTTTGCTACTTATAGAAAGAGGAAGTCAATTTGAATTTTGCTACTAGTTGTCAAAGTTTATCTTTTACATAATTCTAGAATATTTAGCTATTAAGAAAATGAGTTGTGTATGAGTTGTTAATGAGTTGTACAAAGGCTTTTAAAGCCTATAAATAGAGGCAATGACCTCTAGCTATGTAGTTTTTAGTTCAACTCTTCTATTAATGAAACTTTACGTTTTCCTTTAAGATCTTGGATTAGATCTTGTATTTTAAGGGCTTTGCATTAAGCTCTTGTTATCCGTGGATTCGGATTGTCTTTAAAGCGTTATCTTACAACACGTTGAAGTTGTTCCTTCAACAAATTATGTGGTTTACTTTATTTAGCACATTAAAGAGTTCATCTATACATTTTGCTACATCACCAACCAAGATGCTTATATCTTCAAGGATCACAGAGTGGTTCCCTTTGTCCTGGCAGAAGTTTGACATCTGGATTCATGGAAGTATCAATGGGTCTCAATGGACTATAACGTTTGATTGTCTCATCTTCTCATTAAAGGATCAGCCTTAATCATAGGACTAAATTGAAATCAGTGACGCACGTTCGTAGAAATTATACTGACCACCGAAAAAATCAAAAGAGGTCTTACAGATCTCGCCCAAAAACTATCAAAAAGAGAACTGCTCGAAAACTGATTGAAACAATCTTGGAATCGCCACCGGAAAAATCAAAAGTGGGAAAATGATGGCACAATCCTACTGGAAAAGAGAAATTGAGGAAATTGATGCGCGGTGACTTATCTGAGTTTCTCAGCAATACTCTGATACTAAGTAATGAATGAATCTTGGGCCTAACTCAACCTAAAAGGCAAGCTCATGGGGGAGGATTGTCCAATTCCATATAAGGAGACCAGTTGTTCATCCCTTTTTCAATGTGGGACTCTTAACGCTCCCCCGCACGTCCAGTGGAAGAAGATACCCTAGTGAGGAGGTATGAGACGTTAGCTATGGTGGGCCCTGAGAAGTAGAGGTAAGCTGAAGAAGTATTGCAGAGACAGGACACCACTCCCATGTAGCTTACCAAGAACATGACCAAAGATAGGAGGATATGGGGGTCGAGGATTAGGATAGAATGTTAGTAGGTATCAAGCATAGTCTAGTTTACCTCATCGGTATTAGTATTAGTAGGAGCACACTCTTTCTATCTTATTACTCAACTTCTTTTGCATTATCTATTGCTTTTTTATTACTTTTTGCTTAGATTATCGTACTATTTGTTTATTGGTATTGTTCGTTACTCCATTATTTTCAGCATGACTTTGTCATTACTCATTACTATATTTCCTTTTCATATATGTCTATACATGTGTTACTTAGGCTGAGGGTTCATTGGAAACATCCTCTCTACCTCCACAAGGTAGAGGTAAGGTTGCGTACACACTACCCTCCCCAGATCCCACTTGTGGGACTACACCGGGTATTTTGTTGTTGTATATCCAGCTCTAGGTTGATTACCATCCATTATTCAAGATGAAAGAACATAATGGCTGGTAGTAGGATGAGCCACCACCTTGTTCATGTTGTAAGGTTAGGACCACAAGAAAGAATGTTCAAGTTTAAATAATTTAAGGTTACATACCCAGTCTTCACCTAGCCAGTGCTCTTGAAACGGAAAAGACAAATTTTGCGAGAGTGTTGTTGTTTGGAAATACAGATATCAGCAAGGATGTTTGATAACTAACTAGTAAAGACTTCTGATAATGTGAATCTCTAGAAGCACATCACGCAAGAATGCCTAAATTCTGAAAAATATAATAAGTTTATGTGGGGAATAAAACAAAACATTATGCTTTGGTTAGACAATTAGTGGGCCAATGGTCCTACTAAAGTCAATTTTCTCCTCATTTGCTTCAACATCCTCTGCCCATTTTCCAGAGTATGTTTTAGTGTCATGATCTATGAATACAGTACTGTTGTATTTGAGTCATACTCTATGAACAGAGTGCTGCTGTGACTTATTACAGAGTTCCAATAAAATAAATTAATCTGACTAAGGAATTTGCTAAGATTGCATAAAGGAATATCAGATGGTATCACAGACAATCCTGCAGACTTTCTTACTTATCTTTGCTCACTTTAAAATTTTGGACAATCATTTTGTCTGTCTTCCCCTAGAGTGTTATGTCTCTTTGGTGCTATATATATAGAAAGTTACTTACCCTGGTCACCCCAAAAAAAGAAAAAACAAAGAACTGTATAAGGGAATATTCCACATATATATGTATGTATATGAGTTTTTTTATTCCTGGGTTTCGGGCCGTAAATGAACGACCGTGACTATGTATGGTAGATATTAATTCCTTGGACAGACTATACATGAACGATGTTATTTCCTTGGATGTTAAGAGGATCTTTAAGATGTATATGAATTATCGTCATTAATCCTGCCTTTTAAGCGCAATATTAGTGTGAAGTTTCGTAACTACCGAAAGACAAAGGCTGATCCTCCTAAATGAGCAGAAAAAACTGCAGTGTTCTTTGGTAAAGCAGAAGTGACTTGATCAACTAATAAGGAACATAACACCAGGCTCACAACGTTTCCAGAAACACAATCTGCTCCTAGTTCAAGGATGCGACTTGCAACTTAAACCTAAGTATGGTACAAGTGGATCATTTGCAGGCCAGAATCACAACAAAAATTGTGTGATCCTACTATTATTGCAAATATAACAGTTTTTCTGGTTGCGTTGTTCCTTTGAACTCTACTAATTTACTGCAAAATACCAATACAAACATATAACATCATCGATAAACATATTAGTATATACATAAGCAGCTTGTACCTAATACCTATGTTCTTATTATGCTTTTATTTTGAAATTTAGCCAGCCAAGAATTGCGTTGATGAGGATGATGCGATGGATGTGTGGGTCTAATAGGACGGATAGGATCAGAAATGAGGTATACATAACAAAGTGGGAGTGACTTCGGTAGAAGACAAGATGCATGAAGAGAGATTGAGATGGTTCGGGCATGTGATGCGAAGGAGCACGGATGCCCAGGTATGGAGGTGCGAGAGGTTGGCTATAGATCGATTCAGACAAGGTAGAGGTAGACCAAAGAAATATTGGAGGGAGCTGTTTAATGACATGGATCAGTTGCTGCTTACCGAGGACATAACACTAGATAGGAAGGTGTGGAGGACGCGTATTAGGGTAGAAGGTTAGTAGGAATGGGGCTAGTAGATGGGAGCATTTGTCTTGTTCTTGGAGTTTCTGGGTGTTGTTTGTGGTTTTGGGTAGATTGTTGATGGTATTATTTGGTGGTTATCTTGTTTCTGCTATTGTCTATTGTGTTGTTTTGTTACTATCTGTTGTTTTGTTACTACCTTTTGTTTCTTGTTCTTATATTATGCCTTTTCCTATGTTGTTTGGTCTCGAGCAGGGGGACTATCGGAAACAACCTTTACCTCACTTCTGAGGTAGTGATATGGACTGCGTACATTCTACCCTCCCCAGACTCCACTGTGTGAAATTTTGCTACATAAACAAGTTCCGCTAAAACTCAGACATTGAATACTACACTTTTCCTCCCGATTGAAATCTTCTAAATGTCAATATTATGTAGAAACTTCCAAAGATTCTTGTTCATTATATTTATTTAGAAAAATTGCGAGACTAACAATGTTACATGGGGAATACAATCTTGGCCTAATATATCAAGGTGACTATCATAAAAATTCAGATGTTAACATGTATGCCAATATCAGAACCAATAGAGGATGCAAGTAGCATACATAGAGGATACATTTCTATAATTAGAAACAACATAGTTTTGAACTTCTTATTTTACTCTTAATGGGATGATTTAGAGTCACACAAATCCATATTTGACTTGTCTTAAATCACAAGTTTCAAAAGTCATTTCTTTTCTAAACTCCCTACTCAGTCTAAGTGTCATCACATAGACGGGGATGGATGGAGTATGTGCGATATGGATTAAATGCAAAAGACAAAAATAGTAATCAAATATGTTAGTAGTTAACTGTCCCTCGTTTCAATTTGTTTGTCTTACTTTTCTTTTTAGTCTGTTTAAAAAAGAATGTCTGTCTCTTACTTTTTTTGGCAACTCTTTAGTTTAACTTTCCATATGGCATGTTTAAAACCACAAGTTAAAGGACATTTTTGTACATTCTACATATCTTAACTTTAAGACCACAAAATTCAAGTCTTCTGCACCCAAGGTGTGGCCTAGCCGTGAATGAAGTGGTTGAGCATCATGAATTCTCAGGTTCAAATCCCAAAAGGGACAAAAACACTAGGCGATTTCTTCCATCTGTTCTAGCCTTGGTGGAATGTGATACCTAATGTCGTTGCTAGTAGGAAGGCGACAAGTATCCTGTGGAATTAGTTGAGGTGCGCGCGAGCTGGCCCGAACACCACGTTTATCATACAACAACATACCCAGTGTATTCCCATATAGTGGGGTCTGGGGAGGGTAGAGTGTACGCAGACCATACCACTACCTCAGGTGAAGTAGAGAGGCTGTTTCCGATAGACCCCCGGCTTAGAACCGATAACAGTATAACAAACACAAAAGATAAGTGCACATAAAGTAGTACGGTATGCATAATAAACTAACACCGATAGCCACAAGATAATACTACAACCACAAGATAATACTAAGAACTATCTTACTGAAATCATAGACATCACACAACACCACGAACAAAAAACTACAAACACAAAAGAATGCTCCCTTACTGTTACCGATGCACTCCCACGCCCTAACCCTCTACCCTAATCCACGTCCTCCACACCTTCTTATCAAGGGTCATGTCCTCCGTAAGTTGTAACTGCTCCATATCATGCCGAATCACCTCCCTCACATATTTCTTCGGTCTACCTCTACCCCACCTAAAACCATGCATAGCCAGTGTCTCACACCTTCGCACTGGAGCATTCGAGCCCCTCCTCATCACGTGCCCGAACCAACGTAACCTAACTTCTCGCATCTTGTCCTCCACCAAAGCAACTCTCACCTTATCCCGAATAATCTTATTCCTCACCCTATCTTTCCTAGTATGTCCACACATCCATCGCAACATTCTCATCTCCGCCACCTTCAACTTTTGGAAGTTGGAGTTCTTAACTGGCCAACACCCCGCTTCATACAACATAGTCGGTCGAACTGCCACTCTGTAGAACTTACCTCTAAGCTTCGGGGGCACCTTCGTATCATATAAGACTCCCGAAGCGAGCCTCCATTTCAACCACCCTGCCCCAATACGATGCGTGACATCCTCGTCAATCTCGCCATTACCCTAAATCATAGACCCCAGATACTTAAAATTCTCCCTCTTCTAAATGGCCTGAGAGTCCAGTTTCACAACCACTCCAGCCTCCTACGACACATCACTAAACTTACACTCCAAATACTCCATCTTAGGTCTGCTTAACCGAAATCCTTTAGACTCAAGCGTCTGTCTCCAAATCTCCAACTTATCATTAACTCATCCCCAAGTCTCGTCAATCAGTACAACATCATCTACAAATAACATACACCAAGGCACCTCCCCTTGAATATGTCGCGTCAAAACATCCATCACCAAGGTAAATAAAAACGGGCTAAGAGTCGATCCCTGGTGCAACCCTATCAAAATTGGAAAGTACTCCAATTCTCCACCTACCGTCCTCACACGAGTCTTCGCCCCATCATACATGTCCTGAATCGACCTAGTGTACGCCACAGGCACCTTTCTAGCCTCCAACAACCTCCACAGAATCTCTCTCAGAACTCTGTCATAAGCCTTCTCAAAATCAATAAACACCATGTGCAAATCCCTCTTCCTCTCAAGGAACTGCTCCACTAATCTCCTCACAAGGTGAATGGCCTCAGTGGTCGAGCGACCTGGCATAAAACCGAACTGATTCTCAGAGATATTCACGATCCTTCACAGCCTCAACTCTACCACCCTTTCCCAAACCTTCATAGTATGACTCAACAATTTAATACCTCTATAATTGTTGCAACTATGAATGTCTCCCTTGTTCTTATATAATGGAACCATCGTACTCTACCTCCATGCTTCAGGCATCTTCGCGGCCTTAAAAATGATGTTAAACAACCTTGTCAACCACTCCAAGCCTGCCCACTAGTGTTTTTCCAAAAATCCACTGGAATCTCGCCTGGCCCCGTCGCCCTACCCCGCCGCATCCTGCAAATAGCCCCTTGGCCTCCTCAACCTTGATATGCCTACAATAACCATAATCGCGACACTCCTCAGATTTCTCCAAGTCCCCCAACACGAAACCTTTATCCCCCTCATCGTTCAAAAGTTTATGAAAATAGGACTACCACCTCTCCCTAATAAGGGATCCTCAACCAACATTGTATCATTCTCTCCCTTGATGCACTTCACTTGGTCAAGGTCACGAGCCCACCGCTCCCACGTTTATCATAACAACAATAACAAACCCAGTAGATTCCCACATCGTGGGGTCTGGGGAGGGTAGAGTGTAAGCAGACCATACCACTACCTCTAACGAAGTAGAGAGGCCCCACGTTTATCATAAAAAAAAAAATTCAAAAATCTTTTTCACTTTTTTTAAACTCCACGCAAGTCAAAACCAGACAAACAAATTGAAACGGATGGAGTAATTCTAATTTTTTTTTCATGATAAGATTCATCATTTGAAAATGGATTCCTTTTTCCTTTTAATGGATGAAGTAATTCCCATCGTTCATCGTGGGAATATACTGGGGTTTTGTTGTTGTTGTTAAGGCAATAAGAAGGGATACTAGATTTAAAATTAGGGAAGGAAAGTGTTTCAAGAGCCATGCAAGCACTACAAATCTCTGTAGCCCATGGCTAAAATAGAACACAACAACGAATTCATAAATCCAATATAAACAAAGAATTCATTATAGGGTATGCAGAAATAGAGGACAAAGGCGGGGATAAGAAGTTATACAGGCTAGATCGTGATCTCGACCAAGTGAAGTGCATCAAGGATAAGGACGACAAAGTACTAGTAGAGGAGGCACTCATTAGAAGGAGATGACAGTCATACTACTATAAACTCTTGAACGAAGAGTGGGACAAAGACATTGTGCTAGGAGATTTGGAGCAATCAGAGAAGCATCGCGATTATGGATATTGTAGGCGTATAAAGGTAGAAGTGAAGAGTGATATTTGCAAGATGCATAGGGGTAGCACAACCGGACTAGATGAGATTTCGATGGAATTTTGGAAGAGCTCAGGTGGGGTAGATTTGGAGTGGTTGACTGAATTGTTTAATGTCGTGTTCAAGACAGTGAAGATGCCTGAAGCAAGGAGATGGAGTATAATGATTCCGTTGTACAAGAACAAGTGTGACATTCAAAATTGCAATAACTACAAGGATATCAAGTCGTTGAGTCACATTATGAAAGCTTGGAAAAGGGTGGTGGAGATAAGGGTAAGAAGGGACGTGACTATTGCTGAGAATCAGTTTAGATTTACGCCAGGACGCTCGATTAAAGAAGTCATTCACCCGGTAAGGAGACTGGTGGAACAGTATAAGAGAGGAAGACTTACACATGGTGTTCATCAACCTAGAAAGGGCTTACGACAAAGTCTCTAGGAGGTTCTTTGGAGGTGCTCGGAGGCTAGAGGTGTACTTGTCGCATACACTAGGTCAATTAAGAATATGTATGATGGAGCCAAGACCCAAGTAAGGATAGTAGGAGGAAACTCAGAGCACTTTCCAGTTTTGATTGGGTTGCACTAGGGATCAACCCTTAGTCCGTTTTTTTTTTTTTTTATGCTTTGTGTTGAACGTATTGATGCAATAAAATTCAACGTAAGGTGCCATGGTGTATGTTATTTGTGGATGACGTAGTTTTGATTGTCGGGACTCTTGATGGAGTTGACAATAAGCTAAAAGTTTAGAGACAGACTGCAGAGTCTAAAGGTTTCAGGTAGAGCGAGAACAAGACAAAATACTTGGAGTGAATGTTCAGTTAAGTGATGCCTGAGGCTGAAGTGGAATTGAAGCTTGATACGGTTCATCCAAAAGAGAGATAATTTTAAGTATCTTGGGTTTATTAGGAGACTAACTAGTATGTCACTAACCATATTAGTTCAGGGTGAATGAAATGGAGGCTCATCTGTGTATTGTGTGATAAGAAGGTGTCTCCAAAGCTTAAAGGCAATTCTACAAGTGGAGTTAGATGGCCTTGGTAGATGGGGCGAAGTATTGGCTGGTCAAGAACTCACACATTCAAAAATGATAGGTATGTGTGTATACTAGAGAGATAGAATAAAAAAAATGAGGATATCCGAGGCAAGGTGGGAATGACTTCGATGGAAGTCAAGATGTGAAAAGCAAAGTTGAGGTGGCTCATGCATGTGACGAGAAGATGTACGAATGCCCCAGTACGGAGGTGCGAGAGGTTGGCTATGGATGGATTTAAGAGTGGTAAACGTAGACCAGAGAAGTATTGCGGCACAGTTGTAGCTCACCAAGGACATGGACTTAGATAGAGAGATAGAAAGGTGTGGAGGACACAAATTAGGATAGAAGGGTAGTAGATAGGATTGTGTCCATACTAGTAGGTAGGAGTGTATTGACATGTTGTCCATTCTAATAGTCGTAGTATTACTCTTGTTTCTTGCTTTTCGATTTCTGCTATTATCTATTGTTTCGTGTAGGTTGATTGTGGTATTATTTTGTTGTAATATGGTTTTTCTACAACCTGTGGTTTTATTATTGTTTGTTTTTTGCTTTTATTTTCATTTCTTCTTTTTCTAAATTGTTTTTATCTTGAGTTGAGGGTTATTGGAAACTACCGTTCTACCTCTAAGGTAGAGGTAAAGGTCGGGTCTACATTCATAGAGGTAGAACGGTAAAGGTCGGGTCTACATATATTCCCAGATCCTACTTTGTGGGACTACACCGAGTATGTTGTTGTTATACTTACATTAGGTTAAGTGTTCATCAAGAGTCTTTCAAGCTAGATACTTGTGTTTTCATGCAGCTATTAACGGTATGTTATATCAAAAAACTGTAGCTATTAGCGGTGTGATTTATAGAAACCCTATTTGCGTAGCAACTAAAACTATTTATTATTGAAATAAATTGGATTTAAATAGGTTAGGATAGATATAAATGACACCCTAATTTTGAATTGAAGATCGATGGATTGATTGTCACTACTATAACCCCGAAAAAACACCCCCCCCCCTCCTTTTACAAAAGGAGGTGTATGAGAGAACTCCAAGATACCAAGACAATCTTAAGTGGAAGTTTAGAGACCTTGATATGCAGGGGTGTCTATAGTTTTACTTACGAATTCGGTAAAACCCAATCGCTTTTCTCCTGACCCTATATTTGTATTAAAAATCACTTAATATATCTGAATAATTTAAGAAAAAATAAATAAAATATCCTAGGGTGAAATTTCTTGCCAAAAAAATAACCCTGTTATTTTTCAAAATAGTCTTTCGGCTTATTTTGCTGGCAATATGTTAGGATCTTTTGGGAAGGATCGATTCACAAGGCGATGTATAAATTTAGCTCGTTAAAGGGAGGCTGAAACATTAAAGTTCAATGGAAGAGAGAACTCCGATTTCTTCCGCTCATTAAAGGAAAGTTGAAACCTTAGAGATCAATAGAAGAGAGAACTCCGATCTCTTGATTTTGGCTGAAATACTTATCGATTTATTCTTCCAAAACCCCTTAAATAGGAGTCATACTACAACAGTTTAATCCTTATGAAAGTAGGAAACATAAAACCCTATTTTCGAAAGTCTAATCCTTATGGAAATAGGAAATATAAACCCTAACCCTAATACTTATGAAACTAGGCCACTTAAAACCTATTCTAGAATAATAAAGAAAGTTATTTAAAATATAATCTAAAACGTAATTACTTTAGTTCCACACATCCACAACACAATATGTACCGTCGCCTTCTTCTTCATCTTCCTCCTTTAGTCTCTTTTTCTTATTCTTCTTCGTCCTACTTTCTTCTTCATTGCTTTCCTTTTCCTTAAAATTCGACGTGCCGCAAACGCGAATCATTTTGAGCGAATTATATACTAAAAGACTCAAAACATCGAGAGAAGCTCATATCTAAATCGGGATTGTTTAGAGGAGATTTTGAGTTGGTCGGGATTGAAAGACTCCACGAGTTGTAACCCACCAGCATATTATGGATTCCTCAACACACCTTTTCCGTTTGCAAATAAATGAATAATGTAAATCATGATTTGTGTATGATATCCTTTTCATACTTTTGGTTTGTAGATTTGATTATTTATTGACCCAGATTGGGGATATGATTTAAGTGGTGAAGATCTGGACATGTTTCAAATTTATCACTCAGATTCTTCTTGTAAATTTTGTATCAGTCCTAACTCAGATTTACAATTTGCTCTATTGAAGGTATTTTTTGAGTTTTAATTTTCTTGTAACTGTCCAAGTTTTAATTCACATGGTAAACATACATTCGGACGGTTTAATATAATTCTGGAGATTTTTTGTGCCTGTTAAAGTTTAAAATCCTTGCTAACTAATCTGATCATCCAAACTGTAATGTTTGCAAAATTTCTATGTCTCACCAGTTCCCCTTCTCTTTTAAAGGGCTCATCATATTTAATTCCTTTGCACAAAGATTTTATACAATATCGATACACTTTTAAACACCATTTATACAATATTGATACATAGCATAGTTATTTATACAATATCGATACATTACATAATTATTTATACAATATCCATATATGTTTATACATCATTTATACAATATCAATACAAATTTATACAGCATTTATACAATATTGATACATTACATAACTTTTATACAATATCGATACAGTGTATCAACATAGGTTTATACATTATTCATACAATATTGATACACGTGTGTACACCATTTATACAATACCGATGCATGTTTATATACCATTTATACAATATCATACACTACTAACTTTTATACAATATCAAATGTGTTACATATACATTATATACACATTACATATACAACAACCCTTTTTGTTGATTTTTTTTTGTCAACTAAATGGAAGGGGTAGAAATTTGTTCTATTATATTGTTTTCATTTTTTAATTCACGAAATATGTTGAAAATGTTAGCATGATGGGCAACTCAAAGATCATGAATTAATAGTGAAATTATATTTGTAATTATAAAGATATGATGTATTAATCAAAGAGACAGAACAATAGCAGATTCAAAGGGATAGAGTCGCTGATCTTTAGGGCTAGGAAAGGCGGATTTTTGGGATGTAATCTTTAAATACTTTCTATTTAATGGCAAGACTCTCAACATTGAGAGACATTCAGCACAAATTTGACATGGCATCAAAGCCTTCTCTTGACTGTCGAGTTTCATAGAGTCCATCTTGGTTCATTTCAATTTTTTGAAAATTTTAGTTGTGTTGACGATTCATCAACATCTTCGACTTTTGATCTTGGTCACTCTGGTTGTTTTTTTAAGTTATAGTGTTTCTCGTTTTTATAGCTATTTAAGAACATGGCTTCGCATCAAATTGAATCCTTCAATGTTCGTTTCACTGGAAAAAAAATTCTTCTTGGGAATTTCAATTATTTGTCACAGGAAAAGAACTACGGGGGCATATACATGGAAGTGACCCTGCTCCCACTGATCCTACAAAGTTAGGTGAATGGAAGATTAAGGATGCTCGCGTGATGACATGGCTTTTGGGGTCAATTGACCCTCTTATTGCTCTTAATCTCAGATCTTACAAGACTGTGGGATTATATAACAAAGGTTTACTACCAAGACAATAGCGCAAGACGTTTTCAGTTAGAGTATGAAATTGCTCATTACTCTCAAAGAGATCAATCCATTCAGGATTATTTTTCTGGATTTCAAAATTTATAGGTTGAATTTACAAATATTGTTTATTCCAAAATACCTGCCGAATCTCTTTCTGTAATTCAGGCAGATCATGAACAAAGCAAGCGAGACCAATTTTGATGAAGTTACGTTCCGAGTTTGAGAGTGTTCGCTCTAACATAATGAATCATGACTGGGGTTGATGAACATAAAATCGTCATCTTTTAGATGTCACTCGTACTTTATTGATTGAGTCCTCTATTCTATCTAAATATTAGGTGGAAGCTTTGTCTACTGCTGTTTACTTAATTAATAGACTACCATCAAAAGTGTTATCTTGAATCTCCATATTTTCTTCTTTATCACAAAAATCCTAGCTATGATAATTTTCAAACATTTGGTTGTATTTGCTTTGTGCATCTTCCTCCTTCTCAGCGCAATAAATTTTTTGTTCAGTCTACTAAATGTGTTTGTATGGGTTATAGTACTTCACAGAAAGGTTTTTCTCTGTTATGATCCATGCTCTAATAAATATCATGTTTCTAGAAATGTTGTTTTCTTTAAGAATCAGTATTTTTTTCTACTCATGTTGAGTCATCTTCTGTTTCTCTTCTTCTTCCTACTTTTGAGGATTTGTCATCTTTTTCTAAGAGGTTCATCCCTGGATTTGTGTATGAACGTCGGCGGCCAACTTTACCCCCTTCCGATATTGATCCACCACCTGAAACTGCGCTACAACTAGAATCTGAGAATTCTTCAAGTCCTGCTCCTCTTGAGCTACTACTACTACAACAACAACAACAACAACAAACCCAGTGTATCCACACCAAGTGGGGTCTGCGAAGGGTAAAATGTACGCAGTCCATACCGCTACTTCCGAAGAAGTAGCCTCTTGAGCTACTAGAATCTGAGAATTCTTCAAGTCCTGCTCCTCTTGAGCCCACGCGGTGATATACCAGACTATCACGTACTCCTAATTGGTATAGCTTTTCATATACTTTATCCACCATTTC
Source organism: Capsicum pubescens (assembly GCA_030864215.1). NCBI lineage: Eukaryota > Viridiplantae > Streptophyta > Magnoliopsida > Solanales > Solanaceae > Capsicum > Capsicum pubescens. The sequence continues at coordinate 4,225,180 of CM061539.1, forward strand.
TACTCCAACTTGTTGCTCACAAGCTTCCAAGCATGAATGTTGGCAGAAAGCAATGGAGGAAGAACTTTTGGCTCTTAAAGAAAATGACACATAGAGTAAGTTAATATAAATTAATAAAAAAGATAAAATAGACATAAAATGATAAATTAACTTTTGATGTTTTAAATTGACTTGACATCTTACATGAGACTCACTTAAATTATTTTCATAGGTATTTTTTTATATCATTTTTAATTAGTTATTATGAGTCATTTAAGACATTTCTGCTTCACTACTCCAATCGTGATATTTTGTTGCCTCTCGAAATTATATAAGTGTCACTTAAATTAAAATAGAAGAAAAAGTATTATAAATCAAAATAATTAAAAACTTAAATTATTTTAAAGATATAATTGACTATTAATGCCATAAAAGTTTAGACAAAGAAAATATTATAAATTATAATAGCTAACAGATTAAAATAATAAATTATAATGTCAAATAAATATTATAAATTATAATAGTTGACAATTTAAAATATTTAAAAGCATATTAAAAATATAATTAATTATTTAAATTTTATTAATATTATATAAATTGAGATTAAAAAAGAACATATGTTAGGTAGCCGTTGAATATCTAGTACAAATAATATTGTCCAAACAGTGCACTAGTAATGTCTGTGACGGGAGACCTTCCCTTTTCCTTTTCTCCGTCTTGTTTGTCCCAATTAGGTACGGTGCTTCTCTATTTTCTCATAAAGAAAATACCAAGTTGTTGTCGTCGATAAAGTCAGTTGGGGATTTCTTTTCTCTTGTCTTGTGTCATGGAAAGCATCGGCCCATTGGCGGGCAGAGTGAGAAGCAAGTCAAAGCAAGCGTTGCTGCTGTGGCTCGATGGCGTAATAAAGGCTTGCTGTCTCCACCGTGTCATCATCTACTGTCTCAGGTTCCCTTTTCAATCACTCAAATCATATTTATTTGTTTTACCCTTTCTCCTCCCAATTTTGATTTTGTTATGCTTATTTGAAGGGTCAAAACAGCTTGCCATCCGTACGGGTCAATGTTTTTTATTGAATGGATTCATCTTCTTCTCTCTCTTTGTTTGTCTCTTATATATATATATATATACTAGCCCAATATATGTTATTTTTTTTATCTCAATTTATATGACACAAATTATATTACTAGTATCCTATATAAGAAGTCACAATAAGCAGCTGAAGCAGGCTGCTCATGGTCGACATGCCTGCTTCAACTGCTTCAACTGTTGTTCTTCCTCTTCGTTTGTTATCGACAATCCCATCTCTTCCCTTAATTGTGTTGTCTTCCTCACTATTTCAGAAAATGGAGCTTCACCATGCATAGTCATCTGCACTTCTATGTCTTCAAATGAATTATCGTGCTCTGGTTTTCTGAGAAACTTCTTATTTCACCTTGGAAATTATTTTCAATCACTTGACCTGCCAGATCTGGGCATTTGGTCTTTATGTTAGGCCCAATATCCAGGTCCATTCTAACATTCTCACTTAAGCGATTCACATGCCCCGCACATGGTAAAGACACATTTCTCTCAGTTGAAACCACGTGTTGGAGACTAGAAAATCCCTAAATTCCTGGATTCTCTTGCAACATCACGGACAAGCACCTCGAAGAACTTTTGGGTAAAGTTATGGACCGAGTAATTTTCCTCTCCTTTTTCGATGTCACTTTCCGGCAAGAATTCAAATATAGGCAAGCATTCCGGCCATATTTGAAGATGAAATATGATGCCATTTCGTGATATAGCCACTTCTCTTGGGATACTACTAACACCATTTGCAACCAGAATCCTAGCCCATTTCATATGATTCTTAAGCTCTGTTTCTTCCTCCGTCGCCACCCAACCCCACAGATTCCTCTTATCTCTTGGAAAATCTTGTTTGACCAGAGATGAAGAGGAACCCACTACTCTAATCCAAGTCTCCTTGGTGTTTGCAAATACAGGGACACACCCTGATGTTGGCTTCCACCATTCAAGGAGAAATCCGCTACTCTTCCATTTCCACTAGCCTTGAATAGTCTGTTCTGCCATGTTTCTATTAGGGAACTCAAACAGAAACATGTCATCATTCAACTCATAAATATTTATACCAAAGGCTTTCTTCCAGTTTGTTGGGGTCCATCTTCTAATATCGGCTAAAGTTGGCCTTTCTTTGATCTTCTTGCTGCAATAACCAACTAGGCATCTCCTTAGCAGACTCTCTTCCTGAACATCCACTTCATCCCGAGCCTCAACAGTTCCTTTCTTGCTTTTGATCTCCGCCTCACATAGGTTCCTCGATTGCCATTTGCTTTCTTGAATAGCCCTAGTATAAGGGTAATCTGTAGATGCCCTTGTGCTAGGTATTTGCACCTTCTCCCACTGGCATTTAATGAACCTGTCAATCTTGAAAGCAATATCTAACCACCCAGCATTCAAAGCTAGCTCTGGTATTATTAAGCCTGCCCTTCCCCCTCTATATAAAGATATAATACTTAAAAATCTCCCATATTCATTGTGTTTCCTTGTACAAATGTGTTCTGAGTCTTGATCTGCCAATTACCATCTCCTGGTCTCCTTCTTTTTCTCTTTTGATGCTTCTCTCAGACAGAAGCATATCCCCTCCATAACCTTCCTACTCATGGAAGATCTGTGCATCATCTTTCTGCTTCTCTCTATCCATTCGTAGCATTCAATTACATCATTTCCCCATCGAGTGATATCGAATGATTTGAACCCTGCATTGAAATAGATTCTATTTTCCTCCATCCTAGCAGTGAGTGATTTATCAATAAACACAGTGGATGATTACTGTTGACTTGAAATAAAGGTCTGATTCTGTTGGAAGTAGCCAGAAATAGTGTTTTTGAAGCTGGATAAGTTGAAAAACTGACTGAAGGGTGTCACGCGCCGGCGAGTGACGTCGGTGACAGGGGAATTTGGGTGTAGTGTACGGGCACGTGGGAGAGTTTCCGTTGGCGGGTTTTTTGGGATTGGGTCGCAAGTGGGTGATGGTGGCTATGGTGGGGAAGGATTGAGAGAAGAAGGAAGTAAAAGAGGTATTCTGGTGATCTGAAGGACCACCGGTGAGGTTTTGGATTGAAAAGGGTTTTTTTATAAATTACATTGGGATTAGTGCCTGGGAGAAAGAACTTTTGAACTTTTTGGCATCTTCGGCAGTCGTAAATTTAAATTTTTTTCAGCAGCACTTAATCATGGTCTATTAAAATGTGCTATTTTACCTTTAAACTATATAATGATGCAAATCTAAGATAGTTTCATTGAAGAATTCTGTTGGGAAGTGAATGGCTATAGTTTCATTGTAGAATTCTGTTGGGGAAATGAATGGATATAGTAATTTTTGAAAAATAAAATAGAGAAACGCAAAAGAAATATGAACGAAATAAAAAGGAAAGACAGTAAGGCATATTAAAATCAGGATGAACAAATAAAAATGAGGAAGAGGAACCTGGCAATAGAAGTAGGAAAAAAAGAGGCAAAAATATTACTGGTTCTTTTGCCGTATAAGATTTGAAGTATAAAGCCAAAAATTGTTTAACAAAACTATATTTATAATCAAACAAAAACTTTCTAAATCCAATTTACTGGGCCCATGCTAGGTATGGATGGAAGTTTTCTAGTATATATGTATAGATATCTGAAAAGGTAAGGGAAGCTATTACCAGATATTGCTGAGAATAAGGCTGAATATATACAACGGGTAGAACCAGAAAACCTGCAAGGAACAATGAAACAGAGAAATTAGGCAAACTCCAGCGAATAATACAGATGCAACATCAAACACATTTTTTTTTGTAAACATTAGGTAGCAAAAACTAACAAATGAACATCGAGGAACAGTAATACTAAATCCAACCAAAATGACTCTAGATGGAGCATGCTTGTTTCCCAAATGTATTATCCTCCACAATCTGATTTTCACAAAAAGAATTCTATATTATATATTATATCCCTCCGTCCCAATTTATGTAATGGCGTTTGACTGCGCACAGAGTTAAAGAAAAAAAGGAAGACTTGAGAAACTTGTGGTCTAAAATAAATCTCAAGATATTTGTATGGCTACAAATCATCTCATTTAATGGTAAAATGGATATTTTAAAATTATACTGTTACTAAATATAGAAAGGTGTCGTAGATTGTTACTAAATATAGAAAGGTGTCAAACTTTTTTGGCACTGATAAAAAGGAAAGAGTGTCACCTAAATGGGGATGGAGGGAGTATGTGTGTGTGTGTGTATACATATATATATATTCATGTTCCCCACCACAAAAACTATTTACACCTCAGCAGCTCTCTGCGGGTAATAGCAAGAAAGTGAAAGACGAATGATCCTCTAAACTCAAAGAGTGATTGAGTCCTTCAAGCCTTACAAGGAGTGATCATCACTTATATACTGCTATTAAAATGTTTAGATTTCCTTGAGAAAATACACCGTAAGTTTCTTTCTTGCACTCAACCCGCATGCATCTAAATTCTGTAATGAAAATTAGTACGGAAAGGATGCCAATTTAATTCAATCCAGTCGGCACTTGTATGGCACACATATCAGTAGACGAGGAAACAAATGTTTTTCTTTCCTCTAAGTTCAGATTTCGGATTGGTTAAGCTTCTGCTAAACTCAATTAGCGTGTCTACAAAAGTAGGCTATTACATTTTCACACAGAAAATCTAAAGAAAATAAATCAAATGCACCTTAATCACATGATTAATGAAGAGGTCACTACTAGGCGCATATTGAGAAGGGTATACTCACATAAAAAAGTTGTACGAGTCCAACACGCAAGAATCGATAGAACTCCAAAATACTGTTGAATGAACATGACTCGCGCAAATTGATTTGTAGGCAATGACCAGGTAAAATCCATTCCAATGCAGGGATGATAACTGATTTCAGAACAAAGATACTGCAAATGGAAAATATATCATGTATCACAAGGCTAACACTAAGCTAGCATTTGTCCATAGATACCCAAATATTTTTGAGAAACCATTTTTGGGTGAAGTTTCAACATGTGTTTAACCATAGTTTTTGGGAAACATACTTCACTCTTTTTAAAAGAAACATGAAACGTGATTTATACCCATAAGTTCTAAAAACTATTAAAAATACTCATAAATTTGACACAATTTCTGGGTATGTTGTTGTTGTTGTATAGTATAATACAACTTCATCAAAGGAAGGCATCTCAGTACTAAGCTCCCCTATGCTCGACAAGGGTCTATAGAAATGCAGGGTAAAGTTGCGTACAATAACCCCTGTGGCCCAACCCTTATAATTTGTAAAATTGATCCCTTATAATTGGTAAAATTGATCGAAAGATGAATTATACATGCCTCAGAAACTAAAAGTAATTTGACACAAAATTATCACTTTTATAATGAACTAGACAACACAACAACAACAAGAACAACATATCCAGTGTATTCCCACAAAGTGGGGTCTGGAGAGGGTAAAGTGTACGCAGTCCATACCACTACCTCAGATGAAGTAGAGAGGTTGTTTCCGATAGGTTGTTTCCGATAGACTCCCGGCTTAGAACATGTAACAGTATAACAAACAAATAACATCAAAGCACACAATAAGATGGGATAACACACTGCTAGAAAATAAAGGAAATAAGACACCCACAAGGTACTACTATAAACTATCTATCCAACATCATAGACATCACCAAAACACCACGAACAAGAAACTCCAGGCACAAATACAAACAAAGCATTCTTCCCTACTATAACGACTGAACTCCTACCCACTAACTCTCTAGCTTAATCTGAGTCCTCCACACCTTCCTATCAAGGGTCCTGTCCTCCATAAGTTGTAATTGATCCATATCATGACTAATCGCCTCCCTCCAATATTTCTTCGACTTACCTCTACCCCGCCTAAAACTATCTATAACCAGCCTCTCACACCTTCATACTGGAGCATCCGTTCCCCTCCTCATCACATGTCCAAACCATCGCAACCTCACTTCCTCCATCTTTGTCCTCCACTGAAGTCACCCCATCTTCTCCCGAATAATCTCATTTCTAATCGTATCACTCCTGGCAAGTCCAAACATCTATCGCAACATCCTCATCTCCGCCACCTTTAATTTTTGGATGTGAGAGTTCTTAACTGACCAACACTCCACTCCATACAGCATAGTCGATTGGACTACCACTTTGTAGAACTTACCTTTAAGCTTTGGAGTCACCTTCTTATCACACAAAACCCTCCAAAGCGAGCATTTCAACCACCCTGCACCAATACGGTGCGTGACATCCTCTTCAATCTCACCATTTCCCTGAATCATAGACCTAAGATACTTGAAACTCTCCCTCTTCTCCCGAATAATCTCATTTCTAATCGTATCACTCCTGGCAAGTCCAAACATCTATCGCAACATCCTCATCTCCGCCACCTTTAACTTTTGGATGTGAGAGTTCTTAACTGACCAACACTCCACTCCATACAACATAGTTGATTGGACTACCACTTTGTAGAACTTACCTTTAAGCTTTGGAGTCACCTTCTTATCACACAAAACCCTCCAAAGCGAGCATTTCAACCACCCTGCACCAATACGGTGCGTGACATCCTCTTCAATCTCACCATTTCCCTGAATCATAGACCTAAGATACTTGAAATTCTCCCTCTTCTGAATGACCTAAGAATCTAGCTTCAGCCTTCACTGCCACGTCAGCCTCATGCGACACATCACTAAACTTACATTCCAAGTACTCCGTCTTGATCCTGCTCAACCTAAATCCTTTAGACTCAAGGGTGTGTCTCCAAACCTCCAACTTACCTCCAAGAGTCTCATCAATCAGTACAATATCATTATTCAAAAATCATAACACCATATTTTAATAAAACTACTAATAGTAATACTAAAAATTGCAGTTACTACAATTTGTTAAATTACAGTTAGATATAAAGATCCATCGATGCAAAAAAGACAATAATAACAATGGTAGTAACTAGCTATTCTTTGATATAATCTTCTCATATTCGATAAACAATCTCTTTAATAAGAATGCATTTAATGAGAGGGTGGGCAGCCAGAATTATAGTTGGAGTAATAATTAGTGGGTTCTTTTTATAAAATAAAAATATGGAGTAAGTTTTTAATTTTTGAAAGAACCCAAAAACCACTTTTGTGAATTTTTGGTATCTTGGGTTTTTGAAAATTGACAAATTCTATGGCCAAACAAATTTTGCCAAAATTTACCCAAAAACTACTTGGGATATATATGGCCAAATGGGTCCTAAATTATGCATCCTAAATTGAGTTTTATATCCCAACATAAGTACCCAAAGATGATGTGAAAAACGGCGCCATTCATTCTCATATCAGAGCATACTAACATTAATGTGAGAGGTGGATGCATATTGAGCTAATTGATGCCATCTGACACCACTTTGTAGAATATTTTCATTAAATGTACATATGATTCTCCTATATTAGAAGTCACAGTGGTGGCAGCTGAAGCAGACAACACACCGTCGACATGTTTGTTTATCTAGGATTGGCATTTTGGTCATTTTGTAGCAGTTTTGTGATGAAAGGCTTGAGCCTCTTTTTATCCATCTTCGGATGCAAGTCCTCGCTTTTCCCTTGTATTTGGTCCTCGTTTTTCCTTTGTATTTGGTCGGCTTCTCCCCTTTGATTGATTAACGTAGTGCTTGCTATTCACCTATTTCTATCCATTTTACCCTTAGAATTTAATAACTATTCATTATCCAGTGCACTTTCCAAAGCATTAAATTATTATACTCAAAGAGTAATACGGTAAAATTACCCATATCATTTACTATTTCTTAATTACTCATATCATTTACTATTTCTTAATTACTGATGGACGGAGGGAGCAATTGAGGGTTAATTTCTGTTTCTACAGGTTTCAAGTGGTTTACTCTGGGGTTTTTAGTTTCGACCAAGGAAATTGCATCACTAGCTTTTCTCCAAATTTGTGTTGTGATTTTTGCTGTCGAAATCTGTGATGTTTTTGTTGCTGTTATTCTGGCCGCCGCTTAGAAAATCGAAGAAATTTATAGAGCATACACATGTATTCTTTTCCCACTTATGATTTGCTTAATAGAAGAAATAAAGAAAAGAAAGGATGAATTTGCAGGTGGGAGGGGGGAGTGAATTTCTGCATTATTATATTACTTGAAGCCAATTTTTAGGAATAGGGTGATTAGTGCTTGTTGTTTTGTTTCCTAGGTTTGTTCTACTGCACTTATAACCTTTCCAAATCTTCTCTTTATTGTTCGTTTTGTTTGAGTGCTTATTCATATTGCGCTTTCGAACATAATTTTGGTTTCTAAGTTTAGGCATAATGTGTTTAGATGTTTGGTCGTAAACAGAAAGGGAAACACAGCTGTTCTGAAGAAAGATGTCAGAGAATAAAATAGCAGCAGCGTGAAATGTATAATGTTGTCTCAGTTGATAAACGAGAAATTGACTTACTGCAACGACAAAGAGCCTCCGTTCATTCTAGAACAGAAAATCAAATAAGTAATTTCACCAGGATGCCAGCTTCATCTAAATTTAATTTAGAACTGCTTCACCAAAGACCTAACAAAACCACACCCTCATGCCCTATCCGGGAAAAAGGTTAGTGTGCTACCATTTTCAGCTGCTCCAAATCAACAGGAAAGCATTTATGTATTTACGACATTTCATGCATGTAGCTCACTCCTATGCATGTCAAAATGGTTGCATTGAAATCTCTTATCTTTGTGTATCCTAGCAAATGTGTCTACAGTGCTTGATTCCACTGCTTTTCATAAGGATAGAAATCTAGCTGGCTCTTCTGTTTTTAAAACTAGTAAGCTCGAAGTATGATATTCAAAGTTGTAGATTATGCTTACCAACCACGCTTATATAATAAGAGAATTCCTTTTTATAGGGTCAACTTCAAGAACCTCCACTGAACATCACAATATTAACTTGTGTTGCGTGAATGATTCCACCGCTCAAAATCTAGTTGATGGCTCTTCCATTTACGAAGTGGTAACTCGAACTATGCTGTTGAAAGTTTTTAATTGTCCTTGCCAACAACACTTAAATAGTAAGAGAATTTCTTATTTATACGATCTTTAGAACCAAAAGTTTCCTCCAACTTCTGCATCATTCATTATTGAGATTCTCCTCTCTTTCCAACTATAGCTAAAGCAATATTGTTCATTATATATCATAAGTTTCGTACAATAAACTCACTCGGAAAAACTCAAACAATCAATCATTCTGACACACTTTAAAAAATGCATCCTCACACCCTCAAATTAAGAGTTCAGTGAAAGTGAACAAATTTAAGAGAACCCGCACCTATGTAAAGCTTCCATCATTAAGAAAGTGATTGTTAATCCTCAACTATACATGTTGTCTGTCTGTTTGTTTTAGTGAACTTTTCCTGCTCACTTCTATAATTTTATCAAAGTTGTTAATTTTTTTTTCTTTTTTGACTAGCGCCGGGTTTCCGAGACTCTTCAAGTCCCGACTAATCCCGGGGGTGCACAGCAAAGTTGTTAGTAGTTTCACATCATATTCAGGAAGCAAATTATTGTTTTCATCATCACTTCATTCCTGCTGAGTAGTTGAATCCTGAAAATCTACGAAGGGCGGTTCTTGTGATGATGAACAAGCCCTCTACTGAAATTTTGAGAAAGGATACGGAGACCATCAGAAAACAAGCAATAATAATTGAAAAAAAATGTATGTTGAATTGTTAGTTAATTAGCATGCTCCTGCTTGGTTTCAACTGCTTTAAGAGGAAAAAATGATATTCCCTTTGTTCTTGCAAGGAAATACAAGCTAATGTTGAGATTTCTTGTTTAGTTTGTGTGCTGACAACACATATGCTACAGACTAACAGATATTAGGGTCTGTCCCCACTAATTAATTCTCGTTGACCACGTCCTATAGAGATCATTGAATCAATAGCAATAAGCCCAGTTGAAGAGGGGTACTACTTAGTCAAGTAGAAAGGCCAACCTGAGAGCGAGGCAAGCCGGAAAAAGGCTGAGATTTAGGATTCGAAGACCAAGTCACAGACTACTAGACATCTCACCGAGTGACTCTCAACGAGGACGTCGAGACTGTACGAAAAAAAAAAAGACTTTTTTGGCTTAATTCACCTTTAGAAAATGAGTTTGATTAAGAAATTCTCTAGAATCTTTAAAATGAAGATAAGAATACATGTCACCCTTAAGAGAGAAGTGAGAATCCCTATAGACGCTTCTCCGATCCTTACAAGAATTGTATGGGAGTTGCCCTCAGAGGGATTATACCATGCCCAGCCAGCACGGGCTACATCCCACTAGTAAATAATACATGAGGGAAAAACACATAATATCAAATGACACCACTTGACAAGTGTATGCTCCTATTCCAGTGGTCGAGCTGTTTTGTTACTTGACAGAGGTGATAGGTTCAAACCTCCTATGTGGATTTCTTCCATGCTTCTTTTTCTCTTTTATCAATGGAGTATAATAACATCAATTTGAAGGCTCATTTAGTAATGTAGTAGAAGATCTAATAATCAATATTTTGTATGTCAAAATATCCCTGCTTTTTTTTTGGATCAAGTAAAGTAGTTTTATTTTTCATTGAACAGCATCAAGTAAATGCAGGAATTCCAAGGATAGTAAAGAAAAGGAACAGCTCCACCACAATGATTCCTATATGTGTTCTAAGGAGATGCCAAAGTCAAATTGGTTGAAACTATCTACAGTATGAAGCCTACCCCAACCAAAAGGACTAGTGTAGCACCTAGTTATAAGTATGTGTGATGGAGTTAAAAATCAATCAAAGCATATGTCCACAAACACCAAAAAAGAAAAAAGCAAGATGCCACCATCTGCCATATCTTCTGGATAGTTTTCCTGACTTCTCATTAATCGCAACTCTTGTAGGCTTTCTCGATGCTGTAGGGCATTAGTCACTGTACCCCAAAAAGGCAGTAGAACATGTACCAAATTTCTCTAGGTAGATGACCGTGGAGTAGGAGATGGCATGTATCTTCAGACTGTTGTAAGAACATATAACACCTGCTTCTGAGTGAGGCACCCCATTTTATCAAGTTCTCATGTGTTAACACCCACCAGAGAGGGCTGTCCAGCTAAAGCATGCAATCTTGGTAGGGATCTTGACTTTCCAGACTAGATTCCATGGCCAATTTTTGATGATGTTGCTGCTGTTGGACATATTTAAGTAAAATGACTTCACAGTAAACATACCAACTTTGCTATTATTGCATACCAACGTATCTTTCATTAGAGAGTTAATTGCAACTGCATCCAGTTTTGCCAAAAGATTCATAACCTGCTCCACAGTTCCCAGTCTTGTATGTTTCTTCTAAGAAATAAAATCCAGTGGTCATCTCTGCTATATTGGTTATCTGTGGCATGGGAAGCAAAGAAAGCTGATAGAGCTGCTGGAATTCCCTTGTAAGGTGATTTTCTTTTTCTAACCGTGGAGTCCAGTCTAGCTTGCGCGGACCTAGACTAATTTCACTGGCCACCTGCTACCTCTCACCAACATATGTACCGGGTAACTCTATCCACCAAGTCTTTGGACAGATGGGAAGAAATTCCCTAGTGTTTTTTGTCTCCGCTAGGACTTGAACCTGAAACCTCATGGTTCTCAACCCACTTCATTGACCACTCGGCCACACCCTTGGTTACTCCTCCATTACCCACTTTAAGGTGGCTATTGCAGCTGGAAATTCATAACAGCTTACTTATGAACTAAGTTGTGCGGACTCTTCACTTTCAACGCCGCACCAGTGTCGGATTCTCCAAAAATACACTACTTTGGGAGAATCCGACATGCACCCGTTGTCATTTTTGAAGAGTCCGAGCAACATAGCTTATGAACTTTCATGGGCCAAATCATATGGGTATTGAGTTAATTTAGTATGCTAGTAGCTATCCTCACTGTGAAAAATATGAGAGAAAATATTATTGAAATTGTTGTATCTAAATTATTACATTGAGACCCTATTTAAAGACACTACATTCCAATCCTATTCCTAATAGGACACTACATTACAATCCCTTTCCAAGTAGAATTCAATATGTTATTCCTATTCATATTCTAACACTCCCCCTCAAGTTGGTGCATACAAGTCATAAGCTTGTTACAAATATAATTAATACGAGGACTGGTGAGGGACTTGGTGAAGATATCTGCAAGTTGATCACTCGACTTCACAAATTTTGTAACAATATCTCCCGAGAGTATCTTTTCTCTGACACAGTGACAATCAATCTCTATGTGCTTGGTCCTCTCATGGAACACTGGATTAGATGCAATATGAAGGGTTGCCTGATTATCACATACAAGTTCCATCTTACCAGTTTCTCCAAATTTTAATTCTCTCAACAATTGCTTGATCCAAGCCAGCTTGCAAGTTGCTGCCGTCATTGCTCGATATTCTGCTTCGGCACTAGATAGAGCAACCACACTCTGTTTCTTACTCTTCCAGGACACCAAATTACCTCCTACTAAAACACAATATCTAGATGTAGAACGTTTATCAAAGGGTGATCCTGCCCAATCAGCATCTGTGTATCCAATGATATGCTCATGGCCTCGATCCTCAAAGAGTAATCCTTTACCTGGAGATGACTTTATATATCGCAAAATCCGAACAACTGTATCCCAATGACTATCACAGGGGGAAGTCATAAACTGACTTACAACACTCACAGGAAAAGAGATGTCAGGTTTAGTCACGGTAAGATAATTCAACTTTCCAACCAACTGCCTATACCTCTCAGGATCACTGAGTGGCTCCCCCTGTCTTGGCAGAAGTTTAGCATTTGGATCCATAGGAGTGTCAATGGGTCGACATCGCATCATTCTTGTTTCCTCAAGAATGTCTAAAGCATACTTGCATTGAGAAATAACAATACCTGAACTGGACTGAGCAACCTCAATACCCAGAAAGTATTTCAATCTGCCAAGGTCTTTAGTCTGGAAATGCTGAAAGAGATGTTGCTTCAAGTTAGTGATACCATCTTGATCATTGCCGGTGATAACAATATCGTCAACATAAACCACCAAATAAATACACAGATTTGGTTCAGAATGGCGATAAAACACTGAATGATCAGCTCCACTACGAATCATGCCAAACTCCTGAATAACGGTGCTAAACTTTCCGAACCAGGCTCGAGGAGATTGTTTCAAACCATAGAGTGACGTGCGCAATCGACATACAAGGCTACTAAACTCCCCCTGAGCAACAAAACCAGCTGGTTGCTCCATATAAACTTCTTCCTCAAGATCACCATGTAGAAAAGCATTCTTAATGTCCAACTAATAAAGAGGCCAATGACAAATGCAGCCATAAAGAGAAAGACGGACAAATGCTATTTTAGCCACGGGAGAAAAAGTGTCACTATAATCAAGCCCAAATATCTGTGTATATCCTTTGGCAACAAGGCGAGCCTTCAGCCGATCAACCTGACCATTTGGACCAACTTTGACTGTATAAACCCAACGACAACCATCAGTAGATTTACCTGCAGGAAGGGAAACAAGCTCCCAAGTACCACTCATATGTAAAGCAGACATCTCATCAATCATAGCCTGTTTCCATCCTGAATGGGAAAGTGCTTCACCTGTAGTCTTAGGAAAGGAAATAGAGGACAAAGATAATACAAAAGCATAATGGGGTGATGACAAACGATGATAACACAAGAAAGTATAATGTGGGTTAGCATTACGAATGGATCTTATACCTTTTTAAAGTGCAACTGGTTGACTAAAAAGAGGCAGGTCCGCAGTAGGGGAAGCGTCAGGCGCAGGACATGAATCATCTGGGACTGATATTGGACGTGGGCGGCGGTGATAAGTTAAAAGTGGTGGCACTGTAGCTGGAGATGGAGAAGTAACCGTAGATTCCTCAAAGATTGGTGTGGGTAAGACCGGAGGTATGGGTAAAACCTCAGAGATAATAAAATGATCAGAAGATGTATAGAAAGGTTGAGATTCAAAGAATGTGACATCAGCGAACATAAGGTAGCGACCCAGATCAGGTGAATAGCATCGATACCCTTTTTGAACTCGAGAGTAACCAAGGAAGACACATTTGAGAGCACGAGGGGCTAATTTATCTTTTTCTAGGGCTAAGTTATGAACAAAACATGTCCTCTCAAAAACACGAGGGAGGATAGAGTAGAGATGTGACTGAGGAATAGTATGGAATGGGGAACCTTATTCTGGATCGAAGATGATGGCATTTTATTAATGAGATAGCAAGATGCAAGGACCGCATCGCCCCAAAAACGCAGTGGAACATGGGATTCAATGAGAAGAGTGCGAGCAGTCTCAATGAGATGCTTATTTTTCCTTTCTGTTATACCGTTCTGTTGAGGGGTGTATGGACATGATGTTTGGTGAATGATTCCTTGATGAGTCATGAACTCCTGAAACTAGGAGGATAAGTATTCTAAAGCATTATCACTATGAAAAGCACGAATAGAAACACCAAATTGATTTTGTATTTCAGCACAAAAACTTTTGAATATAGAGAATAACTCGGAACGATCTTTCATTAGGTAAACCAAAGTACATCTTGAAAAATCATCGATGAAAGTAACAAAGTAACGAAATCCTAAGGGTGAACTGACTCTACTAGGACCCCAAATATCGGAATGTACTAATGAGAAAATAGACTCTGAGCGACTCTCAATACTACGTGAAAAAGTAGCACGGGTGTGTTTCCCAAGTTGACACGACTCATAATCTAACGAGGATAGACCAGACAAACTAGGCACCATCTTTTGTAGCTTGGATAGACTAGGATGTCCCAAACATTTGTGAATAAGGTTGGGAGGATCTGTAGCAAAGCATGTTGTGAAGGAATTTGAAGAGGTAAGATGGTAAAGGCCCTGTGATTCATGTCCTATGCCAATTGTCTGTCCCGTTTTGCGGTCCTGCATTAGAAAAAAATCATCAAAAAAGGTTATACTACAATCAAGAGCACGTGTCAAACAACTCACAGATGCAAGATTAAAAGGACAACCAAGGACATAAAGAACAGAGTCTAGAGTGACAGAAGATAAGGGTTTGGCTTATCCAACTCCTTTTGGCTCTGTTCGAATTCCATTAGCTAAAGTAATAGCAGGAAAAGATTGTGAATAAACAATATCAGACAGAAGTGATTTGTCACCAAAATATGGTCAGAAACACCTTAGTCCATAACCCATGATCCAAAGGTAGGAGATTTTGCAGTTTAGGCTATTGGTAGACATATATGTTTACTTGCTTGATACTGAAGATACTCATTAAATTCCTTGTCAGATAAATATACTCGTTGATCACCTGTGGTGTTAGACTGAGCAATATGAGCATTTTTAGGTGGCCGACCATGCAAAGAATAGCATATTCCACGAGTATGTCCAAGCCTTTTACAATAACTACACTTAGGTCGAGAATAGCATACGCCATTAGTATGTCCAAACCTTTTACAATAACTACACCTAGGTCAAGATCTTCCAAATCGACCTTCCCTTTCGGTGATTCTTCATAAACTCTGACAGATGAGTTTCTGATCTCCTTATTAAGATTCAGATTTAATCATGAAAAAGAAATACAGTTGGAATTTGGCCTGAAAAAAAAGGAAAGTCGCCGAATATAAGACCTGATGTCCGAAAGTTGCTCGGAATCAAAAAATAATCATATGAGCAGCCTCGGAATGAATAAGTGAGGCTACTAAAAAAAAGAAATTTTCGTAAAAGTCGCCAGAATTTAGGTTCCGATGATCGAAATCTTGACTTGTCGGAATCAAGAAAAAAACTATTGGTACAGCCTTGTAATGAAGTGGCGATCTAGCTGGAAAAAATAACTTGGCCGGAATAAACCGCACACGCCGGCGCGTGAAGCACAGATCAGAAAATATCGGCGGTGCGTGGATCGCCGGAGATGAGATTCGAGCACTGGGGTTTGCTCGCCGGGGTGTTTCTCACCTCATGGTGGTGTTGGTTTTCGCACACAACACTTAAATTAGACGAGGGCTCAAATTGGACTTGACAGTCGCCGGAAATTGAAGTACCGGGCTATCTTATTGAGTTTTCTTCCCGAAAATTTTCTCACAAAACCTTCTCTACCTTCTCTGATACTATGTGAAAATTATGAGAGAAAATATTATTGAAATTGTTGTATCTAAATTATTACATTGAGACCCTATTTATAGACACTACATTGCAATCCTATTCCTAATAGGACACTATATTACAATCCCTTTCCAAGTAGAATTCAATATGTTATTCCTATTCATATTCTAACACTCACCATGTTTAGCCTTTATGATCTGACTCCATTATGTGTTTTGCTCATTAGAATATATCTATAGCCACGTCAAAAGTAAACTCTTGTTATGCAAGGTAAGATTCCTTATTGGCTTATTCCCAAACCTCCACAATGTTATAGAAGCACAATTTTGTCTCATTTAACCAAGAGAAATTTGTGTTAAGAGTTGTTTCTAAAGAAAATCCCTCCATAGTCTGTCCATCTACTTAGAACATTGATTAGATGGGGAATAGGGACATAAACTATGTTGATATGCCATTTAACACGCTATTTATTAAATACAACCTCCCATGGCCAATTACTGTCTTTGCCAGGTGAACCATCTATGCTCGTCACTCGAATTTCTCCAATATGCCCTGCCAAATCTATATAGACTTGAACTTATCACCTAGTGGTAGGCCAAGATAAGTGGTAGGAAATGTACCAACTGCAACGGTAAATATCAGCAAGCTCCAGGGAATATTTTATTCAGAGCATATATTATGTCCCTCATATTAATATGCAGTCTTGATAGTGCTTCAAAGATGCGAAGCATCACTTTTGGTAGTAGGACTTGGATATGTTTTGCCTGGCAAAAAGTCAAAGTGTCATCTCCATAAAGTGAGTAAATTGATTAAACCAACATTCCTGTAGCCAATGCTAAACCCCTAGATCCATTGCCTTTGTATTGCCACTTCCGATAGTTTATTTGGTCCTTCCATAACTATAGTACAAGCAGGATGGGGAATAAAGGGTCTCCTTGTCTAATATATATTAACAAGGATTGAGTACGACCATTCACATGCAAAATTTTACCCATTTCAACCATCTATCACCAAAGCTCATTTTTGTAGCGCCAGTAATAGAACTAACCAGCTAAGATGGCAAAATATCTTTTCAATATCCAGATTACAGATCACTATTTGCCCTTGTTTCAATCTCTAAGCCAAGATTTCATTTGTTACGAGAGCAGAATTTGTGATTTGTGTTCCATGTAAGAAGGCATCTTGGTAAATAAAAGCCAGTTTATTTATTTTTGTCTTCATCCTTTCGACAAATACCTTAATTAAGATTTTATATACATTTGCAATTAGACTTATAGGCATGAAATCATTCAACCCAATTGCCCTTTCTTTTTTGGCACCAACATTGTAAAAGAAGTATTACAAATGCTCTGCTTTTAATCATCCTGGCAGTGTTGATGGAAGCTTTCTAGGGCTCTCGGGATCATTTTTATTATATGCCACGATTTCTTTTAAAATGGCATTATAAGTCGTTTGGGCCTGAGTCCTTGGCTGGGGCACCGGAATTGATCACCTTCGAATGTTATCCCCAACCATTCCTTTTCCTCTTCAGTGACACCAAGTTACTAATCAGTTCCTCCAGCTAGACAGTTGGTCCCAATGTTCATATTTGTGTATAGCAGCCGGGAGAAGGTAGGAATTGCATTTTCTACATTGTTCTTGTATTCAATATTTTCCACTCTCACCATTGATTTGTTATTGTGGTTTCTTTTGTGTGCATCGGCCATTCTCTGAAAGAACTTCATGTGCTTGTCCCTTTCTTTCAACCAAAGGCATGTAAACTTTCATCTCCATGATGTTTCTTCTGCTTTGCCTAATTCTTGAAGCGCAAATAAATTGTGATTTTCTTGTATTTCTCCTGTTAAAGGGGCAACCCGGTGCACTAAAACTCCCGCTATGCACAGGGCCTGGGAAGGGGCAGGTCCACAAGGGTCTCATGTTTCTCCAGTTTTGATAGTGGCCTATTTTCAGAATTTTTGTCAATTACAGAAATGATCACCAAAATTTTCTCCTCTTTTTGTAGAGAGATAAGATATACTATTAATCTTTCAGCACAAGGGTGGTATTTAAAGCCATATTACGGTTCCAGAAACACCGAACATAGTCTTTCTTCAATTCTACAAAATATCTCCTTATTATCCAAGCTTTGATATCCCTGTTAAAAAGCTTCTGCATTAAAATACAGCCAAGACTGACATTTACATTATAACTCTAGTATTCTACTTTATCAATAAAACCATCTATTTCAACCATATATTTTTAATTTGAGATATGATTTGATCGTCTCTAATTCACGTTCCAGCAAGATGTGCCCGTGGTCTGATAAAGCTTAAGGTAGGGTGGCTTGCTTTATTGCTCTGAAGGCTTCACTCCATTCCCATGATGTGAGAAATCTGTCAATTCGAGGGGCTTGGTCATTGTTCTCACCCCTTGACCACGTGTATCTTGCCCCTTACAATGGTGGGTCTACCAATGATAAATCTTGATAAGATCAGAGAACAACAAATTACCCGTGACCTACCGCTGAAATTTTTTCCTTTCACCTCCAAACCTTGTTACGCTAAAATCTCCTCCTATGACCCATGGGATATCCCATAGGACACTCACTGCTGCTAATTCAAGGCATAAGTCCTTACCTTATTGTTATGTGGACCATAAACATCTGTGCAAAAAATTCTCCATAACACCTTCAGTACAGTACACATGAAATAGAATAGGTAGCATTGATACCACCAGTTGGCGCTCTTCCATGATCTTTTACTCATACTAGAATGTCACCTTTTTTTTTAGAATGGTAAAGTTGTATTCAGCATTAAGGACGTGCTGGTAGAATGTCACCTTTACTACCAAGCAGTTAATTTAGCTCAATCACACCATTTGTTCCTGTAACACCTCGTGCCTTCAGGCTATGGTTTGATCTATTTGACAAATATAAATAAACCTGTACCGGGTGAATTTGGTTGTACTTAGGTGTAAAGATCAAGGTTTGAGTGTGCGGAGTGTGTTTGAGGTGATTTAAGGTCATAAGAGAATTATAAAACAAAGTTGGGTTGGAAGCCTCCCCATAGAGTAAGTTTTCGCATAAGCTCGCGCAAGGTCAAACTTCAAACAAGTTATCCCAAAATATGAAGAATTAGGTGGTGAATTACCCACCAAATTAAAGGTCTTCGAGTCAAGTTTTCATTCCAACGCATAGAACCGCTCATCATTTGGAATTTTCTACGAGGAGATATGATCATTTTACTAAAGGATGCAGTGCAGTGAACTGTAGCGATATGCTGCTGCATATCGCAATATGTTGGCTCCATTTCGGCCAAAAACTTGCCATGATTTCTGGTTTTGATGTGCGTTAGATATGCTGCAGAACATTCGCAGCATACGCAGCCAGCATATCCGACGCATATAGGGCCGACGGGACTCAATATAAGTTCGTTTTTTCTGAAATTTTTCATTCTATTTTCATACTTTCACGCCCTTAAGTTGGTTTTCTCTCCTCTCCTCAACCTCCAACACCAAGATAAGTTCCATGTATTACTAAGTATTTTTAAACACGTCTAATCAATAATTACAAAATTCTTAACAAGATTCTGTGCTATAATCTTTGGGTGTCCGAGAAAACCTAACACAATGTTCAAGAATGGATTTTTGGAGTTTTTCGAAGTTCTTCAATTATTTTGGAGAGATTAAGGTATATAAGGCTATTCCATTGCGTGGGAACATTATTGTTCTTCCACGTATCCTATTTATTGAAAAAAAAAACAAAATTTCTCCTCCATGGGATAACTAGGGCAAGGTATGATTTTGATGAGCTTTGTTCATGAAAACTCACTACGAACACCATGAACACCTATACGACAAGCATCTGAAACAATAGTTGCCGACGTAGGATTTGGAGCCAGGCATATCCTTTATGTTGCTCAACGAGACACATTATGGATCCTTTGCTAGCGAAACTATGTTATGTATGTTTCATACCCGACAAAGTATCAGATAACTTAATTGATGGGACTGAGATCAGACTCCATGTATTCACAGCGTGGATCATGTCGATTACACTATAAACTCAAATAATAAACTAATGAATGGAGAAATGCAAATGTTAAGGTCAACTAATGATTTCTACCCCTTTATCTTATTTCTATGTTATGATTTAGAATTTTTCTTGGTTGCCCTCTCCCTTTCAGCTATGTGTCATGTTTCATTCTGCCCTTACATACAGTACAATTCAATATGTACTTCATCCCTTTACTTTGGGGTGCTGCATTTCAAAATGCAGGTTTAGGCACTTAGACAAGCAATCAGATTTCACATTAGGGTCTACAAACTCAACTTTTAGTGAGCCCCACTCTCCTTGTGGGGCATAGTCATCTCATTTTGTTTTGCTTAGCTATGGTCATGTGGGTACCTTGTCCCGATAGACTTATTTCAGTTAAGAGGCTGCATAGATAGATCAGTCTAGCATGTTCCTATGATTAGCATGTTACTATGATTTGCATTTCAGTTTTGGCCTTAGAGCCATTTCATGAACCTCTAGTTATTAATTAATTAGAAGTATTTATTTTGAAAAACGTATTATCGTACTTAATGAATGAGTATCCCTACAAGAATTATATTTTGAAATTTTTCCATTTCTGATAATGCTCTATGCGTCATGCCATATTAGTGTTTCCTTGGGCAAGTTAAGGCACCGAGTGATGGTCCCGGCCAGGGTCTAGAGCATGACAGTTCCCCCATATATCTTTTATTGTTGTTTTGTCTTTTGAAAGCACTCGATATCCGCCTTCAATTTATGAATGATTAATTAAATAATCTATCATTAAGGCCCTTTGCATTCAAAATATCTGTCTTTGCAGTCCAACTTCCTTCCAAGTGACAAAACTATGATTCTCTAAAAGACAAGTTCACCGAACTATTTACTTTGAGAAATAGTTAATCTGTCATTATGCAAAATGTTTATTTCAAATATTCTAGGTGACATAAGTGCATTTTGCTCATAGTATAATGTTGTCACTACACAGAATCATCAAGAGCTTTTGATTTCTCCTGTTGCAAGCAAGGACGTCTTTTCTAAAAAGAAAACCTTAAAAGTAATTATTTAGTATTAGCATGTTCGCCAACGTCATACTTCAGTCAATCAACATACATTTCAACCCCAAATTAGATTGAGTCGGCTATTCAAACAGCTTGTATCTATTAAGGTCCACTTCATTATAATTTAAACCGGTAGCATACTACTTCTAAAATATTTACTAAAAACTCACGTGGAGTTTAAGTTCGTGCATAATAATATTAAATATTAATGTATAGTGAAGCTCTTTAGACTTCCATAAAATCATTGTATAGTTATTATCTCATGGTGCACAATGTAGCTGGAAACCCATCTTCTTCCTTTTTCAATAATAATGGTTTTGGGAGGATTCCACTGAGTACCTAACAGCCCAACATACCACACCAAGTTCTAGATATTCAGGAAGATATCACCAAGCTTGTTTGTCTCTGTCGGGATCTGAATCACGGTCTCCCTTGGTCTTCACTTCTTATTCATAGACCACTAGAAACCTATCATTACATTAATACGAGCTTCTCTATCATATGCAGGCAGAGCTCAACTGTTGAAAAGTATCTTATTTTCCATTCAAACGTTTTGGGCTCAACTGTTCATTCTGCCAAAGAAAATTGTTGAGTTCATTGAAATGATATGTAAGAGGTTTCTTTGGTCAGGGTCTGCAGAAATTAAAAGGAAATCATTGATAGCATGGGATAAGGTGTGTACTACTAAGGTAGCTGGGGGCTTAAACATGTTAAATGTGCATCTGTGGAACAAAGCAGCCATCTGTAAGCTGCTTTGGGATATATGCCAGAGGGAGAAGCTATGGGTGGTTTGGGTGCACACATACTACATCAAGCAGGGGATGCTTGGTCAACTAAGTCAGCCTCATGGACGATCCGGAAGATCTTTAAGGCCAAACAATACCTGGTGGATGCTGGGATTACAATGCAAGAATTTATTGATATGCACAAGTTTTCCATAAAGAAGATCTGCCAGGTATTACAGGGTGTCTACCCAAAGGTTGGGTGGGGGAAGCTAATATGTAATAACCAAGGCTGCCCAGGTGGAATTTCATTCTCTGGCTAGCCATAAATAGTAGATTACAACCAAGGACAGTCTTGCTAGATGGAAGAGAGATATTGATCAAACTTGTGTTCTATGTCAGGGTGAGGATGAGTCTATCCACCACTTTTTCTTTAATTGCCCTGTATCTGGAGGTATAAGGCAACACATCCTAAAACGGCAGGGTATACAGAGGTGCACTAAAAGGCTGGTTGGGTGAAGTAGCTTGGGCTCAAAAGTTTTGCAAAAGGAAACAGCAAAGGTGCAGGTGTTTTCAAAATGGGTTTAGCTGCAACTGTCTACCATGAGTGGCGAGAGAGGAATTTTCGAGTGTATCAGAACTCATCAATGTCAGCAGAGGTGATCACAAAGCTAATAATACAAGAAGTCTATTTACGAGCTAGCCTATTCCCAGCTTACAATTCCTAAATGACTAAGCTAGATTGATATCCACGATAATATTAGTATAGTAGAGTAAGGTGTATGGATGTCTTGAGTGATAGTCTTTGCATGCACTTGGCTCGGGTTATGCCTAGCCAGCCAGTGTAAGGTCATCTCAGTGCCGGCTCAAGGGGGAGGCAACTAAAGCCATTGCTTTAGGCCCCCTCAAATTCAAGGCCCCATAATTTCATTGGTATTAATATTATATAGTATATATTATAGAATCAACACTGTTATTATTTTCAAAAGATTAGATTTATGCTTGTCTTTTGGAAATTTTATAAAATTTAGCTACAAACAAATATATGTTATTTAGATAAACACTTCCTCCATTTATTTTATGTACCACTTTTTACTTTCCGGCAATCAATTTCACTAATTTTTGAAGCTAAATAAGATAAAATCAATACAATATTTTAAAATTTAGATATTCAAAAGCTATATAAAATGTAATATGTATTACATTTTTCCCATGTCAACCTAACGAAAAAATATATTCAATATAAGAGTCAAAATTTATATAGTTTGACTCTCAATGTCAATTAATTCTCTTCATTTAATTATCTCAATTTTGTAGTACTAAGCCGATGTTAATTTTTCTTTTCATACATTTGGAATATATAGTTCTAAGTTTATTTTGAATTGAATTAATGACTTGATTCACTCTTTATAACAAATAATCAACTCCAAAATTATTAGATGGGAATTTGTTTGCATATCGTATAGTCATTAATAAAAAATAATTATGTCGTATATTTATTACGAAATTTAAGTAATCTGTCTGTTTTAATTTATGTGACACTTTTTCCCAATTAATTAAATGTAAGGGCCACTTTTTAAAGTTGACTTTAGGCCACAAATCCCGTTGAGCCGCCCCCGGGTCATCTTTGGCTACTTTTCCTTCCTCTTTTTTGTATTTGTTTGAGCTGAACGCTTTGGTAATAAATAATAAAGTTATTTATATATGTATATATATACATATATATATATATATGTATATATATATATATATATATATGCATATATATAAGTGTATACATATATTATTAGTTATATATCAGAGGGAGTTTCATGTTGAAGCAGGCAGCAGGTCGACATGCCTGCTTCAGTTGTTCTGCTTCAATCATGTTTTTACTGCATCACCCCTGATTAATTATTACAAGTCATTTAAGTATTAGAAAATTAATAATATTTAATACAAATAAGTAAAATAAATATTTCTGACATGGCTGCTTCAGCTGCTTCAACCGTAATTTTGCCATATCACCTTTAATTAATTATTATAAGTCATCTAAGTATTAAAAAATTAATAGTATTTAATGAAAAAGGTAA
The DNA here is from genome assembly GCA_030864215.1 of Capsicum pubescens. Lineage (NCBI taxonomy): Eukaryota > Viridiplantae > Streptophyta > Magnoliopsida > Solanales > Solanaceae > Capsicum > Capsicum pubescens. The sequence goes on from CM061539.1 coordinate 4,249,180, forward strand.
AATGGACATAAAATAATAAATTAACTCTTGATGTTTTAATTAAGCTTGACGTCTTATATGAGGCCCACTTAGGTTTCTGCTTCGCGGCTTCAATCGTAATTTTACTATATCATCCCTAATTACTTATTATGGTTATTTAAGCATTAAAAAACTATATTATTAGTATCCTATATAAGAAGGTTGCTCATGTTCGACATGCCTGTCTCAGCTATTTCAATCGTGATTTTACTACATTACACCTAAGTAATTATTATAAGTCATTTACGTATTAAAAAATTAATACTCTCTCCGTTTCAAAAAGAATAACCTACTTTCCTTTTTAGTCCGTTTCAAAGAGAATGACCCCTTTCCTTTTTTGGCAATACTTTAATTTCAACTTTCCACATGGCATGTTTAGGACCACAAGATTAAAAGGCATTTTGGTATATTTGACACAACTTAAATTTAAAGCCACAAGATTCAAAAGTCTTCTTTATTTTCTTAAACTTGGTGTCAAGTCAAAGTAGGTCATTCTTTTTGAAACGGAGGGAGTATTATTTAATAAAAAACTAAAATAGACATTTATGATAAGACTGTTTGAACTACTTTAATTGTAATTTTACTAAATTACCCATATTTGATTATTATAAGTCATTTAAGTATTAAAAAATTAATAATATTTAATAAAAAAGGTAAAATAAATGTAAAATGATAAATTAATTTTTGATGTTTTAAATTAACTTGATGGAGCCAATTAAGAAAAAATTCATAAGTATTTTTTATAATAATTTTACTATGTCACTTCTAATTAGTAAAGTAGAAAAAAATATTATAAATCACAATAATTAAGAACTTAAATTATTTAAAAAATATAATTGACTATCAATGTCACAAAAGTTTGAACAACATAAAATATCATTATGCAAATTTCATCAATAAATTTTTAAGGATCAACATTGGCAGCTTCAATCGTGATTTTACTATCTCATCCCTAATTACTTATTATGGCTATTTAAGCATTAAAAATTATATGATTAGTATCCTATATAAGAAGTCACAATAAGCAGCTGAAGCAGGTTGCTCATGGTCGACATGCCTGCTTCAACTGCTTTAATCATGATTTCACTACATTACCCCTAAGTAATTATTATAAGTCATTTACGTATAAAAAATTGTTAGTTTTATCATGTTTCATGCTTTGAATATTTTTGTATATTGTCCTGTGTCTTGAGCCGGGGGTCTATCGGAAACAGCCTCTCTATTTCTTTAGAGGTAGTGGTATGGACTGCGTACATTCTACCCTCCCCAGACCCCATTAGATGGGAATATACTGGGTTTGTTGTTGTATTTACGTATAAAAAATTAATACTCCCTCCATCCCATTTTATGTGTCGCCATTTGACCGGGCACGGAGTTTAAGAAATAAGTGATGACTTTGTAAAGTTTACAAATTTGCCCCTCTTAAAGTTTGCTTTTTAATTGTCTTTTTTATAAAGTGGGACCCACTAAGGATAAAATAGGAATTAAGCCATTAAATAATTACCAAATAAGGAAAGATGACATTCTTTTTGGGACGGACCAAAAAGAAAATGACGACACATAAAATGGGACGGAGGGAGTAATATTCTACTTAATAATAAGTGGCTTTAGCTACTTCAATCTTTTTACTATATTGTTCCTAATTAATTACTATAGATTATTTAAGTATTAATTCTACTTAATAATAAGCGGCAATAAGCAGGCACGTCTTCGACATGCCTGCTTCAGCTGCTTCAATCGTAATTTTACTATATTACCCCTGATTAATTACTATAGGTTATTTAAGTATTAAAATTTATAATATTTAATAAAAAATATAAAAGATATAAAATAATAAATTAATATTTGATTTTTTAAATTAATTTGATGTCTTATATGAGGCCCTTTTATGTTTTTTTTGCAAGTATTTTTTATAGTAATTTTATTATATCACTTCTAATTAGTTGTTATAAGTCATTTAAGACATGTCTTCTTCATTTCTTCAATTGTGATTTTATTGTATCATCCCCTAATTAATTATTATGGTCGCATTAGAAAATTAATAATATTTCATAAAATGGACACAAAATGATATGTCAAACATGAAACATTTGATTGACTATCAAAATTATATTAATACCACATACTTTCGAAATTATATCAGTGTCATTTAAATTGAAATAGAAGAAAAAATATTATAAATCATAATAATTAAAAATTAAAATTATTTTAATAATTAATTATCTAAATTATATTTGTGTCATATAAATTGAGATAAAAAAAATAATATATATTGAGCCAGTTTATATATATAAGAGAGACAAATAAAGAGAGAGAACCTTCCTAAGAAGATGAGTCCATTCAACAAAAAACATTGACCCGTACGGATGGCAAGCTGTTTTGACCTTCAAATAAGCATAACAAAATCAAAATTGGAAGGAGAAAGGGTAAAACAAATAAATATGATTTGAGTGATTGAAAAGGGAACCTGAGACAGTAGATGATGACACGGTGGAGACAGCAGGCCTCTCTAACGCCATCGAGCCACAACAGCAACGCTTGCTTTGACTTGCTTCTCACTCTGCCCGCCAATGGGCCGATGCTTTCCATGACACAAGACAAGAGAAAGGAAATCCCCAACAGACTTGATCGACGACAGCAACTTGGTATTTTCTTTACGAGAAAATAGAGAAGCACCGTACCTAATTGGGACAAACAAGACGGAGAAAAGGAAAAGGGAAGGTCTCCCGTCACAGACATGACTAGTGCACTGTTTGGACAATATTATTTGTACTAGATATTCAACGTTATTTTTTAATCTCAATTTATATAATATAAATAAAAGTAAAATAATTAATTATATTTTTAATATGCTTTTAAATATTTTAAATTATCAACTATTATAATTTATAATATTTATTTGACATTATAATTTATTATTTTAATCTGTTAGCTATTGTAATTTATAATATTTTCTTTGTATAAACTTTTATGACATTAATAATCAATTATATCTTTAAAATAATTTAAGTTTTTAATTATTGTGATTTATAATACTTTTTCTTCTATTTAAATTTAAGTGACACTTATATAATTTCGAGAGTCAACAAAATATCATGATTGGAGTAGTGAAGTAGAAATGTCTTAAATGACTCATAATAACTAATTAAAAATGATATAAAAAATGGGATCTTTAAAAAATAGCAGCATTTTGCTATAAAACCCACCTTTCATAGCCACATTTTACATAATTACCATTTATAGTCGTTGTATTCGATTTACGCCGACTGTATTCAGTTTGACAAATAGTATGAATGCATATTTTATATGAATACAATCCTTATTTAGCTGTTGTATTCGATTCACAACTATTGTATTCACTTTTACTTCGTGGTATGTAATCATAAAAACATAAATACACTACATATTTAGTCTCGCAAAAAAGACTATCATTTTTTTCTTTTTCATTTTCTTATATTTTTTCTTTTGTCGTGTTTTCCTCATTTTTTCTTCTTCTTTTTCTATTTTTTTCAATTTTTATTTTTTTCTCTCTTCTATCTCTAACTTCCATTTCTTTTTCTTTTTTTCCTTTCTTCTTTCTTCTTTATTTATTTTTTATTTTTTTGTACTTATTTTCTTCATCATTTTTTTGTTCTATTTTATATTTTTGAAAAATATGACTACTCGAGCACAAGACATGGATGATAACGTAAATACCACAATTATTTATCATATTTGTAGTCACACCGTCATTTATATTTTTGTATTCGTTGATACTACTGCATTTGTATTTGTAGTTTAAAGTTCACGTTTGTATTTGTATTTTGTAGTTCGCATTATATTTGTATTTTATAGTTCGCACTTATATTTGTATTTGTTAGTTCGCACCATCATTTATATTTTATATAATTCGCACTTGTATTTTAAAATTATTTTGTATTTGTATTTTATAATTGATTGTATATTATATTGGAATATATTTGTATTGTGGTTTTATTGTGTTTGCATATTTATATTATATTTGTATTTGTATTCTATTTTCGTCGATATCTTTTTATTTCTAAAGAATTATTTTGTATTTGTATTTGTAAGTTTATTGCATATTGTATTTAGCCGTTACTATGTACTATTTGTATTATATTTTCGTCGATGTATTTGTATTTTTAAAGAATTATTTTATATTTGTATTTATAAGTTGATCGTATATTGTATTTGTATTTGTAATTTCATTTGTTTGTATTTAAATTTGTAGTTGACAACATCATTTGTATCTTTAAACATTAGAAAAAATTATTATTTTTCTTTGTATGAAGACTTGTATTTACATTTATTGATACAATTTGCATCATAATAAAAATAAAAATAATAAATTATACAAAGACAAATGTTACATCTGTACCAATGACACATGTTTATACAACTTGAACCATATGCATACAAAATGATACTTGTTTATATACAAATATAAATGATAAATTTGAAATACGAAACACAATGATATATTTGGATTGAAAGACAAATTGCATATTTATGTATTTTAGTCTCAAGCAAATGCAATTAATTAATATACTTATTTATATACAAAAATACGAATGATAATTTATACATATTGACAACTAAACTACTCAACTACAAATAATAAATTTATTTAGAAGGTCTAATACATGACCATAGGGATTTAGAAGGTCTAATAAGACCTTTATGCAAAAGAGATTCAATTTCTTTTTTATGTAATTCTAAATAGTCAGAATTCATTTGATAAGGTCTGGCCTTAGTAGGTATATTACCTTTTTGAAAATCATTTTCATATGGAAGACTAACAACATGTTGTTTCCTTTGCCAAAAAATATTTAGATGATCTCTACAAATTTGAATTGACAACTGTTTTTTTAGAAACTCAATTTTTCCAAGTAACTTTGGATTTTGAAGGGTTTCATTAATAGTCAAACTACAAATTTCATTCTTTAAAAATCCCATTTGCTTATTTTTTTAAATAATCTTTTCTTTAATCAGGTTTAAATATTTTGTATACGGTAGATCAGACCATTCAAATTGAATATGTTTATTTTCAAAAGTACCAACGATACCCTTTTTATCCCATCGGACCAAATGATATAAATGTAGAAACCATGGTTTCCCTAAGATAATTTCATCAGTAATATCTTTGACCAAAACAAAAGTTTTAGGCATACAAACCTTATCTTTACAAATGTAAGCTTTCGGGATTTTATATTCTACCCCCATTTAGTGACCACTTGCATTTTTCACGGTATTAGTAGTTTTTACAAAATATCTTGAAGGTATCATACCTTCTTGAATACAGCTACAGCCTGCCCCGCTGTCAATGAGAGCTGTAAATTCCTTCTTATAATTGTAATCAATTAAAAGTGTTACCTTTGCATAGAAGTGTTGATGAGCGACTTCTTCTAAGGTTTTAAGAAATTCTCCTTCAGGGAGAGTTTGGCTACTTTCAGCAGGTAATAATTTTGGGTTTTCTAAAGCAGAAACCCTTTGGTCTAATGCCAAATTATGACTCTTAAGAAAGGATATTTCCTTTTTGAGATTATCTATCTCGTTCTTAAGGTCTTAGGTTGTTGCTAGAATCTCTTCAACCTTTTGCCTTTCTCTTAGAAGTCTATTAACTTCAGTCATGGTATAAGAACCTTTTTGGGAGAGAATAATATGCAGTTCCTCCTGAATAAGGGAAGAACTGGTGGAAGGTTTATCATTCTCCTTACTTAGCTCTTTTAGCATTTCTAGTAGAGCTACTAATTTTTCATCCTTCAGGACATTAATTTCAATATCTTGAAATTGAGCTATAATGTTATACAAAACATCATTCTCTTCTTTGTTCTCACAGGGTTGCCCTTCTTGGCATGGTATACATTCATCCTCAGAAGGCATATAATCTTCATGGTGGAGAACTCTCAGGTCCTCGTCAATTGAATCATTTTGTTCCTTTGTCACTATGATTCGGACTGGAATTTTCTGGAGAGGAATTCGGCAAAATTTTACACAGAGATTCTTTAATCTCATCATCTATAGTAAGACTCTTGATCTTGCTCTTTACTTTGCAATCTTTTGCAAAGTGATCTACTCTCCCGCATCGGTAACAAGCGTTGGTCTTTTTGGCTTTTCTATAAGCCTTCTTGGATTTGTAATCCTCTTTTATCTTACCCTTTTTCTCAATCTTTTTAGACTTTATCAGAGTATTTCTTCTTCTTATGAGATTCTCTAGAGGTTTTGGGGATATCTATCGCAAATTGTTCACAGAATTCTCCTAACTACTGTCTCTCAGTAAAATAGTACTTTTTTACCTGCTGGTTTAGCTTTACTTAATCTCATTATATAAAGCTAAACCTTCTTGAGTAATAACCTTTATAAGGTTACCATAGGTATAAAACTCATAGCTAATACTTACATTAGGACCTCTAAGGGTTTTCCTAACTCTTTCAGCAAATAACATAGGAAGACCATCTATAAACTTAGACTTCCAGTGAAGGCTATTACTCTCAGGTAATTCCATGACTCTAGAAATAAAAACATCTTTATACCATTTCCAAGATGTCAAAGTCTTACATCTAAGATTTTGGAGCATAGTCCGACTACTTTCACTATTGTCGGACCATCTTCCGGAGAAGTGCTCAATGATGTTAATAATCAAAGTATAGACAACGTTCATGACCTCTTGTCCGTCTTTTGTCTTTACTACTAATTGAATAATTTTGGTTTTGTGGTCTTTGGTAAGATAATTATCCCACCAGCCTTTGAGCAGACCAATAAACCCTGCCATAATCATTTTAGCTATACCCCTATCATTAGCCTTGGCATTGGCTTTACAAATGATATTGTACATCAACATTCTATGTACCATTGTGGATATCTGCCTATCAGATAAGACATTTACATTTCACTCGTAGATTTCATCTCCTCTGAAACTATTAGGAACATATAAACTTTGTTCTTCAAATAAAACATCTTGAGGAGTTGGTCTAGGATAATAAAATATTTTTTGGGTTGGTTTCTTAGAGAATTTATTAGAAATCTTATTTACCTCAATAGGAGTATCATGCCCACTATTGTCTCCTGTAAAATTTTCATCGCGGATAGGATTTATTTTTAATCCACGAAACTTTTCGATATTATCTAAGTCACTAGCTATTTTGAAATCTTTGATTTCAGGAGGGGGTTGGATAGTAGGAGTAGCCACAACTACTGGGTCCTTTTGTTTAAGGTCTGATTGCTTAGTATTACTAAGCTATATCTTTTCTAATTCAGATAGGACCTTATCCATTTTTTCATGTAGAGCAATGATTTGCTCTCCTAAGATGCTCATATAGTAAGTAGCATAATTGTGTTTTTTAAGCATCATGTCGATATTTTGTGCAGTAATAAGGGCAGTATCATTCTCAATCAGCTTAGCAAAAGCTGTAAAATGAACTACCTTATCATTATTTCCAATTTGAAAAGATTGTTGGGGGGAGGGGGTAGTACTGAAGTAGTAATTTCTCTAGTAGACAATTTAAATTCCTTAGCTATCATGGAAATATAACTATCCGCATATCTGGCCATAAACCAGGGCACAAAAGCAATTATTTTATTATGCACAACAGGATTTGCATAAAATTCATTCTGAAAAGCAGTTTTTTCTTCTTTGTTAAAATTTAAAAAAAACCATGTTCGGAACAATTCCCATCTAGGTTTATAGAATTCTTCAGAAATTCTTTTCCTTGCCAGAGATCCTGGACTAAAATCAATTTGGTTGTTATTCATTTTAAACCAGTTGGAAATTCCATTTCGGACTCAGTTGGATCCATATCAGGGATTGCAGTAACAATATTGTTGCTATCAATCCTGATGCTATTCATTCTAGTGCTTTCTCTAATCTGAGATGTAGAAGCTCCAGATGGAGATCTAACAATATAATCAACAGGAGATATGTATGAAGATGTTGATCTTGTTAATCTCGATGATGTTGCAGCACGCAAATCATCAGTTTTATTTATTAAAGGTAATGAATCAGAAAATCTGATTCGAACAGTAATATCAGTGGATTGTTCTACCTTTGAAATCTCTTCATTGAGATCAGTTTGAGGATGAGCTGTATCCCCAAGGATCCATTCTTTTTGGAAATTAATTTCATCCCATTTTATAGGTCGTCTAGTAACAACTTTAGACCTACAAAAGTTTGTTTCCATCAAAATGGTTTCATTCTTAAAATCCATCATTCTGCGCATTAGATTTAAAGCATGAAGAGGTTTATAATATATTCTATAACAAATACATATAACCTCAGTGCCAGGTATGCAATCATATCCATGCAATTTAATACTTACAATTAATGCATCCAAAGAATTCTCATCAGCGAGAGATATCTACAAATTAGGATAAGCATTAAAATACACCAGGCCATAAGCCAAATTTGTTTGGACTGTCCCAATAAGAGACTTCTTCCAATTTTTATTTTGGCCATCTCTTAAAGCTGCAATAAAGCTTTCAGGCAAACCTTGCAGGGTTAGTGGTTTAAATGCAACTTGAATTAGACCAATATGCATGAACTTACATGTTTCACGATAAAGAGCAAAATCACTTTCAGATAATAATTTAAAAGTAGCATGATCACTATCCACTGTAAATGTCTCTTCAGTTGTTTTTACAACTTGTTTGAGACCTAAAGTCTCGAAAGTTCCCATTTGGTACCACTTTCTAGGTGGCACTTTTGGGATCGTCCACTTGTTCAGCAGATCCAAGTGCTGAGGAATATCATACTCCTCATTTTTACTGTTTTCACAGTATTTTTCTTTCTTAAGATATTTATGAGGAAATATGTGTTGAACGTATAACATATATGTATACAAATATAAACTGGCTCTGATACCAAATATGAACCGGATCGCTTCACTGTTGCACAAGGTACCTTTAGTATATGTTATTCAACCTCGGTCATGAATCCAATCTTAAACCAAGTCCCAATTACAGCCTTTCATGCCCACTTGGTTAATTGGACTTTACAGCTAATTTTTAAATTATATTTTCAATATTTAATATTAAACATTAATTAGTATAAATATCTATAATATATAATTTATATCTATATCTATAATTTATATCTATAATCTATTTATAATTTATATCTATAATCTATATATATCTATAACCTATAATCTATAATTTATATTTATAATCTATATCTATATATATAATCTATAATAATCTATATCTATATCTATAATTTATAATTTCTATCTATAATATATTAAAAGTGTGGAGGGCCTTAGAAATATTGTGTGAATTTTTTGTCCTTCATTAAAAGTCTTTACTTTAGACAAAATTGTGCTTTCACTATTTTTTCTTAATATTTAAGAGTTGAAAATTAATTAAATATATTTATGGTAAAACTTTTCCTTATTAGAAGTCATCAGAATTAATGACAATTAATACTTTTTTCATTAGTTTAAGAATTCTAAATCAACTAAATTTGATTTTAAGAAGATTTGAAAAATTTATAAAAAATATAACAACGTTAGAATATGAAAAATTTAAGAAGTACCAAATTTTTAAAAGTTTTAAGTACGTAATAAAAATGTAATCAAAGATTTTGTTAATATCTGACTTTAAAAACAAGGAGAAATTTTAAATATAGAAAAAATAATCGTACCACAAATATGGTTCAAATTTATGCAACTCTCTTAGCTTCTGGCGGTAAGAGAAAAAGGTATTGCATGATAAATGCAAAAGTGATGATCCATCAACCACTTAAAACTTCTGGTGATAAAATATATATATGTGCTTACAATAAAATATATGTTTACATTTACATTATTATATTAAAGTGTGAAGAATCTTCGAAAAATGATTTAAACTTTTTACTCTTTATTACAAATCTCTACAATAGACAAAATTATTTAATTTTAAATAATCAAATGTTACTCGTGCAAGGTACGTGTTAAACTAGTTATTATGATAAAATGCTTATACCAATCATTATTTTTAAGAGACATACAAAATCCAAAATGGATAAGTAAAAGTAAATTAAGCAAATAAGTTTTTCCCTTGTTATAATATCGGGTCAATTTTACCTTCGACATTATAAAACTTAACTAATATACGCCTCAAATTACGGAATCCCCCAAATTAACCATAATTGCCTAATTTCAATTGAAAATTACCCTTTTTTATTTTTCAAATCATGTTGTAGAGTTGAGTTATCAAAAAAATTGGGTGATAGATTTTTTATCGTCAGACCTCAGCAGACTTTTTGAAAAGGTCGATTTCAATTTGAGCTTTATAACATTTCCAAGGATAGATTTGTTTGTGAGGTATGGTATGGTTCCTCTTATGAATCTTTGTCGTTGACGATCGTGTGGGGCCCAATAGTTTTTGGTAGTTGATAGTGGCCATATAAAGCATGTAGCTTGTTTCCAGGTGTAGTATAGACCAGTGTATAAGGGAGGTCTTCCAACAATTCAAGAAGTCCCTAAAATTACTCATGTGTTATATTCCACATTCGAGGACGAATATTCCTAAAGGGGAAAGAATGTAACACCTCAAAATTCGAACTTACAAATACTCAGCGTTTAATACAAAAGCTCAAAGTCTGAGAATTGAAGTACCGGACTAGTACGACTCTATGTATGAGTCGTGAGGTAAGGTACGAGTTGTACCTTGGCTTGTTGTCTAAGATTAGAGACTTGACAACCCCCTCCCCCCCCCAAAAAAAAAAAAAAACCACTAGTCATTGTAGGGGTCATACTTTATAAGTACAGATCGTATTAATAAGCCTACTTTCATGACCTGAGACAACCACTAGTCGCAATACGGTGCTTAGAACCACAAATAATCCCAAGCTAATCCATGGTATTGGCATAATACATGAGCACGTGAATATGAACATGTACAAAAGCTAAATGACAGCGGAAGCATAATAATGGGATAAGTTGGTTCGATACATTACTAAACAAAGTTTATTTACAACAACTGTAGCTTGTAAAGAAACTGCAACTAAATACATTAACTTTGAGTGACTATCTATGAAGCCTCTACTAATATTGACTATAGGAAGCTGTGACATGACCGTTAGCTAGCCCAAATCAATATATACAAATAAAAATAAAATACTATAATTACAACTGACTTGAGTCCTAAAATAAAGAGAACTTGATGAAAGTTGTGATTTGCCTTACTATGATCCTGATAGTAAGCATCTGAATCTACATCACATAAAAAATATAGGTAGAATAGGTACGCTGTCAGTACTTTTGAATGTACTAAGCATGTGAGATATGCACTAGTTATGAAAATACTTAAAACATGCTTTAAAATTGAGGACATAAACCCTTTACTGAAAATTGCATTTAAATCATGTTTGTACAAAAAAGTTGTAGGAAAAGTGAAATCTCTGAATCATGACATAAAACATTTCTTAAAACTAGAAAATTGCTGAAGTATAATTGTTTCATATGCTTTAAACTAGTGTTGAACATGTTGTAAAACTGTATCAAGTACAAACTGAATACAAAATGTTGAACTGTAGTGCAATGATCGTATAAGAAATACATATATATTGGTATGAAATAATAATATGAAAATTCATTCTATAAAATCAAGTAAAACTATACTGAGGGTCATGTAAAAATATTGAGTCTGAAATTATAGGAGCTACTATTAATCGACAAATCTCATGTGAGCTAAATGGGACCTAACTTATAATCACAACTGGAAGGGTGCTCTAAACCTTGCCAAACTTACGAACACTGAATAGCGTGGATCCACTAAATTGATGTCCAAAGGAACTAAGGTGCCATCTTAATCTGGTGGGTGACCCTTTAGAACCTGCAATGGCAACGTAGTTTTGGGACTTAGGGACTACTACTAAAGGACTTAGCCTAACTGATAGGTAAGTCTTTATCTTTGTTTCCGCTTGGTGCTGTGTACTACTCTCAACTGAAATAAATTGGTATACCGAATAGCTCAATAATGTTAATGTTCTAAGGCTGAATTATAAATGTTTTTTCTAAAAGCATTCTAAAATTTGTGGAACTGAAGGATTGAATACTGAACTAATAATTTATGGAATGCTAAGTCTTTGGGTGCTTATAGCCCACCATCTTTGGAGAATACACTTATTCATGAAAATTTATATATTCTTGACAGAGTAAGAATTCATAAATGTAAAAGTCTCAAAATACTGAATATCAATATATTGAGGAGCCATAAAATAACAAGTTGATAAATGCACTGAATTTTATGTGACAACATGTCATGTCAAACTAATATAGACTGAAATCCATCAAATCATGCATAATTCATTCTAAAAGAGGTCAAAGTTTATAAAACATGCATAATTTTTCATGTATTAAATTACTAAGTTAAAACCATAGAAATCATGCATAAATAACTTAGAATGAGAACCAATATAACTAAATAAAATGAGAGAAATTAAATTCAAGAATTTGGCATAATTAGGTTTGAACCCTAGATTATGAATTCATAAAGTCATAATTGAAATTCATATTTTAAAATTAGATTTTGGACATAAGGATGAACAAAATCCCTTATTGAATACCAACATACTCGAATTGATGAAATATCGTACTGAAGGCTTGAGAATCTGGCTTTGGAAAAAAAACCTAGACTTAGGTTTGCTTGAGAGTTGAATTACTTGTTTTTCTGACTTAAAATGAACTTGGAGAAAATAATGAGGGATTTGGGGTGATTAAATAAACTTATCCCTCTTGTAGTAGGTAAAACGACATAGTTTTAGTATTAAAAGAGTTGGAAAAGACCAAACAACCCTTTTAAAATCATCTGAAAAATTATCGATGCTTGTCCCAATGACTCACGTGATGAAATGAAGGATATGGATACAAGTGTAGGTTGATTCATCATATAGGACCCCTTTTTAAATTATCTCTATCTTCCATACGAGTTTGGGTATGACCCATAGGGTCTGAGTCATAACTAGTGACAACTTTGATAGTGTTTTACTAAAATAGTCCCAACTCCTAGCTCTAGAATCAGATTAATGAGCAATCAGATGTGTTAGAAAAAAGACTTAAAGACCATTCATTTAGTGGGTATTGAGATTCAAAATTCTTCATAATATAGGAGTTATACTCATTTGTAGTTGACCTTTATAGAATCTCATACTAGAACTGGGCTAGAAAATGAGTTATCAATTAAATAGGTGTTAGGGACTTCCGATGACCTAAAATCACATATAATATTATCATCATACTTATATATTCTTTTTAGGTGACATGTAATGATTAAAATAACACCACTTTTAAACGGCTATTGTATTGGATAGGCACTTGTCACGCCCAAGCTACACCTTCAATCTGAAGATTATGCGGTTGCCTCTCAAATATAGTAACCCAACAAAGATTGGGGTCGAATCCCAAGGAAATACATGGAACTATGGATCTCAACTACTATAGTCAATGGGAAAAACTAGAAAAGTAAATGGGGGCTTTGTAGTGACAATGTCGATTAAGTGACAAATATCAATTTTGGTTGTAATTCAGTTGTAAATGAAAACTAGGGTTATGTTCCCCTGGCTTCTAACTCAGTAAGCTTCTCGTGCTCAATCCAACTATATAATTGTTGTGCATGTAGAGTATGGTAAGATAGGTATCACCAACCGCCTCTCGGCACCATTTGGTAAAGTTTACTCATATCCTCTTAGTCACAGAGTGTTGCCTTACTAACCCTTACCTTGGACCCCCGTTATAACTATCTTCTCTCGGTCTCAAGTTGATTATCTGGGAATTAACTGGCTTAAGAAGATGGTACAAGTAAGCTTATTACGACAATTAACCCCAAAGCACCGTTGTAATTTTCTTTTTCTAATTTCTACCTTCCTCTTGGGTTTGTAGTGAATACAGGCGGGATCATAACGTGTGCACCTGTTAAGGAATCAGTAAAAGTGAAGGAAACCCCAATACATGCAGCAATATTAGTCTAGAAGGATTGAACACTTCCCCTACTTCGTTATGTAGCCAGGTTCCCACAACCCTAACTAAGGGACCGCTCATGTTTGTGTAACGATTAAAGGAATTCATATTAGAAAACATTAAATAATCACACAATAATCAACAACTGAAATCCCAAAGCTTCAACTTAATTAACAACCAAAATCAATACAAAATAATTCTAAGACCAAACACGGATCTCAGAATCAGAATATATATTTTTGAGTATATAGAGTCCATAAACTAAATACAAAATGTCATTAGGGTATTTATAAAATACATGAAAACCTTAAAAATTCAAATCTTGAATAAAAAAGGAAAAATAAAGTTGGTGACTACTTACTAATTCAACATACAAACCGTATGTTAGACTTAGTATGTTGCCACCCTTGAATCTGGATCTTCAACTCTGTGGACTTTTACACTTTTGTACAGACTAAGTCTACAAACGGATCGTATGTTGACTTAGTATGTTGATGATCTTACTTTTTCTTGCAGCTTAATCTCTAGACTCTCAATTCTCGACATACTTTGCTCACAGACGCTAAATTTGTAGCACATACACCTAAAGTTGACTTTGTATGTACCCAAAAACTTCACTTTTCTTTTTTTTTCTTTAGAATTACATCCAAAACCTAGTTTCCTGCAAAACATACCCAAAACACATCATATCTAATAAAACATCCTAAGAAACTTGCATATTTTCATAGTTTTAAGCGTAAAAAGTTCTATATATCTATAACACATCAACACCTTCAACTTAGAACTTTTGCATGTCCTCAAGCAACACAACACAATAAAATCAAACAAAACAAAATATGATGCTTAACTAGGAGAATCTAAGCTATCCAAGGAAGTCAGTCAACACTTTAAATTCATACCACAATACCCTCTCCTATTTCAACCTTTCAAATCAACTATGTATGTACATGATGCACAACAATGTGACACAATGGGATCAAGATATGGCATTACATTAGCAACCGATAATCATACATGTATATACAAGTTACACTACCCAAAACAAGTAAGCAGCTAGCAATATGACTCGTGTGCCCGCACAACAAAAATATCCCACTCACTCATATGAAATAATACATGTCAATGAAGGGACAGTGAAGAGACACTCACACACAAAAGATAAGTTCTAATCAATATGCATTAAATACCATATGCTTCCCCATATATTCTTCACCTTAGTTTTGGATAGTCAAGTTAGGGTCAATATAGGACTTTACTTAGATTGTAATTTAGGCTTGGGGGCAGGGTATGGTACATATGGATATATCAAGTGACTAAGCCTCTTTGACACTGCAACTACTTTTGGGGTCCATACTTAACCAATTTCCTTTATATTCCACCATTATTTCTCCCTTTTATTCTTTATTTCAATTCAGGTTTGTTGTGGTCTTTATTATCTATTTTTGATTTTTTCATATTTTTTTCTTTGTTTTTTTTTTCTACCACACCCATCCCTATAATTTTTTCTCTCATTTTACCCTTTTACATACCCACTTTACATCACACACCCCTATGATAGCCACCCACAACTTAGGCATTTGCCTGAGTTGAGGTGCACAATGTACAAGGAGGAACCAACCAAAATAGGTTATTACAACACAAATAAGGAGGTGAAAGATAAAACAAGAAAAACAGGCTATAAGGCTCAAACTTAGGGATCAAAGGATATAATTCACATATGGAAGGTCATTAAGGCTAAAAGTGGACTAACATAAAAAACGACCTATGATCCTTTCCTAACCAACTATCCGACAACCTAGGCAAGACTAACCAGGCAAGTTGTGCATTTAACACAAAAAAGGAACTAAGTATCACATCACACACACATGGCATAGAATTAATATCACAAGCTACTACCTATCCAGTTCATGTAATTGTTAGCATTAATTCTAATGTCCCTAATCCTAATACTATAACAAGATCTACAATGCTCACACATATATACATTCACACAGTTCTAAAACAAAATTTTGGAGGGGTATTATTTTTCTCAAAAATCAATCAAAAATATGACTACTACCCTAAATACTTAAAAATCTCCTAATTACACAAAACACAAAACAATACAAAGCAAATTTTAACCTAGACATACAAATTCTACAACCATACTACGACCGGTAAGAAAAGAAGTATGACAACAAAAAACTGTGGTGGCTATGGTATACCCCACCCCCAACTAAAAGACTACACACTATCCCCAATGCGCTAAAATAATATAAAACCAAGAGAATGAGGACATACCTAGGACGCACTAAGTGTCTGTGTCATGAGCATTCCCATTTGGGGGTATATCTACTGGCGGAGATGGTGGTGGTGGCGGTACATTACTAGAGGATGCACCCATTGCTATCTCGACATGCATCTGCCTCTCAATAATTTCAAACTTTACCAAATCATATCTGGCCTTTTTCAAGGCCTGGTCATATAGAATGTTAGGATCCTGCACATCCCCCATATGTCCTCTCTAGGTCCCACCTTCTAGTACCTCTTAATCATCCTCCGCAAAAAAATTAAAGTATCTGGACCCACACAGAAGTGATATTAGAATAACTAGGGGTATGACTAGAGGAGTGACTATTATATGGCTCTTTGTGAGAAAGCGTACTTAGCTCGTAAAGTATCCACCTCCTCCCTTATATGACCTAGATCTGGCGTCTCAATTTCTACAAACCTATAACACCCCGAGAGTACACCCTGGGCGTCACATAGTGCTTATAGTCTTGAGGGACCACAAACTAACCCATGAGCTGGTACCTACTGTGAGCACTAAATAACATAATCATAAATGTAGAAGAATAACTAATATGCCATAAGGTTTTAATAACTGAAACAAATACTAAGTTATCAATTTGAGGAAAAGTAAACAACTATCTAAATCTGATAATAATACTGATAAAACTGAGTAACTAACTGACATGATGACTAAAGTCTGAATACTAAATAACTGGCTGTAATGTTTGAAAGCCTCTAAATTGACTAACTGTGAGTTGATGGGACAGGCCCCAACAAATTCCACCGACTACTGAACTAGAGATATGAAGTAAAACAATCTGTCCTCAAAATATGAGGACTCACCACTGCTTCGGATGAGAGTTTGAGAAGTCTAAGCACGATCCAAGAACTGGGCGTCAGAACCTATGATATAATAAATCATAGCGTAAGAAAAAGATATGCGATCAGTACTTTGAATGTACTGGTATACTAAATGAGGTAGACTGATATGTATGGTTTCATAAATAGGAATAACAACTGTAGGAATATACATATGAACATGGAGTACTAATATCGTGCATGAAATCTGTAGATACTGGAAACATGTGAAATCTGTAAATACTGAGTATGCATGAAAGTCTGTAAATACTCAGAATGTATGACCAAACATATCACATATTCTGCACATAGTCTGTAAATACTAAAATACTGAAATAACTGATATCTGTATGCTGTGGTCAATCAACTGAAACTGAATAACTAAACTGAGACTATGATTGAGACTATGGGAGGTATCATCTAACCAACATGCCCCAATCTGAGCTAATTAGGGTTCAACCTGTAACCCCAACTAGGAGGGTGTTAATACCGTGCCACGGGTACTAACGCTGGCTGTGTGGATCCACTAGTCTGGTATACTATATTGTCCTGAAGAAGTAAGGGTGTCAAGCCTAATCTGACGGGTGACTCCTGCGAGATAGTCAAGCCTGAACTGATGGGTGACTTCTCATATCCTACGCTGGCTACGTGGTTTTGGAGTTTAGGGTCTGCCACAATGACTCTACCTATCTGATAAGGAAGCCGTAATACCTACACTCGCTCGATGCTAAATCATACTCCCAACTAAATAACACTGAGTTACTGACTATTTCTGAGTTTAACTGACTGATCTAGTAATTCTCATAATATATTCTAAAGTTATTCTGAAGATACTGAGACGAGACTAAGTAAACAACTAGGCTTTTTGGTTATTTAATATCCCCAGGACTCAAAAGCAGTAATAGTAATATGATACTTAAGTTTAGGGGACATAACATGCAAGCTTTCATTAAATCTTCATTCTTGTAGGCAATTTATCAAACACTTGTAGTTCATAGTTTATTCAAATCATAGGAATGTTATGGAACTTATAGTAATAGCATTAATTCAACATGAATAACACTAAATCATGATTTAATTCAATGAATGATAACATTAAAACGTGGAGAATTTGATAACAACAATAGTTTCAATCATAAATGGTGTAAAATCATAGTTCATGGAGGTTCATGGGTGAAATCATAATAAAAAATCAAAATAACTTGAAAAGATCATAATTTTACAAATTAAATTGGATACTTGGACTCCATGGGTGAAAGGAACCCATGGATAGACATTTAACATACCTGGGTTAATGATTTTGGGAGGATTGATGGTGAGTTCTTTAGATTTGGCCTTGAATTTGAGAGCTAGGGTTTCTTGTTCTTGAGAAGGGGATCTTCAATTTTGAGAGTAATTGAATAAATGATGATTATTAGGTCATTTAGGGTTAAATCTCGTGTTTTAGGCTGATTAGGGCCGTGGAAAAAGACCGAAATAGCCCTAAACAAATTTAAAAACTCAGAGCTGGCACTGAAATCTCGATTTTTGGCCTTGGTGCGATGCGTCAGGATCGCGTTGGGCTACAGAAAATTGACATTTAGGAATTGGGCTCTTGGCGCGACACGGTACCATCGCGGTGCCCCTTTGTTTGCAATTTTAACCCTTGGCGCGACGTGCCATGATCACGATGGAATGCTGGAAAATGAAAATTGGGATTTTAGTTGGTAGTGCTCTGCTGTGAAATTGTGGAGTCACACTGGAAATTGACAATTGCCATTTTGACATACTCCGCGATGTGCTACTGGCCTGAATGGCGGTGTTTAACAACTGAAACTTAAAATAGCCATAACTTCTAATCCGGTTATCGAATTTAGGCGAATTCTATATCATTGGAATGCTAATTGAATTTCCTACGCAATGGTAGGATCTAAACTGAGAAATAATGAGTATTTTGAAAATTTAATATATGAATAATCATTCACAGGGATTTAAATTATGCTAGGGAAATACGGGGTATTACAAAATCAGGCTGCAACACATCTCTCAAAAGAATTAATACATTCATGTAAATTAGCACATAACTCTAACATAGAGACTCTATTATCTCTAATCTAGTCCCAGACCTTCCCATAGAGAGTAGACAATTCGGTCTCAATAGCTTGTAACCGAGCATCAGTGTCTCTCTAACTGTCCACTAAGATCTGGAAGAACTCATGAGATATCATAGTCACACCTATAGTAGCAACTGTAGTAGATGGGTGAGAGGGCAGTGAAGATGCACCCATTGCCTCTGAATTGGAAATTGGTGTTGATGTAGAAGTGGTTAGTGTCCCTTTATATTGAGTACTCACCTCGGGGGCCTCTCTCTGATCCTTCATCTCAAGATCAACGCCAACTCCTACATTACCTTTCTCTATCTCAATAGGCTTTGTAGGTACTGATGGGACCTCAGATCGGGTCGGAGCTATTATAGTAGGAATAAGTGCTGAATTCTTCATCAATCTAGTCTGTGCTCTGGCTGTCACTTGTACTCTCTCATCAAATACTGGCATCTTATACACACAAGTCTCATTACAAAGTCCCTAAATAAGGCATGGGAATGGCAGATTTGTCCTCACATCGAAAGCTCTCTCTTAAATCTCACGTCAGATAATGGCTACAAAGTTAATATCATACTTGACCGCCATACTAGCAACTAGAGCAACTCCATCCCGCGATAACACATTGTCCGAAGTAGTTGAAAACAGTATGAACCTAACTAGCAGCCATAAAACTATACAGTAAAAGTTAATATTGCCTTTTCTATCATAGAATGCCTCTCAATCCACGGGGTCTCATCACCCAGATGTGAAATATATCCAGCGATCCATCTCGTTATCTCCACTCTTTTGCTCTGTCGATCAACATCTCTCATAATCTATCTATCTCATACAACTCATAATCTATAATCATACTCTACTATGGATACTGGTGAAGCATAATCTGGCCCAAAAAGGATATGACGGATGGCCGTCGCTGAAAATTTTCTGAAACTTTATCCTTACTGTCCTAACTACGACTCCTATGATGAGTAGTAGGGAGTCATGATGGGTCATAGGAATTGATCATGATTTAATCAGAACAAGTTTCTTAATATTCTAATCTGCGTATGAGTATCTCTCTACTAGTTATAATGTATCCTTACGAGTTGCATATTGACCTTTAGTCACTAATGACTAAATTTTAGTTTTTAAATATAGAGAACTTTGGATAATTTCGACCAACTAACAATCCAAATATTTTCCATAGTTCTGACCCTAGTTTCCTTACACCTGGGCTTGAAAACCCGCCAACTGACGATCCAAATATTTTGCTTCCTCCCCTAACTCTGACTCATAAGATTTGGAAGCTGAACCCTCCGCTCGTACTGTGTTCACTTTCTCAAAACTTGCTGCTGCAAACTACTTTGCCAATAACCAAAGATTAGTTCCCATTAGCGTAAGTTCTTGCTCTACTGAATCATTAACTACTTTTTGGTCGTAGGAGGTACTAATAGCATAAGATCCAAGACCCTTCTCAACCTCCTAAGTTTTCTACCCTTGATTAGTGAGAGAGATCTGATCTAGGATATCTGAAGCTACCTCCTAACGCAGTCTCATAAAAGCTCCTCCAGAGATGGTGTCTGCTATGGCTCTAGAGCTGATGGTCAGGGCTCTATAGAATATCTCTAATAAGATCGTCCCTAAAATTGATGGTTGGGCACCATACTCAGCTTCTTCTTGAACCTAAACCAAGCCTTATACATAGATTCTGACTACAACTGCCTGAAATTATTAATCTCATTCTTAAGCTGTAATATCCTAGATGGAGGAAAGAACCTATTCAAGAATTGCCTGCACAACTCATTCCACGTAGTGATAGATCCTATTGTAAGTTCCCCTAGCTATAAAGATTATTCTCCAGTAAGCGAGAAAGGGAACAACATCAATCTAAGCGCCTCTTGATTTACCCTGGATTTAACTATGAACTGTAGGTCCCAATAAAATTTGTAAGATGCATGTTTGCGTTATTTGTAGGCACTACAAATACATCTTTCAAATTTAAAAGATGAATCATTGCATTATGTTGAATTTAATGCCTAGGGGCAAAATAAGAGGAATGATAACTCTAGTCTCTGTCGGCTCAGCATACCCCAGATCTTCTTCCCCATCCTTATATGGGTGTAAAAACTAGTACGTTGGGATTACTTGAGCACGATAACTTCTAACTTTGTTTTGATTACCATTGAGTGCTTTTCAGTGGTCTGCTTCCTGAATCTGCACAGCTAACTCTGCCTTCCGAGCTATATATTGAGCATCTTCTTCCCTCATCTGATTAGCAGCTTGTACTAACAGAGCCTCCGTCTGCTAGTTAACAATGTCCTAAACTCCTTCAGGATGAGGGGGAGGCACCTGGTGTGCATCATCATGAACCCCTTCAGGAATATCATTTCTTTTCGTCTCTGTCATCCTAGTAGGTGTATGGAAGATCTTTTCTGGATTCGAATTCAGTGAGAGTAAGGAATTTCCTCTACTCTGTGTTCTAGGCATATACTAGTGTTCACCCAATTAAGAACAAAAACCAAAAACCCATAAACTGCAATAACCTCAATTCATAACTCAACACCGTATTCCCAACAACGATGCCAAAATTTGGTCATGCCCAAGCTACATCTTCAATCTGAAGATTATACGATTCATTTCAAATATAGTAACCCAACAAAGGTTGGGTTTGAATTCCACGGGAATACATGGAATTGTGGATCTCAACTGCTGTAGTTAATGGATAAAACTGGAAAATTAAATAGGGGTTTTTAGTGATAATGTCAAGCAAGTAATTAATATCAATTCTATTTATAATTCAGTCGTAAATGAACACTAGGTCCGTGTCCCCCCTGGCTTCTAAATCAGTGAGCTTCTCGTGTTCAATCTAACTATACATTTGCTGTGCATGTAGAGTTTGGTAAGATACGTATCAGAAATGCCTCTCGGTACCATTTGGTAAATTTCACTTATCTCTTCTTAGTCTCAGAGTGTCACCTTACTAATCCTTACTTTGGAACCCAGTTACAACTATCTCCTCTCAGTCTCAAGTTGATTAGCAGGGAATTAACTGGCTTAAGAAGATGGTACAAGTAAGCTTATTTTTATAATTAACCCAAATCACCATTGTGATTTCCTTTTCCCAATCTTTACCTCCCTCTTAGGTTCATTATGAATATAGGAAGTATCCTAATGTGTGCACCCATTAAGAAATCGATAAAAGCAAAGGAAACCCTTACCTACTTCATTATGTAGCCAGGGTTTCCACAACCCTTGATAAGAGAGATTATCCGCTCGTGTTTGTTTAACGATTAAAATAATTCATATTTGAAAACATTCAATAATCACACAATAATCAACAAATGTAAATCCAAAGCTTCAACCTTTTCTTTCAGACCTTACCCGGGGTTTTCACTTTCCGTGATGGTCAGGGATTGAGCCATACCCCCAAGCCTTATCATAAATGAATAAAGCAAAAGAAATACAATGAGTAGGACATGGACCTTACCTCCAATCCTATGGTGGTTTAAAGACAACTAGCCTACTAAGGTCAGTCAACTTATGCCCGATCTAGGATAAAACCCCAGATCTATACACCTAGAAGAGAGGACTTATCTTAGTACAATGTAATCTAAGAATGCATAAATAAGGGAGACTCTTCCCTTACAGGAAAAGAAAAAATCACAAAGAAACAAAAAGAGATTCATCAAAAAGAATAAACCTATGATTATATAGCCTAGCTATAGAAACAAGATACAAACATAGGGGAAGTCTATGTATATGCACTAGACTTGAGTTACCACCTCAGCTTGTACACTTGATACAACTTCTCAAGGTAGTTCTTTGATCTTCTTTAATTTTTTTCTTCTAAAGTTGATCTTGCCAATTTTGTCGAGAATAAAATACCCTCTTGTATCTTCAGGAAGCTGTTGTATATTAAAATAATGCTGAGGAGTATCATAGTTCTGAGTGATTTTAGACATAGAGTCAACCACAAAATTTGCTTCTCTAAAAGTGTGTTTGCAAGTAACATGCTCAAGCTGTGCCATGGTACCTTTAATATTATTAAGATGAGGTTGAAGCTTCCAAGGTGGTGTAGCATGTTGTTTGATCCATCTAATGATGAGCTCCGAGTCAACTTCAAGAATAACTTTATTGTAACCATGTCATAAATACCAAGTCAGACCTAGCCTAGCCACTTTAATTCCGGGTTGGTTGTTAGTACCATAATCAAGAGAACTAGCAAAGGCACTATGGTAGTAGGCTTGATCCAACTAACCTCTTGAATTCTAGTTACCTGGTAACATCCTTCCAAGAATACAACCTTGTCTTTCTACTTTGGAGGCCATGGAATATAAGGAAAATTGATGATTAGGACCATGAAAATATCTTTAAAAGTCTAAAATTTAACCCTTGATATGTTTGATTCTTAACCACTATATTTAACTGCACACCTATTCTTCTATAAATTCTAACAAATAAAGATGGTTATAGCATGAAGAACTAGTTTGTGAGCTTGATTTTTATGTGTAAGAATCCACCATCTCATAAATAGATTTCGAAGAGGAGTTGTAGAATGATTAACTCCTAGGGAACTTGAGATAAAGGACCAAATATTTCTTGCAAAATTACCACTAACTGTAATGTGCTTAATAGTATCTAGTCCTAGATTATGACACCAAAAATAATCAGTTGGTTCAATTAAAAAAGTTGTTAACTTATCATCAGTAGGAAACTTTCCCCGCAATGCCCTCCACAGAAGAAAAGAGCACTTAAAAGGAATGTATTTATGCCATGTATATTTATTGGTCATCGTCTTGTTTATTTGAGGTATGATAAGATTCCAAGATGAAGAGCATGTGAATTTACCACCAGTGGTAAGCTTCCACACAGGTTGGTCTGCAAAATCTTCTTAAATATGGAACTGTGTATCCATGATTTGATGAACTATCACTGAAGGCAACAATTGATTAAGCTTTCAATATCCCATTCTCCTTGAATCCAAAGATGGTTAACCTTTATGTTGTATGATCTCATAGGATCACCTCTATAGTAATTGAAAGGGACTATTCCCAATCAATCATTCCACCAAAAAGAACATGTACCATATTTCAGCCTCCAATAGATGTGAGTTTCAACAAGTTGTTTGCTGTGCGTCATGTGTTTCCAAGCAAGAGAATTTCTAGTATGGAATTTCGTGATAACCGAGTGTGTTCTTTAACAATACTTAGCTCTAAGAAAATCACCCCAGTGTTTCTTTGGTTCTAAAAACCCACCACTGTTCGAATTGCAAAGCCATGCGCATGTCTGAAAGATGTCTAGTACTAATACCCCCTTCTTCAATCGGATAACTAAGGTTTCTCCAAGAAGGCCAGTGATATTTCTTTTTTTTATCAGACCAACCCTAGAAGAAATTAACCAACAATAAAGGGGCAAGCTTGTTTAAGAGTGGTCTTAGTAGGAACTGCAGCTGCGAGGATGTAGCTGGGAGGAGACTGAAGCACATACTTGATGAAAGTAACTCTACCCCCATAACTGAGCAACTTGGTTTGCCAACTATTGATTCTTGCACTCAATTTAGGCACAAAATCAGAATAGTATATGATTTTTTGTCTACCAGTATAGATGGGACATCCCAAGTAAGTTATTGGACTTATTTTCTGTTTAAACCAATTTCCTGCTTGATTTTATTGATGGTACTTGGAAATGCATTAGAGTGAAGCATAAAATGACTCTTATATTTATTAATAAGCTACCCTGATGCCCTTTCATAATCACTAAGAGTCTATATAATAAGCCTCAAAGTAGTTCTTTTCCTGAAAGTGAAGATTGTCACATCATCATCAAAGCTAAAATAATTAACTTGAGGACCTTTCTGCTCTATAGTGAAGCCATGATACAAAGTCTTCTGATGCAAATTGTTGAGCATTCTAGAAAACACTTCAGCACCTAAAATAAATAAAGCCAGAGAAAGAGGATCGCCTTTCTTTAAACATCTCTCCCCAAAGCCTATCCTTCTAAAAAAAACAAATAAAGGACCACGAGACCATGTCGTATGCCTTTACCATATCCAATTTAATCACAACATTACTACCTTCATTAGGATTCTTGATACTGTGAATGAGCTCCTGATCAAGCATGATATTCTTAGAGATATTTCTACCTTTACAAACTATGATTGATTTGGAGATATCAGGGTAGGCAGGATAGAAAATTTTTTGAGACTAATAAGTTTAGAAATATTTTTATTAGTGAAATTGCTTAGGTATATAGGTATATATTTCGACAATTTATTAGGATGGTATACTTTAGGAAGTAAGACCAAACAAGCATGAGAAAAATATTTAGGCATTATATGACCACAAAATAAAGACTGAACCACCTGTAATAAGTCATGTTTAATAATGTGCCAACAAGTTTGAAAATACTTGCCATTCATGCCTTTAGGTCCAGCTACAAAATGAGGACTCATTGAAAAATCAACCTGTTTCAATTCACCCAAAGTGGGAACTTTTTGAAGAATATTATTCTGGTCAGTAGTGACCATTCTTGGGATACAATTGAGATACTCTTCTGTAATTATTTCCTCCTTTCCAGTGAAAATCTCTTGGAAATATTTACAAGCAGCAATCACAATTTCCTTATCACCTTAAAGACATTCACCCTCTTCATTTTTAACCTTATGGATAAACAATTTTTTTCTTCTACCTCTGATTAAAGCATGGAAATACCACGTGTTAGAATCTCCTTCCTTGAACCATTAAAGTTGACCCTTTTGGTTGAGTATAGACTCATCCAACTTTAAAAACAGGATGTACTCAACATTCTAGTGATGAAGATTGATTCTATTCTCCTTATTTCTGTTAAAGATCAGATTTTGTTCAACATTCTTTACCCCTTCTTCAAACTCTTTAACCTTAGCATAGATGTCACCAAATTCCCTCTTGGACCAAGTACTAAGGGTGTTAGTGAATCTTTTATTTTCTGATGAAATGACCACATAGGATCACTCTCAAAAGAACTGTTCCAATAGTTCTCAATAGTTTCTAGAAGGAATTATTATCAACTTAATAGTTCTAGAACTAAAAGTACTTGACCTAAGCTGTAACTTAATTAACAACCAAAATTAGTTTAGTCTCTGGACTCTCAGTTTCTCAATAAACTTTCCTCACACATGCTAAGTATGTAGCATATACGCCCAAAGTTGACTTAATATGTACCCAGAAACTTCACTTTTCTTATTTTTCTTTAGAATTGCATCCAAAACCTAGTTTCTTGAAAAATATACCCAAAACATATCATATCTAACAAAACATCCTAAGAAACTTGCATATTTTCATAGTTTTAAGCGTCGAAAGTGCTATATCTCTATAGCACATCAGACACCCTAAGTATAACTTGTAGGTGGATATCACGACTTGTGGCCTCCATTCGTTTCCACTAAGAGAAACTTTCATCCTTCGGGACTCAGTACACCGAATGAGTTATTGGCACTGACGATGACTTATTGCCTAGGTCGTTATGTGAAGAATTTTCTGGTTTTAAGCTAGTTTTTTATGCTAAGTTTGAAATGGAATCTTAGAAATTTTTAAGATGTTATAATATCTCACCCTTGAGAATATTCATTCTCGAATAAAGACCATGGCTATAAGAAAAAGAAGAGAACTTACTAGTACTGTCTGACTGATTTTTTATACTAGATAACTAACATGATGACTAATTTCTAAATCTAGGTATCTATCATGTTTGAACTAATTTAGACTGGTAGTAGGGACTCAACTGAATCTACACATAGCATGAAGTCATATATGGAACCACATAAAATAGGCATAAAAATAAAACTTAGGAGAGTACAACTATAAAAAAAAATGGGGAACTAATGGAACTGTCTGTCTTATCTCTGAACTAAATTGCTTATTATAAGGAATGATCATACTAAAAATTTAGAACTCAACTAAAGCATTTATGACATAAATTTACACATAGAACTAAAAAATGATCAATGACGGAGTAAAATTTCTAAGATTCACCGCAAAAGGAATATTTGCCACCTTTAATGCAAGGAATATTTGTCACCTTTAATGCTCTATGTAAGAAGTTCTAATAACATTAGGGGGAAAACTTGAAGGACTATTCTGAGTGTGATATCTGAATAGAAATCCTAATATGGACAGAGTATTCTAGTCTGCTAATTTGGGATAATAGAATAGGAATGATATGGAATTTAACATAAGACACCTTTGGTCTGAAACTATCTATCATGAAGCAAGAGTATCTTCGGTCTAAAGTAAGAATAAGACTACTATAGCTTACACAATATGACTAATAACTTTAAAATTATCACTATCTGTAATGCCCCGAATATGGTACCCGGAATGCTACACGGTTCCCATGACCCCGAAGGACCACGAGCTAACCCATGACTGATATCTGTACCTTTACACTGTATGACATACTGTATATAATGAAAAAATAAAGGCTGAAAGGCCATAAGGTTCAAAACTGCATAACTGATAAAAATATAACATTCGAGTAGGGTAGTAGAATACCCAAAATTGACACATTATCTAAACATACTGTAGTCTGAAAAACCTCTAGAACTGAACTAAACTGTCCGGATAAGGAGTTGATGGGATATGTCCCTAACTACTCCAACTACTAAAACTGAAATAATGAAATACTGAAAACAACCATGTCCTCGAAGGATGAGGACTCACTGCTAACTCTGACTGCTGATCTGGAATGCTACTGATGTTATGGAGCTTGTGTCTCAGAACCTATAGCATAAAGTAAAACACCATAGCACAAATGCATCAGTGCAATTGAATGTACTGGTATGCAAGTGAGGTAGGCTGAATGCATAGGGTTCATATGCATGAATAATAATAATAACAGACTGACTATCATAAGCATGAGAATACATGCATAAGACATAATAACTGACACGAATATCGTGATAACATGATTTATGAATCTGAATACTGATAACATGAGTGACTGTATCTGACAGTCCTAATTTTGATGGAACTATTTGAGTCCCGTACTAAGCTAAGTTGTCTGTATCTGATAGTCCTGAAATCTGAAGAACTATCTGAGTTCTTTGACTGATACTAAAACTGTGGGAAGTATTCATCTAACCGACATGCCCTTGATAAGCTATTATAGCTAAGTTGGGGTCCAATCTGTAACCGCAATTGGAAGGGTGTCAATACCGTGCCACTGGTAAAGACAAGTTGTGAGTGACCCTCATCCGACAGTGTCCCCAAAAGAGAATGGTAGGACCCTCATCTGACAGTGTTAATCCATCTCATCAACCCTCATCTAACAGTGTTGATGTCTCGACCTATGTTGGATACATAGTTCTAGAAAGCGAGGATTTCTTCTAAGAATCACACCCTCATATGACAGTGTGTGTTCCCATCCTTGGGTTCTCTCGGTTGTAATTCCTACTCCCATCTAAATAGACACTGAACATGATTAACAGAACTGAGTTACTGAGTTTATTAGCTTCCGTTGACTGACGGAATACTACTGAATTCTGTTAACTGACTGAATTCATGAGATTACTAAGATTTCCTAAGTCGTGAGACTGACTAAAGTCTATTGAACATGGCTTAACTGAGAGTATCGGAAAAACATGACATGGGTATAGGCACACAACTAAGTTGTCAGGTACAAGTACCCCTAGGACTTGATAGAATAAATCTGACACAACTTGGCACTCTTGAACACATGACTGGAGTCCACAATTCATCAGATATTCGTTGAGGAGTATTTCATGAGGCACTTGATGACCTTAATTTAATACATGGACAAGAGAGCACATAATCATGGCTTGCTTACATACTTCTAGTATCATGAACATTTCATCAAGCAAGCATAATGCATAATCAATGATATCGAAGTCATGTTAAACATGAGTAACTTGCATGCATTTAGCATTTAAACACAATTGAGTCATTATACATGATTTCTATTATACTAGGCATTTTATCAAACACCTTGCATGCTCCATTTAAGGCATAGGTGTGATCATCAGTTAAATAGAATAAGATTCCACAATTTAACTTCATTGCATGGATTTTAACCCTAAACTAACATGGTTTCATGAAAAACATAGTAAAGGTTCAATCTTGGTAGTCATACAACCATAACAACATGAACATAATCACTTTACCACATAGATATCATGGTATGCATTTTAAAAGAGGATTTTTGGGCTTCATGGATGAAAGGAATCCATGAATAAAAACTGTGCATACCTTAGTTCGTGATTTCATGAAGATTAACGGTGGAATTCCTTGCAATTTAATCCCCAATTTAAAATCCTAATGTGTTCTTAAGAGGATTTGAGAGAAAGGAGTATATTTTGGTGTATCTGAGGCTTAATCCCGTGTTTGGGATTTATTTAGCGGTGGAAAAATGACCCCTTTTCCCTCAAGAATGCGGATATTAAATAACTGAAAAACTGGGAATCGACGCTACAGGCAATGCAGCGCATTGACCTCATCGATGCTATGGTCGACGTGTCATGCCATGATCGCACCAAGCCTCAGTACTTTTGGCTCTGGCACACTGCACAATTATTGACCAACGCGATAGGTGATGCGGCGTGCTGAGATCACGTTGGTCCACTATTTTGCAACTCCGAACATGTCTTAAACGAGTTCTGAAAAATCTGAAACTTGTTTGGGAACACTTACTGACCTACCGGATCACGAATTACTAAAGATATAGATCATTAAAGGACTTTGAGGTCGCAAAATATGATAGCGAACTCTTGAATACCAAAATAGGCTAAGTCTGGAACTTAGCTAGAATTTTCTAAGCGTGGGACCCCTTAAAAAGCACAACTGGACTGAATTAACCCCTTATTGTAGGATCTTGCGGGGTCTTACAATATTTCTCAACCATTCTCTTTTTTACAAATACAACACTTAACTAGCTAAAATTTTCTAATTCTCTTATGGATATACTACATATGGCTGCTAAAGGCTAAGTATAACTGCACGCCCTTACTTTGTTCAAGCTTAACTCAAATATATAAAGCACTACCACTAAAATGACTACATTGGTCTTAACTACGACGGTCTATATACTGCATCCACTAGGAGCTATTACCCTCAAAGACACATTTCTTCTTACCACCTTAAACAGTCAACCTTAAGCTCTAATTAAAGAGTCACTAACCACCATAAGTCTACATCCTTAGGTATATCAGTCCATCATTCTATCCAATCACTCAACTAGAATTAATTTTTCCTTTAAGTATATGAAGGGTCAATAAAGAACTAGAACATGGGGATTTGGAATAAGAGAGATATTGTGCAATTTGACATAAGGATTTTCATAACTTTGACACTCAACTAGGGCCTGAAAAGCAAAGTATAATATGAATGATATTGTTTAAGAGATCTAATTTAAGAGCATACGTAAACGTAGTGTGATCTCACTAGTCATTAAGGACATATCATAAGTATATAGAACTAAGCATACTATAAAATATGAGCGTATGAGTCATGATTTGTATGACATTGGATTGGAATTCATAGATTCATAGAGTATGATTTAGACTATTGAGTAAACTATTACTTTATATATAAGAATTGAGATTGGATATACATCTTTATGAAGTGCATGAATATAAGTTATGATTATGGAGTTGACATGATAGGAATAAGTAAAGTATCGTAATGGCTTAAGTACATGGAATATACTAAGATAAAAATGGTTAGGGTATTTTCCTTCCCTTGGCTCTACTCTAGAACTCACTAGAATTACCACTAGAATAACAAAACCTAACTTGGATGATCACTCTATCTTCTCGCCCTTAGATAAAAAGTTATCACTTTAAGTTTGTGAACCTTTCATTACACTGTAGTCCCTTTACCTTAGTGATTGGGGTATAATTATATAACTCTTAACCCTTTTTTCAAGACTATATAATCATTGTAGCATAACTTAAATCCTTACTAACAAACACAATCAATTCCCTAATACCTCATAATTTGACTTTTCTTCTTAGTTTACTGACATCACAACTCTAGGTCCATTACTACACCCATTTGATATACTAAAACAAAACCATACTAACCAACTTTAAACTATCTATCTAAATATATAATTAGCCTCCCCACATTTTTCTCTGTATTATCTTGATTATTCATAGTTCAAACTTAGATTTTAACACTTAACATGGATATCCACACAATTCCTCATACACTATACCAACTTACTACCACCACCAAATAGATATCAGGCAACGCTAGCCAACTCAAAATTTGATGAAAATAGTCAACCTTAACTACCTCATATATCTAAATTTAACCTATAAATATACTTCTTTTCATGATCCCACTATGTAATACACTGTATTTTATGTGTAATTATTCTATTTATATGGAACTTGATATAGATTTATGGTATACATAATGGACTAGATATTTTTATATGAGTATTAATAGTGTAAATAGGTTTAAATTTACTAGCCATAAATTTTAATGTGACACAATCAAGTTATCATTGAAGAAACTCTTTAAATTTGGGACTGTAAGGTAGTACTTGAGTCTAAAGTTTAAAATGACTGAGTGTATACATGTGTTAAGTTAAATCAGAGGGAGTAAGACTTAGAAAATGGAGTAAACAACGAGCTTCTTTCTTGGCTTAAATAAGCTAGTAGGTGATGACCTACTTGAGTTATATGGATCTAGTTAAAGGGGCCATGGCTTATTGGTCAGAATTAGGCTTGTATTAATTAACTCATTTGAGGCCCAAACTGACTAAAAGGGAAAGAAAATGAAAAAGAGCGCAACACCAAAATATGCCAAGGCCCAATGGAATTAAGCTCAACCAAGAATAAAGAAAGTAGGTGTATTACCTAGTTTAACCTTTTGAGGATCTTGACATAACCAAGTAGGTGCATTACCTACTTGACTAATTTTGGGCTGAAAATTGAGCTAAAAGAGGAGGTTATTTAGGGCTCAATATAATACCAATATAGGTGGTATTTTTAATCATTTTGGCATAAATTCCAAGTTTTTAACTCCAACTTGCTCCCTTTTTTCTCAAGGCTTAAGACAACAACCTTAGAATCCTTCTAGGAGTCAGGAAGGAACCCTCACCTTTGCAAGCCAAGGTAAGTGAGAACATATAGTTTTAACTTATTTCTCCTATGAAAGACTAGAAAAACATGTTATTTATGCTTAAGTATAAGTATAGGGCACGCTGTTTCTACAAGTTTAGTGTTACTTATCTTGATTATTAAGAACCGTTTCTTTATTTTTTTGGTTTTCGTGTGAGGGGAAGTTTAAGTTCATGAAGAGTTCAAGTTAAAAGGATATGTTACAGAAGTTGGATTAAGGTGACTACTCTATTTTTTTTCTTTTTATGTATGAGTTTGGGTAAAGAATTATGGATGTGTTGTTATTAAGAACTCAAGAGATGATAAGTTCAATATTTGGCTACTATGGTAAAGGAAATTTGAGGCTATTTTGGGGACTATTTTATATGTATATATTGGGGACTGGCGGGTTGATGTTGGAGAAAGGTTTGAGCAGTCTGTATTGAAATATGGAAGAAGGGTGTAATGATACACCATTGAACTAAATATTGTGTATGTTTACTATCCATTCCACTTTGTATACTGTTTTAAGGGTCTAATAAAGCCAAAGTTATTTTTGGGGGTTCTTATAAGAATCTGTACAGTGTATGAATGTAATTGGAGGATAGAGGGTAAAAATAATACCCTTGATTTGATAAATTACGGGATTACTATCCATCTACTATTTTGGTGAAGTTAAGTAGCTCAAATATAATTGGTTAGCTACTAATACTAGTTTTACTACTTACTCTATTGGTTAGCTACTAATAGTAGTTTTACTACTTACTCTATTGAAGATTAATAATATAAAAGGAAGGAAGTTAATTTGAGGTGCTACCAGAGTTGTACAACAAGTAATGTAAGGTTTCTTGATCTCATACTCTTTGGCATGAATCTAACTATTGTGTTACAAGGTAAGCTTCCTAAGTTCTCTTCCTTGCAAATGATACATAATGGAAGTGTACCACGTCTAATGTTGCTATCAAGCTTGTCCACTTCATAATGTGTTAAAGTACTTCAAAATATGTTGGTAACTAGACATGTACCTTTACACTTGTAAGTATTAGTATGAAAAAGGTGCTTTCAACAATAAGCTATGTGAGTTCTTCTCTTAGTAAAACAAGGTTCATTGTATTATTTAAGTACCTAAGTGTTATATTACTATTACTGTTGCTTCCTACATCATTGTTACTGCATCAAGTGCATGTTAGTTTGTCCATTAATACTTGTCAAAATTTCCAAAATCAATAATGTCATGACCACAAAAATAACAACCTTAAAAATAAAAAAATGATCTAAGGTGAATTTATGTATTGATGGGTGGTATCCAAGGGGTGGAAGGAACACCTAGCATAGGTCAATCCCAATATTATGGGTGGTATCAAAAGGGTCATAGAAAATCCTAGAATGGGTCAATCACTATTTGTTTATTTATGAGGATTGTATCTCAGGGGTTTTAAATTCCTACCACGGGTTATCCTCTCTTACCACTGATAAACTAGTCATTTTTATCATATGCCTTACAATTTTATCGTAAAGCCTATATTTTTAAAGCTCTAGACCTCTTAAAAGATAGACCTCTTTATTTGATTCTGTGGAAAAAAGTTACAGAAGATTTCCTTTAATGACCTGATTCACTATTATGACTACGACTCAAGGTGTTGAGTCATAACCACTCATAACGAGTCATCACACATGAGTTGTAGTAAATCTAATGGATTTCTCAGCTATAGCCAAGTAACTATGACCCTCACTGTGACCTGTAATCAGGGTCTATGAGTCATATGGAAGGATTTGTAGTCACAACAGTATGTAATCCAAAAATTTAACCGAGTGGTTATGAGTCCAGCATACGACATGTATCCAGGATGTACGAGTCATTATGAAGACTCATTGCCTGACCATTATAGGATCCAAGAATCAAGCCTCGTGTTTTGGTAGTTTTACAAATGACTTATACATATATTAATACCCCAAATAGCTCCTAATTTATAGACAAGTTGATACATCTATTAGTGATTCAATTCTTGTGAAGAATATAACTATAGCTAGATTCAAACAACCATAACTTTAGGTATACTAAGAATTTCTGGGATCAAGACCCACCAACAGATATATAATTGAATCAACTTTCTAACTATACCAATTTTGCCTTAATCTAATATTGGGGTGAAAAGTTATGGCTAAATTACTGAAGCACTATCAAAGCTGCCAGAGACTACGACTCGTAGTCAGACCCTACGAGTAGTCAAAAGGAGTTGCTGTAATGGCAGTAGGGGTCAAAATATGGGTTCCTAATGATGACTTAAGTCATGAATCATGACTAGATCCTGCGATACTTAGTCAAACTCATCGGGATGGCTTCCATACATTTTCGAGACTATTCGTAAGTTTTTTTGGCTTTTCCCTCTCTTTTAATCCCAAAACTATGTCATTTCACCCTCCAAACAACAATTATCAAGCGTAAATATTACCCTAGCCTATCGTAACTCAGAAATAATTCATTACAAAGATAAATGAAGCAATTCCTTTCTCCCTAAAACCAACTAGGGTTCATCAAGTTCAAGTTCAGTCCCAAGAAATTTATCCAAGGCTTCTACATTCAGGATTCTATCATACTCAGTTTGTTATAACCATGTTGAACATTATTACCTGTGGTGTACAGTTGACTTTAAATAAGTACCAATGTCAGTTCAGTTGGGAGTAGGATTTAGAATTGAGCGAACCTAGGGATGAAACCTCACCCGCCAGTAGAAGACTAAGACCTTTAGTAGAAGTCCCTAAGTTCCAGGATGTAGCCAACATAGGTTATGAGAGGTCACCCGCCAATAGAGGACTGGAACTCACTTAGGGGTCACCCGCAAGTAGAGGACTGACAACCTAGTCCTTTCAGACATCAGCATAGTGGATCCATACAACCAGTGTTTATTCTCATGGCAAGGTATTGACACACCCTCCCAACTGGGGTCACAGGTTGGACCCTGATTAGCTCAAATAAGGGCATGTCGATTACATAATAGCTCCCATAGTTTTAGTCAGTACTCAGGTTATATCAGTTCAGGTTTGCAGGACCATGTATTTAGTTTGTCAGCCTGGCAGTTTTAAAAATTATTTCAGTACATATTTTACTTGGTCTTGCATTTTATTTTTACATGTTCATTCATCCATGTTCAGTGTCCATATGAATTTCAGATAGTCGTTATCTTACATACCAGTACATTCAAAGTACTGACCGCATACTCTCTTTTGCGGTATATTAATTTCATAATATAGGTTTCGACGCTCATTTCTCTGATCGTCCTTAGTAAGCCTAGTACCTCTCCATAGCAGTAGTGGTGAGTCCTCATCCATCAAAGACAAGATATTTTTAGTTGCTTTCAATATTATACTTTATCTCAGATAGTCCGAGTTGGTTGGGGGTTTGTCTCATCAACTCCTTATGTTTTAGAGGCTTTCAGACAGTTTGTCTAGTTTTCAATTTTTATCAATTGTTCAAACATAATGGTAGTCATTTCATATTACATTTTAACAGATCCTTATCAGTTTATCTTTCGTACATGATATTTGATTATTATTTTATTCAGTGCTCATAGTAGGTACCAGATCATGGGTTAGGTTGGGGTCACTTGTGGCCTTAAGCACTGTGTTACGACTAAGGGTAGCCTCAAGTAATGACATTAATAAAGCAAAGAAGAGTAAGTAAAGTAACGAATGTAATGTACATAATTCCATAAATGCAAGTAAAGGTGGTCTTTTATCCTTATCTATATAGTTATATATTGATATCTAATTTTACTACGCTCTTGTCTTACCTATGGTCACTTTATGTCATACATACTTAATACATTCTTTCATGATGATGTCCCTATATGGTACACTATGTTTCATGGCATAAGTATAAGTACTCCAACTAGTAAGCCTCCTCAATAGGAGCATAGGGCACTCAACCATGGTTGGTGAGCTCATGGTTGATTCAAAGCTTTACTGAGTCTTTAGTACATATTTTGTTATTGTATAATAGTTAAGGATAAGGCGGGGACTATCCAACCTAGAACAAGTTTTCGGATTTTATTGAGGCTTTGTAGACTAATGTATAAAGTACAACACTGTTTGGTTCTTTAATACTTGTTGCCTCAACAACTAAGTCACACATATATGTTTTGGGCCTATCTCTATGTTAGTCTTTTATCTTTACTATAGCTTATACATGTACCACCCCATACATTTAAAAACATATATGACCAACTTAGCATTGACAAAAGTATTTACACTTGAGATAGTAAGAAGGTATTTGGGCTTAAAGTTAAAGTTAAGTGTTAAGTTAAAGTAGATGGATTAAGATTTTGGAATAGTAGGATAAAATAAGTGAGGTGATTGCTTGACTTAATTAATATAGTAGGCGCCAAGTAGGTGCATCACTTACTTAGAATATTGGACAAAATTGAGATATATATTAATGGACTCATTTGAGGCCTAAATTATGGAAAAAGAAAAAAGGGAAGGCTGACCAGCCCAATACCTAAATTTTTCTAAGGCCTAATATGATGTGATTAATTTAGAAATAAGCCAAGTAGATGCATCACCTAGTTGGACTTTTTGAGCAGCTTAAAGAGGCTAGTAAATGCATCACATACTTGGACTATTTTTAGCCAATATATGGTTGGAAATGAGCTAAAAAAGGTGGTCTAGAAGTCCTATTATAAGATTAATATTAGCTGATAGTTTTTATTATTCTAAAATACAAAATTCTAATTTTAACTCCATACCTCTCTTTTTTTTCTCTCAAGCTTCACACAATAGTCACTAGTTCCCTTAGGTTTATAGATGGTTTCCTCTATTGTTTAGCCAAGGTAACTAAGTATATTCATTACTTTAGCTTAATTTTCACATGGAAGACTAGGAAATCATGATCTTAATGTTTAAAATTTAGGAGGTTTCCTTCCCAAGATGGTTACCCTATTTTCTTGTTGTTATAATGGATTTTCTCTCCTTCTTTTGCTTACTTTAAATGAAAATCCAAGTTCTTGAAAGAGTACAATTAAGAGGATAAAATTCTAGAATTTTGAAGTAAGAGTTTTCCTGGATTTTTTCCCTCCTTAAGTATATTTCGGTGGAGAATTTTTATGTTATTTTATCTATAACTCATAGGGTGGTAATTGGAAATATTCCCTAATTCACAAAAATAAATTTTGGGATTATTATATGTTGTTTTGTGTTTATTATTATCGAGAAACAATTGGGTGACCTTATATAGTAGTTGTGTGAGGTTGTATTAAGGTGGAAATTAAGGTTGTAATCTTGGGGGAATGGTATAGTAGTTTAGGTATGTTGGGATAGTCATAAATTGCTCTCTTTAGCTTTAATTGGGAGATAATTTGAGCATTTTAAATGTAATACTAATAAAACTCACATGGCTTAACCTTGTAATCCATGGGTTCATATTTCATGCAATACTATGTTGTTTAGGTACTCTTTTGTATCAATAAAATAGGGGGTATTGCTAGGTAGGTGGAGAAAGTTGATCTTAGGTGGAATCATGCGCCTAAGTGTCATTATCTATGCTTGTTTAACCTTGTTTTGAGGACTTCATGAGTGATAAATGATATAATTGAGAATATAAGTGTTAAAACATTTGGTTATAATGTTTAAGGTGTGTTTCAAACTAGTTTAGAATCAATTTGGTCACTTAGAGTTTAGATGAGAAAACTAGTGTTACAAGCTTGAGCTATGTGTTGTTCTAGTCGATCTTGATGGATTATAGTTTGTGTAATGAGTTAATAAGGGTATAATTGTGTAATTATGTGTGTAATAATATTTTATAGTGTTTATTTTCAATTTAAATAATCTAAGATACAAAAATTAAGTTAAATTTTAAACACAAAAACTAGTACTCTTAGCTTGTGCTATGTTCCTTCCTTGTTCATCGTGTTGGATTCGATTGGGTTTTGAACTCTAATTTGAGTTGTTTGATGTTTTAGGATGATTTTGAGTTCACAAATATGATATATGGTTGATAGACAAGCTTTAAATCAAGAGAAGAAGTCACCATAAAGCAAGGAACAAAGAACCAAACATATAGGGAACAATGCAACCAAATCTGAAACTCTGGGACTCATTGGCGTGCCATGGACCTTAGACACTTATTTAGGGATGTTACACGCCCTTGGGGGTATCCAAAATTGGTTTTTACAGTATATCACCATCACACCAACGTGCCACAGACTTTAGTCCACGCGATACGGGCGTGGCACTTTGGCTAAGTCAAAATCGGCAGTTCGGTCATACTATAAATAGGACACTTAAAATCTTATGTAACCACCTTAGACGACTTATGGTGAGATAATACACTGGAAAAACCTTCAATTAGTGGTTTTACTCTTCCTTTTTAGTTTACTTTTGGATTATTACATGTATTCCATTGTTATGATTCTTTGTACGTTCATGAGTGGCTAAACACCCTCATCAAGGGTTAAGTATATATATATATATATATATATATATATATGTATATGGTTATTGTTATTATAATTTTTTGTTGTTCTCATATCCTTGTTTTAACTATCTTAAGGATTCACGACCCGTAGAATAAACACTTAATTCTATTCTGAGCCAAAAGGAGGAACGATAGGATAAAATGTAGGATATAGGCAATACGTTTGTAATCTTTAAATTAATTGAAGTTATAATTTATGTTTAGGATAGGAATATACTTAATACACCCCTACTTGGTTCATAAATGAGAGGATCTATAATGGTGTTTAGCTTAGTACTTGCATCCTCACACAATGATGTAGTTATAAGGCTAAGTTAGATAGTTGATTTGAGGTTCAAAAGACCATAATCATATAACCAACCTCGAGAACGAACAACTAAGATGGTCTGGGTGATGGTCTGTTGTAGGCTCGACAACCCGTCGACCTTTCTATTGTACTTGGATAGAAGGTCAACTCACTACCCAGATACGATGGCTAGTGCGATGGCCTGTCGCTTGCTCGATGGTCCGTCGACCCTATCCATCGCACTTGGGCTGTTCTGACTGCTTTTTGTATTTCGGCCATAACTTTCTACCCCGATACCAGTTTTGGGAAAATTTAGTATCGATGGAAAGCTTATTGAATTTTACACATGATAAAAAGTGAAAATCTTGAAAATACCACATGTATAAAAGTGGATTCATCTTTTAAAGTAAGTTCCTAACATTATTGGGACGATTTTCAAGCTAGGTAGAAGTACGGGGTATTACATCAAGCATAACCCAAAATTTAGAATTAACTACTTATAGCTAAAAAGGGTAGAGATATACCAAAATTATCATTGACTTCATCCATGAGAAATAAAGAGAATGTAGTTCCAAACTTGTAGTTCAACTTTATGCTCTTCAAACTCTACAGGATTAGGAATGTTCTCCTGATATGGTTACAAGTATGTTACAAGTCTTATAACTTCATGTTTATGCATTGTTAGACCTCGAAGCTTCACTTTTATTTACAACCCCTTACTTAACTATAGACTTTGGTGTCAGTCCTAAAATCTTAGCAAAAACCTTTTTAGTGTCTACACTAATGGGTAGTTCTATCACAGCCAGACGAATATACATAATTGCCTGGTCATAGTGTCTCAGCAAGTTACTTCAGTTGATCTTGTAGAGTTAGAGATGACTGATTTTGATATCATTCTTTCCATGGATTTACTCTACTCGTGCTATGCTTTAGTTGATTGTATAAATAGGATTGTCCAATTCTAGTTTCCTAATAAGTCCGTTATTGAATAGAGGGGTTGAACTTCAGTGCCTAAGAGTCAATTCATCTCTTATCTTAAGGCAAGAAAGATGATATCCAAGGGTTGTATTTCTAATCTCGTCCGAGTCAAGGACTCAAATTTTGAGATTTCAAATCTTGAGTCAATTCCCATAGTAAATGAGTTTCCAAAAGTATTCCCTGAAGATCTTCCTGGAGTTCCTCCCAAAAAAAAAATTAACTTTGGAATAGATCTCCTCCCAGATACCTAGCCTATCTCAATTCCACCTTACAGAATGGCTTCAGCTAACCTTAAGGAATTAAAGGAACAATTGAAAGATATCTTCGATAAGGGCTTCATTAGGCTTAGCATTTATCCATGGGGTGTTCTCTTCCTGCGAAAAAATGGTCTTTTAGAATGTGCATTGACTACCGTCAGTTGAACAAAGTCATAATCAAGAATAAGTATCCTCTCCCCAGTATTGATGACTTGTTCGACTAACTTTAGGGTGCAAGATATTTTTCTAAGATAGACCTCATATCCAGCTATCATCATATTAGAGTTGAAGAATGTGACATCCCGAAGAAAACCTTCAGAACTCTGTATAGTCACTTTGAATTCCTAGTTATGTCTTTTGGACTAACGAATGCTCTTTCAGTCTTTACATACTTGATGAATAGGATATTCAAGAAGTACTTGGACATGTTTGTCATAGTGTTCATTGATGACATCCTTATTTATTCCCGTAGTGAAGTGATCATGCAGACTATTTGAGGATTATATTGCAACCCTTAAGGAAAACCAATTATTCATTAAGTTCAGCGAGTGTGAATTCTTATTAAGATCAGTGCTTTCCTTGGCCACATTATTTCTGGTGATGTTAGTCGAGTTGATTCTCAAAAGACCTAAGTTGTAAGAAACTAGCCTAGACCCATCTCGCCCTCAAATATCAAGAGTTTCTTAGGTTTATCTAGTTACTATTGATGATTTGTTAAATATTTTTCTTTTACTGCTTTTCCCATGTCTCTACTTGCTTAAAAGAAAGTCAAATTTCTGTGGTTAGATTCCTGCGAGAAGAGTTTTCAGGAATTGAAAAGTCGACTCACTCCCAAGCAGTCTTAACCTTACTAGATGGTACAAATAAGTTTATAATTTATTGTGATGCTTCTAGAGTTGGTCTTAGTTGTGTGTTAATGTAGTGAGGTAAGGTCATAGCGTATGCCTTTAGACAACTTAAACCCCATGAGAAGAATTACCCAACCTATGACCTTGAGTTAGCAGAAATTGTCTTTTCCTTAAAGATTTAGAGGCATTACCTTTATTGGCTTTATGTTGATGTGTTCATAAATCATAAAAGTTAACAATATTTGTTCATGCGAAATACCTAAATCTTCATAAGAAAAGGTGGCTTGAATTATTGAAAGATTATGATATGAGTATGATGTATCACTCAGGTAAGTCCAATATAGTGGCTGATACCCTTAGAAGATTGTCTATGGGAAATGTTGCACATGTTGAGGATGATAAGAAGGAGTTAGTCCGCGAGGTTCATCAACTTTCTAGGTTAGGTGTTTGGTTGGTTGATTCGGCCGAAGGTAGTATATGGGTCTAGAATCTTCATTAGTGTCTGAATTAGAAGAAAAGCAAGACATGGATCCTATTTTGGTCAAGTTGAAGGAGGCAGTTAGGGATTAAGAGGTTGAGGTTTTCTCCCAAGAGGGAGATGGTGAGATTCATTGTCAAGGCAGGTTATATATTCCATGTTTTGATAGTTTGAGATAGTGAATATTAGCTGAAGCGCATGGTGTATGATATTCTATTCACCCAGGAGCCACTAAGATGTACCGTGATTTATGAGAAATCTTATTGGTGAAGTGGTATGAAGAAAGATATTATAGAATTAGTGGCTAAGTGTTTGAATTATCAGCATGTTAAGGTTAAGTACCAAAGGCCTAGTGGTATACTTCAGGAGTTTAGCATCCTTACTTAGATGTGGGAGGTGGTGAACATTTATTTTGTGATGGGGTTGACTTATTCGCGTTGTCAACATTATTTGATTTAGGTCATTGTAGATTGAATGACTAAGTCAATCCATTTCTTGCTAGTTCATATTTAGTATTCAACTTAGGATTATGCTAGACTCTATCTCAGGGAGTTGGTCAAGTTGCATGGGGTTTAATTGACCTTCATTTTAGATAGATGGAATATCATACATGATGCTAGGGTTTGAGTCTTTTTGTAAAAATTGGGATCAGCCACGTGCATTTCCAGTTTTGCCCTTGGGCTAATTTCTTTCATTATGCCGCAATCGCGCGGGTCTGGCTGCGACCATGGTTACGTGTTCACGTTTGACTTCCATGATCGTGGTTGAATGACTTTTGCTTGACTGCTGCGATTGCGGTCAGCAGACCGCGACCGCAGTACTTGAGGCCTTTCTGCTCCAAGTCCTCAGCTGTACTTTTCTTGCTCCCTTTTGATCAGTTTACACTCCAATACACATCTTTTGATTTCCTCAACTCTATGCCTGCAAAGAGTGTATATTAGTGAATTTTATCACAAATATGTCTCATTCATTAATTCAAAACAAGGCCATGTGCACAAATATTTAGTGAGAATGAATGGTAAAATCATCACTCATCAATCAACCTGCACCACCACCTGTTTAGGAAGATCCCCTGA
This sequence comes from Capsicum pubescens, assembly GCA_030864215.1. NCBI lineage: Eukaryota > Viridiplantae > Streptophyta > Magnoliopsida > Solanales > Solanaceae > Capsicum > Capsicum pubescens. The sequence goes on from CM061539.1 coordinate 4,291,818, forward strand.
ATGAACATATTTTCTACGCCAAGTTCAGGGCTTCTTTCACCACTTGGCACATTTTTTGGCTGCTCAAAATAATTTGCAGGGTGTTACCCAAGACAACTCAGTAATGAATTCAGCAACAACTAGGATCCAAAACTTCACCCGATGAATCCTCAATTATTTTTTAGATCCAAGTCCGAGGAGGATCTGCAAGAGTTTCTGGATAGTGTACAGAAAGTAATAGACATTATGGGTGTCACTGCTAGTGAGATCTCTAATTTAGCTACTTACCAATTACAAGGGGTGGATCATACTTAGTTCAAGCAGTGGAAGGAGAACAGAGGTGTTGAGGCAAGGCCTATAGAGAGGGAGGAGTTTACCATGGTCTTTTTAGACAGTTTTTTCCCACTTTAGTTGAGGGAGTCTAAGGTGCAGGAGTTCATAAATCTGAAATAAGGCAATATGAGTGTGAAGGAGTACTTACTCAATTTTACGTAGTTGGTGCAGTATGCTCTGACTATGGTGGCTGATTCTAGGGCTAAAATGTGTAAGTTTGTGTCTAGAGTGTCAGATAGTGTAGTCAAGGAGTTTAGAATAGCTGTGTTGAATAAGGAGATGGACTTTTCTAGGCTGATGTTTCATGATCAGCAAATTGAGGGGGATAAACTCAAAGAGATGGATTAGAGATTAATAGGGCCAGAACCGGTAGCTTCAACTTCTCACAACAGAGATCTAATGGTGGAAATCATTCTTTGTTTTGCCAGAAATTTTCAGCCCCATATCAAGCTTTAGCCAGTGCACTAGTGCATAAATTTAGGCAAGACAACTAGGATAGAGAACCAAGCTCTAAATCCCATGTTAGTATAAACAGTGGTTGTACTAATCTGCTTTGCCGGAAGTGTTGTAAGAATCATCAAGGGGAGTGCAGGGCAGGTAGTGATGTGTGTTTTGGATGTGGAAAGCCAAGATGATAACACTAAAATTACACTCTTGAATGGGTGTAAGCGATTATTGTCAATACAATATCCCAACTTAGGTTGGGGTCGAATCCAAAAGGAGTGAAAGCACAGAATTCAAAACTCAAGAGTGTTGGTAGTCTACAAAAAGGTGACATGTTAATGAAACAAACATAAATGTAAAATGGGGGAATTAGTTTGAACGTGTTTATAATTACAATTACTTCGTTTTTAGAGTATTATCTTGACGTTTAAAAATGCTAAGTATGACTTCAATTGGGAATAGGTGTTGGGGTTATGAAATTCTAGGCGTGGGTTCATCCATGGGTACTTGACAATTTATCCAACTTTAGCTAAAAGTCATGGGTAGGCTAGACTTAAAGGTACTGATGCCAATCTTTCAATTACGACACCAAATTTTACAAATGGATTCTTTTGAACACCTCATAAGTGTGACAAATTTACACGTCTATTGCCTTAATTAACGTCCTTATGTCTAAGAGATGTCGTTAAATGAAATAATTCAAGTTATCGGTTGCATTTATTCCTCACCCATATCCTTTATTTCAAGGATGACATGGGTTCAAGGGTGGTTAGGGTTTGCAACCCCCAACTCTTAATTAAAGTGTGGAATAAATACAACACCCATCACAAATAATTAATTAGGATAATAAATAGCTAACACCCACGCATTAACCACAACCTAATCAAGCATAGACCCAAGAGTTAGAATTAGCTACTAAATGATAAAAAGGGTAGAGATATACCAAAATTATCATTGACTTCATCCATGAGAAATAAAGCGAATGTAGTTCTAAACTTGTAGTTTTACTAATTCTTTAATGAAAAATCAGTAATTCTTCTTTGGAAATCACTCACATATATATATTTCACTCAAGATTAGTACAATATTCTTCTAAGATGAAAATATAGGTCATAAGATGAAAAAATAGATGCTAGGTCTTGACAAATGAGTTAGAGACCCTTCTTTAGGCCCCACTTCCACATTTGACAAAATTACAAAATTTCCACCTTACTCTTGATCTGGTTGAGTAGATCCAAAGTAGATGGAGAGTAGATAAAGAGCAAATGGATAGCAACTCCAAAGCAGATGCGAAACAGATGACTCTTTTTCTTCACATTTGGCCTCTTGTTACTTGAATGACTTGCCCATCTTCCCTTTTTACTTTTACCTACATAAATGAGCATTAAGTAAGATATTACCATCAAATAAATGGAAAAGCATGATAAGTTAGGCTTAAAAGGTGCTAGGAATTCATCAAATGGATGACTTATCAACCCCCCAAACTTAAACTATTGCTTGTCCTCAAGCAACTAAAAATAATTCAATGAGATAGGGTATTTAACTCAAATCTACTCAAAAGAAAGCTTTACTAAAGGAATAAGCTGACAAGTAAACCAAAATTTTCAATAAGCACATATTTATGAAGCAAGGATGCAAGTTTGTATCAAATGAACTTTCCAAATCACAAAGCATATTAAGATAAGACACAAAATTATCAAAGATTGTCTCAATCTTCACAATGCAACTTACTTCACTCATTTACCCAAATTGATACTAAAACTTCACCCACTACCCAAAAGTATCGATGCCGCTCACATGCAAGAGTTAGATCCACTCATAAAAGATATTTCAATTATTAAAGGAGCTCAAATAAAGAAAGAATTCACACTCACTCTCAAAAATAAATTCAAGTATATCGAATAGAACTATAGGCTTGCCCTTTGTGTTTTTTGCCACTAATGGAGACTTACTTAGTTTGGAATCACCAAGGTCTTACAGGTCAAGATAAAGGTTTATGGTGAGGGAAAGAATATATACGGATCAAGTTATTAAAATACCTCCTTCAATGCAATCACTTAACCCTTTCAACCCTCAAAATTTTCAAACTACCTGCCTTATTCTTCTTCAAATCATTTCCCATAATTTCCTAACTTTTTGTTTAACATTTACCAAACAATTTAAAGCGACCATTTTCTTTCTTCACTTTTTTGACCTTTTCAAGAGATTTTCTACCTATAAGCCCTTCTTAGCCTTTCACTCATCCAATTTTTTTTCAAGTTCTATGAGCTAGGATATTCAACTTTATTATCAAGCACATCTCTTATCATTTAAGAGCATGTGTTGACAACCTTACATACACATTTCTTGTCTTTTCTTTGATCATCTTCTCCCAAATACACAACCCCCTAAACTTAGGCTTTTGCATATAATCCATTATTTAGAAACATGTAATGCATCAAAGGAGGTTAAGTGCCAAAAAAGAGATTTTCAAAAGGGTTTAGGTGTTTTAGCATGGTTATCATTACAATAAGAAGGAAAGATGGAAAAAAAACTCAAATAAATTAACTAGGGAATAATGTTAAGGTGGGAATTTAGCTATGCGATGGGTCAAAAAGGGCCTCGGGTCATCATCTAAACCAAGATTTCCTAGAATTTCGCTTTGAATACACTCGGGGAAAGGTCTAGACTACACATATGTTCAAGAATTATTCAAAAATCTCACCACACATGAAATCATACTCATAGAGAAAAAAGTTAGTTTTCCAAACAATTTGAGCAATTTGAGATTTATAAGTTACTCCGAGTCAAAGACTCATCCTTGTAAAGAGAGAGCCAAAAATTAAGTTTAATGATATCATTTAAAATAAAGGTCAAAGGCAATCTTGATTTTTTTTCAAAAAGGAAAGTATATTTTTGATTTTTCTCAAAATCATTCCATTTCCTGCCAATGGCATTTTGAAAGTATTTTTGAACTTTTGCTTTTTCCTAGTTAACCAAAATAACTAGATACTTCACCTAAGGATTCCGCTTCGTCATCTATCATGGGTGAATTATCACTTGGTTCGAAAAAAACCAAACTAAAATATAAATAAAAGATCAAATGAAAGAGAAAACAAAATTTTGCTCCTTAGGAAAGAATCGAGTTTCGAAGAAAACCCTTGGAGTTTATTAGACACGTATATATAAAAGGAGACAAGATAAATACACATAATCGAATATCATATTTATATTAAGTGCATGACACAAATCTAAAAAAAGGTCAATATTTGACATCAATACCAAAATACTCGACATGGGCCAACCCAAAACAATGTCAATAATAAAAATCAAGCCCCACGAGGGCTAATGCAAATAAATATCAATGAACAAGCCCTACAAAGGATAAAGTAACTAAACATAACACAATTTAAAATGTACATACAAATATCAAAGTGATAACATAGAGTATGTCCGCAGAATCTGTCCAACTAAATGCCATAAAGTGAAATAGTAGGTACCGACCATCAAATAAATCATAAAAATGCCCCACCCTACTAAAGACAGTACATTGTTGCCAATGAAAAAGTAAAAGAGAGTAGAGGAAGGAAAAGACTCCTTATGGCACACTAGGAGTTGGGGTCTCTGTCGGTGAATGATCGTACTATCACAATAGAAACCTCGTCAGATTGGGATCCTCCCATCGAGTCTGCTATGAAGGGTGACTTATCATCATGTTGAGTGCTAGAACTATCCCTAACCATCCATGCATGGTCATCATCCCTGGATAGTTTCAAGGTGATCTCAACCTGTTGGACCTCAGGTATCCCCTTTATAAGAACAACCTCAGCCTCATTATCAATGTCCTTATGACCCTTTCTAAATAAATCCTTAAATAGGAGAACTGGGCTAGAAATATCTGGGGGAAAAGCAATATCCACCTTATCAAGAGCAAAAAAAGGTTGCTCGAAGTGAAATTCTGCCCGCAAATTATCAAGGTCTACCCTCAAAGATACAACCCCCTCACAATCTCCTCCCGCATCAAGTGTGGCCACTCTATGCTCTAAATTTGATATATGGGTATATAGAGATGCTTTAGAAGCCTGAATAAGAAGGGAAATGTCAGCCACCAATCGAGTAAGCGTAGCATTATTTTCCTAAGTCATGGAAGCAACCTTGGCAAACGTCACCATACAAGACGGTGCTGATTGTGTGGGCTGAGGTAGTAGTGCGGTGCTTGATGATGGAGGAGTATAGGTAAAATCATGATGACTCTTAGTATCAAGTGTAGAATTTAGAGGAATCTCCATCCCTTCTGAGCTTGGTAAACCTTTCACACCCGAGTCCACCAAAACTAAGGCTTTCCTCTTTATTCTCGTAGGGTTATTCTCATCCTTACAATGTGTGATATCAATGAATCAATTTCATATAACCCTTTGATAAATCTTAGGGAGTAGCTGGACTTTGAACTTAAGGCAAAGCATAGATATGAGTGCCAAAAAGAGAAATAAAGTATCCGATTGCTTTGACCTTAACTTCCTCATCTCTATATTGATAGAAATTTTATCTATGATGCATCTGATAATGATAGCCTTATCAATCATGACATCTTGGTCATTTATTAAGGGGAGTAGACAGTACCAACAAATCCAAGCTATTGTTTGGCTTGAATCGAAAGTTCTCTCCTTTTGATTTGACCTAAACCATTAGCCCATGGAGGAAGGCCCTTAAAATCCCCATAGAAAGCCACAAAAAACTTTGACGTCCGCCAAATATCATCTTCTTGCACTTCACCACAGAATCTAAGTCATAAGCAAAATAGAGCCTATTGATCTCTGAGGCCATGTAAGGGACTTCCACTCCTCGAACTAATATACTCCCGAGACATGGTTGTTCAACAATTGGAATTTTGTTCTTTTGTTTATTTTGTGGAACAACATTGGAAGCATAGAATTCTCAAACAATTTATGAGAAATAACATAGTGGGTAAGAAGAGGGCGTCATATCCGTGAAGAGTTCTCATACCCATTCTTTAACCTCGGCAATGATTTCAGGGAAATGGGTGTCATCTTCCTTCATGCTAAAGATCTTCTTAGGATTGAAGCCCTGAGTACTTACCCAATTATCATATAACTCCTTGACCTTCTATACTAAACCGAATTTGATCTGCTTCCTTTCTAACCTCCTGTGTACGATCAATGGTAGCTTAGACATCCGGGACTTTCTAAATATCTTTGGAGACCGATTCTTTTCCCCTTGCGGAAGTACCTTTTGCTTTGCCTTTATCCGGGGCATTACCCTTCCTAGATTCTCATGGAAAGTTCTTCATTGGATACATACCTATGAGAAAGAAACAAAACAAAATCAAAACAAAAGATAAAAAGTAAAACATGTTTTTGAAATTTTGTATGTTAAGAAAAAAAGAAATTTTTGATGGATGCTAGGTAACTTCATCATTAGAGCCCATGGGGTTTATTCATTACAACATTTAATCATTTAGGCTCTAAATTGGGTCACATTCTTCACACTTCACCATACTTGTCATAGCACATTCCTAACCCCCAACGAAAACAAGAATGACCCAATACCCATAAGAATGATGTTACCCAATCTATCACAGGGCAAGGTAAGCATTCATGTCTCCCGATTAGGTATAGTGACCAACAAAAACCATGGATGGCATATTTCTCAACAAACTCCCTCAACCAATGACTATCGATTATTTCATTTTTAGGACCAATTAGACTCAAAATGAAGCATAAAAAATGACCACATTATGCCTTAAGGAGGATCACATTGACCATTACAAGCATATAAGGAATTCCTCTCTTATTGTCAGTTCACAAATACAAGGTGTGCATGCTAACTAAGAGCTTGGAGAAAGAGAATAGAAGCACAAGTGAGCAATCTTATATCACCAAATTATCTCCAAACACATTCAAGGTGGTCAGACTATCCTATTTGAGCAACCCAACACACAAATAAATAAAGAAAATTTTAATGGACATTTTGTCAAACACATGGTGAACTAGCTTCAATTAAGAGAGAGCTATTAATTAAAAAAGTGAAAAAAGGAACCCATGCTAGCATAAGTACTCTAACAAGTAAAAATCATCCTAATAAACTCACATAAACCAAATTCAAGTGATCAATCATCATGAGGTATGAAGCATAGTGTCCATTTTAAGTGAATTTAAAAGTGAAACCATGAAAGAGCATACCTTTCTAGAATTAAGAGATGGGAAAAATTGAAGCTCAAGTCCAAAAGAATTATCTCACTTCTTGTTAGCTCAATTTCTGTTAAAAAAAGAGAGAATATTGAGTATGAGAGAAAGAAACCGTTGGAAGGCAGTTGTAATGAAAAAGTTTAAGTGCTGACTGTAATTGGCGCCTCTTTTAAGTGTTTAAAGAGATTTTGGGATGACTGGGTCAGGTCATCCCAACAAGATTTGACCCATTTTGAAACATTAAAACTTTTAAACTCAACTTGCACGCCAAGTGCTTTGCACCTGCGACTGGCCTGCTTAAGCAAGTCCAGCGCAAGTTGCGGCAGAATGATCCAGCCTGACTTGCATTCAAAGTATGATAGACCTCTACCTGGATTTCTTAAGCAGTTCCAGCACAGGTCCGGATAGTAAGAACCAGTTCCTTGGCTTCAATTTCAAGTTACTTGCGTGCAAGATGCGCTTGGCCTGTACAGTAGTTCAGCACAGGTCCAGGCAATTTTCTCCAGTGAAAACAGCCTACTTTGCTTTCCCAGATGCCTTACACCTGCCACTGACCTACTCAAGCAGGTGCAACATAAGTTGTTCCAGCTTGGTACACATTTTTTTGAACAATATTCTTGGTTTGGGGCTCACTTTTGGGCCTTCGAACCTACATTCCCGCACCCCAATTTTATGATATTACCTGTAACAACAAAAACTAAGCTAAAATGTGAAAAAAAAAAGTCAGAAATATTAAGAACAATTCCTTGGGTTGCCTCCCCAGAAGTGCCTTAGTTAAAGTCGTGTCACAACATCATTTACTCATTATTTTGGATCTTTAGAGAGAAGCGACTCAACCTTAGCTGCTCCTGATCCACCCATATGATAGTGATTCAATCTTTGCCCATTCACCATAAATTTCTTCTTCTCATGATCTTCCAACTCAATAGATCCACTAGAATAAACATTTGAGATCACGAACGGGCCCGACCAATTTGATCTAAGCTTCCTCGCAAAGATTTTCAATCTTAAATTGAAGAGGAGTACATTATCACCCATATGAAACACTCTCTTTAAGATTTTAGCATCATGACACCTCTTTATCTTCTCTTTGTACAACACGAAGCTTTCATATGCTTTGAGTCAAAACTCTTCCAACTCATGAAGTTGATTCATCGTTGCTATAGAGGCATCCTCCCAATTCATATTCAAATTTCTCAAAGTCTATAAAGACTTATGCTCCAACTCAACGGGTAAGTGACAAGCTTTTACAAACACCAATTGGTAGGGGGACATACCAATAAGAGTTTTATAGGCCGTTCTATAAGCTCAAAGAGCATTATCAAGTTGCCTTGCCCAATTCATACAACCAACATTCATGGTTTTCTCAAGGATGGACTTGATTTCACTGTTTGAAACCTCAACTTGACCACTAGTTTGGGGATAATACGGAGTAGCAACCTTATGCTTCACCTCAATGCTTCACCCCATACTTATCAAGCAAAGTATTGAAGACTCGATTGCAAAAATAAGAGTTGCTATCACTAATAATTTCCTTTAAAGTTTCAAACCTTGTAAAAATGTACTTCTTCAAGAAGAAGGTGACGCTCTTACTTTTGTTGTTTGGTAAATCAATGGCCTCCAACCACTTTGAGTCATAATCAATGGCTACAAAGATATATTTATTACCATATGAGCTCACAAAGGGACCCATGAAGTCGATCCCCACATATTAAATAGTTTAACCTCGAGATTGGTTTAAGAGGCATCTCATGCCCCCTTAAAACACCATGTTACATTTGGAATTGAGGTCATGTCTTGACCAACTTATAAGAATCTCTATGAAGGGTAGGCCAATAGTATCTACTTTGAAGAACCTTTGTGGCTTTCCGAATCCCACCATGATGACCACCGAACGGGGAAGAGTGACAAGCTTCAAGAATATTTCTCATTCCTGCCTCTATTACACATCGATGGATAACACCATCTACACACTCCCTAAAAAAGAATGGTTCATCCCAAAAATACTTTCTCACATCAAATAGGAACCACTTCTTTTGATAATGATTTAGCTCGTCGGGAAGTACACCGCTCATGATATAGTTAGCATAATCCACATACCAAGGTACCATGCTTCCCGAGAGTGACATTACTAGATCATCAGGGAAGGTGTCATCAATATCAATCTCACCCAACCTCTCATGATTGAATTCAAGGTGGGAAAGGTGTTAGGCTACTTAATTTTCATACCCCGTTCGATTCTTCACTTTAAAATCAAACTCCTGCAAGAGCAATATCCACCTAATCAACTGAGGTTTTGCCTCTTTCTTTGCAATGAGATATCTCAGAGTGGTGTGGTCCATATGTATAATCACTTTCGTGCCCAACAAATAAGCCCAATTTTTTTTGAAAGCATGCACCACTGCTAGTAAATTTTTTCTATAACCGTATAATTATGTTGAGCATCATTCAATGCCTTTCTTGCATAGTAAATGGGGTGGAACAAATTCTCTTTTATTTTGACCAATACCACACCTAGAGAAACACCACTTGCATCACACATTAATTCAAAGGGCAATAACCAATCAGAGCTACGATGATAGGAGCCGACACAAGGATTCCTTGAGATAATTGAAAGCCTTTACAAAATATCCATCAAATTCAAATTTTACCACCTTTTCAAAGAGCTTGCATAAAGGATAAGAAATCTTTGATGAAACGCCTATAGAATCTGGCGTGATCAAGAAAAATTCTGACACCCTTCACGGAGATAGGTGAGGTCACTTAGAAATTACCTCAACTTTTGCTTGATCCACTTGGATGCCCTTTCCTGAGATTTTATGGCCTAGAACAATGCCTTCCTTGACCATGAAGTGGCATTTTTCCCAATTCAAAACAAGATTAGTTTCCATACATCATTGAAAGACTTTACTTAGGTGATCAAGGCAAGACTCAAATGAGTCCCCAACCACAAAAAATTCATCCATGAAAAACTCTATTGTATCCTCTACAATATTCATAAAAATGGACAACATGCATCGTTGGAACATGGCTGGTATGTTGCATAACCCAAAGGGCATACGCTTGAAAGCAAATGTCGTCAGGGACAAGTGAAGGTGGTCTTTTAGGGTGATGTAAATTTGATTGTACCCCTAGTAACCATAAAGAAAGCAATACCAACCCTGACTGGCTAGTCTATCCAACATTTAATCCATAAAGAGCATAAGGAAATGGTCTTTCTCGATTCACAAGTTCAAATTAAGGTTGTCCATACACACTCTCTAACCCGTGACCAGACACATAGGTACAAGATCATTATTCTCATTTGGGACAACCGCCATGCCTCTTTTTTGGGAATATATTGGACCAGACTCACCCACATACTATTGGAAATTGGGTAGACAACTTCTACATCAAGCCACTTAATGATTTTCTTCTTAATCACCTCTTGCATCGGTTGATTGAGTCTCCTTTAGTGTTCCACACTAGGAAAATGATCAATATTTAACTTGATTTTATGAGAAAAAATTCTGGGAGAAATGCCTATAATGTCCGCGATAGTCCACCCGATAGCACAAATAAACTTTTTCACAATTGATTTCAAGGAATCTATTTGAAAAGGTTCAAGATCACTAATACAATAATTGGAAATGTATTATCCTTACCTAATAAAACATATTTTAGATAGGATGGTAATGGATTAAGTTCGAGTTGAGGTGGTTCAATAATAGACAGCTTGGCCGGTGGACTCTCACAGTTTTTCAAATCCAGATACAATTTGACCGGGTCCTTGGTGTAATCAATGAAGCTACCACCTCATCATATTCTTCAACCACCTCACTCCCAAGATTCCAATATACACCCACCATGGGGTCATCCATAAGTGTCACTTCTATGGTGTTGGTCACTTTATCATCTATCACATCAATTACCGATACCACTAGCAAGTCCATTGGTTGCTTCATGGACTTGCACACATTGAATGATACTTCTTCATTGGTCACCCAAAATTTCATATCCCCATATTCCACATCCGCTAAATCCCTTCCGGTAGCTAAGAATAATCTACCAAGAATGATTGGGATCTCATGATCAATCTCACAATCACGAATAATGAAGTCGCCCAAAAAGATAAACCGGTAAACATTAATCAAAACATCATAGCACTACAATAGTAAATGCACCCGGGTATTCTTTCTTCAAAACCATTATGCTTGACATTATAGCACTACAATTGTGGGTTCCCTCAATTGTTTCAAAATCCATGACTCGTTTCTTTGTTACCAAGTCCTTCATAAATTTAGAATACCCGAGCATTTCTTGTAAGGCTTCTAGCAAAGCAATATTCATTGATAAATTGATAAATTTTGCAAGAAACTTCTTGAACTAGATATCATCATCCTTCTTCTCGAGCCTTTGTGGGAATGGGAAAGGAATTTTGATTTATGGCAATGGAATAATTGGAGTTTCATTCGCTTTTGGAGTATCATCATCAACCACCTTAGGGGCTTTCTCACATTCAACATATTCTTCAACTACCTTCGGCATTTCAAAACTTGTCTCATTAGGCTTTGAAACATCATTATTTGGCTTTTATAGTCGTTTTCTCTTTGCATTGGCAACGTTCATCATTTGCATTTTCATTGGGGTCTTCGCCAAGATCAAAAACATCTTTACCTAGAGTCTGACCACTCCTAGTGACAATATCCATGATGTGAGAATTATTTTTACGATTGACAACCGTATCACTAGGCAATCCATCCTTAGTCTTGCATTAAGTTGTGCTGAGATTTGGACCAATTGAGTTTTAAGTTGCTTAATATAGGCTGAGTGAGATATCACCATTTTATTGTGTTGTGAGAAGTAACCTTTCATCTCTCTCACCATTTTATCAGTCCCCTCAACACCTATTAAAATCTAAGCAAGGACATCTTAATTTTTGAGCCTATTTGGATCAATAGAACTTGACCCTTTACCCTTTACCTGATTATATGGAGATATGCATCAGTCATAATCTCTCTCCTTATCTCTCTAATCTCGATCTCTATCATGCCAATCTATATCATAATCTTTTTCCTTCCAACATTGATTCCCACCTTGCCTTTGATAGGTACGGTGAGGACCCCCTACTTGGTTCGACAAAAATCAAATTTCTTCATCAAGTGCCTCTATTTCCTCATCATCATAAGCTCTAGAACTATTATAAACAACAAAGTTAACCACCTTAGGAGGAGCTCCCATCACATGCTTGGTGAGAAGATCAAGTTGTATCATTACTTTAGCCATATTTGAATGTCTTTCTTCATCCTTTATCTTTTTCTCTAGGTTCAAAAAGGATACGGAGGAAGCCCCTATGTCCACCTCTGTATCTATTGCGTGACACCCTTTAATTTTCTTGGTTACTTGGTCTAACAAAGTTGACACAACCTATACAATAGTTTGACAAGAGAACTCCCAGCCGCATTATCAACTACCGTCTTGTTCAATTGATCCAATGCCCTACAAAAAATTTGAAGAAGCATTTTATCCAAAACCTCATGAATTTGGAATTTTATTAACTTCTTGTTGAATCATTTCCAATCCTCATATAATGGTTCACCATTAATTTGGCGAAGGTTGGTGATTTTATCCCTTAGTTGCAATATCCAAGAAGGAAGAAAGTATCTTTCCAAGAATGCCTCCATAAGCTCAACCCATGAAGTGATAGACTCTACGAGCAAAGACCACAACTATAAGACCACTTCTCCCATTAAAGAGAATGGGAAAGGACGTAACTGAATTGATTCTTGAGATATGTGGGCTATGTCAAATAGAGAACACACATCAATAAAATTCTCCAAGAGTAGATTAGCATCCTCATGTGCTTGGCCTCCAAATAAAAGTTTTATTTAAAGCAAATAAAGCATCACACTAGTAACATAAAATACTTAATTTGCTTCTGCTGGTGGAATACGAATAACACTAGCTTGGCCCACATCACCGAGGTGATCTTCGTCTTAAAGATACCCATCAACCATCCTGGCATTACTATCGTGTTGGCTCATAGTATTGTGTATAGTATTATACACACCTGAGAAAGAACAAAAACACTAAACAATGTAAAATAAAATACTATGGATAACCCTAAGTAACTAAAAACACTGCAAGAGTGAAAACTATGTTTCACTCCCCGACAACGATGCTATTTTTGATAACACTCAAATTACACTCTTGAATGGGTGTAAACGATCATTTTCAATACAATAACCCAACTTATATTGGGGTCAAATCCACAAGGAGTGAAAGCACAAAATTTAAAATTCAAGAGTGTTGATAGTCAACTAAAAGGTGACTCATAATGTGAATGAAACAAACATAAATATAAAATGGGGGAATTAGTTTGAATGTGATTATAATGAAAATTACTTCACTTGTAGAGTACTATCTTGATGTTTAAAAATTCTAAGAGTGACTTCAATTAGTAATAAGCCTTGGGTTATGTAATTCTAGGTATAGGTTCATGCATGGGTACTTGACAATATATCTAACTTTAGCTAAAAGTCACGGGTAGGCTAGAGTTAAAGATATTTATGTCAATCTTTCAATTACGACACCATGTTTTACAAATGGGTTCTTTCGAACACCTCACAAGTGTGATGAGTTTGCATATCTATTGCCTCAATTAACATCCTTATGTCTAAGAAATGTCATTAAATAAATGATTCAAGTTATTGGTTGCATTTATTCCTCACCTATATCCTCCCTTTCAAGGATGACATAGGTTTAAGGGTGGTTAGGGTTTGCAACCCCCAACTCTTAATTAAAGTATGGAATAAATACAATACCCATCATAAATAACTAATTATGAGAATAAATAGATAACATCCATGCACTAACCACAACCTAATCAAGCATAACCCCAAGATTTAGAATTAGCTACTCATAGATAAAAAGAGTATAGATATACCAAAATTATCATTGACTTCTTCCATGAGAAATAAAGAGAATGTAGTTCCAAACTTATAGTTCAAATTTATTCTCTTCAAACTCTACAGGATCAGGAAAGTTCTCCTGATATGGTTAAAGGTATGTTACAAGTCTTCTATCTTCATGTTTATGCATTGTTAGACCTCGAAGCTTCACTTTTATTTATGACCCCTTACTTAACTGTAGACTTTGGTGTCATTCCTAAAATCTTAGCAAAAACCTTTTTAGTGTCTACACTAATGGGTAGTTCTATCACAACCAGACGAGTATACATAAATTGCCTGGTCATAGTGTCTCAGAAAGTTACTTCAATTAATCTTGTAGAGTCAAATCTTGAGTCAATTCCCACCGTAAATGAGTTTCCAAAAGTGTTCCCTGAAGATCTTCTTGAAGTTTCTCCCAAAAGAGAAATTGACTTCAAAATAGATCTCCTCCCAAATACCTAGCCTATCTTAATTCCACCTTATAGAATGGCTTCAACTAAGATTAAGAAATTAAAGAAATAATTAAAAGATCTCTTAGATAAGGGTTTTATTAGGCCTAGCATTTATCCATGGGGTGTTCTCTTCCTGTGCAAAAAAGATGGTTCTCTCAGAATGTGCATTGACTACCGTCAGTTGAACAAAGTCATAATCAAGAATAAGTATCCTCTCCCCAGTATTGATGACTTATTTGACCAACTTCAGGGTGCAATCTATTTCTCTAAGATAGACCTCAGATCCAGCTATCATTATATTAGAGTTGAAGAATGTGACATCCCGAAGGCAACCTTCAGAACTCGGTACAGTCACTTTGAATTCCTAGTTATGTTCTTTAGACTAACGAATGCTCTTGCAACCTTTATGGACCTGATGAATAGGGTGTTCAAGAAGTACTTGGACATATTTATCATAGTCTTCATTGATGACATCCTTATTTATCCCCGTAGTGAGAGCGATCATGCAGACCATTTGAGGATTACATTACAACCCTCAAGGAAAACCAATTATTCATTAAGTTCAGCAAGTGTGTGAATTTTAGTTGAGATCAGTAGCTTTCCTTGGCCAGATCATTTCTTGTGATGGCATTCAAGTTGATCCTCAAAATACCTAAGCCATTAGAAACTAGCCTAGATCCACCTTGCCCTCAAATATTAGGAGTTTCTTAGGTTTAGCTAGTTACAATTGATGATTTGTTAAATGATTTTCTTTTATTTCTTCTCCCATCTCTACTTAACTAAAAGAAAGTCATTTTTTCATGGTTAGATTCCTACGAGAAGAGTTTTCAAGAGTTTAAGACTCGACTCACTCCCGCGCCAGTCTTGACCTTACTAGATAGTACAAATAGGTTTGTAGTTTATTGTGATACTTCTAGAGTTGGTCTTGTTTGTGTGCTAATATAGTGAGGTAAGCTCATAGCGTATGTCTTTAGACAACTTAAACCCCATGAGGAAAATTACCCAACCTATGACCTTGAGTTAGCAACAATTGTCTTTGCCTTAAGAATTTAGAGGCATTACCTCTATGGGCTTCATGTTGATGTGTTCATGAATCATAAGAGTTTACAATATGTGTTCACGTGAAATACCTAAATCTTTATCAGAGAAGGTGGCTTGAATTATTGAAAGATTATGATATGAGTATGATGTATCACTCGGGTAAGGCTAGTATAGTGGATGATGCCCTGAGAAAATTGTCTATGGGAAGTGTTTCACATGTTCAGGATGATAAGAAGGATTTAGTCCACGAGTTTCATCAGCTTTCTAAGTTAGGTGTTTGGTTGGTCGATTCGGCCAAAGGTAGTATATGGGTTTAGAATCTTCATTAGTGTCCGAAGTGAACGAAAACAATACATGGATCCTATTTTGGTCAAGTTGAAGGAGGCATTTAGGGATCAGGAGGTTGAGGTTTTATCCTAAGAGAGAGATGGTGAGCTTCATTGTTAAGGCAGGTTATGTATTCCATGTGTTGATGGTTTGAGACAATGAATATTAGATGAAGCGCTTGTTGCATGATATTCTATTCACCCAGGAGCCACTAAGATGTACCGTGATTTGTGAGAAATCTTATTGGTGAAGCGGTATGAATAAAGATATTATAGAATTAGTGGCTAAGTGTTCGAATTATCAGCAGGTTAGGGTTGAGGACCAAAGGCCTAGAGGTACACTTCAGGAGTTTAGCATCCCTACTTGGAAGTGGGTGGTTGTGAACATGTATTTTATGATGGCGTTTCCTCGTACGCGTTATCAACATGATTTAATTTAGGTCATTATAGATTGAATGACCAAGTCAACCCATTTCTTGCTCATATTTCGTATTTAGCTCAGGATTATGCTAGACTCTATCTCAGTGAGTTGGTAAAGTTGCATGGGGTTCCATTGACCATCATTTTAGATAGAGGTACCTAACTTACTTCACTTTTGGAAGGCTCTTCAACAGGGTCTGGGTACCCAAGTTCATCTTAGTATAACTTTTCTTCCTTAGATAGATGGTCAAGAAGAGAGGACCATTCAAACTTTAGAGGACATATTGAGGGCTTGTGTTATTGATTTTAAGGGTAGTTGGGATGACCACTTATCTTTGATTGAGTTTGCCTACAATAATAACCATCACTCCAATATTCAGATGGCTCTATTTGAGGATCTTTATGGGAAGAGATATAGATATCCTATTGGTTGGTTTGAAGTAGGTGAGTCTACTTTGATAAGGAAAAATTCAGTTTTTTGAGGTGATGGTGAAAGTTTAGTTGATCCGCAAAAGGCTGAAGACAACCCAAAGTCATCAAAAATCTTATGCAGATATGAGGAAAACAGCTATTGAGTTTGATGTTGGTGACTTGGTTTATCTAAAAATTATGCCTATGAAAGGGGTGAAGAAATTTGGCAAGAAGGGGAATCTCAATCCCTGCTATATTGGCCCATACACGATTTTGAGTCGTTTTGGAAAGGTAGCTTATGAGTTAGAATTTCCTGTAGATTTAGCATCAGTGCATCCAGTCTTCCATGTCTCTTTGCTAAAGAAATGTATTGGTGACTTAGCTTTTATTGCTCCTTTAGATAATGTGGATGTGAAATATAGTCTCTTTTACAAAGAAGTCCTAGTTGAGATCCTTTACCGCCAGATTCGTAGGTTGAGGAATAAAGAAGTTCCCTTGGTTAAAGTTCTATGGAGAAATTAGACTACTTAGGAAGCTACTTGGGAAGAAGAAGCAGATATGTGAGCTAAGTTGTAAGACCCCGTAAAGTTTCCTCATCGTTAAAGCCTCTGAAACGAGTCACAAGAAGCTTAACACTTGGAATTTTAGCTAAGTGTTCCAACACTTAGTTTATTTTGAGCCTCCAATCTTTGTTGAATTATTTCACGACCTTCCCGACCTCCTTTTCTTGATATTTTTGCTGCGTTGCGATGGGGAAAGGTCACAGTACATCTCGGGTAAGTTTCAGAGTTTTTAGACGAGCCTAAAGTCATGTTTGGGTTGGTAAAACAGTAGCTAAAGGTTGTAGAGGGGCGCCACCCAGCTTAGCTAAGGCTCTGGGCAAGGCGCCGCCCACCTTAGCAAAGTCTCTGGTCAAGGCGCCGCCCTTGCCAGAGCCTTTGTGCCCAGTTTTCAACTTTTTTTCTCCATTTCATTATGGGTAATTTAGGTAATTTCCACCCCTCTATCCTCCTTAACATGGTATTTACTCCCAAATACACCAAAATCCACCATATTTTATCAAAATTGCTCAAGAACTCTCATTAAGGTTTTAACCTAAAAATCCATATATCTCAAGATTCAATTGTGAGTTTTCGATAATTCTTCGAGATTAGGATTCCCCATTCCGAGGGCTACAAGAAGCACCCATTAATTTCAAGAAAGTAAACCAAAGTTACAAGTTCATTCAAAGCATAAATTTCAAGGTATGTGGGGTTTGAACAAGAACATCCTTTCGTTCTTGTGCCCAAAAGTTTTAGCTTTTCTTAAAGAATTTCGTATTTTTCAGATGAATTCATGTATGGTTTGTTATATTTCGAATTTACAAGATTATAACTTGTTCAAGCCTTGAATTACATGATTTTCTTATTTAAGTATGATTTGAATTGATAATTCATGTGATAAATTGCACATTCCTATGTTGGTATCCTATTTTCAAGTGTTTTCAAGGTGGTTTTCATGAAATAAGCTTTGTTGTGATATTTTGGTCCCTTAAGATTATTCATGCTTTAAGTCTAAGAATGAAGCCTTAATATTTCCTAAAGTTCTTTCAAGAATCGTATTGATATTCCTATGCTATTAAGATTTTAAAGCTTGATGACTATTGTCTGTTAAGGTTTCAAGAAAAGAGTTGATTTTTGATCCTAGGTTAAGAAAGAAATCCACATCACTTTGATTCAAGTTAAAGGAATGCATAATTGTCTTCCATTACATACTTTTGAGTTGTTTAAGGTGGATTTTCTTAAAAGTTCTAAGCTTAAATAAGGGAGTAGTATTTAGCACCGAGTTGGGCTTGATTCCAAGGTCTCATGCCCCAGAACTACGTGGCCCCATAGGTTTCTGATGTACCCCAAGTGGGTTAAGCTAGTGATCACTAAAATTTAAAGGTTCTACTCCGATAGCAAGGATAGAACAACTTTCCCCAACGTGAGAAAGACGTTGGACTCCATGTAAGCTCACATGGTTTATGTTGGTTAGAAGAAACTCCCAATCTTAAAGTTATAAAGTTTTAAAGTCCCAAAGTCTTCAAAATCTCCTAGAGTCTCAAGTCTTAAAGGTTCCAAAAGTACTAAGTTCTTTAGTTTTAGAGAAGTTTCTTATTTTCATAAGATTAAAGTGTAATGACTCACATGATTTATATTATATGTATCTCCTATTCATGAGTTATGAAAGTTTACTTCAAGCTATGTGAGTCATCAGTTATAGCATGCATGTTTTCTATAAAGACATGATATTGATTATTTAATTGCGTACACCCCTATATACTCAGTACATTCCCAAGGTACTGATCCACATACTTGTCTGTGTGCTACATTTCCTCGTAATGTAGGTTCAGGTGCTCAGTCCAGCCTTGTCAGTGAATCTCGAGTACCTTATCTACATCTCCACATTGGTGAGTTCTCATGGTTCGAGGACCTATTTCCAGACATTTTAGTATTTTAGTAGACACTTTATTGCTTTCAGTTCTATTTGAGTTAGTTGGGGATCTGTCCCAATGGCTATCTAGTTCATTGAGTAGTAGAGGCTTTGTCAGACCAGTTTACCAGATTATTAGTATGTGAAGATTTTCAGTATTGTGTCTATTTGGAAAAGTACTTTCTTTGTATTTCTTATGATTATGATATGACAGTACCAGTGATTGCTTTATTTATCTCTAAGTAAGTTTTAGATGTAGTAGAAGGCTCAAAGGGTTAGCTTGGGGCTACTTGTAGCCTTAAGCATCGTGTGACATCTCGGGACCCATTTTTGGGGCGTTACATAAGTATACCCAAATTTTCTCTACGAATTCAGATCCATCTTGAGGTAATGGTTTCCTTAAGTAATTCTTTCATTTTCTATCTCAGCAATGTAACCCTCCTTATGTAATTGTATGCATTTATGAATTTAGTTTAGTCCATGTTTCATGTTTTAGATTTAGTTTTTTTAATTATGATTCAGCTCTTACTGGTAAAGTTTCCTCCATATGACCAGAAGGTCACGGGTTCAAGCCTTAGAAACAGCCTCTGGCAGAAATACAAGGTAATGCTGCATATAATACACCCTTATGGTGTGGTCCTTCCCTTAACCTTGCGCATAGCGGGAGCTTTGGTGCATCGAGCTGCCTTTTTTAATTGTGATTCAGCTTATAAGTATTCAACATATGATCTCAACTTTCCTAGTTTCATAGCTCAAATAGTTTCATTCGAGGATGAATAATCCTAAGGGGGAGACATTGTAAAACCCAGACTTTTTAAAGCTCTAGACCTTTTAAAAGATTGGTCACGAAGTTAGCTTTCGAATGCTTCAAGTTTTGTCTTAATTTGATGCCGTGGAAATAAGATATAGAAGATTTCCCCGAATGACCTGGTTCACTGTTATGAATTCAACTTAGGGTGATGAGTCGTAACAACTCGTGACAAGTATCCATGAGTGAGTTGTAGTCACTCCAATGGATTCCTCAACTATATCCAAGTAACTACGACTCCTCACTATGACCCATAATCAGTGGCTATGAGTCATATGGAAGGATTCGTAGTCACAATAGTATGCAATCCAAAAATTCCACACAGGGGTTACGAGTCCAGCATACAACTCATATTCAGGCAGTACGAGTCATTATGAAGACTCATTGCCAGACCAATATAGGATCCAATAATCAAGCTTCATGTTTTGGAAGTTTTACAAGTGAATTATACATATATTAAGACCCCAAGTAGCTCCTCATTTATATACATGTCGAAACATCTATTAGTGATTAAATTCTTGTGAAGAATATAACTATGGCCATATTCAAACTAGCATAACTTTTGGTATACTAAGAATTTATGATATAAAGACCCACCAATAGATACATAATTGAATTAGCTTTCTAACGATATTGAATTTGCCTTAGTCCGATATCGGGGTAAAAATTTATGGTCAAATTACTGAAGCACTGTCAAAGCTGCTAATGACTATGACTCCTGATGATGACTCGTAGTCAGACCCTATGAGTTGTCAGGAGGAGTCGCCGTCATGGTAGTAGGGGTCGAAATCTGGGTTCCTAATGATGACTCAATTCATGAATCATGGCCAGATCCTGTGATACTTAGCCAAACTCATCGGGATGTCTTCCAAATGTTTTCTAGACTATTCCTAAGGGTTTTTTGGCTTTTCCCAGTCTTTCAATCCCAAAACTATGTCGTTTCACCCTCCAAACAACAATTATCAAGCGTAAATATTACCTTAGCCTATCATAACTAAGAAATCATTCATTACAAAGCAAAATGAGGAAATTCCTTTCTCCCTAAAACCAACTAGGGTTCATCAAGTTCAAGTTCAGTCCCAAGAAATTTATCCAAGGCTTCTACATTCAGGCTTCTATCATACTCAGTTTGTTATGACCATGTTGATCATTATTAGCTGTGATGTCTAGTTGACTTTAAATCAGTACCAATGTCAGTTCAGTTGGGAGTAGGATTTAGAATTGAGCGAACCTAGGGATGAAGCCTCACCCACCAGTAGAAGATTGAGACCTTTAGTAGAAGTCCCTAAGTTCCAGGATGTAGACAACATAGGTTATGAGAGGTCACCCACCAATAGAGGACTGGCATTCTCTTAGAGGTCACCCGCCAGTAGAGGACTGACACCCTAGACCTTTGAGACATAACCATAGTGGATCCATACAACCAGTGTTTGTTCTCATGGAAAGGTATTAACACACCCTCCCAACTGGGGTCACAGGTTGGACCCCACTTATCTCAAATTAGGGCATGTCGGTTACATAATAGATCCCATAGTTTCAGTCAACACTCAGGTTATATCAATTCAGGTTTGCAGGACCATGTATTTAGTTTATCAGCCTGTTAGTTTTACAAATTATTTCAGTACATATTTTACTTGGTCTTGCATTCTCTTATTACATGTTCAGTATCCATATGAATTTCAGATAGTCCTTATCTTACATACCAGTACATTCAAAGTATTGACCGCATACTCTCTTTTGTGCTATATTAACTTCACAATATAGGTTTCGATGCTCAGTTCCATGATCTCCCTAAGTAAGCTCAGTGCCTCTCCACAACAGTAGTGGTGAGTCCTCATCCATCAATGACAGGATATTTTCAGTTACTTTTAGAATTTTACTTTATCTCAGATAGTTAGAGTTGGTTAGGGGTTTATTTTTTCAATTCCTTATGTTTTAGAGGCTTTCAGACAGTTTATCTTCCATACATGATATTTGATAATTATTTTATTCAGTGCTCATAGAAGGTACCAGATCATGGGTTAACTTGGGGTCACTTGTGGACTTTAGCACTGTGTTACGACTAGGGGTAGCCTCAAGTCATGACATTTATAAAGAAAAGAATAGTAAGTAAAGTAAAGTAAAGAATGTAATGTATGTGATTCCATAAATACAAGAAAAGGTGGTCTTTTATCCTTATCTATATAGTTATATATTAATATCTGATTTCACTAAGCTCTTGTCTTACCTATGGTCACTTTATACCTTACATACTCAGCATATTCTTTTATGCTGATGTCCCTATAGGGTACACTATGTTTCATGGCACAGGTATAAGTACTTTAACTATTAAGCCTCCTCAATAGGAGCATAGGGCACTCTGCCATGGTTGGTGAGCTCCTGGTTGATTCAAAGCTTTACCGAGTCTTTAGTACATATTTTTGTATTGTACATATTTTATAGAGGCTTTGTAGACTAATGTATAAAGTACAACTCTATTTGGTTCTTTAATACTTGTTGACTCAGCGACTAAGTCACATATATATGTGTATGGCCTATCTCTATGTTAGTCTTTTATCTTTACTATAGCTTATATATGTACCACCCTATACATTTGAAAACATATATGACCAACTTAGCATTGAAAAAATTATTTACACTTGAGATAGCAAAAAGGTATTTGGGTTTAAAGATAAAGTTAAGTGTTAAGTTAAAGTAGATGGATTAAAATTTTGGAACAATAGGATAAAATAAGTGAGGTGATTGCTTGACTTAATTAATCTAGTAGGTTCCAAGTAGGTGCATCACCTACTTACAATATTGGACCAAATTAAGATATATATTAATGGACTCATTTGAGGCCTAAATTATGGAAAAAGAAAAAGGGAAGGCTGAGCAGCCCAATACCTAAATTTGTCTAAGGCCTAATATGATGTGATTAATTTAGAAATAAGCCAAGTAGGTGCATCACCTAGTTGGACTTTTTGAGCAGCTTAAAGAGGCAAGTAGATGCATCACCTACTTGGACTATTTTTGACCAATATATGGTTGGAAATGAGCTAAAAAGGTGGTCTACCAGTCCTATTATAAGATTAATATTAGTTGATAATTTTTATCATTCTAAAATACAAAATTCTAATTTTAACTCCATCTCTCTCTCTCTCTTTTCTCTCAATCTTCACATAATAGTCACTAGTTCCCTTAGGTTTATAGATGGTTTCCTCTATTTTTTAGCCAAGGTAACTAAGTATATTCGTTGCTTTAGCTTAATTTTCACATGGAAGACTAGGAAATCATGATCTTCATGTTTAAAATTTAGGAAGTTCCCTTCCCAAGTTGGTTACCCCATTTTCTTGTTGTTATAATGGATTTTCTCTCCTTCTTTTATTCACTTTGAATGAAAATCAAAGTTCTTAAAAGAGTACAAATTAAGAGGATAAAATTCTAGAATTTTGAAGTAAGAATTTTCCTCAATCTTTTCCCTCATTAAGTATATTTTGGTGGAGAATTTTTTATGTGATTTTATCTAGAACTCATAGGGTAGTAATTGGAAATATTCTCCAATTCACTAAAATGAATTTTGGGATTATTATATGTTGTTCTGTGTTTATTATTATTGAGAAGAAATTGGATGGCCTTATATAGTAGTTGTGTGAGGTTGTATTAAGGTGGAAATTAAGGTTGTGATCTTGGTGGAATGGTCTAGTGGTTTAGGGATGTTGGGATAGTCTTAAATTGCTCTCTTTAGCTTCAATTGTGAGATAATTTGAGCATTTTAAATGTAATATTGACAAAACTCACATGACATAACCTTGTAATCCATGGGTTCATATTTCATGCCATACTATGTTGTTTTGTTACTATTTTGTATCAATAAAATAGGGGGGGTATTTCTAGGTAGGTGGAGAAAGTTGATCTTAGGTGGAATCATGAGCCTAAGTGTCATTATCTATGCTTGTTTAACCTTATTTTGAGGACATAATGAGTGATAAATGATATAATTGAGAATATAAGTGTTAAAACAATTGATTATAATGTTTAAGGTATGTTTGAAACAAGTTTAGAATCAATTTGGTCACTTAGATTTTAGACGAGAAAACTAGTGTTACTAGCTTGAGCTATGTGTTGTTCTAGTCGATCTTGATGGATTCTAGTTTGTGTAATGAGTTAATAAGGGTATAATTGTGTAATTATGTGTGGAATAACATTTTATAGTATTTAATTTTCAATTGAAATAATCTAAGAGACAAAACATTAAGTTAAAGTTTAAACACAAAACATAGTACTCTTAGCTTGAGCTATGTTCCTTCCTTGTTCATCGTGTTGGATTCGATTGTGTTTTGATCTCTAATTTGAGTTGTTTGATGTTTTAGGATGATTTTTGAGTTCATAAATATGATATATGGTTGATATACAATCTTTAAATTAATAGAAAAAGTCACCACAAAGCAAGGAACAAAGAACCAAACATATGGGGAACAATGCAACCGAATCTGAAATTCTGGGACTCATTGGCGTGCCATGGACCTTAGACACTTCTTTAGGGATGTTAGACGCCCTTTGGGGCATATAAAATTGGTTTTTACAGTATATAACCATCATACCAACGTGCCACGGACTCTAGTCCACGTGATACGGGCGTGGCACTTTGGCTAAGTCAAAATCGGCAGCTTCGGTCATACTATAAATAGGACACTTAAACTCTTATGTAACTACCTTGGACGAATTATGGTGAGAGAATACACTGGAAAAACCTTCAATTAGTGTTTTTTATCTTTATTTTTAGTTTACTATTAGATTATTACATGTATTCCATTGTTATGATTCTTTGCACGTTCATGAGTGGCTAAACACCCTTATCTAGGGTTATGGCCATATATATATATATATATATATATATATATATATATATATATATGGTTATTGTTATTATAATTTTATGTTGTTCTCATATCCTTGTTTTAACTATCTTAAGGATTCATGAACCGTAGAATAAACACTTAATTCTATTGTGAGCCAAAATGAGGAACGATAGGATAAAATGTAGGATATAGGGAATAGGATTGTAATCTTTTAATTAATTGAAGTTATAATTTATGTTTAGGATAAGAATATACCTAATACACCCTACTTGTGTCACGGCCCAACTTTTCAGGTCATGATAGCACCTACCATAACCCA
Source organism: Capsicum pubescens (assembly GCA_030864215.1). NCBI lineage: Eukaryota > Viridiplantae > Streptophyta > Magnoliopsida > Solanales > Solanaceae > Capsicum > Capsicum pubescens. Next base: position 4,316,760 of record CM061539.1, read on the forward strand.
CCAGTAGGCAAGCCAACCTGTAGTACGGAATGGCTAGTAACGGACTACTTAATAACATAAAGAAAAGAATGCGGAATATGTGAGATAAAGATCAATACGTAGACGAATCCCAAAACCTGGTGGTATCAGTACAAGAGCTTCTAAACATAATAAGAGTACAAAAGTAATATATCAAAGAGAAATACACTGATTCAACTTACCTCTGAATACAACTTAGAGGCTAGTCTAATACATAGGATAGAGATAAGTAATACTCCGAACGTCAGAAGCTTACTCTAAGTCTCCGAAACAGGGCTACTCCACATGATGCACATCAACGGCGATAACTCGTACTATGATCTATAGGCTGCAGAGGTATAGTATGAGTACCAAACAAATGGTACTCAGTAGGCAACTGGCAAATGAGCTCCAAATATAAAGTAGATATATACAACATATAAACAGAATGGAAACTACAACCAAGAGTCCATAAATCATGTAATAAGTCAATGAGAATAACAAGGGACAACTATCCTATTTATGTCCAAGAGTCTAAAATAATAAGACTAAGGAAGTATCAAGGTGAACTATCTTATTCCAGCTACATTCAATATATGCCAAAGCTATACCGTATATCCCAGGTCAATATATAGATAAAGAGCAAAAGAAAGATGTATTGTAATATACAAGGCGAAGGAACGACTATACAATATGAACAACGAAGAAAGGGATATCCGATGACTTCATATAGCTATATATATATAATACATATAAATAGGAGGTAATCTCAAATGTAACCTAGATCGTCATATTCTTATTTTAAGACCTCCTTATAATACTATCAAGATTCAATACCAACATACTCAGGATTTTTAATCCATATGGCTAGACATAGAATAATCGTGTGTAGTAATGTAATCACAAGATAGCAAAGGCCGAAGACATACCTCAATCCCAATACTAGATCCATGACAAATCTATCATAAGCTAGCCATAATAATGATCATAACAATGATAATAACAGTATCAATAACATCGTAAATAATCGGCTACTCCGGACAACCAAATACCTAGCTGAGCCTATGCATACCCCCATCACCCCAGACTCGGAAGGTTCAATCAACATATAATAATATAAGGTATATTCTTCACCCATATCTATGCAACCGTCCTATACCGACTGATAGACATACGTGCATACTGGTGATAGGCGATGCACATGCAGGAATGAATGCAAAATATACCATCAATATCATAATGCATCATAACTTTCCTCATCAGGACCATCATCATCGTCATCAACCTCCAGACTCACCGGGTATCAATATCATCTCAATAGTATCCTCCAGACTCAAACCGGGTATCAATATTATCACAATATCCTCCGGCCTTGCCGGGTATCAATATCATCATGTAATAGTATCCTCTGGACTCGAACCGGGTATCAATATCATCATAATATCCTCCGGCCTTGCCAGGTATCAATATTATCATGTAATAGTATCCTTCGGACTTGAACCAGGTATCAATATCATCATAATATCCTCCGACCTTGCCGGGTATCAATATCATCTCAATGGTATCCTCCGGAATCGAATCGGGTATCAATATCATCATAATATTCTCTGGCCTTTCCGGATATCAATATCATCACAATAGTATCCTTCGGACTCAAACCGGGTATCAATATCATCATAATATTCTCCGGCCTTGCCGGGTATCAATGTATCATCATAAATCTCGACACATAAATATAGACATATAATAGGTGCACAGACGCAAGCCGATATACTCATAACTGTAAAGATATCTATCTTATCAATACATCCCAATTGCTCGTTATTAGCTAACCAACATTTATTATTGTTAAACCGCTAGTTCGCTAGTCATCACATAACCTTTAGTTATTAGCCTAAACATTATCCTTCACATAATCCTTATTCACGGGATAACAACTAACCACTATTCATTTAATAGTCAATATCTAACATCTAGTCTAGGTTCATCATTAGACCAAAACTGTCATTTATCCACCATTCATTATTATCAACTACTAATCCTATTTTTGTTAATCATTACTAGAAAATACATTACTACTTGTTGCCTAACCATCTTTTATTAAATGAAATCATTCATTAACTGACCATCATTAGCTACCATGTTCTAACTAAACAAGATTCATTAACTAATACATTAGCTTCCTAGTCATCAATTGCAATAGTTAGCTAATAGACAACTAGTTACTACATAGCTTAATCGTCTAACAAGAAAAACAACCATAAGATCACATTTCGGCTATAATCACATCATTTATAATGGTAAATAATCATGAACGTACCAAACCTATGCATGCCATCACCAGTATTCAATCAATGGAATAATAAACATCATACCGCATCTTCCTCCGTCCCATACCGGAGAGATGTATATATAAACATATACATATTCATATTCATATTCATATTCATATTCATATTCATATTCATATTCATATTCATATTCATATTCATATTCATATTCATATTCATATTCATATTCATATTCATATTCATATTCATATTCATATTCATATTCATATTCATATTCATATTCATATTCATATTCATATTCATATTCATATTCATATTCATATTCATATTCATATTCATATTCATATTCATATTCATATTTATATTCATATTCATATTCATATTCATATTCATATTCATATTCATATTCATATTCATATTCATATATTGCAATCACATCATTCACAATGATAAACACTTATTGGTTATTTAATCAGTACCATAACATGGCCCTTGGCCCATTAATTTATCCGGAATAATCACAACATCATAATCATGGCCGTAGGACCATATACATATCTGGGACTCATATCAATAATCATATTTATATACCGTAGCATAGCTATAAAAATCTCACATATAGGAGGCATCTCACATCTAGGAGGCATAATATCAACAAGCATATTGCCTCTATTAGATATCTCATATCTATAGGTTATTCATCATGACCAAGAGGAAAATCGTCTTTATAAGCTCAATAATCATAACTAAGAGGAAAATCATCTCTATGGGCCAAATATCATAACTAAGAGAAAAATGCACCTCTATAGGAAAAATATCATAATTAAGAAAAAAATGCATCTCTATGGGCCAAATATTATAATATAGAGAAAAATGCATATCTATGGGCAAAATATCATAATTAAGAGGAAAATGCATCTCTATGGAACCAAATCTCATAATAAAGAGGAAAATGCATCTCTATGGGAAAAATATCATAATAAAGAGGAAAATGCATCTCTATGGGCAAAATATCATAATTAAGAGGAAATTGCATCTCTATGGGTCAAATATCATAATAAAGAGAAAAATGCATCTCTATGGGCAAAATATCATAATTAAGAGAAAAATGCATCTCTATGGGCCAAATATCATAATAAAGAGGAAAATGCATCTCTAGGGGCCAAATATCATAATAAAGAGGAAAATGAATCTCTATGGGCCACTAATCATAATCAGACGAAAATCATCACAATTTATCAATTCACCAAGTAATTCTCATAAATAAGGCTCATTAGTCTCAACTAGGTCTATTATCTGCAACTAAGCCCACAAGGGCTAACACAAATCTTATCCTAAGTGGGCCGGATGATCCCACTTCTAATCCATAATTTCCATAATTAGGCATACTATGCACCAAACTAGTCTAAGGTATCTAGTTCATCCTCTAGATGTCAAGCAGGCCATATTAACGCCTAAGATAGTAACTTCGACTAGAAACAAGGGTACTTAAGTCAACTCTACCAAACTTACGGTTCCAAAACTATCACACTAGCCCAATAAGGATAAATATACAAATCATGCTTTAAATTCTAAAACCATATTCGAAGCATATCATTATATTATATCCATGCTACAATTTACCCAAACTAGGGAGAAGGCAATATGATTCTATAAGGGTATTAAGTAATCCAACCTATGGGTCAAAACCCAAATCTAATCCCCAAAATTATATGTATAATCAATACTAAGTCATTCTATCCAATATCAATATTAACATTCACATTCACACGCAATATATATCATACATCATCCATGAAGAAGAGTAGACAGAAGCCTACCTCAAGGCTAAACCGCAAAATCACACTTCAAGCACCACATGCTCGTCTTCACTTCACAATCCCAAAATTCTATCACACTATCAAAAATATAATCTACTCATCAATACGAGTCTAACGATACCCATATTATATTGTGCTTTAGGTCCAAAAATGACACCAAAAACCCCAAGTGGGTCCCACATACGGAAATCACGTTTTCGAGGTCAACCCAAAGCTCATCTATCACCAAGGAAGCATAACCCTCAATTGATGGGTGCAAACAAATGAAATTTGGGGCTAAATTAAGCCCTAAGCTAAATTGGGGTTTTGGGTCAAGAATAATGAAATTCACCAATAAAGTGATGAAATCTTACCTTAATCCGGATGATAATCATGATAAAAGATGTTTACCAAGCTCCCTAGACACCCACAAGACTCAATTTTGAGTTATCATACCCATTTAGGGTTTTAGGTTCTCAAATGTGAAAGGAAAATTCCCAAAATCGCGACCTTGGGTCTATTTATAGACCCCTTCGGCGAACAGACGAGGTACCCTGTGACAACAAAGTTAAAAACTTATTTTTGACCCTCGGAACTCATCCGGGACCCAAAATATATGATCCAATAATGAAATTTGAGTGTAAACCATAATTAAAATCCATTGGAATCATTAAAAATTCCATACAAGGTCTTTTAGGCAAAAAGTGGGGCCCACACATATAGTTTTGATTTTATGGCTTTCCGACTAATAGGTCGAAATGAGCTCGGGTGCATTGGGTCCCGAACCAAAGGTCCACCTAGACTAAAATCGATATTTTGAATATGCTGGTGCAGTTAAAATTTTCATTCGAGATCGTTTCGCTGAAGTTTTTGATTGGTGGCCATTTGGAACCAATGAAGACTTCTAAACAGGAAATTGACTCTAAAAATCAAACGAACTGCCCGGTAACCAAAACCTCAGTCCCAGAAAGTCATAAATGACTTGCTATAGAGAAGCTCAAACGGTGAATATAAGCATAAATATAAAAAATGACCTTAAGGGTCATTACAACTTGATTCATAAATGAGAGGATCTATAATGGTGTTTAGCTTAGTACTTGCATCCCCACACAATGATGTAGTTATAAGGCTAAGTTAGATAGTTGATTTTAGGTTCAAAAGACCGTTATCATATAACCAACCTCGGGAACCAACAACCAAGATAATTAACTTAACCAACGAAGTTATATGGAAAAGTATGATTATTCGTAGTCCCTTGGACCTGGCTTTCTCCTTATAAATATTCAAAACCTTTATTTTCCCATATTGCTTAAGTTTACTTTTAGTTTTAACTTTCAAACTCTCTTTTGGTTACATTAACACTTATTTAAATCTTTACCGATGAGCTAGAATTGGATAGTTGTTTAATGCATATCCCTGAGGGATCAATACATGGCTTTCTTAAGTCTACTATATTACTTGGGTAGAACACATACACTTGTGTGTGCTTGGATACAATAAAATTCATAAAATCTTCCTAAAGGATAAAAACACAAAGAACTGTGGTGGTACACCACCAAATTGGATGTTGCATGAGCTCACAAAATCCTTACTTATTTCATTATATAGATATATGTCCTAAATTAGAGCTTGTACTATCACTAAGTTGAATCTGTCCATATGCTTCATTAGTTCCCATGTTCATGTAACCCTTTCATTTGATTTCATTACTAAGAATTAAAATGGCCATCATATCACTATATAGAGTCCATATCTCTTGGCTTAATGAGTTAAATGTCTCCACTTGATATGTGTTTCAATTTGAGCTGTCAAAATGATTATTATCACATAAGATCCTAAGTATTATGTTGGTATTACAATTATTTCCCGTGCCATTATTACTAACTTAAGGTCCATATTCATATGTCTCCTACTATGGTTTGTTTTCCCAAAGCTGAATGACACTATGACCATAAAAAAACCAATAAAAAATATTAAGAAGTGATGTAAGGAAATATAAGTACACATGGGTGGAGCTCAGGGGGGAAAACCTTTAATAGTCCAATCCAAATTCATAGAATTATGGGTGGTATTCTAGGGGTAGAAGGAATACCCAGCATGGGTCAATCCCAATATTACATATGGTATCCCAGGAGTGAAAGGAAAGCATAACATGGTTCGATACCAATTTATATATTAATGAGGAACGTATCCAAGGGTATAAATACTAGCATGGGTTATCCTCTTTGACCACTAATCAGCTGGTCATATGTATCACATGGCTTATAAAGATTACAATACAAAGAAGAGTACAAAAAAGAATGTAATGTATATGATTCCACAAGTGTAAGTAAAAGTGGCCTTTAATCCTTGCCTATCTGTTCATGTATTGATAACTAATTTCATTGAGATTTTATTTTACATATGGTTACCTCATGCATTACATATTCATTATATTCCTTTATACTGATGTCCCTAGAGGGGACCTGTAAGCATGCTGCTGGCATATGTCATTGCTAGTATATCTCTCTTATTGAAGCATGAGATACTCAATAGCGCTGGGCTAGATACTTATTGATTTAGGCCTACTTTAGCATATATATTTTGATAGTGGTATAGTCTTGGATCCTATTAGTGGCTTTCTAGACATTGTAAATGTGTTATACATATTTATAATTTCATTTGCTATTTGTACTAGTTTAGATAGTTATCTGATGCTGCACATATAATAATATCATTAGAAATCCTATTTGTATAGTGATTCTTTTGCTCATTATAGATCATCGTATAACATATGCTCGTATGGTGCTTGTCCACCTTAGCAGGGCTTGTAGCGTGACAATATATATTTTTCAAAGCCTCATTACTATCATAGTTATTTGCATGGATAGTAAGGATATAAATTGGTTTTGTCGAGTCTTTAGGGCATCGGGTGCCTGTAAATTTAAATAGAATTTGGGATGAGGAAAAAGTGGTATTAGAGCAAGTCATCTAAGAGAGTCTACATAGCTGTGTATATATAGAGGCTTATTGTAATGACCATTCAAGTCATTTCTCATGATACTGCTTATTTTTTCCGTTAGAGCATTCCCATAACTTCTCCAAGTCATTTATGACTTGCGGAAACTGATAGTTTGATTACTAAGCAGTTCGTTTGGTTTATAGAACCATTTCACTATTCAGAAGTCTTCGCTGTTTCTAAGTGGCCACCGAGAAAAAACTTTAGTAAAATGATATCGGATGCAAATTTTAACTGTAACAACAGTTCTAAAATATCTATTTTAGGCTGGGTAGACCATCGATTCGGGTCCCGCTTCACCCAAACTCATTTTGACATATTGGTCAAAAAGTTAATAAATTAGAAATTTGGGTATAGGAAAATATTTGGTCAAAAAAACCTTGGATGAAAAATCCAACTTCGCCAACACACTTGAAATGTAAAAATTAGTGTGGTTGCATATCTCGTTTACACATATTGGACTCCGAATGCATCCCGAGGCCTTGGACTTGGTCAAAACTTGAAAAAAATTTCAAGTTTCAACCGTTGTCTAGTGTAGTAAGGTACCCCGATCGTGAAGGCCTTGGTGCGATCGTGATGCCGCGATCCCATCTAGCATGGGTGTACGATCACCCTAGTTGAGGGCCTGGTAAGGGTTAATAAATACTCTATTTGGTAGAGAATTAGCCATTTTCTCTATTGTCTTGAGTCCCAAAACCCTAATAAAGTGTTTGGTTTGTAAATTGAGTCCTGGGTATTGATTGAGAGCTTGGATAAATTGCATAATCATGATTAACGTCGAATCTAAGGTATGAATCCTTTAATTTGAATGTAGAATTCTTGATTATTTGACCCAAAATCCCAAATGGATTGAGGCTTGATTTTTAGCCCCAATTAGGGTTGATTTGAACCAATTTCTTGTGGGATATAACTCCCTAATGGTATTTGAACTATGGGTTAGTCTTGGAAGCTCATTTTCTATATGTGGGATCCACTTGTGGGTTTTAAGTGTCATTTTGGACCCAAAGCACAATGGTGCAATATGGGTGTTGCTGTTCTTATTATAGCGTATAGATTATGTTTTTGATAGCTTGTGTCCTTGAAGAAGCTTCGAGGAAAGGGAAAACGAATCATGTTGGTTCGTGAGCTATATTTAGATTTATGGTAGGTTAGGCTTACTTATGTTAGATTGAGCTTTATTGTAGTATAATTGTGATATCTTAATATGATTGGGAGGGATCTTAGGTGTTGAAAGGGTAGGTGGTAATGTTGGGATTAGTTGAATCACTTAGGTTATTAAACTCAAAAAGTGTGATATTTGACTCACAGCCTAGAACCTTGGTTAGTGGACTTGTTATCTCATGAATAGCGTGAGAATGCTCTAATTGCTCTAGTTAGACGGGAGTGAAATTGTTCACTCATCTTAAGAGTAAGTTGACCTAGTTATGCGTAGTTATGAAATTGGCCTTAGATGCTTTGAATGACTTAAGAGGAATAATTGAGGAAGGATTGTCTTATAGAACTAGTGTGGATTGATAAACATTTAAGACATTATTTAGATGACTTAGTCTAGTTCCGCGTAGAAGATAGACTTGACGATATAACTTGGGATCTTAAAAGCAAAACTTGACCCGCCTTAAGCTTGAACTATGTAGCTTCATTAGTGACCTAGATACTTGTGAAACTCCTAGAATATGCTTTTTGTAATATGATGGATAAACCTGGTAAATGGTTTATTCATGATTTTGATGTTGGAAATAAGGTGCATACTTGATTGACTATATTATTATAATTGCTTGGATAGATATGGTAAGTCTTGTAAATTAAACCTATGACTACACTATCACTTAACTATTGGCTAGTTTGCTATGTGAGCCTTGGATTATGTTAATACTCATATTATGTCAAACCTAGTGACTAAACTTATGTTTGTGCTGAAGAATCCCTTTTGTGCTAAGTGTTGTGAATCATGCCTAATAAGAGAGATTCTAGAGGTATAACCACGTGTAATTGACCATGCTTATAATCATGTCAACCCAATAATGTATTGATTGTTCATACCATATGGATATGCACGTTCATTCACTTGCAATGTAATGTATTTATAATAAATCGTAAGGTACCATGTTATGTCTTTCCTTACTTTTCTTACACTCTATTGTTTTTGAGGCTTGTACTTGTCCTTGATTGTCTATATACATACATATATTGTTATCATAATATATGTTTATGATATTATGATGCCTGATAAATCCGGAGGATATGTTGATGTTATGGTGATACCCAGTAAGTCCAAAGGATATATTGATGATGTGATAATGCACGGTATATACGGAGGATATGTTGTTGATATTATGATGCCTGGTAACTCCAAAGGATATATTGATATATGATGATGCCCGGTACATCCAGAGGATATGTTGACAATATTATGATGCTAGGTAAGTCTGGAGGATAGATTGATGACATGATGATGACCGATACATTCGGAGGATATGTTGATGTTATGGTGATGCCCGGTAAGTTCGAAATATATATATATTAATGTTATATATGGTAAATATATGTATATATATTTATGCATGATTATTCCTATATATGATTGCATCCGTATGTACTCTTAATTAATGATGTTAATCTTGGGATGTCGGTTATAGTTCTTCAATACTAATCACTCGTTTAGTGGTGTAGTCCTTACTAGTGTGGAATAGTGAGTAGAAATGATTTATCCCAAATGTCAAATAGAGTTCTAGTTGGTATATGGGGTACTGTATGTCATTTGAGGACTCATCTAGCGAGTCTAGATAACATTGGATAAATAGATTGATTAAGGCATATTGCTTATTAAAGTTAATTATATGGTAACTAGTTTACTACTAGGTGACTACTCTCTAGATGGTTGAAGTCTAGAATTCTAGTTGTTGAACCTTGTTAAGTTGAAAGATGGTCAATTGTAATTTCAGTTGTTACATGGCTAATGACGATAATAGGTTTAGCATTGTTGATTATTAGTGATATTAATGCCTAAAGTGTAATGCAGTTTGGTGGTTTAAATAAGGATTTGTAGAATTATGATGCTAGATAGTAAGAGGCATTGGTTGACAGATAGATATGTGGATTTGAGGATACGTAACCTTTTTCCTATATGATAACTAGTGCACCTATGATAACTAGACATAAGCTTTGCTCAAATGGCATCTATGGATTAGTAGTGCATTTTGACTAGATGTGGATGTTGGCTATTTGGTGAACAATAGTTGGTACTATATCATGAATAAAGAATTGGTAAAGAACCGGTTAGGCTATAATTGGAAATCTAATGTGATGACTAGTGAATTAGTAGTTTAATGATAATAAGTGTTGATTAGTTAATAATGAGCTAGTAGAGTGTATTGATGTCATAGATATCTCAATGGTCATATGTTTATGGTTATGATTACCTTAGTATATGTTAGTTCAATTGCGGTAATTGAAGATGATTATGAATCTTTGTAAATGAACGTTAATGGGATTTGTTGAAATTGTGGAAATTGTGAAGTTGGTCATATGTACATATACTTTGATTATTCGATCCTTTAATGCACTCTCAGGTGGTATGGGACACCGTGATGAGTTCTTTACTTTATGTACTTTGGGTGTACTCCTGTAACGCCCCGAAATCCCATCCCTAGATGTCACACGATGCTTATGGATCCCCAAGGACCACAAGCTAACCCTTTACTAATATCTGTACCTGTACACTGCATATATCTAAAATAAATACGGAAACTAGCCATAAGGTTCCACATATCTATGAATACTCAAAATACAGAAAACTGAATACTACTACATCTGGCATTTGTCTGAAAAGCCTCTAAACTGTCTGACTATGGAGTTGATGGGACAGGTCCCCAACCAACTCCGTCAAATAAAAACAAAAGCAAAATCTGATGCAATAATAGTAAACTGAGATTTGTCCTCTAAAGAAGAGGACTCACTGCTACGACTACTGCTGCTGTCTGGGACTGAACTGCTAAGGAAACTCTGGGTCCTGTGCCTCTGAATCTATGGTGTCAAATAAAACACCATAGCTTAAATACGTCAGTACAGGAATGTACCGAGTATGTAGACGAGGTAGGGCTAAATGCAAGGGCTCATGCATGCACAATATCTAAACTGAATAATCATGAAAATGCCGCACGAGAACACATACATGAACGCACAGAACATAAACACAATCATCACAACTCTAGATACCAAAACTCGGATACCACTTTACTGCAGACTGAACTCACTACTAATACTGAGATAATGAATCACTGACTTGTCTGATACTAATAAATGAGGATCTATATGTACTTACATCAAGGACTGAACTCTGAGCTTACTGCTTTCGACTGACAGGATTAGAGATCAACTTTTCTAATGGATGATTCTGGAAGCTATTATCAATGATAAGAAATCTGATCATATCTGAATCTGACAACAAGAATACTCAATAGAAATCTGATACTGTGATAAAGCCTGTCTGACAGGGTATCTCTAAATATGATAATCAAATAACCGTATATGATACCAAGCCTATCTGACGGGTGGTTCATGAATATATGGAACTATCTGAGTTCCTCATAGAGATAGATGACTGTATCTGACAGTCCTAATTTTTGAAGATTAATACTGAAATTGAGACTGAATCTGAAACTAAAACTGAAACTGTGGGAAGTAGTTACTTAACCGACATGCCCCGACCTACCACAGGTGGGGTCCAACCTGTAACCCCAGTTGGAAGGGTGTCAATATCGTTCCACGGGTAAAGAACTCTCTATGGTCAATCCTCTTTGACGGATGACCCTTACCAGGAAGTCGAACTAAGGCAATATAATAGTCAAATACTCTCTCTCTGGAGGTGACAACCTTTTTTCTGATGGTGACTCCTGTATCCGGCGCTGGCTACGCAGTTCTGGAGGTCAAGGATTTCTACTAACGACTTTGGCCTCTATCTCGCTGATGGGAGGAGCCTCCATCCCTTCTCTCGCTCGATGTTATTTTCTACTCCCAACTAAAAGACTCTGAATGAATTCTCAACTGAACACAACTGAACTAGATCTGATACTGATCATGTTTCTTAAAAGATCTGACTGAGTTACGCTGAGATCACTTAGTTTCGTATCTGACAGAAATGGTATTGAATCATGGTATCTGACTGACAATATAGAGCTTGAATAGAATGCTCAAATCGCTTCTGAGATTAGAATTGCACACTTGAATACCATTAGATCTGAGCTGATTACAGGAATGAGGCTAGATCACTAGCGATATGGAGATTACAGAGATTACTGAGCTTTCTTAAGTTCTGTAACTATCTGAGGATACAAAGTTCTATAGTTCACTGAATTCTGAGAATCATAGCCCAACTGGAATTATCAAGAAACTGACACAGTCTCTAGACAACAACTCTATTGTCGGGTATAAATACCCCAGAACTCGATAACATAAAAGTAAAACATAATTATCCTTGACTAGTCATCACCAAAAATTATTCATTCATTATCACAATCATTCATTCATCATCATAATTACCAAAGCATTACTTCAAGCATTTAGGGATCATAAATATCTATTCATCACCACCATCACTAAGGGATCACTTTAAGCATTTCAGAATCATAAACATACAATAGCATAGGGGAAACATGATACTAGAACATACTCTCTTCAACAAGGTCCTACATCAAGTACTTCTTACTTATATCAGTCTCGACATGTATTTGGAGATCACATGGCTTGGGAAAACTTCATACTATCGTGTCATAACTTACTTGCTAACCACTTGGCATGTATTAAAAGCTTAGTCTATATCAAGGAGAACATAATTGGGGGATTTACAACCATCATATATCAACTTGTTCTCTACGGTCTTTCTACAACGCTAAGCAAGTACGGGTTTACACCTACTTGGGGATTTCATACTATCATGGCACATTTCACTCACTAAGGTATTTTATCAAACACTAGGCATGCATGGACTAGCTCACAATTTGGGGTTTCCTATTCAACATACTATAATGACCCTTATTCATCACCTAAGCTTTTTATCAAACTTATGGGGAGCATTCTTTACTTATTCCACCATTTCTACACCCAAATGACATGAGCACATCACATAGAAAACAACTTCAAGAGGGTTTATCACAAACATCGCATGAATTCCACATACTAGGGTCAAAGCTCATAAATCTTGTAAACAAACATGAATCAAAACTCAAAAATAGCTGGAACATCAATTTCAACTCACATGAATCATTAACAACTTATAAACATAAAATCTTTGAGTTTTAGAAAAAGGTACTTGAGCTTCTTGGATGAAAGGGACCCAAGAATCAACATCTACATACCTTGGGAAACTCTTTTCTTGAAAGCCCTTGGAGATATTTATTGATTCCTCTTGATTGTCCCTTGATCTCTCTTGATTTTTGTTTGAAGAAGAAGAGGGGATTTTGATTTTGGAAACCCTAGTTTTTTTGAAGTGGAAGAGAAAATGAGGCTGAGATCCCTTGGCCGGGTATTTATAGAGGCTGGGGAAATATGAAAAATACAAAAAAGCCCTTGGAATTAAAATAAAAAATCCTAATTTTAGATGCTGGCGCGACGCGCCATAATCGCGCCAGCTCACTGAAATTTGAACAACTAGAAAACTGCATAACGGCGTGACGCAGTGGAAATCACATTGCCCCCTGGGTTGTGAATCGGAACTACACCATGACGTGGTGGAATCACGGAGGTTCACTGGAATTTGGAAATTGCTATTTTGGCTGGCTCCGCGATGCGTTAAAGTGCCAGGTGGCACACTAAAATGGCTCTAAATCTTCACCCGAGTGTCGGATTTGGGAAAATTTGGTATCGATGGAAAGGTTATTCAATACTCTACATGACAAAAATTTGAAATTAGGGAAATACCATATGATCCAAAGTATTTCATACTTGGGAAGATATTTCTGAAACTTTTAGACTCGGATTTCCGCTTTACTGAATACGCTCTAAGGCTTAGACTGGAAGAGGATTTTGCGGGGCATTACAACTCCACGGTGGTATGGGACGTCATGGTGAGTTATTTTTATTTATGCTCTAATGGATGTATTTTCATTGAATTGATACTTATGTGGTCATGACTATAATAGTGATGATTTATACTCCCGAATTGATTATCCATTTTATGTGACGGTAGTGGTATGTATTGACATGAGAATACATATGAGATATCATATTATTGTTCTAGTTGATTACTTATTTGTAAAGTGATGATGAAGAAGATTCAAGTTTAATTTCGTACCTTGACTTAGATAAATTATCTTACTTTATATTATCTTTATATCATAATTTAGATCAGTCGGCTGATGATGCCTACTGAGTACCCATTATTTTGATACTCATACTACACTTCTGTACCTTTTTGGTGCAGACCTGAGTACTAGTTTCCGCTGCTGAGTTGAGATCATGCAATGTTAATTTTCTAGAGATAGGGTAAGATCTTGGAGTTTTGAGTTTCCCATTTTCCTCCTATATTTATTAAGTATTTTGTATTTAATATGAATGTATACACTATTTAGACATTGGGTTGTATTTCATATTATCATACTTAGATGCTCTTGTACTAATATTACCAGGTCATGGGTTTGGTATTTGTATTTTGATTATCTTATTAAGTGGAACATTGTTGATTACGTTGAGTTCGAGTATGTTGGTCCATGTTGGGCATTTCCATCAAAGTAAACCATTGCCTTAGCTCTGGGTTACGGTGTTGGCTTACCTACTGGTGGGTTTTAGTTGGTGCCATCATGACTTGTGAATCAGGTCATGAAAAATTAGTATTAATGCCAAGGTTTATTGGTGTTGTTAGTACAAGAGCAAGTGTCTAATAGAGTCCTACTAATTAGAACATTGGCATCCATTTCCTATCCTTGGGTAGCTATGGGATATTTTTAGGAATCTTTCACTTATTTTGCTCTTATAGTACTAAGAATCTGAGTTGGTTTATAGGATATTTTCTTGACTTTACTCTTTTGAAGATGCCCAGGACACGTTCTATAGCTATGTGTGAGGAGGGTTTTGAGACTGAGCCCAAAGATCCTACTACTATTTGAGAATAGCCTCGTGATGTGTCCTCAGTTAGGGATTAGGATGGGACTCCCCAAAAGCCTATTCCTGCACCTAAGATAGAGATTCCTTCGCTACTGCTAGTGGTAGGCCAGGGACTAGACCAGGCCCCACAAGGTTTTATTCCTTCTTCTTTACTTAGAGACGCATTGGTTTAGATGATAGGTATTATTGATGGTATACAAGCTACTGAAAGAGCGCAGCCTACAGCTGCAGCTCCAGGAGTTGAGTTTTCTCCTATGCCGATAGTTGTTCAGTCGATAGTCGCTCAGCCATTTGTGACCTAGCCTGCTATATCTGCTGAGGAGCAAAAGATACTAGTTAGGTTTTTAAGGTTGGATCCTCTTAGGTTTTCTGGTTCTTTTGGAGAGAATGTATTTGAGTTTCTTACTGCTTGTGAGGATAGTCTTTATAGTTTAGGCCTTGTTAAGACTCGTGGTGTCAATTACATCATATTTTAGTTGGATTTGTCTGCTCGACACTGGTGGAGAGGTACTATGAGTTCTAGGCTAGTTGGATCTTCTCCCTTGTCATGAACTCAGTTCTCCAAGATGTTCTTAAAGAAGTATATGCCGCTCATCCTTAGGGATTGACTGAGAGATCAGTTCATCTAATTGGAATAGGTAACTATGACAATCACTAGGTATGAGTCCCATTTTCATGAGTTAGCCAGGCATGCGACTTCTAATCTAGATACTGAGTATAAGACAGTTTTCTACTTTGTGAGAGGACTTAGACTCCCTATTAGGATGGATACCTAGAGTTTAGTTGTTGCAGATAGGACCGTTACTGAGGTTTCAGATTATGCTAGAGTAATGAAGGACATGCATCATGAGAGCCGTGATAAGAGGCCCAAGTATCAGGGTAGACTTAGTGGGAGCCATAGTAGTTCTCGATTTAGAGGTGGTAGTTCTTATGTTGGGCATCCTTGCATCCATATTTTCAGCCTCCGAGTCTGACTAGTCAACCAGTTCAGACAGGTCTTCAGATTACTGATGGAGGACAGTTTGGTACTTGTGGTCTCCCTAGTAAGGGCGATGATCAGTCTTTGAGAGGTTTATCTGCAGAATGTTCTAGATGTGGTGGGTACTCTAGTTCAACTGGATCTATGAGTTCTAGTTCTACTCGTGACTCTTGTTTTACTTATAGGCTTTCTGGTCATTTTTTGTGAGATTGCCCTAGTCATGGGGCGGTGGTTATTTTAGCCCAGGGTGTTACCTTTTAGGATAGTTTACCCCTCAGGTAGAGGTGGTTTGTGAGGTTGCAAGGGTAGTTATCAGTATGCTCGAGGTGGTACTAAGGCAGGTAGGATAAAAGGTCGGTCAAGTGCCCAATCAGGTGGCGGCCGTGATTAGTTGTATGTAGTACCTGCTAGACCTAAGGCTGAGACTTGGGATGCTGTAGTTACAGATATAATTTTACTTTGCCGTGAGTCGGCTCTTGCATTATTTGATCCCAAATCTACTTATTCATATATATCTGCTAATTATGCACCACAGTTGGATTTGACTAGTGATTTATTATTTGTGCCATTGCGTGTATCTACAACCGTGGGTAATTCTTAAGTAGTGGATCGAGTATTCAGATCATATGTTGTGACAGTTAGTGATGTTGATACTTATGTTGATCTTATTATTTTAGATATGCTGAATTTTGATGTAATTCTTGGCATGGATTGGTTATCCCACTATTATGTGGTCATGGGTTATTTTACCAAGACCGTTACCTTAGCTGTTCCCAACGTACCCTAAGTCGTATGACAGGGAGCGATTAGCCGTGAGCTAATGGGGATTATTTCTTATATTTGTGCTTGGAGATTTATGTCGTGAGGCTGCGAGTATTATCTCACTTACGTATGCGATACTCGTGTAGAGAGTTTGTCACTTGACTCTGTTTCTATTGTTTGTAAGTTTCCTAATATGTTTCCTACCGACCTGCTTGGTATTCCCCATGACCTTGAGATTAAGTTCACTATTGACCTTGAGCTTGGCACCCAACCTATTTCTATGGCACCTTACCATATGGCTCTTGCCAAGCTTAAGGAGCTGAATTCTCAACTTTAGGATCTTTTTGGTAAAGGGTTTTATTAGAGTGAGTGTGTCCCTGTAGGGAGCTCCTGTATTGGCTTTGAAGAATAATTATGGCTCCATGTATATGTGTATCGATTATAGGCAACTTAATAAGTTGACGGTGAAGAACTATTATCCTATGCCTCTCATTGATGATTTGCTTGACCAGCTTTTGGGTGTGGCCGTGTTTTCTAAGATTAACTTGAGGTTCGGTTATGATTAGTTTATTATTCGGGCTGAGGATATCCCGAAGACAGTTTTCAGGACCCGTTATGGTCATTATGAGTTGTTGGTGATGTCTTTTAGGCTGACTAATGCCCCCACTCGCGTTCATGGACTTAATAAACCATGTGTTTAGAACCTATCTAGATTCCTTCATTATTGTGTTCATATATGACATTCTTGTGTATTCGAGGAGTACTGAGGAACATGCACAATATTTGAGGATTGTGCTTCAGACCTTGTAAAATCATGTGTTTTTTCCCAAGTTCTCTAAGTATGATTTTTAGTTTAAGTTAGTGTCAGTCCTTGGTCATGAGGTATTTAAAGCTAGTATTATGGTGGACCCAACTAAGATTTTGGTGATTCATGATTGGGCGAGGTCTCCGACTGAGGTTTGCAATTTCATTGGTTTTGCCAGTTATCACAAGTGCTTTGTTGAGAGCTTCACTACTATTTCAGCCACTATGACTAGATTGACTTAGAAGAAAGTTCCTTTCCGATGGTTTAAGTAGTGTGAGTTAAACTTTGGAAAGCTCAAGGAATATCTTACTTTAGCCTCGGTGTTAGGTCTTTCTATTGAGGGTGAGAGATTCATCGTGTTTTGTAATGCTTTAGGCGTTGGTCTTGGTTGTGTTTTGATGCAACAGGGTTGTGTCATTACTTATGCTTCTAGATAGCTTAAATGCATGAGCGTAACTACCCCATTCATGATTTAGAGTTTGCAGATGTAGTTTTCATGCTAAAGATTTAGAGGCATTAATTATATGGAATATATTGTGAGATGTTCACTGATCACCGCAACCTTTAACAACTTATGACCCAGCGAAATCTTAATGCTCACCAGCATAGATGGATGGAGTTGCTAAAGGAATATGATATTTCTATATTGTATCATTCGGCTAAGGCAAATATGGTAGCTGATGCCTTGAGTTGCAAGGAAGTGAGTATGGGTAGTTTGGCATGCCTATCAATTTCTAAGAGGCCTATGGCACGAGATATTCAGTCCTTATCTAATTTGATGGTGCACCTTAATATTTTGGATACTGCAAGAATTTTGGTTTGTGTGGAGGCGAGGTCCTCTTTATTTGAGCAGAGTCATGATCATCAGTATAAGGATAGCAAGCTATGCTTCCTTCGTGATCAGGTGGTGAGTGGTGAGTTTGGGAGGCACACCATTAAATCTGTGGGTATTTTGAGATTTTAGGGTCGTATTTTTATTCCACGACTTGATGATTTAATTCAGCATATTCTTATGAGGCTCACAACTTTAGATATTCTATTCATCCCAGCACAACTAGGATGTATAAAGATTTGATTCAACATTACTAATGGGATGGTATGAAAGAGATATGGCAGACTATGTGGCTCGTTGCCTATGTTGTCAACAGGTGAAGGCCGAGCATCAGCGCCCAGGAGGATTGACTTAGAGGTTTCCCATTCTCGAGTGGAAACGGGAATAAATTACTATAGATTTCATTAATTGTTTGCCTCATACTTCCCTTGGTCTTGATGATGTTTGGGTTAATATAGATTATTTGACCAAGTTGGCACATTTTATTCCTATTCAGATGGCCTTCAGTGTCGAGAGATTGGCTCAGATTTATGTTTGGGAGATAGTTCATTTGTATGGAGTGCCCATTTCTATCATATCAGATAGTGGTTCTGTATTTACTTCATGATTTTCAAGAGCATTCTAGGAGGAATTGGGTACTTGTGTGGATTTTAGTACAACTTTTCATCTATAGATAGATGGTCAGTTCGATCGAACTATTCAGGTGCTCAGAGATATGCTCTAAGCCCATGTTATGGATTTTGGAGGACAATTGGATTAGCACTTAGCATTGGCAAAGTTTGCATACAATAATAGAGATCATTCGAGTATTGAGATGGCACCTTATGAGTCTTTGT
Organism: Capsicum pubescens; assembly: GCA_030864215.1. Classification (NCBI taxonomy): domain Eukaryota; kingdom Viridiplantae; phylum Streptophyta; class Magnoliopsida; order Solanales; family Solanaceae; genus Capsicum; species Capsicum pubescens. Next base: position 4,336,156 of record CM061539.1, read on the forward strand.
ATGCAAGGAGATGTCATTTTCCGATAGGATGGTTTAAGACTTCAGAGGTGATACCTCGTGGTACGGATTTTCTTTAGGACTCATTGGATAGAGTCAGGGTGATTCAGGATAGGCTGAGAGTAGCCCAGAGTAGGAAGAAGGCTTACTTTAATCATAGACTGTGTGCCTTGAGATTTTGAGTTGGTGACTGTGTATTCCTTCTTTGTTTCTCCCATTAGGGGTGTGATGAGGTTCGGAAGAAAGGGGTAAGCTCATCCCTAGATATGTTGGTCCTTTAGAGATTTGTTGGCGAAGTGGACTATGAGTTATCCTTGCCTCCAAATTTTGCTGATGTTTATCCAGTTTTTCATGCCTTTATATAGAAGAAGTATATTCTTAATCCATCTCATATGCTTAGGTGGGACTTAGTCCAGTTAGATGAGCAATTGACCTTTGTGGATGAGCCTGTGCTTATTTTGGCTAATGATGTGAGGCAGTAGCATACTAGAGAGATTCCTATAGTTAAGGTTTAGTGGAAGCATCGCCCAGTAGAGGAGGCCACTTGAGAGATCGAGAGCGAGATGCGAGCCCAGTATCCTCACCTGTTTGAGACTTCAGGTATTTTATCTATTTTTAATATTTAGGGATGAAAGTTCCTTAGTAGTGGATGTTATCATGACCCTTCAAGTCATTTCTTGTGACTCCACTTATTTTCATTGTTAGAGGATTTCCATAGGTTCCCTAAGTCATTTATGACTTGCTGGTACTTATAGTTCGGTTACGGTGCACTTTGTTTGGTTTGTAGAACTATTTCCCTGTTTAGAAGTCTTCATTGTTTCCAAATGACCGTCGAAAACCCCCCACAGTAAAATGCTATCGGATGCAAATTCTGACTGCAACAACAATTCTAGAATATCAATTTTAGGTCGGGTATACCTTTGGTTTGGGTCTTGCTACACCAGAACTCATTTCGACCTGTTGGTTAAAAAGTTGATAAATTAGAAATTTGGGTATAGGGCTTACATTTTGTTGAAGTGACCTCAGATGAACAATTTGACTTTTCCAACGCATCCAGAATGTCAAAATCAGTGTGGTTGCATATCTCATTTCTCATATTGAACTTTGAATGCATCCAGAGGCCTTGGTCAAAACTTGGAATCAAATTCCTAGTTTCAGCTATTGTCTAGTACAGTAAGGTACGACGATCGCGGAGGCCTTGGTTCAATCATGATGTCATGGTAACGACTAGAGTGGGTGTGCGATCTCCCTATTTGAGGGCCTGGAAAGGGTTGTATAAATACTTTTTTGGTCAGGAATTGGCCATTTTCTCCATTTCTTGAATCCCAAAACCCTAATAGAGTGTGTGGTTTGCAAATTGAGTCTTGGGTGTTTATTGGGAACTTGGGTAACTTGCATAATCGTGATTAACATGAAATATAAGGTATGAATCCCTTAATTTTAGAGTGGAATTCATAATTATGGCTTGAGGCTTGATTTTGGCCCTAATTAGGATTGATTTGCACTAATTTCTTGAGGGATAAAACTCCCTGATGGTTTTTGAACTATGGGTTGTTCTCGAAAATGCATTTTCTATATGTGGGACCCACTTGGGGGTTTTTGGTATTGTTTTGGACCCGAAGCATAATGGTGCAATATGGGTGTTGAGGTTTTCATTATAATGTATAGATTATGTTTTTAATAGCTTGGATCCTTGAAAAAGCTTCAAGGAAAGGAAAGAAAAGATTGTTGGTTCTTGAGCTATATTTGGATTCAAGGTAGGTTAGGCTTACTTGTGTTAGATTGTTCTTTATTGTAGTATAATTGTGATATCTTGATAAGATTGGGTGAAGTCTTAGGCGTTGAAAGGGTAGGTGGTAATGTTGGGATTCGTTGAATTACTTAGGCTATTGAACTCATGAAGTGTGATATTTGACTCATAGTCTTGAACATTGGTTAGTGGACTTGATATCTCATGAATAGCATGAGTATGCTCTAATTGCTCGAGTCAAACAGGAGTGACCTTGTTCACTTATTTAAGAGTAAGTTAACCTAGTTATTCATAGTTATGAAATTGGCCTTAGATGCTTTGGATGATTTAAGAGGACTACTTGAGGAAAGATTGTCCCATAGAACTGGTGTGGATTGATAAACCTTTAAGACATAATTTAGACGGCTTTGTCTAGTTCCGGGTAGAAGTTAGATTTGACAATACAACTTGGGATATTAGAAGCAGAACTTGACCCGCCTTAATCTTGAACTATGTAGCTTCATTAGTGACCTAGATACTTGTTAAACACCTAGAATATGCTTCTGGTAATATGATGGCTAAACCCAGTAAATGGTTTATTCATGATATTGATGTTGGAAATAAGGTGCATAATTGATTGATTATCTTATTGGCATTACTTGGATAGCAATGGTAAGTCTTGTTAATTGAACCTATGACTATGCTATCACTTAACTATTGGCTAGTTTACTACGTGAGCCTTGGATTATATTAATACTCATATTATGCTCAAGCCTAGTAACTAAACTCATGTTTATGCTGAAGAATCCCTTTTATTCTAAGTGTTGTGAGTTATGACTAATTATATAGAATCTAGAAGGTATAACCATGGCGTGTAATTGACCATGCTAATAATCCTATCAAGCCTGGTAATATATTAAGTCTTCATACCATATGGATATGCACGTTCATACACTTACGATTATAATGTATTGATAATAAATATTGAGGTACCATGTTATGTCTTTCCTAACTTTTCTTACACTCTATTGTTTGTGAGGCTTGTACTTGTCCTTGATTGGCTATATACATACATATATTATTTTCATGATGAATATTGATGATATTATGATGCCCGGTACATCCAGAGGATTTGTTGATGTTATGGTGATGCCCGGTAAGTTCGAAGGATATGTTGCTGATGTGATGATGCCCGATACATCTGGAAGATAAATTGGTGATATTATGATGCCTGATAAGTCTGGATGATATATTGATAATATGATGATTCCTGGTACATCCAGAGGATATATTGACGATATTATGATATTCAGTAAGTCCGGAGGATAGATTGATGATATGATGATGCCTGATACATCCAGAGGATATGTTGATGTTATGGTGATGCCCGGTAAGTCTAGAGAATATATATATTGACATTATGTATGGTAAATATGTGTATACATATTTATGCATAATTATGCCTTTATATGATTACATCCATATATGCTCCTAAGATATGATGTTAATCTTGGGATGTCGGTTATAATTCTTCAATACTAATCACTTGTTTAGTGGTGTAGTCTGCACTTATGTGGAATAGTGAGTAGAAGTGATTTATGGCAAATGTCAAATTAGAGTTCTAGTTGGTATATGGGGTATTGTATGACATTTGAGGACTCACCTAGCGAGTTTATATAGAATTGGATAAATTGATTGATTAAGGCATATTTCTTATTAAAGTAAATTACATGGTAACTAGTTGACTACTTTTTTGATGATTGAAGTCTAGAATTCTAGTTGTTGAACCTTATTAAGTTGAAAGGTGGTCAATGGTAATTTCGGTTGGTACATGTCTAATGACGATAATAGGTTTCACATTATTGATGATTAGTGATATTAATGCCTAAAGTATAATATGGTTTGGTAGTTTAAATGAGGATTTGTTGAATTATAATGCTAGGTAGTAAGCGTTGGTTGATAGATAGATATGTGCATTTGAGGATATGTAACCTTTTTCCTATATGATGACTATTGCACCTATGATAACTTTATCTTTGCTTAAATGACATCTATGGATTAGTAGTGCATTTTGACTAGATATGGATATTGGCTATTTAGTGAACAATAGTTAGTGCTATCTCGTGAATGAGGAATTGGTAATGAACTGGTTAGGCTATGATTGGAAATCCAATGTGATGACTAGTGAATTAGTAGCTTAGTAATAATAAGTGTTGGTTAGTTAATAGTGAGCTAGTAGAGTGTATTGATGTCATAGATATCTAAATGATCTATGGTTATGGTTATGATTTCCTTAGTATATGTTATTTCAGTTGCGGTAATTAAAGATGATTATGAATCTTTGTAAATGACCATTGATGGTATTTTGGAAATCGTGGAAATCGGGAAGTTGGTCATATGTCTATATATTTTGATGATTCAATCTTTTAATGCACTCTACGGTGTTATGGGACGCCGTGATGAGTTCTTTACTTTATGTCCTTTGGGTGTCCTCCCTGGTGGTATGGGACGCCGTGGTGAGTTCTTTTACTTTATGCTCTAATAAATGTATGTGTGTTGAATTGATACTTATGCGGTCATGACTATATTGGTGTCGATTTATGCTCCCGGATTGATTATCCATTTTAAGTGATGGTAGTGGTATGTATTGATTTGAGATGTCATATTATTGTTCTAGTTGATTAATTATTTGTACAGTGATGATGAAGAATATTCAGGTTTGATTCTGTACCTTGACTTAGATATATTATCTTGCTTTATATCATCTTTATATCATAATTTAGTTCAGTCGGCCGATTATGCCTACTGAGTACCCATTGCTTTGGTACTCATACTACACTTCTATACCATTCTGGTGTAGACCTGAGTACTAGTTGCCACCACTAAGTTGAGATCATGCAGTATTGATCTTCCGGAGATAGGGTAAGCTCTTGGAGTTTTGAGTCCCCCGTTTCCCACCAATCTTTATTCAGTATTTTTGTATTCAAGACGAATGTATAGACTATTTAGACGTTGGATTGTATTTCATATTATCATACTTAGATGCTCTTGTACTGATATTATTAGGTCGTGGGATTGGTATTCATATTTTTATTGTCTTATTAAATGGAACACTGTTGATTACACCGTGTTCATGTATATTGGCTGATGAGTGGTAAGTTTACCACTCATTTGCACTAAATCTTCGTGTATATTACCATGATTTAAATTGGTAAATGAGACATAATTGTCATAGAATGCACTAATATTCATATCTTGTAGGTGAAGAAGCAATGAGATTGAAAGATGTGGATCAGAGCTAAAACGTTAATCAAAAGGGAACAAGAAAGTGCTACTTGTGACTCAGAGCAGAAATAACCTCAGTTTCTGATAACGCTCAACTGACTCCCATGTTTGAGGGGTGAGGCAGTCATTGTTAATAACCCGACTTGCGTAGGGGTCGAATCCACAAGGAGCGAAGTATAAATTTCAAATCCTATGGGTGTTCTAATTTCTAAAATATTACCCGTAATGCTAATAAACACGACATTTAAAATAAAATGGGGGGATTGGTTTTGAAATTGTTTGTAACAATCTTTGGTTAACAACTCACTAGATAACACTTTTGATTTAGAAAAAAGTTTGGAGGAAATCTTGGGATTATGCCTATCTAAAAGTAAGAGCATGTGGGTTGATGATGGTTTAACATGAAACTTAGTTGTTAACTAAAGGATAGGCTAGGTCGAAGATCATTGTGGTTAATCTTTCAATAAAACCACAACGATTTCACCCATTGGCTCTTTCGAGCACCTAACAAGTGTACAATTTGTAATCACCCCAAACCTCAATCAAGCATCCCTATTTCTAGGATGATGCTCTTGACATGATTTACACTCTAATTACACTTATTTCTTAGATTGCAAAAGGTAGCAAACCATAACTTAATTGTACACCATTGCCTTGTCCTACTATAACCCTCTTTCAAGGATGTTATGGGTTACCTCATGTTCACCTTCATCCCTCTTTCAGGGATGATGAAGGGTTTCTAGAGTTTGGAATTTTCACCCATCAAACCCATTTGGAGATTTAGGGTTTTCACCCATAAATTCCAACTCATAAATTCATGCAATGGTGGAATCTATACTCAACAACTAAAAATCACGCAAACACAACAACACCCACACACAATTACACTTTAGTTCAACATAATCACAAGACTAATTTATAGCTACTCATGAAGAAAGGAAAGAAAGATATACCATAAGGATTATCTGAAGCATTCATTCTTCACAAAATACTAAGAAATCAAGCCTTCATAATTAGTTACACACTTGCCCAATTACGGTTTCTTGGTTCAAATTCAAAATTATCTATGAGGTAAGCAATACCTAAAGAAAAAAGGGTTTTTTCCTATATAAAGTTTGGGATTCGTCTATGCAATTTTACAAAACTGCCCTGGGTCATATTCCCGCTGATCCGCAATAGCAAAAGTTCAACTGCGACCGTAGCTATGCGACTGCAGTTCTGCTCTGCGTTTGCAATATGCTAACCATCTTGACTGACCGTGATCGTGTCCTGAGGACTGCGGTCGTGGTAATTGTGGCTGAATTGCTCCAGGTCTCTAGCTGAACTCTTTTTGTATCCATTTGATCCCTTTTGAGCTCTAATCCACATCTTTTCATCTTCTCAACTATATATCTATAAAGAGTGGGTATTAGTGCTTTTAAATCATGATGATGTCTCATTTTTTTTATACAAAACATGGTAGTGTGCATAAATGATTCATGCAAATGAGTGGTAAAATCACTACTCATTAACACCCCCAATTTAAAACCTTGCTTGTCCTCAAGCAACACCATCCTTTTCTATGAGACAATTTCATATGTATGCCCTCATTCTATCACCCAATGATCATGATGACTTCAACTTGATTACTACCATAAAAAGCTCTCTGTACATGGGAAAAATGGTTTTAACTATACTTCTTAACATAAAATGGAATATTTGAAAGATGAAATAGACTTGGGGAGCAACCATGTAACAATTACTAACACTTTAGAAATGACTCACTTGTTGACCACAACCATATTATACTTCCTTTTATCTCATTGTGTGGAAGATGACAAAATCACCCACCTCAACTTGTTCACATGCTTCCTCGCAAGAAAGAAAATTTCATACACCTAGTTACCAATCATACAATAAGAAATTTTAAGTGCAAACACTCTCTCTCAAGAAATTCTCCATGTTAACAAGTACCAGGCCATAGGATTGCCCCTATTTTCAATCTCCACTACAGTGACCATACTTGGTTGGGAATCACAAAGGACTTTTTGAGCTTCTAATGTAGCTTTAGGGTAGGGTAGGATATCAACTTAGGAAAATAAGGCTAAACCCTCCTTAAACTTCTACATCTGACTCTTTTCGCTTTTTGCTATTTGGCCAATTCTTTTCCTTTACTATTGTGAATACTTTGCCTTTTCTTGGTTTTCCACTTTACTCTTTTTTTTTTTTTGTATAAATTATTCCTTTATTTACTTTGTTGGGTCTTTTAGTTCATCTAGTTATTTTGCTATATTAGCTTAAGCTTGTAGGCACTTTCTTATGATTTCATGGCCCAACTATACCCTTTTCAATTTCCACCACCCCAACTCAAGCTTTTAGCCTCAAATTGTATTCTTAAGTTCAAGGAGGGTAGGGTTCAAAAGATGAAAAATAAAAGGGTCAAGGCTTGTAATGTGTTAGCCAAAGAAAAGTCCAAAGGCTCAAAGAGGGTGACTAGGGGTAACTCCTATGTATTCGCAGGCTTTTAGGATAAAGTGGGCAAGATGGCCTATGATCATTTTACCAACCAAGTACAATAAAAATTTAGCATTGAAAGACTAATGGGGAAATTTATAGATGGAACAAGTACACATGAGATGTAGACAAGTAAGCTCAGACACATGGCATGCGAAGCTCGTTAGGGGGTTCAATTTTTTCACCTGCTCGAGACAAAAATGGAGTACCAATTAATTTTCAAAGTAACTTTTTGGAGTCATAAAAAGAGGCAAAGTTTTGTTACAAGGTTACTCACATCCATGCCTTTAAATTTTTCAAAAGTTTTTGGACAGAGGGGGCTGTTTTGCATCCGCACCACACATAATTTGCTAATCATGGCAATAACCCAAGATATTGTCTCACATTGTGACTCTATTACGAGCTAACCATACATATGGCTACTCAAACTTCATCAATGGGTATGAATACGATCCTAAATCATCAATGCCACATGTATTCAAACATCCCTTACATTAACCATGATGCCACGGGTACTCAGACTTTCCCTGTATCCATGGTTAAAAACCCAATTACGACGCTTTCCCCTTAAGAATATCATCACTCAATATATCATAGGGAAAAGCTCATCCAATAGAAGTAAAATAAAGCTAAAATCTATTAACAAAGTAATTAATCCCTGAATATTACAACCCAATTAAAAATAAGAATCAACTAAAAGAGCGGGGAAACTATGTAGATATAACAATAATACAGGCCCAAGTTAAATGAATGAGAATAAAGAGACACCCCAAACCAAAAAGGTAGCAGTTTCCCCACTGCAAAAATAATCAAGGATAAAAGAGATAAGGGTGCTCCCTGAAACCATATCAAGGGCTGCTATCAGTCTCGGACTCTGTATTATCATTATTTTCCTAAAGATTGGACCACTCAGTTGGGCCTTATTATCACTCTCCAACCAAGCAGAAGGAAGTCTATCTCAAGGTTTTAGGACCTTTCATAAGACCTTTACCCCCTTCCACATCTTGACAAAGAACTCATCCTTCTTTTTCTCTCTTCTGACCAACTTTTCATATGCACTGTAGAGGTCTCAGTACGACTAGGACAAAGAAGAGTAGGCTTTATCAAGTATAAAAATGGTAGCTTCTTGCTTTTTTTTATCCTCCCAGTGCTTCTCATAATTGGCACGTGACACATATGAATGATAAGTGGTGGAAGACTCTCCCGGTCCTTGGGGCAATCTAGACACAAGCTCCCTGATGGCAGTAATATCAACTCCAATCTCCTCAAGAGGTCCGGTGGAGGTTGATCTATGAAACTCAGGCTCAACACATGATGACTTTTCCAAGTCGATTTTTATCTTGTTGCCTTTGCCAGGTGCGACCCCTCCTAGAATCCACAAGGGTTAAATGGGGGCACCAGGGTGCACCAATGTATCACTTACATACTTCTCAACACCTTCTCTCCTACACATCTTAGTAATCAAAGAGAGAAAGAAGAGACGCGTACTACCTTGGCTCTTGAAATGATCCATTTATTGACCATGAGCTGACCAATATCCAAAGAGATGCCATCTAGAATGTAAGAAACCATCCAATAATGTAGGTCTAGGACTGCTGCCATGTCGATGCAAAGAGAGACTCGACTACAACTAATGTGTAACTATATCCGAGCCTCAAACATGCAGTCATTCATAGAGATGTTGCTTTTAGTCTTTTCCCAAGAGACTTCTTTTCCGGGTCATAACCGTTGCGCCAACCAACTCCTCGACTTACACCCTTTTGCTATGAATTCACCCATGTCTGTATGCTGGAGCACATAAACATCATTGATTTTCTTAGATCCTACTCTCACCGGTTTGCCCCGAATCTTAATAGTCACAATAAATGGGTCTGAGAAAGACACTTCACTGATGTTGGAATAAAATTCATAGACCTATTATTTGTTTGCAATGCACGGATATGGGGAAAAGTAATGCCACCCCATGGCTTCAAGTTTGTCACGAAATGCTGGTAGCTGCTCCGGCATATTCTCCAAGCAAATTCTTTTTTTTCGGAGTAGCTTTGTCCTCTGAAGATCACTATAGTAGAGAGTGTGACACTCGGGTGCCATGAATCTAATGTGATCATACTTTTCCATGAAGTTACCTTGAAAGTATTAGGCACACATGATATAAATCAATGAAAATATAACATGCAAACTATGCCCATTGTTCACTAAGGCTCATTAGAATGGGTGCTTGGTGGTAGAAACTGGCCCCGGTTACCGCAATCGTGTGCCATGACCATGTTCGTGGTGCCACGATTGTGGATCAAGACTTCGATCGCGATACCTACGACTGGTTTTGTACCAACTTCTCATGTTCCAAACCCTTCCAAATTTTTAGGCCACTAGTATGCTCTACCATATGGATTCACATGAAAATCAATTGAACAATGCTAAGAAGTTCTTGAATGTGACCTTTAACATGTATATATCATTATTGAAAGTTCAAACACTTGGTGCACATACTACATTGTTCTATATGTTGCAAATATTTTTTAGTACTCAAGACTTCCCCACTTGTGTGCACATCTTACTAAAACACCCAATACCACACAAATATCAATTATGACAACATGGAAGCATAACAGTCAAAACTTTTAGGCCCTCTCTAAATCATGCATTCTAAGACCTATTTTCAAAGATTTTAAGCATGGACTCATGACACCTATCAGAATTGCGATGCAAAGAAGAGGCTAGGATGCTGTTGGAGGAATCACAAGCTTCGCCAGAATTTGGTCCAATTAGAGAATAAAACTTAAAAGGAAGTGTGATTGGAAATGGGGGGGGGGGGGAATTAGGGATTAAGTGGCTAAAGTGACCGTGATCAAGGTCAGGTGGCCGCAATAATTGACACATGGATGACCACGATTGCACTTTGGGACCATGATCGCGGCAACTGAGAGCAGTTTATTCCCCTATTTTTCCATGTTCATCTCTTTGCTCAATTTTTACAAATTTTCCCCTGTTCAGTTTTCAATGCAAAATTGCACACGTCCCCCTTTCCAAGATCATCCAATGCACTCCTTATTTTTAATTTCCTCTATGAAGAAAGTACATGGTTGGAGATCTCGAAGAATTTTCTAAGCTTGTAACGTAGTTTTGGTTTGGGGTAGGATATTATTTGGGAAGAACATGGCTACACGCTTTATAGAACATCTACATCACACTTTTCAATCCTGCTTTTTGACTATGGGACACTCCTCTTTATTTTCTCTCTTTTCATATGCCTAATTTTTACTTCAATTTTTTACCCATTTTATTTTATTTCTTTTTCTTGAAATTTTCATGCAATTTTTCCTTTGTTGAACCCTTGCTTTTTCTAGTCATTTATTTTCAATAGTTAAGCACTTAGGCATTTCACTATCAACTTAGTGGCCCCATACTTACTTCCATCAATCCTCCCGCCCCAAACCTAGGCTTTTAGCCTCAAGTTGTATTTTCAAGTTCAAGGAGGGTATGGTTTAAAAGATGGAAAAAAGAATGGTTCACAGCTTGTAATGTGTTTGCCAAAGAAAGGTCCAAAGGTTCAAAATAGGTAACTAGTGATTTCATTTTTGCATAGGTAGGCTTTTCAGGATAAAGTGGGTTTCCACAATCACAAGGATGGACTAAGATTATTTATTCGACCAACTCTAATCAAAATTAACTTTGAAAGTCTAATGGGGAAAGTTCTAAATAACACAAGTATAAATGAGATGAATACAAATAGTTCACCGCACATGGCATGAAAAATTCACCAAGGGAGCTCAATTGCCCCTCCCATGAGAGACATAATTGGAGTATCTATCATTATTTACAAGTCAAAAACTTGTGGAGTCACAAAAAAGAAAAAGTTTTGTTACAAAATTACTCACGTTCATGCCCTTGATTTTTTGAAAAATTTGGACAGAAGGGGTTGTTCATTTTACATTAGCACTACAAACAATTTGCTAAACTATGGCCAAAACCAAAGCCTTAGCCTCACATTTTGGCTTAAAACAAGCAAATCACCCATATTACTACTCAAACTTCGCTAATGGTGTATAACGCGATCCCAAATCAATAATGTCATGGGTACTTTGAATTTCCCTGCATCCATGAGACTTATGCTACAGGTACTCAGAATTCCCCTACATTTATGTCTCAAAACCCAAAAACGATGCATTTCCCTTAAGAATTTTGTCACTCAATCTATTATCGGGAAAAGCTCACCCACATAATTATTTAAAGAAATGAAAAACAAAAATAAAAACAAACGAATCACAAAATTTCCATGCTTTGCATGTACTAAGTTCAAGTATTTCAGACCAATGAGTACACACAAGGGTAGGGCCACACCCCCAACTAAAGAGACTAGTAGTGACCTCACTGCATAACACAAAAGCATAAATAAGGTAAAAGGGCTCCTTGAAACTGCCTTGATAATCATGTGGAAGGTTGGACACAGAGACGCGATCTTGGCCTAATAGGTGCGATTGCATTACCGCGGTCGTGGCACGCAACCCGCAATCGCGTTAACTTAGGCCATCTGCTCCTTTATTTTGCCCTATTTTTCTACATGGCTGCCACACTTCTAAACTTGTTTATCCCCGATTTTTGGCTTCCAACCTATCCAAAGCACCTACAAAACATGAAAATCATGTGAACTATTCCAAAAACATATAAATAAAAATATGAAAATGATGGGTTGCCTCCCATCAAGAACCTAATTTTTAGTCGCGGTATGACACCTTTTATAATCTTCATTTGTGCCTTTACTTAGAGGATTTGAACCTTTAGTCTAACTTTTGATCATTCTATCTCCGAGGCTCTGTGGTAAAGAGTAGGTGCATGCCGATGAATGTTCTATCACGTCACTTCAAAGACTTGAACCTTTTACCCAATTTGACATCGAACTTTCGATTTGGATCCTTGGAAAAAGGTAAACACATCAATAGGCCACTTGTTGTACATCTAAAGTTTTGTTCTTTGGCATTTGAAGGATGGGGTTCCAATTGCTCTCTTGGAATGTAAAATTCCAAAATATAGGAAACAGACTCCGTCTTCCCGCAATCCATCCTGCAATCCATCATTCGTCTAGGTGGATGGATTCTCATCATATCCTCTAGGCATAATATCGAAAAGTGGGATGAATGAGGTCCAACCCTTAATTTCAGAATTTCCTCCTTAGCACCTTCACCCCGAAATGGGCTAAAGTCATCATAAGAGATGTGCTTTGATTCTTCTTTTGCCTCTTGTACTATTTTCTTTATTTTGGCATCTTCGTCATTATTTGATTTGGTTGGTTAGGAAGTTGAGGGTTCTTTGTTGCCAAGCTCATCATCATAGCTTGGTTTCTCTTTTTGATTAACCTCATCCTAGAAAGTGGGCAAGGCGATGGCATTTACAAGATTTGTTTCCTTGCTATTTCCATTACCTTTACAATCTCCTTTCCAAATGCCTTATTGGATTGATGTATGTCTTGAATGTTCTCCCCTGTTGTAGTTACCCGATATAAGATAGTTTGAAGTATTATGTTTCCCTTCCTTCTTCTCATCATAAGACCTATCAAACTTATAAGAAGAACTAGCATTTGGGATAGCATCATGAGGGGAGGGGGTATTTTAACTATCACTCCAATGTTCTAATTCATCCTCTGTTGATTTCTTCCGTTCCAATATACACTGAAGCATAACTTCAACACCAATATTTTTTGTGCTTTGTTATTCCCTTGATTTTGCATAAGACCTATCATAATCATAAGAAGAACAAGCAATCGAGTTAGTATAACGGGGGAAGGGGCATTTGCACAATCGCTCTCATGTCTATTTTGACCACCACATAGAGAACATACTCCCTATAAGATTAAGATGGTGCACACATATCTCTCCGAGGAGTAAGTTTACATTCTTGCCAAAAGTGGGGTCCACCACAATATGGACATGATTTATCAAGATGCTCTTTCCAACAACCAAACCCACATTCATTCCTTGATGCCATAGTAAGAAATAAGAAAAAATAAAGAAAATCTACCTAATATAAGAAACAAAGAAAATCCCAAACAAACATTAACAAGGTTGAATTAAAGCAAGTAAGCAAAAATTCCAAACTAACTCAATACGCCAAATTGTTCCCCGGCAACGACGCCATTTTGATAACGCTCAAATTACACGTCTAATTTAGTGCAAGACGGTCATTGTCAATATATTTACCCAACTAAGAGTCGGTGTTGAATCCACGAGGAATAATGTGAGTGGCGATTGGGTAATTTTGGAATGATAGTTGCTTGCTAAGTTCAAACCGATGATACAAGATGGTTTGGGTGTTTTCAATCACGTTGACTATGAATGCAAATCTTGGGATTGTAGGGGACTAATTTGAGACTAAGAACAATTAGGGTTCATTTGGTTTGGAAATTTTTATCCCGGGATAACTAATTATCCTGAGATAAAATAAAAGAACACATTTTCCTTTGTTTGGTTGGAGGGATTAATCCAACCCGGGATAACTTATCCCACCATTTTCCCCTTAGTCCCGGGATGACTTATCCCATATAAATGGTGGGATAATTTATCCCGGGTAATCTCGAGATAATTAATCCCGATATTAGTTATCTCGGGATAACAATTTTCAAACTAAACGACGAGTTAGAGTGTAATTAATTAAAATGGATATTAGGTATTCCTAGGGATAATATGTGTATGGGAACATGATAATTCGATGCAAATTCTAATCATTGATGATGTTTTAGGCTAGGTCTAAAGTCCTTGAGGCCAGTTTTTCAATAAACCGCAAAGATTTCATCCATTGGCTCTTTTGAGCACAAACAAGTATGGCAATCAAAACCACCCACTACCTTAATTAGGCACCCCTTTTTCTAGGATAGTTCCCAAGGAATAGTCAACCTCATATTCACCCTTATTTTTAAGATAGTAAAAACTAGTTAACTATGCCCATAAATTATCTACTATTGCCTTGATTTCCGAATCCCTCTTTCAAGGATGATGTGGATTCCTAAAGTTCACCTGAAGCCCTTCTTTCAAAAATGGTCTAGAGCTTTCTAGAGTTTGGAGTTTTCACCCATCAAACCTATGTGGGTATTTGGGGCTTTCCCCAATAAATCCTAACCATTCTAATCAAGCAATAGAAGAACCAATTATCAACAAACTAGAATCTACATAAATATATCACAACCAACATATATTTTCACCTTAATCAAGCATAACCTCAAGAGGTAGATCTAGTAAATCATAATGATAATAAACATAAATAAACCAATATTTCCATCAAAATTATCCATAAGAAATAAAGAGATGGCAAACCACACTTTAGAATCCAATGAATCTTCAATGGGTGATGTCAGATCTACACTTCAAAGTTACTCTAATGTCTTTTTAGCTCAAGATTAGTATAAGTTTAGGTCCATGCTCCAAGAAATTGAAAAACCCTAAACTAAGGATGGGATGTAGGGTTGTGGATTGATGATAAAATTCCTCTCCTGGATTAGGGTTTGAGTCTTCTTTTGTTGGGCAAATTTGGGACAACTTCGTACATTTACAGTTTTTTCTTTAGGCTGAAACCTTGCTTGCCTGCGATCGCGATCTCTTTAACGTGACCGAGGTACAACAACCGCAGATAATTCCACGCGATTGCAACTCTTTGACCTGCTTGACTCGACGTGATCGCGGCCTGTCACCTGTGATCGTAATTATTGAGGACATGTTCTGCTCTAGGTCTTCAACTGTACTTCTTTTCTTCCTTTTGTTCTTTTTGTAGCTCCAATTCACATCTTTTCATCTCATCACCTTTGTACCTATAATTTGTGGATATTAGTGCATTCAATCATAATTATGTCTCACTTATTCATTCAAAACAAGGTAAGTTGTACTAATGATAAGTGTGAATAAGTGGTAAAATCACCACTCATCATACATCCATATGCCCGAATCCCTTCTTACCCGCAATGGCATGCATCGACCCCTCAAAATTATCCTCCACCTCCACAAACATACCAAAGCTCCTCTAGACTTAATTTTGGATTTAACCAAACAATGAAAAAAGACAAAAATGAAGAGATAGTTTTACACCAATTGGGGAATTATATAATAGTTTGTTTTAGAAATAGAAATAGTTGGGCATAATATCTCCTCTCCTTGGGTACACTCCCGACCCACATTCAAGAATTTTTTATCCTAATGTATGATGTGCATATCATTTTGATGTTCAGGTTCAAAGTACAGAAGATTGTCGTGCTTTGAAAAGAGAAATATAAAGGATGATTCAAGATAAATCAATTATGGTGCAGGGCATTGAAAGTAGTGAAATCTCTAGTCACGTTGATGTGCAAACTAACTAAGATGTCAAGCTCAACAATTGAGAAGTCACTCCTTCTCTTACTAGGAAGGATTTATGGTAGTTTATTTTGTTTTTCTTTCTGTTATCCAAAATATTTCAGAATTGTAGTTCAGAGTCTATCTTGTCTTGTTTCTTTGTCATTTATGTGAAACTCTGTCATCTTTTTTCAACAAAATGTAGTGTCCCTTTTTACCTTTTATTTTTAATATATATTATTTATTTATTTTCTTTACACATTACATTTTATGTCAGTTCTAGTGATATGATATGCATGCTGAATTTTTTAGCCAGATCTTATATCCAATCTAATCATGAAACATTGAATCAAGAAATTAACATTGAAAAAAAACATGAAAGGAAATAAGTAAAGTGTTGAGATGTTTGGTGACCGAGTTAAAGCCTCACTTGAATGAATTAAGGCAATCACTTTGACAATCAAAGAATGACTTGATCATCAATTAGAAGGTCTAATTTAAGCATGGAATCAATCAGAGGATATATAGTCTCCACTGTCAGGAGAAGCAAAAGGAAGTTAGCTTCAAAAGGGCATGAGTTATCCATGTAAGTACAGTACAACACATGTGGACTGTATGTTTCATAAGCATGAAAGAAGTGGCACGCGTGCATATGCCTAGTGAAGGTAAATGTTGAAAAAAATATATATGATCTAATGTTTCACTCTCACACTGTATGTTATGGACTTGCATTTTTAAGGATTGATATGACGAAGACATTTTATTCTACTATTGAAATGTTGTGTCATTCTTTGTTATCCCTTTTAAGCTTTAGTTTTATTTTATTTTGTGCCCTCTTTTGAAATAAAAATAGAGCCTGAAAAAGTCAAAGAGAAAAGAAAGAAAAAGAAAAGTGTCAACAAATAGAATAGAGTTAGAAAAAATCTCAAAAAAAGAGAAAAGTAAAAAGAAGAAAAGTCAAAGTTAGAGTCTGAAAAAATCAAGCAAAAAACCACAAGATATCTGAACTATGTTTGACCTGATTCTTGCTATGACAAGATACATAGGCAGCCCTACTCTGGGGTTCGATCCAACCAAATAAAAATTCAAGTTACCTATTATGATATAAAACTGGGGAAACATTATTTTATTTATGAGTCGATTCCAAAAGTTGTACGTCTCACCCTATGTTATGTATATTTTGAGCCTCATGCTGCCATTTATTTCTAACCCTATTCAAAAGCTAAGTTACAACAAAAGAAAGATCTTTAGATCAATATTTAAGGATTTCAAGGCTAAGCATGTTATGGTTATATGATGTTTTATATTTAGGGCACCACTTTCCTTCATTAGCATAAAAATGTGAGAAAAATAAAAATGAGAGAGTCTTATTGGTGAAAACCCTTTTGGGCACCATAAGGCGATAGTGAGCTGTGAGAAAAATAATGAAAATGAGTAAGTCTTATTGGTGAAAAATCTCATAGGCACTATAAGACAATAATGTGTTGAGAGGAAATAAAAAATAACACAGGCTCACTGGCAAAAACCCATTGAGGCGCCACTAACTGAAGAAGGTCTGTAATCTAATGGCAAAAAACTCAAAAACAGCTTGGTTTCAAATTCAATAAGTTGAAAAATCAATAAATGATTGGGATGAAAAGATCAGGTTGTATAATTTAATATGCATGTCATAATCACTGGAACCAGCTACCACACCCAGATAAGTTTTTCTTTCTGTCATTTTTGAAAAAAGGATATCTATTATTTTTTCTTTTGTTTCTATTTTTTTAATTATTTTTGTGTCATTTTTGTCAAATGAAAAATCATTATCATTATTTTTTTATTCTCATATTTTTGAGTAAATTTTATGTCAAGATAAGTGAGAAAGAACTTCAAAACTTGCTACCAACACCCTTAATTGCATAAAGCAAGACAAAGGGTCGATGCACAAAATTAACATGTTTCAAAATAAAGTAAGGTACTCAAGAATTCTTGTTATCTGACAGTTTTTAGACTCATAGGAATATAAAAGATGCATTAGAAGTTAAACACAGAGGCATCATGCAAGGGAAATATGATTTGAGTAAAATACTAGCAGTAGCCAGAATTTGGGGTCAAAAGTTTGATAAGTCAATGATACCTATCAATAATTTGAAATGGAGTTGAGCATGACAAGTGAAAGAGCATTCACCTTAGTAGACAAATGCCACAAACCAACCATTGTGTTTTAAAATTAACAAGTTTCTTTGTATGAAACAAAAACACATGTTACCTTCAAATCAAGGACATCAAAGCCTAGATATCAAAAGGTACAATTCCCTACTTATGTAAATGCATGATTTGGTATTTCTATATAGGTTTGATAATCACAATCATGATAAAAATTCATTATCTTATACACCCAGGAGACGCACTTCCTTGTTTGGGTATTTCAGTTTTCATTTATTAGGTGACCTTCACTCCTAGAAGACACACTTTCTAGTTGAGTCCTTCCATTTGACCCCTAGGAGATGCACTTCCTAGTCTGGTATTCAGATCTCATTCGTTAGGTAACACACTTCCTAGCTGGAACCTTCACTCCTAGAAGATGCACTTTCTAGTTGAGTTATTTTGTTTAATTCCTAGGAGACGCACTTCCTTGTCTGGGTATATCAGTTTTCTTGTGTTAGGTGACACACTTCCTAACTTGAACTTTCACTCCTAGAAGACACACTTTCTAGTTGAGTCATTTCATTTGACCCTTAGGGGACACACTTTCTTGTCTGGATAATTTAAGTTTCATGTGTGAGGTGATGCACTTTCTAACTTGAACCTTCACTCCTAGAAGATTCACTTTCTAGTTGAGTTCTTCCATTTGCCTCCTAGGAGATGCATTTCCTTGTTTAGGTATTTTAGTTTTTATTTGTTAGGTGACACACTTCCTAACTCGAACCTATACTCCTAAAAGATGTACTTTCTAGTAGAGTCATTCCATTTAACCTCTAGGTGACACACTTCCTAATTTGAATCTTACTCCTATAAGATGCACTTTCTAGTTAGGTAACACACTTCCTAATTTTGGTTATTAGTTTTAATTTTAAGAGGCGCATTTCCTTATCAAGACTTTGATTCATCCTCTTTATTGTACTTTTCAAAAGTTATGATCTGGTGACACTAATAAAATTTTCTCTAGTGCAAACTGGGGCAAAATTTTGTTCGTGTTACTTGAGATTTTATTTATCAGCTCAGGACCCTCCTGGATAATGGGATTTTAATTTTTTCTCAAGACCTTCCTGCATAATGGGACTTTAATTTCTTCTTAGGACCCTCCTTGATAATGGGATTTTAGTTTCTTCTTAGGACCCTCCTGGATAGTGGGTCTTTACTTTTCTGCTCAGGACCCTCCTGGATAATGGGATTTTACTTTCTTCTCAGGAACCTTCTGGATAATGGGATCTTATTTTCTTCTCAGGCCCCTCCTGTATAATGGGATCTTATTTTCAGCTCAGGACCCTCCTAGATAATGGGACTTTACTATCTACTTAGGACCCTTCTGGATAATGAGATTTTATTTTCAGCTCAGAACCCTCTTGGATAATGGGACTTTACTTTCTGCTCAGGATCCTCCTGGATAATGAGATTTTACTTTTCTGCTCAGGACCTTCACGGATAATGGGACTTTACTTTATGCACAAAACCCTACTGGATAATAGGATTTTACTTTTCTACTTAGGACCCTCCTGGATAATGGGACTTTATTTTTAGCCCAGGACCCTCCTGGATAATGGGAATTTACTTTTATAGTTCACTTTTACTTTGAATATAGGAACATGTTTGGAGAATCGAAATTATTATAAATTTTGAAGCTCAAGAGACCGCCTAAAGAATAGGGTGAAGAAAGTACAAGTCAGGAGCCCACCTGAAGAATAGGGTGAAGAAATTATATGTCAAGAACTCGTCTGGAGAATAGGGTAGAGATTTTAAATTGCAAGTCACGAGCCCACCTGGAGAATATGGTGAGGATTTTAAATTGCAAATCAGAAGCCTGTCTGGAGAATAGGGTAAAGATTATCAGTTGAAAGTTCAAGAGCCCTCCTGAAGAATAGGGTAAAGATTTTTGCAATTTCAGGAGCCATCCTAAAGAAATGGATGAAGGTTATTAGTTGCAAGTTCAGGAGACCTCCTGAAGAACATGGTGAAGATTTTCAAATTCAAGTTAGAAGTGGGTCTGAAGAATAAATAAATTTTCAAGTTCCTCTCCAATACTAAGAGTCAACATAGAGGAGCATCTCATTTTTTAAGTTCAACTCAAGATAACGACTATTTCATCACTTGAGAAGTCATAAATATTCAAGTCAAGATTCCAGAAAAGCTGCATAGATAGGATCTTTTACTTGCATCTTCATTTTCAACTTTTATTTTCTAGTTGGATGTAAAAGTAGAAGCCAAGAACCGGAGACTTGACAGAACCTCACTCGAACTCTAACTCAGCGTCTCACCATTTCCCCTTATTGAACTACACATGACCAGATTCCCTTACAACCTGGGATATGTAGACGATCCAAAAACAGGACTCGGTTATATATTTTTTATATACATATTCTACCCTTTCAAATAATTAGAGGGTCAAAAATAATCTCGTTGCCTACTTCTTTGTATGAAAACTCTCTGAGATTTTAAACAAAGAGGAGCAAAATGTAGACATGTGATTTTTGACCCTCCTCGAGTTTAACCTATTTTTTGGCATTAAATATTTATATTATGTCCAATATTTACTTTAGCTCATATTCCATTTTTAGTAGGTTCCATTAAATAAAATGTAGAAAAGAGTTCAAAATATAAAGTTACATTTTAAGATATGTTTATTTATTTATTTACTTATTTTTAAATAATAGAAAATTATTTTTTTAAAATATATATTTTTCTTTTAATTTAGATTTTAATAAATAAGCTAGTAGTTTTATTATTTTTCTCAATTATATTTAATTTTTAGGCTTGTTATAACCTTTCCCTATATTTTCTTAGTATGAAAATTAATTAATCAATATTTCTATTATTGTTATTTTATTATTATTATATTAAAAAAAGAAGAAGATAAGATAAGAGAAATAAAACCACCCCAACTTCCCCATTTGCACATTCTCCTTTTTACTCTCAACTCCTCACCCATGATACACTTAACTTCGACACGTCCTCAACTTCATACACAATACTCTATATATACACCTACACAACATAGAAGGAGGGGGAACACATACACGAATAAAAAAAGATTGAAAAGAGTAAAAAAAGGAGAAAACTTGACAGAAAAAAGAAAAGGAGAGAAAAGTAACGAAAAGGAAAAGAAGAAGAAGAAGAAGAAAGGAAGTAGAAAAGAAAAAAAGACAAGAATACTTGAAGAAAAGGAGGAAATCAAAGAAGAAGAGAAGAAGATTCCGGGTTTATAGTTTAGAGTTTCGTTTGAAGTTCTCGGTGACGTCTTTCTTGCTTCATTACTTGGTTTAATTCATTCGCAGGTTCTTATTTGATACTGTACCATTTATGTTATAAGTTTTACTATGAAAAGCCATGAATGAATATGTTCAAATGGTTTCATGCATTATTTAGTAAGTATGGTTTATTGATTATGTGAACTTTTTGTTACTACATGTTATATGATTAAGTTATCGAAATGGGATGTTCAAGCCCTATGATCACTTCGAACCTTTAATGGGATGTTCAAATTACTTAGCCTAGGCTTCCTTGGTTGAGTTGTGGTGCAAAGGTCAAGGTGTCCAAGATCACTTAACAAACAAGGCTAGTGTGGTAGATGAAAAGGGAAAATCTAGCGCAGAAGATGTGAAAGCTAAAGAACATTGGGAGAAAGTTGACGCTCAATTATGCAGTCTCTTGTGGCGATCTATTGATTCTAAGTTGATGCCCTTGTTTCTTCCATTCCAGACGTGTTAGTTAGTTTAGGAAAAGGCTCGCGCTTTGTACACTAATGACATATCTCATTTTTATGATGTGATATCTTGCATTACCAACTTGAAGAAATAAGAATCCGATATGTCTTATTATTTGGGACAAGTACAAGCAGTCATAGAAGAATTTGATACATTGATTCCCTTCACTGCGGATGTGGAAAAACAACAAGAGCATAGATAAATGTTGTTTTTGGTTCTTACATTTGTTGGATTTTCTACTGACCATGATACTGTACGTGATCAGATTTTAGCTAGTCCTACAATTCCTACAATTGATGAGTTATTCTCTTATCTTCTTTGCCTTGCCGTGCCTCCCAGTAAAACCAGTCAAAGAGTAGTTTCAGCACCCACTGTTGACTTATCTATTCTTGTATCTCAAACCATGGAAAAATGAACATATCAGCCTATGGAAAATCGATGAGGCGGAGGTCATTCTGAAAAATCTCGATCGAGGTGTAGTTATTGTCATAAAGTTGGACATACTCAGGATATATGCCATAGTTTGCATGGTCCACCACCCAGTTATGATCCTATTACTGTAAAGGAATATAATGAGTTCCTTCAAAATTGAGCAAATAAGCTATCTCCACAGTCTAATCGACCATCTAATAATGCTCATATTGCCCAAACAGAATATGATGAGTTCCTTCAGTAGCGAGTAAGTAACCAGATATCTTTACAAGTAGTGTCGGTTGCCCAGCCTAATACTTCTGTTGCTGGTAATTCTTTTTCTTGTGTTTCACAGTCTAGTACCCTTGGATCATGGGTTGTGGATTCAGGTGCTTCTGAAAATATTTTTGATAAAAAGTTACTTTTGTCTGATATTTTTTATTCATAATCTCTTCCTGCTATTACCTTATTCATTGGGATCCGAACACAATCAAAAGAAGTTAGACAAGCCAAACCCCTATCTTCTGTCCCTCTAGACTCTGTTCTTTATGTCTCTGGTTGTCCTTTTAATCTTGCATCTGTTAGTCATTTGACACGTGCCCTTCATTGTAGCATAACTTTTTTTGATGACTTTTTTCTAATGCAGGACCTCAGTATAGGACAGACGATTGGCGCAGACATGAATCACAAGGCCTTTACCATCTTACCTCTTCAAATTTCTTTATAGCATGCTTTATTATAGACCCTCCAGACCTAATTCACAAATATTTGGGACATCTGAATCTATCCAAGCTCCAAAAAATGGTGCCTAGTTTGTCTATTTTATCCATATTAGATTGCGAGTCATGTCAACTTGGGAGATACACTGGTGCTAGTTTCTTACACAGTATTGAGTGTCATCCAAAGTCTATTTTCTCATTAGTTCATTCTGATGTTTGGGGTCCTAGTAGAGTCAGTTCATATTTAGGTTTTTGTTATTTTGTTAGTTTTATTGATGATTTTTCAAGATGTACTTGGGTTTTCTTATTGAAAGATCATTCTGAGTTATTTTCTATATTCAAAAGTTTTTGTACTGAAATACAAACTCAATTTGGTATTTCTATTCATACTTTTTGTAGTGATAATGCCTTAGAATACTTATCCTCTCAGTTTCAGGAGTTTATAACCACCCATCATGGAATTATTCACCAGACATCTTTTCTGCACACCCCTCAGCAGAATGGTGTAGCAGAAAGAAAAAATAGGCATCGTCTTAAGACTGCTCGCACTCTTCTCATTGAATCCCATATGCCATTGTATTTTTGGGGCAATGTAGTCCTCACATCTTGTTATCTAATTAATAGAATGCCATAATCTTCCATTCAGAATAAGTTCCCCATTCTATATTGTTTCCACAATTATATCTCTACTCTATCCCTCCTCGTGTCTTTGGGAGCACACGCTTTGTTCATAACTTTGCCCCTAGAAAATATAAATTAGCACTTTTAACTTATCATCGTCGTCCGCATCAACCAGTAGTCCCAGATGATTCATGTCATGCATCTGATGCTGCTCCTACTGAAAACTTTCCTTATTCTAGCCAGTCAATTGCACTTCAAAAAGGTATGTGTTCCACCCGTAATGCTAGCCTACATTATACTTTCTTGAGTTATCATAGTTTATCATCACCCCATTATGCTTTTGTATCGTCTTTGTCCTCTGTTTCTATCCCTAAGACTATAGGTGAAGCACTTTCTCATTTAGGGTGGAAGCAGGCTATGATAGATGAGATGGCTGCTTTACATGCGAATGGTACTTGAGAGCTTGTTCCCCTTCCTGTAGGTAAATCTACTGTTGGTTGCCGTTGGGTTTATACAGTCAAAGTTGGTCCAGATGGTCAGGTTGATAGGCTTAAGGATCGCCTTGTTGCCAAAGGATACATGCAAATATTTGGGCTTGATTATAGTAACACTATCTCTCCAGTGGATAATATAGCATCTGTTCATCTTTTCCTATCCATTGCTGCCATTCATCATTGGCCTCTTTATCAGTTGGATATTAAGAATGCTATTCTGCATGGTGATCTTGAGAAAGAAGTCTATATGGAGCAACCTCCTGGTTTTGTTGCTCAGGGGAAGTCTAGTAGCAGCCTTGTATGTCAATTGTGAATGTCACTCTATGGTCTGAAATAGTCCCCTCGAGCTTGGTTTGGAAATTTCAGCACAGTAATTCAGCAGTTTGGCATGATTCATAGTGGAGCTGATCACTCAGTGTTTTATCGACATTCTCAACCAAATCTATGTATTTATTTGGTGGTTTATGTTGATTATATCATTATCATCGGCAATGATAAAGTTGGTTTCACTAAATTGAAGCAATATCTCTTTCACTAAAATATTTTCTAGGTATTGAGGTTGCTTAGTCCAGATTAGGTATTGTTATTTCTCAATGCAAGTATGCCTTAGACATTCTTGAAGAGACAAGAATGATGAGATATAAAACCATTGACACTCCTATGGATCCAAATGCTAAAATTCTTCCAGGATAGGGGGAGGTGATCCTGAAAGGTATAGGCGATTGGTTAGAAAGTTGAATTATCTCACTGTGACAAGACCTGACATATCCTTTCCTGTGAGTGTTGTAAGTCAGTTTATGACTTCCCTCTATGATAGTCATTGGGATACAATTGTTCGTATTCTGCGATATATAAAGTCAGCTCCAGGTAAAGGACTACTCTTTTAGGGTCGAGGTCACGATCATATCACTGTATATACAAATGTTGATTGGGATGGATCACCCTTTGATAGACGTTCTACTTTCAGATATTGTGTTTTAGTAAGAGGTAATTTGGTGTCTTAGAAGAGTAAGAAACAGAGTGTGGTTGCTCGATCTAGTGCGGAAGCAGAATATCAAGCAGTGGCTGTAGCAACTTGTGAGCTAGTTTGGATCAAACAGTTGCTGAAAGAATTAAAATTTGGAGAAACCGGTAAAATAGAACTTGTGTGTGATAATCAAGCATCCCTTCATATCGTATCAAATCCAGTGTTTCATGAGAGGACTAAACACATAGAGATTGATTGTCACTTTGTCAGAGAAACGATTCTCTCAGGAGATATTGTTACAAAATTTGTGAAGTCAAGTGATTAACTTGCAGACATCTTCACCAAGTCCCTCACTGGTCCTCGTATTAATTACATTTGTAACAAGCTAGGTACATATGATTTGTATGCACCAGCTTGAGGGGGAGTGTTAGAATATGTGTAGAAATAGGAGTAGTATATCAAAATCCTACTTAGAAAAGGATTTACTATAATGTCTATAAATATGGTCTCTATGTAATTATGTAAACACACAATAATTTCAATAATATTTTCTCAATTAATTCTCACAGTTTCATTTTTTTGTTTCTTAATACTTTAGGAGTTGTAAAATTCAGTTAAAATGATAGGTTAAAAGTATTGCTACAAGAACTACATTATTACACGTTAGAAGCAACATAAAAAGTATACTGGAGTTGAAAAGTTTTAGGTTAAATCAATAATATCTCAAGAAATATCAAACAACATGACTTTATTATTAATCCAAAAAGAGTTATTTAAGAAATTTATTTCAAAAATAGTTATCAAAATTTTATATCTCAAATCTATAAGATGTTTCTTCTAAAAGAAAAAAAACAAGGTCTTCTTTTAGTTTTGGGTTTAAGCCACAATATCAGTTGAGTCGCAACCATAAAGAATATGTGCATAGATTTAATTTGAGGAAGCCCACCAGCATTTTTTTAGAAGTTAATGATCCTTTATAATTTAGGTATGCATAATTGATCATGATATTCTGGGTAATATTTACGTGTATATAAATTTGTAATATTTTTTGTCAATGCAAATTATCGACTTGTAAGTCATTTTAATGTTATTAATAGCAGTAGTATCATATGGTCCATAATACTTATTTTAAGTTGAAATATTTTTGTTAAATCATTTATAACCTCCACACGTACTTGTTCATAGTATGACTATGATTCATGTTTTTAATAATTTTGTGCCTTGGCATGGTCTCAATTCATATGTTGAATTGATACGTCTGGAGTAATAGAATATTGGTATTAGATTTTACTTAAAAGTAAAGAATTTCAACAGTTAACTCAAAGCTCCTTAGGTCAATGGATGGTTGGTTTAAATTTTAGTGTAGTGTTAATATTTATTAAGTCTAATAAATGCGACGAAGAACAAATAAGTTGCGATTTTATTTAAGATCCGTCATAACTAAGAAAAGAAAAGAGGGGAAACACCAATTGTAAGGGAGTGGATTCGTAAAAGAATGTGTTAGGTTCTTAACCTCAAGAGAATTAAGATTTAACATAAAAGTGAAAATTAACGATGAAGTTGGAAAGCCCTACTGCTGACTATTCGTTATAATAAAACTAACATACCATTTAAAGCCGGCTAGTTTGGTTGGATGGATTCTTAACATGTTAGAAGCTTATTTAGACATTAAAAAATGGGAGCGATCTATAAATTCCTCAAAGGCGTGACAAATATACAAAAAATTGTGGTATGGACAGAAAGTACTGCTATTGGTAAGCCACACATTATTATATAATAAAAATAGGATAATTTAAATATATTGAAAACAAAATAGAACGAGGAGAAAAGTAAGTTTTAGGCTAACAAATCCTTCATAACGAAAAGATTAATTCAAGATCGACTTAAGTCATTAAAGCGAATGTGCTAGAATAACGGGACTCGAGGGGTGCCTTATACCTTCCCCTCGGTCAACAGAATTTCTTACCCGGTCTTTTATTTTCACAGACCTACAAAGAGTCATTTCCTTTTGACTGGGGATTCAATAAGATAAATTGGAACTCCATAACTCAATTCCAAGTGCCGACTCTGTAAATTAAATAATTTCTATTCAAACCCGTCACTTTAACTGGAAAAACCCTTCGAGCCTCGTGTGAAAAATGGGTATGACATGTATATAGTTAGATATTATACACAATGTGTATGAATTAATTAATCTAGGCTCCATTCTATCATGTGTTGCTTTATTTATTGATGGAAAATTCAAAAGAATACCGAAATCACCAGTTAAGCTATTTAAAGTTTCTACACCGACTGGTGAGCCTATTATAGTTAGAAAAGTCTATCATAATTGCATTGTAACTGTTTGTGATCGTGATACATTGGTTGATCTTGTTGAGTTAGAAATGATTGATTTTGATGTTGATTAAAGCCCAAACTACACTTCAAATAGAAGATAAAATATTCGCTATCAAGTAAAGTAACCCAACTCAGGTTGGGATCGAACCCAAGGAAATACGTAGAATTACATCTCTCATTTGCTGGAGCTAACAGACAGTGTAGAAAGTAAATATGGGGTTTGTAGTAGTAATCTTGAACAAGTAACAAAACTTAATTTTGGTTGTAATCGGTCGGATATGAACACTAGGACTGTATTCCCCCCGTCTTCTCAACTCAGTAGGTTAATTGTTCTTTGTGAACAACCCCAATATCTTGCATATAGAATTTGATAAGTTGTGTACCATAAACTATCTTTTGGACTCACTGAGAGATTTCACCCTTTACCTTTTGAGTCTCAGGATGTTTCATTACTAACCCTTACCCTATGTCCCAGTTAACCATTCCCTTTTGATTCTCAAGTTTTTAGATGATAGATAATTGTCCTACATAGATGGTACTGATTATCCTAGATCAACCATTAATCTTCAAATTACTATTGTGATTATCTTTTACTAATCCCTACTCCTCTTGTGAAGTAAGTAGTGATATACTAGGAAGGATCTTAAAGTTTGCAACCACTAAGAAATCTTTTAAACAGAAGGTAACCACAATAGATGCAAGAATATCGGTTCATAACAACTTAGCATTTCCCCTACTTTGTCAATCTTCCAGGGTTCCCACAATCCTAGCTAAGGTCTTTAGTTTATCATTGTTGCGAAACGAACAAAGGAATTCATAATTGAAGTCATTTAAAAAATATCACAATAATAACTAAATAAAACCCAAAGTCTTAAACTAAATTATCAACCAAAATTAAGAACAAAGTAATCCCATGATCAAAATCTAAATCCTGGAATCAAATATATGTTTGCAAGTATATAGAGTGCGTAAAACATAACTAAAAAGTGTCAAAAA
Source organism: Capsicum pubescens (assembly GCA_030864215.1). Classification (NCBI taxonomy): domain Eukaryota; kingdom Viridiplantae; phylum Streptophyta; class Magnoliopsida; order Solanales; family Solanaceae; genus Capsicum; species Capsicum pubescens. Next base: position 4,364,420 of record CM061539.1, read on the forward strand.
AGGTATATATAGGTTACAAGGAAACTCTTAAACTCAAATCTCAAATGAAAAAGGAAAACTGATGTCGGTGTCCACCTGCTAAGCCACCTACGGGTCGTAGGTGGCACCTATGGATCGTAGGTGGCCCCACGTAGGTGCCCTCTTTCTCCAACAACTCTTAAACTCTCTGGACTTTGCACCTATGCAACCTACTCTGTCACCTACGAATTGTAGGTGTCCTACGTAAGTGAAAGAGTCTTCTTTTCTGCACTTCTAAGCCTCTAGACTTCTAGATTCTGACACCTTTGTTGGCACCTATGTCTAGTAAGTAGTACTTACGATTCGTAGGTTCCTAGGTAAGTATCCCAACACTTCAATTTTCATCCTTTTCTTTAGTTTAGCATCCAAAACTTGGTTTCCTTCAAAATCATATAAAAAACAAATCATATCTAACAAAACAATCTAAGTAACTTGCATATTTTCATCATTTTAAGCATCGAAAGTTCTATGAATCCATAGAAAATCAACACCTAGACTTAGAGTGTTTGCATGTCCTCAGGCAACACAACAAAAAAACAACAACGACACTTAACTAGGAGAACTCTAAGCTATCTAAGACAGTCAATCATCAATAAGCTCAAAAATATTACCCCTCCTATTTCAAGAATTCAAAACCAACTGTGTATATACATGAAGAACAATAATGTGACACAAGGTAACCAAGATATGGCATTATATTAGCAACAGAAAACCAAGCATATATACAAGTTACACTACCCAGACAAGTAAATAGATAGCAATACAACCCATGTGCCCTTACACTAATAGAAGTTTCATTCACTCATATGGAATAATGCATGTCAATGTTTGGGATGGTCAAGAGACACTCATGCTCAAAAGAGAAGTTCCACCAATACGCATCAAGTACCATAGGCTTGTCATTATTTTCTTTACCTTAGATTTCAGAAGTCAAGTTAGGATCATTATAGGATATTATTTGTCTTGAAATGTAGGCTTGGGGGGCTGGTATGGTACATGTGGATATATTTAGTTACTAATCCTCCTTGGCACTACACTTATGTAACGCCCCGTACATTCAAAAACATACAAGACCAACTTAGTATCGACGAAAGTATTTAAACTCGGGATAGGTATTTGAGCTTATAGTTAAAGGTAAGTGTTTAAGTTAATTAGGGGGATCAAGATTTTTTAAAAAATAAGATACAATAAGTGATGTGTTTTCTTGACTTAATTAAGCTAGTAGGTAACCAGTAGGTGCATCACCTACTTATACTATTGGGCCAAATTGAGGATTATATTATTGGACATATTTAAGGCCCAAATTAAGAGAAAGAAAAAGGGAAGGGTGACCATCCCAATACCTAATCTATTTAAGGTCCAATATGGTGTGATCTAATTACAAACAAACCAAGTAGGTGCATCACCTACTTGGACTTTTTTAGAAGCTTAAATAGACAAGTAGGTGAATCACTTACTTGAAATATTTTTGACCAATTTAAGATATCCAAGCATGTGCATCACCTACTTAACCAAGTTGTGGCTGAAAATGAGAAAAAAAAAGGCATTTCAACGTGCCCTTTTTTAAAGTTTAGGAACAACTCATTCTCTTCATTATTCCATTTGCAAAAATATTAGATTTTCTAAATATTCTCTCTAGCTTCCTCAAAGATCCTAACAGTAGACCTAAATTTCCATTAGGGTTCTTAAGGATTTTTCTCCTCCAAGTTAAAGGTAGGTGAATAATCCATGTGTTTAACTCAACTTTACCATGGGATACTATGGAAATGATATTCTTTATATGCATTGTGTAGGACAAGCCTCTTTAAGCATAGCGGTCACTTTTTTTCTTACTTCTTAGAGAATATCTCCTTTTTTAGTTCAAGTGGAAAGAATATCCAAGTTCTTGAAGCAGTACAAATTAGAAAGATAATATTCTGGAATTTTGAGGTAATGATCTACCCCAATTTTGTCCTTCCTTATTTATGTTTTGATAGAGAATTTTGTGTGTGGTTTTATTTAGAACTCATAGGGTGGTGATTAGAAATATTCTCCTATTACGCTAAAATAAATTTTGAGACAGGTTTAGGCCGTTTTGTGTGGACTATCATGGGGAACGGTTGGATGGCCTTATATGGTGCTTGTACTAAAGTGGAAATGAAGGGTGTGATATTAGGGGTATGGTATGGTGATTTAGTAATGTTGGGACAGTCACAAAGTGCTCCCTTTAGCTTCAATTGTGAGATTATCTGAGCATTTTAAATATAATGTAGATGAAACTCATATGCCGATATCTATGTAATCATTAATTTCATATTTCAAGCTAAATGTGAGGTACTATTTTTATCAATAAACCAAAGGGGGGTATATCTGAAAAGGTGGAGAAGTCATGGAACCCTCGTAATGGATAGAAACATTAAATATTGTGGTGGTACACCTCCAATTAGATATTGCATGAGCTTACTGCCCACACACTCTTGTACATTGTTTTATGTGTCATGAAGTTAAAGAAGTGTCGGAGAACCTTATTCAAAGGTTTTATGGTGTATAGATGAGATTAGAGGAGAAAAGGATGCAAGAAGCACCCTTGATTTTATAACTAGGGGCTTACTGCCCGGCTACTATTTTTGTAAGGTTAGGTAGACCAAAATGTGTTAATTAGCTACTTATACTATTTTTAACACTTAGCTTATTGTAGATAAGTAATCTGAAAGGAAGAATGTCAATTCATGGTAATATCCAAATGCGCAACAAGGTATGTAAGACTATTTTATTTTTTGGTTTCTTTGGCATGAATCCAACACTTTGTGTTATAAAGTAAGCTTTCTAAATGATCGTGGTAGAAAATGATATTTAGTGGCAGTATATGATTAACCAGTGTATCTAATGATCTTGTTCCCACTCCTTAGTGCGTTAAAGTACTTTAACATAAGTTTAGTACTAGATATATTGTAACGCCCCGATTATCTGAACCGAAATGCTACACGGTGCTCTTGACCCCGAAGGACCACAAACTAATCCATGACTGATATCTGTACCTGTATATTGCATAATATAACATACATGATGCGGAAACATGCACTGAAAGGCCATAAGGTTCAATACTGAACATAATCTATGAAATAATAACGTCTGAAATAGAGTGGTATCATAATACCAACAAAAAACTGAAATACTGAAGTCTGAAAATCATGAAAATACTGTAGTCATTCGAAAGCCTCTAACTTTCTGAATAATTTGAATTAGGAGTTGATGGAACATGTCCCCAACTAACTCTAACTACTAACAAATCATAAGATAATGAAGAAATAATCATGTCCTCGAAAGATGAGGATTCCCTGCTAAACTCTGAATACTAGACTACTACTGCTGCTGCTGGTCTGGAAGACGTGTCTCTAAACCTATGGTGTAACATGAAAAGAAAGCACCATAGCGCAAATGCGTCTGTACGTGGGAATGTACAGAGTATGCAAGTAAGGTAGGCTGAATACATGGAGTTTATATGCATGAGTGACAATAACTGATAGACTAATATAAACGTGAGAGTACATACATACAAACATAGTAACTGAGGTCATGAAAACATGATAACTGAATCTATATACTGCTGACATGAATTTACTAATATCTAGTATGACTGATACGAGAGTTATGATAACGGATATAACTGATAATATGAGTGACTATGTCTGACAGTCCTGAATCTGATGGAACTATCTGAATTCCATACTGTAACTGAGTTGACTGTATCTGACAGTCCTGAATAATCTAAAATCTGAATAACTATCTGAGTTCTTTTACTGAGACTGATACTGAAACTATGAAAATTAGTTATTTAACCGACATGCCCCATGTATGCTATAATAACTGAGCTGGGGTCCAATCTCTGCCCCAACTGGAAGGGTGTCAATACTGCGCCACTGGTAAGGACAAACTGTGGGTAACCCTCATCTGACAGTGTCCCCAAAATAAGACGGTGAGGACCTCATCTGACAGTGCTAATCCACCTTATCAAACCTCATCTTACAGTGTTGATGTCTCAACCTATGCTGGCTACATATTTCTGGAACACAAGGATGACTGCAATCACACCCTCATCTGATAGTATGTGTTCCCATCCTTGGGTTCACTCGGTGCTAACTTCTACTCCTATCTGAAGAAACTGAATAGATTACTAATTGTACATGGACTGAGTTACTGACTTCCATTGACTGACAAAATATTACTATCATCTGACTATTAACTGAGATCATGGGATTTCTGAGATTTTCTGAGTCACATGACTGACTGAGTTCTATGGATCGTGGCTTGACTGAGGATAATGTGAAAACATTACATGGATCTGGGCACACAACTATATTTTTTGGATACAAGTACACCAGGACTCGATAGAAGGAAACTGACATAACTTGACATCTTGATCATAGGACTAAAGTCCACAATTCATAATACCAAAATTTAGGGATTTCATGATGTACGTAGTTGTCAAAATATTGTACATGGTAGGAATACACATATAACCAAGATCATATTTTCATGCTCTAATATCATGGCACTTCAAAAGACATATTGTTTGTACAACAATAACTTGGAAATCATTCAACATAAAGTTCATGACATGACTTCATCTTTTAGGCCATATGGATTCGTAATACATGTTTCTTGTTCATAAAAGGGATAGCATTCAACTTGTAATCACTTGCTTGATTACTATATCATGGACGTTTCATATCACAACAATCATTACACAACCATAGCATGCAACTATGTCGAATCATAAGGGATCAAGCATGAACTTTGTCATTTAAGCATCTATTGAGTCATTAAACATGGTTTTTTCATAATTCTAGGAAATTCATCAAACACCTTACATGCGCAGTTTCAAACATGGGCATCTATAACAATCTCAAGCTACCCAAAATTTCTGGGTTTGTAATCAACAACTCACATACTTCATGAAAAGTCATCAAGGCATCATCTTGTAACACAATTAAAAAAAATGAACATGAACATGAGAAAACCACAAAAAACAATTCATAATATGTTATTTAAAACATGATTTTTGGACTCCACAAATAAAAGGAATCCGTGGATGAACACTACGCATACCTTAGTTCGATAATCTCCAAAGATTGACGGGTAAAATTTCTCGAATTTGAATCTTCTATAAAAATCCTTGCTTGAGTTCTTGAGAAACTTGAGAGAAATAAAATATTTTGGTGTCATTGGGGACTTAATCCTATGTTTTTATATTATATAGGGGTGGGGAGTTGACCAAAATAACCCTCAAAGCTCGGAATGAAATTCTGAAAAACTGGGTGCCCTCGCTATAGGCCTCGCGGCGCGCCCCCTAATCAAGTTGATTGGGCATCGCGTCGCAACCCCTATTCAACCTAACTGGGCCTCATGACGCGGGGCCATCACAACAGCCCACTATTTTGAAAATGCAAACACGCCCTAAACGAGTTCCAAAAATTCCGAGATTCACCCCGAGTGTATTACGACCTTGCCCCATCGTAACAAAACTTTAAAATTTAAAAATGGAGATCAGAAAGGTCATCAAATAAATCCCCAAAGTTTCAAGTCTTGAAATGATACTAAGTGTTGAACACTTAGCTAAAACTTTCTAAGTGTTGGACCTTATATTGAGCTTGGAAGAGCTAAACGAGCTGAATACGAATACAATAATTTTGCGGGGTCTTACAATATCTCCCCCTTGTGAACATTCTTTCTCGAATGAGACTGACTGAGAGGGGAAACAACAAGCTGAACATGACCTGGACATGAATAACTGAAACATGATCTCATGACTGACGTGACTGATAAACTGAATATATCATACTGAACCTACATATCTGATGCGCGTGTAACTGATTTATGAAAGCATGACTAAGGTTTTTGATAACTAAGGTTCTCGCAATGAGAATGCATATCTGATGCATGATTATACACTAGAATGATACGTGAATGTATGACTGAATATTTAATTGTACTTGATACCAGATTTGTGATGAAACATGAGCATGAACTGAATACCAAGTTGTATTGAATACTGAATGTGAAGCTGAATATGCTTAAGGAGAACTGTTACCTTAAGCTTGATCTGGATTGATGAAGAAGAGGTGAGGATACTTGGTATGCATGTCTGCTTCTGATTCCCAAGTAGCTCCCTCAATGGACTGATTTCACCAAAGCACTTTGACAAGAGGGACTTCTTTGTTCCTCAGTCTATAATTCTGATAGTCTAGGATTTCGACCAGAATTTCCTCCTAGGAGAGACTGTTCTAAACATCAATGCCCTTAATTAGGACTACGACTGATGGGTCACTTATGCACTTCTTGAGCAAAGAGAATGAAAGAATGGATGAACTGAGGCTAGATCTGAAGGTAATTCGAGCTCATAAGCTACCTTGCCTAAAGGAATGAGAATCTTGAAGGGACCGATATATCGAGGACTGAGCTTTTCTTTTTTCTAAACCGCTTCACTCCCTTCATGGGAGAGATATTTAGATAGACATAATAATCAATCTCGAACTCAAGATCCTTTCTACGAACATCAGCATAAGACTTCTGTCGGCTCTAAGAAGCCCAGAGTCTTTCTCTGATCAACTGGACTTTCTCTAAGGCGTCGAATACCAAGTCAGGACCTATGACAGAGGCCTCACTAACTTTGAACCAACTGATTGGAGATCTACAGCTCCTACCATAGAGAGCTTCTAATGGAGCCATCTGAAAGCTGGAATGATAACTATTAATGTAGGCAAATTCAATCAAAGGTAAGTGGTCATCCCAACTTCCCTTGAAATCAATTGCACACGCCCTTATCATATCTTCTAGAGTCTGAATGGTCCTTTCTGCTTGACCATCTGTCTGAGGATGAAAAGCTATACTGATATGAACTTAGGTACCAAGACCCTTTTGGAACGCTTTCCAGAAGTGAAGGTGAATAGGGTACCTCTGTCTGAGATGATGGATAAAGAAACACCGTGTAATCTGACCAACCTCCTGATGTAGAGTTTGGCGTAATCCTCAGCTAAATAAGAGGTATGGAATGGAAGAAAATAAGCTGACTTGGTCATTCTATCTACAATGACCCAAACTGAATCATGCTGATGATGAGTTTGAGGTAAACGTGTCACGAAGTCCATGTTCACTTCTTCCCACTTCCAAGAAGGAATGACAAACTCTTGTATGGAACCATTAGGCTTCTAATGTTCTATCTTAACCTGTTGACATATAGAGCACTTAGCCATAAACTCTGCAATATCTCTCTTCATCCCACTCCACCATAGATCTCCCGTAAGTCGTGGTACATCTTAGTGGCCCCTGGATGAATAGAGTATCGCGCACCATGTGCTTCTGCAAGAATTCATTACCTCAAGTCATATACACCTGGAACACACAAACGACCCTGACAACGAAGAACACCATCTCCCCCTTGGGAGAAAACCTCTACTTTCTGATTTTGAACTGACTCTTTTAGATTGACAAGGCTAGGATTCCTGGCTTGCTTTTCTTTCACCTCAGAAACTAGAGATGATTCTAAACTAGTCTGAACACATACACCACCCTCTGAAGAATCGACTAAATGAACACCTAGTCGGGCAAGTTAATGGATTTCCTGAGCGATCTTCTTTTTGTTGTCCTCAACGTAAGAAACACTACCCATGAAGAGTCTACTGAGAGCGTAGGCCACCATATTGGCTTGCTTGGATGATAAAGGACACTTATTTCATAATCTTTCATGATCTCTAACCACCTTCGCTGATGAAGATTGAGATCTTTCTGAGAAAAAACATACTGGAGACTCTTATAATCTGTGAAGACATCTACATGAACTCCATAGAGATAATGCCTCCAAATCTTTAAGGCAAATACTATGGCTGCTAACTCAAGATCATGAGTAGGATAATTCTTCTCATGGGGCTTTAACTGTCTGGAGGCGTTGGCTATGATCTTACCATGCTGCATGAGGACACAACCTAGACACACTATGGATGCATCACAATACACCATGAACCCATCTGTACCATTTGGAAGAGCTAGAACTGGAGCTGAGGTGAGTCGAGTCTTCAACTCCTGAAAACTCTTCTAGCAAGAATCTGACAACTAAAACATGACCTTCTTCTGAGTCAATCTATACATAGGGGATGCAATAGAAGAATATCCCTCGACAAACCATCTATAATAGCCAGTCAAACCCAAGAAACTCCTGATATCTGATGGAGATATGGGGCGAGGCTAGTTTCTTACCGCTTTGGTCTTCTGAGAATCTACTCTAATGCCATCACCAGAAATAATATGGCCAAGGAATGCTACTGATCTTAGCCAAAATTTGCACTTACTGAATTTAGTGAATAACTGACAATCTCTGAGAGTCTGAAGAAAAATTCTAAGATGGTCTGAATGATCACGCTCAGTGCGGGAATAGACCAGAATATCATCTATAAAGACTATGACGAACATGTCCAAGTACTATTTTTACACATGGTTTATCAAGTCCATAAAAGCGGCTGGGGCATTGGTAACACCAAATGACATGACTAGAAACTCAAAATAACCATACCGAGTACGGAAAGCTGTCTTCGGAATGTTACATTCTCTTACTCTGAGCTGGTGATAGCCTGATCTATGGTCTATCTTGGAGAAATAACTAGCACCCTGAAGTTGGTGGTCAAATAGATCATCGATTCTGGGAAGAGGATACTTGTTTTTAACTGTGACTTTATTAAGCTAACGGTAATCTATGCACATCCTGAGAGAACCGTCTTTCTTGCGCACAAATAAGACTGGTGCACCCCACAGGGAAATACTAGGTCTAATGAATCCTTTATCTATGAGATCCTTCAACTATTCTTTTAGTTCCTAGAGTTTTACTAGTGCCATTCTGTATGGTGGAATAGAGATAGACTGAGTATCTGGGATGAGGTCGATGCCGAAGTCTATTTCTCTTTCGGGAGGAATGCCTGAAAGATCTTTGGGAAAGACATCTGAATATTCATTAACAACTGGGACTAATTAGAGACTAGGAGATTCAAAACCAGAGTCCTTAACATGAATGAGATGGTAAACACACCCCGTAGATATTATTTTCCTTGCTCGAATGTAGAAAACAAGCTGACCCCTAAAAGATAAAGTACTACCCTTCCACTCTAAGATGGGCTCATTCGAAAACTGAAACTGAACTATTCTATTTCTGTAGTCGACTGTGGCATAGTAGGAATGAAGCCAATCCATGCCGAGAATGACATCAAAATCAGTCATCTCTAACTCGACTAAATCTACTGACGTGACTTTCTGAAATATCATAATCGGGCAGTTCTTGTAGACCCGCCGAGCTATGATGGTCTTACCCACTAGGGTAGAGACTGAATAGGGCTCTGCTAGAATTTTGGGACTGACTCTGAAATCATCTGCTATATAAGGAGTAACAAAAGAGAAGGATGCACCTGGATCTAGCAAAGCGTAAACATGCACATAAAAGATCTGTAACGTACCAATAACGATGTCAGGAGAATTTTCTTGATCCTGTAGGGTCTGAAGATCATAGAGTCTATTTGGGAGTTGCCCACTAGTAGCACTGTAAGTGGCACCTTGCAAGTTCAAGCGACCGGATTGAGCTGCGAAATGATTTTGCTGACCCTGATAATTGGACTGGGGACAATATCTGACTCTGTGGTCTGTCTTGCCACAACCAAAATAAACATCGCTACCAGCTCTGCAAGCACCTTTATGGTTCTTACCACAAGTCTAACATAAGGGATTAGTTCAGGTATTGCTGACACTGCCCTGAGACTTAGATCCTGGCGCTCTATCTCTGTTACCCTCTCTGATCTTAGGAACTGGAGAACTGGTTGTAGAAGGAGATGGAACTGAAGACTTAGGATAAAACTAGGAACAATTTCCTCCTTCTGATTTAGGCTGTCTAAAATTGAAGCTACCTATCCTAGCTTTCTTATACTGCTTCTTTCTCTGCTTAATTTTCTGCTCCTCTATCTGCTGAGCATGGGTCATAAGTCTGGATAAGGTCATGTCATTATTTATCATGGCGGATCTGCACTCATTTACCATACTGTCGTTCACCCCTGAAACGAACTTACTCATCTTGGCTCTACTATTTGTAACCACATGAAGGGCATATCTGGCTAATTGAGTAAACCTGAGAGAATACTCTTTCACAGTCATATTTCCCTGTCTAAGGTTGATGAACTCTAAAACCTTCGCCTCTCTCAACTTTTGGGGAAAGAATCTGTCTAAGAATGTCGTTACAAACTCCTCCCACTCTAAAGGACCTGCATCATCTACCCTTTCAGACTTCCACTGCTTGTACCAAGTATGAGCCACATCTTACAACTGATATGCGGCTAACTCAGAACTCTCAATAGTAGTTACCCCCATAATATCTGTCACCTTCTGAATCTGATAAATGAATTCCTAAAGGTCTTTATCTACCTTAGACTCGAGGAACGTTGGAGGATTCATTCGGGTGAAATCCTGAATCCTAGCTACGTCTGAGTTGGCCACTGGGTTGGATGGAATGACTGTTGGCTGTTCATTATGGGCAGCTACTGACTGAGCAAGAGTGGTAAATGCGGTTCTGAATTCCGCATGAGAAACATGATCGCCCAAAGGATCTTCGGGCTGAGGATCTGGCTGGTTTCTTCTCTTTGGATGTATGTTCTGAAATCAAGAGGAGAAACGGATTATACTGAAAGATTAACTTGTGATTATGCTCACAGGCATGACATGAATACTGAAAGAGGGAAAACTGTTTCTTAAAACATCTCATAGCCTCTTGCACATAAATGTAGCGCGCAACACACCCATGTACAAGACTCTACTAGATGTGGCTTTCAGACTTCCTAGGACTCTATTAAACCTTAGGCTCTGATACCAAGTTTGTAACGCCCCGATTATCTGAACCAAAACGCTACACGGTGCCCATGACTCAGAAGGACTACAAGCTAACCCATGACTGATATCTATACCTATATATTACTTAATATAACATACATAATAAAAAAATATGCACTGAAAGGCCATAAGGTTCAATACTGAACATAATCTGAGAAATAATAACGTCTGAAATAGAGTGGTATCACAATACCAACAAAAAACTGAAATACTGAAGTCTGAAAAGCATAAAAATACTGTAGTCATCTGAAAGCCTCTAACTGTCTGAATAATCTGATTAAGGAGTTGATGGAACATGTCCCCAACTAACTCCAACTACTAACAAATCATAAGATAATGAAGAAATAATCATGTCCTCGAAAGATGAGGATTCACTGCTAAACTCTGAATACTGGAATGCTATTGCTGTTGCTGGTCTGGAAGACGTGTCTCTGAACCTATGGTGTAATATGAAAAAAAGCACCATAGCGCAAATGTAGGGCTGACAATTTCAGCTCATATTTGTAAAAAGAGTCCATTTAACCCATTTTTATTGAATTGGATCACTCCTATTTCAAATGGGTAAATATGGACTTCAACTCATTTTAAAAGCTCATACAAATATGGACAAAATGGGTAAAATATGAGTACCCATTTAAACACAAAGATCACCCACCTATGCTTAAAATTTCAGTTTTTTTTCTTTTTTAGTTTTTTTTTCTTTCTTTTTTCCTTTAATTTACATTTTTACTTTTTCATTTTTTTCATTTTTTTCATTTTTCACTCTTTTCTTATAGTTTCTTTTTTTCTTTCTTATTCCTTCATCTATTTTTTTTCTTTGTATTTTTTTCGTTTTCCCCTTTCTCATTCTTATTTCATTATTCAAATTCGCTTGAGACCTAAATGGGTTAATTAATTTAAACTTCTAATTATTTCATTTAGCCTATACAATTTATAGCAACTCTTATCAATTAAATATAATCCATATTCTCACTCCTTTATTATTATTTTTTTCTATCTTTTATTTCACTTTCTTTTTTTTTCTTTTCCAGTTTTTTTTGTTTTTTTTCTTTAATTTACTATTTTTTCTTTCTTTTTTCCTTTAATTTACTTTTTTTTCTTTTTTATATTTTTGTTTTTCCACTTATTTTTTACTCGTTTCTTACACTTTTTTCTTTCTTCTATTTCATCAATTTTTTTCTTTTTCAATTTTATTTCTTTTATTTTTCATATTCTTTTTTTTTTTGTATTTTCGTTTTCCCCTTTTTCATTCTTGGTTTATCATTTTTCTTCCTTTTTAATATTTTTTTCCTCATCTTTTTTTTCATTGCATTTTATATTTTATATTTTTTTTACTTTAAATTTATTTGTATCGTACTATATAGTTCAAATAATTTTATTATTTGTATTTGAATAGCTTAGTTATCAATATGTACAATTTATCATTTGTATTTATATACAAATAAGTGTATGAATTAATTGTGTTTTCTCGAGACTAAAATATATAAATATACAATGTATCATTCAATGCAAATGTGTCATTAGTATTTGTATATCAATTTGTGACTGCTAAAGATATTTGGTTTGATGAATGTAATCCCAAGATCTTTCAGGATACTATTTTTGTATCTGTCCATTAGGTGGAGTCTACTTGAGTGTACTTACACAAATTATAAATATTGGGTGAATATAAATCAATATGCGCTTAGGGTATTTTCATTATCATAAAAAAAAGAAAACCAAAAATAGAAAAAAAATCAAAAAAGAAAAGAAAAAAAAGAGAGGTAAAAGTTAGAGATAGAAGAGAGAAAAAAAAGCGTAAAGAAAGAATTGAAGAAACAAATACAAAAAAAATCAAAAGAAAAAAAATAATGAAAAAGGAGAAAAGGAAAATAAAATGATGGTATATACAAATATACTGAGTGGTTATGATATTTCAGTCATCATCCATAATTTGTACTCGACTTAACCATGTTCTTCGAAAATAAAAAAATATAAAACATAAAATACAATGAAAAAAGAAAAAAAATGAGAAAGAAGTAAAAACAAAATAAAATAAAAAATAGAAAAAAAAGGAGACTAAAAAGGAAAAGAAAAAAAAGAAAAAAGAAAGAGAAGCAATGGGTAGAGATAGAAGAGAGAGAAAAAAAGAAATGAAAAAAATAAAAAAAAAAAACTAGAGGCTACATATAGAAGAGAGAAAAAACTAAAAAATAAATAAAAAAAAAGTCAAGTTGATATGATATAGAAGTTTTATGTTTTTGACTTTAGGAGTTAAAGTGGGTTGGACCATTTTTACCTAATCCATATTTGACCAAATCCATATTTACCCATAGTATATGGGCGAATTGCAATCCAAACCATTTTTGCTCGATCCATATTTAACCCGTCCAAATCCAATCCAATCCGCCTGTTTGCCACCCCTACGCAAATGCGTCAGTACGTGGGAATGTACTGAGTATGCAAGTGAGGTAGGGTGAATACATGGAGTTTATATGCATGAATGGCAATAACTGATAGACTAATATGAATGTGAGAGTACATGCATTAAAATGTAGTAACTGAGGTCGTGAAAACATGATAACTGAATCTATATACTGCTGACATGAATTTACTGATATCTAGCATAACTGATACGAGAGTTCTGATAACTAATATAACTGATAACATGAGTGACTGTGTCTGATAGTCTTGAATCTGATAGAACTATCTAAATTTAGTACTGTAACTGAGTTGACTGTATCTGACAGTCCTGAATAATCTGAAATCTAAAGAACTATCTGAGTTCTTTTACTGAGACTGATACTGAAACTGTGGGAAGTAGTTATTTAACCAACATGCCCTATGTATGCTATAATAACTGAGCTGGGGTCTAATCTCTGCCCCGACTGGAAGGGTGTCAATACCGCTCCACTGGTAAGGACAAGCTGTGGGTAACCCTCATTTGACAATGTCCTAAAAAGAGAACGGTGGGGCCCTCATCTAACAGTGCTAAGCCACCTCATCAACCCTCATCTGACAGTGTTGATGTCTCAACCTATGCTGGCTACATATTTCTGGAATACAAGGATGACTACTAAGAATCACACCTTTATCTGACAGTGTGTGTTCCTATCCTTGGGTTCACTCGATGCTAACTTATGCTCCCATCTGAAGAGATTGAACATGATTGCTGAATGTACATGGACTAAGTTACTGACTTCCATTGACTGACGGAATATTACTGCTATCTAACTATTAACTGAGATCATGGGATTTCTGAGATTTCCTGAGTCACATGACTGACTGAGTTCTATGGATCATGGCTTGACTGAGGATAACGTGAAAACATGACATGGATTTAGACACACAGCTATATTTTTCGAGTACAAGTACCCCCAGGACTCGATAGAAGGAAACTGACATAACTTGACATCTTGATCATAGGACTAAATTCCACAATTCATAATACTAAAATTTGGGGATTTCATGATGTACGTAGTTGTCAAAATATTGTACATAGTAGGAATACTGATATAAACAAGATCATATTTTCATGATCTAACATCATGGCACTTCAAAAGATATATTCTTTGTACAACAATAACTTGGAAATCATTCAACATAAAGTTCATGACATGACTTCATCTTTTAGGTCATCTGGATTCGTAATACATGTTTCTTGTTCATAAAAGGGATAGCATTCAACTTGTAATCACTTGCTTAATTACTATATCATGGATGTTTCATAGCACAACAATCATTACACAACCATAGCATGCAACTATGTCGAATCATAAAGGATCAAGCATGAACTTTGTCATTTAAGCATCTATTGAGTCATTAAACTTGGTTTTTCATCATTCTAGGAAATTTATCAAACACCTTACATGCGTAGTTTCGAACATGGGCGTCTATAACAATATCAAACTACTCAAAATTCATGGGTTTGCAATCAACAACTCACATACTTCATGAAAAGTCATCAAGGCACCATCTTGAAACACAATTAACAACTATGAACATGAACATGAGCAAATCACAACAAACAATTCACAATATGTTATTTAAAACATGATTATTGGACTCCACGAATAAAGGGAATCCATGGATAAACATTACGCATACCTTAGTTCGATAATCTCCAAGGATTGACGGGTAAAATTTCTCAAATTTGAATCTTCTATAAGAACCCTAGCTTGAGTTCTTGAGAAACTTGAGAGAAATCAAGTATTTTGGTGTCATTAGGGGCTTAATCCCATTCTTTTGTCTTATATAGGGGTGGGGAGTTGACCAAAATACCTCTCAAAGCTTGAAATAAAATGCTGAAAAATTGGGTGCCCTCGCTATAGGCCTCGCGGCGCGACCCCTAATCAAATTGATTGGGCATCGCGTCGCGACCCCTATTCAACCTGACTGGCCCTCGCGACGCGGGGCCATTGCGATAACCTACTATTTTGAAAATGCAAACACGCCCTAAACGAGTTCCAAAAATTTCGAGACTCACTCCGAGTGTACTACGACCTTGTCCCATCGTAACGCAACTTGAAAATCTAAAAAAGGAGATCAGGAAGGTCATCAAATAAATCCCCGAAGTTCCAAGGCTTGAAATGAGACTAAGTGTTGAACACTTAGGTAAAACATTCTAAGTGTTGAACCTTATATTGAGCTTTGAAGAGCTAAATGAGTTGAATACGAACAGAATAATTTTGCGGGGTCTTACATATATGTGCTTAATCCACCAAGTATTGGCATGCAAGGATTAAACTATTTCATTATTAAAACATAAACTCTTGTCACATGTATCCCTTACATGAGTCAATAAGATCCTAGAAGACAGATGGTAGGTATGGTTATTTGTTGAGCACACAATTAGCGTACTTTCCTCCAACTTGCTTCAATTGGTCTATCTAATCATACACCTTGTTCTCTCATATGTTTTCATTTTCCCTTCATTATATATCACTCCTATTGTCATTCTCAACAATCTTAGTTCACAAACTCCTTAATTATTCCATTAAATAGTTTAGATGTCCTAACTTGGGATGTATATTTATCCTATGTTAAATCTGTCCATGCACTTTGTTAGTTCCCATGTTCATGCAATCCTTTTATTTGGTATCATTTACTGGGTATTTTATCATTATATCATTGAATAAAGTCCATATCTCTTGGCTTGATAAGTTAAATGTCCCCACTTGATATGTGTTTCCATTTGAGCTATCAAACGCGTATTGTGTCACATAAACTCCTAAGTATTACGTTGGTCTTACAACTGATTTCCATGTAAGTTTTACTACCTGTCCAGAATCACATATCTCCTACTATATGGTTGGTTGTCCCAAAGCTAACACTATGACCACCAAAATAACAATCTCAAAGATTAAAGAAGTGATATTTAGTAAATACACTTATATGTGGGTGGTAGCTCAGGGGAAAAGCCTAGCATGAGCCGATCCCAATACCTAGATTTATGGGTGGTATCCCAGGGTTGGAAGGAACACCTAGCATGGGTCGATCCCATTATCGGGGGGTATCCTAGGGGTGAAAGGAAATCCTAGGGTGGGTTGATCCCGATTTGTATATTGATGAGGAATGTATCCCAAGGGTATAATGCCTAGCATGGGTCATCCTATTTTACCACTGATCAGCTGGTCATATGTATAATATGACTTATAAAGATTATAAGACAAAGAAAAGTAAAGTAAAGAAAAACATGTAATGTACAGTCTTCCACAAATGTAAGTAAAGGTGGTCGTTCATCCTTATCTTTATATTTATATATTGATACATGATTTTATTGATTTCTTATTTCACAAATGGTTATCTCATGACTTACATATTTAGTATATTACTTTGTACTGACATCCCTTACGGAGGACCAACGCTCCATGTTGTAGGCACAGGTTCTTAGCTGATAGATCTCCCCAATAGAAGCACGGGATACTCAACGGCTGTTAGT